>CM074581.1:32783750-34242500 GCA_037305975.1 Chrysolophus pictus | reverse complement strand
ATTATCAAGGCTAGCAAAGTCTGTGAAAGAGCAAATGTGATGGAAGAAGTTGATTGTCTGATCTGGCAACTGGCAGCTTCAAGAGGGGCAACCAGATCTTAAGAAAGTTCTTTCATTTCCCATCTAATTGAAAATATTCTATTGGGTGACTTTTTTTTTTTTTTTTTTGGACAAAGCTCAGTATTTTTGCTAACAAAATTTGCTTTGGGAGTTATTTAGGGCAGGGCTCAAATTTCCAAAGGAAAAAAACAAATTCTTGAATCACTTTGGAAGCGAGGGTTGACCGTTTCATAAGCTGCCAAGTAGTTTCCTTAAACTCCAGCCACAAAGTTCAAAGCGAGGGGCACCCACCAGGATGAAGAGGATCCAGCTGGCTCTGAGCTTAGCAGAACTCTGAGTATCAGTTTTATGAAGCCACGCTCAAAGAGGAGCCTTAGCTACTCACACACCTGCAATCCTACAGAAGCAAACCAAGGCATCCTGAAGAACTGCTTCCCTTTGTATTACTATGCTCTTCTAATCAACTCAACAATATTCGACAACTAATGCTGTGGCTTCTTCCACAAAGCAATTTTTGGGTAACGGAGCAAAAATCTCTATTCGCAGCCTGAAGATCTGCAAAGATAGTTTGCAAAAAAGTACAAAAACAGCTCTAATTCTTTTGTTGTACGCTAGATGTCAGTGGTGCATGCTGCAAATCCTTGTTAGCCAAACACAGCATTCAGCTAGGACAGCATTAAATCTCTGCAAGGTTTTAATGGCCTCTTTTAAAAATTCTGTTAGCATTTTCTTGACAAACCCTATTTTACCAGGTTCGTAACTCAACAGTGCACATTAACTCCATCACGAAGCATGACACACAGTGCAAAAGGATTCAGACAGGGTAAGCGTTTTATTTCTAATGGTGGACATTTTCCACTTAATGTATGCAGGAAAAATTTTCTGAATTCCACTTCTTTATGCTCTAATAAATCAAATACCCTTTCATATGAAAGATAAGAAAAAAAAAAGAAGCTGATCATTTCAAGTCTGCAGTACTATCTAAGTGGCCTCAAAGCCTTTTAGGGGTATGACAAAGGAGACAATATCAAAGTGTAGTTCCTATTCAGACATTTTTCAGCCTAACAAGACAGATTCCTGGTTAATAAAGATGTCAGGGAATCAGTTGTAGGAGTCCTAAGGTAAAGGATGAATCTCTCACTGTTTATCAGTCTAACAAAGTACAGGACAGGGGAAAATTAGCAGACAGCGATTTTCCCCGGCTGGCAATTAGGAACACGGGGCAGCTGTTATACTGACGATTTCTAAGCTATGCAATCTGACTATACAACATCTCTCCCATCACACCCCGTTGTTTTGACTGAAGCTTTCACTGAAAAATCTATTTTCTGGTATGATCCTGAGCAGATTCCTGGCTGGCAGAAGGATGACTGTGGTTCCCGGCAATCCGTTCCCAGTAGCACTGCTTTATGTCCTGTGATCTCTCAAGTGAGAAAGACTCCAGGGAAGATGGCCACAGAAGGAATTTCTTTTTAGATGTGGGTAAGTACTTGAGCTGAGTGAAATCTCTTGAGGTTCACCCACTTGATAGCAAAAACTTGTTAACTTCTGATTCCGTGCTACAAAATTCTTGCTTCATTTCTCTCATTCTAGTAAGCTGACACTTTATCACCTCCACCCTAAAGCCTGGAAAGCATTCCCCAGGGTTTTGCTAATTTACATATTTGAAAGCTTTTGAAGAGCAGGGAAAGAATTAGAAGAAAAAAAAAAAGCTGAGCATGCAGGCACATGGTGCATTCTAATGGGATTGTTTCTAAGTTGATAATATCCCATGCATTTTCAAACCAGGCAAACGCATAACCTTCCGTTCACACTTGAAAATTTGCTTTCTAACTAGCTTAACTCTTTGTCTGTGTACTTTGTGGATGCACGAACATCCTTGAAAAGACTTTTCTACTTTTTTCAATGGGCGCCAAAATGAAGGAGGAAACGTTTTCTCCCAAAGACAGTTTGCAAGAGGAAAACGTTCTCCACGTGGACTTGAACAAACTCCATACATAAACACCAGCGGATCCACAGGGTGCTTTCCAAAGATGGTAAGGGTTCACGGGTCTTCCAACTACCATCAGGGTCACAGATGTTTCCCGAAATTGAGCAGCACCACACATTTTTATTTTTGACCTTGTGTATTTTTATTGGGTTCCCACCTCAGCCATACTCCCAACTCCCAACCAGTGATGACTGGAAGAACCCAAGAAGGACTTGTTGCTCCCAAGACCGAAAAAGACCGTATGACTGAGATGCTGGGAGACTGGAGAAAGACCAGAGAAAAGTGTAAGCGATTAAAACGTGTAAAATGTGTTTCAGAGTCCAGAACGCAAGGAACTTGTCAAAAAATTAAGAGGATGATGTGATCATAAGCTTTGGTTTTGGTAGAACGAGAAATTAAAAGCACCAATCGGGTGCTTCAATCTAGCGCTCACAGTTGTAATAAAATTCAATGGTTGAATCCAGACAAATTTAAAAAAAAGGCAAAAAAGCTGTAGTTTTTGACAGTAAAAATAATTACCTCTGCAATAACGCCACAAAGGTTGTGGTTGATTGGATTTTCTTGAGCAGTTCCTTTGCTGAAAGATGTGCTCAAAACAGAATCAATTCTGGGAATTCCTATGGCCTTTATTATACCAGGTCAGACTGATCACAGTCATCTTTTCCAACCTATAAACTCCGAATATATGCAGAGCTTTAGTATGCTATAATTCATCTGTACTAAATTAAGAGCTCGAGAGAACAAGCCCTTTTTCAATCACAGTCCACTGAGATAGCTCACAGCCATTTGCTTTATAGGTTTGTTTTATAGGTAGACTGAGGTGCTGCTTTATGCCATCACTGAGCAGTCTGGTCTAGTTTTCAGTGAGATAAAAAGCAAACACAGAAGTGCAAAAGAAACAAAAAGAGTCAGCTTTAGAGGAAGACTTCCATTAGTGTTTTCCTTGTATTGATACACATGCAGAACGTTCAAACAAACACAGTTATTGGGGTTGTTCAGTTCATGGGAATGGATCTCGGGCTGTATGCACTGCAGAAGTAGGCACTGTACACTGGTTTCTTCAAAGGGTTTTTTTCTGTTCCTGTTGTGTCAACCAGTTACTAACAGTGACAGACCAACAGGCTTCAACACAGTCCCTAGAAGCGTGAAAAGAATGACAAAGAGTATACTTACTTAAAAAGTTCATTCCTCATTATAGCTCTATTTGTTTGCGGGTCAATTGCGTAGACCATGAGGTCAGACTTGGTATAATCCTCTTCGGAGTATCCATCCCCAAACCTCCGCGCGCCAATGGATTCCACCACAACGGTTGCACCAGGAATCTGATCTTGGACGTAGCGTTCCAGAATCCTAAAGGTGACACGAAGGAGATACTACTAGACAATAACCACTGACTTGGATGGTAACTTTTAGCGCACTTTATTTAAAAAACTCCACTCCAACATAACTTCTTGAATGTTCAACTCTTGGGAAGAGCTTAGCAGTATTAGGAGAGGTCATCAGAAACAGCGTCCTTAAGTCCACCATTTTGTACTTATGACATCAGTTGAGTTTTAAATGGCTCATGGGAAACACCATCTATATTTCACCCCCCAAAAAACACCACCCTGTCATCCTTTTATCAAGCCATATGATTTCAGAGCTCTTCAGTTCCAGCCTCACACAGTGTGCATACAATGAACTGTCACACCCAGAAACAACAATTTCAACCTCCTTCTGTGCGATATTTCCTCTGGTCCTCTAACACAGCATGACGTATCAGGTGCCAGAATATCTGCTACTCTGGAAGGCATGAACAAGCTTTATAGCTGTAAGAAAGCTGGAATACCGGGTTGACAGGTTTATCACAGAAAAGAATATAACATATTGCAAAAGTTTAGCAAGCAGAAGAAGGATAAGTTGGCAGAATTTGGAGGCCGCTACGCCCAACGTCACAAGGACATAACAACAATAAACCAAAACAAATATGTCCTTTTTCCAAAGAGAAGGCTTAATTACAATCTGCCAGAATGCAGAAAGGCACACTGCAGATAATATTGTATAATAGTGTGACAATACAAAAGAACACTACAATTCTGAAAACATAAAACCTATTAGACAAAAATCCTTCTTTTCGTTTTAATTGTCATTTGTTCGTGATGATGCAGCACACTAATATTGAAGATAATTCCTTTTTTTTTTCTTTTCTGACTACTTACTGTCCAGATACATCTTACTATATGCTTTGGCAGACTTCCTCATTCAAAATGTCACATTTTTCTGCAGCTTTCAATGAAGAACTGCTTATGGGGTTATTCATAAAATGTGATCTTATTCCGACAATATTTAAAAAGGCAAAATGAGAAGGGATGCCTGCAGAATGTCCCTCCAAACAAAGAAATCAGATGTGGTCATGCTGAAGTGTCTGTGGTGGGTCTGCAGAAGCAAAAATGTCAATGGTGCAAGGACATCACTGAGCACCTGACAAGTTTCTGCACAGACAGCAAGCACACCTGAGCCCCAGATGTGGGATTTTATAGGGAAGTTATGCTTGTAACTCACTGCTGATCTAACGAGCAATTTTAAAAAGGGCAGTATCTTACTGTAGTTAAAACATGTATTATTTCCTTCCAACTTGTCTGATCTGCTGCTCCCATGGGGCCAGTGAAACCTGCTGAGCTCCTGTAGCAGACTGCTTCTGTGTACCTGCACCATTGCTTATCCAACCACGAGGAGATGCAGTGGTATTACAGCCCAGCTGTACACGCTTCAAGTTCTGTATGCAGCAAGCAGAATTGGTGCTCCCATCAAGGCCAGCTGGGGCGAACAGGAGAGATGGTGGGAGCCAAACTGCATAAGAATGGATGGAGCCAGGAGGAGAATGGAAAGCTGTTTAGACAGTGATATTAGGAGAGCTTTATCCACAGCTGTTGGGCACAGATAGAATTAATCCCAAAGGAAATGGGAAAATCACCCTTGCATACTGACCTGCTGATGTGGGGAGGTTTACAAACCGGGGCTGAGAAGGGCAGCCCACAGAGAGGTATATAAACAAGGGCATAGAATCAAATATCATCAATGTTGGATACAAGGGCAAAAAATAGGCAGAAACAAATAAGAGAAGCTGGAAGTCTCTTCATTCCATCAGAACTATGAGTTATGGAGGAAGTGCAGTGTTTCTGGGCTAATTTATGTGATAGAAATATTACATCAAAAAGCAATAGTTTACTTAGGATGCAAAAGCAAGGGAATGAGAGGGAGCACGATGCATGCTGTAGGGTGCAGAGGAAGACCAATCTCATACAAAAAGTGACTACAAAATCACAGAATCACCAAGGTTGGAAAATAGCTCCAAGATCATCCATTCCAACTGTCTGCCTACCACCGATATTTCCCTCTAATCCATGCCCCTAGGTACAAAATCTAAATGTTTCTTGAACACCCCAGGGTTGGTGACTCCACCACCTCCTTGGGCAGCCCGTTCCAGCACCTGATCACCCTCTTAGAGAAGAAGTATTTCCTAATGTCCAACCTGAATCTCCCCTGGTGCAATGTGAGGCCATTTCCTCTAGAAGCCACTTGTTGTTTAACACAAAATCTTTCGCAGTGACTGAGGTTACTTTACCAACACCTTGTAACTTTGCACAACCACCGATGCACGCCATCAAGACAGAAGCATTTCTCCAAGATTTTGAAAGACACAGATCTGTCAGACTGCAGGTCCTCTTCTCTCTCCATAAGGAATACACACTGTTAGTGCAGAGCCATTTTCACAGCGATAACAGAAGCAGCAAGAAGCAGACAGGCTGGCACAGAGCTGGCTGACCAGTGCCCCGCTGCACGCCTGCAGTTTGCAGATACGGTAAACTCTTCCCATCCCTGCCTCTGGCACACGTGGAACTGGCAGCCAGGGCACTAACCTGTCACAGCCACCTGAATAACAACAACTCTGCCAGGTAAATCTCGACAGAACAAATCCCTAAACGTTAGGTGAGTACGAGGGATTAAAGAAACCGTAAGCTGTCTTTAGAATGGTGTTTTGCACACGGATTCACAAAGAACAAGTCCATAAAACGTCTGCTTCCCTCATTAGCATACAATCCTCTTCTGGTACTGCAAGGGAGTTTGCTTCCTTGCACACAACTATTATTTTCCCAACACAAAACAGCCTGTAAAGTTGGATGGTTCTAATGTTGGGTCACTTCTGGCAGAACTCCGTAATAAAATTCCCTCTCACAAATTCCTGGCATGGCTTCTGCTGGAATTCATTGCCACTAAGAATAGCTTTTAATAATTCAAATTGGAGAACAAAGAACAGACTACTATCAGACTTAGGCACATTGCAGCTGTTGGCTTTAACTGGCATCACAAGACACACCACAGCATGGTGGAGCATCAGTAAGATTTCATCTGAAACACACAAACTGCACGTTTAGGCTGAAATATACAAAAAACACACTGAGGACTGGAAAGGAGCAATTAAAGACTGCACTTAAAGACAAGGAAGTTCCCAGTGAAGTTGTTTTGTAAGTCATTCACCTCAACTCGCGTGTCAACAAACCTGACGAGGTGCTCAGCTCCATCCAATACTTGTCAGAAGGCCAGTTTTTAAAATGCTTGAAGTTACAACAGCATGTGCAGTTCTACAATGTTTATTAGTCGAAGCTTGACTAAAACTCATCTCTTTCTTGTTAACGCAATGAGAATTGCAATCATCTATCCACAGTGGTGTGCACGAGTGGTAGAACCAAAAATTAAGTGGCAATGATGCCTTCCTACTGCTCTAACTCCTTTTAGCTCTGCAGATATACCGCAATGAAAATAAGTTCCTCCCTGTTCATCTTCATTACTACTGCCATCCAAATTCCCATCAGCAATGCCTATGGACTGAAAGGAAGGACAAGAGGATTTTCATTGTCACTGAGGACACAGTATAGCCTTAAATATTCAGGGAACTCAAATATGGTCCACCACAGGTCTGTTGGTTTCTTATGCAGCATTCTGCTTCTTGGAATGCTTCAGAAACCAGGAGGTCCAACCCTGAAGCCTGGGAAGCAGCAGCTCCAGGCAGCAGCCAGCACTATGCATAGTGAGGGTGAGGTTGCTGCAGCCCATCTGTATGGGAACTGCTAAGACACAGCCTGAACCTCTTATTGATCAACTGAGATGAGCAATGAGTCAGCCAGGGGAGCACAGCTGAAGGCAATTCACCTGTGCTGCAGGAAGGGGTGGAGCCTGGCTGCACCTCTCCTAGACCCATTTAAGAGCTGACTACCAGTGGGGAAGGATTTCTTCTGGAGGTCCACTCCACTGGAGTTTTCCTTGTGAATCCAGGATACAGGTGAGTATACCTATCATTTCTGCTTTGGTGTAACAACTATGTAGCCAAGCTCTTTGCTGTATCATAACATCTGTATATTCATTAATTGTACACCATCCCAGGTGGAGAAGACCCACACTGAGCACAGGGCTGCACCCCAGTGTGGATCCAGCTCACTAGCCATGTCCTGGCATGGGAGAGATCCTGACACAAGACCTGCTGCTGAGAAAGGTGCAAAGAACAGGCAAATGTAAGGCTCTCTTTAAAGTTTTCTTGGAAACAACTGTGAAATTCTACATGAATCAGGTAATCTACCTGAAAACATGGGATATGAAATCAGCCACGCAAGAGCCCAGTGGCGATGGCAGCTCAATAAGACTCACAGTCATTGCTCAAGACTTGGGAAGGCAGCATCCAGTTTTATAGACCTTTCAATCTCAGTGGCAGAGAGGATGCACAACAGGGCCTGAAAGCACTGCGACATTCCAGACATCCCTGAGCTGAACTGCTTGGCTGCATGTGTATACTCAGAAGCTGCTCACAAACTGAAGAAACAACTCAATCTGAAGGATGCTTTAGACTCTTGCCATTACCTCAATGTAATGCATGCACAATTTCCTCAGCAGAAAATTCCATGGGAAAAAAAAAAGTATTTCCTTTCTCTGGCAATGATAGCCTGCTGTGTTTATTTAGTTTCTGGAGCAGATAAAATTATTTAAGAAATGAAATAAGAATTGTATTTCCTTCAGGACTCTGATATTGCAAGCGCTGTGGATTCTGACCTCTAAGCACTGAAGACCATATAGTGTGTAACCTCTAACTGACAATTCTGGTTCCCCACGATTTCTTAGCAAAACATATCTAAACTCTTGGTATGTGAAAGTGTAAGTAAATCTGGCAACAAAGCAGAGCACAGAGCAGTCAGCTTGTGCTGTTATGCAAAATAAAAAAGCTGGAAATGAGGTTTATGTTGAACCCAAGAATGCTCCTTCTTTGCAAAAAGCTTCTGATAATGATTATTTCTACTATTCTATCAGACGTAATACAAATTAGATACAAAGCATGTACCTAAGCAGGAAGGAGCACCACTGAGCCAATTTACTCTGCATGTAACAACATTAAACTAATTTAGAAAACAACCAAGAGATAATGTCTTTATACCTAGTTACCCTAATCCTATAAAAGCACATTGGGTTATTGCTCAACATAAAGGAAACTTGCTTTCTTACATATTACTTCAGGTTTTTTTTTTTTCCTCCTTTTGTGCTCATCATGCAAAATCCTGTCCTCCACAAACCCTACGCACGCTCCAGCGTTTTGTTTCAGTATCACTTTCCCAGCTGCAAGGGGGAGAATACACTGCATTCAGCCAAACAGTAAGACGTTCATCCTCACTTTGACCCAAGGACCTATCTTCAGATCCCAGCATAAAAGATTTTTTTACTGCTATAGCAAGCAATTTCAAAATAAAGCAGAAATTCACAGGTTCATCTGCAAAGTCATGCACTGCATTACAGCGCTTCAGAGAAAATGCATTAGCAGAATGCATTAGCAGTTGATATTCTTGAGGAAGGAGATCGCTGAACTGGTGCTTCTCAGCTGACAGTAGCATATGGAGAAGCTAAAGTTGAATAAGACCCAATCTTTATCATCTAATTTACTAAATGTGGCCTTATTAATTAATCATCCTGATCACAATGGGAACAGAGGTCACCTAAGAAAAGAGTTGATCTCTGTTGACCACCATACGCTGCAACAACTACATGGTGTCATTCTACACGCAGTCACATTTAGAATCATAGAATCGTAGTGTGGACATGAAACACAATGCGGTCATTTGGAGGGAAATGTCTAACTAATTTCACTATTTGCTATTTTTGCTATTTACTTTAATGTAAAACAACTCAGTACAGAGCAGTGAAAGGGAAAATGGCAGAGCCATTGGTAAACTGGTCAAAATGGCGGGCCAAAGGGCTGGGAATTCTGAACTCAGCTAGCAGCTCCTCAGCTCTCCATTCCAGGAGAGGGAAAAATGCTCCCCATAGCAATACAGATAGAAAACAAGCTCAAAAGCCCTGATATTACCAGTACAAGCATTTTGAGAAGTCTGCCTTTGCATAAGTACATGTAGGCTTCATTGCCACTTATCTTTAATGAAGTCAAAATACAAAACTGTCACCAAGACCATGCTGAAAAAAACCAGAAGACAATGGGAATCTCTTGATGTGGCAATGTCAAGGGTTTAGTGTCTAGATATAGTTATTATACAATTGTTACTTAACTGTAAACCAATTAGCTATAGTTGTACCTACGCATTTCTCAGAATAAGGTGATTCCATCAGACTTTTTCCATGAATGACTCCACCACCACCAAGTTGGAGATTTTCTCCATATGGATGGAAATTAACCACGCTTACTTTTCACCCTACCGAATTAATGGGAAAGGAAAGTTCCCCAAGCAACACTATTTCCATTTTGCAGGGGTTTAAAACAGCCTTTTGAGAGGTGTATTGATAGAGTATTTCATAGAAGACCTCACTGAGCTACCCCCCACTATTCCACTTCACCTACAGCAGACACAAATAGACCTATCTGAACCATCATAATTGAAAGAAATGGCAAATCTGACATTGATGTGTAGTCCGCAGGATATGGAAAGCTTGTTGACGAAATTAAAGCAGCTGGTGGAAAACTGAGGTGCTTATTGAATTATGGGAAGGAATCATGACACCATCAGAAATATCAGCTGAAGACATACTCGTTTTATCTCTCAGTAAGTGAAAACTCCTATGCCAAGCAGAGAGTGATGTTTTAAATCTTTTCTTCTGAGGTGTATTTCTTGGACCATTAACCAACATACTTCTCAGGCTGTGCTGAGTAAGCCTTTCCAGTGCGAACGTTCTGAATTATGTATTTCCTAATAGCTTGTAACCACTCTCTAGTGAATGTTACAGGCGGCTGGGGAGAATCTGATGTAACTTGCTCTCCAAAGTTGTTTAAATCACTTTTTTTTTTTTTCTTCTTTTTTTTGGGGGGGAGGCAGAAAGAGAAAAGGAAAGATTGCTATAATTTCCAAAACGATCAACTATAAGTTTTTTTACCATACCAAATCCTCAGTGTATTGCAATTGGTGGTTAATGGTATATTCTCAAAGCTTAATATTTAACAGCACTCCACTGGCATAAAAAGTGACACAAAAGAGCTGAATAACCTCTGGTGTGGCCAATTTTGCTAATGATAGTCTTTTTTATGTTAATGAATTATACCAAATGTTCTCATTTCATAAATTAATGCACCATCTGTGTTGTGGTTTAACTTATCTCTAGTGTATGAGAACCAAAAGGCTCGCTGTCAACCTCAAAGATAAGATCAGACCATTTTCTCTGTCTGGAGAATCGCCTGCTGGAAACTGGAGCCGCCATTTTCCAGGAAGGACCCTCTCTTGTGATTTTTTTCCCTTGCAACTCATGTACCTGTGACTGTAAAGCCAAGATGGATTTTCCATCCCACTTCCTCAAATCCCTCTGCATGGTCATGCAGGTAAAACCACAGGATGGTACACGGTGTGCATCCTCTCTCTCAAGCAGAGGAACACTTACTTCTAATAGCTGGGATTTGGGTTTGCACAGGTGGGGAACAAGACATATAGTTTTTGAATTGCTGGACCTCCTGGCACAGTTTCTCCATAGCCGAGACACAGGCCTGTAAGGAGGAAGAGAGACCATCTTCATATTGTCAAAGTAGCCATAGCCACTTCATCTACTGTTAGACTTTTGTCATCTTTCCAGTTCCTTCCTATCAGGGTGCTGGCATACAGTGATGGTGCATTCTGTACAACTCTCCGCCACATGGGTTGCATCTGCATCACGTTATCTGGATCCTGAAGTTTTGGTATCATCATCCAAATTAATTCCACGCATCATCTCTCTACCACAGCTAGTTCCCTCAAGCACTGGACACCTTTCTCCACGGTGGTCCATTTGCCTAACTACCACGTTTTCTTTGAAGGGATATCTTTCCCTCATGGCTCACAAGTTACCACCATAGGGCGAAAGAGGAATTGCTTTGTCAGCGTCTCTTGCTCTAGAAAGAGATCCCAGCTGTTTGTCTTCACTGCCCACTAAGTCCAGGCTCTTGGTTCCACCAACTCAGCTCTGGAGCAGCCAAGTGGCAATGTGTTCACCTGGACAATGGCCATAATCCTTTCACAAATCTCGCAGCTCAGTCAAAAGTTGGGTGGTTTAGGTCTCTTCCTTCTGCTTTTGTGATGGCCCCACTCCATCTTCTCTGTCTTCTCCAAACTCATAAGCTCTCTTTGCAAAACCTTCTGACTTTCATAAGCATTTTTTCAACTTGCCAGATACTGGCACTGGTCGGTTCTCTCTTCCCCTTGAGGATGCTGAACAGCACTGAATAGAGCTCGATAGGCGTAGGGCAAGCCCCAGAACATTGCAGTGATTTGTGCCTCTTTTGGATTGCCAGAGCAACAGTAGACCTTTTCCAAATATTCTACTAGATACAGGATTCTGCAGCTATTCAGAGGGGAAGTTTCAAACCTCTGGGAGTGCCCAGTGCTCTAGGCATCTGTCCATATCATCCCAAACCCTTTGCCACTCAGAACTATCCTGCGTCAGGGCAGGTCTCTGGGTGTGATATACTTCAGTACTAGTTTAATCTTAAACATAACTTGAAACACATTCATGACACATAGCAATAGGAATATGCTGGTTTGAACATCTGACGGACATTCAGAATTCTCACGAGCTGTTGTAACTAGCTCTATGGAAAGAAGGAAAAGTGAAAGGAAGGCTGAGAACTGCTGCAAAGTGTCCTCCGCTATCTCCTCTATAGCTGGGCTCCCCGAGGAGAGAAAGCAAAGTGTGTAATTACTGATAGTATCAACAATATGGGTTCCATAGCCCAAAGATGACTGCAATGCTGAATACGTAAAAACCAGCAGTTTCTCAGCTGCCAATTTTATCACAATACAGGCCAAGGCCACGCAGCATAGCAAAATAAAAACATTAATCCAACCCCGGAGATGATAAACACGCAGCAGGAAAAACAAGCAGCAAGCAAGGTGCTACACAATACGGTTCCATGAGAAGACTCCCACAGAGCTCCATAAATAGGGAAAAAATTAACACAGTGACCACAATTATCAAACCATCACTACACCCTGCGTTAACACGCTCTGGTCAAATCTGCTTGGAGCTCCACACTGGGTGCTACACTGACTTGTGGTTTAACCAGGCAGATGGCTCAGCACCACACAGCTGCTCGCTCACTGCCCCCATCCCAGGGGGGTGGGAGAGAGAATTGGAAAAAACAAAGTAGAATTGGTGGATTGAGATAAAACTCTTTACTAAGGTAGAGAAAAGTATTCTTTTTTATTATATATAACTATAGTTATGACAAATCACAGAATACGTGTATGTGAATGTATATAACAAGTGATGCACAAGCAATTGCTCACCATCCGATGACCAATGCCCAGCTAGCCCCCAAGCAGTAGAAGAGAGAGAGATGAACTCTCACCCCCTTCAGAACTCCTGTCATATGGTATGGAATATCCCTCTGGACACTTTAAGTCACCCTCATTCTGTTCCCTCCCACCTCCCTGGGCCCTTTGCTGTGCACGGCCTTGGCACTGTACAGCAGTGCTTAGCAGCAGCTACAAACATGTTGTGTTATCAGCATTGTTTTTCTCCTAGAGCCAAAACACAGCATCATACCAGGCACTCTGAAGAAAACAATTCTGTCCCAGCTGAACCTAAGACAATCTAGTTTAGAAAGCTTTTCAGACAAAAGCATTTTAGCCTAAGAAAGTCTCTAACTTATGTTTTCCTTCTGCCTGTGATTCCATATTGTGCTGCAGAACGTTATCAATTCCTATTGCTTTGCTTTTATATTCTGCTTAAATAGTTAAAGCCTTTGCAACAATAGGGAGAAAACATTCTTATAAACCTGAGGGAGAAGATCAAAAAGAAATTTGACCATGACAGTGAAACAAATAGGTTTCTATGTGAAAGAGACACGCACGGGAAGAACATTTCCATCTCTATCAGTATTTTCAAAAAACAATGCAGCACTTCTTAAACAATGCTCACATAGCCCCTTCTAGCAAAGGTTGTGTTTGAAAACATGCCTTTAGAAGTGAAATTCTTACACCATTGTCATTTCCTGGCCTCACAGCATTTGCGGATGTAAAGCATTCCCAAGCTAATTTTAAGCACTCAAAAGCTGGCTTTGTAAATTTCACGTTTATTCTCATTCGAAAGCTTCACTCGCTGTGAAGTATTCACACAACTGTCAGAGACTTCCATGCACAAGGACTAAGAACAGCAAGGAACAGTTGTGGAAGATTTCTAATCTGGCAGGAAAGGAATTCTTGGAGCGTAGACTGAGGAGCATTGCTCTAGGTTGTTTTCCAAGACTGTGGCAGGCTTTGCCAGACACTGAGCCCGGGAGGAAAGCATTGAGGGGATGGCTACAGTACAGTGTGGGCTCTGAACACTGCTGACATCTGCTGGGAGCTGGAAACAAGTTGTTCCAATGGTTACAAAAGGAGATTTTTGCAGGGATGAAGAAAGGTTGAGAAGATAGTAGCTCTGGCTGCTTGCTATGCTGCCTGTTCCAGCGTTCATGGTCTCAGTCCCCCAACACGTCATGCATTTGACACTCTTCTTTCAAGGCAGGCTTGTGTTATCCCACCTTCAAACTGCCCTCTGGAAAGGCTCTAGTTTGCTGGCAGCTCCTTTGGCTGCATGACAATCCGGAACTGGGAGGACCTCAAACGCAGCCTAAATCCAAATTAATGTTGTAAGATCTGCGCTACGTTGTGTAGAAACCTGCAGGGCTGAACCTGTTTGCCTTCTGCACAAAACAGAAGCTACAAAAGAAATCTGTGTACAGTAAAGCAACCTTGAAGGGTTAGGAAAGCGAAGGGCAACTTTTCATATTACTGTAAAGAAAAGATATGCTGTTCTTCATCTATCCAGTCAACACCAACACTTGACACTTTCTGAAAGCAAGACCTCAGCGTTAAGCAAGCAGATTTGTCTTTTATTCATTGCTCCTGAAAGCAGAGTCCCTGCAAGCACATGCTATTGCCTGAGCAACTTAACAAGTGCTTCTGATGTTAGAATCGATCAGAGATAAACTGTAACAAAGACAGAACACGTCCTAAACATCTGGAAATGAATCCATGGACTATTTTTTCCCAGCCCAATGAAGACACGAGCCATTTAGACAACAAACTTCTTTTTCAGTGAGCGATTCTATCATCACCCTCAAGCTATTTCAATTTCCATGGAGTTGGTAAGGTATGACAGTAGTCAGGATGGATCAGATCTGTGTAAATCTGAGAAGTACTATTAATCACTGAACTCAGTGATGCCAAAACGTTTGTAACCACTTGTAGCATTTTCTTTCCTATATTGTCCAGTTCATCCTTACGTGCCATACATAATATACAGAAAATTATACTTGCCTTTTTAAAGGACAGTAGAAGTGAAAACCTGGCTCCTGGAAGCTGCTGCTGACATGTATGAGCATTATTAAAACATATTTTACCAAAAGGTTTATTGTTAGCTTCTGAGTACGATGAAATACCACACCTGAACTGTGAGGCACTGATGATTCCAATGACCTGTCCTCCTCTCCCCCAGCATGTTATATTCAACACAGCTCAATAATAACACCCCGTTACTGAGTTTTCACTATTACTTTTATGTTATGTTAGTGGTATTGATTCTACCAGAATAAATTTTCTAAACTCCGTTTTCTCCTACAATGACGTCACCCAAATAAAATCACACCTGAAGCCATATCACCCCTCAGCCTCGTGGAGTCACGCTTTATCCATTTTACATCCCGGATTTTCATTAGTGTATGTTCTGTCATCAGCATTTGGAGGCTCCACCGTGCTCTGAGGGACAGCTCTGAACCTAGTTTGAGCCTGCAAAGCGGGCAAGAATACAAGCAAAGACGTGCTTAGCTCTGCCTCCCTCCAGAGGAGGAGCAAATGGTGGGTTTGGGGAGCCAGTGCCATCACCTAGCCTGCTGTGACCCACACCAAAACACTTGCTTACTTTCAGGTCTTTTGGCAACAAGTAGATCGTGGCACAAAGGGAGCACTGCTGGCTCAATCTAAACACAAAACCGGTGAGTTGTCTGATATTTGTAGAGTAAGTAAATTGATTACCCTATGAGTTGATCTTTGTTTTGTTCCACAAGGGTGGGAGGAACATTAGAGACGATGACTTGCATATCCAACTGATTGACCACAGAGACCTGGAAACAAAAGAGTGAAATTCAATTGGCACTTCCATGTGTAACATCCTCTCTGTACAAACAGAATGGAATAATTGCTTTCCTGCCTTCGCAGCCATGCGCTGATGTACCAACTTCTCATTTAATTGCAGAGTAAGAGAGCTGGGAAATCCTGCTTTGCTCGGCAGCCAGAACCAATAAACTGCAGGCAAATATTTAACCACAACTGTAACTGGAGATCCACATCAGAACTGCGTGCAGCTTTTTGGAAGGAAATTGTAATTTAGCGTTTACTTACAGGATCACGAATCTCCCGCATGCCACATTGCAAATCACTTATTAGCATTTCAGCATTTCTGATGACGTGACAGGAAAATCCAACTTTGGAAACACGCAGTTTGCACCAAGGTAAGTGCTAATACCAGATTAATTCAATTAGATCAAATTATACTTTGTTAGAAAATTAAATTATTGATCTATTTTGAATGAAGCCATCAGTGCAAGTATTTCTTTTACCTCAAACTCCTTTAACGTCTCTCTCTGTACGGGATAAAAACTCTCAGCTCAGCATTTTCTACCACAAAAGCATGCAACTCTTCTGTTTCTCAATGACAGGTTTGAGCATGAGCGTGCAGAAGGGCCTACAAGCTGTGTAACACATTCACAAGAGCTGGCAAACTGCTCCACATCTCCCCATCTAGTTTCTTTGAGCTATGTTTAGCATGATCCCAGGCAAAGGCTGCCTTCTGGTGAAATGTGTGCTGGTTTCCTCCTTCTAAAATGTTTGTTGCCTCCTGCAATAGAGAGCTCTTCACAAGCACGACCAGCTTGCTGATGACAGCAAACATCACACCCTGTGTACCACCTGTCTACAGAGGATTCCAGAGCTAAATTTGGAAAAGTAAGTAGGACAATGTTAAAAGAGATACATATAAAAATCAGAGATATTCAGCTCCATTCTAACAGAAAGAACAACTTGTGAGCTTTTCAAAAGAGAAGCGTGAGCCCTGCAAGCACTTCGGCAGAGAAGCTGGAATATACTCTCACATCAAACAGCGGTTTAAGCTTTGAAGCTTAATTCAACTTTAAATATTCAAACGTTCTTGAAATGTCATCAGATGCACTGATCAGCAGTACAGACTTCTGCGTGAGAAATACAGAATTATAATGAGCTCAAAATAAATCTTAGACTATCGCCATTAAAAGGAGCTCTAAAGCAATGAACAGTTTAATATACTTAACTACATTACACAATTCAAGCAACGGCTGCACTTATTTACTGAGTACTGCATGAATGTAAAACGTCTCTTCAAGCTCAAGGAACCACAATTATGATTTACAAAGGGAAAAATTTGTGACAAGCTACAGCAAACCAGCGGCATGGAACAAAAACCACTGCAGCACTAACCTGTATGCTACATGCACTCGTAAAAAATTTCTTTTTTTTTCAATTATAAAACAGCATTAAGCTGGGGAACTGTGTCGGATTTAACTACCACTGTTCTGAGATAAGCTGTGGGAAGAAACTGTTCCTTTCACTTCCATTTGAGGAGTGGAAACACGCTCAGAGCAGAGGTGGAAGGTGTGAGATAGCAAAAGGTACCACCTCACTGCTCTGTGGTGGGGGCACAGTTACCTGGGACCATTCAAACCACCGTTCCTAGGAAAGCTTTTGCTGTTCCATAATCCAAGCAAAAAATCTGGTCCCGCGATGCTAAACAGCAGGCACCAGCTTAATGCATAAGAGCTGGCAGTCAGCATGCTCAGATGCCTCCTGTCTGTGAGTATCTGAAGAACACATGCTGAGAAGTAGGAACATTTCAGAATATGTTAAATTAGTAGCAGAGCAAATTGGATGTTTGTGGCAGAGGCCGGGAAGGCATCAAGCCCGTAAGCGTTCTACCTCTGATCACCTGTTTAATTCCTTAGGCACCTTCCCATTTTTTTGTAGGCCAAGCAATGGGGCACTACCTGACTTCTGGGAGTAACTGATGCTGAGTGCTGAATGAGGAAGGAGTCCTGTGACGCCCTACTATTCTAACAATCCTTTGATTAAAGATGATACCATAGTAAATATTCACAGTCCAACCTTAATGACCTTAAGTGCTTAATTGCAGCAAACTCATTATGAAGTGTAATTTTCTATTTCTTCCTTTCATCTTGAAGCTATAAAGGAAAACTTCGTCATGTAGACCCAAACTGTAGCCTGAGACATCTGATTTTAGCCACCTTGCCAGTCTCAGCTAGCAGAACAGACAGGCAGCCTCTATGTGAAGCAGTCCCTACAGTACAAAGACATTTTACCAGTGGATTTGGTGGTTTATGCTGCTCACAGAGCAGTGCCAGCATATGGAGGCACTGTTCTGATCCTGATTCTGGAGAATACCTGGCTCTGCCCCACTCTTTGCTGTTCTGTCCCTTTGGTGTTGCTCTTCTCCCAGTGCAATCCTAACTTCTTCCCACACATTTAGCTCTTTTGCATGTCAGCAACTGATTTCACTTCCCTCATCCACAGGCACTCCTTTAACTTGTACTGAAAGCAGTAACACCTTCCAGTCTGAACTCCTGACACTGACACAAGTGTCTCTTGGCAGCAGGTCAAATCCTATGGAGCTATGAAGCCCAGAACAGCTTAGTCTAGCTAGAAGGGATCTTTGTGTATGGATCACATTCAGTGAAAGCCTAAACTTTCATGTTAGAATATAGTGTCAGTCTGTAATTGCTCAAGAACACTGTGCCAGACTGCCCATCATTCACTAAGACAACCTGAATACATCTCTATATATGAATGAGACAAACGTCACTTCCTAATTTTAACACCATTACTTTCTGGCCATATTTGAATCTAGTTTTCCCACACTCATTGCATGAGAATGCCCTGCCATTGTGGGAGGCCAAGCATGAGGACATCATACGTTATGCTTATTTGCTCAATTACTGCATAACTCGATACACCAAGTATTATGGCTATCATCTGTATCATTTGACAGTGTTCCCATGGACTAGATAATGTACTTCATCCCTACAACATTATGCTAATAATAATCCAATCCATCATGCTATACGGGCTTTGAAGAAATTAAGCTCTGATGGTTGCTGTGACTGGGCTAAGTCAATGTCCTTTACTAAGCACAAAAAAGGAAGTCAGGGCCTGAAGCTGATGCCATTTCTGAATGGTCGCTTTCCCTGAAAGCTTCAAGTGAAGTTTTAGCCCAAAGTTATTTCTTGCCTTTCTCTTCCAGACAAGAACAAGTCATAGCTCTCAGAGCCTGTTTGCTCAGCTCTGTGCCTGCACTGCATGCCAGACAGATGTCTAACTGTGACCAAGAAGCTCTGTAGTGACCTTAACAAGCAGACCAAGTTAGTGAGCTTTTACTTGGTTTATTCTTTAGGGTTTTAAGACATACTAGCTCTGCTTCACATATTCTGAATGGGTTCTGAGTGCACCTTGCTGCCTCAGAGAATAGATAGAGCAGATCTGTAAACAGTTGGGTATTTGACCTACCTTATACTTACAATGCACAATCACTTTATTTTCTGCCATCAGGGTCCAGAATGCCCAGAATATAACTTAACCCACACTTAACATAAACAGCTATAATTTAAACTGAATCATTACAAATTGCTCATTGAACAAATAAAATACTGAACACCATGTCCGGTGTGGTAACTGAGATCAGCACCTCTGTCCTGAAATATGAAGGTATCTGTCCTGAAATATGAAGGTATTTCAGACAGGCATAAAAGCTCCTGATTTAACAAAGAACTTTATTTCAGTGACTTGTAAAGATCAAGTACACTGTTTATGGCCTTCCTGGAGGTCTGCTTAGAATTAAGCTTTATGTAGTGTTCAGATTTCATCGCTCTAACAAGATACAGCCTGGCTCATACTTACAAGTACGTCTGCTTTGCTGCTCAGTCCTTTTCCGTAATCGTCAGTCGCAATGACCTGAAACTTGAAATAGGATCTTCTCATATTTTTGAACAGCATAGCAGTTTTTATTAGCCCCGTGTAAGCTTCAATCACAAAACCTTCTTTACCATCCTTGATTGGAGGAATGATGAGCCTGTATTGCATGGCACTGTAATTCCCAGTGTCTTTATCGTCAGCCTAATAGGGAAAAAATAAAAACAAGCACAGGCAAATAAAATAAATATTCACACAAAGAATCATTAACCTTGTCCTTTAAATAAAGTTGCACGTCGGTCCAGCAAATCTTTCCCACTGACGTTCAAAACATCAGATTCCAGAGAGCAGATATTGCTATTACTGTGAATGGTTCATTTAACTCTGCCGCATACAGTTTTGCTTTTCCAGCAATTTCTTTCTCCTATGTTAGCACCAAACTGTTAGAATAAAAATAAAATAAAAGGACTTTCCAGGTCTGCATCAAACTGAAGAGGTAAGAACAGAACAATCCTGAGAAACAGCCACTGTTGAGTTCTTGCTAGCACATATGAAATAGGAAAGAGAAAACGAGCAACATGCCCACACAGACAAGAACATCATCCCTCTTTTAGAGGCATTCTTCATTCTCATGGATTGAGCACTTATTTTTGGAGTATTTTTATCTGTTTTGTTTGTTTTTTTTTAAGCATCCCAGTATTGTTGCACAATGGACCTGATGGCCACAGCGCAGGACACAAAGCACTCTCCCACCAGTGAGCTGCTGAGGAGGTAGGACACAGCACTGGCATCAATGAAGCTGCTCCTGTAGCTGTTCTAACCTGGATCTTGTGCCTAACAGCCCCGTGGAGTCCTCCACATCTACCCCATTGCTCCACTCCAAAAGGCAGTTCCTGTATTCAGATAAAAGGACCGTTAGAGTGTGTGCCTTATCTAGAAAGAAGTCAGGGAGGAGCAGCTTATTGCTGCTGTACCTTTGCCTAGTTGCTGGGTTGGGCACTGCCTCAGCAGCTAGAATGCCTCAGCATCTATTAGAGGCTTTTATCAAAGCACTGGCACAGCATCTTAAGTCTGCATCCTCAGTGAGCGTTGGAGGAAAAACATCCTCACCATCAAGAAGGGTGGATGTCTTTCTGTGTAATGTGTAATTCCTCAGGACTGAAAAACAAAAACAATCAAAATCCAGTCAGGGTTTATGTCAGTGTTAAGAGCTTGTTTACCATGATATGCCACGGTCTGTCTGAAAAGCATCATCCGTGCAAGGTCATTACGCCTTAGATAGACGGCCATTAATCATCATTAATTGTTTTCTCACCTTCAGTGAACAAAATCTGTAAGGTGTGAACTGTCACCAACTCCTACGTTATCTTTATTTCTGGCTAGTTTTCAGGGGTTATCAGTGAGGATGCAAGTCCCTGCAGCACAGTGCACTGCTTTCAGGACACAGCCATTCCAGAGGGGTACCACTGGCCCAGGTGTCAAAAACTGCCTGCACTTTCCACTCTGGCTGCTCTCATAGAACAGAGAGAGTAACACAGAGCTAAGTTGTTATATCTGGCCTCTTTTAGTTGGAGGCAATGAGCATGCCACAGAACTGCCCAATGCAAGGACTCCCACAATGGCAGTGGCTGTCTCACTTAGGGTGAGATCACAAACTCTCTGACTGTAGCAGCCAGGGAACCTGAATAGGCACAAAGTAACGTGCAGAATTCCTCATGTGTGCTGTCCAAGAGACAAAAACCATCCTCGGAAATATCTTCATGGGGACGCAGAGCAGCCAACCTTTTAAAACAACCAACTCACTGCTTCCCAGTGCTGCCCTGCAGGGTGGGCACTGTGCCCTTCCAACAACAAGCCAATTTTGGTGCTAAAACGAATGCACTAGATTGCTGCAGTTGAGTAGTGAGCCTACTGTTTTTATTTTTTTTTTCATAGTAGCAAATTCTACGTCAATAGAAGGACATGACTTCTAATTGCTTGTTTCAGTAACAACAGAAATCAATTTCACCTTCAATATTTCACACTTGTGCTACCAAGGACAAACAAATTTGGACCTAAATTAAGGTATCAGTATGACAGGCACGGACACTACCTAAGTCAATCTTTCTGAATAAATGTCATGACACTGCTGCAATTGCTTGGAAGAAACGCCGCTGAGTTTCGTGAATGAAACCTTCCACAGTACAGACATTTTTGACTTTTAAGCATGCGGAGGTTTGAATCCTGCAGCTCAGGCCCCCAAGGCTGGTAGAAAGGCTGCAGGTTCATTTTCAGAAGCAAAGAGAACTTAGTGGCACTCCAGAGAAACTGCCTCAGCATCATTAAAATTCTGGCTATTTCCAACGCAGAAACCATCTACATGCAGATGAGCAAAGCAGGTGCAGAACTGCCCGAGGAACTTGGAAAAATGATCAGATTCCAATTTCAAATATTCTAACTTTATTATTTTCATTTCTTCCCCCTCCCCCCCCCCCTTTTAAAAAAAAAATCACTACTTCTACTTAGATCAAACCTAACGACGACACTGAGCACTGTTCAGCTGTGAGGGACCACCAGAGAGAGCTTGTGAGCTGCTGACATCCATGTACCAACTCCCTTAATACGGAGTAAGGATGTTTGCTATTCTTCTAATTTGTCCTGAAGGTAAATATTTTTGACACTTCATTAGGAAGAGATATACGATGCCTCAAGAGTTGCGTTATGACTGTCAAAGAAGAGAAAGAGCAATACTTAATCTTAATATCATAGCAGTATATCTTCCTTCTGTTATGTGCAGGAAATACAGATGTCTCCCAAATTCTGCTGCGGTTGAGAACTGATAAATACGTATAATCTCAGGAGTCACCATGCCAAACCCTGTGCTCTTGCAGCTGAGCATGCTCGCAGCAATGGAGCTTGGCCAGCATCGCCTTGTGCTGCCTCCAGCCCTTATCTTCCTCTCTGCAGAGGTGAAGGAGCAGCTGTGGGGCTGCTCTTAGCTTCCCCACAAAAGCAAGTTATGCAGCCAGGTATCAGCTGGAATACACTGCCCTGGGAGCTACCGCTGAGGATATTTAGCTCAAGGTCACTAACAGTTCTACTGTGTAATTTCACTGATTACAACACCATCGAGATGATGGGCACAGCTTCTCTGCTTCTGACAAAACGTGCTTTTACACATCAAAATCTGGTCCATCGCCTTAAAACAGAGAGGAAGCAGAAAGGTACTCGGTTTTGGTTGTTCTTCACCTTGAAAGGAGTGGGAGGGAAAAGTCCTTTTAGCTCAAGTGTGGAAACTTGCAGGACTTGGTACTGGTGGTAGGTGGATGGTTGGACTAGATGATCTTAGAGGTCTTTTTCAACCTTAACGACTGTATGATTCTATGACTTGGATGCAATCGCCAAAGCCTAGTCAGTCTGGGTGTCTGGAAGGCAAGAGATGAGAATATATGAGCTGAAAACTCACGTGAGAAATGCCATGAGGCTGTTAAGGAGGGGAAGTCTGGGGAGGGTATGCTGGGAGTCGCAAGAACCTGGATTTCTGAGGATCTCTGTAGCAAAGTCAGGCTGAAGTCCACAAGTTTCAAAGATTAAGGGGCAGGTAACTCTGGGAATGAGCACAATGGTGAAGAAATAAAGAAAGAAATAAAAGGAGAGAAATGCTAATAGCTATGACAAACTTGCTGGGTTAGCAGTCTTTAAATCACAAAGCAAAAATGCCTCAAAACCAGTACAATGGCAGATGTGGCTTTCGAACTGAAAATATTAAACAATCTGTAAATTCCTACCAGCAAAAGTTGTCTTGTTCTGAAAGCCATTTTAAATGCCAGCAGCTGATTGGAAATAGCTGAATTTGCCATCTGCTCAGTAGCACTAAGCTGGGAAGGAAAAAAAAAACAGCCCAGGCCCATTCATTTTACATGCCCTGTTAGCACCCTCAGGCTCAAATCTTCTAATATTTCAATTTAAAAAGTCATGAGGGGTGTTTATTTTTCAGCGTTCCCTAGGTTTGGTCTATCTCATGTCACTTAGAACCAGCACAACTTCTTCTCCTCTCCTTTGGAAACAGGGTGGCACTACAGAGCAAATACTTCCCTGTACCCCAACTAAAGCAGCTTTGATATTCCAGTATACTTTGTAGTCCAATATGGACCTCCTAAAATAGAAGGCAATCTAATCTGAGGAAAGATTAGATTGTACAGCCTGGCTACTACACCAAATCACTGCACGTGCTCACAGATTGAACACAGACTTTTTCAGATGGAATGAACGCTGCCAACACAAGCGCTTTCATAGTCAGATGATGTTTGGTGAGCCAACATATTATCTAGAGACACGTTCTTTGCTGTAAATTACCTGTGTGATTTAAGTTAGTGTAATATTATTCTTACCAGGGGAAGCAGATCTCTGCCAGAGGCCAGATGTTACAGCAGATGTGCACGTGCAAGTGTTGCTGCTGTCTCTGCAAACATGCTTCGAAGTAGATTCTTACTCCTACCAACTATCTTCTCTCCCTTTGGATTATTCTGATTCATAATCACATTTTAACTAACAAAAGATTGCAACTGGCAAGGCAGCTCATTCTTCACAAAGAAGTTGCTGTCTGGCGTCCGTGCAAAAGTAAAATTGGTACAGGGAAAACTTTGTGTTTTGTCTGTCTCAATTGCCCAGGGCTAGATCTCACTCTCACAACAATCCCAGCTCCCTCGGCCACTCCCCATTAATACCTGTGCTCCAGATCCCTCGTGCACCAGTTTTATTGCCCTTTTCTGGACACACTCCAGGCCTCCACGTCCTTCTTGTAGTGAGGAGTCAAAACTGAACACTACACTCAAGGTGCAGCCTCACCAGGGCTGAGTAAAGAGGGATTATCATTTCCTTGCTCCTGCTGGCTGCGCTGTTTCTGATACAAGCCAGGATGCCACTGGCCTTCTTGGCCACCTGGGCACACTGCTGGCTCGTGTTCAGCCAAGCACTGACCAGTACCCCCAGATCTGTTTTACAGTCTTCCTGCCACCCTGTCCCAAGCCTGTACTGTAGTCTGGGATTATTGTGGCCAAAGTGTAGAACTCGGCACTTGGCCTTGTTGAACTTCATCCCATCGGCCTCAGCCCAGCAACCCCACCTCTGTCATCACAGGAAAAAGGTAATATCAAAAAAGAAGTTATGAACAGCAATAGAAAATAACTGAAGTCTCAATATGGATAAATGTGGGCAATAAGTTAAGCCCAGGGCTCTCTCTGTGTGCAACATATCCACACCTAGGAATTTAATGCGCTCATTTATCAATTGCTTTGATACAATAGTAAGCAATGGTTCAAAGTTGCTTTCTAAGAATGTGGCTAAATTTCCGTTGCCCTGTGCACCAGCTGAGACAAAATAAATGCAGTGTAATATAGCTTTGCTGCTGCACGTGCTGACATATTCTCACTTTTACAAAGAAAGGAGCTACGTCATCCAGCCTATCAAGGAGGGGTGCACAAACAGAATAGGCTTGGTGTGAAAATATGAGGCGGTCAGTGTAAAAGCAGGGTTCCTTCTGGATATAACTGAGTTTCAGACTTCACCAGCACCAGACCTGTCTGCTAGCTTTGTATCGGAGCCACTTCCGTAAAACTCACGTCAGCCACTTCCACACACTTTGATTCACTGACATTTATTTTGGCAAGCTTCCTTTTCTACAATGTCGGTACAAAAATTCCCTGTAAACTCAAGAATACCTTAAGAAAAACAAAAACAACAACCCTCACTGAGTTTATCAGATTTATGATCTTAATATGTGCTCATTGAAATGTACTTCAAGAAACAGAACTAGAGAGATTAATCCCGTAAAATAAAAAGATTAGAAAGAAAAGGCTAATGACACATCATTAGGGTGAAAAGCGAATTCCTGCTAGTGATTTCCCCGAAGACTGCATGGGTTTTAGTTTTATTTTCATAAAGCAGATTGGAAAGACGGCGTTTGTGGCTAAAGGCAGTCTGTCTGGTACTCACTGAGAGGGCAAAGTTAGATGAGAACAGCAGTGGCAAAGCAGGAGCAGCCAGGAACCTCTCAGGCTTAAAACACAAGAAAGGCAGCAGTCAGCTGGCATTTTTTTAGGCCATTCACGTGGGAATGTTGTTTTTAGGATTCTTTAGAGATGCTACAGGCCAGGTCATACATTCCTCCAGAAATTCACTGAGAGTCATGGGAGAGGATCAAAGGTTTTTTTGCTTAAACCCTTTGGTCTCACGTCAAAACATGAACCACGACTCAAGATCTCATCCAAGTGTGGAGCATCCTTTCCAGGCTCTGGGGGATAGGAGGAGGCTAGCAAAGGCGGCTGCGTGAAGCTGCTTGAACACTCGAGAGGCAATAATCAGCCTCAGCTATCATTACAAGAGAAATGGTATTTAACGCAGCTCCACATTTCCTGCTGAGCTATTAGCAATAAAAACAAGGTCTTTAAGATGCAAAGAAAAGAGTCTTGCTTTGAAAGTGCCATTTGAACGTATTCTTTTTTTTTTTTTTTTCTTACAGACATCAGCATTCATCAGCTTTCGGAGGACACTGACGTTAAAAACAAATCATATTCATGTAGAGTAATTAGAACACTTCACATGGCCGATCACTAACCAAATTAATTCTACCTAAAGTGACTTTTTGATGCTTTTTTTCTGAGATCAAGCTTCCTGTTTAAACTATCTATATAATCTTTCTGAAAATCTAGAGCAAGACAACACATTACCCTACTCTAAAAGGATTTTATTGTCAAATGAATATATTAAAGGAAGTGATTACTGCTGCCAGCAAAACTGCTGCACCTTAGAAAGCTTGGAGAAGCAATCCATACCATTTGCCTTAGTCACATATGTAACTGTTTTCATGATGAGGGAAGTGTTTATCCAATGCTTTATTGGCCTAATTGTCTCTAAATTCAATTTGTGTGTAACATCATGTACTCTGTATTAGTCCTCATCTCTCCTTATGGTTTTTTTTCAGTGCGAGTGTGGCCCATCATAGCTTCTTTCTTACTCCCAGAGTTACTCACTGGGTTCTGTGTGGCCTCATCAGTGCCCAGATTGGGGTGCTTAATTAAATATTTTTCAGGAGGGAAAGAATTGTGCATTGATGAAGGGAAAAATTTTGCATAAACTACAGACTAGGGAGTGATTTAACGACGGGAGTTAAACATACAAATGTTCAGCAGTGGTATATTTATGAAAAAAAAATTAGCCAACAGTGATTTACATAAATAGTTGTATTAAAAATTAACGGCTATTGTAATTGTTAAGGACTACTAAAGAGGAATTAATTGCATTTTTTTAAATTTGAATGCTGTAGGTTCTGCGCAGGGTAATAAAGCTGGTCGCCTTAATTTATTATGAATTGTACTCCTCAGAAATGAGCCAGTGACACTGTACAAAGACACAGAGGTAGCTGGGAATAATTTGTTGCATGTCCAAACAAGGCAGAAGTGAAGAGCCACCAGCAGAACGGCAGCAGGACACTGAGACCCAGGACAAAGCCTAAGCAGAAACTGCTCTGCACACACCTCTGGTTTCCTCTAGAAAAATGCAGATACGTGAGTGGGAAGAATGGTGGGGGCACTTCCCTACACACCTTGGCCTGGACAACTGCTGGAAGAGGCTGCTGCGGGTCTTGCTGGGGTGGGGATCACCTGGAGGCAAGGTTTGGAGCACCAACACAGCTGTGAGCCCTATCTTGAAGCTTCTTAATAGCTGTAGCGGTAACCATAAACAATTTCATGCTTTCCAGGTAATTTCTCTCTGCTCATCTTTTTTATCTTTTATCTCTTATTCGAAAAAGAAGGAAAATTATCCTAGCTTAAGCTGCCTCTAAACAGCGACTGTTGGCAAGTCCTTGCCATTGCAATGGTTATGCGTGACTAATTCAATTACAGTCCTGGCAAACAGAAGCAGGAATACCCTGTAAATCACATCTAGCTGCAGGAGCCATCTCAATATCTAACCACCAGCCACTCTAGTTCCTGCCATTAACCAGCGCCTCTGCTGATTCCATGGCAGTTCCATCAGCAGCGACCAATTGAAACCAACCTGCTCCAACTGCTTGGCGGGCAGGAGCTGCTGGCTGACAGCAATGTGTCACAGAAGCTCTCTGGTGAGAGCTGCCCACCTGGCAAGCTGTTCCAGCTCTGTCAGGCTAAGCTTGCTACCAGTGCAACCCTGTTAGTGTGGTCTACCCTCTTGCCCTCTGATGCTCATCTCAACGTTGCACACTTTGTGAAGCCAGATGTAAAAGGTCAAGGTGGATACAAGAAAACCAGACTATGACTTATTACCTTAGTATGATGTAGTTAACTCCCCCCTTTAACTTCAATATAAATAAAATAGCACCTGTAAGATTCTTGCATTAAACCTATTCTCAAGACAAAGAGCTGAGGAGCAGAGAAAGGTCCTCCCCAACAGCCATCTGCTCTAGCTAGCCACCACAACATTACAGCTCTCAGTAGCATCATCAGACCCCTAGAAATACCAGGGGAAACTGAATGACAAAACAGAAGTATTCAGAATGACTGAGATGACGTCAATGATAGCAATGATAAAATAGTGCAGAACTCTCCTCCAAAATAACACACCTCTATGTGGAGCTCTGGCAAGTGCTGGTCTGTACCAGGAACTCAAACAAGATCCCCAAAATTACACTGGATACGCAAAATCTGACAGTGGCAATCCCTGCTCGTGGCCATTTTTGGGTCTGAGTTCCTGGAACAACATGCCTGGGCTGCTATGAAACATCCTATCTTCTTTCAAGTGGCGTCAAAGCATGTGGGGACTGTCATCAGAGGAGGTTCAGCTGACAGAGCATTTTATGAGCTAAAGATGTTAAGGCTGCAAACAGTTTTTGAATCAAGAAAATCACTATTTCTTGCATAACCTGATTTGTATTTAAAACTAAAATGCTGTCAGAGTGAAAACTGTGGGGTGCAAAATTCCAGCGAGGTCTTTTTCATCCTTGGCTGTCCTCAGAGTTCTCCCTACTTAGCAGTGCCAGAAGTCTGCTACTCTAGTGAAGGTAAAATGATGATGGAAAAAAGAAAAAAATCTTCACCAAAGATTCATCATTGCCTTCTGATCACCTCCTGATCAAAAGTTCTACTGCTTCTACTGGATTTTCCCAATGCCACAGCAGAAACAGTGAGAATTTGTTCACATTTCTCAAAGGAAGATCAAATGCTATCATCCCACCTGAGTACACGTTGTGTATTCTGTATAAAAAATAGTCTGTATTGAAAACTTACTACAAACATAGAGCCATACACTCATCTCAAGAGTTACACAATATTTCAAGAGCAATTTCTGAAAGCCCAGATTCAGTCAGGAAACAAAATTTCACATTTGACCCACCAATTGGTTCTTCCAAATATTCTAGAATAGCTTTGAAATTAAGGAGAATCTGTCTTCTTGAAGTGACATCAACTACTCACAGCATTTTCTGCAAGGAGAATGGACAGCAGTGGACTTCAAATATCATCAATCTTTCTGCCACTCACTCTCAGGTACAATACACAGCAGAAGTGGAATGAAGAAATATTCTGCAGGGACGAAAATGCCTTACTAGCTGATAGACAGAATGAATTCTTGTTTGTCACAGTCCCTTCTCAGAGCTGGAGATCAGCTTTTAAATATAAGCAACAAGAAGAGGGTTGTAGGATAACAATACTTAACATTCTTTTGTTACGTTCCACATCATTCATTAACTGCATGTATTTTCCTGTGCACCTATCTCAGCAGTAACTGATACAACTGCTGTTTCTTGTTTTCTTTCTTAAAAAAAAGAAAAGAAATCCATTGTCTGATTTGCTACATTTGTGATGACAATAGGTGTGTGAGAGGATTGTTTTCCTTAGGACAAAATGAGTACTTCATTTCCATTCCCATTTAAACGTTTCAGCCTTGCAGCCTGCTGCAGCACTGCAGATGCATTCTTTTTTGCCATCCAAGGAAGACCTTAGATTGACAGTGATTTTACTAGCCCAGACAAGAATATCTGCCATATGGTTAAAGCCATAAAGGGAAAACAATCTGCAGTGTTCGTTACTTCCAGCGCTTGGAGGAGAGGAGCTAGAAACCTAAGGAACACATGTGGCTTTAAGGTCAGAGATGACCCCTTCTGATTGCCCATGAACACAAAGATGCTTCAGCACAAAGGTAACACAGAATGTCGTAGAATTACTAAGGTTGGAAAAGACCACTAAGACCATCATCCACTCGGACCTCAGTGCCATCTACACATTTCTTGAACACCTCCAGGGATGGTGACTCCATCACCTCCATAGGCAACGCATTCCTATGCATTATCACTCTTCTGGAGAAGAAATTTTTCCTAATATCCGACTGGAACCTCCCATGGCTCAACTTAAGGTCTTCTCCGGAACCTCTTGTCTTGTCACTGTTAACCTGGGAGCAGAGGCCAACCACCACCTCCCCACAACCTCCTATCAGGCTGATGTTGATGAAACCTCCCCTGAGCCTCCTCTTCTTCAGCCTGCACCATCCCAGCTCCCTCAGCTGCTCCTCATGTGATGTATTTTTTCTGACAGCCTTCTAAAATTTGGGCAACTAGTAAATTGTGCTACATGGCAATCGCACAGAGTGCCAAGTAGGTTGCCAGGTTGCCAGCTTGTACTGGGTCAAGTCAGTCCCCTCAAGAGATGATCTTTGCCCTTTTTTTTATCACTTGATACAAGAAGCTAAATCCAGGTGCTCGTGCATTGGGAATTAGTTTAAACCTGTCTCCCCACGACCTTCACAGCACACAGAAGTTGCACAGTTAGGGAACAGCGATGAGAAATCTGCCACAGTTAACACCAGTTGCATACTTTTTTTTAATGTGAAAGCAGAAGATGGATTCATAGCTCAACCTCTGATCAAGAGTTATTTTTCCTTCCCACTCTCCCACAATAGAATTGGGCTGTACTCCTTTCTCTTTTAATATACCCCTCTGCTTTACAGGCTCTGATTTATTCCCTCCCTTGTACAATTTTTCAAGTATCCCACCTCACTGAGAGAGCCAAACCTTGACAAGTGCCTCTACAGGCTGGCAGCACAACAAAAGTCCTGGTACAAAACAATGCTCAGACTTACGTCAGCCCCATCCACAGAAGCAGGAACTCATTTGGGTTATTTAGAGCACAGAGATTCATACAAAGGGATACAAAATCAGGGCTGTTAGACAGCGATAAGTAAGAGCTGGTATCAAACAAATAAACACATCCGATCACAAGGAAAAGGAGGACTTCAAAAGGGCTGACCCAATGGCTGCATCATCCACTACTCATGTAAGTCCTTCAGCTTTTCAAGACAAATCCATCCATGTCAGATAAAAATCAGGAGAGAAACAAGAGAAGCCGGGAGATAATTAAAAGAGACCCTGATGTACCTCAAATACATATATATTTATGTATTTTTTAATATAAGGAAAACAAATTAGGATCCATCCATTTTTGGTAACAACAATCATTTAGCTGTAAATAAATACTCTCTCCTTCCATCACAATAATGAAGCGGAAATAAGAAAGCAATTCAGAAGTTAATGCCACCTCTACTCATTTAGTACCTAGCTTTTACTGCTACTTCACTGAAGTACAGGGGAACACATGGCAAGTCTGAGTCTTGCTATGCAGGAAGGTCACATATTTGTACACAACACTGCACGGCACTGCAGAATCACAGAAGTCTTCAAGCTGGAAGGGATCTTTAAAGGCCATCTGGTCCAACTCCCCTGCAATGAATAGGGACACCTACAGCTGCACATCAGGAGCTCAGAGCCCTGTTCAGACTTACGTTGAATGTCTCCAGCAACAGGGCTTCAATCACCTCTCTAGACAAATAAGATGGCTCTTCATAATTTACAAATGTTGGTCCACCGTGTCCCAGTAACAATGGTATCAGTCATATATACTGAGTAGATTCACATTTTGCTTTGCTGCTAGACAAAGCTATGCCTAAAGATGACTAAAATCCTCAGTGACAAAAGAATGAGAATATGCTGAGAATACACAGAGTAAATATTTTATTTCTAAAACAACTCAGATGTCATAAAAAAAAAATAGCAAATCTTAGTGATTGCAGAATCACCAAGGTTGGAAAAGACCTCCAACATCATCCAGTCCAATTGTTCACCTATCCCCAATAGTCCTCACTAAACCATGTCCCTCAACACAACGTTCTTTGAACACCTCCAGGGTTGGTGACTCCACAACCTCCCTGGGCAGCCCATTCCAATGCCTGATCACTCTTCTGGAGAAGTAGTATTTCCTAGGAGCCCAGTTTTCCATTTAGAATGGAAATTCAAGTTATTTCTACTGTACTTTATTAATTTTCTTAAAATTTCAGCTTGGAAAACTACTAATAGCCTTTAGTTCTAACCACCTGAACTCAGAACAGACATTCATTTAATTAATACTTCTTAACATTCTAATTGGAATGGGCATTATATTTAAATAACAGAGCAATTACTTTTTAATTTAGAGGACAGAAAATAAGCCAGCTAGCACCGACTGCTGCAGACACTTGTGCTAGAACAGTAAATTACAGCCTAGTTTTCTGCTACAAGCACTTCTTAACTGTTTCTAATTTTACTTCAGTAAAACATACAGTTGTCTTTGCTGCCATCCACTAATAACAACTTCTGTCTTACGACCTGCTCTCTTCTGCCTTTGAGCAAAGTCAGGGAGATTTCTGCCACGAATTTTAACCAGAGCAGGTTAAAGATGTAGAACAGTAACTTCTCTCCTGCGTTTCTCTGATCGTCCTTTTCTGTTCTCTGACCACCTTTCCCAAGTTACATGTTTCTGATAGGTAAAAGCAGATTTCCTTCTTTTTGCCTGAGTATCCCCTACCCATACTCCTGCACTGTTTCATGCATTTCTTACCTCCTTTGCTGGCAAGCAGGAATATGAATAAAGAGCTAGGAACAATAACAGGTAGGATTTCACATTCTGTTCTCATTTTGTATGATCAACTCATCCTACATTTTTAGATTTGTTCCTTACATTTCATTTCTTTCATCCACAAAATGCTCCTTTTGAGAAATAACTTTGCTATTAAGCATTCTTTGTCTACTCCAATATCTTTGTGTAGAGCTGCATCTTCAGTACTTCTGAAGTTCATACATTTGACACGGTTTTCTATTTCGTATGGTTGAGTACACCAGAGTTTCTAATTAAGGTTCGTGGCCAGGAGCAACAACTAGCAAAATGTCTGGGGAAAAAAAGATACTAACGAAACTATTACCCCTATATGACCTCAGATCACCCGAACTGCAATTCTACCTCCACTCCTTTAGTTTGGTCATCTGCACTTTCCTTTTCATTGAATCACACAGACATCTGGCTAATCGTTTTATACTGAGCAGAAATCTGGTGAACCTTGAAAGTTCAACACTGAAGATGGAGGAAAAGAAATTTATGTATACGGTTTTTCCAAATCTTTTTCCTGAGTGCATTATTTCCAAAATACAGCACTGTCTTTCTACTCACTTTGTAATTTCTTTATTTACAGGAAAATAACTCTTCAAATAAAAAAAGGCACTGCATATGCTAGATGACATTGTTGGCTTTCTTTATGACATCTGAATTGAATTTTCAGTCGATGAAGCAGTAGCACAGAAACTTGCCTTTTCAACACTCCTTCTGGAGTAATAGCCCTTCCCAGTTACCAGTGCATGTCCTGAATCTCCCCTCACATAATCCTTCCCCACGTCTCCCCAATCGTTGAATACTGCCGCATTTTTTTCAACCACTCAACGTCATCCTTGGTCCACTATGAGAGAAGTTGCACCTACCTGGATTTGTCATGGGATCCTACCCGATTCAGTCCACCAAATGACCCACAGGTTGGGAACGGGTCCTTCCAGCAGGCAGCATCTCCAGCTGCCCCCTGAGCAGCAGCATTCTTGCTGCCCCTACCTGCTACGATCTCAAGTGCTATTTCTGCCTGCAGAAGAAGCTGGTAAGATGGCCACAAGGCAGATTTATGAACCATAAAGATTCCTTTCCAAGTGAATTTCAGTAAAAATTCCCAGCTGTTTGCTTGGGCTGCTGTATGCATTTCTAGGAAAGACTAACATGGAAAGCCTGGAGCCTAAAATAGCCTCAGAAAAGAATTTATGTAAAATAAATGAATAAATATAAACAAACAAACAAAAAATCCTCTGAACTGCATCACAACGTAGGAGGTTTTTTTTGGCTTTCTTCTATCCAATAATCAATGTTTGACCATATCCCACTTCTCTGCTGCCCCTGGCTTGGCTTTGGGGAGGACTGCCATGGAACAAATAAAGCATTGGACAACTTTAACAAGCTCTGATATTTCATTCCCAGTGCTCTGAGTACACTTTGAGGTCAACATAAAAATCTGAGCGGGTCATATATCTGTGCCCTTTCATGCATAAGCTAGAATCAGCAACTTGAAAGATACCCCACTAACAAAGTGAAAAAGATGCAGGAGGCCTGCTGAGGTAACAAAATAAAGGCAAAGGAAACAAGCTGAGCTGGAAAGTCTCAGCAACCCAAACTGCCTCCAGCACTAAAGACTGCACCACAAAGCATTTTTAAGAGAAAAAAAAACAACACAGCTTTTATTCTAAGCTAGCTTTTCTGCTGGAGGCTAATTATATTCCAGATATTATCTTTCCTTGAATTCTCTTATTTCATTGTTTGCTTTTTAACTACAAATAATCCATTTCACCCAGAAGTTGTGTCAGAGTGCACAGACCTGAAAGTGCTTCCCTAGTTTTCCAACGCAGAAGAATCATCTGAACATGAACATATATAAAATGATAGCTAGAGATCTTCAACTGATGACCATGCAGATTCAGCATGAATCTCCAAATCAGCCACGCATCGATGACTGCTGGAATACAGGGCCAGCACACACATATGTCATACACACATGGAGACCATCATACTTGCAACTATCATCAGGCACTGACTCTACAAAAATAATTACCCATTTGCATTCACCATACTTGTTTATAAAAACAAGGAAATTAGTGGCTTCAGTTCAAGTAGGCTTAGAAGAACCACAGAAACATTTTTCTACCGCAGCTGAGTGTTAACGTAACAACTGCAGACTTACCTTAACTTTAAGCACAGAAGAAAACATCTTAGCATCTTCAGACACTCCTCCAATGTACATTTTTTTGGTAAAAACGGGCGCGTGATCGTTTTCATCCTTCACTTCAATAAACACTTTGGCTGTATTACCTAAAACCGGGAAAGAAAAGCAGAGCTAGACCATTAGGCAGTCAATCTTTAGCACCTATTGGAGATCACGTGTTTACAGCCCAAATGGATCCTGTGAAAAATGTGCACGGATGACACTGTAGAAACAAACCTTTAAGAAATGATAACACATCTGGTATTAAAAACATGAGCTTGAAGGAGGTCAAGGAGTTTCATGCTTTTACCCCCCACCTTTGCCATCTTTTCTTAACAGAAAATGAGTGTACACCTGCATTCTGCTACTGTGGCTGGATGAATTTGCACGCAGGCAGAAGGCTGCCTGGCTTTCTTCAGAAAGCAAACTATAGGGGATTAGAATAGAAGAGCAGAAGACAGAACATCATATTTCAGTAACACAGATCTGGTCACATTAAATTCTCACAAGCGTTATAAAGAGGTAATGAACATGTAACATATACTAATAACTAAGCTATAAAGAAAAGCTTGCCTTTTTCCCTTCACGTGCAACTTGCTCATATATTTTAATTCATACTAACTTCCATGCAATTACTTAATGAGGAGCTCTGCAGCACTGTCTGTTAGCTCCAGAGGACCAACATGATGCTGAACAAGGCAAGTCAATACAGCTCCATCAACACGTGCCTAAGCACGAGTATTAGAGGCTCAACACATCTCAAGAAAAAAAATAAATACAGCTGTTAAATAGTTACTGCCCCACTGTTAAACAATAAACATCTCTTTCTTCCTCTAGGGAAAAATGGTCCGGCAAAAACTATGGACCTGCCGCAAAGAAAGGTTCAACTGCACAGCGATCAATATCAAGATTTTTTTGCCTCTTTCAGAATCGTGTAATCCATAAAGAATGCTGGAAATGATGGCATCCAGTTCATTAAAACCACATTTTCAAGCGATAAATTGACTCATTTCAGAGTTGATTTTCCCAGTCTCTTTCAGTGCCAGTGTAATTTAGATGCTGCACAGGTGCCATGCTGATTGGCATTAGTTTCCAAAAGCAGGCTCATTTACAAAGAGCTTAGTGCCTCTCCAGTTAGGGGAAAGCTTGTTATAACCAGACTAAATCTCAGACTGCCCAAATCATCCAAAATGTTGCCAGTGAGGAGTCCTGATGATGGCAAACAAACATGGATTTCATAATATCAACGGGAATTTGAGAAAACTATTTAAAATGTCATCCTTTACCCCAAGCCACAAGGAAAAATGACTTCACACGAAGCTCTCTCTTTAAACTCACAAAAAATAAGCCACAGGCCAACAAAGAGATTTAAGCATCTGAATATGCATAATGTTGACACAGTGATCTATCTGTAATCATGTTCAGTTTGCTTGTTTTAGAAGAACGCTTCCATCTTATTTATTATGGTGAAGAAAAACGCCCGTCCAAGAGCTGTTATAAGACTGCATGAGAATTCAGTCTCAGTTAAAAACTGCAGCCCCATAGAGAAGAAGGCAATTTCAGCAGGATTGCAGCACTGCATGCAGTGACCTTCCCCTGCTGAGCTAATAGACGGTTCCATCAATGGCTGGCACCAGTTTTCTACTGTAAGAAAGGGCCCAACTGCATCCCATTCGGAGTAGCATTTGCTAACCAACACTAACTCTCCATAATGCTCATCAAATATCTTCTGTATAGAGCTCACAAGTGGCATCATTTTAAGCTGGTTTGGGTGAGGAGGCTGAGCCTTGTGCAAAGTTTGCTTTGCAATTTGCTCGAGACCATTTGTTTAATTTGTTAGTAGTTCTCCGAGCTGCCAAAATGCTGATTTGTTCAGCAATGGTTGAACACTTTGAAAATGAGAACATTATTACACAAAGCACAAAGCAAATGAAATACTCTGCATATTTCCAGACTGACATTAGTATCACTGGTGTTGAATTAAACATACACGCTCTATCTTGCAGCCGCTTACACAGAATCATAGAACCCTTGGAGAGCTGGAAGGGAATTTCAAAGGTCATCTTGTCCATCTCCCCTGCAATGAACAGGGACATCTATCACTACTTCAGGTTGCCCAGCCTCGCTGTGGAAGTTTCCAGGCACGGGGCATCTACCACCTCTCTGGGCAGCCTGTGCCAGTGCTTACACATCATTCCTCCTGGCAGATGAACAGGAACATGGTGGCAGTGAACTCTGCACTGTACTGTGCCTTCAGTCTGATTCCAGCCTGCAGCTGGCCGCAGTGAGTGACAAGCAGCCAGCTGCAGAGGTATTCCATTCTCACATGGAATAAGCCTAGAAGAAGCCCACATTAGAATCCCTGATCAGAAATAGAGCCATGCCTGTGAAGGCAAGTGCCAGAGCCTCTGCGATGGGGATGCCCCAGCTGTGCTGCTCCATCCTGTTAGACATCCCTGCAGTCCTGATGGTCAGCCAGCCCATGAGGGACATTTCTGCACCATCACTTCCTGCAAGATCTCCTGTATCTCAGTTGTCTTCTCTCTTCTATACTGCATTGTGAGCAGTGCACAAAAGGCACGGATGCTTTTCAGGCATCCTCAGCTTCTAAGCACCTAACATACTGCATGCACTACTTCAAGTGAGCAATCTTTCCCCAGGCTTTTGGATTCTTTCAACTGAAGGAGAGTAAAAGCATCCAGAAAAGCTGCTCTGAAGGGAGCCTGACGAACCTCTTCGAGAGATAAAGCTCATGTATCTAGAATGGTTAACTTCAGAAACAAAAACAACAGCTCTAGGGAGATGGTCAGAACCACTGTGTGCTAAACACTTACAGATTTTCTTTCCAAACATGGTTGCAGAAATCTCTTTTCTACTACCACTGCTTACTTCAGTGGTTTAATTAAGTGCCTGCTTCATGACAACCCACAGTTTCTGGCTAGACCACAGAAATTAAGCTGAACTAAAAGAACACTATTTGAACAATGGGACATCAGAAGGTGGCTGAACTCTGATTTGAGTGCTACCAGATTTGTTTTACACTGTGCTTTCACCAACATTATGACACTGGTCTACCACCACGTGCCTGCCAAAGCAGCAAGCTGATACAGTTGCAATTCATACATCATAAATATTAACACAGAAAAACATCTGGGGAAACCACCCCAGAGATGCATGGCAGAGGAGGCAGATGTGCAGTCCTTTGGGCTGCAGAAAGCGATCTGTCCATCTGTCACAGCTCCCACCTTTGGGCATGAGCATGGCTCACACAAGACGTAACAAAGAATTTAGCAAAGCTGACTGACATGAAAACACCATGGAAGTGCATTATCCTCCCAGCTGGCCTAACACTTATGAAGTATCCTACCTCTTCACTTTCTGGAAGTGAAGCTGACTTTTAAGAAGAATATGTGCTGCTCTGAATTCTGATGCAAGCCTTAGAGATAGGAAGGATAGCTACAGCTCTCCCTTACCCCTGCATCAGGCTGCAGGCAGACACAAAGAGAGCATTCACAATATCTGAGAAAGAAATTTGCTTACCAAGACAGTGCCAGTGCAACTGTAGAAACAGCAGATTCTGTTGTTTGCTGTTTCTTTTTATTCTCAATAAAAAACAGTAAAATCACCACGTGGCTCTTGCATCTCTAGGAACCTGTAACACGTACCTGCTGTTCTTCCTCTCACTACAAACTGGGGTCAATTAGATCAGCAAGAGTACAGGCAGAAATGAGAAAGGGGATGCAGAAGAGACTACAAATGACACCACAAGCTTCCAAGTGAAGATGCAGGAGACAAGGGATGCAGGGCAGAGCTCTGCCACACGTACAAGTCCACGTCATGAAAAATCTCCCTTTCCTCTCCCATTGTGAGAACATTGCTTACTGGAGAGGGAATCTTAGAGACAATGTGAATGTGAAACTGCAAAATGTGCAGAATAGTAAACTGAAGCCATCAACACTGCCTTCTGGTTTCCTCAACAGCCAATTGAGCCAGAAGCTCAGGTGACTTCTGAAGACAAGCATTTCAGACAGTGCTCTGCCAGCTGCTACCACCTTTCCCTCAGAGGCTAATTGCTGACCAATCTGTTTGCATCCAAGTCCGTCTGCAGACAGACACTGGCACAGCCTGAAGTACCTGGCTGAGCAGCCGCAGAGGACGGGTAAAGCTGTGCTCAGATGGCAGTGGTAAGTCAAAGTTAAGAGAGCAAATGACATACATGCATACTTGGGGAATGAGAAGTGCTTTTCTCAGATGCTGGAAACTGGAAACACCGGAAAATGTGAGGCTGCTGCCTCTCTTCTGTGTTCTCAGGGATTTGCGAGGTCCTTTTGTCCATGGCATTCAAAAGCAAACACATTCTGGCTCTGCTGTATGGCTCTTCTTCCATATCAAAGCGTGAAGACCTGCTATCTCCCATCATGGTTCACATTTCGTGTCTGGCACAGGGACCAGAATGTCCCTGCTCACGATTGCTTTGATTCTTAAAACAGGGACCATGATTACTTTGGTGAGAAAACCCCTTTCCTATCTTATCTTTATAGGTCTCCACTGCTCTTTCTCAGCGCGTTTGGGTAGCACTTCCTCTCATCACTCTGCCTTCCCCTGTCTCCTCCTGTGCCTTCCTCCTCACCAGCAGTTGTCCTAAGCACTCTTCCTCTGGGTATCAAACTTCAGAACAGTGAAGTGCTGATGAAAACTCCCAAAAAGCCAACTGTTCAAATGAGAAAGAATGGAATGATGATCCTTTGGGTCCCTTCCAACTTGGGTCCCAAGCCATTCTATGATTCTGTGATACCTTCCCTTCAGCTCGCTACTTCACACCCCTTCTTTGGATGGAGGTGCTGCTCACCCTGGGATTAATGACAAAGCAGTGCCTGCACAGTGCAGAACACATCGTGCCATACACAGCTCTGTGCTTTTCCCTTTATGTAAATATTCTCCCATTTCTCATCCTACCCAGTGAGGGAAAACTGAAAGCTTCTAGCTGGAAGCTAATGACCACGATCCTCATTTGTCTCACAGTATGCTGTAAGCCTGTAGTTTATAGACGATCTAAGAAGCAAAGAGCAGACACAAAAAAAACCCCAGCTACTAAATTAAACTGAAATGATGAAGTTCATTAATACTTGAGGTCACCAAGGGTTCAGCATCACCAGATGCCGATTCCTCCGGCCAGAATTCTAACTTTTTAACTTCACTGTCATCAGAAGAGCTGACATTTCATCCATTCAAATGAAATATAAAAGCACTGTAATTTCACATTACGAAGTTTCAGTGAAAGTTACTCATTTAAGAAGCTCAATTTCGCTAAATGTGAGAGCATGATTTTGCATGATTAAATATCATCAAAAAAGAAAATGGAAAGACTACTACAAATGTGGGAATCAAACCAAGAGGTCGAGGAATCTCCATTACAAAGGCCTAGGTAATTTAGTTAGCCAGATACTTGCAAAGTGTTTTACGCTTTACAAATACATCATCTACCAAATTCTTCAGCTATCTATCCAGCAGACTGTAGACTGAAAATTTATTACATGCTGTTTACTTGTGGATATCCCAATGCGTACAGCAAGTGCGTGTCTGTTTCAACTGAAAAAAAATATAAGCACTGGCCATTACCAGGCATCCCTGAATATAATAACTTGGCCACCATCTTTCTCAAGCTGCTGCACAGAAGGGAGCACTGATCCCACGCAGACCATGAATGGGAGAAGGGACACTGCAGTACTGCATTGTACAGAAATGCAGCTTTCCCAGACCTCCCCAGGCACAAAGTGATGAGGTCAGCTGGTGCTGACTCTCTCTTTCTCTCCCTCTCTTGATACGTCATCAGTGGTGGATGTAACAGCATACAGGACCTTCCATTGCTGTTAAAGTCATTCAACTTCTGATCACGGAATAATCCCTACATACTGTGCCACAAATGCACGTGTACAATCCCTGTTATGGAAGAAGGTATACCTATCAAAATATGCTTTCATTTTCCAAGTCTTCTGCTGGTTGCACAGGGAGTTGTGACAAGCCTGACAGAGGTATTTTAACTGCAACACCTCATATGATGTCTCAGGTCATACTGCATTATCACAGTTTCACAGCACATTCTCAAATATTGGGGTCTGTTAACATCACAGAAAAGCCTGGGTTGAAATAGACCTCAAAGATCATCTAGTTTCAACCCCCTTGCTGTATGCAGGGTCACCAACCAGCAGACCAGGCTGCCCAGAGCCACATCCAGCCTGGCCTTGAATGCCTCCAGGGGATGGGGCATCCACAGCCTCCTTGGGCAACCTGTTCCAGTGCATCACCACCCTCTGTGTGAAAAACTTCCTCCTAATATCTAACCTAAACCTCCTTTGTCTCAGTTGGAAACCATTCCCCCTTGACCTATCACTATCCGCCCTCGTGAACAGCCATTCCCCCTCCTGTTTATATGCTCCCTTCAAGTGCTGAAAGGCCACCATGAGGTCCCCCCTGAGCCTTCTCTATGCCCAGTTCCTTCAACTTTTCTTCGCAGGAGAGGTGCTCCAGCCCTCTGATCATCATACTAACCTCAGTAACTTTAAAAAAAAAGAAGAAAAAAAATGGCAAGAAAATTATTGTTAGCTACCAATTTCTATATTGCAAGCAGATTTTCCAGTAATATATTACTGGAAGAAAAAGCATTGTACCCCATTTTAAATTTTATCCCCTGAATTATAATCTCTAATTTATACACTATACTTTCACAAACGTGCACCAAATCAGCACAGAAGTAAACTGGAGCTGGGCTTCCTAATATTTATGGCTGTTCATTAGAACAACGATTACAAGACTAATTACAGAACAGGACAGCAGAATCAGCTAAGCACAGCCCTTCCTCTGCGACTCAGCAACTATTAATTCCACAGATCACAACCCATGGGGTGGGAAAGACCATCTGCCATGGGGCAGCACGGTCACCTTTGACACCACTGGCTGGCACTTGGGCTTCCTTCCTGGCAAAGCACTGACCAAAGAGCTGACACAGCTGCAGAGTGGAATGGAGTGCTCACCTTATACCTGAGGCATAACTCACCCAGTGCTCCCTGTTCCTCGGGGCAGGCAGAAAGGTGACAGCCCAATGCTACTGACACCTGTGGAGTCCTCATCTCACGTGAGGGGGAATGCAATGAGGTGGTACAGCAGCACAAATGGCTTGAAATAGACTTACAGTCAGTTTCCAGTGAAATGGGAACGCAGTATTCTCATAGCCTTTAAATTATGTTCAATCCCTTGCTACCTACCTTAGAGGAGCTTCTCTATTTGACATTTCCATGCCCTGGGCTTACTGCCATCAAGACCATGATGGTCCTTAGCTAGAGATCATAAAATCCAGCAAAAAAATAAAGACAAATATTACATATGAAAAAAGCTTGTAATGTGAAAATACTATTTTTTTGGTACAAGCTATTAATGCTTTTGTAACTAGAGCTCAAACATGGCTTAAATAGGAACGTGTAGAAGATGGGATGGGACATTAAGTGAGACACGTTCAAAGTCAGACCGCCCAGGCCTTTTCCTTACAGGAAGCACAACAAAATCTCCAGAAGTCCTTTTGAAGTCATTCAAACATGAAAATCATTAAAAGGAGAAAAAGAATCTCTCACACTCGGAGACAGCCAAAATGAAACAGTTAGTAAACAGAACCCCTTTGTGCCTGGAGGCTCTGCAAAGAAACTTCCTGCCACAGGCCATCCTCTTCTCCAGTTTGCTCTCAGATGGGGTTGCAATAAGCTCCCCGAACAGCCCCAAGAGGTGCTTAGGACATCTTGTTCTTCCTGTCACCCTTGCTGCCTATCCATCCCATATTCCTCTCTGTAGAATCCTTCCATTACTCTCCTGTGCCTCATGCTCGGTTTGTTCAGAGCTTACACATCCCCACACACACAAGTCCCCAGCCCAGCAGGGAGGAACAGTTTGCACTTGGGCTGCATAATGCATTTATGAAAAATTGTCATATTCTATCACGGAAAACTTGAATTACACTGAAAATGGTAGATCTGTGTCATCAGCTCGCTATGTGTATACAAATATGAGCTCTATCTGGGTCAGTGAGATCTCTGTCGAACACAGATGTGCTCTGGGAGGACCAAACCCAAGGGTTATCATGCAGAGAACAAGAACAGAGATCCACAAGTGCACGCTCTGCCTTTCACAAACCATCACTGCTCAATTTCTGAGAACACAACAGTAGCGAGACTGCAGCTAACAGGATTATAAAAACTAAGACTACATTAAAAAGATACTCAACAATCAGGATCTTTAAACTTACTTTTGGATGGGACACGCAGGTTGGATCGGACAACTTGTAATGAGTCTGCCTGAACTCGAAGTTCGTAACTTGTCACTCTTTCATAATCCAGAGGCTTTTTAACGGAGATCACACCTGTTCTGTTATTAATAGCAAACATATCTGAAAGCCAGCAAAAGAACAGAAGTTTTGTTAATGACAGAATGTTTCTATTCTGTGACGTCACTGCTTTGACACCACCTCCAGGCAGCATGCTAGAGCTAGGTACTTATTGTCCCCAGTGGAGGAGACACACATTGGACATGGAGGTGACTTTACATTGTTAATAAAGACATACTGCAAGGGTACAAACCTTCCCAACAGAGAAGGCTAAGTGCAAGCTCTATATAAAGTAAGTTCACCTCTTTTTAAGGAGCAAAGTCTACTGCTGCACCTGTTTTTGTATGTGGCTGGACGGGCTTGATAACAGCAGCAGGAACAGTCCCTCCTGCTTGTACTGATGAGGTGGGACCTCACTTCAGCCCTCTTTTCTGCTAGTCACTGTTTCCTGAAAACTTCTGATGCATGCCCTGTGCTCAGCACACTCACTTAGATTGAATTACTAGTACTTACCCTCTTCATTTCCTGACACAATTGAATATACAATAGTTTGGTTCAAGGCAGCTGCCATCACCACAGTGACCACAGTTCCTTTTGGTGCGCTTTCACTCACTGGAGGGGGTCTGCAGGAACGAACAGAAGTATCTGTGTTATCCACTCTGATAACAACATTGTCTGAACAGCAGAATACTGACAAACTCACCCTTCAGCTGGCGATCTCAACCATCCATTATGCTGCCAAAGAAGGATGACCTGCATTAAGGAAGCTTTAACCCCTGCCTTCTGCAAATGCAAAAAACCCAAGTGTGGGCCAACCGACAAGAGGTGAGAGTATAAAGATATAACAGTCTTGGGATATGAGAAATGAAAACCAGGGGATAACGAGTAAGAAATAACAGAGACACAAGAACCATCACACCCTGATAAACTGCAAGTAAAACCTTAGTCCATAACAGCTCTTTCACTGCACACACCTTTAATGAGAAAACTGTAACCTACCAGGAACACGTGCAGGAAAATTCCTACATGAGTAACCCTCTTTAAAATTTGAACGGTGAGCACTGAAAAGCCACCTTCATGGGAACTTCCACTCTTCAAAAAGAGCTGGAAGTTGCTCTCATCACTCATTTCCTGTCATAAAAGCCAAGATGCTTTCAGAAAACAAACTGCAATCCGTGCATATAGATGTGTCTTTTAATTGTTTTGTAAATTGGATTTGATTCACTGAGCACTGAGGTGTGAAAAAAGAAAAAAGACTGTGCTACTAACATTTATCTCATCTTCTCCATGTTCTCCAGACAATGCAAACTGATCAACTCATGTTGTATGAAAATAACTACCATCTCCCGAAGCAAACCTAAGTTACTTCTCTCCCTCTCCTGTTGTTCAAATGCTCTGTCTCCTTGGAAAATGTGATGAGAAACTCTGAGATGCTGTTTCCTCTGGGAAACCACAATGACTCTCAGATAAATGAGGAGTTCATTTGTGCTAATGAATTCTCACACGGCAGAGGTATTTCAGTTTTAGATTCTCCAGAATTCTCGACAGAATCTGTACCTCCACTCATTTCAGAGCATATTTTAAGCAATCTTTCAACTTCCTCCAGGGATTGTTAGAACACGCCATCCCTCCCCGTACCTTTCCCATTCCAAGAGCAATAAGCTGGGTTCCCAGTTTGCAATCCGAGCTGTTGAATCAAGCCTACACTTCACCTTCACACACCAAGAGACCAGTCTGTCCTTCATTACAGACTTTTCCTTTGGGATGAACTCGCCACGGGTCCAATTTCTACACTGGACTGCTCCTGCCCCAGATTACACTGTCCATAAAGAATACACCAAAGGCAAACCGTATCCATGACCCACGGGGCTATGATGTCCTCTTTCCTCCCTTGTTGAAACCTTCCATCACTTTATTTCCTTCATTTGTTTTGTCAGTGTGGAGGGCCTAGGTCCTCTTTAATTCAATCACTGCATCTTCCTCAACACGTTGGGATACCAGTTCTTCTGAGATGACTTTCAATACACAAATAAGGGGGAAAAATATACTTCCAGGCTGAGACACACTGTACCATAACACTGGCCCTTTGACTCTTTCACGAAAAAGATTATGGCATACTTGCTTTTACTCATTTACACACAGAGCAGATCACCCTGGCTTCCATTCTTCTGCCTCAAATGCGCTATCAGCAGTAGAATTCATTACTGGTGCCCAATTTATTAAGCTACAGAACTGGTGTTTCACAGTGCTTATTAACACATATTTTACAAATGCAAAGGTTAGTTAATCTTAGAGAAAAAAGGCTATTGAATCTGAAACCATTTCAAGGGTAGCTTTCTTTTTTTTCTTTCTTTTTTCTTTTTTTTTTTTTTTCCTTAAAAGAGGTCCCTGATGCAGGCCAGAGAGGAAAATCAAGCTCCACCTTTACTATATTATTTTTTCTTTTTCTTCTGAGGCACGTAGTTTGAACAAAACCCCTATGACTATGTATGTACAAAACCCACAATTCATCTGAAGCACGCTTTCAGTTCATTCTTTTAATAGAAATGGCCTTGTAGCTTCCCCTCTGACACAGCTGAGTTTAATGAATTGACAAATCAATACTTATTAGGAAACAGTTTTCGTGCTCGCTATGAGAGGCCATGGACGGAGTGGACAGAAAACTGCCATGGTAATTATATTGATTTCATTTCCCTGATTAACTAAGGTGATCGAGTTCAAAGGGAGCAATGCATCAGTGGAATTAAAACACACAGCCAGCTGTACAGCAAGCTTAACGTCTTGCTGAATTGTACTGACGTGAACCAGTAAAACACAAAGGTATTCAACTGACAATATATGGTTCTTTATCCTGTACTACAAGCTCTAACAAGCTTTCTTAGGGGATAAGCTCATCATCTGGTATTTTTTCTGTAACCCTCACAGCAACATGTAAGTTGGATGACATTCACTTCAGTGCTTTGACAGCAATAATAAATACTATCTTGCTAGCATGCAGGATGGGATGACTCCAATTGAGGTGCAGTGGAAACCTTGTAGGGTCTTCCGTCTCAGCATGATGCCACCCCACTGCCCAAGCCATACCCAATGAGGCACAGTAGGAAAAGAAGGCATGAAATAAGCAGAGCACACAACAGAGCAGCCTCAAGGTTTGTGCCATGCTAAACTAAGGTTGGATTTGGAAAGAATAAAGCACCTTCAAACTGGTCAAAAAATGATGCTTAATAATGTGCCTTCTGTCCTACTCTTTGCGTTTAGTTATCCTGAACAAATTTAAGAATTGCCTGTATTTACATTCTCTCTTTAAGGCCTCTACTGTATCACTTGCTATTCATGAGTCATAAACTGTCCCTCAAAATAATCCAACAAGAATAAAACAACAAAAAAGAAAAAATGGCATGTAACATAACAAAAACAAGATTAAAATACATCTACTGGTTATAAAGACATAGAAAAAGAAAGAAAAGATGTACACGAGTTATAAGAAGGTAAAATCTTTTAATTTGCTACATCTCAATTATTGTCATGTTGGATCAGAGCAGGAAATAGAGACAGGATACATACTAAACACAGTGTTAAGGTATATTTTTTAAACCCCAAAGTGAAATTTAACCTTTTCCTCATCTTCCCTTTGCTGAACAAGTCAGACTCTCGTTCATTTTTCAATTTGTCTGCTATCCAATGTGCTTTAAATGCACCATGAAATTTTTCTATCTCCGAAAGCATGAACATGAGATTTAATCAAAAATTAAATTTAAAACCAGCAAACCCAATAACAAATCGGAAAATTGGTTTAGTACTGAAGTTTAATAGCATGATGTGCACACACGCTGCATTGGACACATCAGTTGACTGTTCTGTGGATTTTATTTTAGTTCATGGAAATCCACAAGCATAGCTCAGAAGGCATTTTTAACTTTATTTTTATAATTACATTACTAAAATTCTTAGCTCAACTTGATTAAAATCTCATATTGACCTCTCCTTGTAAAATAATCTCCCTACCTTCTCTTATATTACAGTTTCTGGAAATGTTTTGGCCTTAGCTACTTTTAACACTCAATGGCATTTCACCTGGAGCTTTCTGGCCAAAATATTTCTGAACGTTGCACCCATTCCTGCACAGACCTTCGTCTTACTCCTCATGGGAAGCAGTTTCATTTGGCTTTTTGTCTGTCTGATGTTTTGCATTGGAGAGAAATTATGTAAGTCATTAAAAAAAAATGTATTTTTCTGGAGAAAAGGTCAAGTGTAGACAGAACAATAAATGTTCTAAAATGAGGTGAGCTAAAAGTGAAGTCAAATGGAAACTGAGAGAGCTGAGAACAAATCTACAACAGAAATGCTTGCAATACGCCTCACTTGCAGCTGAGTTTTAAACAAATGTTTTTTAAAGTGTTTAACTGGTGTAGCACTGGTGATAATTATAGAAACAAGCAAGCAAGAAGTAATGGCACCTCCTCATGTTGTTTCACCAACACTTAGGCTACCTTGGCTTCTCCCAAAAAGTGAAGGCCCTAGCCACATTTCCAAGCTGCAATGGCATTCTCATTGTCCAGTCTGTGCAGCTCTAACAATCTGAAGGGTTTGACAGAGACTGTGAGTCTTCTTCTTTCTTTCCAGAGAAAAAAGCTGTTAATTAGATCCATCTACCAAGCAGTGCGTGTTCAAAGTGCGCTGAGAAGGATGATGCGTTCCTCACTGTACTTAACATCCTCACTTTCTGTCTCAATCCTCAAATGGGTTCAAGACATTCTGACCTTTTCATGGCATTTACATCCGAAACAGATGACAAGGGAGTTTGGGCATTGCTGAATTGAGCCCCTGTCATAACCTATTATCTTTTAAACCGAGCGTCACATTTTATTCCCAGGAGCTCTCTTGTCAGTAGGCATCGTGCATTTGTGTGATCCCACTGATTTTTGTAAATTACAGCTGAGGACATGAAGACATAAATATTTCTGTCAAGCATTACTACAGAATTAAAAAAAAAAAAAAATCCCTGACAAGCAGAACGCAGATCTCTCTCACATACGCAAGTCTGCCAGAGAGATGGGTATCAGTGGGATCAAATCTAAGACTATAGATAACGCAGTGGTTTTGTGCTCTTATCTGGTTTACAGTTGGTCGGCTTTAATGCTACATCTGTGTCAGTACATCTCTTCCACTTCACCATTCCTGGAGTCATCTGGTTCTACACTTCAGCCACGGTGCCAAAAGCAGTCCTCAGCCCTGACATTCCACCAAACACAGCAAGGCAGACTCCCTGCATGCACCCATCGTACTTCTGGTATAATCAGGGCAGCTGGATGGGAACTGTTGAATCACAGCCTGAACCTCTGATTGACCACCTGAGGCAATCACTGAGTCAGCCATGGAGACAGGTGAAGGCAATTCAGCAGTGTGACCAGAAGGGCTGCACCTCTCCTAGACCCCATTTAAGGGCTGACTGACACTGAGAAAGGATCTCTCTCTGGAGATCACTCTTCTAGGAGGTTTTTTTTTTTTTTTTTGGTGAGCCCAGGACACAGATAAGCTTTTCCATTCATTTCCAATTATCCCTTTCCAACGTGATAATCTTTCCAGCTATATGCTTTCTAAAAACCAGCCTACCCACTCTGTATACTTGTCGATTATATGGCAGCACACTGCTAGAGGCACTGCTCAAGGAGTAACATTAATTAAAATCAGGATTTCCTTCTTATTTGGTAAAAAGTAGTATGAGATTTTTAATAACTGTGATGTAGTATAACTTAGCAAAAGAGGAAAAACAATGATCCTTCTACTACTCTGTAAGGATCAAACTCCATAATTTTTTCAATGAAAGCCCTTAGTATCTGCTGCAGAAACCATTTAATTTCCTTATATCTCATACCCACGTGCTGAAATGTACTTTTGTACTTGGAAACAAATAATTGCCATGAGAACACCCCCATACAACACTGATCCCAGGGTAAAGTCACATACATTTTCCTGAAGCTAAGCCTTCACTGATACCTAAAGCCAGTTAAAACTGCATGTTGGAGATGATTTCTCTAGCTCCAGCTTGGGGAAAACACTGAGGCTCCCTCCAACTCAGAGATGAGTGTTGCCAGTGCTACTTCCCTCCTTTTCATGTCTTTCCTTTATGAAATGCATATTCCACAATAGGAAACGCGGGATGAGCAGCACTAAGACTTGGTCAGCCTGAAAAAAGGATTATCCCATCGAAGCTTTAAATCTACTAGTGTCTTACAACACACTCTTGAGGGACAAAACCAACATCCTTACAAGAAGGGGGAAATGACCCATCCTATGAGCACTGGTTAACATGGAAGGGAACTCAGTGAGCAAAGAAAAACTTCAATAGGGGACGCTTGAAGAAATAGAGCTCACAAGCACCCCGATGAAAAAATGACCACATTTAAGTCAGAAACATATATCCTGACACACTGACCTGGTGTTTTATTTAGGAAGCACCTTGATTCTTTAGTAAAGCCATTCTGCTTGTGTGAAACAAGTTATGGTCTCTGAAAGTGCTTTGCCTCTTGAAGGGATGTGCCAATGACAAACAAGAACAGCTTGGAAACCTCACTGCTGCTCACCACCCTAAAATGCTCCCTTCCCCCTCAGATCTCTGGTGTCCTTGGGTTGAGCTGCTCTTCTCTGTCCTGGTTTGAAGAAAGGACATTCTCTGCTGCTGTCCTGATTTCCAAGAACTTGTCAGGAGATTTTTTTTGAGAGATGTACAGATGAACTTTTTTCCTCCCCCAGGAATAGCTATTTTTACTTCATATTCATATTTCTTTCATTCATTTGAAAAGGAGCCAAACTTTTAGAATAGTCACGACAAGAACAGCAAAGATGCTTCTAACCAAGCCCCAGACATTCATAACAGAGACGCTGCTCTGTGCCACACAGCTTATCTTTTGTTGAACAAGAGAAGTCCTCGTGTCACAAAATCCCTCCTTTGCACAGAACACATTTCCACAGTAGTGTGCTGTGCCCAGCATAGAAGCACAGTGCCACACTACGTCTGCCTCCTGCAATACCCTCAAAGCCCCAGCTTCCCAGATTTCTTTGTAAACTGGAATCAAACTTCATATTAGCATACAAGAGGATGCATAACTTGAAACAGGATGTGGACTGATAACACAGCACTAACAGAAACTATAAGTTTCCAGCAGTCTCCTTTTTCTGCTAAGAAATGGTTGAGCACCTGTTTAATGTGCCCACAGGCACTAATTAGGAACCAATGACGCTGCTATTGGTTAACATTTCATTTTCTGCTACAGCAGCACGTCACTATTAGCAATGACCTTCTAGTTGCAAACAGGATGTGATATTTATTAATTAACAAAACAAAAAAGATTCCCAAGTCCCTTTGAACTTTTATAAAAAAAAATAAATGATAATATTCTCATAAGAGGACGGGCTTGTAAAAAAAAATCTTTATATTCAGCTGAGGCTCACTTCACATCTGTTCTTCACTGTTCCATGGTGCTACTAATTATGATCTGTTAATTAAGAAATCAAAGTGCTGCCATAACCTGTTTGGAAGCAAAATTGGAAACGTCTGGAACAATTACCTGATCTAGGGTTCAATCAAGATGTGATTTGAGATGGAACCATAAGGACAAGATAGTGTGGAAAACAGAATAGCGTGGAAAAGGAATGCTCAAATCAGCTCGTTTGAGCTTCCCCGGGAAGTGATTTATTACCACAGACACGGCTATTTCTCCAGCATAAGCAGAACAATATCCAAGTCAGCATTAAAAATGGTAAGAAACTGTGTAGATGACCACAGCCAGCAAGGCAGCACTGTGCAGCCATGCGGGAAGCCTGGCGTGCTGACGTACCCTCCATCACCTCGCTGTGCCCCACAGCCCCTGGCCCGTGCTCAGGCTGCAGGGCTGAGGCCCTACCCACACGCTGCTGCCAAGTGCCCAGCACACAGACTGAGGCACGGTGCCTCACTGCTGTCAGTGCTCCAGAGAAGCAGCAAAATCTGACTGTCAGAACCCTGCAGGGAGATGCAGCGAGAAGAGCATCAGCAGCACAGCATCCTGCCCTGGCAGCACGAGGTCAAGCAGACTCTGAGGTGGATAGCCACATACATAGCCTTCAATGCTGCTTCTTTTTTGCCTCTTCACTCTGTGTTTTTACTGAATAAGCAAACAACGTTTGCCTGCTTTACTTCACGTGCACAACTACCACCAGCTCTCTCGAAGTCACAGCTAATATATCCAAGGCAAGGGCAGAGAAGGGTACGAGTGAGGAAGATCCATACTCCTGATACAGTGAAACCCTGCAGCTTCAGCCCCAGGCCAGGAGCACAGAACAGACCAGAGTACCAGCTGATGTGCTGTGGAGGCAGCCAGGCTGGCACCTAAGGATGCAGCAGAGGGTCACAATTTAGTGGCCATGGCAGTGATGAGTTGATGGTTGGACTAGATGATCTGAGTGCTCACTTCCAACCTTCTCGATTCTATGATTTGCAGTATATTGGCACCTTCAGAGGACAGCCACGTAAGCCTGAATCATCTAGCCCTTATTGATGGCCTGCAAGCCCCTGGGTTGTCATCTTTACAACTGCTGAACGTGCTGCTCATCTACTAATGGGATGTTAGAAGCTGGTGCAGAGGAGGACGTCCTAAAGCAGCCATGGCTGCTGAATGCTTCAGCTTGACCTGCTACTTCCCACCAGAAGAGCTGTCTGGTTGCAGCAGATGGTTTTTTGATGTGACTCAGTGGACATCTATCTCAATTATTAGGAACTATACTTTAACACACATTGCACATGTTGGTTCTCAGAGATCTTGGCTTCTCTATGCTGTTCTATATACATTGTGCAGCAGCACTTGTAAGTCTTCAGTTATAATTTACAATCCAAACAGAAAAGGTGGCGTGTGGAGGGGAAAAGGCTAATTAATTTCCTATAAATCACGCAGTGTTGCAGTGGGAAAGCCAGTGAGCAAAAGGCATGCCTATAACTCGACTGCTGCCTCCTGCAGAAGTCACTTTAAGGCATGGAAATGTATCAGTCAGACCCTTCTGCAGCATGAACAGGACTCCAGGCAGAGGCCCTCATGTGCTGGGGTGCTTCTGACAGCACAGAGCTGCCAGATCAATAGCTCAAGGCACAGTCACGCTTTCATCTCCCAGTCTGCCTCATGTGGCTAGGCCTTTTTGATCGTGCCATCTGGTCCCCCCTTCTCCTGCGTTTCGTATTTATTTCTGATTTGTAATACATGCTGCAAACTCTGCAGGCACCTTTAGTCTGTAAAAGTGCTCAACTGTGACCTCTTACTAAATCCACAGAAGCGAAGTTGGTAGAAGAGTTAGAAGAAACTGTTGGAATCAGCCAGATTAAAGTAATTATGCAAGCGAAGATCAATACTCATCCACTCCAAAGCCACCAGTGATAAATTCTCAGAAAATTCTAGTATCCACATCCTGAAGTTTTGCGACAGCATCATTGCTCTGAGCTGATGTTTACCCTAAAGATATATAATGTCAACTGAAACCCAAGGTTTTATGAAACCTGCCAGCTTCAGCTTGCATCACTGTCAGGAAACCAAACAGGAACTGCAGTTTGCAGAGTGAGAATCCCTAAAAACCTAAGAAATTGAAAACAGCCCTGCTCCACGATGTCACAGAATCTTAGAACTGAATCAGAAAGTTTGGGGATTATTTTCATTTTATTTCTGACACTGGAGAAAATGAATAACTGCTTCTGCTGCCCTCAAAAGACTTCTAAGAGTTTAATACAGCAATGTGCATCTCAAAAAAATTACCAAGAATGGAGCAGGGCTATTTCTTTGGAAAGAGACACTGGGCTATTCATCTAATCCTATGAATTTGTGAGGAGGAGGAGATAAGAGGGGTTACCGAGTTGTCATCTGTAAGTATTTAGGGGATACGGAATGCTTTTTACTTTAAGCTTCCCTTACTGTCGGTGAATAAAGGTCCTATCTCCTGGGATGAAACTGAAGCTTGAGGTGGCCTCAGGAAATGTACACTTGGTTCAGAAGGCAACGTCAACTCTAACAGCAGACCTGCAGCTTAGGTTCTCTTCCCATAATCCTGCAAACAAAGACCTCTGGTGCTTTAAATGGAAGTGCAAAAACTCTTCGTGCTGTAGAAGAGGACCCCACTGTGCTGCTCCAGCCGTTGTGCTGGCTCCTGAGGCATGGTGAATTAGCTTTTGGAGTTTACCCAAGATGTAGAATGTCTTGGAAAGACCTCAGCATCATGTCCTCTTATTAAACACTGCTGGAGTAACTTTCTCCAGTCTGAAATGAAAGGTTTTTTCCCTTTCTCCCTCTTTTCATCAACGCACTCTTTACCATCTGAGATTGAGTAACAGGACATCATAACACACAACGAGACTTGGCATTTTCTACTCCTTCCTCCTCTCCACAGTCACTACCCAACATTTCAATTAGATGCCTTCATTAGCACACGTCTGGCTGTAGGATCAAGGTATTTTCTCCTACTTGCCTGCTTTTATAAACGTGACTTAACTTTGCAAGTGACACACTACAAGAAGAATTGTCAGGAGAGTCTTTCCTTATCTTTATGGTATGGCTTCGAAGTTCTGATACTCTAATCATGAGGAAAAACAATGCATATCATGATTTTTTCTCTAACTTCCTTAAAATAGCAGACAGTGACTTGTCATTTGGGTCTGGAGAAGCAAATAATGATGCATTCTGTATCTGCTTCCTGATTGCCAACAGTATTTGGCTTTGAAATTAGATTCATAAAATCCATTAATATTCTGGTACTGATTATAGCGTTACATTTGATGCAAGAGCACACACTGCAGCAAGGTTATAACGTCTTGAGACAGGGGGGCTGTGCACACTGATCTGGTTATTTCTTATTATTACAAAAATGTCAGAAACTGTTCATGAACACTTTCACGGAAACCAGCCTTAACAAACTAACCAGCCTGAGCATCAGTTTGTTTTTTCACTTCATTTTAAGAAAATGGGGGTTGATTTTTATTTTTTTTTTAATTGTCAGAGTTTCTTATTATGACTGAGTAGCAATAATAATCACCTGCACTTCTTACATCAAAGAGCTCAAGTGTAAATTCCCTCTTAGAATCACAGAATCACCAAGGTTGGAAGAGGCCTTTAAGATCATCCAGTCCAACCATCCCCTATCACCAATACTTCCCACTAAGCCATGTCCCTCAGTACAGCAACTATGCATTTCTTTAACACCAGTGATGTCGACTCCACCATCTCCCTGGGCAGCCCATTCCAGTGCCTGACCACTCTTTCGGAGAAGTATTTCCTAACGTCCAGTCTGAATCTCCCCTGGTGCAATGTGAGGCCATTCCCTCTCATCCTATTGCTAGTTACGTGGGAAAAGAGGCTGCCCCCCACCTCACCAAAACTGCCCTTCAGGGAGTTATAGAGAGTGATCAGGTTTCCCCTGAGCCTCCTCTTCTCCAGACTGACCCACCCCAGATCCCTCAGCAGCTCCTCATAAGACTCGTGCTCCAGACCCTTCACAGCTTCATTGTCCTTCTCTGAACACAGTCCAGGGTCTCCATTTCCTTCTTGTAGTGGGGGGTCCAGTACTGAACACTTGAGCTACAGCCTCATCAGGGCTGAATACAGAGGGACGATCACTTCCTTGCTCCCGCTGGCCGCACTATGTCTGGTACAAGCCAGGATGCCATTGGCCTTCTCTTGGTCACCTGGGCACACTGCCAGCCCATGTTCAGCCAAGCACTGGCCAGCACACCCAGCTCCTTTTTCTACGCACAGGCTTCCCACCACTCCGCCCCAAGCCTGTAGCACTGCCTGTGGTTGTTTTGGCCGAAGTGCAGGACCTGGCATTTGGTCTTGTTGAACCTCATCCCACTGGCCTCAGCCCAGCTATCCTGCCTGTCCAGATCGCTCTGCAGGGCTTTCCTACCCCAGGCAGATCAACGCTTCCTCCCAACTTGGTGTCATTTCCAAACTAAATGAGGGTACACTCGATGCCCACATCCAGGTCGTCAATAAAGATACTGAATGGGAGCTCTTGTCCAACACAAATGGTTTACTGGATCAAAACCTATTGGAACTGCATGGAGACAATAACCTGAAGCCCTGATGATCCTAGCTATACCTCAGTTGTAGGGAACTTTTTGTTTATCCACCCGACTGACATTTTCAACGGCTAAGAGGAGAATTTTAAAAAAGCCTTTCGCTACTGTCAACCACAGCCCACAACTTTTCAGTTGGAGACAACCTATTAAGATGGTAATACTGCAGCACTATCTGCTAAGACTAGGAAATGGCAGTCCACTAAAAATACTTGCAGCTAAGAGAAATAAACAATTCTGAAGTCTTTTTCTACCCTGACTTTGACGAATCAGAGTCCTGCATGTAATTGCACACATTTCGTCTTCTGGTGGACTCAAGTGTTAGCTCTGTCTTCAGAGCAGCATCAAATTCTATTTCCCAAAGAAGAGTTAACATCAGTAAATGTGTTATCAGCTCTAAGCACATGAGGTTTCTGGTGCATTGGTTCAAACCTTGTTTTTGTGACTTATTTCCTCCTGTGTGTCAAACGGAACAGAAGAGGTGAATGCAGGGAAGTGCTTCCATGCTGCAACCCAATGTACCAGACTGGCATTCAAACAGGAATTTTTTTCAGCTTAAACCATGACAGCTGCAATGTGAATGAATAAATGCATTACCTGTATTCCTCCTGTGTGAACCGTGGGATTACTGAAGGTTGAAGTACAGCAATTTCTACAGTAGTGGTGTTGAACTTCACGGGATCTCCATCATCATATGCAATGACCACTAGCTATAAACAGTGCAGAAAATCACTGTCTTAGTATAGGCAACAGCATTTTTTATCTTGACTTGCAACAACACTTTTTGTATTTTCAGGGTATAACAAGTCAGAGATTTTCTTCACTACAAATCAAACACTTCATGAGAGTTAAACACAGAGGAAAAAGGTGACAGCCATCCACAGGTTGAACCACGTGCTAGAAAATATACAGAAATGCAGAGAAATGGAATTTCAATTCCACAGCCCTCTACAAGTACATCTCCAAATCTCTGAAAGCTTCCATTACACAATTTATGTTTTTCATGGATTCCCTTCATGTCTTATCAGAGACAGTCCTTACTCAAAACACTAGAACCCATTATAACTTTCCTACTGTTATAGTTCAGTTCAGCATTCAAGCAGTGGAATACTTACTACTGAGAAAACATCTGTAGCCCCCCATAAAATAAAAAACAGAACTGCTGGGTAAGAATTCTGTTCTGCTAACAAACATTAGTATTTAGAACTGAAGTCCGATATCAAAACAACAACCAAAAAGACATTATCTGCCTCCAAATGACAATGAAAAAACTCTTAGGAGAGATTCTCAGAATGCTAGAACAGACAAGACAAGATCTTCACCAAAGGCAGCCCTTTGTAAATTTTTGGCATAAATAATCGTTACTAAATATTTATTGGTGCTGCTGTGCCAGGACAAATTCACCTGCTTTCAGCTTTCAAACAAAGGTGAGCACCATGATGAGAGACCAGCCCACTGGAGATGGATTAACAGACAGTTTTCTACTTTTCTCTCTGCCTAAATTTGTCCTCATTTCAGGAGATCACTGGATGGAGCAGATCAGTCCTTTGCTCTAGCAAAATAGCAGATCAGCACAGAGGGGTCATGGGTGCCCCATCTCTCGAGACAACCAGGGTCAGGCTGGACAGGGCTTTGAACAACCTGATGGTGCTGTAGGGTGTCCCTATTCATTGCAGGGAGTTGGACCAGATGGCCTTTAAAGGTCCCTTCCAACTCCGAGGATTCTATCATTCTATGAAGTCTGCTGTTCTCAGAAGAGGTCAGCGAAAAGACAGCCTAGAGCAACAGGACGTACTTTTTCAGCCAATATATCAACCAACTGCAAAGTACTCTAGTTGCTTAGTATGAGCACGTTAAAAGCTGCCTGGACAGTTTCACTGAAGCCGCCAAAGCCAATGCTCTAGATGCAAACACCAACTCAGGAAGATCCCACAGCTCGGATTTTTTGGGAGTCTGCTAAGAAGTAGAAAATAGTGGATAATTTTATTTCCTTGTAACTGAAAAGTATACAAATAAATCTCCTTTTCATTCTCCATTCAAAAAGAAATAACTGAATAGCAAGAAGAAACTAAACAAACCTTACTGAAGAAACAGAAGGTTGGCAGTTCCCGTGTAGGAAAATCACATCTAAACCCTGACGTATTATAAACTACATTGTTTTGCTTACTGAAACGCTTCAGTTTTCATTTTCAGCTAACTCCTTCATTCATGGATTTAAGAAAGGAGCTCCGTCCCAGCAACTTTGATTGAAATACTAGATAACTCTGGCCTAACTAAACTTGAGACTCTCAGGAACAGTAACAGGACAACAGTACTTTACACCTCCTTAAAGCCAGTGTTTTTACATTATAGTACTTGAGAACAGAAGTGCCAAACCACCCAATCTTGCATTAACTTCCTTTACAGCCATTCTTACAAATCTTCCACGAAATTGCTGTGCTGACAGCCCTGTTGAAAATGAAAATCAGCAATGTAACTTTCAAACACTGAGTTGCTTCCCTACTTCTTTTCCCCACCAAACACCAGCAAACACATCTATCCGAGACCTTTCTGAAAACAAAAAGGCCAGGAAACGGGTACCAGAAAGAAACTGAGAAACTGAAGAAACAAATAAGAAATTCATTTATTTCTATGGAATAGAAAGCTAGAGAGAGAAAAAACAAAAGTGAGAGGAATACTACTAAGTGCAATTGCTATTGGCAATACACAGCTATATGAGTACATACCTTGAACACTGTACTTGGCTCTTCATTTAGGTTTACCCGAGTTACCACACGTCCTGAGCTTTCCTCCACATCAAAAATGCTGGCACTGTAAGGAAACTGGACAACGTCTACTTTGTACCGGACTCGGCTTGCTGGTGTGCCCTGGAACGCAGAAACAAAACAACAAAAATATCCTTTTGTTTTTCCATTCTTCTTTAAGTTACTCAAAATTTAAAATGCAACACTGGTCAACAGATCATCACAACTGTGACGTCACGAAGCCCATTGTGATGTCGCAGAGCCCATTATGTTGTAACTGAGCCCCTTTGTAATGTCACAGAGCCCATAATGATGTCACAGAGCCTTATTATGATGACACGGAGCCGCATCGTGATGTCACAGAGCCCCATTGGGATGTCACAACACCCATTAGGCTGTCACAGTGCCCTTTGTGATGTCCATAATGATGTCACAGAGCCTTATTATGACGTCACAGAGCCCACTGTGACGTCATGATAACCATTATGACATCACAATGCCCCATTGTGATGTCACAGAGCCTCATTATGACGTCACAGAGCCCATTATGCTGTCAAAGAGCCCACTGTGATGTCACAGAGCCTCATTATGACGTCACAAAGCCCCACTGTGGTGTCACAGAGCCCATTGTGACATCACAATAACCATTATGACATCACAAAGCCCCACTGTGATGTCACAGAGCCCATTATGCTGTCAAAGAGCCCATTGTGATGTCACAGAACCTTATTATGACATCACAGAGCCCCTTGTGACGTCACGATAACCATTATGACGTCACAAAGCCCCACTGTGGTGTCACAGAGCCCATTATACTGTCACAGAGCCCACTGTGACATCACGATAACCATTATGACGTCACAAAGCCCCACTGTGACATCACAGAGCCCATTATGCTGTCACAGAGTCTTATTATTTCACAGAGCCCATTATGCTGTCACAGATTCCACTGTGATGTCACAATACCCATAATGACATCACAATGCCCCATTGTGATGTCACAGAGGCAAATTGTGCCGTCACCACGCCCCATTGCGACATCACAATTTGCCTAAGAATCGGGTTTGTTCATGAGGACTTTCCCCCCTAAAATATCTTATGTGATATTGTGACATACGAGAGGCCCATTAAGAAAAATCATCACAGGTTTCTCAAGATTTCATATAGAAGTGAACTGAAGAACTCGTAAGGTCAAAGAATATATGTAAATATAGACAGAAACAGTGGTCTGTTTCATTATTATTATTATTATTATTTTTAAAATTACAGACGATGGCCATGGCTTAACGTTGGTTAGCATATCTTTCAACAGCACTTCAACATCCAAATTATAAAACCTCCTTTCCAGTTTAGGAAATATCTAAATAATAAATTGGAATCAAAAATTCAACTGCTTTCTCACTGTGTCCTGAAAGCTGACAACGGGAAGATGCGAGCACTGCATTTCTGATAAGTCAGACTACAGTTCCAACACAGGATAGTCTGCCCGTGTGGCACCCACACACTTTTTTAGAGGAGACAAAATGAGAAGAGCACCGTGTTCCTTGGGCAAAGCCACCATGTGTCCTGGAAGGACTGTTCCGTGTACAGCAGCATCCAGAGGTTTCACTTTTCTCCAAAACTGGATGCTGAAGAACTATTATGTTTCAAAATCCTCATCTCCAGCAACTAAATCGCTCAGATGACGTGGCCTGCGATACTTTCCAACAAATTCCAACGTGTGCATCATCTGTGGCTGATCAGGAGAGCACCAGACGTTCTGGAACCATCACCTAAACACTCTGCTGGTCCATGTGGACAACTTAAGATGATTGTGAGTAAATGCCCCTGTGATGTGACGGGACACCTGTGGCCTTGTCCTGTAACAGAGGGGTTTTTCCTCTCACCATAAGACACCATGGCTGCACAACCTTGGAAAACAAAGAGAACGTATCCGTGCTAGCGCTGACAATAGAAAAAAGCAGGCTTGCAGATGGATTTCAGTGGCCTTGTAACAAACTATTCAGTCCGATTTTAATGGCAAGAACAAGGAGAGACAGCCTGTGCATCTGTGCACGTGTCACAAACTGTCTGCATGCACACACACAAAAAAAAAAAAACAAAATTAAGAAGAGAATCAGAAGAGGGGCAGCCAGAAGGATGGATCTTTCAGATCAGTAACTCAGTTACTATTACTGATTATCTAACAGGAGGCTATTCACTTAACTGTTTCACCATGAAGTGCCTAAAATAAGTAACACCTATTGTTCAAAATGAAGTTTCTTCATGTATCCTTTGCATTGCAGTGCTCTCATTCCAGGGACCTTCAGAGCACATGGAATGACCATGCCCGTCAGCACAGCTCACAGGCAGCTGGCTCCCACAACAAAGATAGCAGAGCACTGGCAGCCTGCACTGACCCGTGTGACCAAGCCAGTCCCAAAATCCAAAGCTGAAGACGAAGCTTGCCCATGGGATCTCCAGAGTGCCAATGCTCCCCTTCCTGCACCCACCAATGCACAGGGAGATGATGCTGAAGGACCAAGTTTCACCGCTCTCTTCAAGGGACCTGGAAACCTTCTAGAGCTCTCCAAACCTTCAGTTGCACCCTTCTAGGATGTCACCTTCCCTGGCGGTACCGGAAACATGATTTCTCTGTCTCGCCCATCTCTTCTGCAGTATCTCTCACACTTACTGCACTGGAACTGTTCTGCATCATGTTTGCAACTGCATCAGGAAAATTGTTCATTGCAGTCATTCGCATTATTCTTCATTACAAACACGGCCCCTTCACTCCAATACTGCAAATCAGGTTTCATCCCTGACTTTTATGATCTTATTCTTTTTTCATTGTTTTTGATTCGGTGGGTGACCAAGAAGAAACAAATTATGTTCTGCACAGTTTTTCCTGGATAAAAGCTGCAATACAACAGTCTCAACAACTGCTGATCCAGAGAAGAGATGTCCTGTAGCACTCCAGGCTCTGCTGCAACAGCTTTCCTGAATGCATCTGGTGGAGTTTCTCCAGTATCAGAAGGATATTGGTCCACACCTGAATTAGGCAAGGGAGATATCTGGGAGGTATCACCATCTTTTGGGGTTGGATGTATCCTTCCACTGGTTACAGAGAATGTCTGGGAGAGGATGAACTTCAGCAGGTTACCTCCATTCTCAGCAAGTGACCCTTCACTGATATTGTTATTGCTCACTAGTAATTCGCCTGTTCTCAAAGGCCAAAAGGTGATTAAGTGGCAGCTTCCTAAATCACTGGGAGCCACTAATGGGGCCCTGGGCAGCCTGGTCTGGTATTAGATAAAGAGGCTGGCGACCCTGCATGCGGGAGGGGGGTTGGAGCTTGGTGATCCTTGGGATCCCTTCTGACCCAAGCCATTCTGTGGTGATTCTGTGTTGCTGGAAACAAAATGCCAAACAAGGTGCAGAAAGTATCCTTTGTGTCTATCATACACATATACTTATTTTTTTCTTTCCTTTTGCACACTGATTTCTGTGCAACTGTTTGGCAGCGCAGTGAAGTTGTTGCTACCTGGATACTCAGTAGATTAAGAGAAGCACTTACAAAGGCAAGTCCTGCTGCTGGTATCACTGCAGCTTCTAGATGGGTGTCAGACATTACACCGTACTCTAACAGACAAAATATCCCAAACCAAAAGCCTCTCCTCTGGATGTTTTATCTGCAGCAGTGACAAAGGCCATGGATCCTGTGCTCTCCATGGACATCCAGCCTGGCCCAGGAAGGACACAGCAACAAGCTCAGCATTGCAGTGCCACTGGCAAAACAGTACCTTCAGTAACCCAGAACTGGGTCTTAAAGATATGCTTTGGTGTTCAGTGAAGTAATAAGTGACAGACCATGCTAGTAGGTAAAAGTATTTTACAGCACCACGCACACTGGACACATGAAAATCCCTGAAAACACGAGAAATTTCAGAGATCATTGTGTAACAGAGATAATTATACAACATTCTCCCTGTAATTTCTCTTCAACATCATTATGAGAGGAAATTACCTGCTGCAATCCACACTGCTTGGCTACAGGGAACTGGTGCTCACATTTGCTTGCAGGACTAGCAGCTATCATCATCATTAAACATGCACACGCAAGGCAATTTGTTTTTAAATAAAGAAAAATCTCATCAAGTTATTGTTCCTGATATGACTATCAAGTACACCTCTCTCCTGTCATTTCTGAAAATAACAAAATGGGAATTTATTTTTTATTTACTGCATTTTGGCATCAACATAATTAGAAAAATCTCCAGAGAAATTTTCCAGGGAAATCTATTCAGAAGCAAGTTTCAATTATCTCAAGTATTAATCTTCTTTTGCTTCTGTTATGAATTAATTCAGATGCATTCCTATGTCTACAGCACAGTTCAAACAAAAGGTTATGGTCCCGAACAAATAATACCAATAAACCACGAAGACAGGATTTTAGTTGGCAGGAACCATCTTCATTCTTTTGAAGCGAAATTTTCCAAGGAGTTCAAGAATAATACGAAACTCAGCTCTCACTATCATCCAGCTTCAATTCTTCTTTTTACTGCTGCATAATTTCTTAAGGCTCCGTTTGCTCTGGGGAAACTATACTCAGTTGGGACGCAGTTGATGGCTATGGCATGAAAACATCCCCAACATTTAATTTATATTAGCTCATGAGGATGCACACAGAGGCCCTGGAAAAAGAAGCCACCCAGAGTACACGTGTGCACTATTGAGATAACTCCCAAAGAGCACAGAGAAGCTGCACAAAAGTCAGAATGTAGAGAAGTCATGAAAAATGGTGAGCAGTGTAACAACAGTGACGTCTTCTGTATGTTTTCATGCGTGTTTCTGGAAGCAGTTCAAAAGGAAGCAAGGAATCATTACTCCCAATATCCAAAGCTGGGTAACCGAGGCACAAAACCAGGTACTTGAGGAGAAAAGTGACCCACGTTGGTGGGTCTCAAACCAGCTAAAAATTGTGAACTGTGCACTTGTGTCTGTTTATCCTCTCATTTACCAATTAGTACTAGAATTTTACATACATTCTCAATTTTTAGTTATTTTACTCTGTACGTAACCCAATGAAAAAGTCTGCAAGTGTGGATGAAATCTGGAAATTCTGAATTAATGACAAGCTGAACACAAAAAGAATGTAAGTATTTAAAACCACGAGATAAAATTACTTCAAGAGCTCGTTGAATTTTCAGCGTCTTTCCCTCATACTGAACTCCAGTAGACTCTATGAAATTCAGCAATAATAATTTTTAAAAGATCAAGCCCTGGACTGTTCAAGAATGCTTTTACTTCTAATTAATTATCTGTGAAACCTCTTATTAAATATCTGTTAGCACTGCACTTTCAGTGAATGCCTGTAAAACAATAGGGACAATTACTCCTAATCTGACAAAGGGGATCAATTGAATGCAAACTTTGCAAAGTGCTACGAGACCGGATAAACCATTAAATGGGATGATCCAGAGCTCTGGAAGCTGGCTGGTCATTAAAATTAAGCTTCTGCATCTGCTTCTACTGACAATTCAAATCAACAAAATCAGAACATACAGGAGAAATGCATGAGACTGGAGCATTCTGGCTTTCACAGTGGTAGCCCGTATAAAAGAGGCACCTTGTGATGTATCAGTCCTGGGAATATTCACCTTCTGGTTATTACACCAAGCATTTCTCCATGAGCTCAAGCTGCTCTCATTTCCCAACAGTTGGAAGGTTAAGCACTTTGAGAAAATGATGAGAGTCATCTGGCGCCTTTCATCGCTATGCCACTTCAATAAAGCATAAAGAAATCACAACAAAGAAAACTTTTTCTCCCCAGGCATATTATCAGGTGTCCTTGAGTAACTTAGGTATGTGTAAGGCCAGCTGTAGAGCCTACTGAACATAACACAGGTAGTCCCTTTGCCAAGCCAAAAAGTAACTTTCACCATTCAAAGCCCTCCAAGTGCAATTATCTCACTTATAAACCGGTACAGAACTGGAAATAATTCAAGTTTAAAGACCTTTCCCATCACCAAAGCCTTCCCAGTCAATCAAGTTCAAGCACTGAAGTGCAAAGCAGTGCTCTGCTGATAAAACTCAGGAGCGTTAGTGAGAGAGTCTGACACTGAGCTCATCCAAGCTTCATGGTCTGCACATATCTCCCACTATATAGACTGAAAAATACCTCTGGAAGACACTGAAGCTCTCGTGTTATCTAAAGCAAAGCAGCACAAACAGACATTAGCACCCAAACTCTAATTCTGGTTCTATAGACTGGCAGCTAAGGTGTTAGGAGCTGCCTCAGAAAGACCAGTGCTTGGGCATCCACACCTATTAACATCCCTCAATCCATACCAACATGCCCTAAAGCAAATGTCTTATTTCCACCTGAAAAAGTATTCACTTACTTCTTTCTGTCTCTCTTGACAGATTTTTCTTTATTACCTTGCAGCCTTTGACTCCTCATTTATCCTGGGCTATATTTGTAACTGTTGGCTTATTCTCATTGGTACTCTTAGATGTTTTTATTTTTACTCCCTGTTCTTCCAGATAAGTATTCTTCTAGAATACTTATTCTAGAAGCATTTCTTTGGCATCTCCAATAGAGATGTAACATTTCAATGTTTTCCAACAAAACAAATCCATGCAAAGTAATGTACCTCACAGGATACCTGCTGGCACTGTTCCTCACTTTTGCCTTCATCCTTTGCTCAGATCAGTGTTTTCAAAAAGGGGGTTGGTTTGGAAATTAAATTTAAACAGAGCTAACAGAGTTCCTCCAGGAAACAAACAAAGAAAGCAGTTCAACAGTGGAAAACAGATTTGTATTCTAATAAGGTTTACCCGTTATTTAGAATTGATACCCTCAGCAGCCATGCATGTTACGTGTGGACCTGCTCCATTACGGTAATTCCTTTGGCCATTTTTTACTCCTCTATGCTAAGCATTTTGTTATCCTTCACCTTTAAGTGTGCCTAGAATTAGATGCAAGCTGTCCTGGGAAAAAGTGTGTGCAATTATAGGATGTATTGAGTATTAAAAAAAATAAATTGATAACTGGAAAAGGACAGGAAAGGAGAAAATGGTTGAAAGTGAAACTGACGTTTGCTTCAAATCCTGTTTTGGCCAATGAAAAGCCCTGGTTTCTGTGTTTTAAGTGACATTTCACTCAGTACGCAGGAGTAACCACCAGAGAGATCTCCCACCTCCAGGCCAAGATTTCTTAGATTCCTTTGAAATCCACATGTTAAAATGAAAATATAACAAAGTACCTACTTGGGAGCGTCTGAATCCAGCATAGAGTAATTATTAGTAATAATTAGTAATAATTAGTAATAATGTATTTTAGGACCAAATGAATCCTATTACAAACACTTCCATTCTGTTTATGGCTTATCATTCTTAACCAGAGCACTCCATACCGTGAGTCTCTTCCAGCCTCCCATCTTTCACCTGCTTTACAACCTGTAGCTCTGCCACATCTCTAGTGAACACTTGCATTTATATTTGTGGCTTACCTTTAGAAGTCAAAGGGCACAGACAGAACATTATCTATTCTCAGGAACATCACTGAATGAATACTTCCCACAATGAATAAGGAGCACTGTGCTGCAGATGATGTTTCATCCAGATCAACTTCAGTGGCCTGAAACATTTTTCTACCACTTACATGCCTGTCACTGCTGCAGTCCCCTTTGCTACGGAGAGGTTTGGAGAGCTTGACATCTTTCAATACTGCGTTCCAGCCTCCAAGCCTGCTATTCTGCTGTTTGAAAATACACATCTGCCTTTCCTGGAGAGGAATTTCATGCAGGTGTTGAGCATTTCAATTTGAATTCTCACGCCATCCACATTCATTAACTTCACACTGCAGTGTGAAGTTGGGATTTGCTGAAGACACCGAGTCTCTGTAGAGCTCCTCTGTCCACGGAGGTGTTCAAGAAACACTTAGATGTTGTACTGAGGGACGTGGATTAGTGGGCGATATTGGTGGAAGGTGGATGGTTGGACTGGGTGACCTTAGAGGCCTTTTCCAACTTGAAGTATTCTGGGGTTCTATGATTCTATAACGTTGACAGGGGAATTGTCCACATTAGTTGTAAAATGAAGATTCAAGTTTGTAACTTTCAAATTGATTCGTCTCTTAACTGAATACTTTAAAACCAAAATTACTTACTTAATAAACGTCCATTTATTTTCCTGAACTGATATGATAGATGTGTTAGTACTGTGCACAGAAGTTTCTAGGTAGGAAAAAAAACCAAGCACTCTCTCCAATACTGAGTACAACAGGTAGGAATATTCTGGCAATTATGGCGAGTTTAGAGAAAGCTACTGTTGCTGAACAGAGAAAAACATTGTGGTTTTGTTGGTTTCTTTTTTTTTTCAGAAAAAAAAAAACAATTTCTGGTGAATTCATACCAAACACTTTGCGACACCACTTACTGTGAAAACAAGCTCCAATAATAATAACACTTTTCCAGTAAAACAAATCATTTAAACAGGTTTAGCTGAGCCGGAAAGAGAAACAAAACCATCCATGGTTTCACGTTTCTTCCTTCTTTTAAATTCAAAAAAAAATAAAAGCTATTGACCATTAGTTTGAAATAAAATATCAGCTTTCTAAAACAATTTTAGAAGCTTTTTTCCTCCATGGCTGGCTTTTACGGAGAGCGCATTCGTTTAAAGCCTAGGGGCAGTTTTATTTTAAAGTTGTGATACAAATCAAAGAAATGCAAGAGTTGATTTTGAAGACCATTACTGTAACATCGTTATTGACTGCTATAATGGTAGTAAGTGAGACCCAGCATTCAGTGCTTTTGATTTCTGCCTCCTGTGTGCATCCATTTCTTGATAGAAATAGAAGCAATCCACGCATTTCTCAAATACAAAATATTCAAACCCATATAAAAAAGATATATATAAATATGTGAGGAAATCACAAGAAAGGAATTTGGGAGATGTAAGTGCTTTAGTCTCGTTTTCTATTCTCCTGCTCTCTTACTAACTGGAGATGGCCATTATTATCCACTGCAGGCAGACTTAGGATCAATTCCTAATTTTTCTGTCCATGTGATAGTGATAGAGATGTTAGAAATGGAGAGTCCAGAAGGACAAGGGGCAAAACATACTTCTAAAAATTCTAGGCTGACAGGTTAACGAGCTATTAGGAGTTTGGCTTTGGTTTTGCTTCGGTTTCTAAATGAGAAATAACTTTGCATCAGAAAACGCAGATTCCATGGAACTAGGAAAAACTGCATACACCCACCAGTTAAACATCCATCACCAAGACAATGAATGAAACAATATCTTATTCTTTAAAGCTCAGACTTAAAAAACGGAGACCACATAAGAATAGGCAAACAATTTATCCAGACCAAAATATCTTCTTGTAAGGCAACAGAGAATGTTAAATAAAACCAGCATACAAATGACAATAATATCTTAGTAGTCATGAATACTTGACTTTTTAATCCCAATAACTCATTTGTGAACAAATCTGCCCTATTTCACTGATCCTTACCATCCTTTTTTGCATAGTTTTTTTTCAAAGATCAGTGAGATAACCTGACAGGAGCAAACATGGAGTGGTTCTGGGACGCTGCCAGGATTATAGCATTGTTTCTGATGGATTTAGTACTTGAGTTTTTTACTGTTGCAGTGAAAAAACTGCACAGTTTTGATCGTCATGCAAAGCAAGTTTTCTCTACTCTCCACTGGCAGATCACTCTGAAGTGACTCCACTCGTGAGACGGGCAGAGTGTTTTCTGTTGAATTATTTGCTGCTAACTACTGAGGATGAAAGCACTTAACAGAAATGGAGTCCCTGGTTCCCAAGTCATTCCTGGGGAGAGCAACAGAGAATTTTCTCCAGCTAAGCACCATCTGTTGAACTCTCTGAAATAATGAATGCAGTTCAGAATCATTTATTTGAAGGCAAAGCTTACTAATTAGATAGCAGCACCACAGCAGCAGAGTGCTTTCTTACTAAGGACCGATGCACGATATGTTGATAATGCTGTCTTTTCTGTATTTTGGACTAACAACAGTCCAGAACTTCAGCAGACACCAACTACCTTCACACCTCAAAGTTCAGTAACACGCAGCTGATGCACACCACCTGCAGGGAATTCGCTTACAGCTGTGTGTTAGGATTTTTTACAAGGGGATACCAGGACTGGCCTTACAGAAACACTGCTTTAGCATTCTGTCCCTGAGTGGTAAATAAATTACTATGAAGATATTTTGCTAAGCAACAGTTGATTTGTGTCAAAGCACTGCCATCAGCTTTTAATGTGCGGGGCACATTCACTCTGAACACTTCTCCCTGAGGATTATTCTCCTTAATATACGAAACACTAACAATTAAAAATTAAACCTGGCTGGCAGAACATCTTTGGCTTTTATTGTCCTCAGTGTATCATCTGGCCACCATTGTTCATCAAGCTCTGATTACAAAAATTGATACTGCCCTTCAGAATAGCTAACAAGTCAAACATATGTGCTCAGTTCTGTCAATCAACTGCTTCACTAGGGAGCAGCAATAAAAGCCAGTGGCAAGAATAAGCCTCATCCCCAAAACATCACCGCACTGTTCAAACAGAGTCCAACAGGGCCAGCTGGTGGGTTGTGCAGTTCCACGTGACCCTGAGCAATGAATGCAAATCAAGAAAGCAACAGTCTCACAGAGTTGTGTTTTGTTTCCTTGCTAAGCTGCACAACTGTAGAAAAGCCAGCCGTGCATCCCCTGCTTCCCTATTCCTGTACTCACCTATCACTGGGAAGTCAAATTAAGAGGTTTCCAAAAATCCTGCTGTCAGAATGGAGCTGTATCACTGACTCGTCACCTTCGGGAATCATCATTTCATAAATGCAGCCTCTGTCCAGAACGACAAAGGCCAGGCTGACAAAAATGTACGAGTTACTGCTTTGTGAAACTCATAATGATCACCTTTGCTGTTGGGAGGGGTAGGTCACTTACAGGGGTTACAGATTTTTCCCTCTTGAGTGCAGAGTATTACCAGAACCTTTTTGCTTACCGGAGGATCTTGATCCTCAGCTGAAACAGTAGTGATAACAGTGCCCTTGACAGCATCAGGAGCAACCATTCCTCTGTAGAGCGTCTTGCTAAACACTGGCGAGTAATCATTCATATCCTGCAAGAAACAATTAAGAGTTTACTTCTGAAGTTTAAACAAAGTTATAGACACGCTCACAATTGATCCTTCAAACACTACCTGACTGCTCCTTCCTCGTTTGGAAACCTATTTGCCATTCACAGCCTCTTTGTGGCTCTCGATTCCATCACCACCAGGCAAAACTAGCACAGAAGGAGCCAAGTTTCAAAGCAACATATTCATATGAGACAGATCAACAGAAGGGAATTCTGCAGGAAAATACAGTCTTACAAGTAAACCAAGCAGAGATTTCCGTGACAGCTGCTTCTCAAGCAGAGGGCCACAACATGGTTTGGCTAAGTTTCTCAAATGAATCAGCTTGCTGTTTCTCGATGGCACGTAACTACAGAGATGCTGCAAATGCTCATACTGTCTAGTGTGCTATGTTATCATTTAAAACATTCATCCACACCTCATCAGGGGAAACGACAGTGTAGTAAACGTCTGTGAAGATGAGGAAATCACTGCTACAAATCCATGTAATACGAGGCTGGATAATTAATGCATTATGTTCTGCTGCAGGGTCTGCAATTCAAGGCTGCAAAGCATTGGAAATGCTTTTTTGCTGATTTTTAGATTTTCGAAGAGACAATTGGACCATCAAATTAAAATAAAAAGCGACAAGTAGGCAATTCAAACTAGGAGAGCCTTCTAATGAAAAGATTCTGGAAAAGCATCCAAATTCAAACAAATTAGCATTTCTTTGCAGAATTACATCGCATCTTTCACTTTCAATGTCTTGATCTGTTTGCAAGAAGATAATTTGCTTAATCTCAGAATCTAAAACCAACGACTATTTCACATGAACAGTTTTGCTCCTCTCAACTCTTCAAAGTGACGCCGTGAATTAGCTATCCTTTGTTTGCTTCTTATCCCAGAAACACCAGCGCAGAGCAGTGTAGTGCTGTGGCTAAGAAGCCAACACCACCCAGCAATCCCAGTGTGTAAGGTGCCATTCACAGCCCATTCGACCACAAAGAAAAGATGAAGAATGAGTTTGTTTGACGTGGACACAAACCTATTTCTGAAAACCTTGGCAAACGAAATCTGCATATTAAAAGCAATCTTCAGTATGAGGAATCTCCTACAATGCTACATGCACGGGTATTATGACTGTGTGAATCTGTATGCTTGGGAATGTCATGTTTTGCAGACTCTGGAAGTTTTTCAGTGGGATACACAGACTTTTATAAACAGCACTTGGACAGAGAAGACACCTTCTGTTCTTCCATAAGAAGCCCCATCTGGGCTAACAACCCAGTGCAATGATTTGATTTTTCCTAGAAAAACCCATCCCTTTATTTGTCTTCAGTGCAAAACAAAGCAACAAAATCACAACCTCCCCTTTCTCCTGACCGCCTACCTCCAGACATACCTGGTCTCTATTCCTCAGTGCAGCAGCATTGGATCACGCTCAGCTGTTTGCTCATTGCGGGGGAATCACCGCGATGTTTTTATCTTTTATGTACCCTAGCTCCTGAAAGTCTGCAACTTAAAGTGCTGGAAAGGCTAATCCTGATGAAAGATGATACACTACATGCTCTGCTATACAAAATGATCCAGTCATTCTACTTACTACATCTATTTTTCAAGATACATGGATCACTAGAAAATATCCAGGAATACAAAGCAAAACATAAAGGAGAAAGGCAGAAAGCTTTCTGCCCTAACTTACCTTTGCTTTGAGTGGAGCTATATGCATGACTGTGCCTCATAAGCCCAATCCAAGCCAACCAAATAGACACCAAACAGTCATCCCTAAGCAGAACAGCTCCATGTGCTTTTCCTCATGGCTCATCTCTTGCTGAATCTTAAAGCAGCCACCTGTTCCATGCGGCAGAATTTCAGCTTACGGCCTCACTTTTATCAGAATGAAAGTCCCCCATAAGAATGCTCCCATCACACAGCTGTACAGTGCACTGCAGTGAGAGCATGACTGTGATTGCAGGCAGGTGATCAGGTCTCTCACGTACTAATCATAAACATCACGACAAGGAATGGCCAGAAGCAAGCAGAAGGTATGAGTGTGGAGCATGCAGACGATGTGGATACAGCTTTACTGATTGTAATGGCTTCTTTATTCTAGTAGAAGTCCTTGTTCAGTGTGGGGTGTTAAAAAAAAAAGACTTCTGGGCTATTTCCCATGCAGCAAGAAGTGGTTTTGTTACAGGTACGTTGGGGCATTTCCTCTGTACATTATCATCTCCTTCAGCAATTGATGTTTCTCATCATATACTATGGGCACTTAAAGGTACCAAAAAGGTCACAAGGAGCAAAAAGCACCAACACTGAGGATGGACTACCATACAAATCTCATTGTTAGGAGTATGGGAGGATACCAAACTTTAAGAAGAGCTTAAGAGATCACAAGCACAATCCTCCTAAGCCTTGAGGCCTCTGCAGTTAGACTTCCCCTTGCATCACAGTGGACTTCACACTGTGCAGCATGGAAGACTGCTCTGACTGATACAGAGATACAGTCTTCAAGTACTCGCGACTGAAGAACTCTGGATAAAAATATAACATTTTAGAGCAAGTACTGGGTCTTGGACATGACTTGAGACCAAGGATATGGACAGACATGCTCTTGCACAGCTTGCACTGAAGATGACCTTATAGCTGAAGGCTTCTGCTTAAACTCCACAAAACCTGACTTTGCATTGGAATGGATGTGGCTTATTGGCGCAACCAATAACTACAGGTTAGGGATGGAGTGGTAATTTGCCACAAAGTGATAATAACAAGCAGCGTGTTATTGTGGTGCACGTGCCCCACAACTGTGCAAGCATCTTACAAAGTATTCGCATTCTTTGCTTCATTCATATCAATCCAGGCTGCTATTGGCTATCAAACACACACAAAAACGTAAATGGAAATACAGGTAATGCGCTCCATGTATCTTGCTTTGAAATACCTGGTCTGTGTATTTTGACAGCGAGGTAACAGCAGCCACGTATTTATATATAAGTACAAAATTGCCTTTGTGTCACTGCTCATCCAGCCGAAGATTTATTATACTTTTGTATGCCTTTGTTTACACAAAGACTCAAAGTCAAAGCATAAAGAAACCAAAGCTTTCTCCCTATCACAGTTTCCCTTTACCTAACACTTCTGGCTCTGTATCACATCGCTCATGCTGGGCAGCATGTAAGAGCAATACAGCAGAATTTCTTGCATCCTTCCCTTTCAGAAAGATTAAGAGTCTAAAGCACGAAGAAAGCACAATATAGGAAGCATACATACTCCAATACTGTCATTTTTGAGGATTCACATGTGTGAATCCCAAAACTGAAAGAAAACCAAAAGAGATTTCTTGATGCCAACTCATTTGTTATCTCAGACATCACCCTCAGCTCCAGCCAACTTCCTTACACTCTGAACAAGACACATCACATTCAAAAAAAATCAAAAAGATTTGAGCAAACAAATACTGACTGTTCCACAGATATTATGAGAATGATGAACAAAAATGCTGGTGAGCTAAGACACACATCAAGGAATGTCAACGAGGAGAAAAAAACATGGGGGAGGAAAGGCATGGAGAAGCAAATCAATAAGTAATTTAGAAACCATTAAGGCAGTCACTGGCAGTAATGCACTAAAACCAAGCTAGGTGCTCCTCGACAGGTGGTACCGCCAATGTGGGAGGGCAATACACAACCAGTGCAGAAGAAAAAGATGTGCAATACAGCATTTCCAGCACAAAATTAACTCGTAAACTTAAACAGACTTCAGAGATAACAACAGACTTTTGATTTACGGGGACAATGGAAGATATGTGTCCTTCACCAAGTTAAGAATGTTTATTCAACATCTGGGCGCAACATTCTGCTCTTCCTCCAGTTGAAGGAGGGAAGATTTAGGTTGGATGTCAGTGGGAAGTTCTTTACCAACAGGTGGTGAGGTGCTGGAACAGCTGCCCAGAGAGGCTGTGGATGCCCCGTCCATCCCTGGAGGTGTTCAAGGCCAGGTTGGATGGGGCCCTGGGCAGCCTGGGCTGCTGTGAAATGTGGAGGTTGGTGGCCCTGCATGTGGCAGGGGGGTTGGAGATTCGTGATCCTTGAGGTCCCTTCCAACCCTGGCCATTCTGTGATTCTGTAATGCACAATGTGGATTCAAATATCTGCTTTCTTTGTATCATCACTGCCCCTCAGCGCTACCCGCAGTGCACACACAGCAGAATCTAGCCTAGCTCAGCCCATTCTGCACCTCCTACACCACGGAGCCACCACTGTTTCTGGCAAGCACAAACAGGGAGGGTGCCAATGCTCCTCTGTGACTTTGCGCTGGATCATACAGATCCAGATCCATCTGCTAAAGGATCCCCAGTTGCATGTATAAAAATGAAACCCTACGCTTCAAAAACACACCCTGAGCAGCAAAGCCTGCAATAGTCAAATGTGCCAAGAGCTGCTATGGCAGCCCCAAGACATTTGGGCAATTCTTCTTGACAGAATTAAAGTACACCGGGATTACAGAGCAAGGAAGTTGTGACGGGATCAGGACACAGCCCCTGCTCACTCTAGTGAATTACAGTTGCAGCTTGTCACTGCCTTTCTATTTTAATTAATGGCAGGCAACATTACAGTGAGAGATTTGACTTATTTGAGCATCGTTAATGAAGACTTTCTGAAAAATAATAATAATAAAAAAGAGAAAATGCATTTTGGTACAAGTCTTGTTTTTCATCAGCTATCTTGACACAAACAGAAGTACCGCAGGGTGACACTCCAATATTGTTTTATATATTTACACAAACATACATGCACCTTCATAAATATATGGATACACATCTGCATCTATCTATCTCAGTGGTAATCATCTGTGCAAAAGCCCTTTCATCATGCACAGGGAATCCTGCTGCTGCGCTTGACTTTTGCAGCCTGCAGCCCGCAGTGCACTAGGGGGCAGCCCTACCAAGTAGGAGCGAAGCTTCTCCTCCTCCAGCCCTTATAATAAAAACCAACGCTTCACCCTCTCCCAGTTTCCTTCTTACGGAAACAGGCTGGTGCCTTTTTCATCTAGTAGTTATTTTATACAGTTTACAAAATCAGCTTGGTGGGGTTTTTTAGCTCCTGCTTTTTTTTTTTTGCACGTGACCTAATTATAATCAAGTATAAGCATTGATCATTTATTAAAACAGTTGCAATTCCTAAGTGGCAAAATCCAGTTGTTAAACTACTGAATGGTCCCAGAGGGATAAACTCCCAAAGGACAGCAAGCTCAGTGGTACTGCTGACGTTTCTAGACCACTACTAGTCTGCCAGAGGATTTTCACCATCATCAACTGAGTGCAGGAGTGCCTACCTGTGGGGACTGCACCACAAACACAGTTTTGCACTAAGCTGCTCTTTCTTCTCGTCTCTCTCCTCAGCTCCCAAAGCAGAAACCACTGTACTGCAAAACTTCTACAGGTCTACACAGACACACTTCATTCTGTTTCTGATCTCTTGACAACATCACTTTAAGTTGGTTAGGGAAATTAGCTTTGTGAATGTTATATGTTTGTGGTTTGTGAATCATTTCACAAAGGGTTTTTAAGTACATCCGTGGGTTTTTCCTACAACTTTGGGACTGTATTCTTTAATTACAGCTATTGATACTGAGGTTTCTAGTCATCTGTGTCTAAGTGGAAATAAACATGGCCTCACTGTAAAAGCCACAATGACACAACGGTGTCTGAGCTAATAAATGGCATTTACAGACCCTTTTGCAGTCTACTGGCTTTTATAATGTGTAATAAATAGAAAAAAAAAAGCATTTTAAAAGTGGTTCCTACTTCCACTAAAATTGAATGTATATTAACGTGAACCCACTAAGGGAGAGAGCAAGGAAGTTTCCCTCAAAACATAGTTGATGTCACACTAAAATTTTCATACTTTCTCCATTTTTTTCTCTTTTTTAATTTTCTGCTGTCCTTTTGCTTTGAACATCTGTTCAACTAAGTCTATGTGCACATTACCAGAGCTGGTGGCTTCCCATCCAAGCTGCCTACAAGCAGGGATTTCCAAACACCAGGGCTTTTCACAGAAAAACATTCCTCTCCCTTTAAACTCATTCTACAAAGCATTTTTTCTTTTTATATCAATGTACTTGACTACCATTATTCCTCTTGAGTTTCCTTTAGCCACTGAAAGATGTTGGTCAATGCAAAGTTCAAAATACTTAATTAAGGAGAATGAAAATCCCCTACAGCCACAAGATCTCACGGCCCTAAGGGCACCCACAGCCCAGCCTCCCCTGGGCCCCTCCAGCACCTTGCCTTTGGGTCCAGGACCCTTCATTTCAGCCCCATGGGGGCCTCTGGATTTGGAATCACAGATTTCAGCACTGAAATAAGTGAGAATTTACACTGCGACTTTAGAAGATTATTCTCACAATAGAGTTTTATTTTCCTGAAAGAAAACCCAAATGTTATTCGAATGTAATTCCATTACTAGAAGATTAACTTTTCATTTAAACATCCAGACACTGTCTCCCACGGTGTTCTGGAGAGGCTGGCAGCTCGTGGCTTGGACAGGTACATTCTTTGCTGGGTAAAGAACTGGCTGGAGGGCCAGGCACTGAGAGTGGTGGTGGATGGATGAAGTTAAATCCAGCTGGTGACCTGTCATGAGTGGTGTTCCCCAGGGGTCGGTGCTGGGACCTGTCCTGTTTAATATCTTTATTGATGACCTGGATGAGAGAACTGAGTGCATCCTCAGTAAGTTAGCAGACGACATCAAGCTGGGAGGAAGTCAATCTGCCTGAAGGCAGCAAAGCTCTGCAGAGGGATCTGGATGGGCTGAATCCGTAGTCTGCATCCAACTGTATGAGGTTCAACAAGACCAAGTGCTGGGTCCTGCACTTTGGTCACTACAACCCCAAACAATGCTGCAGGTCTGGAGCAGAATGGCTGTAAAGTGGCAGAAAAGGATTTGGGGATGCTAGTCAACAGCCAGCTGAACATGAGCCAGCAGTGTGCCCAAGTGGCAAAGAAGGCCAATTGCATCCTGGCTTGTATCAGAAATAGTTCAGCTAGCAAGATTTTAAGCAAACTCTCAACTTTCACTTAAATGACTCCCTGAAGTTAATAACACTGCTTACATGTTGTAATTTATCTATGTATTCCTGTGGAGTGGTACAAAGCAACAAAATACTACCCTACTAGGTCTCTCTAGCCTTTCAAATAGAGTGCAGAGGGATTAGGAAAGAGTAACCGTGCAATGACGAGTAATCACTGAGGTAAGACAACTCTTTTCAAGATACTGCCACTATCATTCCCACATAATTTGTGCTTTCATTTTGTCAGTTTCAGTCACTGATGGCAAGGTGAGCGCAGAACAATTTATACTCCCCAATGAATATGATAAATATAATGGCAAAAAAATTCTACTTTTAACTCAACTCACTGATGCTTAGCTCTAAGACTGGTTTTCCAGATGTATTTGGATGCTTATTATCAGTAGTCACATAAGCTTTAAAAAATATTCTGTTATTACTTCCAACTCATATGTAAGAACATCTCTTCAAAGTTGTGACTAAAAAAACCCACAAAAATCAATATATACTGGAGCACCAAAAACTCTTAAGACCCTTGCCACTCTTTATGCCATTTCCTAAGCCTCTTTTAATCAACACATGACATGTGTCATCTTTGACTTTCATGCATCTTGCCAGTATACTTATTCCCTCAAGGTACACACCAATGTTTGCTAGCAAACCCTTCTTCAGGATCCTACATTTTCATTTGCCAGTATTTTATTTCAATTTTCTATTTCCTTTAATTGCAATGACGTAAGCCAGTATATGAAAATTATTGGAACAAGCAATAGAGTTACCTTTTGGATTTCAGTATCAATCTCATACTGACACACAAGGACTGAGGTTAGAGAATCAAGCAGTGCTGAGTTACTTTCAGCAGCACTGAAATAATGCAACAAACTGTGTGAACTCGTATTTAGCGTTCAGCAAACCTTCAAGTAGCTCATAACATAAGTCCTTTTTTTTTTTTTTTTTTTTTTTTTTGCTTCTTTCAAGTGGGCTGCCACTGTGCTGGACTACCCCATTATACAATGAAAAATAGGTTTTTTTACATGTTAGAAAAGAAACATTAATTTACAGATGTAAATTTGTTGAGAAAGCATGACTAAATTTTATTGCAGACATGTAAGAAGCTGGTGACATGTTTGACCTTCACTTATTCACTAGTGCATTTCATTTTCATGTATCTTTCATTACCTGCATTCTGACAGCAAATATTAATTATTATTGTTATTATTATCACATATTATTATTACTATTCAATCTCAGCGAAACATAAAATCCTAACAATGATTTACTGCTGCTGATGTGCTCATTAGCAACAAGACCCAAGTGAAGCTTCCTCTGAAAAGCCAAAAATTATGTTCCTGTGTATTGTGATTCAAAACTTAGGGTGTCAGCAAAACATCAGGGGACGTGGATAGGGAAAAGTTCTGCACTACAGGGTGGCTGGGCATGGAACAGACCTCCCAGACCCCCAATTTATCAAGATCTTTACAATGCCTCTCTACTCTCAAAGGATTCGACAGCTCCTCCCAATTCAGTGCCACCTGCAAACTTACTTTGAGCAGCGCACCCAAGTCGTTGGTGAATACATTGAAGAGAACTGGCCCTAAAACTGAGCCCTGCAGAAAGCCACGAGTGATCTGCCACCAGGCTGGTGTAGCCCCATTCACACTGCCCCTATGAGCCTGACCTGTCAAGCCTATTGCTCACCCATCCATCTCATTATGGTTGTGTTTAGCTGTATATGCTGGGCATTAGGTCCAGAAGAACGCTGTAAGAAACAGTACAGAAAGCTTCACTGAAATGCAAAAAGATGACATCGACTGGCTTTCCCAGTGCCTCCACAAAAGCAGGTTTCTCAGGGTACTTCGCTAGTTATTTCCCCAAGCAGCCTCAAGTCTGCTCTCCACATATTCAAGACTGAAGTTTGGGCAGCAGTTCTCCTGCCAGCAGGGATTTCTAACCACACCAGAAGACAGCCACTGAAGGATACATGACACAGGAGACTCCCTCAGTTTACAAGCAATAACTCCAGGCGGCCACTTACCCCACTTGGTGGCCAATAAAAGGATCTTTCGAGAGTTAAAAAAAAAAAAGATTGTACGAAATCCCAGATGACTCATTTGTTGTAGACATACTGTTACTAAAAGCAGTGACAGAAAAAAAAACCAACAAAGCACGGCTCCAATCTCCAATAAAAAAAGTGAATCATCATGACAACAGTGAAAACAAACTAACTGAGCTCCCAAAGCCTCCAACCTCCAACCTCTTTCACAGAGAAGTAGGAGGAGTATTTTAAGTGGCAAAACTTCTCTCTTTTGTACTTCTCTTGGAAAATTAATTCGACAGCCGTAGTTTGGGAATTCACCGTCCCTTTGGACAAATGGATATAGTCATGTTTATCACATCTGGAAATTCATTCTGTAGTAACAGCCCACTGGGATTAAGGCACGGTAGGAATTACATGAATTGTTTTGCTGGTAGAACTGTAATAGAGCATTACTAGAAACATACAGATCAGTTTTTATTTATTCATGTTGCTTTATCACTTCGAATCACCAGCCAGAGCTAATGGCTGCATTATACCATATACTCTACTTGAAAAAGTAATCTTTTCCCAGATTACGGAAGGAGGAGGAAAAAGCAATTATAATAAACAAGAAAGAGACAAACTGATACAAAAAATAACGATGGTACTACTGATAAGAGAAGGTCGTAACATGCAAGCTGCTTCCAGGCCCCATGATACAAAGATTCTTACCGTGTACATTTAGGAACACATTATTCATTTAACAGTAGCATAAAAAAAAAGAAAAAAACTCAGTCTTTTTTTTCCTCTCTGAAACAGCTCTACTACCATAGTAAATCCTAATATAAGCACACCATTTCAACAGTAATGATTCCGCTTCTCCCAATACTTGAAAACATTTATATTGTGAGAGGGTGCTTTAAAGTGCAATATGCACTACGGACACCCTCAGCAGATAATTCAGCTCTCTCAGACTCCACGCAAATGCAAATCTCTGCTGTTAACACGATGAGAGAAATGAAGCCTCAACAGTGGCAAAGAAATTGCCTCTTAGAGTTGCTTGTATTTTCATTTCTTGAACTACATTTTCAAGACCTGCAGAACTGCTTCTAAGTTGCATAATTTTATAGATGCATTCATATATATCTACATACACAAGACAAAATAAGTTTTGTGTTCTTGATTACAGACCAGCCTACAATTATCAATTAAGGAGAATGAACCCTTGTGTGATCTCTCCATCCATCCCATGATAAGACGACTCTTTAGGACCTTCCAGTTATGGTGAAAAACTACATAAGCAGCAAGAGAAATCTGAAAACTGAAGAAAAATGAAAAACCTCAGGCTGTGTAAGGTCTGGCATTTTTTGTTGTTTCTTTTTTGTTGTTTTGCTTTTTTTTTTTTTTTTTTAATTTTATTTGGCAAAAGGAACTCCGTGCCACTCACACTATTCCTCTTCAGTAATACCAGAAACAATACAACAGCACCTGATTTATAAAACAGGAAACCAGAGAAGGAAATAAATGAAATTTTGTTTTAAGGAGGCTAATAATACTGCTTTCTGGCTAAATACAGCTTTTTAAAGGCATAGTCAGTGCAGCATGCATTTCCTTATTAAACACACAGCTCTTTAATTTACCTTCAATTTCCTCTGGATAAAGAGTTGAAGTCATACACTGTAAAAGGCCACTTGGCTGCAGCAGCAGCAGAGAATGTATTTCAACACTGACGTGCAGGTAACAGATTAAGTTGTTTTGCAGTCTGCGCTTTGATCAAGTTCAGGGAAGGTTAATATAAACTATTTGTAACTTGTCACGCCAAAGGCTGAGTGTCTAAAGAAAGTCACAGCATGTATTCACCCTCCTCCCAGCTACAAAGATCTGTGTGATTATGGGCACGCTGCACTGCTGCTCATTCACTTTTACATCACATAAGTAATAGACACCATCAGATGTTGTACATAGTCGGTTAACAGAATCCCATCACAGAGGAAAAAATATAATGCTCCCTATTTAAAGCTGGGCTGTGAAAAATGATGATTGTTAATAGAAGAGAACAGGCCCAAAAGGACTGTATCCCTCATGGTTACATAAATTCCCTGCTTGGTTCTAATATTGCCTTACTGCTGGCTTCTGGTTTTCTCTTAAGTAAGTTTTGAGTTAACAAAGTCTGCAAGCTGCTTCCCATAATTGTTGTTATGGGGAGTACAATAGACATGCGCTTGTTTTATTTCCTACTTAGGGTCATATGTGCTGTACTAAAGAAATAGCTCTAATCTAAATTAAGTGAAAGCACATTTACAAGTAAGAAGAACACACTGCACTCCTACTCTGGAGCAGGCAGGTTCAAGCAGGAACAATGCCTGCAGAAGCACCCTATCCGCACACACAGGTTCTGAGTTGGGAGACTGGCAAAAATGGCCATTTTTAAAACCACAGTGACTCCCTGCGCAGACGTCTTCACTAAAAATATGTAACCCACACCCATGAAATAATAGATGTGCTCTGCAGGAGTTATCAAATCAGTCCTGCCCTACAGCAACAGCTCAGATCGCTTTTATGACTGCAGAGGAATAAAAGACCAGATATTGTGCTCAGACAGTGGACAGGTGAGGGCTAGGCTGCTTCACACAGTGATGCATTCAAGATCTGAGGCCAGAGTCAGTACCCTGTAAACATCCTCACTAAGCTGCTGACCAGAGATCAGCATCCTCTGTCAGCTTGCCTCGATGCGCTGACATTGGCCCTGTACAGCATGAACGCTTCAGTCCTGGGCCTTCTCAGCACTGATCTGGACTCTTCACCCCCAGCCAATGCACGTTAGCTCTCTCCCTTCTTATCAAGGGCATATGAGAACAAACCCAAACTACGTTGCAGCATACTGTTGCTTTTCCATTGCTTCTCACACCTAAAGGCCAGCTGCTCTCCTTGCTCTTGTTCGGCTGCTCTAGAATCAGCCATTCAAGTTGTCCACCTAGAAGTCTTCTCATTTCAAACAAAGTTCTGATTTCAATTCTTTTTTCCTCCTCAAAATTCTGAATTTAAGTAAAGTTCTTCCATAGCCTCAAAATAATCCATTATCTTCTTTCTAGACCTTCCTTCTTATCAAGATTCTAAATTTTTAGCTCCTCTCTGATACATACCCGTTAATGGCATCTGTCCAACACTGAGATATTAAACAGTTTTTTTCCACAAGCCCTCCCCCATCTTGAGAGCCAGTGACAGCACTACTCTCCTACCTGCCACTCATGGCTGAGACCTACACATTACCTTAACTGTGCAGTTATTCAGTTGACAAAATTGATGGATTGAAAAAGTCAGACCTGTGCGGACTATGGCAATAGTCAATGCTTTGCTGCTTTTTTCTACCTCTTTTCTTCCTTCTTCCCCTCCTCCTCTTCCTTTCTCGTGCAAAATATAACCTGTTTGTCTTCATTTTCAGGCCACACTCTGTCCACAACATTGAGACCAAACAGAACTGCAGCTTTTCTCTGAATACATTCCTAATTCAGAATAGCTTATTTAACATCAAAACAAAATTCTTGCAGAAAATCACTGTGCTTGGGAAAAGGTTCTCCTAGAAAAAACGAAGGTTTGAGCAACTTCCTCCATGGAAATATAAACAAAGGCTAATGCAATGATATCAAAAGCTAATTTTTTCTTTGTCTCGCTTGGAAACTGCTGGTTCAGAGGGCAGACTAATAGGAAGCAGAAGCACTGCATCAAAATTTTTGCAAAGACAGAGAGGTATTGTAGAAGCTTTCTTATGTTGCCATCAATGCTAGTAATATGACATATTTGTTGTCCTTAGAATAATACTGAGTGCAGTAGAGACCTACAGAATTACAAAGCATCGGCAATCCATAGCACCTGTATACAGAAACTGATGAATACACGCTGAATACTTTCTGCAGAATTACATTTACACTGAAGTTGCCAGGTATTGAAGTACACATTTTTGAGCCGCACTTTTGCTACAATTTTTGCTTCATAGCTCAAATACCAGACATTAAATTCCCTTCTCTCCCGCAGCTGTTGTTCACCAACAAAGAAAAAATAAACAAACAAATACGTGAAACAACCAGACAAAAGGATTTGTCTGACTGTCTCCATAACTGCACCACCGTAAACACAAAGGAACATGCTTTAGAGGATCCAAACTACCCTTGGATATGACCTTTGACCAAGGAGGTTGTGGATGCCCCATCCCTGCAGGCATTCAAGGCCAGGCTGGATGTGGCTCTGGGCAGCCTGGTCTGCTGGTTGGCGACCCTGCACATAGCAGGGGGTTGGAACCAGGTGATCATTGTGGTCCTTTTCAACCCAGGCCATTCTATGGTTCTATGAGCACATCAACCAACAGAAGACTGGTAGAGCACTACTATCTCTGCTATGAGCACATGGATCCTTACCAAGCAGAAAACCATTATCCCTCTATTACTGGTGAGACAGCAGAAACAGAGGTGATGTAACACGTGGCATAAAAACAATTCGTAGCACAAGACCACTGAGTAAGCCTGTTTCTTTGCAGCTCTGTATTTTCAAGTAGCTGAAACTGAAATATAAGACCCAGTGTGCTCCATCAGCATTCAGTACACCTGAATGGTTCATAATATTACAATTTATGAGAGCTTTAAATGAAACCTGATGGTGTCATTTTTGCAAACAATTGCATTAGGTACTTATTTCAATTTTCAGCACTTCTAAGGGATTAAATGTTTTCATGTTTGTCAGCTATCCCCGTACTTCATAGATCTATGAACCAAGATTTAACTATGTAATTGCAAATAGCAAAGCAATGATAGCAGTTATAAAGTGTGTGTTTAACAGAACAAGTTGCTGTCAGAAAAAGGCAGTTAGTTTCCTGCAAGTGAAAAAGCAGGAAAGCAGAAATGCTGCTACTGTGCTCCTGCGTGTCATTGGGATACCTGTAAGGGTTGTGAAGATGTTTTGTAATAAAAAGGAAAGGATGCTATCAACAGACCAGCTGCTGCTCTTACCTGCACGGTGACTGTGACGGTAGCAAGACCTGGAGGCATAGTGCCCTTGCTGTCAAAGGCTTCCACAAGGAAGGTGAAAGTTGCATCTGTGTCAGAGAATGACTCATAATCCAAGGACTTCAGAAGTGATAACTCGCCCGTATACTTGTTCAGTGCAAAATACTCTAGTGCTTCCTGCGTCCGGATTCGATAGGTGACATTAGAGCCAAGATCAACATCTTTCGCCTAGATGTGCCATACAGAAAAAGAAGCAAAAAAAAATCCATTTTGCAGGAACTGTAAATACATTTTGTAACCTTATTCTAATACTTAATATTACTGCACAATAATCCACTGGAGTTTATTAAGTTAAAACACGTTTACTACGTGAAATGAGCACAATATTCTGGGCAAGACTCAACACAGGTTTCTGTTCTTGGTCTCTTCTCTGGGCAGCCACTATTGGCCACTGCCAGGGAGAGGATGCTGGGCTAAGCACATTTTTGACCTTACTTTGTAGAGCAACATTGATGGTTTTATTTCATACCAGTATTTAGACAAAAAAAATATTAATTTTCATTAGGAGGAATATTATGCAATTTTTTAAGCTGTTCATTTGACTTAAAATTTACCTGCAGACAGCTTCTCATTAAGGTATGCTGACCAAAACATTAGGAGGCTCTTACCAGCAGCTTATGGGAAATGAATCTCAGCTACATTTAGTGAAATGGCTCAAGGATGAATTAGAACAATTGACAATTAGCTCTCACTTGGTTATATTTTTCTGTTTTGATTTTGTATTTTTGTTTTCTTTCTATAGTCAGTGAGGAGAAGACAACACTTCAGGTGCCTCCTGCTATCTCAGATGACAATCTTGGTGTAGGGTTGATCACCCTGGAAACAACTACTCAACTCCATTAACTATGAGGGCTCCTCTGAAAGTAATGCCTCCTATTTTGCTGTGATGGCACAAGAAACCAGAGGAGGATGTTGGTAGTATGGCAAGCTCTTGTTCATTGGTGGTGAAAATGCATAGCTGATGGTGGTGACTATGTTGAACAATAGTGGTTTGTAGCTAAGATCTTGCTCTATCAACTAGTGCCATTGTGTGCTTTGCATCTGTTGTAGTTTCATGGAAACAAAGAGGAGGCATTACTTTCAAAGCGATCTACATACAATGAGAGAATAGATGCGTAGGTTTATCTTAAATGTTTGAATCCATTGAGACAAAGCTCTACCTTTTGCAACCTACACGAGCACCTAGGAGCACCGTGATGAGCTTTCAAGCAGAAACCAAAAGCATTTAAAGAATTTTTTAAAACAATATTCCAAAATACGACAGTGGCAGCGTTCTTCAGTTTTATAATTGCTCTTATTTCCAAGTGAACCTCAACAAGTTGACATTTAAAGGTCATGAATTTTTCAGTCTAAGTATCACACCTTTCTTAATTTCAGTTTGCATTTTTTTTTTGTCTCACTGACAAGTTAACTAAAGACACGCATAGTACTGCAGAACATTTACAAAACATTTTCTTCCATTCCGTAACACTTTCTTACCTCTATCTGCAGGAAGACAGTGCCAGGTGGTAGATTTTCAGGCACTAAGACAGCGTAGGAAGCATTTGTAAAAACAGGGCTGTTGTCATCAATATCCAGCACCTTGATTGCTAAAGTTAGTGTTGAATGGCGAGGGTCCACAGCTCCATCTGTTGCTTCAACAATAAGCTCGTAATAGTCTCGTACTTCTCTGTCCAGCTTAACTGCTGTATATATGCTGCCATTTGAAGTGATTCGAAAAAGATTCTTGAAGTTTGCCAGACTGTAATGAACTTGACCATTAACACCTGCATCCGGGTCTGTAGCCTAAAGAAACAGAAACAAAGTACCAAGTTTTAATGCATACTGCACATTTTTTTAATTATATGCTGCGATTTAGGTGTTACACAGATGCCAATCATTACAGAATCCATGCTTAGGACAAATACAGTCAGCTAGAATGGACAGATTCATTAAAAATTTTCATTTTAATTAAGGTTTGTTAAATCTAGTGATGTTTTAATCATTGCTCTCTGAAGAACTACTTTAATTTCAACAGTTTATATATCATGTTCTTCAAAATCAACATAATCAAATTTCACGCTCAGTCTTGCACATGCAGAAGATGCTGGTGATTGCAACAGATAAACACTTAGATTTTGTCCAGTTGGTATTTGTTCTCCTGAATGGAACCAAGCCTCAGATTTCAGCATCAGCTAAGCAATTCTGGTTATTATGTAACTGCCCTAATAAGGACGGGCACAATTCATACTCATTATTCCTAGAGGCAATGGAGCACAATTTCAGTGCTGACCAGTTGTTTTCCCTCCTCTTAATTAAATTAAGGCATGATGAATAGGGTCATGTAAATTTAACAAGGCCATTCTGTGAGAAAGGTATTTTCATTTGTATGACTTTGGAAGTGTGGCTACACACAGAAGAGAAGACACGAGACTTTTCTGTTTTGCTATTAAGAACAACGCTTGGGAAATATCCATGAATGCGTAACTCTGGTGAAGGTGTTAATTTTAAGACATTATAATGAAGCCATTTATCTTTCTAAGAATCAATTAAAAGTTAATTAAAAGTGTTAATGAGAAAAATTCCTTCATGTTTTTTTTTTTTTCTGCACTACATCAATGCACTAAGCCCTAACGGCCACAGCTTCATAATGACCAGCCTATGGAGAGCCCTTTCAGTCAACATCTTTCAACGTACCCAGTTGACAACCCAGCTGACCTACCCAGTTTACAACCTCCATGGCAATAACATGGGGCAGAAGAATCTCCCAGATGACATATTGGAAAACTATCCAAAACATGTGAGGGAAAAATAAAAAATTCAAAAAGTACTGTAACAGACGGCCCAACTTCAAGAAAACTGAAGCGCAGCAAATGAAGAATAAGTCACTGAGCTCCTGCATAAGAACCTCCTGAGGGCTCCTGGATGCAGCTGAGGCATCTCCAACCTCTCCTCACGATGCCCCCAGCCTTAATGCTTGCACACAGGAACTTAGTGCACATATACATTTCAAAGTCAGGTTCATGTCTTTGCAGAATCAAAACCTCTTTTGCTAAGAAAAAGCTGTAAAAAATGCTATTGTTTGCCCAGATTAGATTGCTTGTAGAGTGTAAGATCTTCATTAATTGTCATTTTATCGCTACAAACTTAAGAAGTGATAATGTACCCATTACAGACATAAAAGCTTAGACTATTTTCTGAAAGAATGACATCTCAAGGATATATTAAACGAACTTCCACATGAAAATCATTTTCTGGAGCCTCTCAGAGCCTGTGGGAGCAGCTCCCTGGAGGAATCCTTGATGGAGTCAATGGCAGCAGTGCTGCCTGTTCCTGCCTGCAGATACTGTTTAATGTCTAAATGGATGAGTTCAGTCATCCCATCCTCATCCCTGTGCTCAATGTTACCACTGAAAAGCTCCGTTACCAGCTGAGGAGGTATCACAAGCCCTGACCACAAGGGAAGTGAGGAGGAGGTCCACAGACCAAGCAGCCAGGCGTTTGTAAGTCGAGCTTTAAACACTGGCCCTGCTTGAACTAATCTGTGCCCATAAAAGAGAAACTGAGCAGCACCCTAATTGGATTTAATACAATGTGTTCATTGTCTCAGTACACAGTCAACAGAGAGGGAGAGAAATAAAACACCAATTCATTTGTGTATTACTGAAGTCCCAAGGAAAGTCTCAAAGACAAAACCGAGCAAACCAAGCAAGACTAGGAAAGCAGTGAGACCACTCCTATGTCCAATATAACACACAAAGGTATTACAGTAGCTTTCAATCACTTTCATCCTCACTGATTTGTACATAAGAAGTACAGTAAGAGTCTTGAAGCTTGGGCAGAATTAGTCATAGCAGCCTCTCAAGGAAGAGTAGGATTTTCCACAGAGTACCTGCTTAAGGAATTGAGCTCCACAAGCTGAGCTACTGCAGATTCGGATCAAGAATCTCTCCCCAGTGTTCTGACTCTGCCATCTGCTCCTGACTTTTCTAGCCACTGCTTTCTGCAATTGCTCACAAAATCGATTTGCTAGAAAGCATGAAAGGATCCCAGATGTGATCTCCAGTGTCTGCAGCAACCATAGAATCATAGAATGGCCTGAGAAGGGTTGAGAAGGACCACAATGCTCATCTGGTTCCAACCCCCTGCTATGTGCAGGATCGCCAACCACCAGACCAGGCTGCCCAGAGCCACATCCAGCCTGGCCTTGAATGCCTCCAGGGATGGGGCAATCAATTTCTTTTTCTTCATGAAGCTACAACAATGCAATACAAACCACAGATATCTTTTTTTCCTGGGCTACGCCAACATCTTTAAACATTTCTTTCATTAGGTAAGGCTCATCAGAAGTAATAAAGATCACGGTAAAGGCTAAACATAAAATTGGATAGGTTTCTTTCTACTCCTCACAGCACAATCTTTTTCTCACCCTAGCTTTCAAAACCCCTACGTATCTGATGTTTCTGTCTAAAAGTCATTTTTTTTTCTAAAATGAGAAGTGAAATATATGTAGAACATAATTTCCCCTTAAAACTTCCAAAGACAATAGCTCTCTTCCTCCACCACAGCAGAATGTCAAGGCCAGACAACTAAATAAGGAATCTATTCATTCCATCCTTGTTTTCCTGCAAAGAAAAAAAGATCTGCTTTCATCTACTCCTAATCCAAGTCCTCCATCCCCTCAGCTGTCAAAGGGAAAGGAAGTACTAGTTCACCTGTCCTTGGAAGAACAAGCAGGAGAGCGAAGGAGCCTGAAGCACTCTCAGCTGTCAACAGCACTCAAGTTCCCACCCAAAATTCTATCTGCACATTTTGCTCTTTGATCACTTTCAAGCACACACAACACAGACCTGGTAAATCTAGACAGGAAACAGAGCTCATTTTGCTAGTTTTCCTCTGCTCTTCTTCAAAGTGGTTCAAGGCAGATGTACCACATCACTGTCAAACAGCTGGAGGTTCAGAATTCCCTTACGTTGCTGTGGCCCAACCAGAAGGGATGCTATTGGGATGGAGCAGCTTCTTTAGAAAGGTCTAAGGTAATTTACTTTTGTGAATGCACCTGTGAGTTACTTAGAAAAAGAAAACAGCGATATCTGTCTCCTCTTGTCAATGCTTGTGACAAGAGATGCAAGAAGACAAGACACATTCTCTTTCCTATCTCATTATGCATGTTGAGAGACAGGAAAAGCATGCTCCTCTAAAGACTCTCTGATGACTTCTGCTGTTGCTCTAGATACTCTCCAGATCTACATGACTTCTCTCATTTCCATCTTTCACAGGAACAGCTTGCAAAGTATTGCAGAGTAGAACAAACCTGCATAAGCCACATAGCAGCCTATATCTATTGAGGCAAGTCTGAATTTGCGTTACCAAGTGCACTTCAATATTACTGAGACAATCTCACAAACCTGAACCAACAGTAACAAATTATCTTCCCCCAACACAGCTTGAAAATAAAACACAAAATACAAACTATGTTCCAAAAACTTGGAAATACAATTCTGGGAGACCTGAATATCGCTTAAGGGATCATTAACTCTGAAATATAATGACAAATGCTTAAACGTCAACAATATTAATTATATCATTATTATTCTTTTCAAAAGAAACCTCCTACTAATATCCACAATTATTGACGGGTAACAACGGACTTTAAGTAGGTTAATTGAGGATTTACACTCAAATTGCTGGCGCTGGAAAACAGCAAAATAAGGCAGAGTTGTCATTCATACTTGTCTGCATAGTTCAGCCAAACATGCAAGGTATCCCCTCATTAATGCTGACTCACTTCTTTGGAACCACTCTTCTGACGACACTCCCCATTTAATATTTCCTGCAGTTCTCCAGTTCCCCATCATCCATCCCCACCCCAGCAGGACCTCTGGCTCTCTGAAAGCCTCTCCAGCATTCCAGCTAATACCACAGCTCCAGGAGGAATGGAAATTGTGCGGGAGGATGCAAAGGATGCTATCAGTGGGAGTTGGCCAATTGTTTGCAGGGAAGACAACAGGATTTTTTTTTTTATTATTACGGGTTTAAAAGATGCCCAAGCCCCTCCATTGTGTCAAATAGCAAATCAAACGTGAGTGGGAGCGCTAAATTGGATTTTGCACTTTCTTTTTAAGGAAGATTAGCGTTTGTGCACATAGGACAAAACTAACATCCCCCAGATGCAGCAATAGGCCACAGCTATTGGAAAAATTTCAGGCTTGGTATTTGCTTAAGAATATCATAAGTAGGGAAAATCAAGGAATTCTAGAAAGGTCAGCATTTTTCTTCTTGTATTTCAGGAAGTCTTTATCTCTTTCATTTCTTTTTGCCTGCTTTTACAGTCTTCTGTTTTCCTATTTCATTAAGTGCTCAAAGCAAATGAAAAGACTGGAATGTATGAAGAGTTTTTAAAGATTTCTGTCAGCTAAACTCCCGATAACATCAAAAGAAGGAGACACAGAACCACTTCTGTCCTCCCACTGTTTTCTCACAGACGATTCTCTTTCTGCAAGCAATTAGATTAATTAATTCTGCTCCTAAACATACAAGGTGCCATGTCACTGTGTGCCCATTCCAGATTGCTGTAATATTTCCTCACGGTCTTAAACCTACAAGAGCTCATTTCTGTGGACTCTTCTAGAAAACTGACATTTAAATGATTTTAAGAAGAAAGATGATATAAAGAATATGCAATAATATTGGATGTTGTAATATCAGGGGGCAAATTCAGTGGTTTGTCAGTGGCTGCAGTAGTCCAGTTGGGTCTAGCTAGTCTAAAATAAAAAGGAAGGAAGCAAAATGAAACTCATTGGAATTATCTACAAATTCTCACAACCTTGAAATTTGAAGTCAGTCCTTCCCTTTTTCAAAAGAACGTACTATTGCCACCCTCACATCCTAAATACTTTTGAAAAGCACAAGAGGAGTTGGGTATATCCTCCAGAAACCTTTCCACAGAAATGAAAATTATTGGGCTAAGCATTACCAGTTTATCATTTTTTTTCCTAACTATAAGGGCTTTAAACTGGAAGAGGGCAGATTTAGACTAGAAATTCTTTACTGTGAGCATGATGAGACACTGGAACAGGTTGCCCAGTGAGGCTGTGGATGCCTGCCCCCTTTCTGGAAGCATTCAAGTCCAGGCTGGATGGGGCTGTGAGCAACCCGGTCTGGTGAGAGATATCCCTGCCTATAGCAGGGGGTTGGAACTACACGATCTTAAAGGTCCCTTCCAACCCAAACCATTCTATGATTTCATTCTACTTAGAGCAATTTGTGAAGACGTTACACTATACATTTTCTAATACTGGCATATTTTAGCCATTATACAAAATGGGAGAGCCTTTGATAATTACTTTCATAGCCGATGTTAATTTCAGTCCATCTGGATGGTGATTTTGGAAACCAATTAAATGCGACTCTAAATAAAACTGCATAATAAGAATAGTAAAACAGAGCAAGCAAATATAAATTAAATGAAATTCAGAAAGCCTGTAGCTGCAAAAGCATGATTTAATGGACTGGTGAGCTTCCTACAAAACTTAATCACATCGTAACGCTCAAAAATAGACAAGCTTCCTTAGGCTGGCACAAAACCAACTCCTAAATTTAGAGGCTTGCTCTGCCTGTTTTTACTTGAAAGATGAGTAGAAATTCTGCTTTTATGAGGAGTATGTAATTTGATGATGATACAATCAAGCAGTTCAGAGATTCATCAATGAATGTGCACGGTAAAAAAAAAAAAACAAAAACCAAAAGCTTATAATCCACAGATGAAATGTATTGTTTAAAATCTCCATATTGAAATGGGCTCCCGTAGATTTCTTTAATGGGTTAGTCTGCTGTAAAGTTATTTTTGTCATTTCTCCTGAGTGCTGGCTCTCTTCATAAGGCCACCTAATTAGAGAACATCAGATCTGAGCTGGATCTTAGCAGCCAATGTTTGGATATGAAAGTATTCATCTTACTATTCAGACTTCTGGTTTTGTTCTATTGTATTCTCTTGTTCTCAAAGGAACACTTTACAGGAAATTCATTTTCTTATATTAGAGATTTCAAGGCCACAGAGTTTGAAAATTACAAAGAAGAAGTTAGATACTTGACAAGTATGTCGAGAAAACTCTCCAGCTTGTGCTTTTACCAGGCAGCCTTCAGAAGAGGAAATGCTACTCTAAGACAATTGTTCTAGTTGCCGAAAAGCATCAATAAAGAGAAACTGCAGCCAAGTTAGTAGGCCCAGAATAAACTAATATAATTTGCAAGCTCAGGAAAAACAATTTCTTCTCTCGGGTACAGTTCTGAACTGCCAAATCTGAACAGACAGAATTGGCCATCAAAATACTAAATGGTCCTGTACTAGAGACTGAAAACCATTGGCTCAGACGATCTAATATGGCATGAGCTGAACTGAAACAGGCTAGAAAGAGCTTAAAACAGACTGGAATTAAAGATGTTAAGCAGACAAAAACAAGATTTCCTATTGATAACAAAAATCCTCAGTTCTCAACAATGAACTGCCATGAGTGTGAAAATGGTTGAAATACTTCTCTGGTAATAAATACCAAAATTTCCACTACATTTAAGTACAACTGTTATCGCTTTGACAACAAAGACACAAACACAGCAGCAGAAACAGGAAAAAGAAACAGTTTTTGAAACACACTTAGTTAAAAACATCTCCCTGTTTGCCACATGTTACGGGCAGCAAAGAGCTTTTTAAACCTATTTGACCTCTGTCTTAAGATCCTCCAAGTTTAAAGAACAGCTGTAAAGCAAAGGAAGCAAGGCCACAGTCATCTGCTGTGAAGTATCCTACAAGTACTATACAACCCTTTGGGGTGCCAGTAGAAAGAAGTCAATCCTGGCCTAGCACTGCTGGTCTGAGGTGGAAAAAAATCACACAAATCAATGATCGCATCTATCTCTTCTCATGCCATAGGCTTGGATCTGGGACTGTGAACTACATCTTGATCTAAAGGCTGAAGGAATTTGTTAACAGGCGAAAATCCAAATAGAAGCACAAGCAAGAAAGGCGAATGCTGCCTTCCTCCTTTCTTCTCTCCATCAAATCAGATGCAGCCTTAGTAAATATCAGTGACATTCAAGAATAAAACTGGTGAGTTTGTAAGGGCAAAGAATGATACAACTAAATTAAATTACAAAGCTAGCACTAATCATACAAGTTACAATTTTCTGCACTTCTTGTTCCCTTTTACGTATCATCCGTCCACATTAACAAAGAAGTCATTTCACAATGGCTAGCATTCTGAGGAGAGCAAGCAGGAAATTATATAGAGTAAACCAGAAGCAAATCCCAGTGCCTACACACAACTGTAAGCAGTGTTTAGCCAAGCTGGCATGATCGAACATGTTAAAAATATTGAGGGTAGAAACTCTAGATTCTGGAACTGTGAGAAGCTGTGATTCTTCCACCCTGATCAATTATCAGCTGCTGACAAACCTGATGTGGGGTGGGCAAGGGGAAGAGTAAAAGCACTTCCAAGAGGACTTGAGCATATACATGCCTTATTGGAAATACTCTGCCCTCTGCATGCCTTATCTGGGACATCTCACTTAAAATTACAAAGTCCTGTACATCACCAGCATCTCTATGAGGATTCAAGGCAGAGCCTTGAAGATCATTTTAAGGGCCTCTATAGCTAACCACATAAACAACTTTCTTAATAAGTGTGCAAGATAATGATACCAACAAAGGGCCTACCGAAATGACCCTGTGTTGATCCTGACATTTGTAAGAAAATACGTGGAAGTTAAAGAAATAAGCGACAAAAAGAAAAAAGAAAGCTAATAGGGAAAGTTTACAAATAATTCTGCAGTGATAGGTCACACCTTTTACTTATACATGTGGACACTGCACAGTCATACCTCTAAATGGTTATAGAGATATATTAATTAGATGCAAACATTGCAACCAAATACAAAACTCTCAGCTTCCTCTGGTTGTGGTTCATTTGCCATGGTTCGGCTCTCCATACTTAAACTCTGATTAATTTTTGATAGATTCTCATTTTAAAATCCTATCTGCTTATATTGCTTTTTATATGTAAAATCTGATCATCGTGAAGATGATCAGAGGGCTGGAGCATCTCCCCTCCAAAGACAGGATGAGGAAGCTTGTTCAGCCTGGAGAAGAGAAGGCTGCGGGGTGACCTCACTGCATCCTTCCAGTATTTAAAAGGGGATTATAAAAAGGAAGGCAATCAACTTTTTACTTAGTTAGATAATGATAGGACAAAGGGGAAATTGTTTTAAGCTTAACGAGGGAAGGGTTAGATTGGATGTCAGGGAGAAGTTCTTTACACAGAGAGTGGTGAGGTGCTGGAACAGCTGCCAGGAGAGGCTGTGGATGCCAAGGATGTTCAAGGCCAGATTGGATGGGGCCCTGGGCAGCCTGATCTAGTACCAGATCTGGAGGTTGGAGGCCCTGCCTGAGGCAGGGGGGGTTGGAACTTGATGATTCTTGGGGTCCTTTCCAACACAAGCCATTCTACGATTCCATATATATTAGATGAATTTTAAATACTTTCTTATGTAATGTATTATACAATGTGCAGTGGTCATGATTTCACTCTGAGTATTTGAGATTTTCTTCAGAGACTTTGATTCTACTTCTCTCTTCCTGAAAGGCTGAATTCCGTACCTCCGCAGGCTGTCCTCTCTGCCAGTAATTCTCCTTTTTTTCTGGTCTTGCACTTTTTCTTCTTCCCTCTACCTCTAATTTTTCTACAGCTGTCTAAATGTACAGGAACCCTGAGAATTTAATTTTGAAAGCTGCTACTTCTAATACAGGTGAGGTTTATCTACAGTGCAGGTTATATGTGTTATAACGTGGTAAGTCATACTCCCCTTGTATGAGTCTTCATGTAGAAAACAACAACAACAGTGATTTAGGTAAAATGAGATTCCTTTCTGGGCTTTCTGTAACAAAATCTTGTAGCGCAATTCCTCAGGAGCATTCAAAGCACTTTCCTATATACAGAAACATAGAAGAATTTGGATGTAATGGCTCTCCAGAGGTCACTTAGTCCAACACAATAAGCACTACTGACACCTGTGGAATTTAAACTATGAAACTTGCAGGGCTTCCTATTTTGTGCATTTAAATTAAAAATAGAAGCTTAAAAGAATTCACTAATATTTACAGAAAACTTAGGAAATTGACATTATAATTATATTCTGCTACCATTCAAAAATGATAGTTGCTTCTGTCAACAACACATTTAAAACATTTCCATACCACTACAGGAAGTAAAATGCCATATAGGCGGTCTCTGTTCTCTCCTACTTGCCTTACAGTTGCTCTGTTCAGTGGTGGACAGACACCACTTGATATACACTAAAGCATTAATTTACGTTTATATGACAAATAGGAAAAAAAATCATTTTACTGTAGAATTAAGGAAATTTGTCCAAGCCTTGGACAATAGTATAGTTCCATGACCAAGAGTAACCTTTTTCTTTTTTTTAATGCATTTCCCATTTTAAACTGAGTCGCAGATGACAGAGGTATTAGGCACTGGAGCCTATTTATAGTGCCTTCATTTTAGGGAAAATCTAAGGCCCGGTGACACTTGAGCACCTGATTACAGGTGGGTTGTTCACCACCATGTGATTCTCTAATTGATATTTGAAAACTTTGCAGCCACTGCTAGCCAACTATGTTTCATCCCATTTCTCCACATCCCATGCACATAACATAATACTGATAAACGGTATGCTGCAGAATGCTGATCATTCAGATGCTGTCTCTTCAACATCAGGCTACTTTAGACTGCAACAGAAAATAAGACGCTTGAATTTCGTTTTCAAGTTTCTGATGTGAAGCTTTTAGTTTTCTGCTGGTCCTTTGTAGAGAACTTCACTCAGTAATCCTGCTCCTGTCTTGTTTGGGGATCCTGATGATCAGACATGACAGAGCAGCCAATACACCTCCGACTACCCCATTCAGACAGTGCTGTAAAATAAAAGGGATTTGAAATACATCCACTGCACTGTCAGCCTTATCCCTTATAGCTTTTGTTCTTTTGATCTTCAATGTGCTCCTGAAATCCCCACAGGCTCCTGTGCCAGTGCCTTCATGAACTTCAGGTTGCAGACAAAGAGCCATTCGAGCAGCACAGAGCAGGGCACTTCAGAGGGCCAGCACTGCCTCCCTGCCCCAAACAGGCCCACCTCTCTCCCACATCAAGTCTTTCATTACCCTCGTTCTACGTCTCCTTGGGAAACTAAATCCTGACTGTTACCTAAGCCCTTCTGGGAATCCCTTTTAAAGTCCAACTTAACTTACCCACTGAAAACAGACATACATGGGAGTGTTTGATTTAACTGTTTCGTATCAGAATTACAGAATCGCAGGGGTTGGAAGGGACCTGAAGAGATCATCAAGTTCAACCCCCTCTCTAAAGCAGGTACCCTATAACAGGTCGCACAGGTGGACGTCCAGATAGGTCTTGAATATCTCCATAGAAGACGACTCTACCACCTCTCTATCACTACATGCCATCAAGAGCCTGGCCTCCCCCCTCCCTTTAAGTATTTATAAACATTTATCAAATCCCCCCTCTGTTTTCTTTTTACCCAAGCTGAACATACCCACGTTACTCAGCCTTTCCTCGTAAGGAAGATGCTCCAGGCCCTTCATCATATTTGTAGTCCTCTGCTTGGACTGCTTCCAGGAGGTCCCTGTCTTTTTTGAACTGAGGAGCCCAGAACTGGACACACTGCTCCAGCCGTAGCCTCCCCAGGGCAGAGCAGAGGGGAGGATCATTTCCTTCAACCTTCTGGCCATGCACCCAGGATACCATTGGCCTTCTTGGCCACAAGGGCACACTGCTGGCTCACGGCCAGCCTGCTGTCCACCAGGACTCCCAAGTCCTTCTCTGCAGTTACTTACCTGCACCTTGGAAGAGGGTTCAAAAGGAGGGTGTGAACATGATACATTGTGTAGAATAGATGAGAGGATAAGAGGCATAATTTTGCAATTTTTGGCAGAGGAAAGGAAGAGAAAGTCCAATACAAAAATAATTGACAGAAGAAATTTCAACAGCTTTTCAAGTGTTATCCAGACTATTTCTATTATTTTATCATAGACATTCATACATTTGTTACAGCCCTACCTTTTTAATAACTGACATCACAGAATATATCCCTATGTCATGCTAACTAGCAATTATAAAAATAAAAATATTGCTGCTGGTAAAAAGCGAACTGTATAATAATTGATTTGCAAAAATACTGTATGAAGAAAATAATGGCTCTTATTAGAAGATTTACTCCAAGAATAGGCAACTAGAATAACTGGTGGTCATTTGGCCTAACCCTTGGCAGCCAGGTCACTCCTGAAGATGCTGAGCAATGCTGGCCACAGCCCTGGCTCATGCTCCCTTGCAGAGCAGTCTGGATGGCACTGCTCCCCAGCCCCTACAGCTTTCCCACTCCACTGCCCAATACTGCCGTCCTCAAGAATGGGCCTTACTATAATACGGCTATAAAGACGTTATGAGACACCACACCAAAGCCCTTCCCGAAGCAAAGGGAAGCAACTTCCACTGGTTTGCCAGTGCTCTCCGAGCCATTTATCTCAGCCCAGACAGTTACCACTTGTCAGGTATGGTTTGGTAAATTTGTTATGGCTGTTCCCATTCACCTTCTAATCATCCATTTGCTTGGAAATGGCCTCAGAGAGACCTTGCTATCTTCCTAGAGATCAGGGTCAGGCTCACCAGCTTGGGGATCCCCGAATCCACCTTTCTGACATCCTCAAAGTTGAGTGCGATGTTTGCATTCCCAGTTAGAAGGAACCATCACTCCTAGGCATGTTTTGAAGATGACAGAAAGCATCTGTGCAGTAATGCTAGTCAACATTACAGCTTTTGGATGCCTCACATCTGCTCTCATTATATTTGCACTTATTTTCTTCAGCAGCCCATAACTTCATCAAGGTAATGCTTTACTTCTGCAGGCTCACTGGGCTGAGAGTTCCCATGTCTTGCCATTAAAAAAAGAGGCATCAAAGCAGTGGAGCATCTTTTTCATAGCCCACATCCCTAGACCCTCTGCCCGAATGATCTGTGGGGGGATCTTTAATCTTAAGGCGCAAATATATTTTTGAGAAGTCAACATTCAAAAGGGAAAGGAACATCGCAAAGAAGTGGTTATTTTCTTAAATCCTCTGTATCAGTGCTCACCATGGTGGATTTCAGCTGTTTCAAATGACTTCAGTAAAAGAGATTCTGAAAAGAAGCCTTGCCAGTCAGCGAGCAGTTTAATTCTTAGCAGTGGAAACACACAAGACAGTAAGCACTACCTTCTTTCGCCGGGCCCTTTTTTGCCCTTTACATTTTAACCACATTACAGCTTTCCATATAAAACATATTCCCATAGAACCACAGGGAGAGGTTTCTAATGTACTGTGAAGGACAACGTAACAAAAGTGACTGTTGTTTAAAGAAGAATCTCCCTAAACAACACAGCTACATCAAAAGGCTAATCATCCTTACACTTCAATAGTCTCGTTGAGGACAGAAAATAATTCCAAATGCCCAAATCACTGTTTTTTACACTGTCTGCATGAATACGAAACATTAGGCACTATATCCAGTATTTCTGAACAAAGAGAAAGCTCTTTTCATCCGGAGACTGAGAATTAGAACTGGTGATAAACATGAGAAAAAAAATGATATAGCTAGTTTCTATCATTCCACATGAAGGAATAAGCTACCAAAAGGTTTCATTAAATATTTCCATTTCAACACGACTTAGAAATTAAACTAATTTATCAGAGAGAGGTTCTGTTGCAATGACATATTTTATTTTATAATTCCATCTAGACTAAAAATAAACTCAATACAGTGTTTTAGAAGATTACTGCACCTTGAGGGCACCCAGAAAAATACACAAAGTGGATTTTAAAGATACTTGGTACTGTTGTAAAATATCACGTCCATACATTTGAGGATGCAAAATGAGAAACGGCTACGTAAAATGAGCAATGAAAAAAAACAGCTTCGTGGAAACAGCTTCAAGCACAAGGATCCAAACTGCTGCACGTGCAAGGATCAAAAACAGGCTTAGACGGGACTGATATTTCAGCTCAGTGTAAGAAAAGCAGAATCAGAAATCTCTACTCTTCATTAATGCTAAGAAAAGTTATTTCCCTTTAAAACTACAGCTGAGCTTGGGCAGCTTCAGGGCAGTACCTACCTTTAATGATACCATATTGAAGAGCAAGCAGAGCACACGCATATGCAGAACCTCTTCAGAACTAGTGCAAATGAAACCATACTGAAGGAGCCTACATGTAACTTGAATTAACCCAAACTTTTCAAGTAAGTAACAAAATGAGAAGTAAAGGCAAGCCCAACCCTTAGAAACTCTTTCTCAATTTACAAATGCCAGAAAACAACTCAAGTTCACTCAAAAAGAACAGAGCATTAGCAATAAATATGACACACTGTGGTTATTTACTGATTAATAAACATTTTGAAAGAAACACAGTTATTATGGTTATATGCCTTTGCCCCGTTTAATGCTATGCAAAATGCCATATCCTAACCATAGGCATTGTTAAGATAGCAGTTAATGAATTGTGAGGACAGTAGTTGTTCTCTAGCGATAGAGTTGCAACAGGAAAGAAAGGCAAAAGAGCATTTCCAACAGTGTATGTCTTCAAGAATAGTCTTCTGATTGTGCTATTGTTATAGGAAGAAAACTTTTCCACTTATTAAACATTACGATTATTCAAAGCCCAAAGGAGATCATTTTGTTAACTGCTAACATAAATAAGCTATATAAACTTCAAACACTTCAATGTGAGTTTTTCCAAAGGTGCATTTACTTTGCTTTCTTTCCCACTAGTCTGGAATGTTTGTGTAATAAGCAATCTAACTGCACTTAACAACTTACCCTTACTTGACCAACAAAAGCATTGGCTTCTTCTTCCTGTACAGACAAGTTTTTTGGTAGAAACATATCAAAAACTGGCCCATTGTCATTTACATCCGTCACCACGATATTAACTGTAGCAGTTGAAGTCTGCAGAGAAAGATAAAATTATGAATGAACTACCATCTAATTTACAAGAATTTCACATATGACGGCTGATCAGCAATTTTACTGCTTTGTATTAGATCCATCCAGTACAGAATCACAGGTGAACAGATCACCCATTTATTTCTCCATATTTTTGTGAAACAGGAGATGTTATTCATTTGAAGAGCTTATATTTGGCTTAAAAGAAAAGAAAGGAAAAAAGCATCTCAGATATGTTTTGCCTAATGTGATATTTAAGAGTTGCAGGATCTTTAATTTCAAAACCCAAATTCAAGCAACCTGAGTGTGAAATAATTTGCACCTCAGTTTGAGCTTCATGAATTTAAACACTGTGGCACCAAAAAGCATGCCTTTGTTTTATACCCTGTGTACGTAAATACAGAAGAGCTGCAGCTAATAATACATGTTTCTGTGGCCTGTGACACAGGTTGCAAACAGAAGGAATGAGCAGTTATTGTCATCTACCAGGGAAAAGAGAAGCACTTACGGAAAGTAAAACACAGTAAGATGGAAATATTACACCAGGAAATCATTACTGCTGCAAGAATAGAGAAACACTGGCATAGACAGTGCAAGGATGTTCTATCCTCAAGATCAAGACACATCAGCACTTGCCTTGCCCAGCAGAAGCCATGCTGCTGTGATGGAGCAGTGGATGGACATAGCAGTGGATGGACATGTCACAGCTGATGCTATCACTTCTGTCCGCTGGGCTGCATGAGAATCTAAATATAATACAGTCTAGAAACAAAACTTACTCCTGAATGTTCTGGCAGTTTTTTGTACTTCTACTCTTAATCCAAAAATTCTGTTTCGTTTTCAAATCCTCATGTCGTGACTCGTTCCATCCTGAACCTCAGGTTTTCAGAGCAAGTGGGGCACAACGATTATTTCATCCTCATCGGCCTTAATTTTGCTACGATGGGCAAAAGGCATGACAAGAATGCTTACTGCTCATTTTGGTCTGCCACTGACAATACAAAGCAGATTTCCTTTTCCTAATCCAATCATCAGAGCTGGATGTAGAATGAGCTTACAATGAAATGAATGCGTTTTTTAAATATGGTATTGTTTCAGGTAGCTGCTGTCCCCAGAGGAGGCAAAACCTATTCCTAAACCCAAATTACAAAGTCTCATGCTACCAATTTAACACTCTTTAAAGCCACCCTGATAGCTCTAAAGCTCATTGACATCTCTGGATTTTATCTGAAACATCTGCTGCTGTACCTCCTTCATGCTGAAGCTACGGCTTCACAGGTCCATAATAAAAACAGAATTTCACCTCGTTTTTATTACAGGGCACGCTCCTTGGTTTGCCATAGAGCAGCATGTACACTGGCACTTGCAAAGGACAACTAATGCACTCAAAACCTACTCGCTGTCTTAATAGTATGTGGTCATGCTTTCATTGCTGTGTCACCAGTTCAATCTGATAACTTACTCTCTGCAGGAGTGATCTGGGAACAGGTCAATCTCCTTCACCTTCCAAATCCTCAGCGTTGGCAAGCAGCCCAGTCGCAGGACTTGGAGTCAGCTGTCTTGTTCACACAGCTACAATCTGCCTGTTGTGTTTGCACGGTGCTCTGCGTGCTACACTGCAGTGCTACCTGTGCCAGCAGCCTGTGTTAGCAGACCTCAATACCAGCACAGCAAAGCACAAACCCAACACAAACATAAGTGCACAATGCAGCTCTTCCAGAAAAAGAGTTGTTCTCTAATGCACTGTGCAATGGCAAATGCAGAAAACAGAACTGATCCACGATAGGCAACCACCAGCAACAGCTTTGTGCATTAAAAGTAACTGAGGGAGGATATTCTGAAATGAACAGACCAAAAAAGATGCTTTCAGGCTAGCTTCTTATATTGGCTTACGTTCAGTTGTTTGCTAATTGTTTCTGAAACTGCCATTCCCACATTCAAGGTGTATAAGGAAAACGTACTTTGCAATTCATGCATCACTGTCAACACAAAACACACTCCAGAATGTTTGCTCTGATGATGCACAATGTGCAGCGAAGGTAAATTAATCTTCCTAAGCTTACTCGATTCCACAGAATAGAGAGTAATAAAAACTCTTATATTTAATAAACTGAGACAAATATGGCATGGAAAATATTGGCTTAAGAAAGTACTTCTCATTTTGAAAAAATATTTCTTTTCCATTGCAGAGAATTTTAACAGCCTGTGTCTGATAATCTGTGGTATGTTCACTTCTGACAACACTGAATCAACCCACAGCAGCTCGGAGAACAGCTGCCAGAAGACACATTTGCATTTGATAGCTTCTGAAGCAAGTGCTGAAAGCAAAATTACTGTTGTGATTTACTTACAGGTCTCATTTTTGTACTTGAGTGCGTGGTGTGGGGGTGCTCACATACTTATTTCAGATCAACACAGCAACTCGTAATGAGGAGCCCTTATAAGCCCTTTTCCTAAAGGACCAAAACCCAAGCAATCTCTACTCTGGAAGCATGCTATTAATAGCACACCTCTGCAGTATTACTTTGCCTTGAGGAAAAAAAGGGCACTTTTATTCAAGTAATCTTGAAATCCAATCATGATAATATCAGAAATAGATAGCTTACTGAAATGCAGCCTAAGTCTAGAAGGGGTCATTTGAATAAGCACCAAAGTAGACTCAGATTTCACATAGGACAAAAGGATGCAGACAGCAGGGAAGGTTAAGCTCTGCTTAACACAACTTGGATTTTAAGCTGGATTTTAAGATCCTCTTTAATATCTTTGCTAATGACCTGGAGGAGCACGTACGGTCTCAAGTGATGAAAGCACAACCAGCTTCAAGTTTGCAGGTGACACCAAAGACAAAGCTCTTGCTTGTCTCTGCAACGCAGACATACTGTGAATCTGGTCAGAGCACTCCCTAGGTAGGAATAGGAAGAATCATACTTTTGATGCCTTTATATCTTTAGATAGTTTACCTGACAAACACAGAAAATGAAGCTACCAGCCTGACTTCAGCATATGGAGGGTAAAAATTTGGCTCCTTGAGTTATTCACTAGGTTATTCTGTGATGCAGAGTCATCACAGAATGTCATCATACTGAAGAAGAGGGATTCCAGGTCAGTCTTAATGCCCCAGGACAGAAAGAATTGGAAAGATGAAAGAGTTTAGCTCAGCTCTAGGAGAAAAAAAAGAACGTCTGCAGCATTTCACAAGAAAGAAGAGAAAGAGATAGGAAGAGAGAAATTTGAAATTGTTCCCAACTCTTCTGTTACCCATAGGTTTGGTATTTTTCAAACTGATTGCTTTTCTTAAGCACCCTTCCTTACCTGCTTGCCAGCCCTGCCACAGAGCATAGCTCCACTTATTGAGTCTCAAAGTTATACATAAACTAAAAAAAAGCAGTATCATTGCAAAGGAACACTATTTTATTGAGACGCAAATTGGGAAAGTTATTTTAAAATATTAAATCTTGTGTTCACCCTAAGCGTCCACGGGAACTAAAATGAGATCTTATATTTTCACATATATTCTATTTTTTGTATTGGTCACAATTTAGTGAGCTATCAGTGCAGTGGCAGGATCACAAAGAAGAGCATTCATACTGAGATGCTTTAGGTACTGAGATGCTCCTGTGTACGCTGGTAACAACAAAACTGAAAATGAGGAAAAAAAATGGGGATCACTCCAGAAGTTTTCTGTTTTAGCTAAACTCGGGAAACATGCCTCATCCCACTGATAAAATAATGCCAACCTTTTAGGTGAAGCATCCATCAGCATCCATCAGTTAATTGTCTGTATTTCTTTGACACACACAGAGAAGCAGTCCTGCCATTAACATCAGAAACTACAATAACCAGAGAAGATATATTTTTTAAATCGACATTTTTATGTCCCCATTAGATGGCTCCAAAGTTTTGCTTAAGTTCTCTGCAAGCAGACATGCTGCTGTGAAATAGCCTTTATTAAACAACTCCAATAAATTAGTGTCTTATTCAAAACTGCAGCGTGGAGCAATATTGGTAACATCACTATCATCTGTCCAATGTAAAACATCACCAGCAACACTGAAATCACACCGACTAAATAATTACTGCCTTAAGGTTATGTTTAGGGCTAGCTACAAGCTCTTTGTTGCTGGAGGAGAAAATAACAAAGCACGTACACTGTGGGTCATACCCTGTGCAACAGCAGTCAAGGTAACTTCCTTGCACATCAGCCAGTGCAGGAGGATGCCAGGGTACTGAATGCATGCTTTAGGGATAAAAAGCGTGCCACAGAGAGGATAAAATTAAGCACACTGAGAAAAGGTCATTCACTGTATTTTGTGTGGAGCTCGGTTTCCTGTACTGATAGGGAAGCCTGTAATTTCTTGCCACCGTTCTCAACTGCAAGTGGCCGTGCCTGCCTGAGATCACTCCCAGAGCCATGCAAACTGTGCTTCATTCTCCACACATCTACAATAACTTCTGCTACGGGCAGCCTAAACGAGACAGAAATGAGGATGCTTCTCTCAAGTCATCGCATTACTATTTTTAAGTTGGTAATTAAGAGCCTTTAATTTTGCAAAGCCAGCTTTCTTGTCTCATTAGTGGGGGGAAAAAGATAGCTATATCACACATCTCGGAGCCTCGGGATGCAAGAAAAAGAATGTCTCTTCATTTATCACTTCTAGTACTTCAGATGTGCTGCAGCATATCCAGAACCTACATCTCAGCTCCCATGGCCTGCATATGACAGACTAAGCTTAAGGCAACGCTTAGAATCACCAGCAGCACGAAGCAGGATTTCTCTTGCAAAGTTTGTGAAAAATTAACAGAAAACGTGAAGAAAAAATGTTTGAAAAAAATCAGCTGCAGCTAGAATTACTTAACTCTCCCTCTTTATTCTCCCTCATGCCATACTGTTGATTACAGTCTTCATAATGAAAGCAAATAGTACCTCAAATTTCTTACAGAAAAGTTGCTGTGTTTTCCAGAGGATCCTAGAAGGGACAGCAGAACAGAAGCCTCTCGAGAAAGAAGAGTTGCCCCTCTAAACATCACAACGTGTTTAAATGCCACTGAAAGTCTTTGCACAAACGTGGATTATTCCCTGCAGAAACCATACAGAGATCTAACTCACAAGTGGTTCTGCCAATGGGTACTGCCAAGTACCAAGATAATGCAGTTACAGAGATACATAAAAAAACAACTTGACTCTTCTACAAGTATTTGTTGGATGTGGTTTGGAAAGCAGTGTTGAAGTTATTACCAGAAATTCACGCAGAGGAAAAAATGCTACAGCTTTGTACCAGGCTCTTCCCATTTATTTTTGAAGCCAACAGTGCTTACTTCTCTTTCATATCAACTGTAAGTCAAACAAGAGACCAGTGGCTGCAGTTTATAGCTTTCTTAGGGCTAAGAAAGTAGTCCCTACATATATCATTCTTCCCTAAGCAATAAATGCATCATTTACATAGCCTGCACAAATATCTCTCATCCTAAGTACACCAGACCCTGAGAAATGTACAGATGATAAATTTGAAGATTTCACTCGTGACTTATTTGTATGCTGCCATTTAAATCAAGATTGGGAATTGCTGAGAACCTTCTTAGCCTTGGAGAGGAAGTATTCTCAGCTCTGATGTCAAGCAAGTTTATTAACGTAGACTAACTGTAAGGCAAACGCTACCATCTCTAGATTTAACTAGTTTGCAAATAATAAGATCTGAGTTAAAACCCAGGGCTTTATCTGATTAAAAAGAAGCTGTAAATAATGCTTCTGATCTACACAACAGGACTTATCCATATTTTTCAGGAGAACAACACTTAGGATGCCTGAAATAATACCTACTCTTTACAAAGCAGGAGAAACGGCTGCTCACATCCGAAGTTACTGAAGCAAAAAGGACCAGCATAAAACACATGTGAATGGTACACCACGAAAACTGCTGTGGTGTCTCTGTGCAGTGCTCCAGGAGAGTGGCAGCCTGAAGAATGACACTGCTATCAGGAGGCCAAAAATTATTGGTAAAGGAGGATGGAAAGCTAGAAAAAGGGATGGGTAAATATGCAGAAGTGGTTATGGCCTCATTCGCTGGCCTGTTTGTGTGCATAGAAGTTGTATGAACACAACAAACAACATCCACCAGACCGCGAGGAAGGGGGACCATGCTGTTCTTTTGCAGTCTGCTCCTATCAGCAAGCTGCGAGCCCCAGTTATTTTCAGATCTTGTTTCCTTCCAGTGTGCGGTATGAGAACTTTACAAGCAGCATCTACTGACTCGCTACGTGCCTCTCCAAGTTGTACAGAAGAAATGCCTAGATGGACTGGAAGAAATTTCAGAGAGAGAACGGACTGAGGCTGCAAACAAGGCTGGAGCTTGTCAATAATAACAATGATGAAAAAAAGATCAGAAAAAGCCTGGGAAGAAGACAGAGAGAAATGTTTTATAACAGAAAAGAGAAAAATCCCTAAAGCAAATCCCTCTAAACTAAGAACTCACATAGCCAAAGGGAAACCACAGGCTGTGAGAACTTCCATAGGCAAGGAAGAGAAACTCACATGCACTCAAGAAGCACCCTGACAAATGGATGGCACTGGTGGGACAGCCTCCAGCCACTGACAGTGGAGTCAGAGCTCCAACCCTCTGTGTCTATTTGCAGAGTACTTTACTTCTTCACGATGATTATTTAAATCACCTCTTCCCTGCATTTGAAACAAAAGCCTTTATGGGGAATACCACCCGTGTAAGGGACGCAGACAAGTGGTACAAACACTGGATGTTTGGGAGCCTTCCAAATCTCACTTCAATATATGACAGCTGGTGTGAAAAAAGCAAGCTCACGGTCAGAGAAAACCCTTCTCTCCTAAAGAGGAAGTCTTGCTAGGCACCTTTCTCACTTCTAAATGGAAAATTACACAACAGATAAAAAGCAAGTTAAGGTTTTCTGATATGAAGCACGTAACTTTTCAGGAAAACAGTGATTTTCCTTTAGCTGCCATTTATACAGTTAACATAAAAATCACTTCAAGGGGGGTTCTTTAGGCAAGGAAGCACAGTATTGTTCCCTTTCATGAATTTAAGAAATATTAATTTCCACTGCACCAAAAAATCTCACTAAATGTGCCACATCAAGATAATTCTGAAGTTCTACAGTACAGAGTCCTTTTTTTTTTTTCTGGTCCCACTTTACTGATTACAGAAAGGTCAGCTAAGCAGAAACCTTTTAAAATACAAACCTTTGCATATATAAAATCTTTTCAGTGAGTACTGATTATAAGGCCTGCACATCCTTTACTCTTAATGGACAAGGGAACTGGTATAAAGCAGATACAGATAATATTTACAGCACTAATAGAAAATTTACTGTAATTAATTAACTCCCTGTATGTTATTCAAGTGGTAAATCCTTGCCTAAATTACCTTGATCTAATGCTACCTGTTGGTTCCAGGCAATGTAATTAATCCAAATGTCAAGGGAGATGGATGCTCTAAATAATTAGCGATCCTCTTCGATGACTGAAATATGAAAGTGCGGCTTTCATCAAACACGCACTGCACTGAAATAAGACTATTTATGTTTCCCTCAGTGACTGAATGCCCACCTGAAATGCTGCACTGCTCTGACCAAGGAAAAGCAGCAGAAAGGTAGAATAGTGCATGGTGTCTGTGCCAACACCGGAGCGCCCCGAGGCCCTGGCAGCACAAATGTGAAGACATAAATTCTTGCCTTGAATTCCCATCCAAACACATCACAGGTTGGTAAAATTGGCTTAACATTCTTTTCATTCACCTGACATTCTCCTGCCCATCTACAGCTTTGCCCTCTTGCTAAGGAAAAAAAAAAATATTTTTTCCTGACTACTCAGCTAATCATCCTTAATTGTTCGTCAGACTGTAGTGTTAATGGTGAGAGGTGGCAGGCTGTGTATTCCCAGGTCAGAGAAAAACCAGCCTGTTAATGCTCTAGGTTATCAATCAGAGCAACAATAACTTAGGAAGCACAGTCCAGCATTTTAAGCAATCCAGAGCGTTGCAAGGTATGTAAAGTGATGAAATGGTGTCAGCCAGGCCACATGGCTAAATGGAAAGTCATCTCGCTTCGTGGATGCATAAGTAATTCTGATGGAACAAGCAGTCCCTAAAAGTCAAAAGGTGGTGTATGAGGACAGGAGTGTCACCAAACAGCACTGAACAGCTAAATAAACATTGGCGCTTAGAATACAGAAACCTCAGCTATTTAGTGGTGTAACAACATAGTTAAAAGTCTCTTAGAACCTTTATTAATGACATAGAAAAAGAATCATCAGAAAAAACAAACAAACAAACAAACAACAATCAAAAAAACAAAACTGTAAGGTGTGCAAAGCAGAGGCTTTTCCAGTGCACAACTGCATTCAGACAGACTTCATAGATGGCAATAGGAAGAGTTAGTTTGGAGAATATAGGGATCAAACAGGAAACTGAAACCAGTTCTTTCAATGATCATTTTCTTGCAGGCATTAATTGAAATTTTCAATACAGAGGATCTTGATGACAAGCTGCAGGTGAATTAGTCTGGAGTCATGAGTTCTGCAGTTATAGCAATCTTTCTCCTAAGGAGACACTATGGTTTTTATGCTTTAACCTAATTAAGAAGAAAAGGTCTTCCACAAAATCACACCAACATGTAAACAGTCATCAACATTGTTAATGAGAACAGTTATCAATTTGCAAATTTACATGAATGCCCTGACCTGGGGTGACCTGTCTAATAGGTGGACAGAAAAAAGGCTGACTGGCAGAGCTCAGACTGGAGAGAATCCAGCAGAGAGCTATAAATATGATGTGGGAATGGAGCATCTCCCTTGTGAGGGAAGGCTGAGAGGCCTGGAGATGTTCAGCCTGGAGAGGAGAAGACTGAGAGGGGATCTTATCAATGCTTATCAATATCTAATGGGTGGAGTCAAGTGAATGGGGACATACTCTTCAGTGGTGCCCAGAAACAGGATTAGAGGCAAAGGACATAAACTGAACACGGGAAGTTCCATCTGAACATGAGGAAAAACTACGGTGAGGGTGACAGAGCCCTGGAACAGGTTGCCCAGAGAGGTTGTGGAGTCTCCTTCTCTGGAGATATTCAAAACCCACCTGGACAATTTTCTGAGTAATCTACCGTAGGGAACCTGCTATAGCAGGGGACTAGATGCTGGAGACCAAACACTTGTGCAGAGACACAGGGAAACCTTGCAAATTAGTCAAACATGCTGCTGCCTGGCATGGAAAAAAGCACGGATTTAATTGGCTGAGTTGCCCTATCTCAACTGTTTATTAATCAAGAACAGAGGGACATTCACAGCTTCATTTTTGGTGCTGGCCTGGTGGGTGGTAAATCCAGCTAACTGTTCATCCTTTTGTGTAGTCAGCAGAATCCTAATATGCAAGAGAAATTAAGCCAGCTTGTAAAGTAAGCCATATTGCTGGACAATTTTAAGAGTATAACTGTCCCTGCCACCAAGAGAAAGTATCTTAAAAAACAGAAACAGCTACAGCTCAGGTAAGAGACCCCAAACCAAGCAGCAAAAGAAAACACCCGAGCTAAAAGAGTGCAACCACATTACACTGTAGGAGCAATTAACACAACACACACTGTGCAGATACAAAACTAACAGAAACAAAACAAAACACAACAACCCACATGGTATCGAGGGAGGAAAGCAGATAAGGAGACGGCAGGGAAGTGAACACAACATAGCTCTGTGTGTCAAGAACACACAGTACCCAAGAGTTCAGTGACCGACTGCTGCTTTGCTCAGCCTCCTGCTTGTCAGATGGCTGCTATACTAGTTAAGAATTTATGCTTTCTGAGGAATGACGAGCTTTATGCTAGCACTGAGAAATCACTAACACCTTCCACTGATGTCATAACACTTCTTTGGGTGGTAATTTTTAGGGAACCTTAAACCCTGTCTTCTTTGGTCTTCAATAGCCTTCCTAGGCATGAAATGGTATTTCAGCAGCATAACAGTCCAAATCCAAAAGCAATTTCTTTATTTACATCGCCACATTTCACAGCTGGAAGTTTAAGATGAAAGCAAATGAACTCATAGCTATCAAGACCATTCTTGATAATAGTTCACAAGTAACAAAACCAAAACCGTTAAGATGAAGTACTGAGGAGAGCTGTAGCCAGCTTTTTAATGGAAAAAGAGCAGGATCTGTTATGGTTACTCCATATCACTATGGAAAAATATAATGGCTCTAAAAACTTTATAAATACTTTGAGAAAAAAGAATCTAAGCAACTACTGAGTAGGAAGGCAAATCTTTGTAAATGGAAGTAGCTGAAGTAGGGAGAAGCAGCACGACAAAGAAATAACACAAGATTTTCCTTCTGCAGCATCAAGACAGGGTGAACAAGGGTCCAAACACAGGGGATTTCTTGACGGCTTCTGAACAAACTGGCAAAGATTTCTCTGTTTCAACGTTAAAGCTGAACGCGGGCTTCTGGAACAGCCCAGGTAACGCAGATGTATTATTTTACATCTTTTCTATAAAGAGTAATTTTAAGGTCACATACATAGAGACTTCTCCACCTATGCTATTATTCCACGGCGTGAATCCACAGCAGAACGGCTGCACTGCATTTATCTTGCATGACCTCGCTACAGTACATTCCCCACGCTGACAATGCTGAAGACTTCTAGGTACTACAAGCAGACTATATGAAGTATCTGGCTACACATTGTAACAGCCCAATTCTTAATCTTTCAGAGGAAACTCACCCCATCTGGTCTGCCATCCGAGGCTGTAACGATCAGAATATAGCGATCAGTGCTTTCTCTGTCCAAGGGCTTTCCTAAGGCTAGCAGTCCAGAACTAGTAACAAAACAGAAACATGAAACATTATCAAAACGACAATTTCCAAATTTATATGAGCACTTTTGTTCCACTACTTTGCAATACACGACTTTTTCTCCTTGAGCTACTTAATAAGCTCTAAAGGCTTTATTACAACTGAAAGCATGCACTGTATAGGTAAAAGCTAATAAAAATGATGAGCAAATTTCTTTGCTTTCTGCTTCAATACATGTGTAATTCAGGACTAAAATAGCAACACAGTCATATACAGGATTACAGATAGATAGTCCTACAAAGGGCTCAAATTTGTTAGGAGGCCGCAGTGCTATAATAAATGAGAGAGAACCACAAGCAGTCTATCAATCACAGAGGAGTCCCAATAGCACTGACAGGATTACAGCACTAAACTTTGGGAATACGACATGGTGGTTATAAATATGAATCTCCTTAGAGTTTTATAGGAAAAGGCTACTTGCATGCTGCATAACTGCAATAAAGTGCTGCTACGAGCTAGTGCTCTTTCAGTGCAAGCACAAGTTTTACTATATTCCCTAATAATAAAGTATTAACACAGGCATGGACGCTGGGGAGAATAAATCATGATATTGTTACTGTTGATGCTCATTTATGAAGAGAAAATGATGAAGGGCTATTAGGAGGCCATGAACACGAGGGATAAAATAAGCAATGAATTAAAGCGCCGCTTCAAAAGTGGGGCAAATTCCTGTAAATCTGCATTAAGCGACATGGACTTCATCTCTAGGATGTACTGATTGCCTCCCGCAAAATTCTGAAAGCTATTTTTGAGGTTCTCTAGAGCAAGACAGGGACAGCATTCTATTGTGGACCCGTGCGTTCTGAATTAGTAAAGATCAGAAATGCTTTGCTGAGCTGGCAGTCCAAGCAAGCTAACCTCAGCTCAGCCTTCCTGGCACAGTTCCTCCCATCACCAGTGCTAAAGCCAGGCTTTTTGTTTACTGGTTTTTGGTGTCTACTGGAACACTGTCAATGAGGCAACAAATGGTTGCCTCTAACCAACCCCACTCAATCTGCAGTGTATTTGACAAATCTGCAGTGACAAACATGGGTACACAATGATATCTGTCCTCTTTTTGCATGGGTGAGTAGCTTCTCCTTTGAAACTCCAGCAGACGTGCCATGTGCAGTTTGAAACATTTTAAGAAAATCATAACATATGATTTTTCTGTCTTGGTATGCAGTGACTTTCCACATTATTCCATTTAACTTTATGGGCACGTCCGAGACACAAGTCCTTGATGGGCATAAGTGTAAGTTTAACTGGTTGAGTGTGATCTACATTCATAACCTAACAACAACTGCTTTCTTAAATGTCCCTATCTTTTCTTCATTTTCTTCATTTTTTAGAGCTGTGCATTTTTTCCTTTCTTAATATGCATTTTGAAACTGTAAGATAGCTCCAATGGTGCTCCTCTGTGGGGATTCAGCTAGGTATTCTAGATGCGGCCTCTAGAGCAGGAATTGAGGAACAGCATGACACGAGATACCCTGGGTTACAAGCAATTCACTACACAGACCCAGGAGCTGCACAAAAGAGAACAAGCAAGCATCCAAATATGTAAAACACACCATATATATTAAGTTCAGGTATTTAGCCAGGTTTACACAGAGAAGGGGAAGAAGATGTGTGATACAGAGCATGTTATCAAACAAAAAAATTATCATCCTAGAGTGAGTAGGAAGAAACCATGAAGCTCCTTCTCCTCCTCCTCCTCCCAGGGCAGGACTTCAGATGCTGAAAACTCAGCATATAACCTTGTTCCAGAAGGGTAAGCATAATTCCAGAGAAATGGACAGATATTGAAAGTTTGGGTATACATTTACATAAGTTTATTTACACATGTATATGTATAAAATATTATACGAACATATGAGTATGAAACACTAAACCTATACCTATCAATTCTCTTATTTTCAGGTGTTTTTGCAAATTTATTAACCATAATAATAAACCCACCATATTTCAGTATTTTGTCAAGTAAGACCATAATAACACATGAACAGAATATTTTTTCATAGGAAAGTAAGAGTGAAAGAAAAAAAACACCATGACACCCCGAGACGTAAAGTATTAATTCACAAAAGAACCAAAGGTGAATTGGGAGTAAAATACGGACAACAAATACTTCTTTACTAACACTGATCTATAGCTGTATGCATCTTTATCAGTTTTTGCAATATTTTTGCACCATCCTATACTGCTTTACCAGTCTTCTCCTTTCTACCACTTGAGCAGCAGCTGATTTACACAGACTCCTGAGTTTAAATCATGGATTCAGATGTACTTGCATTCATTTAACACTCCAGCTTTCAATCACCATTTTGTCTGTTACGGAACATCACAGAGCACTGAATCAGTACAGGTTGTGATAAAGCTGCTTTACCAAAGGGAAAAAACTAAACCGTTACATGTTCCTCTGACTGATTTCTAGATAAAGGAGATATAGAGATAGATGTACCACCGACAACATTCGCTATCCATGCTGCTAGGTGGGCAACTACACAGCAAACAACTGAAATGTCCCATGATGCAAGAAAATAATCCAGATGAGAAAAAAGGAGAGGAGATAGAGTCATGTTCATGATCACCGCTTTGGCCTTGATGTACCGAAAAATGCATCAACCTTTATGTAAAAACATCTCATGCAGCCTTCATAAGCCAATCACAAACTGCAAGCTTTAATATTAATACCACTTTAAGCTTCCCTCTAGGCATTTCAGCATTTACAAGAAAATGTGTGAATGGCTGAAGAGAACTTTGTACAAATATTTTGCAGGACAAGACATGTAAGGATAACAGAAAGGAGAAAACACTTTGAAGAGCTCTGCTTTTTGCCAAAAGGCAACAAGAGATCAAAAGATGAGGGAACTGCTGAGTTTGCGCTGAAACCCTCAAAGCACTGTGATTTTCAGACATGCACATACAGGGATGTGAGGCTGGGGGCTCTGAGGGTCAGTTTGCTCATGAGAGGCTCTGGAGGCTGTGTGGCATTGAGCAGGAGTGCCACTGTCCTCCCTTACTGCCTCTGTAACAACAGGTGACATGGGTTGAGGTGGAGAGGCCTATGGGTGCCCTCAGGGCCTAGCACCTGGACCACAGACGTGTGTTGTGTCCACAGTCTTCAGAGAGCACACCAGTGTTTTCTTACCTGTTTTCAGACTCAATTCACAGTTGTGAATTCACATACCATCTTTAACAGCTTGATTTCTGCCTATCTCCACACTGTTTACATCCAAAGCTGGACAATACAGGAGCTATCCAGGACTCAATCTCTAGACTGCTCTCAACAAAGCGGGTTTGGCAGGCCACTCAAAGATGCCCAGAACTTGTGCATTTCATTAAAAAAAAGAAAAAAAATCTCTTCGGTATGGAGAACTATTGGGATTTTAATGATGCAAAGCAAAAAGTGATGTGCTAAACACAAATTATATGGAACAGCTACCTGCTGAGTAACCGGCCCTTGGAGCACCTCCACTGAAAGCAGGTGCACTCTCCATTACTCGAGTTGCAAAGGTGTCAGAGTATGACTAATCAGGTTTCTCCACTCAGAGAATGATTATTAGTATTGCTAGAGCAGAAAAGCCTACATATCTGTGTTGTGCTGAGCTGATGAACAAGGCATGCTCTCTTTCCAGTTTGCACTGAAAACTCCAGCCTTATGCAATGAGCGAAGCCAGCAGCCCAACACTGCTTCCTCCTCTGATCATTTCAGTGAAAGTCTACTCTCTAAGCTGTCCAATTCCTTGTCTAACATATATTTATTGTTAGAGATCCCATTCACACCACTAGTTAATATTAGTGGCATTAGCATCTCTTGGTATCTTCAAGGCTTTTTTCCACACTGTTTCACAAGTTGTTTGATTCTCCACATACAGGACACACAGTAGTTAGTAATTTCATTGCTTACTCATAGAATCACAGAATGTCATGGGCTGGAAAGAACCTCAAGGATTATCAAATTCCAACCCCCCTGCCACATGTAGGGCCTCCAACCTCCAGATCTGGTACTAGACCAGACTGCCCAGGGCCCCATCCAACCTGGTCTTGAACACTTCCAGGGACAAAGCATCCACACCTCTCTGGGCAGGCCGTTCCAGCACCTCACCACTCCCTCTGTAAAGAACTTCCCCCTAACATCCATCCTAAACCTTCCCTCTTTGTGCTTAAAACCACTCCCCCTTGACCTATAACTGTCTACCCTTGTAAAAAGTTGATTCCTTTCCTTTTTATAATCACCTTCTAAATACCGGAAGGCTGCAATGAGGTCTCTGAATTACTCAGAATATAAGGATCCCTACAATCTCTCCCTTACACCAAACTAGGTGAGTTTTTACTATTACACCCATGCTGCAAGCGTGTGAGCCTCAGGTTACTCCTGTCCTACCACCTACCACAGGATGTCAGCTCACCATCCTCCGTTCTTCCTGCAAATAAGACAGATACTCTGGGATATAAGTAATAGTTGCTTGTGCAAAATCAAGGAGATGAGACAGACACAGACCTACATGATGCTTTGTTCTGCCCTGAAATACTCTCTCTTCCCCACACTAAACTGGTATTCAATTTAAGGGAAAAAACTGTTATAAAACAGTGCTTAAAAGATTTTCCACCACAGACCAAAATTCTTGAAGGTGGGAATCTAGAGCAAAAAAACGTACCTGTCATTAGTCAAGAGCTGACAAGTGTAAAGGTTTTTAATTAATCCCTGGTCACTCTTTTAAATAGAAAATTTCCACCTCAATAGGCTTTACCTACTAAAGTGTTTAAAATAAATAAATAGTCCCCTGTGAAAAATTCCTGAGTACAGTAGCATTCACAGAGCTCTCATTAGTGTCCAAGGACACTAGAGAAAAGATGAATACGTCTGATTACAAGTCTTGTTTTGCTCTCAGCCCACATACTCATTTGACTGGAAAGTTACAGGTCTATATTCTAAGGCTTTTCCACTTACCTTTGAGAGAGATTAAAAACTTGTTGCGGATCTCCATTCTCAATGAGGTATCTTATAGGGTCACCCTCTCTATCAAAAGCCTTTAGGAGAAAAGAAGACAAAATGAAGTCAGATACAAAGCTTTTCATTCTTCCCTTCAATTTATTAACTGGAAAATTAACCCCCGAAGTTCCACTGAAGTTCTCTACAGGAATGATGCTGATCTATTTCTAAGGCAGTGCTGATAATCACAGATGGGCCGCTTACGATCAAGCTGTGGCACATCAGAATTCTTATCCTACAGAGGAACAGCAGTATCCTAAATACAAACTTCCTCATCATTACTACATGTGAGCACACAGCAGTGCAATACGAATCTCAAGCTTTATTCAGTTACTTTTGGGCAAGTACAGACCAATGAAATGGCTCTTTTTGTTTTCTTTATTCCAACTTTTTGTTCCCATTTCTTATCCAGATTAAGTTTACCAGAATCCCAGTCCTTTTGTTTATGTTCCACTAAGAAGTGAGTGTGTATCAGTATTCACCCTACACCTCGATTTCTTTCTTGGGAGATGAAAATCAGGACAAGAACTTAGAAAAGAGCTATTAACAGCATCAAAACAAGTCTGCTCCATTTATTAAATGGCAAACGAACTTTTCCAAAGTTGAGTAAACTACTTGTGAAGATAAGCTTTTGCTAATCTGTATCCAAAAATCATCATGAATATTCCACATAATTGTTATATATTTTTTTTGTCAGGTTTACACATACTTTTTTTCCCAAAAGACTATTAGGTGCTTTCCAGAGAAAATACCATTTACTGAATGGCATCACAGTTATAAACATTCAGCATTCAGAACACAAAGTGACAGGAAAAACAGTAGAAATACTGCAATGAGTACTGCACGAAGGTTCAAAAAACAGGTTCAAAAAAGAGCATATAGGATTTATAGGAGACATGCCAAAAATAAAAAAGAAGATAAGGAGAGAAAGTATTTTGGTGTTTCTCGTCTTTCAATAGTCATTTTCTTTCTTATCTAGTTGTCTTTAGGCGTTTGCTGTAGACCACAGTCAAGAATTATATACCTTTGGGCTAACCACCAAAAAACAGTTCTTAAGGTAAAAAAAATACCATGAAAATAAACAAACAAACCAAACAGAATCAACAAAACCTTCCAACCCAACTCCCCATCCACACGGAATAATAGGCGATGTTCAAGTTAGAGTAAATCTGAGAAGCGTGGAACTATGTCACAAAGTAAAAGCAGGAAGGATGATGCTGAGCAGGACCAAGGGCTAACACTTTGCATCCCAGCTGCTATCATGCAGGTAACAAAATTAACTGTGGCAGCAAAGGGGTAAAATTTCAAATTAGAATAGGAGAAGAACAACACGGCGCATATGTACATAAACAGAGCTTCTTCTGCTGAAATTACAGCCTGATGAAATCCATCCTAGTGTATAAAAACATGGGCTGAAGCAATCTCAAAGCCATTAGTAGTTTTCTTTGAAAACTCACAGAGGACAAACGTGCTGAAGGGCAAACACGAACTACATCTTTCACAAAGGAAAGAGGCAGGAAATCACACAGCAGACAGGTAGAGCTCAATTCCCAGAAAACAACAAATAATCAAATTATCTGTAAGTACCCAAGATGACAATATGGAGATGGATAATAGCAAGGCTAAATTTCTCAAGAACAAAAGATGTCAAAGCAATCTAATTTTCTTTTATAACGGGACAACAGGTCGTGTAAGTAGGAGGAAAACTAGGGATGTAAAAATGCATCCTCGCCAGAGTAGGGCTTTTCACACTGCTTTATGTGACATTGGCACAAACAAGTTCTGAAAACATGACCACATGGAAGGTGGGATTAAGCTGCAATTAAACTGATTATAAATTACGGTTCAGACAGCATCGGATAGCATTTAGTATTGCAAAGGTGTGCACACATCTTCCAATCCTGATCCATGTTTTCATGAAAGCCATCAGTGGCAGTAGAGAGAATTGGTTTATGAAATCCATAGACAGCACCATGAGGCAGGAGGTACTAGCGCACTGGATTGTGTCAGCAGAATCCTGATCACCTTACACTGAAGACAGGAAGGGACAAGGTTTTGCTTGGTAAAAACAAGGAAAAAATGCTGTTAATCAAGAGTATGGAAGCTCACAAAGATTAGATGCGGAAAATGTGATCAGAGAGCACCTATGAGGACAACAGTGGATCCTGAATCATTGAAACCACACCACTGCTTCTGCCTTCAGTGGTCCTTTCCATACTATATACTTTCAATACCCTATTAGGGTATTCTCTTGACCTTATCTCCAGAGGATCTGCCCTCAACTCACACGAAAGAATCTCTCAGAGGTTCATTTGTGGTCTACACTCATTTGTAACAAGACAGGAATCATCCAGAAAGACACTCAGAAATAAAAGACCGCAAATAATAGCAAGTTATTATGTACGTAGGAAAAAGATTTAAAATCTGCAGTTCAGAAGAAAACAACGTCCTACATCTACTGTTTCTAGGTCAACTGTATACATGGACTTCATACATAGTACGTGTCACCTCTTTGTTTGGCACCACACCTGGACCACAGTAACAGTCCTACTTCTGTACTGCAGACTCTCAGAAAGACGAGATTTGCATATTTTAATTAACGCAAAGCATTAAAGCCTCCCAGGCATGCAATAAACTCAGGTTTATTTACAAATTAATACAGAGAAGACCATTTAATACCACATTACTTCATCTCAACTGCTGTTAATTAAAGCACCAGTCACAATCAACGGGGTATATTATAAGATAAATAACAGATATATCAGAAATAACGTTAACCTTCCTTCAACAACATTCCCATATCAGTAAGACCGCTCGTGAAATTAAAAGTCATCGTGAAAATTAACACGTGACATCTACAAAATGTTTGGGAGCTGGTAATATTACCCATTTAGAGCCAATATCCCAAGCTATTGTTAAAATTGCACAAAAAATAAAGGCTGAGTAAAGATAGTCTCACCTGGAAAAGACGGCAGAAGATTTCGAAAGCTTAAATACTAAGTTTATGAATGTTTAAAATGTCCTGGCCAATTTTATGCAGGAAATAAAAAAGGAGAAAGACAGAAATATACTCCACACAATAAAAGTCCTTTAATACAGATGAGCATATTAATGCAGAATGAGGAAGCTGAGTTAGCTCTATAAAGACAAAGCATCTGCTTTCCATGCTCAGGACCATCAGCCCCGCAAGAGAAACTGTCTTTGACAAATCCTGAAGAGATAAAGCTATACATAGTTGTCATTTAAAAATTGAGTATTTTTCATAAACAAAAAGCGTACAGCCGAACTCAATTCAGGCATACTGCACTGGTAATAAGATAAATCTACACTGCAGTAACAATAACCAAAAGACAGCATTTTCTGTGTAATTTCAAAGCTCTTAAAACTGATGTATTTCACTCTTTCCCAAAAGGGTAATTGGTCCCTTCTGGCCATCCTGGCTATGTAACTAGAGAACAGGCACTGCTCTATCACCAGCATCCCAGCTGGGCCCTGGCCATCTCCCAGTCTTACTCAGCATACCTTACACCAAGATGCATTTGAAAACAGTACCTTGGCAAAACATTTGGTGGTAAGTTAAACATTAATGAAGACGGATTATTCCAACAACACACTTCACTTTCTAACCACATCTGAATCACACAAAATCCTCAAACACTAAAAACTGCAGAGGCTTTTCTGCCTCTGAAGACCACTCACGTGTTTGGCCACACATTCTAACACCTGCCAAGTAAACACAAGTGTTTCTGCTTATCGGTGTGCTCCTGATTCTCTTTTTTCTGTGGTGTTTCCAAAAGAGAGCAGCTCCCCACCAGTGTGGGGAAGGCTCCTGAGCAGCATGGATCTCTAATTCTGAACTCACACTGAAGTTGCCCCAGCAGCTAATTTTCAGTATTGAGCTAAATGAGTGATTGTCCCTCAGCACAGGTGATAGCAGCTTAACCATCCATAGTCATCTTAAACTTCCATCAGTTTTCAGCAGGCTAGTGAAACTTACCCATTCACCCTCACCAGTGACTCAAAGTTCCTTTATTTCACACCCTTTGGGTCAGATCATTTATTTTCTGAATGTGTGCAGTATACAGAGCCAAACCCCTCAGCTGATATGGACTGATGCTAATGCAACCAAGTTCAGCAGATTTCAGTAGAGCTACACTGACTTAAAGTAGACACAGGCTACTGCTCCATATGGTTCTGTTTAGCTCAGGTATCTCCAGTCATCTTCCTTTGACTGGCTTTATATAAAGTCTGAATATGGAGAGAGGGAGAGAGAAAGCCAATCTCAGGAGAGCACGCTGCACTGAGTTTATTGCTTTAGACTCGTGACCATAATTATTTCATAATAATATTAACGTCCTGATCCTCAAAAAACACTTTGAAAGAATGGTAATTTATCTGTCTACTTTGCACAGCTGGCTTTCAAGACAAAGCAGCACAAAGCACAAAAGCTTGGGGAACAGAAAATAAGCCAGCGGAAAACTGATGCATTAACTGTGCAGCACCACACAGAGAAACAATGTGGGTCTGCAAAACAGGTTAATGCAGCATTATTTATAAACAGTACTGGATTTATGTGTTTTCACTGCTTCCACCTGCAGAGCAATTTGGGGCGGGGTAGTTGCTCGGAATAGAGATGTTTGCAGATTGAGGCAGTGAAACCTGCTTTTTGTCAGCCTGTAGCAGCAGTTGTTGCACGCACTGAGGGGAGTAAGCACCTTTGGATGCTTTGCAAAATATGTCAGGCTAAAGAAGGCTGAGCGCCAAAAATCTTCCTGAATTTCAATGGGAATGAGGTGCAGAAGTCCCCCAGTTATTCTGATTTGATGGCATGAAAACACAGTTTTTTTCAAGTTTTAAGCCATTCGTGACATTCTTTGTCTTAAATCTCATCCCATGCGCAGCCTATGGTGCCTTTTAGCACATTCAGTGCCAGAAAAAAAAGAACTTTCAGAAACATCCAAATCAGTTTCCTATACGCTATGTGAAAAGGGGCTATTTGTTACAAATAGACATTCCCGTAGAAACCATCCTTCCCCACTACATCCAAGGACTGAATTCCTCATGGCACGGACACAAACAGAAGGAACGTGGCGAAGGCTTACAGGGAAGCTTCTGTACCTGCAGGTTTAACAAAATGGCCCCAGTCCTCATGGCCTCGCTGACTTCCAGGCTGTACATCAGCTGCGGAAAGCGGGGAGGGCTCTGGTTGTTGGGTGGTAGGACCTCAATATAAACAGTAGTAATAGAACTCCTGCAATGAGACAAAAAAAATCCAAGTGCAAGTCAATACATCAGCAAACACAAGGCAACCATCGTCTGTCTTATTCTTTGTGTGTTCTGCAAGTCTAACAATCTCCCCTTGCTTCTTTAAAAGCTTCAGGACATATTTTTTCATTCCCCATCGATAGGAAACAGGGTTGTAACATTAATAGACGAAAAGCTAAATAACGTCTTTTAAAAACAAAACCATAAAATGTTGCTGCATTCACCACTGTAATCCCTTGGTCCTCTAGAAGAGGATGACAAATCCTGTGATGATAACTCCTCCTGCTAAGCACAACATCTCCCTGTAGCATCCCTGTCATGGTACTGCTTGCTTCCTTTCTTTGTAAGAGAGGGGACTGAAAGCACTATTGGAGAGGTAACGCTGGGACAAGGCTGATGTACACAAGCAGGCTGCATCAGCGTGGTGGTTTATGTGGATAAATCAGGTGAGTTAGCCATGGCAATACAGGAGGCCTCATTGCCACTGAGGAGACACGGCAAACCAGACTGCACCGAGCCACTAACGCCAATGTAACACAAAACACATCCCAGTTTGCAAGCTCAAAGCTCTCCTGGGAACCTTGAGACCCGCTACAGACCTCGCACAACTATGCTGTAGACATTCTTGATATTCAATTGCTCCGAAGTTAGAGATGATGCTAGAAGCCTCCCATAAACTGAAAGGAAGACCTGGCTCAAAGGGACCTTTCTTCTCCCCCGTCTTCCAGCAGCAGGATGACAGGTTGATGGGTGGGGTGTTCAGCTGGTAGCAGGGACTGAGGTGCTATAAGAAGACCATGGGGCTGAACCGCTGCCTCCAGGAGGCCCTGAGAGGTTCTGGAAGGTTCCAGAAATGGCCATCCAGCAGCTGGACATGTCAGCTGAGCACCTGCATCTGAACAACACACTGCACTGCAATGAGCCCTCAAGGTTTAACAGCGTCATGCCACAATGCCTTCCCAAACTTCCATCAGTGCCCAGCAGCCCTGTTAGACAATCCCAAGCTTCTCGTGCACAGAGGTGCTGCAATGCCTAACCACATCCAAGTGTCTCTGGAGCACGTGCTGGGTTCACCTGCTTTTACTAACACAGGGGATGAGAAATCTTGCTGCTTTGATTCTAACAGCCAGCTCCTTATTTGATGTAATCACACTCAAAACAAGTATGTAACCTGCACTGAAATGCATCAGCAAATGACAAAGCCTCACCATCCATCTTATTAGGAAGGATTTAAGGAGCTGAATTTGCAGACTAGTGGCTCAATGGATATAAAAAACCAGTACATTCAGGGGAAGACAGACACACACAGCTGCAGTTGATTACTCAGTGCAGACTACCTCGTTACAAATGACAGTCACTTGCTGAAATTCCCTGCCTTCTTGTCTATGACACTTCATCATATCCCACTAATCTGAGTCAACATTCCTCATTTACACTGTTGGAATAAAATAATATCATCACCAAATGATCAAAACCAGATACAACGAATGAACAGACAAAGCCTGAGAACCCAGACTGCGTGTTTTCTTGAAATAGTTCATGACTTTGTTTGATATACACAACCAAATAGTTGAGTTTTAGTGTGCATTTTTCTTCCACTGCTGAACATCTAATAAAAAGCAGCTGTTCTTTATCACTTCTAATCCTGCTACATTTCAATAATGCCCAAGCTGATTCATTGTCTATCAAGGTCCTTAAAAAATGGTTTCTGCTCACTACAATAGTAAGCAAATTTTCTTCAAATCTTTAAGATAAGCTGACAGAAGTAAAATACTAACAGGCTGCAAACGAAAAGCAGCATAGGATTTAATAGCTACTTTTTTTTTCTTTTCAATTTCAGGTGGTTGGAAGAATCTACACTGTTATGGAAAAAGAAAAGGGGCAGAGCTGACAACTAACAACTGCCGTTGAACACTGCAAGAACAGGTGGACACCCTGAAAAAAGAACAGGGCAGAGGAATTGAAAGATGTTCACAAACTCACAAAAAAGCAAGGAAACAGAGGTTTTACGCTGCCCCAGCTAAATGGTAATGCAGAGAAAGCACAGCCAACAAACCACTGAGACTGCATCTCCAACTCTGCTTTAGATCTGCATGCTTTCTACATACCACTATATCTACATACCACTATCTAATGAATATACTTATATACGTGGGCCAATTTCTCTTTGCCCACACTATCTCTGCATAATCAATTCAAACAGAAAGCGTTCTTTTCTCGTTATAGATAGAAACTGTAACAGTACTCCACAGAAAGCCTTGTTTTATGCACGGATACATGTCAAGAATTTAACGTGCCCAGAGAAAGAGCTAGATATAAACAATTTTGATTTACGTTAGTGCTCAGAGAGGCAACAGAACTACTGCTCTTAAACCAGCTTTCACAGCTGGCCTTTGCTTTGTACAGAAGCAAAGGGATAGTTTCAACTCAAGTCAGTTCACACGTGACTGCAGTCAACCTGGAACATTTTGTATTACAATGCAGAGTTGGGAAGAAATGCTCAATTATTTTAAGTTACATTAAAATCCTCAGCATATTTATTTACTTCCCAGGGAACAAGCCTTCCTACCTGCACACACACAGTATCTGCCTAGACCTAGCCCATTCCTAGAGTTGTAGCTTTTGGGCACTGCCTTACCAAGGCAATGGCAAGGGACCTAACACAATGTGACAGTTTTGTAGATGAATTTGCAAGAATTTCTTGCAACCCCACTACAAGACTCCAAGCAATTCACAGCAAAAAAGAAGGAACTGATATTTAAGTGATGGAAAAGGACAGCTTTAAAGAGCTCCAAACTGCAGCTCACATAAGCTCATCCTGACTCGTTACATAAAATCATAGGAGGCTGCTGAAAGCCCTGTCAATTCAATTCTGGTTTTCCAATCTCAGAGAAAAAAAAGAGCAGGAAGGCAGCAATATCTTTTTGTCCAAATCTACTTTGCCAAACAGGATGAATTCTCTGCATAGTTTCTTCTAGAGTACCTCGCTAGAGCTCCGTGAATTTTTAACCTTCACAGACACACTACAAACAGCCTTGGGCTCTGCATACATCTCAGTTCAACAAGGCCAGGTCTGCCCTAAGGCTGCATGCCCCAACTACAGGAACACCGCCTAGATGCTGAGGTTTGTGGTACACAAATTGAAAGCTATGAAGAAAGCTGTACGCTGCAATTCCATAAAAAGAGAGACAAGGAGAAGTGATAATAAAATAAGAGCTTTTCCACTTAGAAAGATTATACCAAGAAAGATGTCGTCAGAGAAGGAAGCATTTCCTCCCAACACATCACCAGAAATATGTATGTTAGGACAGAAAGATTTCTCTAAATTAACCTGAGAGCAATTGACGTTGTACCACAGCAGCCATCACTGCTGGCTGGCCATGCTGCTGGATTCTGAAGCTCTTCTGAAGTTGCATTATTGACTTTTGTACACAATGTGTTAGCAGAGCACAGACCTAAGTGCATAACAGTCCACCATCTTCTCTTCAGCACTGCTAACAACCTACTATCAGCTCCCCTAAGAGAAAGCAAGCAACAGAGGGAAAGGAGGAAAAAACTCAATCACAAAACAGTGCTATCAGATATCAGCACTATGAACAACCCAACAATCAGAAGACTTCAGTGGCTGGAAATGCTGTTACAAAATATATGCAGAACAGAACGAGCTGTTTGTTTGAAGATAGAAAAGAAGCAGCAGGACCTGAAGAAAAAAATAACTCACAAAACTCAACTTTTACATTTACTTTCCTTCTTACTACCTCCCTGAGTAAGAGTGAAAAGTCTGTGGGAAATTTAAGCACGTGAGACTACAGCTCTCTATCACATTCTTTGGATGAGGCCGATGCGTTATCAATACATGACACTACACAAAGAACACGAGAGCCACTTCTATGCCATTCCCTCATGACATGACAACATTTGTGCACAGCTGACAGATGCAGGATGCAAAATCAAAAGAAGCCCATCAGCGAGACTAAACATCTTTTGTTTTTTTGAACATGAGAGGGCCATGTTCTACCCACGGTAAATCTGCAGACTGCTTTTATCTATCAGCTGATGGAGAACCAAAGTAATTGTGCTAAGAATTAAGGCCTCGGTGGGGATACTGTTCATCGTTGGCACAACTTGTCACGCATGCTGCAGCACACCCTATATGTGGGCAGAATGTCTCCAGCTCAGCAATCAGTTTCTGATCCTTTCTGCATCACAGCAAGCTGAATTCTCAACATAAAGCACCTCCTTTCTCACTTTTCTTCCGTATAGTCCTTCATTTCGATTTCTCTTAACAGATGTGTGTGCACAACTACAGGATAATGCAGACTTCAAAAAAAAACAACACCATTACAAGCAAATGAAGTAATGAAATCTACGTACTACACGTAAAATACAAGTAACTAAAAGTAAACACATTAAACTGATTTCTAACACGACACTCGTCCAGAAAAAAAAGCCTCAGACACCAAAAAGAACACATTGAATCTTATCCCAATTCAGAATTAAAGGTGTACAGGTGCCCCACGCTTCTTTATGCACTGCTAAGCACTGATTAAAAATTAGTTTCATGATAAGACGAATTACCTTCTCTGTGCAGGAGGAGCGCTATCAGATGCTTTGACAGTGAGAGCATAGGATCGCCCCACTGACAGTACAACTCCTGGAGCAATGGCGATAAGGCCTGTTCGGTCATTGATGATGAAGTCTCCCTGATCCCCAGCCAAAATTTCATACACTATCTGTCCATTGGGTCCCTCGTCCGCATCTACAGCAGTGAGCTGCAATTCAAAACCAGAATGTCAGCATGCGTGATTCAGTGTTGGATTCTAATAGTTGTTTGGTTTTTTTTTTTGTTTGTTTTTTTTAATAATAAGGTAACTTGTTAGGGGTAAAGGAAGCAAAAACGAGAGAAAACTTGAACAGCTGTAACAGAATCTCTGATTTCCATAGTACGAGAAGGATTTAGTTAAAATGAAGAATAATAAGTGGAAGAACATCACGGAACAGAGAAAAACTGCTTACGTAAGATTGCAAGAAATTTATTTTAAGAAAAGAACTTTAAGAAAACTAATAGAGGTCAAGTTTACTCTCTGTTAAGTGGAATTTGTAACACCCTGAAAAAAAAAAATAATTAAAAGAATTGGGGGATCCTTACTGTGTTGCAAATCTAACAAGAGGGTCATTTTCAATTACTGAAATTTTCCATCCCACTCTACACTGTTCAAAGCCTAACATCCAGGTCTTGCTTTGCAAGTCCTCAACACATGGAACTGGGGTACAGTGTTCATTTTACTCCTACACGCACACCACACAGGAAACCAAATGGAAGAGACGTGATAGTTGTTCCCATATGGATACAGATGTAACAGACACAACTATGCACCTCACAGACGTGCAAGGCTCCTTTCATAACATGACACCACCTATCTGAAGAGCTATGCTTATGGGGGGGCCAGTTGTAAGCCCAAGTTCATAATTTATTTTATTATCATTTATTTTATTATGTACTTCTATGTTGTTGCCTCTACACCATCTCTCTACTGGAGTTAAGCCTTTCATACACAGTATTTCTGCAACAGACTTATGTAATTTTGATTCTCAGCATGAGAAAGTTTTAAGGCCTAACGCTTTAGACACAAATTTTAATGATGAACATGAGTTTGTTACCAGTGAAATGGGGAAGTTTTATTTTTGTCCATGGAAAATGCAACAGTTTTAGCCCTCTTTTGTAGCATGCCATGAAAAATTATACATCTACAAACATGTGGCTAGAAAAAAAAATCTCAATATTCCTATTTGTTTGCTTCTTGTTGAAGTACCAACACCTCTTCCCACCATAACACGAGCAATCTGAAGTTTCTTATCAGACTTCTGCCATAACATATTCAGAAGTACACATCCATGCATCAGTCATGCCAGTTGGCTGTCCAGGCTCTTAACTTAGCTTTTTCATCTCTCCATCTCCTTCACTCACGCTAAGGTACATGCTAAACTAATACAATTTATTCAACGTACGACACAGCAAGCTGGTTACAATGCCTATCTCTTGAACTTTATTTTGCAACTTAAAATTACACTTCAGAAAACAAAAGGCTGCATAGTTCTCAGTTAAATTTAGGGTTGAACTGCTGAAATTAACTACAAGCCACACCTTATAGGCTTTCTAAGGTGACCGTCTTCTTCCAAGAAGTGTCATTTTGCTGACAGGTCTATCAGCAAATACCATTTCCCATGTGGCTTTTAATTACCTCAGAAAGTGGCGAGGATTGACATAGAGCTGTACGAGTAGTGCTTGAACCTCGAAGGAGGCCACAGCCACAGCAGGCAATGGCAGTGATGCTCATGTACACAGCTGGCCTGTACCAACAGCAGTGGAGTTGAAATGTCAGCAGCTGACGGCTCAACAGGCTCCCGCTGCTCCCAGCTGCAGCTGGGAATTTCAATGTGGGAAACAAGAGGCACCAGCAGGTATAGTAGCAGAGCCCTCCTGGGGATGCATAAAGCAGTGAAAAAGCCTCAAAAATGATTCTCTACAGTAAGAATGCGAAAAGAAACCAAACCGATCTACCCAGCTTCTTGAAAGGTCTCTGCTGGCCTGTCCACGTTGGTTTTCTCAATGGAAACAGTCATGCCAGGAGGATGACTTCAATGGGGATTGCAAGTCCAGGATTTAAGGATAACACACGATGACAAAGCCTTTGTGATGACCATGAAGCCAACGATAGGATCAACAGACATCACCTGAGCCTGGGGCAGCCAACACAGCAGGCTAAACGTCTATCAGACACCCTTTTCTCATTCCTGTGATACTCTCAAAGCTGACAGCAGTGCAGACAGGTAGAGAAATTGATTCAAGTTTCTGCCATATTAGAATATATTGTCATCTATTAATCAATACAGCATCATGCTCACCTTCAGCGGGGCACAACCTTTTGGAGCGCTTTCTACAACTTTCGAACCGCCTTTGCCCATCAAAGTCAAGAACTCGACAAGCAAGCAGGTAAAGGAAGAATTAAACCCAAAGCTTTAATAGTCAAGTTAATAATATCTGCATATAAAACTAACCACAAAAGGGAGAACACAGAAATACTCAGGGATCTAGCTGCTTGGTAGAATTATCTTCATCCTCTATTCAGATGGGCTCAGTGAAATATGAAATTTTGTACGTGAAGTCAAAAACTTGCTAAAAAACAAGAACTAAGCCCATAATAGCTTAAAGAGATTAACGGATATGCTGAAAGACAAATGACTTAGGTGTATTAACGAAAGTGGGTTTTACCTCTTTTAATAGGAATGCAAACTATTACTGCTGTTGGGAATGGAGTTACTTAATGGAGGAGCAGCCATTTCTAACCTCGCATGGGTTGTATGCAGTATCGATCAACTGAAAAGGTATGTTAAATTCCTTTTTTCCTGAAGTACTTCTGTCACACACAGCACAGAGATCCAAAGCTAAATTTCCAATGAACAGAAGTACTTAAACTTTACCTAAGCTGATTTCATTTGAATCTGTCACAGAGTCTCCCAACAATTCCACTATCACTGCTGAAACTGAACTAGCAAATCTTAATTCATCTTTGCATGCTGAAACATGCCAGAATTCATTGTACGTAAGATAAATAGTTGAAATATGTCAAAAATTATGAAAGAGACCAATTATTCTCAAAACTTTAATGAATAAATATCCACGTGTTGTTTTTCAAGAACACCTCTCCTTCTCTACCTTCTTTTTCAATTCTGAAAAAGACATCCTACGAAGGCTGCGCTTTGGTAATGTGCTTTACATTTCATCCATATGATCTCCTGACATATCAATACGTTGACTTTCAACGGTCAGACAGAATCAAGACACCAGAGCTGCACCCTCTTACACTTTAGAGCTTCAAACCCCTCTTTAAGCTACTTCTTTGACACATCTGAAAGCATTCATTAACCTTGCAAAAGTAACCATCAAACGAAGTGACACAGTTAAGAGAAGCGTTGTAACAACATTCTTTACTTGGAAAGTAGCAGACACAAAAAGGCAAATAAAGGCTTTATGCAAAATACAAGCTCCTAAGCATTTAATCACAGGATTTGGAACGAGGCCAGTTTTTACAGTGATGACATGAAAAAGGAAATTAATTGTCTACACAAGAACATAAATTAATAAGGTTAATTAAACTCACAAATACCGAATGCTTGAAAAGATAAGTGATTTGAATAATATTTTGGGGCGAAAGCATGAATAAAAAATGAAGTTTTACAGCTGCCATAATACATGATTCTATAAATTCATCTCCAGCTGTCCCAGACCGATACGGTTTCATAGTTAACACGATTTTAGAAACACGTCTCAAATCTATGTGAAAGGAAGTTCAAAACAGGATTTATTTTACTTTCCTAAGAAACTTTTTACATCCAGCAGCATCACTTCCATCACATTAAAATGCAACGTACTGCAAGTTTTGTAAAATAGGTGCATATTCTACTATAGCAAGAAGTAATATTTTTGAATGGACGAGGAGATATACAACTGTCTCACAGCTTACAAAAACATATTCCTTGTCACTGCATAAACTCTGTCCAGTCTTATTTGCACTTGGAGGAAAATGGACTTCAACAGCTGATCTCCACACTTTCTGTAATGACACCTTCAGTGAACCTTCCTTGCACAGACACAACAACTACCAACCTTTCTTGCAACCTTATGTGTTCCACAAATTAAATGTTCAGCAAAATTGGTCTAACTCACACTGCCCACGGAAGCCGCATCATGCCATTACACCTCCCCAAAACAGTTCTTGAAGTCACCGTTTCAATGAAGCATGTGCAAGGCTCCCAACTCACATTCCATACACGACTATCTTGTGAAAAGTCACCAAGGAAGGGTACACGTGTAATCTGGAGAGATGCACCAGGGAAAAGTGCTGGGCCTGATCTCTTCCAGCTTAGAACATTCTCTGGTTCTATGTTTATACTTTAAGTTGAGTGCACTGAGTGAGAAATGCAATCATAATTCAGATTTATCCCCTGTTAATAACATTTACTGTGTAGATAAAAAATTAATATGCTAACGGACTGAAGGCAAAGGGTTGCAAATAACCATGTAAATAAAACGTCAAGCGTGACTCGGAGTCAACCTGTGTGAAGATTTTCTCTAAATTGTTCTGGGGGTTAACTGCAAGGTGCAATTTTAAAGGCTGGAAACTACAGGCATGAGGCATGCTGCAAAAACTCAAACACATCTCTAACAAATACTTCAGTATGCGTCTGTATATGAGGATGGCTCAGGTCACATTTGAGTATGTGCTGGGAATGAAAGGACACTGTTTTAGAGACAAAGTGATCCAGCACTGAGAATCCACACTTGAGGCACGAGAGCAGAACAGTCCCAGAGAAGGTATTTATTTAATGGCCCTAAATAAAATTTGTCCCCATGTACAACTGGAACTGCTGCTACTGTTCAAGACTGTTCTACTGTTCAAGACTAATTCTACTGTGAAGCAAAAGACAGATGATTGATAGATTTACTGCCTGCAGCTTTTCCATCTTTTATCTTTCTGACCTTCACCACAATGGCCATTTATGCTGAGCTGTGTGAAGTTAAACGCCCCGTTTAACCAACATCTGGGGCACCTCCTCTAAATTAACTTGTATGGATGGTATAAGAATTATTTCGACTCTCACAAGGTGGTCAGGCACTGCACTAATTCACTGCATACTGTATTATCTGTTTTTGGCCACAGTTATTTAATTGTCCTTATGGGAGTACCTCTGCAAGACCTATAAACATAGAATGTACCTCTGCAACAAGAAATCAGGTAGAAATTAAGGCACAGATATAAAAGAAAATAACTTCTGGGGTTGGTTTTTTTGCTTCATAAATTTTAAGCCTGGGAAAACCAGCGTATTCTTTTCAACAGCAGTTCAGGAGTTTTTCCTATAAACAGAAGATATAAAAAAATAATAATCCACTGTAGTTCTCAAAGGCTAAGGAAGCCTTTTAACCCTCAAGCAAACTTGCATGAAGATCTTGGTGGATTATGGTCTTTGCTGTCTTCTGTCCCTTCTCAGCACTATCCTTTTTTCTTGCTTAATATTTGCTTTACCCTGCATAGCATACATAGCATACCCTGCATACTGTATACAGAAAGGAAATTGTCTAACAGAGTGAATTGAAATGACTCATATGAAATATTATTGCTTTATGGCTGCATACTCATCAACATGTAGCTGGCTTAAGCATCTGAATCTCTAGGAACACAAAGCGCTAACAGAATCATGGAAAACAGGGTAGAGAAACTGTAACAAAATAAAAATGGTACAATTAAGTACTTAAATAGGTTTAATATTAATCAGTCTTGCAAGTGATAATAGTTATTTACCACACATTTAACTGTTCTAAATGACAGATTTCTCAAACAGCTACGGTGTAAAAGGAAGCACAATGAAGTACCTGAAACAGACAGAACACACAGACTTTTAAACTTAAGTGAGGAACTAGGAGCTATTCACCTCAACCAAGGTCTTGGACAGCTGCTGCAAGCATTCAGAAGAGAGAAACGAAATACAAATTTCCCAAACCAACCCTATTGCTAATTCCTGATGGTACGGCTGTATCACTGCCCGAGATGTCAGACAGCACATACTTCACACTCTGCTCCGTAACATCAGAAATGGAGAGAGGCCTCTCCTGTGAAGGGGACAAGGTCCTCTCTTGTGATATGCTCCAGCTTTTCACAGGCTGCACCTCAGCCTTGCAACCAGAGTGCCAAAGGCAAATCGCCCACCCTGCCACCATGCTTGCAAGGAAAACCAATGCAACTCAGTAAGATGTAACTTCATTTCCTCTCTTTGGCTCTCTCCTACTAAAGGCAACAGGGAAAGAAGGGAAACTCCTTGAAAAAAAAAGTACGTAAAAAAACATCAACAATTTCACTCCTAATGAATTTTTTTCCTTTGCTATTTGTGGTTTTTTTCAAGCAGAGCCAAAGGAACAGCATTATTTTTAAGAGTGTACTACGTAGCAAATACAGAATTTTATGTTCTTCCCCAACCCCAGGAGTAAAATCAAAATTGTTTCCTACAGAACGGGATAACAAGCAAGTACCAGACTGGGGTTCTTTGAACTTATTCGTAGTACTCCACTCAGCAAATAAATCTTAATTCTTTTGTAAGCTCACCAAAATAAAGCTGAAGAGGCAACCAACATGTGAGCAATTGCACTGCTATGGTAGAAAATCAACATTTTTTTTTTTTTTTTTTGTTTGCTTGAAAGATGACATACTTAGTCATGATCTTGATCATCCTGAAAATACAGTGGGGAGTTAAGTGCAAGGCAGTGCTTATGTGTAAATGATTATGAGATTATAGAGATTCACTGAGGTCAGTGTTCTTTTTCTAACCTACTTTCTGAGATTAGAGAAAGTGGTTTTTAAAGACTAATCACATCTGACCTGGGTAATTTTCCTTTGGGGACTATCATAGCTGATCATCACCTAATAGCTGCAAAACTCAAATGATTCTTAAACTGAAAATGAGTTAGGGTTAGGAGATGTTTGCTCCACGTACAGAGAACAAACCAAGTATATCATTAAAATCAGCGTACAGCACTTCAGGATAAGAAGTCTGTTTTCCATTTCAGAAGGTATGTGTAAAACAGAAGCAAACACTGACAAGGCAGCACATGTCCATCTTCCTGGCCTAAGGAAACCCACAGGCAACCCTGGCTAACACAACTGGCCTTACAGAACACTCTTCTCGCTTCCTCCCAAAATGAATCATTTACTGAGGAACTTATTCTTGCAGTTTTCCTGCTCTCTTTGCACATCTCCAAGGCTGATACAGCAGAGAGTCTGTCTGAGCCCTTCAAAGAGCATATTCCTTTTAAAAGTGTAAGTACTTTAGCTGTTCTACTTCATCCTAAGTTTCAAAGAAAGGTCGCTCAGCTCGGAGCATCCTTATGGCCAGCCTCAGGTACTGCAGCCATTCCCTTTTCACACGGGCTGAAATCTCGTTTAACACCAACTTTTGCCTCGTGTTTCCTGGTGCGTGCAGCTCCGACCAAGAGGAAACATGGTTTAGACATTGAGATACCTCAAATCCATAGCACACTACTTTGCCTGATACCCTGCACAACAAAGGCCCCGACAACTCTAATGATTTCTTTCTGGACTAGTGATGGTCCATCAATCTAAAAAGAAAATCAGACCTTTATTTCTGCACCTTAAATATTCTCAATTATAGACTGACTTAGGAGCTTATGAGATGTCACGAAGGCAGCTCCTGACATCAATCCCACACACAGCTCCTGAGCTCTGCCTGCCTTTTGCTCATTCAGGAGAGCACTGCTTGATTTCTTTTAACCCATCCAGCCACCAATTCTCGCAGAAACTTGAAGCAACTTATTTTTTAAACTTATTTCCCCCCAAATGCTGCTGAAAATGTCCTCAGGGCTCTCAATGATTCTTTACACGCTTGTAGCCCAGACTGATGAAAATATAAAAATAACACTACCAAAGATTGAAAGATAACAAATAGAGCAAGCCCATGAATTTCAAGTACGTCATGTGCCAAAACAAACAGTGAACTCTCTCCTAATCCAGTTAAACCACTGCTGACTTTAAATGTATTATATTTATGAAAATGGTATTACCTCAATCCAATGATTAATTCTTTTTGAATGCTCCTACTTCTACTTTCCTTGAATGCCAACCTCTACAAACATCATCACACAAACACAGAATCTTGTTTTCTCATCCATCAGGGCTGGAAATCACTCAGGAAGATGGCTGAGAACTTAGAATAATCACCAGTCACCATTCTTTCCATAAACTTCAGCACAAGTGTGTTTCACCTCCTTTCTAGATTCAAACATAGTGCCAAAAACATTCATTACAATGGCTACCCTGGCTCTTCTCCTTATGAAGGCTGGCATTCAGTACACTTTGCACTGCTCAGTTGCTCTACAGACAGTTTAAGATTGTCTAGAAACTGTGTTTTATGACATGATAAGACACTTCTGGATATTTCCTACTGACTGGTTTGGTTTGCCTGCTTTCCTAACAGGTTTTATTTCAGTAGCCTTCCAGCAATTAAAAATTTCCTTAAAGTTAGGAAGTTTGAGAAAACTCCTATCCCTGTGAGAGATCAGGTCTGATGAGAGCTAAGGAAGTACAGGAGAATGGTTTTTTCCTCTTATAAGGTTTTTTTTTTTTTTTACAGATAGAAGCATTTCATACAGGTGAATCAGCTGAAATGTAGCATTATGTCTGAGATGACTTCGTTTTAGGAAATTCTTAATAGCTAAGTAATTAACGAGGCAGATAGAAACGCACAAACTTAATTTCTAGCTGTTTCCAGTGCCCACTGGTAGCACAGAGTTAACAAAACAAATAAAAAACATAAACGTTACCTTTATAACGCCTTCCCCAGGCCCCATGTCTGTGTAAATCTTGACGTTGTATGATATATTGGAGAAGGTTGGGGAATTATCATTTGCATCAATCACCACGATATTGACTGTCACTGGGGTACTCTCCTGCACGCCATCAGAAGCTATCATCTTCAGGGGGAAAAAAAGGCAGGCAAGAAACATAATTTAACAGTGCATTCTTAAGACAAATGCAACTATGAGAAAGCACAGTATAAAAAGTAAAAAGCAGTATTTAGCTTTACATTTGTTTTTTAACACGTAGCAAACGAATTACAGGAGGCTTCAATTGAGCTTGAGCTTGAGGCAACAGTGTGCAAGAAACAGGGCAAAAGCACCTTGAAAAAGTACTGTGTCAGAATAGCAGAAGAAATGAGAGGGAGTAGCTGCGTTCCAGGGCTGGGATCTGAGTTGGCAGGATGTGCAGCAAGTCCCCAGCTATGCTGGGTACCCTGAAGGAGCAGGATCTGGCCACAGCACACCAACCTGTTCAACAGTGCGTATCTCAGGCACTGTAACACACAGGATCTGCTGTCCATCCATGTTGAATTTCAAAGACAGCATTTTCATGTGGGATGTGAAGAGCTAGAAGGTCGTTCTATGCCACAGACAAAAATCTGAATTCTCTTTTCAAATGTGCTTTGCCTATATGCCCATTTGCAAACTAGCTTAGAACTGTTCCAGGGTTTCCTGACTGACTGCAAACTGCCTCTAGAAAAGCAGAAAGTAGAAAGTAGAGACATCATGTTCCTAGCCCAAGGGCTAAGAAAAGGCAAAGTTGGCCTCAAGGCCAAGCATGAAAGAGGAAGGTTGGACTGTATCATGGTGGGTGACAAAGATACAGGCCTGGAACCATTGATGTGACGCCAACACGGGGGGGATCTTAAATCTTGCTAGCAAACCGAACACATGCTTTTTGGAAGAGAACACTATCGGGTAGTTCCACCACTTTGCCACTTCTTCATCTCTGCCATTTTAATAACCTGCAATGGTGTTACAACTAATTATTTTTCAACCCATGCTCTGACTGATGTCTGGTATGCCTTCAGAAGGACTGAGCTTACCGAGAAGGTGTAGAGCTGCTGGGCTTCTCTGTCAACAGGCTGCAGCAGGGTGAGGTAGCGGGTGATGCCACTCTGGGTCACAGTGAAAAAGGTATTGTAATCATTCAGGAAGAGATGGAGCTGTGGGTCCTTGGTCTTTGAAAAGAAATAAAACCACCAGATTCTATTATTAATTCTTATAAGCCATTAAGTTTCCAGTTACTCAGTGCATGTGCTAGCTCTCATCAAAACCTAAATACTCAGAAAGCAGAATATGGACATTGACGAATCCATGAAACTTTAAAAAAAATAAAATAAGAATAATTTAAAAAGACAAGGAAAAAAGCCTTTAACAAAATGTTACACACTGACCTGAAAAATCTTATCTGCTTGATGAAGGAGGTATTAAAAATCTTTTATGTATAAGTTAAGTAAACCCAACTATAAGCAAATAACTATCTTCTTCTTTGAGATGACTTTTTCCTTTAAATAGATTTTTAAGCCTAATATAACTAACTTAACAGCAGCGAGAAACCAGATCCAAGCATCTGTTTTCAATCATACTGGAAACAAAACAAAACCTATCTGGATTAATGAAGCAGTAACACAGGTGGGCTGGTGCAGTGAAAAAAGATAATGATACATGTTGAAACATACCACTAAATAAATGCTAGTCAGGGATTTTCTTTGTCTTGGATAGAAATCAAAACATCCTGATGCAAAATCACTAATTTCTCAGCTGATCAGATCAAAACCATACTAAAACAATTATGGTACCATTTGCAGTTTGGAAGTAACGTTTAGGGTAACAACAACAAAATTGGCATTGTATTTTGTTAGTCAAAGGCATTGTATTTTGGTAGTCAAGGATTCTCTAGGCAGCCTGCTGGGGGGACATATTATGCACTGAGATTATACATTGCCCCCACAACCGGGCAAGCTCCAAGAGAGGTAATGCAATGCTGCTGCAGCATGCAACACCACAGACAACAAACCTCTGGTTAGATACCCTGAGCAGGCAGAAATACCTTTTGGTGCAAACGGGATCTCAGCTAAGACAAAAGAGGAAGAAAATTCCTGCCATAGACAGAACCAGCAATTATTATTCAAAGGGAATAGAGCAGCTAATTAAAGTCCAGAACCTCAAGCCAGTTCTGTCCTGAGCTTGCTAATTGGCTAAGAAGCTGCAGAATGGACTTGCTATCCTGAGTCCTTACCTCTCAGTCACTGGATGCCAGCACAGAACAAACAAAAGGGTCCCTGGTGTTTTGAAAAGCCCTACAAACTAATACACTTCACTTCTCCTTTGAAGAAAGGCTGTGGGAGCTGGACTTCAGCTTGGAGAAAGGCCCTGAGGAGACTTCAGTGTACGCCTTCCAGTACTTAAAAGAGGTTATAAACAAGAGGAATGGCTTTACATATAGACAGACAGTGTCACTGCAAGGGGGGGTGGTTTTAAACTAAAGGGGGAGATGTAAGTCAGCTATGTGGGAGAAAATTTTCACTCAGAGGGTGGTGAGGCCCTGGCACTGCTGTCCAGAGAAGCTGTGGATACCTCATCCCTGAAGGCATCCAAAGGAAGGGCCCCGGGCAGCCGGATCCAGTGGGGGGCAGCCAGCCCAAACAGGGGGGTCGCAAATGGATGGGCATTAAGGTCCTTTCCAACCCAAGCCATTCACAGAATCATAGAATGGCCAGGGTTGGAAGGGACCCCAAGGATCGTGAATCTCCAACCCCCCTGCCACATGCAGGGCCACCAACCTCCACATATAATGCCAGACCAGGCTGCCCAGGGCCCCATCCAACCTGGCCTTGAACACCTCCAGGGATGGACGGGGCATCCACAGCCTCTCTGGGCAGCTGTTCCAGCACCTCACCACACATTCTGTGATTTTCTGTTATTGAAATGACAGAAGTGCAAATTGTGACCAGGAGAAAGTATTTATGTTATCATCCTCCATCTCTTTAAAGATAATTCTGAGCTATTAACATGATTAGACTGCAAAGGTTATTCCACATTACAATTACATTTGGAAAAAAAGAACAACAATGTTATCTCTTATTGCCTTCTGTATTCCAATAAGCATGCCTATGGCCTTGTACATTAACTTAATCCTAACTCAGTACTTTTCTCTCAGTTACTCTTCAGTTTATTTCTGTTGAAGTATGAGGTGAGATTATATAGAAAGAAAGAAAATGTGATTTGGGAAACACAAAAGGCTATGGGACGAGTTCTGTAAAAATTTTATCAAAATGTCCCATATAACGTGGAGATGAGGAATCAGAGGGCTACTACCAAGAACAAAACAAAATCCAGTGGCTGCACAAAGCATGACTTAAGTAGTTTCACCAGCTGCTTTTCACTGCAGTGCTACAGAATGTGGTTGTGTAGAGTAAGATGCAATGGTTAGCTAAATTCAACAAATTATCCAAAAAAGTAGCATTATATTCTTCACTGAATATTTTCTCAACCTGAATCTGAAATGCTTCTAGAAAGTTAACACCTGCCTTGTTATCATTGTCATTTCACACAAATGAAAAAAGAAAACAAACTACAGAAAAGTTCACCAGTCCCTACAACCCAGCAGGCAAAGACACTCAAACTAAGTCTAACATGCACTAAAAGTCGTAACAGACAGCTATGAGGACAGACTGGGACAATGGAAGGAGAAAGAAATTTATTTTTAGCAATCCAAAATACTCTAAAGAGAACCTATTTTTGGAAGGCTAAGATTATAGTATTTAAATGTAAAACCATTTCAGTTACTGAATGCTACTTGAAAGAAATATCAAAGTGTTCCAAATCAATGGTTTTCTACTGCCCAAAGCTTTGCTGTAACTAAGCCAACTCTCAGTAAAATTAAAATGCATTTTACAACTAGCAATGCAAATAGTAATCTCTTTTTTTTTCCATGCAAAATTATGGAAGGTAACTGCCAATAACTGTTCACTTTGTATACAGGATAAAGTCAGTCAAAAGTTTAATTTCCAAATGTTCTGGCTGGTTGTTCCAGTTCTTGCTTGTCATATCATTTTGAACACTAATGCACAGTTTTTTTTTCCTCTAATTTGTTAATGAGAAAAAAAAACAATAATGGAGATCCTATACATTCCAAAAGTCATCTATCCTATTCCTTAGCTATTTTTGTCTTAAAAATTTTACCCCAGTGTCTACGTTAAGTCAACTTTAATGCAGTCGATACCTGTTTTTACTATTTCTATGCACGTTGGGCATACAAAGCAATTTATTTTCTTAATATCTGCAGTGGTTTGCCTTCACATTTTTAACACATTTCATGCTGAAAGAAAGTCTGCATGAGTGTGCACACATCACCTGGCAGGTACTGCGAATGAACACAATTATGGGAAACAACTCATTCATGCTGCCTACAAAATTTCTCATGCTCTAGTTTCTTAAACTATTATTTCAGATGGGCTTGGATTGACCATTGATACCTAACCAAACTACTGGTTGATGTGAACTGGTTTGTCTCTAATAAATTGTTTAGCACATGATTTTAAGCAAAAAATATCAGAATCCACATGACAGAGTAAACATGTGACCTGCAAGGACTATTTCAAGCACACAGTGCAAACCTAAGATGGTTTATGTACCTCAGACCTCTTAGTAGACACTTCTTAAAGGAAAAAGAAAAAAATATACATTCTGTAATAGTGAAGATTTATATAAAAATATATAATTATATAAAGAGCATAAAGCAATTATAATATAAGCATGGCTCAACTCTTCTGAAATGCACAGGTCTACATCACAGATGAACTTGAACAGTGTAAAGGGCTCTTTGCGAGCTTCAGGACAGAAGTGATATTCTCATTCTCACAGAAATACTGATGGGGCAGAGAAAAATGAAGGACAGGGGAAAACATATACATAAACATATAAATCACACAATTCAAACCAAAAAGGATTTTGCAAACATAATACCCATTACCTATGGGAATGGCTACAAAGCATAAACAATACAAGCTACAAAGCAAAAACACCTATGCAAAATGAATACAAGTAAAGAAATATAAACCTACCAACGATGAACGTTGTATAAAAGCAATATATTTTGGGAAAAAGATGGTTACACACAAAAATATACTGAGATCCAGAAAGTGCTCCCATGCACTACTGATAAGCAAAGCCTGGGTTTAAGTTCCTTCTGCTTGAATTTTTTGGAGAAATAACCTGAAGTTTGAAAACCTGTGCTGATGTTCGTGTTACCTTTCTTATTTTCTTTTCCACTCATTGGAGCTTACAGCTCCTTTTAGAAGAAACAGTTTTCTACACTTTACTAAGATCAAAGCAAACTTACATGATATCGTCCAGAAAGAATAAACAGACAACATGTTTCAACATTCCGAAGCACTCAGTTGAAGGAATATATCTGGCTGTTAATTTCTCTAGGGAGCCAGAACAAGCCCCGGCTCCATGGAGCATTTCATGATTTGGGCATTTTTCCTGCTTCATGTCATTATGTTCCCTTTTCAGATTTATGGAAAGACAGTCCAAAATCCAGGAGTGATTTGTGCATCAGAAAGCAAAAAAGGAGTTTGCTTTGGTTACCAAATACTGTCTGTGCCAAGACTAACCTAATCCCTTCAATGCTGTGAACAAGCACAAAAATGCCAACCTTGGAGGAAAACAGGCAAGGAGTTCTGCAGGGCCTGATGAGCTGATCCTCCAAGCTCACAGTAGCTTGGATTGAGCAGACAAGGTAGACGCAGTACCTGGAGTGCTTCTCCTACACCTTAAACCTTGCTATTAGATATTATGAGACTAAAGTGCAATCTCCTCATAAGTTTTCATGATCACAGCATCGCTGAAGTTGGAAAAGACCTCCAAGATCATCCAGCCCAACCGTTCATCTATCACCAGTATTCCCTACTAACCCATGTCCCTCAGCACCACATCTAACTGTTTCTTGAACACCTCCAGGTACAGGAACTCCATAACCTCCCAGGGCAACTCATTCCAGGATCTTACGGAGAAGAAATTTTTCCTAACATTCAACCTAAATTTCCCCTGGTGCAATTTGAGGCTGACGACTTCAGCTGCACAACTGTTCAGGCAAACAGAACCCATGGAGTAAAACAATAAGTAAAAATCCTGAGTAAGCGGCAGAGATGAAAGCCAATCTGAGAAAATTCTGTCCAAGGTACATTGTGAATTTTTTTGTTTTTCCTATCTATTTTTATTTCTTCAAAGTGAGGTCATTAAATGATACTTCATCATACAACTTAAAACCAACGACAGCAAAGAAAGGTCCACCATTTATGCCATCTCCACCTGGGAGGATATTATACCAGAAGACTAACGAGAGAACCAAAGTTGATGCTGAGTAATGCTTTATTTCCTATTTCTTTCAGTCACCACCAAAACCTCAGTGCTTACTGTGCAAAAGAAGGGCAGAAAGAATAGCTTCAGAAGGCAGGCAACATACTGGACCAATATGGGTCCAACATACGCAAACTACACGAATAAAGAAATCAAATACTATGGTAAAAGTCAAGAAATTCTTTCTTCATAAATGAGGAAAAAAGGATTCAGAAAGGAAAGAAAACCTGTCTTTATAAATCCTAAGAAAGAAAAGCAATATTCTCTTTTGGTTGTTTTAATGGTGATGTTAAGGGGCCGTTACATTCAGGAAGACTATTTCCTGAATTAATATTTTGTAATGTTACTGTTAGAATGTCACAGAACTGCCATACAGGAACAGCAGTAGTTTGCAAACGCTCCTCTAGGGAAAATACTGGCTGCAAAACAAGTTCAAACAATAACAGTGTAAGTAATATACAAGCAATCAGGCAAAAATCAGCAAAATGCTTTGGTAATTAAGATGTCTCAGTATTTCTGGTTTATGGTAGGAATCCATTGTTCCTCCTTATCTGCATACGTTCATGAAAATCCATAATCTGTCTTTTAAGTTACATTTCAAATTTGTCCATTCACTCATCAGAAATCTATATTTACTAAGTGCATTCACCCATTCCTTGTTTTACCCTTTTGGTTCGGGATGGAGGCACCTTCATGTAAAATAATCTTTCCTTTACATTTTCCACGTGTCCTCTAGAAGCATGAATGCTGAGCAACCACCTACCTAGTCTGACTTCAACTTCACAATGAAGGATAAGGCAAGAACATGATCTGTAGAAGAGGATCTGGTGAGGAACGGAGATGCTCAGCATCTGCAAAAGCATCAGGGCTACTGCACAGATGCTATATGAATGCATGCTGGCACACGTTAATGCCTCTGAACATAAGCTGGTGCACTTTATAAACATGCCACTGCTTTGTGGTCTAACGAGCAATGCACAAATTACCTTGATCCTCGAGTTTATTCATCAAGACACTGTGTGTGGTATCAGTGAACAGCCTGGCAGTCAAGGAGCAGTAATAAATGTGAATGCTGATTAGTTTCTTTTGACTTTGAAATTAAATCCTGTCCTTTAACGTTGTTTTATTTTTGTGTGTGTGCTTCTATGAGATTCTGCAAGATTCAGCACACAAGGCAGTAAGACAGTTTCTGTACAGTGTTTTTCCCCAACCTTTTAAAAGGACGTATCAGAAATTAGTATTCTCCTAAGGATGCAGAAGAGTGAGAAAGCAAGCGTCTTGAGAAGCCTTTTGTAAACATCAGTCAGACCATTCAGTTTATAATTCCTCATCTCACCTTCAGTTTACTCTGGTCTTAAGGTACTCATGTAGCTTAATTTAATTTATGCCATTTAAACAGACTACTTAATTATATCAGCACTTGGCAGTGCTGTTCTAGTTAAAGGTCTGTTTGAAACGTCACATCTATGAATTAATTTCTGGAAGGTTTATAGCAAGACCACATTGTAATTCCTAGGAGGTTTACATTTAGAAGCTGACTTGTATTTGCCTAAGATATACAGTTAAGATGACCACTTTCTTCGTACACTGATCTGAGGGCAGGGAGTTACTTTAATAAGAAATATAATCTCGACTGATTTGTCAATTAGAAGACTGAATAGACTATATTTGGTCCACGGTCAACTTCTCATCAGAAATCCATACTTATTAAGTGCATCAATTTACAGTATGGGCTGCTGAGACAGAGCAACTCTTCCCTCCCCCTGCCATGTTTGGGAACTGAGCCCTGCCTCTGACCCTTATCCTTCCTTAAGGAAGTGACCCAGTGGGTACAGAGCCATCCTAGCAGCAGAGAGAAGGGAAGACCACGAGAGTCACTGGGCAGGCTCTTGCATCCCTCCTGCCCTAGCACATGGCATCAAATCTCAGCAGGGTCAGAGATTTTCATTAGTTAGTCTTCACTTTTGGGGAGGAACGGGGCTGGAATCAAGATTACCATTTTTGCATAGTGCTGGTCAGTCCTGACTTGAGAATGGGAACAACGCAAAGCAAACATAGATGCCCCTGCTGCAGGGTGAGCAGCGTGTAGCCTGGCACAAGGATACTCCCTGCCAAGTCCTGCTCCCAAATGGAGTCAAGGCACCAGAGTAGCACAACCCCAATGCCTGAACCTGTAGCAGAGGAGCAGAAGAGAAGCCCATGATAGAAGCAGATAGCTGTAGGGGTTTGGCAACTGCATGCCTGCTACTTACTGATGGAAGACTACGCCTAGGGTTCTGTTGAGAGGCACGGATCAGACCACCCAGGCATCTCAGGCCATTGGGATCAATGCTTTGCTGACAACTTACTTTTCTTTCTTCTCTTCTGTTCTTTAAGTAACGATGACAATTTGTCTTAGTTTAGAGAAGTTTATTGTCATGATTTAAGATTTCATCTTTCAATACTGAGACTGTGTTTCAGAAATTGCATCAAATCAGGCTTTCTTTTAGTGTGATTTACGCTTTTTTTTTCTTTTTCTTTTTCTTTTCAAACAAAAACAGGGAATTTGAGGGAAATTCACCACAAAGCAGTACTGGTTAAGTAACTATGATTCAGACTGAGACGCTGAAACCTTTCCAGACGATTTCACTGCTATGGAGAAGCACAGACACTTGAATGCTTCAGCAAGAGACCTTGCTCCCTTTTAAATTTCATTTGAAATTCAAGTTTCATTTGAAATATTTTAATAGATTAATGGACTTGCAATGAATCAACACAAAAGAGCAGAAGCAAGCATCTATTATGCAATACCTTTCGCAAATTGTCCCAACTGTCCATCACACAGCAGGAGGCTGCATTAGCACTTGGTGCCACATCATTTCATAGTCCAGAAAGCCCTGGCAGTTATTCATCATGCAGAACTGAAATATTAACCTTTTTCAATAATATACAAATATCACAAGCTGGGATACTTTTGGCTGTACTGCATTTTGAGTCATACAAATTAATGTTTGTCCTTAACTTACGGATATTAGGAAAAGATTCTTCACCAGAGTGCAGTGAGCATGGAACAAGCAGGAGATGCAGAGCCCTGTGGTCAAACCTACTTGCAATAAAGATCATTTTGAGCTATCAAATGCTGAGTTTTCAGTCTCACGTATAATGCAGCATATAGCAACAACAGCAAAGAACCTTACGTGATCAAATCTGCCTTTGACATCTTGTGGTTAGAAATCTGCAACCACCAAGGAAAATGCAAGTTAAAAAGAGCACTGATAACTACTAATCTGAAAAAGCTCTGGAGGTTAATGCAGATGAAAGTCCTTCCTCCTTTCCTTTGGAGAGTGCAAGAGTGTCTGCTAGGAAACAGGAGAGAGTCTGAGTTATTTCAAGCACAACTGATGCAGTCCCTCCTCACCAACCATGCCACAGGACTTCATTTACCCCTGCAGACACAGTACACAAGTAGGATTTTCCTAGGCCACCGCAGATGTATAAGCCAGAAGGACACATAGCCCTCAGGTGCTTGACCAGCAGTGGACTTGCAGATATGGAAACATCAGCAGCACATCACGTAGTAACAGCCAGATTTATGTACTATTTTCAGCTGTCCACCTCTCAACCCAGCAGCAAGACAACCGAGGCAGAAGTAGTTCTCAACCAGCTCTCCAGCTTGCAGAAATCCCTATTCTGGGTTTAGAATATGTCCCCCTAACATACCAATCTATCAGTCTCACAGATTTACTCGGTTTCAGTCTTTCACTCTTCAGGTGATTAATCTTCTACATTTTGTGAAGCCAGCGTATGGTCACAAAAGCGTGTTATAATGATGCCCTAGAATTCCAGAATTCTTTTGAATTATTTAGCTTTAGCCTCTCTTTTGCCTTCATCATAAGATGCAGCAGGTTGAGGGCCTCCACTAGCACCTTATCCCTCTAACTTAGCTCTGTTGTCTCATACCTTGTCATGTGCAGGCTCACCACCACTCCCTTCTCCCTTCAAACCTAGTTTAAGCCCTATCAGTGAGTCCAGATAGATCCTGGGTCAGAATTCTTTTTCCCCCTATGACCAAGGTGGATCCCATCAGGCCATGCACTGAATCAACTGCCCAATGGTTGAAAAAGCCAAAATTTGTCCGGTGGCACCAGCCTCTTCACCATGTGTTTATCAGATGGGTCCTCCTGGTCTTCTCAGTGTCCCTCCTTGGCAATGAAGGGATAGAGGGGGACATCAGCTGTGCTCTCGTTCTGTCCACTACTATATTATAAATATCTCTAGAAACCTTGAACCTACAGCTCAGCTTCCCTTAGGTATCCACAGCTAACAACAGAACAGAACCAAGACAAAAAAGTAAAGATGACTGCTGGAGAGACAGTGGTAAACAGAGCAAAAGGAAACGCCAATGAATAAAAGACATGATTGCATCAAGGTTGAGACCAGAAGAAAAGATGGCCATAGAAACTTTGCATGATTACTATCTGGTTTGCTACTCTTTTGGGTATGTTCAATTATTACCATAAAAGATGATAGAATCAAAACCTGAGCTGAGTAAAGAACAAAATGAGCATTTAGCCTCCTTTTCTCTTGTTCCTCATCTTCTGAATTGTCCGTGGAATTAATAATTCCTTCCATTTTGAGTTTCTCATTTCCTCATACACTGTGGTAGATCTACCCTTCTCATAAAATGCATTTCTTCTCCTATTCACACTATGCGCCCATTTTTAACAGAAGGCAGTTAAGCACAGCTAGGCAAAAAAAAAGTTAGTTTCCCAGTTCATGATCACTTCAAAACCCATTTGAACTCAATGAAAAGAAATCCACGTAATAGTAAATAGAAGTTTTTTTTTTTTTTAAGCTAATAATCTTACAATAAAAACATGAAAAAAAATCCAGTAAATACTAGCATGAGAATATTTAAGTTTCTATTTAAGACTATAAGTTTCTTATAGAGAAACGTACCTCCTCAACATCGTTGTCCAACACTGTGATTTGCAATGGAGAGGTCAGATTCCGGCTATCTGAGATGGTTGTTCCCACTGGGGAGGATTCAAGGATAAAGCCCTCGTATGTAGATTTTGTAAAGTAAGGCTTCTGATTGTTCTCATCAAGGACTTCAATATGCAAATTGGCAAAGGCAGGAAGAGGATGGCCGTTGTCTTGTTCAGCCTAAAAAATAACAGAAAGCTCGTATGTCAAAGCGTCTCACAGACAGTGAAGTAAAATTATGAACAATCACTAACCAGCATTGGCTTGCTTTTATGAATTGCAATCCAGCTGCACATCACATAGACAACTGTGTTATGAGATTTTGCATCGGGAAATAAAAAAGAAATGCCAATGACAATTTACATAGGCTGTAAGAGCAAGAATAGTTTCAGTTACAGTAACCTCTGTAGTCAAAATAAAACTCAGAAGCTATACAATACACGCATGGAATCTTTCGTCGCAGTATCAAGAGTTTGGGAAAATCCAGAAAGGAAGAAAGAAAACTGGAAACTGCTGACTCTGTACGACATAACTTGCATCTACAACATCAGCACGAGTGTTCAACCAGAATATAATGACAGTAGCTGTGGACATAGAGTTCTTGCTATGGATTCCTGGGTATGACGCTTTCTTTTCCTCACACACCCATCTTCATAATGGTAAGAGAAACTTTAAGTTTATCTCTGTGTATTTAAAATGTCAAGCAAGATCACTCCTTTCTATTACTACTTGTCACCTTCCAACAGCCATGCCTCCCCTCCCAAGCATTAGTCACTGGTGGTTTCACTTGATCTACTGTTATTTTCAAACTTTCTACATACAAAAGCACTAATTTATCCTTCTGGCATGCAAATCCACTATGTTTGGATGGATTTACTTTTTTTTTTTTTTTTAGTGATTACCTATGATCAATTAAAGCAAACACAAGCATGGAAGGTAGAAGACAGGTAATTTGTTCTTCACTTTATAAAAGGCAAACCAATTTTAATTACAGTGCTGCTCACAACTCCTCAAAAAGACAACAGCAGAGTGCTGTCAGCCTCACACTCCTACGGCTTTATTTCCAACATCTGTAGGTAGGCAGAACCCAACAGTAGTGCTGCATCTTTCTGCAGACATGGGAAGTCTGTAGTATAACAGAATGTTGAGGAGTTAAATACTTCTGAAGAGACAGCGCAGTACCTTGATCCATTATTAACTATACTTCCAGTTTGCAGAGATTTTATTTTCATTCTGGTACTATGCCTGTTATGGGTAATTCCTTGTTTTTTCAAATCCTCATCCCTTAAGTCCAACACCATAGGAGCCTCCTTATGGAAACCCACAATTTGTATTCCAGCAACAATTTACTTTTTCTTTCCTCTTTAGACTGTTCTGTTTCTTACATTTTCTTTGGTCTAACAAATGTTAATTCGATACAGAGCTCTGCTTTGTTTACAGAGGAATTATAGTTGAAATAGTATGAGTAACAGAAAAAAGAATACACTGTTTATGATGAACGCTGCAATTCGAAATTAAAAAAAAAAGTGTAAATATCAAAATTGTTATCTTGCTCAGTAATTAATAAGAAACTCATTCAGAAGACTCAGTTCTTAGGAAGAACATATTTTTTCACTTGGCAGAGATGAGTAACAATGAGACTGTCAGAAATTTAAAGCAACCCCCAACCTGCTTCTACATGGCTATTTTCTTACTGCCAAGGTGAGAACCAGCAAGTGGGTCATGCATAACCAGGCACTGCCATCTGAAATTAATCAAGCTTTTCTGACAGGGTTATGTTTGGCTAAAGAAAGATAACCCTATTGAAAAAGTTGCAACTTCTGCTGATTACTTCAATAGTAGATCAACATTTCAGTAATCAGGTGCAGGAGGTGCCACACTGCTCTTCATATGGACTTCAGATGGTCCAAGTAGAGGTGACCGCTAAGACAATGTCAGAAGAGCTATGTTCTTCCCCAAAAGAACATGCTTCACTGACAAAATGACTCCCCCTTCAAACAACCCAAAGGTGGATATTATATGAACAAATGGGCTCGCATTTCTGCAATGAAGACAGTTTAGATTGATGATATACAATCATAAGGAGGCATTAATAGAGAAAATAAGAACGAAAATACTACGAAGCCTTGCTGATACTAATCCACACTGAGATGAAGACTTAAGACTTCCACAGTCAGGAAACCAATCTGTAAGACAACAGCAGGTACCTTCACGCTACCGTCAAGATACACAGAATTAAGACTCTGGCAACTTCTCCTTTAGGTAGGTGAACAAAAAAAGAAAAAAAAAAAAGAAGGGCAAAGTAATGTAAAAAGTCAAATAAAAAATGTGTGAAAAAAGAGAATGGCAAAGTAATGCAAAAAGTGTTAAACTACTCTCAAATAAAAAATGTGCAGCTACATTTGTTACATATTACATATTTATTACCTATTATGTACGTTTTATACTGAAACACCATCAACTTCACTTATTCAAAGCACTGGACAAAGCAGTTCACTGAAAGAAAGAGGAAATGAAAGCAATGCAATGGACTCCCTGAATCTACTGGAACACCAAAATCATTCCTTCCATCAGACTTTGAAACCCTACCTACAAGGACAGTGGTAGCACGGAGGCAATGAAGTGCTGCCATACCTGTTCAGTCTGTGTCCACCTCACATACCCAAGGAGGTTCATGCCAATCCAGATCTGAATTCTTTAAATGAGAATTCTGTTGCACCCTGTGAGCTCAGACTGCCATAATACTGGGGTTAGCAAATACCTGACATCAGGTACCAGCCCTGCCGCCCTTAGGACCAATCTGTTCTCTAAGAACAATTTTATCATGTTCTGGATGAAGAAAAGCTTTGCTACAATTAAGAGCCACCAGTCTTTCCTTCTTTTCACAACCTGCACTTTTCTACCTGCACTTGAGTCCCTGAGTCATTTGCTTTGTACTATCACAATCTTCTTAAATTCCCTGAATGATTCGATACTGTTAAGCAACAAAACACTTAGGGTGTTTTCCTTATGCTATTCCAGCCTAAGCTTGTTGTATCTGCACCGACCAGGTTAGCTTGTGGATATTGCTTCTTCAAAACTGTGATCAAATCATTGCTTTTTTTATTTTTTTCTTATCCTGCAGGACATGGCACGGGAGATGCATAAATAATTTAAAGTGATGTATTTGGACTCATTTTTGCTACTGGATATTCATCAAATAGCCAGAAGCAGATATAAAACTTCTTCGATGGATAAACACAACTTCAAACTTTTATCCTCTATCAGATCTTTAAAAAACAAACAAACAAACAAACAACATGCAAAATTCATGGTTTACATGGAAATAACCGCGTACAGTAACATTATGTCTGTTATTTTTTGATTCAGCAGTAATGACACCTGTTAATGCCAACATCCAACTTTTTAGTTCACAAATGACATGAAACTTGAAAAATATCTGCATCCTCACGCATACACTTCTATGCCAAAAACTGCCACAAAAAAAGGAAAAAAAAAAAAGAAAAAAAAGAAGAGGATATCTTAAAAAATTGAACTTGGGCTTTTCAGGAAGATAAAAAAAGAAAGGTTCCTTTGCTATTAGATATCAATACTGGTTTTACATGTGATGCATCCATTTAGGCACACTGAAAATGAACTACACTGCACTTTACCATTAATCAACACCAATACAAAAGCAGGCTGTTAGAGACATTAATGGAGACCAACAAGAGGGGCACTGCCTGGCTGGCACCCATCTGTACACCCTGTCAGCTGGGTCAGCTTTTCGGTCCATCGTACCAAGCATCTCAGAACCACAAACACCTAATTCTGCTGCCATAATTGCCTTGCTCTCGTCTCCTTTTCATCAAAATGCTATGAGCAGCCACTGGTTATATCCTAGCATTTTGCAAGGCACAACAAAAGAAGGAAAAGCCTCTGGGAAACATGTGAGAGCCCACTGGAAAAGGTGTAATTTGGAGAAAAGTGGGCAGGCCATTTTCTGTTTAACACAAGAACAAGGGAAGAGCTTCAGACATTCAAACTTAAACTTGACTTCCAGCTGTGAAGAAGACGGAAATATTATAAAACATTTAGCCAATATAACTGAGCAGTCAGCACAGGTTCAGAGAAGGAAGGTCAGGTCTGAAAAGCTTAATCTTAATTTGTATTTTTAAAGTGCATGACTGAATTGGGAAATAAAGGTGAACCCTGGGACGTAATTTATCTAGATTTAGGGTAAGGATTGTATATCACACACTGGATTAACATACAAGGTCAGAAAGTACGGCAGAAGGAACGAGCTACTGAAATGGATTAAAAATTGGCTTAAGGACAAGCAGAACCAAATATCTTTGGAACACAGAAGAAATTTGACTTTACTGTCAGTGAAGCTTGTCATGTGGCAGTGAAATGATATTGGCACATAATGTGTCTAGACAGCACACTTTAAAAATCCCAAAATACGCATTTTTATTTCACGTGTCAAGGGTAACAGACTTCAATGCCAGAATGCGATGCTTTAAGTGAACAGTAATACTTCTAGCTGACCATCTTTCCACTAAATAAAACTTTCTTTCTCCTTAAATTTAAAGAAAATGCCAGAAAACCCCAACTACAAAATTGTAAGTGATGGATGGATGGAATTCGAAACAGCAACCATCAAAGAAATCCTGTTTACAGCAGAGAGAAACCGCAGCTGTTTCTGCTAATGAAACACATTACAGAGTTTGCCATTTATGGATTTTAATATTTCTGTTGCTCTGTGCATAACGACGTAGAATTTGTGGTCAATCTTAACTCACAGTCGCTGGTCTTGTCTAATGCGTCTGTGATTAACTGCTCTAAATACAAGCAAACACACTCATCATGCTGAGATGCTGCTAAAAAGCTATTTTCTGTATGCAAGCGTTAACTTTGGGGAAAGACTGGCTTCTCAATTACGATATGAATGTCTTGCAAAGGTTTTAAGATGCATTTTCCTGCCCCTATGCTATTCACAAAAAACTAACCCTGCACTCAGCTTTTCATTTCCACAACTCTTGTCACTGTATTATATACAAGACATAAAAAGTCAAGCTCGAAGAGAAGAGAAATTTCCAGATTACTTGGACTTGGTACACTTCGCTACAGCGATAAGTCAGCAGAAGTAATTGAATACTGAGTTCACGTAAGAGATGAACTTTTGAAAAGCCAATTTAAAACACAGTTATTGTACTTAATACCTACAGGAGATGCACAGCAGTTCAGCCAAACTAACGACTCTGTAGATTTCATCATTGTCAGGAAGTGCACTGACCAACTCTTTAACGAAAAACCATTTCTTCCACTCTTTTTCTAATCCGTCGCTGAGAGCACAAAAACATTCTCATTTGTTCAGCTCGGGATCTATTTTGAGGCAGAGCAATCACCCTGTTTTCCATTATAGCTGATACATCTCTAATGTTGTGTGAGAATGGCAGAAGAGAATATCTTCAGCTGCATTTCAAAAGAGAGAAAAAAAAAAAAAAAAACAAAGCATTTCCAGAGCAAGGACAACACATTTTTTGGAAGATCCTACTCGTCACGTGGGCTATATTTTATATTCCGCTTTGCACTCAAGAGGAACTTGAGAGAAAACAGCCAAAGTCACTGATATTTAGGAAGACAAACATTTTACCATACGGGTTACTTTCTAGTGACCTCTTCAATAACAGATACTATGAAGGTTTTTTTGTTTCTGCTTTTTAAAGCTGTCATCTGTTGCAGCCCTCACACGTAGTTCAGACTGCTAAATCTTCATAATCATATGTATAATTAAGCTACAATCACATTGATTAAACCAAATAAGGGGGGCTTTATTCTTTCTGCCAAAATTCCTATTTGCCACCATCGTACGATGCAGAAGAACAAAGAAGAATAAGCATACAACCTCCTAAGTGCAGGAAAAAAGATTTTTCAAGATAGAATCATAGAATTGCTCAGGTTGGAAAAGACCTTAGAGATCACCAAGTCACACCTTAACCTAACCATACTACCCTAACTCTAACAACACTCCACTACATCACATCCCTGAGCACCACATCCAGGGATACACTGGAAGAGAGGGACAGCGACAGCGACTTTGTTCAAAGTGATGACTAAAAGTCAGCAAACAGACCAAGAGACCAACATAGGACGAGAAGAATTGGAGGCTGATATTACAAAAGCTACCAAACACTGCAATATCAGATGTTTAAAAAAAAAAAGATAAGTCAGTTCAGGACTTAATTCACAAAATCTTACGGATCTCTTCAACAGCAGCCCAAGACTTTGCAGCTTAGTGAGACTCAAGGGATGCTTGTTGTCCCTCTGCCTGCTACCACTGTGTTTTCTTCTGATGTTTTTTCAAATTCTTAATAAAAGAACATCAAAAGAACAACAGAACTCGATCAAATCAATAATCCATGCAGTGCAACATCGCAGCTGCAAGCAGCAGCCAAAGAAGCCAGGAGAGAAACGTAAGCAGCTCCTGTTTCCTAAACTTAAGTTCTCTGAGTTTCTCTGAGGGCCGTTCTTCCTCAAACCTGCCTGGGCTCCCTTTAAGCCCATGCCAACCTTCAGCCCCACTCTGCTGCCTGTCAAAGCACTCTGCATCAGGTGAACAACCTCCTCCTGTTTTCAACTTGCAACCTGCTTGTGCCGTTTGACAACTCCTCCCTCTTGCATCGCAGAAATGAGCTACTGAGTCCTCTTCACTCTCAGAATTAGATTGTATTTCAGGCGTTTCTATGGTGTTCCTTTCCTCCAATTTGAAACTCCTTTAGTTCTGTCCCATCCTTTCAGTGAGAGAGTCCAGAGCTGCACACTGCAGTCAAGGCAGTCCACCCATCCTGGACCTACAGAGTACTGCAGTGATTCTCCCTTGTTCTGTTCTCCATTTTTCCTAATAATTTCTAATAGCCTATTTGCTTTTTCTTGACAGGCACAGATCACTGAGCCAGCCTTCACTTTCAGTTATCAGTTACAGAGCCAGTATCTCATCCCCAAGCCAGGGGAGATTCCATCACTTTGTGCATAAGGATCTCTTCTGACTTGTTTCACCCTATTTTTAGCTATGCAGAATTTTATCAGTCATTTTATCATCCATTTATTTCTTCTCACATAAAGCCCACAGAAGTATCTTGGCAGGCTGAAGAAAGGAGCAGATGGGAATGTCATCATATCAAAAAAAAAAAAAAAAAAGGGAAATGCCAAATTCTGCACATGGGGAGGAACACCTCCAGTACTTGTTAGGAGACAGCCAGCCAGAAAACAGCTTTACAGAGCAGCACCTGAGGGACCTCCTGGATGAACTGAACAACACGCCCTCAGAAAAAAAACCTGCTGCATTAAGAGAAGTGCTGCCAGCAGGCTGCATGCTGCTTAGCACTGGTGAGGCATCTGGAGGTCACTTCTGTGCAAAAGCTGACATACAGATTCTTGCACTTAAGCACAAGAAGAGACTCAAATACTGGGCCAGGTTGCCCTGAGGTTGTAACATCTCCAGCCTGGCAGGTATTGAGCCTCATCCAGATTGCAGGGGAGCTGCAATGGTCAGTCTCCGGGGATGCCTGCCAATCTTTACATTTCTAATGCTGTGTAGTAGCTCAAATTCATAATAAACACTGTTATTTCACCCTTACAGATTATTCCCAAGGTTCTTAAGAAGGGTTCTAAGCGCTGTCCTTGGTGACTTCATACTTTGAAACTCACCACTGCCTTGCCCTCTGCACCTCCTAGTGGGAGAAGCATCCTCTAAGCACCTCTCTCTGCTTTCAACTCGGCTCTGAAAATAAGTCTTTGTTTAATGAGTACATCAAACAAAACATAGCATACATGCACACCCTGCCTTCAGAGTGCCCACGTCCACTGGAGATCACTGCTGAACATCCAGCTGTTCTCATACAGTGCACTGACCTGCAACAGCCTCCACACACAGCTAAGATGGAATTTGGTCTGGCTGACAGCGGGTCTCAGTCTCTACACGTATACCCCAAGCAGGTACAACTTCCTTACACAAACTTCCTGTCCCCAGTCACAGCCTATATAAATGCCGCTGCCAACCAGGCAGGAAAAAAGGAAAGCCTTTTAAAACTTGGAAATCACACTCCACCCAGAGATTCAAGCCTGGCGAGCACACAGAGGAAATACAGCTGTTGCAAAGTTCAACATCACTGCTTGCAGAATAGGACCCCAATCCAATTTCCTTGTAATGTTGGAATTTGTAAGTCTGTTCAGCTCTGACATCTTGCATTGACCTTCTGCTACTGCTGAAACAACAAGGAAACAAAATCTCGCTACACAGAATTGTTTCTATGGCATTATCTGCAATGGGGTTAACGACAGTCTGACTGAATTGCCATCTGGGGAAAATGGATTTTTGAGGCGGGTATGCAAGATTTGGAAACATTCGGTAGGGATATTCTTCAAGACAATCTGCACAGCTGCCACACAGTGTTTAAGTAGTACTTCTGCTACTGACTATGCTGAGAAGGCACCAAAAAACCCCACGCGACTGACATAAAGCAACTCCTTTTCATAAGAGCCTGTTCCCTAAGAACTATAAAATCTTCACAAGCAAGAAAAAGCTTTGTTAAAAAGTTAGGCTACAAATGTTACTTCGAGGCTGGGAACTTATTCCCCATTTCCCTTTTGAAAAACTGGACTATAATTCTCCGGGTACGATCTTGCAAACAGCTCCTTGTCCAGCAAACAAGACAGCCATCAAATCCAAACCTTTTCAATGCAAACAGAAGGATGTTGTGGGGTATTGTGTCAAAGGTCTTGCAGAAGTTCAGAGAGATGACATCACTGGCTCCTCCCTTGTCCACTGATGTAGTTAGGCCATGGTACACGGTTGATTTTTTGCTCTGCAAGTAGCCATGATGTTTTTAATGAATCACCAAAAACTCATGCTGATCTGACAGTCCTTGTAATCTCACCACTTACCTTCTTCTCTATAGCTCTGAAAGCTATACAAGTCCCTAGGAACTAAACGACTGCCCACCATGAATGCACGTATCAAAATATGACCTCTTACAGGTGTGGCAAATTCCTCTGGAGTGCAGCATTTCTTCTTGTTAGTATTTCATGGATTGTGTAAGCCACCCACTCATTTCACAAGTTGATTTTAACGCTCTGCCAGGTTAGATTTTGTCTGATTGATAAATAACTGCTGTTCAAATAGGAAAGGAACAAAGTGCATCAACTTGGCTAGTTTTCCTGTTTGTTTCCTGATGTACACATGTAAAAATCAACAACAACATTACGTCAACCCTCCCCACTCCTGCTTTTCCAAGCTCGTGATAACATGCACGTAGTTTCATCTCTACAGCACAACGGTCATGTTCTTTCCAGAAAGATGATCATTCTTTCCAAGCAGCTATATCCCCTTCTAATAGCAAATGCAAAGTTAAAAGCAGAAGTGAGGTTAACTCTACTTTAGAATAAGCTAATTGCGTATCTTCCTGTTACAATTTTTTTGTCTTCCAGGAGAAAGAGCAGCTGTAGTGACAGTGCTGAGGAAATGTACTTTTAATTGGTTTATTATTTTATTGAGGATCTCAGCAGATGCTTAAAGGAAGGCTGCAATTTTGAGTTAAGGAGGTCTCACATGCAGTATGTTTTTTGTTGCAGTATTAGCGGCACTGGAAAGCCCTTTCAGGTTCAAAACACTGAATCCACCTGCTTCTTGTGACAGCCTTACAGTTGCCATATGGAAATGAAAATGGGAAAGACAAAGAGTCCATATTTAGAAAAAGTCCCCATTGCTCTGCAAGGAACAGAAGCAACAGGAATTTCCATGGGATAGCCAAAGTTTTCTACCTTACTTTAAAACACTTGGAGATAGCTAGAAGGCTGAAAACCAGCCTTAAGCTTATTAAGAAATCCAGCTTTTTCACTTGTCTTTCTATTTGAGAATTAAACATTTATCAGCCACGCAGTTTTAATGTAAAAAAAAAAAAATCAGCACACCAATTTCCTGTCCATCTTGCCTCACGCATTCTATAACCATGTATTGACTTAACTGCCTGTTTCTTTTTTGCTTTTTTTCCTTTTTATTTTGAAAGAAACAGAAAAAAACCTGATCTCCTGATATCAGAGGGAATATTTTCAGAATTACATTTAGCAAGCTGTGCACCACCCGTGTATTCTATGTTTAAAGAGTAACCTAACTCGTATATTTACTCAGTCTTCTACACCTGTGTTTACTCATCCATCACAGTGACAGTAGAACTGTGCAGCAGAAAGCAAGGGCAAAAATGGATTACAGAAGAGTCAAACTGCAAATTATTTCACTCCACGCATACGCAAAGCTTTGTGCTTGGATACACAAATGCAATAATCAAGAATTTAAAAGTTATTCAAAATGCCTCTATGTAGCAATATTGCTTCTCTTCTGCCTCTATGTTCCTCTGAATACACAGGAAGTACCTTAATAAACAGTAAATTAATGAATTTATAATCATCTTTCCCAGAAAAGCTGCTCTTTTGTGCTTAATAAATGCTCTGAGACAAGGAAAGAAACAATTCCTACAAGATGCAGATGTACCACACTGCTGTCAAGAAAGTCCACTCTTCGTTCTACATAAAATACAATGAAAAAGCAGTGGTTTGCTTGAGTATTTATAAATCAATAGTGCAATTCTTACTCTCTTATTTGCTCCTCTGCTTACCAATAAACACAGCAAAGCCTACACAATTTTCTGTGTCCTTAGACAACAGCTTTAAGGACAACCCAAGACTGTCTCCAAAAGAACCAAACGTAATTCTGCTCTGTTGTCATTAGAAGACATCTTTACTGAACTGATTTTTAGAGTCCCTGCAGGACACTTGGTACCTTTGCTTAAAGAGAAATTAATTCTGCATTTAACAAGTTTAGCAACTAAATATTAATATCATCACCCCGATTCTTTTTCTCTCAATTGTCAAACGAGCAAAGAAAGCATCTAATACTGAAATTATTCTACACTTGTAAAACTTGCAGTAAGCAGATGAAGATTTGTTCTGAGATGTTCTGTAGGGACAGACTCTTCAAAACTGCTACATGCTTTCATTTGGATCAGTCAAGAGCTGCACTGTCTCTGAGTCAGACTGTAAAAACTAGGAGAGTGGTATATACAAAAGAGAGAGGAATCCAACTTCTCACATCCCATCAGCGTGTGGAGGTGCTCCCATGTTCAGTCAGACATTTATCTGTATCTATGAGATACAGATGGGATGGGATCTATGGGATGTGAACTGGAGAATACATGAATATAAAATTAATGCATTCTCAAGACTAGTGATTTAATGAAGAGCCAACATACAAGTGGTGCTTACTTGGCTCGTATGGCATCATCATAAAATTAAATGGAACAACTCTAACATGACTCAATCCCTTTTAAAAAATGCTTCACAGCCTTCTCCCCTATGATGGCATCCACTGATGACAGTTAAAAAAAAAAAATCCAAGAAAGAAAAGCAGGACCCTCTTCCATTTTCTCTTTTTGTCACTAGGCAGTTCTCAAAAGCATATGGAACTAAGAATGTAGTCAAAATTACCTTAATAACCAAGTCAAACTTCTGGTGCAAATCCCTGTTTATTGGCTTCAGGAGAGTGAGTTCAGCTGTTGTGAGGTTCATATGGAAATACTGTGGATAATCCTCGGGAGTACCTGCCAAAAAACAACACGGGGATTTGAGCAAATCTGAAAGATACAGTTAAACAATATATCTTACTCATTAGTCACCGAAGGAACAAAATCCAACCTTGTTATTATAGGAGTAAAACATCTCATAATTTGTACATGTGGCTTTACAGTCCTACAAGCAGTATGCCTTTAATCATATCACCATTTCATTATTCCCTCTAATAGTGAAGGTTCTTGCCAACTGGGAATGCCCCAGCAGTTAGATAATAACAGCAGGACCCCAAATACACCCTCAGTGACAGTTCTGCTACTCAGATTCCAGGAGATATGACCACATGCAATCAGCTAAGAGGACATACAGAGAAATGAGCCTGCACTGCAAATCTTTTTCCTTCTGCCACGCTTCTGAAACCCACCTTCACTAAATACGACAGAAGGATGTTACCACTAAGCCCAAGGCAGCCATGCTACTGTTTGAGGACAGATGAGATGATGATTTTAGCCACAAGCATCTCAAAGAAAGCACAGCAAAATTCAGCAATCGTGGAGTATTAATTGCCAGAGGTGGATGAAGTCATAAACATGTCATACATGGTTCAGCAACAGTTTCTTGACCACCTGATAGTAAAGCCTACAGCACATTTTTCCTACAAGATTAAGGTCTGCTCTGTCCTTGCTTGTCTATCAGCAGACTTCATCCACCTTCTGTAGTCACGTGCAATGTCCCATTCCATTTGGGTTTAATGGCCCAGATTTCCCCTCAGCTGGCCTGACTCCCAACTGGGAGGATGTGAGAGCCTAGATCTCAACAGAGCAGGGTTCCAAAAGCCACAGTGTCGTGCTGATGCCTCAATAAGTCCCCTAAGCTCACAGGTCACTGTATCTTAAAGCAGCCCCAAGAGCAAGACAAATACTGTCACACCATACCCACAGCACTGTGTAACAGGCTGTAACATTCAACATAAAAAAGACCACTTCACTGACAAATGATGCTATTATTGTTCACTTTTGAAGTAGAATGATTAGAAACTGCTTTTAGAAAGACTGTAGCTTTCCCAGGAGACAGATTACTGCCCAGATTCATGTGCAATAATTTGATTTGCACATCATGATATGGTATCTATTTGCTGTATCGTGTGTGGGTATATATATCATAGAATCATATATAGGGAGACATCACAGAATCTTACACACATATCTCATAGAATCAGATATATACAGAGGCACACACATCCCACAGATATTCAGTGAATTCTGTGTATATATCAATACCAGACTAAGGAGTAGTAGCAGGAACAACAGCAAATCTAGAATCATAGAATGGCTTGGGTTGGAAGGGTCCTCGAGGATCAACAAGCTCCAACCACCCTGCTGCAGGCAGGGCCACCAACCTCCACATTTAATCCTAGACCAGGCTGTCCAGCCTGGCCTGGAACACCTCCAGGGATGAGGCATCCACAGCCTCTCTGGGCAGATAATTTCACTTTAACACCACCAACAGAAGTGCAGGGTTTCTAGGTCCAGGTCCTTTTTTTTCACTCCTTCCAATTTCAACTCCTAATTAAGAAAACTGATGTTTTAAGAACATGGGACAGATAACAAATTACTGTAACCTGAGGAGGCTGTGTATCATATGGGTTGATAGTGATGCTGAAAATAAAAAAACCCAAAAGAGTAGATCCAAAAAGCCACTAAGAAAGAACAAAGTAAGGTTCCTAAAAAGACAACCAATAAACAGGGGAGGATGGAGATGGCTTTAAGAAACACTAAGTGATCTACAGTGCAGGAGGAGAAGCTAATATTGTAGAAGGATAACAGGAAATAACTAGGAGAAAAAAAAGCACAACGTTTAAAGGAGGAAAAGAGAGCAAGGACGATGATCAGAAAAGAACAGAGACGGTTCCAAAGTGAAAAGTAGGAACTTCTTATTTCAAGAAAGTTGGTATTTCCCAAGGAACAGACCAGAGAAAAGAAAAACTTAAAAATATTGGGTAGGCTTTCAAACAGGGCTAAGCTGTACAAAACAAGAGTAGCACTGGGTTGTGATTCTGTTCACACTAGTGAAAAAATGAGGCTGAATTGCAGATGAGTGTAAATGAGAGGATGGGCTGAGTCCTACCATGCTTTTACTTCACAGTACAGTCAAAGGGAAGGAACTTGTATGCCAGGCAAAAGAGGTGGGTTTGCTGCACTGACTTGTAAATTAAAATTCCTTACAGTTGATGAGTGTCAAAAAATTATGCATGAAAAACAAAAATGCAAACATTAGGTTTTCAAGAGATCAAGCTTAAGAGGTGAACTACTACACTACGGTTCCAGTTCAGTTCTCTTATCTGAAGCACTTCTTTCATCATGTCCATTAGGCAATACTTTAAACAGAAGACAACAACCCCAGTAGCACTTGGTTGTAACCAGTTCTCTATTTTAGGGTGATCCTTTAAAAATATTGAAGACCTGTTTTTCTATCGTTTCATCAGCATCAGCTCCTAACTACCTGAACAAGTACATTCAGACATCATGATCCATCCTCTGAGAGGACTGCACTCAGGTAAGAATGAAAAAGCAGGCAGAAAATAATGGGATTGGGCTGTTTCTTCATTTCCTAAGTCCTTTACCCTCAAGCTACTGTTGTCTTCAGCGGTGTTATGCTCACATCAGTGTAACAAGACTTCCACAGCATTTATCTCATCGAGAAAGTCTCTTGATTCCTTTCCAGTGGATTGCTGGGGAACCTGCTGTTCTCCAAAGTGGAGAGGTTCACTTGCAACCTCTGCATTTGTTGCAGCAGCACTGCAGCATGTACCTGAACGCTTGAAAGGCCAGTTATCTTGAAAGCACGACAGCCAGAGATTTTTATCAGCACTTCAGGACCAAGTTAGAAGGCCACATGATGTGGAAGTGAGCTCTCACTGCAGGGATGCAGGGTTTTGTTAACAGAAAGGCTTCTTGACAGCATATCCTTAAGATACTGAGAAAGATGCACAGACTTCAAATATTACATGCAGTGCCTAAAGAACACACTGAGACTTGACTTATACTGGAGTACAGGAGGAGAAAGCAAGCAGTGGAAAGAATCACCAAATTAGAACACAGAAGAATCAAACAGAATTCCAAATCAATCTCATATTCAGTAAGTAGCTTATTTTCTCATTCTGTGTGCACAGTTCAAACCTCTAAGTGTTTAAATATATATATATTAAAGAAGAACTACATTTAGATCTAAAGCAAGGGAAAATCCATATAACAAGAAATATCTGCAAGGCCCATTTCTTGAAACTACTTAAAATTTTCTGCAGCAAAGTCTACAATATAAATAGCACTACATACTTACAAAGATGAAAATGGACTTAAAATCTAAAAAGAAATACTTTTGAAGACCAAGGCTCAAAAAGGGGGGAAAAAAAAGTAAGTGACAGCACTTCCAATGGATGAGCAAAAGAAAAACAAGAAAGAAACTTCTATAATACATCTTTCTGCATTATTTCTCTCAGGTCACAACAATTATTCAAACATTAAAAACATCACAGGTTAGTGAAACACAATTTTTAAAATTAAATCCTGAAGAACTTTGCAAGTTACTTTCAGAACTTTAAACAAATGGACTAACTGCTGCCCTTGAGCATAACTGTCAATAGTTAAACTTACAAATAAACTAAGAAAGAATTCAAGTATGAAGGTACCTTTTGTATTTACTCTGCAAATATTTACAAATTCCCTCACAAAATAAGTTTGCTGGAAAAGGAATAGTTGAGGCGGTCCTTGGACTTCTAGACTTGAACCCAGTTACAGCCTGAAGAAAACGAGTTGCTTTAATGGGTACCCAAACAAAACCTGAAGTCTGCTGTGTTGAGGCTGATTTGATATCTCTCTGGCCTCTTTGTGCTGGGAGTAGAGCGCTGAAAAAGCCTCAAGATCAGCCTGTTGACAGCAGGATGGTCATGCTCCTGCACTCGCTCACAGACCTTGGGACCTGCATGCTCACTGCAGTGCAGCTGGAAGTTTGGAAAAAATGGTCCCAAGTGGCTGCATGACCTCTGAGATGTGCAACCAACTTAGCCAGGGATCTCCTAAAACCTGAAAATCCTGTGCTTTAGGGCTTTAGGACTTTGGGAGCCAAGAGAAAAAGGAGGTGGTGTGAGTGGGAATCTTCCCACTGTGGATCATCCCCAGAGTCTAGGAGCCAGGGAGTATTGCCAGCTTGAAGCAACAGGAACCCTAGGATCAATGCTGAGAAGGAAAACACGAGAGATCCACAGGCAGTTGCTCATTTTGGAGGAAAAAAGTCCAACATATTATAATTACCTAGAAATGTGTTGCTATTCATAGTTATGGTGGACTTAAACATTAATGACATTCTATGACCCTAAGCACTGGCCAGCTCTATCTTGGTATGGCAGCCACACTTTTGTTTTCTCTTAAGATCTGAAAATGTCAGACACACCAAATAATCAAACTTACTTTTCCCCTCTTTCACGACAGAATTCTAGTGCATAAAATTTTTTTTTTTTTGATTGACAAGGAAAAACTATGTAATATCCTCACTAAAACACATACTTCCATAGCAAGAAATCCACGAAGCTGCAGTTTAAAGCAGCAAGCAGGAAAAAACGCTTTTATACAAACCAAACCACTTCCCAGTTCCCATGCTAGTTGCAGGGTACCAAAAATACTGCTGTGTTCTCTGCTGTGCAACGAATGGGGCAGGTGGAGGACTGGAACTGCAAACCACTGCCTTAGGCCTCTCTATTAGCAAATCATACAAGCTAAAGAACTGGAAACAAATTCTGAACAGAAGAAAATAGCAAGAGAAAAACAAACAGTAGAATGCCAAACATCCTCCAGTGAAGTATGTATCTCTGAACTCTTTCTATAAGCACACAGGCAGCAAAACTAATGTTGGATGCAGTGAGACCCTTTAAGCTGCTCTGTGTCAGAAGACTTTTGGGAGAGACTTGCTTTCATTGCCTTTCTCTAGCATCTCTTACTGCACCTCTGAATGAAAAAAATGCACTGAAGAACAGCTGTGAGTGCAAACAAGTCCTTCTCCTTTTGCTTGCTGTGTTGCCCTGTCGGCTAAAATTATGAATCTAATCTGAATAAATAATAATAAATAATGTAGCCATTTGAATAAGCTGTTAAATAGCAATTAAATGTAAATAGGTAGAGCAATGATTTCAAACATCCCACTAACCACAAAATGAACTTTTATTAGGCTTCCACACTCCCAGTCAATCTTTCTCTGGTCACAATAAAGTGATTATGAGTGATAGCAAGAGTAGCAGACACCAACCAACTAGGATGGAATAGAGGATGCCCGGTCGATCAGAAGGAGGCTGGATGTTTCGGTCTTGATCTATGGCTTGTATGGGTGGAGTGACACTGATAGGGTTCACATGTGCCTGAAATGAAAAATCAGACAGATTTCAAACAAATTAGAAAGCCAATAGGCAGGTCTTTAGCTTTAGTACAAGAACATCCCACTGAAATTGATATTTGTCTAGGAGAAAAAGAACTCGTATTTAAGAGAATACTTACAGCACAGGTCCTAGTAAAATAAAAATTAAGTAGATAGCGATCTTCGATGTTTTGATACATTTTATACTACAAAGATATCTTCAGAGAAAGGCTCTAAGTCATAAAAGTCCAAGCAAATGCTTAACTACACTGCCACAGACAGTCCCTCGAATCGGGTATTTCAAACATCATCACAGAAGTGAAATACAACAAATGCTTTAAGGAAACAAAAATCTAATTTGTTGTAAGAATATACAGTAGAACATAAATTCAAGTCGAAGTACAGACATTGCAAGGACAGGCACATTTGAAAAGTCTGGCTGGACATTGCAGTAATTCACATTGCAATACCTGCCAACGTTATGGATAATAACACTGGGATTGTTCAGTCTGGAGAAGAGGAGGCTCAGGGGGAGCCCTTATTGCTCTCTATAACTACCTGAAGGGAGGTTGTGGTGAGCTGGGGGTCAGCCTCTTCTCTCGTGTGACTAGTGATAGGACTAGAGGGAATGGCTTCAAGCTGCACCAGGGAAGGTTCAATACTACTTCTCTGAAAGGGTGGTCAGGCGCTGGAATGGGCTGCCCAAAGAGGTGGTGGAGTCACCGACCCTGGAGGTGTTCAAGGAACGTTTGGATGTTGTGTTGAGGGACGTGGTTTAGTGATAACCATTGGTGATGGGTGAATGGTTGGACTGGATGATCCTGTGGGTCTTTTCCAACCTTAGTGATTCTATGATTCTGGTCAAGCACAGAGCTGAGACCTCCTCGCTTCTGCCTCTCCACATATATCAGGCACATCCGACCTACACCCTGCATGTGGCCCAGCCCTGCCCACATGCACCCACTCCCAGCCCCAAGTCATCATGGCATCATGACTTTCACCCACTGAGTGGCCCAGGGTGGCTCAGCAACAACCAAACATTAGCGTGCTATTAATGTTGTCTGGTTGAAACCATGGCATGAAGAGTTGGCAGTGCCAACTCAGGTTACGGCAAATTTGCACAACTGTACACATTTTGATACACTGACTAAACACAATCCAGCAGAAAAATATGCACACATGCTTTTCCCCTGGGGAACACCACTTGTTACTGATCTCCATCCAAACATGGAAACGCTGACCACCACTCTCTGAATTCAATCCTGAAGGCAGTACCTCATCCCCTGAACAGTCCACTCATCAAATCCCTATCTTTCCAATTTGGAGAGAAGGATGTTGTGGGGTATTGCGTCAAAGGCCTTACCGGAGTCTAGATAGATTACATCGGAGGCTCTTCCCTTGTCTACTGGATGCACTGACACCATCATAAAAAGCCACCAGGTTGGTCAGACAGGATTTGCTGTTGATGAAGCCATGCTGGCTCACCTGTATCACTTCCCACTCTTCGATATGCTTAGCATAGCTTCCAGGATCATCTATTCCATGCTCTCTCCAACCACAGAGATAAGACTGATGGGACCGTAGTTTCCAGGATCACCCTTAATACCCTTCTTAAAAATGGGCGTGATGTTGCCTTTTTTTCAGTCACAGGGACTTGACCTGATTGCCATAACTTTTCAAATTTGGGAGTGGCTTGGCAACTACATCTGCTATTTTCCTCAGACTCTGGGATGCATCTCATCGGGACTCATACACTTGCGGATGCTCAGGTTCCTCAGGTGGTCATGGACCTGATTTTCACAGACAGTAGGAGGGATGTTACTTCCGCAGTCCCCTCCTGCAAACCAAACATTTGAGGGCTGTCTGGCGAACAGTTATCAGAAAAAAACAAGGTAAAAGAAGTTGTTAAGTAGGCTTGGACAGGTACACTGTTTGCTGGGTAAAGAACTGGCTGGAGGGCCAGGCCCAGAGACTGGCAGTGAATGGAGCTGAATCCAACTGGCAACCGGACACAAGAGTGTTCCCAGGGGTCGACATTCGAGCTCATTTTGTTTAATACCTTTATCAATTACCTGGAGGAGAGGATTGTGTGCACCCTCAGTAAGTTTGCACATGAAACCAAGTTGGGAGGAAGTGTCAATCTGCCTATGGCTAGGAAGACCCTTCAGAGGGATCTAGACAGGCTGGATTACTGGGCTCAGGTCAGTGGGATGAAGTTCAACAAGACCAAGTGCTGGGTCCTGCATTTTGGTCGCAACAACCTCAGGCAACACTGCAGACTTGGGGCAGAGTGGCTGGAAGACTGGATAGAAGAAATGGACCTGGGGTGCTCGTCGATGCTTGGCTGAACATGAGCCTGCAGTGTGCCCAGGTAGCCAAGAAGACCAATGGCATCCTGGTTTTATCAGACCTAGTGCAGACAGCAGGAGCAGGAAGATGAGATGGTTTCTAGTGAGGCTGCACTTTGAGTACGGTGTTCAGTCGTTGGTCCCTCACTAGAAGACAGACTTTGAAGCCCTGGAGCATCCTTGAGGTCCCTTCCAACACAAGCCATTCTATGATTCCGTGATAAAGCAGCTGGTGAAGGGTCCAAACCACAAGTCTTATGAGGAGTGGCTGAGGTAACTGGTATTGTTTAGTCTGGAGAAGAGCAGGCTCAGGAGAAAATTCAGAGCTCTCTACAGCTCCCTGAAAGGAGGTTGTGGCGAGGTGGGAGTCAGCCTCTTCTCCCACATAACTAACAACATAACTGAATGGGAATAGCCTCAAGTATATCCCTCTTTTCACAGTCACACCCTATTCACGTCATCTCTTTTGGTGGTACGCACATTTGTGAACAATTATTGCAAGGATGAAGCAAACTTAAGATCAAAAATCTCTTGAGAACTCACTAAGAATTGAAATCACTTTTATCAAACCAGATTCACGCATTAGTTTCACAATAACAAGGTCAAATATCCCACCAGCTCTATGTTATTGCTGCTCATTTTTAAACATTTTAATAAAAATATTAAAAGTTTAAGTAATGTATGTAGGTAACAAGTCTTAACTATTTGATGTTTTATGATGGTTGATCCGAAAGTAATGCCTCTTGTTTTACTACGTTGGCCCACGATGTCAGAGGTGGATGCTGGTGGTATGGCAGTAGAGGCTGAACCTTCCCACCAATATCCCATTACATTTTCTTGCCATGCGACAGATGGCAGCAGAGGGGCAGTCTGACAAAATGGCGTCTGACATGGAACAGCAGATGAAGCAGAGGTGTGGCATTGAATTCCTCCATGCAGAAAAAATTGCACCCACAGACATTCATCAATGTTTGCTGAAAGTAAGGTGGTGGTGCACTCCAACAGTAGTGACAGTGACTGCGGATCACAGCAGCATGCAGGCTCTTCTTCATTACTGGTGAAAATGCACAGCTAACAGTGGTGAAATTGTTTCAAAAAAAGCCTATGCTCTGTAGCTGAGAATTTGCTCTATCAAACAGAATTACTGTGCTCTTAATATCTGTCACAGATTCCATGAACATAAATGGGAGGCATTACTTTTGGAATGACCCAAAACTATTCCTTTTCACTCAGTGAGGCCTAGGCAAGCTAAAAGATTGGACACCCATGACTTACGGCTTTTTCTGCAGTTCTCAACTACCAAAAAGAGGTCTTTTGTTTCCACTTTCGACTCTTTAAAAAATTAAACTCTTAAAAGTGTAATGAGAAAGACTGGCTCAAAATAGGCATAAAGAAAGAGAGATGATGATCTATTTGACGCATGTTTGAATTTTTAAAATGGTTTCGGACTGCACAGAAGTTACACGCTGACAGACAAGATCACGCAGAATTGTTCAAGACAAAAAAAAAAAAGTTATTTTAAAAGTACAAATCAGCTGAAGCACCCACAGACAAATCCAGATTATGGACAGAGACATACCTGCAACAAAACCATTCTCATTTGCTAAGACAGGCTGAGTTTTAAAGCCATAATTACAATACTGCAAGTCACGCAGAAGCGTTTGGCTGGAGAAGCAGTGAGCTATCTAACCTTGCTAACAACAAACTGTCAGCTGCACCTGACCCCTGAAACTATGCTGCAGCAATGCTTAGTGGATATGCAACTCAGAGAGCAAGGACATTGGCTTTGTTTTACTTCCAATTCAAAGAGAAGCTGAAGATTAGCATTCAGAAAAAAACACATTTGAAATATAGCAGATTTTACTTCAACTGCCACCATTACACTGACTATTCCAAACCAAAGCAATCAATAGAATAGAACCAAGTCGTATAAGAAAACAAAGAATGAAAGATGAAATCCATCACCTTTTCCTTCCATGCAACATGCAATTTGGTTTTCTAAGTACTGCACACTATCTGAATGGGATGCTCATAGAGTAGAAGAAACTATGCAGCAAGATCAATCACAATCAATTCCAACATTTGGGGATAATTTGAAGGGGTTTTGAATGAAGTAGACTGATGTGCCTTGAAGCAAAACTAAAGGTATTTTCATATTATTTTAATATAATCAGTGGATAATGCAAGTATCTTTTTCACTTAAACTTGAATTAGAACTGTGAAAACAAAACTGCATCAATAACGGCATCATTAAGTATGTTAATGAATTTGTAAAAGCACTTTAAAGATCTTTCCAGAAGTTATACATAAACTTGATTATAATTACTTGAAAAATCTGTAGTCAAAACATGGTTTGCTCAATAGACTACAGTCACTACCTATGCTATTTCTTGCTTATGTGAGCACTTGAGAATGGAAAAGGCTTCAATGGGTGCTTGCAGCATCTCTCAGGTCCCACTGGGTAGCAAACCTACTGGAGCTCAAGGAGTCCAGCTCCTCCCCAGGAGGTCACAGTCAGAGAAAAGCTCATTGCTCAGCCCTTGAAGAGGAAATGCCTTCTACACACACACAGGAGGTGGTTCCTGACTACAGCTCTGCAGAGAGAGCCACAACCCATTGCAAATATGACAGAGCGAGGGCTGTGACAGACATCAGCACAACTCAGGTCCTATTACCCTTCAAAAAGACACACAACGAAAACATCATTGTCAAACTCTGCCTCCAAGGAGAGCTCCATGGTAGAAACTAATTAAAAAGAAGAGAAAGCAGGCTGCTTGAGGAAGTAAAACCTGAAGGTCTTTTCCAACCTCAGCGATTCTGTATGTAAGAGGCAAAAGCACTTGAACTGTGTACCTACAGCCTCACTCAGGCACCTCCCACAACACACTGACTTCACGTACTACTAAACAGCAGCTCTGAAGTGGCGTAAACCCCCTCAGATCAATAGCTCATTTCTATTTGTACCTAACACTGCTCTCCTACTACTTTCTGTTACTAAACAATTACCTGTTGGACTCACGAAGTACCAGATCCTTACTGCAAGACCACACAACAGTTGAGGATACCCAGTCAAGCGACCCCATACTGCATGTGATGCCATGCTGAATTAAGACTGCCAGTTCTGCTCAAGGCAATGCTATGAAATACACAAAACCAAACAACAGCTAATTGTAATGAATTTGGATGCCGCTGACTTTAAGCAAGTAGTTTATTAGTTAATTAACTCTTTGCATGATGGACTTTACCAGCCCACAGCAAAGGCAGGTGAGGACCAGCCCACGACCCAGTCTCAATCTGGGCATCACAGACACTCCAGCTCCCATCCGAAACTTCTCCCTGTGCATTTTACCTGACAAGAACACACATTCAATTGAGAAAAGAGCATACCTACTGTATTCAAATCTTGCACGTCATAATATTCATGAATATCAGGGGGGAAGTTAAAAAGGCTTCAGGAAAAAATATAACAGTGAATAAGTATTTGGATCAGTATCAGTTCAAATGACAGCATTGCTACAGGGGTGGCTTCCAGCTCTGGAAGACTGATGGCATAGACAGTGACACTCAGTTGTGACAGATGACTAAAAGTCACCTTTTTCCATGCATTTCCAAACAAACACTGTGCTAGCTTTGTGTCAAGTGGCGTGCATTGACACCTGCAATGAGCACCAGTGTTTTCAATGACTGCTAGCACCAAGTGCAGGCCAACTGCAAACACCAAAGCTGGGGACGTACTTACTTGAGTACACCCTCTCTTTCCCCAAGCTGTGGGATGAATTGAGACAATCCTCAATGGTATTTTTAGCCAAGGAAACCAGGAACTGAATTCTGCACCAAGCATGTGGCTCATAGGCCTTCAAGAGAAATCATAACAGGGCACCCTGCCCTTCTGTTGTTGGACAAAATGTTCAAAAGGAATTGGGTGAACTGGTACGTGCAGGCTATTTCCTACGTTTGACAATTTATAGTCTCTATTGCTTGGACAAAGCTAGGGAAGATACACAGAATGCTTTGCAATGCCTGAACTGCATGCACAAACAGATGTAGCTCTTTTGTTCCTCGTGTGCGTATTCTGTAATTCTAGGAAGCACAATATTTCTCAATGACGAGTTTCACTGGCAACCTGAAATATTCCAAAATAAAACAATATGTCACATTTAGCCATCACTTTTTTTTTTTTTTTTTTTTTTCTCCTGGAGTTTCTCTCCCTGTGTAAAGCAACAGAGATGCCTGTGTTTTATCAGAACAGGCCGTCAGTATCAGCACAACTAGCTAGCACATGACAGCTCACGCTGTCATTCTAAGCCCTGGAAAGTCCTGTGCCACAGGCCTGTCTGCCAGGGAGCTGAAGCTGTACCCAGTGCTCTCCCAGTGAAGCCTGGGCCTTCAGCACACATCACATGCACAGCCAGTCTGCTGAACTAACCGAACCAGCAAGACCCCTGTGCAGAAGACAGCGAGAAGCTTTTTGCCAGCCACAAAATATCAGCAAAGCAACGTGCATCACCCTGTGCTGAAACCCACGACTCCTTCAAACCGACCCCTACAGCATTAAACTAGCAAAGTTGCAGATGAGCTGATGGATTATTAGTTACACCGGTTCTCCACGTGCTTTGCTGAAGAACATGTGAGGCTGGAGAACAAGCTGTGAACCAGAAATTAGCAAAGCGATTCCCATGCTGTGCAGAAGTGCATACAGTACTGCCAACACACAGTACTAAAACAGCAGGAAGAATCACAAAACCATTCCAGCATTGTTTCTTGCTGCTCCTTCGGATGCTCTGCCAATACAAGGAGGGCTGTGACAGCGAACACACATAAATTTGACGACAAGTACTCTCGTGCCATTAAAAGAAAACACCTTGTGGAACTATCCAACCACAAGTGATGTAAATGAAAAAAATAAGACTGAAAAAGCATATTCAGCTAAGATAATATCAAAAATGCCTCATTAGTCAGACTGATTATGTCACATCAAAGCCTGTACTTGCAGGGTCTCATCCTTCCCCCCCTCTTCTTGCCTCCTAAGGTCAGACATGGGACAAATACATCAACGCTGGGTGAATGTGCTTTCCTGATCCCCTCTGACACAGTTCAGAAATGTAAACTTTTGGACTACCTGTGGGAAATATCACTTTTCTAATGAAGATATCCCATGTTAAGACTTACACTGCAAAAATGGCATTTAGCTGACATTCTAAAACTCAACCTGTAAAAATACAGTATAATTCAAGTACTGTGTCAGACACAAAACAGTTTGCTCTGGAAAACCGTTCCCCAAGAAAGGAGGCAGCCGCATGAGGAAAATAACCCCTTTAAAGCCCAAGTTCCTCCCCTAGAGATGTGCAGTCCACTCCCCAAGCATGCTTCTTGCCTGAAACTCCTTAAACTGCAAGGCTCATGCTCTGCTCAGATAGCAGTTGTTATCTCACAATGTTACAGAGTCCAACCATGCTATATGCAAAGTCCACACTTGTGATGAAAATCAAATCTGAACAGTATTCCTGCAATTCCTGCTTTGCTGTGCAGCACCTTGGTGAAAGAACACTGTGCAATAACACAAGTAGAATGGGTACAATACTAATCCAGTCTGCCCTGGGGAATCTTTATAGTATATGAGTATTATGAAATCATCTTTAAAACTGTCCACTTCAAACATCTGTATACGCAGCAAGCAACAACGATGAAGGTCGACCTGCAGATGTAATCACTTAAAATAAATATAAATGTTCTGTTTACTTTTAAGAAGCTCATCTTCATTCCTAGAAGCCACGGGCTAAAAGCAGTTACGCAGCTGACATGCCTGAACTCATCTCTCAAATCTTCCCTCGGAGGTAGAAAAGGTGCCTTATTGCCTAATGGGAAGAAGTAAGACGTGAGATAGGCCATTAACAGTCAACTGCTTTCTCAATTAAGCACTGCAATTGTCAGGTAGCTTTTAGCAGCTTCCTTGACTGTTCAAATGACGGATGGTAGCTGTGTTCTTGGCTTTCTGTTGTGTCCAGCATTTATGCAGATTACTAACATGGAAAGTGTAGAATTCCAATATCCAGATAGATCAAGTTGTTCAAGTACGCTGTCAAAAAAAACACAATTCCTTTCATTTATTGTTAAAAAAACAGGACACCTTAAAGGGGGGAAAATATTTTGAAGCAACAGAAAGATAACATAATGAATCAGAACAAAGAGGAAAATAGAGACTATTTTTATCAATGATGTCTTCCAGAAACAGCAGGTCCAAAAAAGAATTGCATCAGGATCTGATCACAGTGCTTACTAAATTGCTTTTTCTGTGTCTGACACTCTTTATAAGAAATGTCTCCAACAGAGAACCTGTGCTGGAGACTAAACGAAATGCATTATGCAATGGGCCTCGTGCCTCAGTGTGCACATATAATCTCCTGTGCAATTCAGGCAGAAGAGGGAATTGAATTTGGAGGTTGTGCTTGTTGCAATGTGATGACTGCGGTTACAGAACAATAAACGTTTCCTTCTGACATCCCTTTTTTTTTTTTCATACAAACCACAAAGACTGTTTTGTTGGCCATTATTTCTGCTCAGGATTCAGAACGAGGCACAGAAGAGCCGCAGGAAAGCAAGTTATAAAATCCAAGCCAAACCTACAAAGACTCACCAAAAATAAAAGATAAAGATCGGCACGACGCTAACGGAACGACTTAAAGTTTCTTCAATTTATTACAGTAAGAAAATCTATGAAACATCATCCCTATTTTGTCTTCTGTTAAGCACGTTCATCTCAGATGGGGAAAAAATAGAGTTTTAAACTGTGCCAACAGTTGCTACTTTCAGCTGAGTTTGCACACACTTAATCTTACTTGCTGCTATTAAGGAGAAGAAGCTGATGGCTTCTCTATGCCATTAGAAGAATTGTCTATAATATAATATAGTAGAGGATGCATAAAGAGATGCGATCAATGGTGTGACCAAAAGCTTGGAATTGCCTGAGCACCAGTAGACCCTGGCTTGGCAAGTATCTGTCAGCCTAGGAAAGATGACAAGGAGTACAGAGAGAGTCTGTAAAACTGTTAGCGTGAATAGGATCAACTGCTTACAGCCTCTTCTGAGCCAGAAACTTGAAGCGTCCCACCAAATTAGCTGGTGGCAGGCTGAAAATGGGCAGAACAACCAAGTTCTTCATCCAAACAGAGTCAAGCTGTGGTGCTCCTTGCTACAGGCATGATAGGGGCTAGAAGTTCTGCATGGGTCAAGTATCAGGCATGTTCACAGAACAAAAGAAAACAACAACAAATCCCCAGCATGAGTTTTTAAGACAGCGCTTCTCATTGTGCCATAGGAGAACCCCCTGTGGAACCAGAACCGGTGCCACTCATTGGACCTTTTCATCTGTAGGACTGCAGGCAAAAGCGTAGCAGTACAGCAGTTCACTTCAAATGCAAAAACAGTGCCAGCACTACAGAACTTTAAGCTTTGAGAAGAAACATTTACATTAACTTTACTCATTATTTATCCTATTTTTCCAAATAAATGGGTACTTTTCTCGTTCAGGCACAGGAATGCCAGCTGCAACTGCTTATCATCTTACTTATTCAAGCTCTGCCCACCACTGTTCTTTTCTCATTCACATTTGTTGCTCTGTCAAAAGAAAAAATTAGGCAGAGATTTAATGCAGACATTGAGATACAAATTTGATTGCCACCATAATCATGACCACTTCAACATGTTTGTTTAAAGGTAATGTTAACAGTGGCATTACTGCCTCTTTTAAGAGGGAAGGTATATAGAAAAACTAGTTTCCCAAATGCATTTCAAGTATTTTTTCAGTAAATTTAAATAAAATTTAATAAACAATTTTTAGTAAGTTTGTACAGTTGCATAGATACATTGTGGTGCATATACATGCAACTTACTACGCCCACACACTTGATTTTTGGAAGAAAACATCTACGTTACTAAGAGAAGCAATTCTGCCTCTCTGTGAACGGATAAGCCTGTATTAAGCTTCTATTCTTCTGAATGAGATAAAGTTCATCATCACGTCTTTTTCAAATGTAGTGAAACTCTACTCTAATATTTGCACGTTCTTCTGAAATCCCATTACTATTCCAGAAGGAAAAGCTGCTGCCCCCTTTCCCAGAGCAGCCACTGGACCTGCTGATGATGACAAGCTGCTTAGGGAAGACGCGTGCACCACAGAGAGGAAGCCTTTGCTCTTTTATCTCCAGTTCTCTAAGAATGTGTACCTGCCCCTGTCTACAGAACCTAAATTGCTGCACTAATATTTGATCACCTGAACACCTGCTATAGCCTGCAGCCTGTATATTGTGACAACAAAATGACAAGTATTTTCCCCACCAAACCCTTAATGAACAGCTACTTTACAGTTTAATAGGGTAAGCTAGCTATGGAAATTGCAATTAACTCGATGAGAAACGATGTTACGACATCGATGAGATTTTTTCTGGAGTAAAGTTCACTGATAAGGCACCACTGTAAAAGTATTTTGTCTAAATGTCAACATCTAAAACTTTTAAATGTTTCCAAATGACATTTGAGGATCAAGTGAATTAATACACGCAGCTCCTCTTTGACAATAGCTGCTCTTCATGCTGTAACAAACATTGTTTTATGAAATAGAAAACAGAAGAGCACATTGTCAAAGTGGCTTTTTTTTTTTTGTCATGGCAAACATCCAAGACAGCAATTAATTCACACCAGTAGCTGATTGTACGTTCAAGATAGAAGTGTGAGCTTGGAATGAGACAGAGACGATGCTTTCTGAGGCACTCTTTCCTCCCTTGAAGTGGAGGTTTAGAGGAGAGAAAGGCACAATTACTTCATCTCTGAAATCCCTTCGCAGCTTCACAAAGAGCAAGACAGTCCCAAACACCACCTTGTGGGATATCTTGAAGAAGCAAGGAACCACGCTTACCTACCGTAATTATTTTTGTAAGCCACAAAGCCTGGTACATTATGCTGAAGTCTTATTTATTTCAAGACAATTTGTTGTTTTTTTTTTTCCCCCCCTAACTTTATAATGAAAATTCAAGAGTGAATAAAGAACATTCATTATTTCCACAGGTTTGTGGCATTAGTTCTGTCATAAAAAGAGAAGTGGGCTTATACCAGCAGACCTGTGCTACTGCGACATCAAACCCATTCAGGAGCTCTGGAGATCTGTCTTCAACATTTATGTATTTGGCTTACTTGGCTGATCTGCCGATCCAAAGCTTGAATCAAAGAAGATTATTTTCATTTCTAAAAGGAAATGACTTCTAATTACAGCTCCACAGTTACTTTTCCAAGCAAAAAAAATCAAAGCCCTTTTTCTTCAGAGCTTCTGACAAAGCTACAAGAATTCAATATGCTCAATTAGCATTCCCATTAAGCTCCTAAAGAAAATTACAAACAACGGAATTCTTCTGAATATGGAGATGATTCCATTAAAGTTATGCATATTATCAAATCGGTCATTTTTACCATTTTATTCTTCTTTGCTTTCAATTATTAAAATATTGAAGGAAACTCTTCAAAACTTCACTTTATCCCTTGATAAATACCTAGAATGTTTGCCTGTCCTCACCATCAGCCAAATACACAGTCTAGAGTAGATCTCTAGGGATGCACTAGAGTTCTTGCTCTTCCTGAGCCCGTCAGGGAGACCCATAACCACTGTGTATCACAGGCTGCTTGATATCCTGGAAACAAACGTGTTTATCTCCTCCCAAGCACGCGTTCAAAGATCATTTGCAATTATATATTTAAAGAAGGATTAGTATTTTTGTAAAGCCAAAGCTTGTAAAGCATAGAATCACGGAATCACAAGGTTGGAAAGGATCTATGAGATCATCTAGTCCAACTGTCCTCCCATCACCACTGCGACCACAAGCACTAAATCATATTTCGTAGCTCCTCATTCAGGTGCCTCTTGAACACTGCCAGGTACGGCGACTCCACCACCTCCCTTGGGAGGCCATTCCAGTGCCTGACCACTCTCTGAAGTTCTTCTTATGTCTAAACTGAACCTCCTCTGGTACAACTTGTGGCCATTTCCTCGGGTCCTGTTTGTTGCCTGGGAGAAGAGGCATATTTAACCAATTCTTTGTGCACATTGGGAAAAACCATGTCCATGTGTGCTCCTGTTCTATCTTTCAATGGAAATCAGTACCTACGTCCTCCTTCCAGCTGCCTCAATCCTCTACCACATACGAAACAAATAAGAGGGAATCTCCACATAATAATTCCACATTTAAATCAATTTCCTCTATTACTGAAGTTAAAAAGAGAGAAGTTTACCTGTCCTCTAACTGAAGTGCATCTGTATTTAAAATCACAAGTTAATCTTCAGTATGAGACAGTGACATCCTTGTCTACCTAGGAGAAATTACTGAGAACAGTTTTCAGCTTATGTGATCCTATATTAAAGTTACTGTCAATTTTACTGATAATTCTTTTTAATTAGTCATACTGTTTTGGAATACTCCCAAATACATAAAAATTAATTACCTGTGACTTCACATCCTTATTATTTTAAACTTTTCACGCTTCACTAGTTTTCAGTAAAATAAAAAAAGTCTCTACTTATCATGAGACTGCATACGGAAGACAGGCAATCAATCGTAAAAGAAGACTTAAAACTCCTTTTATGACTACTTATCACGCACTAGCAGATAATCAATAGCTTACCAAAGCCATCCATTTTGATTTGCTGAAAGAGCCATTTCCATAGCTAATTCAAATCATTGGCATCAAGTTATTTGAAAAAAATATTAAGCTAGTAAATCTACTGTGAACTCTACTGTGTATTTAACATCGTCCATTACCTTGAACTTATTATCAGATAACCTCTGATATTGCTGTAATTATAGTGAAAAGAGTGAAAAAAATGCAAATGGAAAGTTTATCCATAAATGTCAGAAGGGAAACTGCACCCAAGAGAGGATTTTATCATCAGATTTGAATTTCTTTCCAACTTTCAAAGTAATTCAAGATTGCCTATCACTTCATCACGCATCTCTGCTTAAATTTAATTAGAAAAATTGCTACCCGTTGCTCAGATATACTGAAAATAACTTGGCCATAACAATTTGCCTTTCTCAATAAAAATACACTGACAAATACATACCTGTCACAGAAATCAATCTTCATTTTCTCTTTCCTAATCTGAGCCTCAGGTTTTACCTGGACTGCTAATGAAAGATTAATGCCTGGAAAATGGGTCAATTTGCTCATTTTTCAGCCAGTGGCAAAGGGCCTCAGGCACTAGGAAGATTCTTTTCTCATTTACTGAATAAGAAACAACCCAAGAACGTACAGATACAGCTCACCTTTTTAATGCATTTCTCTAGATAGCTCTTGTAGCACGGCTGAAATGACAGATGCCATTGCTGATAACCAACTAATTTTTGGCTTTTAAATACACAGGAACTCATTTATCTTATATCTAAACAGTTGAAAGCACGTGCTACCTGTCTTCAGAAAATTCAGCCTAACACACACCAAGAATTGCTCTGCTTTTCTATAGATAAATATTTTAATGCACTGACAGGAAAGTACACAAACCCTTCATGTAGGAAATAAAGGTTTCCCAGTATTATTGGGTCTAATACCCAGAAACGGGAGCAGTTACGAACAAAGTGCAAAATGATTATGGTATTACATATGGTGAACTTAAATGGAAACGTGGACAACATACATATGGTGAAACCAAACATTTAACAGCCCATCCTATAACATGAGACCTGATTTCCCATGATCTGGAGCTCCTACATTTATTAGGGAACAGCTGCAGAAACTTTTAACTTTCACCTTCGATCATTTGTCACACTGGTTATATAGGAACTTTGAAACAATGGCTGATTGAAGTTATTCTTCCAAAAACTAAGAGTGCTTACTTCTCATTTCTATCAAGCCCTGAAGCCATGAGATACGAAAAACACAGGCATTTGTTATTCTAAAGGTAAGAGAGATCCTCGGGCAATGGGAAGCTAGTTAAGTCACAGATGAACACAACACATTTAATAAGAAATTCGTTGTTTCCCATGTATTGATTACTGAGAAATGCACATCAGTATGCAAAACTAAGAAGAGTTTCTAATATTGAAAGAAATAATTAGATGAAGGAAAAAACCCCAAACTTTTCAGAACGAGAAAGTGTAACACTGAAGACCAGGTTAGGCAGCAAGACACGTCTCTACAACCAACCAGACTCTCCTAGAGTCCCCTGACATACTGCCAACTTCAGCTAAGTCTAAATGCCAGATGTTATTGCACAGCTACTTATTCAGAATGTTAGGTCACTTCTGGGTCTGATCAGCTTGGGGAAAAGAAGACTGAGAAGGGATTTGATAAATGTTTATAAATATGTAAAGGGAGGTGGGAGGCAAATGAGTGAGGCCAGGCTCTTCTCGGTGGTGTGCAGCGATAGGACAAGGAGTAATGGCCTAAAACTTGAACGCTGGATGTTCTGTGCTAACATGTGGAAAAACTTCTTTATGGTAATGCTGACAGAGCACTGGAACAGGCTGCCCAGAGAGGTGCTGGAGTCTTCTTCTATGGAGATATTCAAGACCCATCTGGACGCCTAGCTGTGCGACCTGCTGCAGGGAGCCTGCTTTAGCAGGGGGTTGGACTCGATGATCTCTTGAGCTCCCTTTCAACCCCTGCAATTCTGTGATTCTTTCCTTGCCAAAATTGTTAAGAAAAAGAGAAACGCACAATTCTCCTACTGATAAAAGCCAAAAAAGAGTGATGCCCTAAATGTTCAACCGTGTTCAATTATGGACTCATTCTAGGATAAAGTATAAATATCATCCCTCACAACCAGAGCACAGAAACTCCATTGTACACTATGTGCGTTTATTTAACTCATGAGTTAGGTGTCTAAATACACCAAGACTGTTATCCTTAGAATCATGTTATAGTGCTTCACACAGCAAGCAAAAAAACTTCAGTGCATTTACTAACAGTCCCAAAACCTTGAGAGCATTTATTCTGCTGAGAAAGGAATAATTAGAAACCAATTAAATCTCACCTGATGCTCATTTTAACTAAATCGTAAGCACAGCACGTAGTCTACACACACAAAATAAGCCAAAAAGTTGGCTCTTCTCTTTCCATTTTTAAATAAAAGATTCCAAGTCTTTGTTCATGTGTGCGTGTGTGTGATAAAGAAGAAAAAGGCATGCTGAGACATAACTGCTTCAGAACCTAACAACTTGCTCAATTAGCCACGAGCATTTGCAGAACCAGCGGCTCTGGGCAGCCTGGTCTGGTGGTTGGTGACCTTGCACATAGCAGGGGGGTTGAAACTAGACGATCATCGTGGTCCTTTTCAACTAAGGACATTCTATGATTTGAACGTGGCATACCTAACCAACAACTGAATTGGCAAGAAAAACCCAGAGTCTGCACAATCAGATAGCAAGGAACTGTCCTGAAATCCCTTTACAAACGATTGTTATGTGGTTGGCATACACTCAAAGGTACTGAAAAGCAGCACAACCTTTGCAATGCTGATTACTTATAAACAGTAAGTATAATTGCTATTTGGGCAGAACCGATTGGGCCCGATTTCTTACAGAGGTGCCCTGTGTTCCCTACAGCACCGTGTGACTGACTTCAGAATTCGAGCAAGTAATGAAAATATAAAAGGCGACTTTTAGAAAGCAGCTCTCAATTGATGGCATAATCATTGGTCTGATGCAAAACACATCTTTATCACTAGCTTGGAATTCTGCAAAAGATGCACAATCTCAAAAAAGAAGTATTTATTTGTTTCGTCAAGATACGCTGAAGTTTTGTTGTATTTACTGTACATTTTTAGTTTGGAACAGTATGAATCAATAAAGCATGCAAATATTAGTGGTTTATTATGCCTTGCATGTATAAAAGTAAATGAATCTTTTTCCCCTTCCATGAAGTATTCAAAACCCAAGACCCAATTTTCAGGTGAAAAAAGAAAAAAATCACAAAACTCAATTTCACCTTACCATCAGAAGTCAGTTTTTGCAGTTTCCAAACTGTTTGTTTGAAGGAGCTTTTTGTCACTGGCTTTAAGCTGGTGGTCCTATGCTCAGACCCATCTCCTCGAGCCCCAGCGCTCCACAGGGCTGTTAGGCCCACAGATTGTGAAGTCCCTGCTGACAATTCCTAAGGACTCCAGGGCAATTAGCACAAAAATAAATACTTTCTGTATAGAAAGATTCATCAGTTGTGCGTTAATAAGCAATGTTCCACAACGCAGCTAGTTGTTTAAAGTGCTAAATCTTGAATCAGCACAAAGAAAGCCACGTAGGTGTCATAGAGTACATGAGTTTTCATGGGGACTGATAATTATCTGATGGAACCTGATAATGAATCAGTTTGTTGCAAAACCAGCCCGGCAGCTGATTAAATCAGCCTAATCTATGTTTAACTGCTAATTGCCTTTCAGCCTTTTGCACGACGATGAAAAATAACTGAGCACAGAAAAAGACAAAACCATCACAGAATAAGTACATCAAGAATTGACTAACGAGGGAAGAAGAAGGAAGTATCCTTCCAATGCTGAGACACACAAGGGTGTTTGTTGTTGTTTTTTTTAATTTAATTTAATGACTTGAGCATACTGTTAATAAAATATTATTCACTAAAGACTTTCTGAGACAAAAAATATTACTAGATTTGATCAGACACAGAAAACACAGAGGTAAATATAAAATGATGCAAAAAAGCAAGGTTTTCTCAGAAACTGAAATACAGCTAACAGTGAATTAATTCCTAGAGATAAACTAGGACAGTAACAACTAGAAAAAACAGACTAGTACTTGGACTAATTAAGTAAGTGGTTCATACACGTAACCTTACATCTGTCAGAGGCAGACACTGCATTTCTTTTTGTTGTAAGGCAATATACTCAGCTTGTGGAACTTCAATTCTTCGAGAAGTTTATGCTAGCTCATTTTAAAACATCACTGAAGCTGTAGCTTAACTCTCCTAAAGTAAATTAAGATTTGCATCTGTATTATGAGACAGAACTTTAAATAATGACTTGGAATGTTGTTTTGTCATGGGCTTTGGTGTCTTTTCTGCAAGATAATTTTTGCAATGAATTTCAGAAGAGTTTAAACTTCATTTTTCCCTCCCTGAGAACTTCTGAATCAGACACAACAGGTGGGACTTCACAAGCAAATTAAAGCCCGGGGAAGCCATAAATAATGTAGGTGTGAATTACAGGCTGTTAATTTAGCTCTGTGTTTGAGCTTCAGCAGCAATAAAACAGTTGAGCTCCCAGTGCTCACCTTACACAGGATAAAGCATTCAGAATAGCTAATGTGCTCTCCATAGGTGAAAACTTTGTTTACTCCGGAGGATGAGATTCTGTCTACTCTAAGAAGTTTTAGCAGTACAACCATTTCACAACATTAACTACTGCTTATGTTATCTTAGCCGTAATCATAGTGAGAATTGAACAGAGAGGAACCTTAGGAGATTCAAGAAAGGCAACTCTTGCATCTGGGGAGGAACAACCACGTCCATCTGTACACATTAACCTGTTGGAAAAGTGCTCTGCAGAGAATGACCTGGGTGTCCTGGCGGACAACAGGCAGGCCACGAACCAGCAGTGTGCCCTCGTGGCCAAGAAGGCCAATGGTATCCTGGGATGCATTAAGAACGTGGCCAACAGGTCAAGGGAGGTGATAATCCCCTCTGCTCTGCCCTGGTGAGGCCACATCTGGAGCACTGTGTCCAGTTCTGGGCTCCTCAGTTCCAGAAAGACAGGGATGTTCTAGAGACAGTCCAGCAGAGGGCCACAAAAACAGCTTGGGCCTGGAGCATCTCCCGTATGAGAAAAGGCTGAGAGACCTGAGGCTGTTCAGTCCGGAGAGAAGATAGAGGGAATTTTATAAATGCTTATAAATATTCAATGAGAGTAAAGCAGATAAGGCCAGGGTCTTTTCAGTGGTGTCCAGCAACAGGACAAGAAGGAACAGGCACTGGAACTTCCATCTGAACATGAGGAAAATCATTTTTACCGTGAAGATGGCAACGCACAGGAACAGCTGCCCGGAGAAGTCATGAAGTTTCCTCCTCTGAAGATACTGAAGACTCACCTGGATGCTTTCCTGTACAACCTGCTGTAGGAAACCTGCTTCAGCAGGGGTTGGACCAGGTGATCTCCAGAGGTCCCTTCCAATTGCTATGATTTCATAATAGCCCTAATGAGACTGTGATGACAATTAAGTACAGTGGATGATTGGTGATGAGCTGCAGAAGGGACAGTCACAAAGTGAGTCAACCATCAATGAAGTCCTACCTTCTGGCCATACTCAGTTAACGTGCTGACTTAGAAATACTATTATCACATGTTATTCTATATGCTCACCAGACGGGACCACCAGATAACCTCTGGCTCTGCCTGGAACATGTGCAGCCCTGGGACAATTTGCACCATCTGTGCAAATAGCAATGCAAAACAGTTGTTTGTTTTTTTTTTTTTTACAAGTGTATAAACACTAATCATATAGCACTCTACACAGCTTGGAGCAGATTTAATAGAATTATTAATACGGCCACAAGGCAGACATCAGACCAACTCTCAGAAGGCATAATGTAAGTACTGGTACTGTTTTGGAGGAAAAATCGTTTCTCTGGTGATAAAGAGATCCATGAACTTTGCTGGTCTGTTTCACTTCACCTGCAAAGACCGTAAACAAAGCCCAAGCTATATGGATGCTTCATTGCTAATGCATCAGACTGCTTTGGAACTTCTAAAGGAAAGAAGCTTGGGAAGAAAACACTCTATTTACCTCAGCAAACTCATGGGTAGAGGCCAATTAAAGACAACTAATCTTGTAAGACCAAAAAAAAAAAAACCCAAAACCCTTTTATTTCCAGTTACATTTAATGTTTTACTTATAAATGCTCCATTTTAGGGGTCAGTTGAGTAGACATACTGTAAAGCAAGACTTAAGCTTTACAGTACTTAAGCTTTTGAATACTCTTGGCATTCTTTGTTAAAGATTCATTAACATTCCTCTTTGTGTTTGTTGTCAAAAATACAAAAAGTACTTAAAAAGGAAATGATGATGCTGGACTAATAATACTCCTTTAGCCTATGTAGTGGTTACCATTAGGGAAAGAAAAGAGAAGCCTGAAAAAACCCAAACAGTATATTCTGTTCTAATTGCTACTCTTGCTGAAAGATTCAAATCTTACAGAGTAGTAAATTTTGATTTTCAAAAAAGCAACAAAAACTAATTAGTGCAAGTAACTTGACATTAATCATTCTGGGGAGTACACTGGCCACCATCAGCTTCTATACAACCTGACACAGGGGACAGGGTCTTGCACCATTATGGATTCTTGCCTACATGATGTAATGTAAACTTTCTTAAGTGATGCAGACATCTCCAAAATACTTCTGACTGAGTTTCTCTGCCCAGGCTGCTTCATCAGATCGGAGGATCCCATTAAATCACTGCACCTCCATCATACTGCTGTTTGCAGAACAAATGTGTGTTTTATTAATTTAGGGATTTTTCTTAATTATTATTTTATATATATAAAATCGTCCTATTGTCTAACTGCATTATAATTTACAAGCCAGGTAAATATTTCAAGTACCAAGGTAAAGCTGTGGTAGAAACATCCTTCTTCCACTTATGTTTATCAAAATAGCTGCGTCACTGCAAAAAGATAAACAGCAAATAGCAGCTATTTTTATCAAGAGAACCAGTTTCTCATGTCACAGATCAGACCTCTCAAGGTGCAATTTGACACAAAACAGCCAAAAAGAAAACAAAAAAAGCTGACACCTGAACAGCTTTGGAAGTCAAACGAGTGTATTGTGCAACTCAGAAGTAATCTCTAGTCAGATTTCTGCTGGCCTTCCTGGCAGGCATCATTTTGCCTTGTAGCGCCCAGCACACGCCTGTCCACAGCAAGGGCAAGAATGGAGACAGGGCTGAGTTCCTTCCATCTGTGAGAGCTGCCTCAGGACAAGTAGATCACCTCTGTCCTGCCTTTTGGTAGCTAGATTAAAAACAAATAGATAAATAAATGTAACAACCAAGCACTGATCTTTCTTAACTACTGCCTTAGCTGCCTTTGTACTGTGAACGCCACTTGATCTGTGTGGATAAAATGGGGTCACAATCTGTCATTCTCTGCCTAGCTTGGGTACCCCAGTAACCCTGATGAGGCCACATTCTGAGCTGAGAAATAACATTCAGTTTCCTTCAAATGATGTCACATGCAAGCCACATTCATCTACTGCACGTATTCACAAGGACAAATTCAGCCACTGCAATTAGAAATTCTAAGGTGTAGAAGTAAAAAAAAGAGTAGCATAAATCAGACTAATAAGATTAAATATGGAATATCCCTTCCCTTCTCTCCTGATTTTCTGCTGTTACAAGCTGAGTATCAAGGCTCCAGTCTTGCCATAACTTAAAAATAAGGATGCAGTTGTGAGGAAGAGCTTCTCAGCACAGAGAAATGATCTTTTTTTAAGGTGCTTGTAAGATCCAATCTCCCTTCAGTTTGCCATCAGGTCCAGCCTGACTTACATAAACTCCCTGAAACTTGTCCCAGACCCTTCTTATACAAATAGCATAACTGAACATCATGACTGCTATAAAGCTTCCTCTCATCTCCTAAAGATTGTACTGGCTATTTAACCAGAGCCTGTACTGTTGGCCTGTACAGAAGGAACTGATGAACTCCTGCATACATAAGTGACATTTTCAGCTGGTTCTAGATTAGATGAAACAACTGTGAGACATTTTGAAACTTGCTAAGGATGTCATCCTGTGTCAAAGAAGCAGGGCAGCTGCCCTGCAACAGGGCCCAAGCCAAACAAAGCTGGAAGTCTACCTCGTGGGATGGCAAAAGTCTACAAGGAACAGGACAGCAAGGGAAATAAGGCAGAGAATAGCAGGAACCTCCACATTTACAGCCTCATCCTCCCCGTCTCTTGGTCAGAGGATGCAGGACAAAGATAGCATCCTGAGATTCAAAAGGGAAGTCATGGCCTCAATGTCAGTAGTCAAAGTTAACCTAATGTCAGAGTTGATCGGGTGGGGATAAGCCCAATGATTTAACTGGTTCTGCTTTTTTGTTTGTTTGTTTGTTTAATATGTGAATCAAAGGACATTTACCAGCATTGCTTACGAAACTCACATAAATCTAATTAGCCAACTGCAGAGCATTTCTCCCGCTCCGACGATGCACACTTCCAGCCTACCAAACAGCCTTCTTCCCCTGTAGGGAAGACGACTTAGCATCATCTTGCATCAGGAGTTTGTAGAGCTCTCATCTCTTCTTTTTGTGATCCACTGTGCATATCCAAGGGTGAAATGACTGAATTTTATACTAATCCTAACTGATGCATTAACCAGTGTACGCAGTATAAGCAGCTACATGGGATAATCACTAGTTGCTCTTTAGTGCCTCTTGACTGAAAACAGATACAACGGCAAAGAAACTTTTCAGGGACAAACAACTAAGGCCTCCTTCCCTGAAAACCTTCCCCCTGAAGTCTCTAATAATCCCGAAAAGAGGGACACGTCAAGTCCCCTCCTCCAAGTGGTTTTTCAGAATATTTCAAGATTACAATGAAGACAGAGCTAAGAAAGCAATTACACAATTTCACCAAACTTCAGCAAGACTCAGCCCCTGTCCAAGCAATAAACCACTGTATCAAAGCTAGAATTTCATCTATTCATACAAGTATTTTAGCTCAATTTTAATCTGTTTAGCATGTAAAACCTGACACAAAGCATGCACAGTCCTCCTAGTTACAGTTCTCCATTGTGTCCACAGAGAAAGACGACAACGTTACAAAACAAACATACAGAACTTAACAAAAATCAAGAGGACTTACAGGATCAGTCAGTTCCGGCAAGCTTGCTTGGTAGGTGAGAGGTCTACAGTCACGAGTATTATTCACCAAGACACAAGGAAGAAACATTGGACCCAGGTCATCCCCATCCAACACATCCACTGTGAGGGTGGTTGTACTTGTCCTTCTCTCATGAAGATTCTGGGCTCGGTCCTGGGGAGCAAATGGGCAACATTTTGTGAGAAGTCAGAATCTACAGAAAGATTTAAAGTTAAAGGCAAGGGCAAAGGTGTACAACCTTCCCAATTGTGTAGATTCTACACGATACGGAATCACGAGAACTTCAACCTCAGAGCTACAGACTTCAATTTTCTGAACGTTCAAAAGCACAGTGAAGAGCACAAAGGCACACCCTTAAAGCCCATCTTTTATTAGGAAAATGCTAAACATACCAGAAAATACATAGGAAATCGAGTTTACATTACTTTAAAACTATCTTAAAGTTGCTGCAGGGGATCCTCCTTTTCCCCATAAATGAAACAGTACCACAGCAGTGGTAAACAACAGAGAAAAAGTTTTCATTTCAGCCATTATCCAAACAAAAAACAAAAAAAAGCTTTCACAGCCCTCGAAGGCACAAAAAAATTCTCCGATGACAGATATATTAGATACAGTTTAAACATCACTCTTCTTTCGGGTATGCATTATCTACTGCTAGCCACTGTGTAAAAACCTCCATATAGCCATGTAATAAGACTTGAAAGAAAAATCACCTCTTTAAAGAAAACTGCTTTTCAAACATGAAGGATACAACCAAATGGTATCCATTAAACTCATTTGACATCAAATTAGCATTGCTAGATGTGTTAGAAGATGAACACTTAGTGACACTAGGATGCACTTTTCTGCATGGGCTGTACTTCAAATACACAACTTGTTCCCTGCGCCAGAAGGTTGCTTTGTTCTATGCATCTTGAGCAAGCTTTTTTAACCAGCAATAATATGTCTAATCTTTCAATGACAGAAAGCACCTAGATACATCTTAAATAGGGTCTTCAGAGTAAGAGCGCATCAGACCTGGTATTTTAGAGATGCTTTTCCTCTCCTAGGAAAAAAATCCATATCTGGGGACTTAAAGGCCGCCCGCCTGAGTTAGAACTATAAATGGCTATTATGAGATCTATACTTACATTTGCCTGAACAATCACAAAGTAACGAGTCTTTTCCTCATAATTTAGTCTCTCCCGCAGAACCACTGCTCCAGATAAAGTGAGAGGGATATCAAAGGTCCTGTTGGAAGTCTGCAAAAATTAAAACAGTAAGATGAAATTGAACGTGTGTCAAAGTTAAAGGACATTAAAGACTGGCCACAATGAGATACCCTATTGAATATCAAAATTGCATGTCTTTCAGATAGAGCTTTTGAACGGTTTCCTGTTCCCTCCCTGCCCAACATACTTGATGAGAATTTCACAGTAAGTATTCTGTATGTAACAGAATTCTCTCTGGCTGTTTGCAAGTAACTTGTTACTTCTAATCAAAAACTGAAGCCTAACTCTCCTGTTTCTTATTGATTCGCCGTGCTGAAAGCATGCTGATGTTCAAAAAGCTTTTCACACCTTTGGTCACACCAAAATCTTTCCATGCTTAGGACTACCAGTGTAGAATATACTTTACACTGAAGTATGGTGCTGTGGAACAGTACAAAAACCTCTCAAAAGGATACACTACAGAAGTGCAAAGTACTATTCTTACCTTAGATAACACAATATGGCCCTTCTCCATTCCCATAAAATTTCAGACATTTGCATAAAAAGTACTATTTTCAGCAATTACATGATAATGACTGTTAAATTTGCCATGTTGATGCAGAAAAATATTACTGGAAGGCCCATACAGACTCTGACAATAACATGAGCAACAATTTGCTCATGATAGAGTTTGACAAGTTTTTTGTTGTTGTTGTTTTGGTTTGGGTTTTTTTTGGATAAAAAACTCTGGATATATAATAAGTACTCAGTGGTACTGTGTACAGGTATGTATATATGCATATGTACACAAACAGGGGAGAAGGAAGATCAACACAAAATATTTCTACAGAGGCAAAAAAGGAAGTTAGAACAGAAGGAAGAACCATGTAGGGCTCACTGCTTTTGTCTCCCTGTTGGGATGTGAACCATGCATGTAACAGGTAATGTTTTTTACTATCGTAATGAAATGATGCTGTTTGTGTGTGTATGCACACTCGTGCACTTGCATGGGAACTCCAGCTCACAAGTAAGATCCTCCTGGCTGCTTTAGCCCACTTCTCTCTGGTTAAAAAGGAAAGAACCAAGTGGAAAAGTCTCTGCGGCAGAGGATCAGCCAACGCACTCCCAAAATAGTGCCCTCTTTCTGGCATTCCTTGGCAAAAAGCAAAATGCATTGAAGTGGAATGCTACAATCCGAACTCTGTTGGGAAGCATCAGCGGAATTTCAGCACAAAACCCTTCAACTTCTTCCCAAAGTGCCTGTATCTGGAGTCCCCTCTCGCTTCATTAGAGTAGCGAATTGCAGTAGCAGTTCCTTGGTGATGTGAAGTTTAACTTCCAGGTGTGAATTTGTGTCACAACTCTGAAAAATATCACATCAGATTCACCCCACACATATCCCTGTGACCGCTCTGCAAAATCTACTTCTCGCTGCAATACAAACCACAACCAAGTTCCAAGGCAACTAAGAGATGCACAAAGCAAGAGCACAGCTCAGCTGCACCTCCATCCAATACTGAAATGAGCCAGCATATGCAGGAAGTCAGGGACACTGAAAGCTTCTTTATGCTTCCTGGCAAAGAGACACTGCTTTGTTGCCTGCACACTCCAAGAGAACAGAACTGATTCTCCCTCGAAAGGCTTCAAAAAAGAAATACTAAAATGCTTTCATACATCAGTCCTTATAACACAGCACGTTCACCAAATTCAAAGCAGTGAAGCAGGCTGGAGGCCGCGGGATGGCAAGGATCACTTCCTGATGCCAGACCTAAAATTGGCCGTTTTGGGAAAATTAGAAAGTCACTACCAGGTTGTTCATCTCCATTCCCTCAGTAACAGAAAGATGGTGTTTCACATTATTGTCACTACCCGCTGGACTGTAAGCAGCACAAAGCCATTTGAAGAACGACACTTTTGAAATTCAGAGGATCTGAAGTGATTTACAGGGCTTTCTAAAAGATGATCTAAACACAGATGATAACGCATCTGACAAAAATAGAGAAATCCCTTCTGTATCAAAGGCAGGTTTTAGAGTTCAATTGAATCAGAGAATAAGGGAGGCTGTCAGAGAGCATGGGAGCTCACAAGGGCTGCTCTGTGCCTTAGCCAGTTGGAGGCCGAATATTTTCAAGGACAATTTACAACTCCTCTGGGCTCCTGCTCCACTCTTTGATCACTGTCACTGGGGAAAAGAGTACGACCTAGAGCTTTTCGTTGGTATTTGCCACGTGGCATCTTGCACCTGTTACCATTTGCTCTTTCACAGCACATTTGCTGAAAGAAGTCTGCTTTCGTCGTCTCCATAACATGCAGTAGACAAGAGACAGAGATAAGATATCACAGAATGGCCCGGGTTGGAAGGGATCTCAAGGATCATGAATCTCCAACCCCCCTGCCACATGCAGGGCCACCAACCTCCACATATAATGCCAGACCAGGCTGCCCAGGGCTCCATCCAACCTGGCCTTGAACACCTCCAGGGATGGAGGGGGCATCCACAGCCTCTCTGGGCAGCTGTTCCAGCACCTCACCACTCTCTCTGTAAAGAATTTAATTTCCCACACATTGCTGCTTCAGCCTGATTATCAGAGACACATTCAACTTGGATCTCTGTTGAACAGACAGTTGACGTAACAACCTCTGATGCTCAGACATTGCTCCTTCAGATTTGGCGAATCTACTCAAATCGTAATTACACATTGTGTTTTTACTGACCCATGTTTCCAATTAGCTTTGATGTTACATGTGCAAGTTTTACGGCCACTCCTTTGTTCATGCTAGCTGCTTGTAATATAAGCTGCCCTAAGTCTCAGGCCAGTATAATGCTCTATAATGCAGCAAGATAATCCGCACACCCATCTTGAGCCACAGCCTTTCCCACCTGTAATAAACTGGCGTAAAAAGAAGAGCTGGTGGTGCTCTGGGTTCTAGCCTGGGAGGCAGTAGCTCAGACAAGAGAATAAAAATAACTCCTGCAATTTCGCTATTCACTCGTGCAGGTACACAAGAGAGGTGGCAATCTACCTTTTGTAGCAAGGCTGCATGCTCTGGAGAGCCCGGTAGACTTCACATCACTGAACCAAAACCAATGAAATATAAAGCACTATATAATTACTACACAGAGGAGAAATGTTTCATCTCCTCCCACAGATAGGATCTACTGAAAAAAATAAGAACACTGATTCATCTGGGGTAATGATGTACACACCGAAGAAGAGCAAAACTTTGTATTTTTTCCCCTCTGGAGTTTCAGCTTACATGAATCTGATATACCCATGCTCTCAGGTACCCAGACACACATTTAATGCACATACCTGCAAACAGTGCCAATGAAGCATAACAAAACAGGAGTATTGCTCATGTCCTTATTACAACAGAGTCTGAAATTCCAACAGATTCCTAGTGGCACAGGAATTAGTTTTAACTTGCGACTTCATAATGAAAGAAAATGTCACCGGGAGCATTAAGTCCAGTCATGTTTCCTTTGCATTCACGAGAGAGATCCAGAGCTGTGAGGACTGTACAGTAACTACCTGCCATGTCATTCATCTGCAGTTTTGGTATGTCATCTGGGCTCCCATGGAAGCTTTGTGACATAAACCATGAAACATCGCAAGAAAACATGCTGTAAGTTGCAGTGTGGCGTGGCAAAATACCACGAGGCAAACTATCTCAGAAGGGGAAAGTCATCAGGAGTCAACTTACTCTGCAGATGTGGACGGTATGTTACAACTCAGCACAGCAAAAGCATTATGCAGACCTCTAATATCACAGCAACTCAAAAAGAGTAATCGTTATCCTCACCAAACAATACAGAGAATCACAGCAAAATTAGCTCACAGGGATTTAGTCCAGAAATTTTTGGTGGATGCATTTGTCTCAACCTTCAGGTTGAACCAGAGTCCTCAGAATGACCTCTAAAATGACTCTGCATTTGAAGATTCTTTTGGCAAGCTAATCATGTTTTGATTCTAAGAGCCAAGGGCTATGGCATCAACAACAACCCTTACAACAGCTAAAGGGACCAGAAAAACATCCAATATGCTTTGCATTCATTTTTTTCTTCTTGACTTTTATATACGTTCCCATTAAACAACAAAGTATTTAAGCTAAATTGAATTCTAGATAAACCTCTTTTTTTTTTTTTTAACTTTTTTTTTTCTTTTTTAATTCTTAATTGATCTTTAATGAAAATTATCAGCATTACAGCTTTTTCAAAAGCAGCAGCCAGTCACTGGTGCCGAACTACACTGGGCATCTTCAACACACAACATGGGAGGATCCTAGAAGTAGAGAAGCAAAAATATTTCTCACTATGCTGTACACCTCATTTTTGAGCGTGGCAACACTTTGCCAGGTTTAGGAAGAGAATTCACTTGTAGCAGATGTTTTGGGGTATCTTTCTGGCAAGAAGAGAGCGGCAGTGAAGCAGCTTTACAAGTGATTTCTGTCAAGCATACGCTATTACATGCATAAAGGCTCTCTACAGATGAAAGAAGTAGGTTTCATTAACCAGGCATGAAACAGAAATTAGGAAAACATTTATCGAGGTGACTGACTACACCAAAGTTGCTCCAGACAGGAGAGTCCTTCACTATTCTACATAACCTCTATGTCTGTACTTAAACTGAGAATCAGATTGCCGTTTTCCCACAAAAACATGTCTACTCAAGTTAGCCTTAAGTAACAGCAGAGATTTTGAATGAGAGATTGATAAATCTATTTCCTATGTTCTTTCTCACTACATCATCAACGTTATGAGATGAATAGATTATCAGTTTAGCATACTTAAGTTATCACACCACCTGATCCCCAGTAACAATGTTCTTAGTCTATGGCAAAACATTCCTCGGTTTTCAAAAAAGCACTGCCGAAATAATTTTAATTTTTCAAGAAAATACATGTGGATGCTTCAAATAGATCACTCATGCAAAAAAGCATTGCAATAGAGAAATTCACAAATATGAGCCTAAAGAACATGTATACCTCAACCTTTTTGTCTCTAAAATGACACGCCTGTACAGACCACAGACATAGAACATTACTGTTTCATTTTAGTAATATATATTTCTTCTTCCAAGTGGCTTTATTAAAAAAAACAAACAAAAAAACACACAAAACTCTCTCTTTCTCTCTCTCTCTCTCTCTCTCTCTCTCTCTATATAAGCAGCTCCATATAGGAAGACAGAACGTCTCTCATGAGAAACTTAGCAGTGACTATGAATACATATCTTAGCTATGAATGCATTACTGCAAGTGTGGAGGAATGAACACAACTCTCAGTCACAGACAGAAAACACATGCCAAAAAAAACAGAAGGTGTGTGAACAACACTAGAAAAGATGGGATGATTGATGCTTCAATGTGATAGCTGATAGTAGCATGGCATTGAAAAGAAAGATAAATTTGGGTGAGCTTATGGGACAAGCAAGGTGGATAGAATAATCTACACTGGAAGTAAGTTTAGAATTTCAAGTTTAGAATTTATGATGTCCAACAGCAGCCACTTACTCGTTCCTTATTTCAACATCACTATACATATATATATATATCATAAGCAAATACAAATAAATTTATTTATATACACACAGATACATATGTTTTTATATTAAAATATATATGCAGAAAGGAAAAAAAGTAAAGGCACATACTTTGTCATTAGGATTGTACTGGATGACATACTCTATCTGGCCATTTGGACCATCATCGATGTCAGTAGCACCATTGTTTCCAGAAAATCCTGTAAAGATGGTTGTTCCAACTGGAGTCAACTGCAAGACCAGGGGAAGAAAAATGCACGTTAAAACTCTGCGGCATAGAAGAAACTATTAAAGATTCATGTGTGAAAGGCACTCATTTTTTTCCCATTGTCCTAGTATGTAAGTCACGGCCACTGTTCTCTTCTCCCCTTTATTCAGCCTGGAAAGCCATGAATGAGCAACATTTAGACACAATATACTCAGACCCAGCTTTAACTGATGCCAAGGGTCACACAGAGCGAAAGAAATTTCCATTTTTATTACACAGATCCTATGCATCAGGGCAGCTCTGCGTGTTTTAGAAAAGGTGAAGATGAAAACAAAAAAAAAGGATTCATTAAATAAACATAAATAGATAAAAGTAACTAAAAGCTACCTTTTCAGACCCGGGAAGGAAAATTAAAATGACCTGTAAGGCAAACAGAACTTACTCAACGCTCATGAGAGCACTGACAACACCAAGTATCACCTGCACACACAAAAGCACACAGCTTTATGGCTTTAAACATAGGCAGGAATATTTCTCCAATACTTTGTTGGCAGAAACCGAATACTCACAAAATTACACGTTGAAACTTCATCAATTTCTAACTATCCTAGGGTAGACAAGCTGCATGAAATTGACACCTACTGACATTAAAGATGTGAGAAATTCATTTTTTTTTTGTCTCTAAGGAGGTGGTGGAGTCAGTGGAGTGGTGGAGTCCTTGGAGATGTTCAAGAAATGTGCAGATGTCGTACTACAGGATGGGTTAGTGGGAAATACTGGTGATAGGTGGATGGTTGGACCTGTCGATCTCGAACGCCTTTTACAACCTTGGTGATTCTATGATTCTGTATTCTAAAGACAAAAAAACCCAACCCTTTCGCAAGCTGACATTTCTGACTTAATATTCAGAAAGCTTTGTTAGTAAGCCACTTGAGAACCAAATGAACAAACAGCCCTGGATCTGACACGGACATCATTCACAGCTGTACCCCCTGCTGCTGTCCTCTCACCGTGCCAGAATGCCTGGCCCCAGCCTGCACACACAGGTCCAGTCCACTTTACTTCCTCGCCACGAGTTGCTGCACATCTTAAAAACCACGGGGTATGAAAAATTTCAAGTGCTGTAGGAAGAGAAGGTGGCAAAGGATAATGGCTCATTCGGACATTTGTTGCAAACGTGGACTGCTATTTAATTTTCACACTTAATGGTTCATAACTTGCAGCGAGTATAGGAGGAAATAGGTAGCTGTCAGACATTCATAGCTCCCAGTCTGTTGTCAATTTATAAACCTGCTAATTACTTAAAGCCGCTTAATAGCTGACAGTGTCCTCTGAGAAATATTTTCACAGCTCCGAATACTGAAGCTTTGAAGTAAAAAAACATCAATCCAAAGCTTTAAGTTAAAACTGGCACGGGGCTTAACTTCTGCAGCACCCACACTTAGGGCATGGTAATCATCTGTAGCTCTCTGGCTACCAACTGGCCTACTGCTGGCACAGGCAATGGAAGCATCCCACACATAGGCTGTAAGCTGGCTCTATGGGGCTACTAACTGCTCCTAAGGCAGCGAGCTGACCCTCAGTGCTGTGCAACTCTTTGCCTTGCACTTTGCCTGGCCTATAGGGAACGGGGGGAGGCAGTACATGCACTGACTGATGGTAGGAAACCAGACCCCTCTGTTGTGTTTATGGGATCCTGATAGAGAGCAGATAACTGATTGTGGATGCCCCATCCCTGGAGGCATTCAAGGCCAGGCTGGATGTGGCTCTGGGCAGCCTGGTCAGGTGGTTGGCAACCCTGCACATAGCAGGGGGGTTGAAATCAGATGAGCATTGTGGACCTTTTCAAGCCAGGCCGTTCTATGATGCTATGACTCTATGATAACGAAGGAGACAGCTGTAAAAATGAAAGAGCAGTATAAATCAGAATTACAGTTGTGTGCCCTTACAGCACAGTCAAAAGATGCTGCATCCAAAGTAGTAGGCTACAGACACGCAGGCCTTCACGAACCTGACAAGCAGAGGTCCAGTTTCCCTATGTTTTCTTTTGTGCACTACAAATATTAGAATGGAGACTGCAGAAAATCCCGTATCACTCACTATTCCTGAAAACTGGAAAAAAATAACACATCTACTCAGTTTTCCAGCCTGAGATTTCATAGCAAAGAACAGCTCAGCCTCTGGAAACAGTTAGAGATCTGACCTACTTGCCCCAAATTCAATATGTAATCATTTCACAGGCACTCTGCACATAAAGCTACACTATGCCTATACCCCAAGGTCTCTCATACTGTGACAATTTACTCCAGCAGCATCACAACACACCTCAGCCATCCCAAAAGCAGTGAGCCACCTGGGGTCCTCCCGGGGCAAAGCAAAATAAAATAAATGTGGTGAGCTTACAAACAGCTTTAGGAAAGCACATTGAACAATGAATATAAACCTTGCCAGGAAAGCTAGAAAGAAATCTCCCGATACACACCAGTGTAACACATCACATCAACTTCTGAACTTGTCTTGGAGGATTAAGCAAACCACAAACTTGCTCTGTGTTTCATTTTGGGCTGCGGAGGGCACAGTTGAGAACTCAGTTAACTGTATGCACCGTGACCATATATATTGGCTGTTCTTTATCAACATAAATAAGAGTCCCACTATTCTTGTTCTAAAAAGGATTATTTGCATTTACAGCCCTTTAGAAGATACAACCTTAAGAATAAAGACATGGGAACTAAAGGTATATTTTTCTTCTGAATATTATACAGGTGTCTGTAAGACACACAAAAAAGCTGGAAACACTGAAACAGGCAAAGGAATTTTAACCCCAATGCTCTCCTTTATTTCAGTAGAATTTCCCCCCTACAGACCTTCCCATGGACTTCCCACCTCTACTAGCAAAACCTGCACAAGCTTCAACGATCCAACATCCAATGGTCCAATCTTCAGTAAAGCCTGCATCTGCCAAAAACTATACTGGATTACAACAATTAAATCACAAGAAATTAAGTGACAGACTGCAAATTTCTCAAGTTCTACACAACCACCACATGTATAATTCTGCGCATCTGAATCAAAACTGAATTAATCAATTGATAATCTAATCAAGCTTTAATCCTACCCCCCTGACCCCGCCAAGCAGGCATGCAAGAGGAAGCAACCAAGCCTACATGTTTCAGTATGAAAAGAATTTTGTTCCTATTCTGAAGTTGCTAATTTGAGATTATATTCACACAAAAAACAGACAGAAGCAAATTTCAGGCACCAGTCAAGGCTTGCACTTGAACACCATGCTTCCTTTGGCAACAGAATTTCTTCACAGGTTGAAAATGACAGATTGGGTGGAAAAATCTTCTGACATCAAGTATTCTGGGACACTGGGGAGGAGGATCTTTGGCTCCTTTGGTTTGCTTCTCCTTTCCAGCAGGTGCCAAAAATAGCTCCAAAAAGTGCCACTTGAGCCTCCAGAGCCCCACTTGTCCCACTTCCCATTAGACGTAACTGCCTCGAGAAATACTTTGGTCATGATTTTTTTCTCTGTATTAAATGTAAGTATCTCCTACAGAAAGGAAAGCAGTAAACTGATGTTTGAGCACTGCGAGTTCCTGAGCTTATTCAAGATGGAATCATAAAGAAAAACAGATATTAGCATTAGCATCGATGTAAGGATCATCTCAGTGAGAATACAGTGTGTTGAAAAGGAACTGTGATGACAAGAAACAAGTAAGATTTCAAAAGAACGTAATTAAAACACAGAGAGGAAGAGTATACGATAAATCTTACTCGTCCATAGCCAGCAACATTAAAGCTTATAAATCTCATTCCATGTGATTTATGTCTCTTAGAAATCTAGATGCAGACAGGAATGTTGAACATTTCCATAAAACATCTTGAAAAGAAGTTTTCTTATTATTGCCTACTTACAAAGCTAAAAATGAGTAATTTTTCACCATGGCCCTGAAGAGCAGAGCACAGAATTACAGTTGATCATTCTGAGCTACTACTCTTTTGATGATGTCTACCTGCTGAGATTAATTGTTTCAACACCATATGGAAAAAAGGTGTGAATAATCACACCAGAAGCAAAGAAAATTCGGGACAAGTCCAAATTCTCAACAGCACAAAGCCAGACTTTTAAGACAGCTGAAGTTACGCTCATTTTGCAAGGACTTACTATCTCTGCCAACTTACAGGAGAAGAATTAAGCCTAAAATAATGGTTTACAAGTGAAAAATTACTATAAGCATGTAATTATACGTGCGTGTATTAAAGCAACACTGACTTCAAAGAGCACCCTACTAACTTTTCCAAATAAAACCCGATACCACTACTGAGATTAACAAAACATCACAAACTCAAATAAGGCCCATGTGAAAAATGTATATTTTCTAAGAACACAGGCAATGCAGTTGTATTTACATGAAATGAATTTGCTCAGATCCATTCAGTTGAACACAAAACAGCCAACATGACCTCTGTCTCAGCATTACAAGATTTTAGTTTCTAGTCCCCATATCAGGCTACACGTTTTTAAAACCCTTGGGGGAATACCTTTGTCTGTACAGCGTTAGTTGAGCTGCACAATTCTTCCCCATTTCAAAAAAACTGCATGCTTTTCAGCCTGTCAGGATGTTATTTGGGTATACTGCAGTAACAAATATCTTTAGGTCACTAACACACATGGTCGAATGCAGCCCCGGGCTTATGTCATCTCGTCAGGAATTTTTTCTAAATAATGATGTGACATTTTCATACGAATAAATATATATAAGTAAATACAAAGAAAATAACCTTTCAGTGTATTTCTAATGGTCGGAAAATATTTAGCATGAACCTTAAATAACTAGTTTCTGCTTTTACGAGGAGATTCATAAGGCTGAGGGTAGCAGTTAGATTTGGTATTGGCTGAGATGCTCACATTTTTTCTGCCTTGATAAAGTTGATGAAAGGGCTAAGCTTAGCTCCTAGATGGTAACAGCTCTGTTTGTGCTTTGCTAAGCTATCTGAATTATTTCCAATTCAGTTTCATAACCCAGAAGATTACAAATAGTCAATAGTTTAATTACAACTTAATATTCTTGTTAGCAAAATATCAATTCATTTCAAGCAGATTGATCTTTTGTGTCTGCAGTAGATCCCTACTGTGACTATCAGGACCAGAGACAATGGAGATTTTAAATTTGTATATATAAATATATTAAAAAAAATACAAACACACATGGATATATGCATACACGTACACGCACAAGTCAGAATAGCTGCATCTACATGTCTACATACTCACAGATACAAGTAAACTGCTTCCTTTGCTTGACCTTGAGATGCCAGAAAATAGGTAATAATCATGAAATTTTCTATTCCTGAACAGAAAGATGACTTCAAAAATAAAGTAAATGCAAGGACAGTATTTCTGAAATTACATCCATGCTATTCCTGATGCTGTGAAAGATGTCTACAACAATACGGAAAAGTCCAATACATCCAATGATGCTTCTTGTAGTATTAATTTTAAAATGCACACATTCAAAAGAAAACGGGAAAGGAAAACTGGTTAAGAGCCATTACATACACTGCTTTCATTCTACCACACTTCATAGCTACAAGTGGAAGGAGCTTGGCTGAGTGAACACGGTGCATGCTTCCCCGTGCTTACACCTGAGCATCTGTAAGGGCCACTGACAGAAAATTCAATAGATCTGCAAAGTCCTCCCTCTGTCTGAGTACAGACATCCTCTTTTTCTAACCAACTGAGTATAAAAAACTGAGATACACTCAGCTATAAACCAACGATATTGCCCTACCAAATGTAGCTCCATCGAAGCTCTCAGAAAAAGAGAAACTTAATTTTAAACAATATCTTCATGAAAAGTCATGTGAAACTAGGATTTACGATGGAATTAAAATAACCCCCACCTTCCTTTACAAATGTTTTTCAGTATGTTGTGGGCAGATCAATATTCAACAGAAGAAGCACTCCATTGCTCCAAAATATGATTTACCACCTGACACTTCTGATACCGAAAAGCCACCCAATAAAGTAAAACCCAGTATTTACAGGCATTAAGTGGCATTACAGCTACGAGTAATTATTAAAATAGCTTTGACTATCTTTGGAAATCTAAAACCAAAGAAAACTGAAAACCACCACTTGCCCCCTCTCCAGTGTAGTTAAATCCACTAGTGGCACTGCCAATTTCTAGCAGGACAACCTATCACTGAACACATAGTCATTCACTGAAACCTTCAAGGAAGCCTGAGATGTTTTGAGAGCTTATTTTTTTTCGTTAATTAATGAGAACATTAACCCAGGGGGTAATCCTGAATGGCACAGTGGTGCCACGACAGAAGACAGAAGCCTAACAGTGATAAAATGAAACAAAGCAGCTAATTATATTGAGCTGGTGGAAAGAGTAAGATTGCATTTCACTCAACAGTAATGCAAATAAATGAGATATTTGAAATATATAAAGCCACTAAATATGAAGTATTCTAAATGGCACATTTTTCTCTCTGCCTTTTGGACTTCTAAGTATGGAAAATCCTCGCTTCCTTCATCACGGAATCACAGAATAGCAGGGTTTGGAAGGGACCTCCAGAGATCATCTCATCCAAAGCCTCTGCTAAAGCAGGCTCCCTACAGCAGGTCACATAGGTAGGCTTCCAGACCACTCTTGAATATCCCCAGTTAAGGAAATGTTGGGTTTTCCTTTATTTTTAATCTTAATACTTCGAGCTTCATTAGTTCAGAACTGATCGAACAACTTCTGCCCTCCTTTCCCTGGGGACTACTGGATTTCCTGAACACCACCTGCCTGCATGCTCGGTCACTTAAAGCAATGTAGTGATCATAACAGAACATACGGTCACAGTGAAAAACCAAAACTCCCCAACACACTGAATAATCACTGTGATACGTAACTGGTTTAATTTCTTAACTAATGCAAGTGAAGATGGAAGAAAAACCTGTCTGTCCCTTCTCTTAGTTTCAATCTGGACACTTCCACTTCATAGAATCACAGAATGGTTTGGGTTGGAAGGGACCTTTAAGTTCACCTATTCCTACCCCCTGCTATAGGCAGGGACACCTTCCTCTAGCCCAGGTTGCTCACAGCCCCATCCAGCCTGGCCTGGAGTGCTTCCAGGGATGGGGCATCCACAGCTTCCCTGGGCAACCTGTTCCAGTGTCTCTTCACCCTCACAGTAAAGAATTTCTTCCTAACATCTAGTCTAAATCTACCCTCTTACAGCTTAAAACCACTTCCCATCATCCTGTCACTACCTGCCCTTATAAGAAGTCCCTCTCCAGCTTTCCTGTATGCCCCTTCAGGTACTGGAAGACCACAGATACTTCCTGCTTCTCATTACTGTAGCTCACAAATACGAATTTACTGCAAACACACATCCTTTGTGTTGTTTACTAACAAACTATTTAATACCTAAAAGAATAAGAAATGCAATTTTAAAGTGAAATGAAATATTATTTGCTCAAAAGAAAAAAAAACACACACAAAACCTTCAAATAATAAGGACAAGTCCAATCCATAGATTTCTACTGTATTAGAATAAGAGAACAAAATACTTCAATTCACAGGTACCACTTAATAAACAGCAGCAGTCTGAACTTTACAGGCTACAAGGTTCTTAATAAAAACTTCTGACCTACACTTATTTTTCATAAATAAATTTGCTTTACTTTCAGTCATGTTGATAAAGCTGCAAAATGCAGTAGAACATTTTGTACATGTAACATAAACCAATGCCTTACTCACTGAGACACAGCTTCACAAAATTCCATCTATCATAAGCATTCTGGTGAAAGGCATGCTGATCTTTTAACTGTTAGGGATCAGGAAGAGTAGCTCTCATGCTAAAAACTTAAGGATATTGGCTGTGCTGCGTTTCTCCAAATTAACACAAATGAAGGGATTTAAAAGCTACTGCATTTATTGGGTTTTCAAACAAGAAGTGAAAGAAGTTGGCTTCTCGCAACAAACGAACAATATATAAGAAAAAGGAAGGAAAGAAAGAAGAAAAGGAATCAATTCTGACCTCGTTTACTGCCACGTAATATCGCTGCTGCTGGAACTGAGGTGAGTTATCATTCCTGTCCCTCACCACGATTCGTACCTCATGGTTGATAATAGTGCCAACCTTTTTGTTAACACACTGGACTTGCACCACAATGGACTGGATGGACATTGGAGGCTGTAATCAAAAATACACGTTGTTAATATAGGCAAATATGAACCGAATGAAGAGTTGCATGTTACACCAATGTTAATACTGCTCAGGATCCTCTGTAGCCCATCGGTCTGCGTTATGCTTGATGCTGTACTTTGTCATTCTAGATTCAGAAGGCTTCTCCAAAAGCATCCTGACTACAGCTCACGCTGGAAGTGTTTCAAACACACCTCCACGTCTCACAGCTGCATTGTGCAGACTGAGCTCTGCCAACTGAACGTGCCAACACAAAGATAAAAAGAGCATCTAAAAATCCTCAGCAAGATTAGCTTTTCACACCTTTCTCAGGAATGAAAAAAAAACCCACACATTTTGACTGAATAATTGTTAGGTTCTTCAATAATCAATTCCATTTCAATAATCATTTGATACCTAGAAAATGCCACGCATTTTAACTTCTGATTGGTTAGTATTTGAACTGAACGGTCCAGTCAGAAATAAATTAAATATTCTACCACCTGCATTTATCAAGTAATTTAAAAACAACTCAGTCACCTCTAAGTGAAGACCATCCAAAGCCCTCTTGTTTTTATTACAGTGAATGCCACAATATTCAAATAAAAAAAACTTCCTTTTTGATTTAGCATCTGATGCGCAGCAGAAAGCAAGAATGCATTGAAAGGGACAAACCAACAAAACTCTGTATTTATTAACCTCAAAGCCTTCAAAAGAATAAACAACTCAAAAGCATAATTTAAAAATGCCTATGTACTCTACAGCACAATGAACACAAACAGGTTTTTGTATTGAGATCCCGAGACTTACAATTATACCATAATTATATATCTGCATAATTACGCTTTCACTCATTCTAAGTGCAACAATTTCTCTGAGTGATTGATTTTTTCAAGTTTTACTACAATGGATTTTAGAACCATATGGTTTCTTTACCCCTTAGACTGGGTACTGATCAGAAAAGAAGGGGGGTTTATGTGTTGCTGAGATCTTAAACGAAAATCTAATCTTCCCTCATCTCCTTAGACTCAGCTTTCTCAGCAATCAGGTACCCTAACCCTAATTCATCTGGGAGTTGGTTCCCTTTGCTGTAAAAATCTGCAGCCAATGACAAGGAGGTTCTACTTTCAACAGAAGTAGGAACATGCCAAATATAGTCACTAACTTAAAAATTAAGATTTGAGCATTATCATTTCTATTTTTCAAGCTGGCATTCTTTGCAAGCTTCCAGAACAGAATTTTTAACCCATTTTAATATATTTAAAACGCAACTGAGGTTATCTGCTGCTTTTATTAACACCTACAAAAACCACAGCTGTTTGTAGCAGTATATAAGCAAATACACGAAGTGCTGGATTTGCAACCATCACTTGGTCTTTTTGATAAATACACGGGAAAAATAAAAACAGTTTTTTGCCTCTGCTGAAGTATGACCAGTGTAGGGCTATTTTCACATCTAATTTCTGCTTGGTCAGTGCCTAGCTATAAAATCAGATCTTTAAATGAACACATGTTGTTTTCATGATTTACAAGCAATGAATGTAAATACCTAACAGCACAATATATATTTAATCACACTGGGGACAAATTATTCTAACACACTGCAGCAGCTCGCTTCCTCTCCATCTCTATTTATTCTTCCTAAGCACTTGAAGCTTTGGTAAAAAAGTCTTGAATTGTCTATCTGATTTTGTTTGGAAAACATATTGTCATTCTTGGTGAAAATCAATCAATGGAATCTAATAAATTTCTTTCAAGAAAAGTAATAAAAAAAATGAGACCAGGTTATCTGATTCAGCAGAGAGATGACAGGCAGGGTTACAGGAGAAAAATGGGAAGGGAATCCAGACGTATTGCGTGCAATCACATATGCTCCATTTGTGACTGAGACTCCAATTTCTGCTCCGTAATCAAAACTTGAATTTCAAGGATTGAATTAATAAAAAAAACAAATTCTATTGGAACTACTAGGATTCACGTAGTTTTCACTTGAGAAATGAGAAACACAACTTTTTTTTGTTAAACAGCCATAGGAAAGACCAAAACTGCACACGCCATTGGGAGTTCTGTATAGATCTGCTTCCAACGGTTGGAAACAACCTTTAGATAGGAGCCATATCAATCAAGTCCATGGAATAAGGTTCACATATTCAATTGACCATTGGGCTGAGTTTCCATGGGTTGCTTTCATTTTCTTTAATGCATAACTTGATTGAGATTTAGAAGTTAAGTACAGTGGGGATCACACCCAAAATATCAGTTGTCCTAAATTACAATTTTTCTTTTCATATTCTAACACACTGAAACAAGCACAAGTAATTTTACTCAGCATTGCAGTACTAGGGATCAAAACGTATATAAGCTTCTTTCTGCAGATACTAGGCTTTTCTCAATTTTGGTTCATTGCAAAAAGGAGGAAATAATCCCTTAAAAACAAATGGAAAATCAATATTAACTTTACGTAAATTAAGCAAACGTATACTGTCCATTTATTTCCTTGTGGTCTGAGTCTTCATCTTGCAAAAAGCAACACTCTGAAGTGTCTTTATTCATGATGACATACAGCATTTATGAGTTTAGCTAGACTGTTACTGAACTAGTGCTGCTGCAAAGGCAGCTGGGTATTTGGCACTTGATGCACTGGGATTTCCTTGCCCCATCACGTCCATTCTGCCATGTTTTGCACTGCATACCTTTGCTTCACATATTAAGTTTGCGAACAAAAGCTATTTTAAGCCCAGCTAAATTCAATTAGCTTCAAGTAAAATAATATAAAATGGAAAGGGAAATACATTTGCACGTTGTTTTTGAAAACACCCCAGAATAAATGGAGAAGACAAACCAATTATCAAGCTAATATAAAACAAACTGATGCACTCCAAGGAGAACTTCACATGATCTTTGAATCACTCTTTCCATGTTGATTACAGTCATTTGTGAGTTAGTTTTTCTTGCAGCTTCTGCTAAATTGTAGTATACGCTGCAGCCTAACAGTAAAACAATATCTGCATTTTTAAAAAGCATTTCCCTCAAACTAAATTGGTACAGATGATAACACTCCTTCTCATTTCATGTTTTTAGAAAGATAAAAAAAAATGTGGCCTGACAACATTCACCTAATGCTAATAGGAAAAGACATATCACACCAATTCAATGCTGCCTTCAAAACAAATACACAAACAACTCCCCCTTAAACTAGCAGATTCTTATTTGAGCACATCAAGCTTTAGATGTGCTCTCAACAACACTCTGAACTGTAGCGTATATAGCTCCACTGCTTTTTCTCCCATCTCATAAGCTAGTGTACGCAGCTAGAGCAAGCTTTTGCTAAAAGACACTAAGTGTAAAAGCATCATGGAGTGAGCAGCACTTCACCTCCCAGATCAAAGCAGCAAAGCAAAAATTCTCCTAATTCAATAAACAATCGAGTTTGATTCTATATCTATTTCTGCCAATACACGGTCATTTGTTCTTGTCTTTACTCTTGTCTCTGCCCACGTGTCATTTTCGTGACCAAATTTCACCATGCTCCTAAGTGAGTTCTAAACAAACAATCGATTCTGTTTGCAGTCATCTGGGGACAACACATTATGTTACAGCAATTCTTATGTTCACGATCATCCTGTAAGTACACACAGATTCAGAAAATGAAGTCTATGGGGAGAAAAGAAAACAAACCACAAGCTCCAAACTTACGTCTCTGTCCAGAACTCGGCCAGTGCTGTTTAAGTACAACCTCTGGCTGATGGGATCAAGGATCACCCAGTAATCAACGTTGTCCTTTAAGGAGAGCTCAATGGTGGGGTCTGGCCCTGCTGCTGTCCCTTTGATCAGCATATTGTCAACCAGGATAGTGCCTGCAAAAACAAAAGGCACACAGGGAGGAATTTTACGTATGCATTAACATTTTTTATGTATTTTGATAACAATAGCAACACTAAAAAATACCAGAAACCTCAGTTAGGAAGCTGTTTTTTATATCTCGAGTGGTGTTTAAGCCTGAGCCTTATTATCTGTAACAAAAAACTGCCTCTGAGACTGACGTTTTTTCATACAGTACTACAAGAAAACACAAATTGCAGTAACTTATGTTGAAGAAGTGATCCACCAGGAATACCTATTTAAAATCATGACTTTTTCTTATTCGATTAATCATTACCCAATCTTAACTCAAAGGAATGCACTTTTCCATAGCGAGGGGAATCAGAAAAGGTACAATTACAGACACTTGTCTTAGAGCTTTACAAGAACAGTGGGATACTAATTAATGCCAAACATCTTTTTCAACATATGTAACGTGCTTTTTATTTTTCTCTTGTCCCATCATGTCGGTCAGATGCCTTGCCCAACAGCTTGTCTAGCCAGTTAACAGTATCCATGACACACGATTTCCTCTGTGAAATTCCAACTTCCTTTCTAAATGTTAAGCATTACTGACTACCAGAAATGTCCCGTTGCGGAGCCTTAGATGGGCAAGCAAAGTATTTATATAAACAGTAACATTAATTATTGGTCTTATTGTTTTTTCAGTTTTATTAAGGAGAACACAACTGTAAGGGTTCCTCAATTATTCGGAAATTCCTGTTTTAGAGACGACAGTAAGAACACCACCAAACATCAGCAACTTCAGAACAAGCGCGGTCTTCAAGTCAGAAGAAAAATACCATTAGCCATGTGACAAAAAACAGTTTTTGGATGTGACCTATTGTGCAATAGGTTCTGTACAATTTTACCCCAAGCCAGTGGAAGCAGCGTACAGCTTACCGTACATTATTATTATTATTATTAATTATTATTATCTTTAACAGAAAGATAATTTCACCACGAAAAACAAGCTGACTGCCAGCACTGCAATGGTTCTAAGCATTTATGTTCCATTACCAATAAAATCCACCAGTCTGTATGTTGCCCTCATTATTATATGATGCCCTCAATGATGATGCAAAGAAAGGTCAGCAATGAAAACTAGAGATTGTCTGAATAAAAGGTGCCTCAAAAACAGCCTTCCCCCCAAAAAAAAAGTCAAGATAATGAACACCACTGCCACCATAATGATTGGAGCGCTTCCATTTCTTACAGTCTTGATGTTCAAACCTAAATGTTAAGTCTAAGTTCTGACCCGTCTTTGGACTACAATGCCTCAAAATGGAGGGAAGGGTTGCAAAACAGTAGTATATAGCAAACATTCTACATGCCATTTGTATGTAGGTCACTCAAAAAATAATGTCTTCTCTTTATTTGCATGTAAGCGACAACAGATACAAAGAACACAGCAACACTATTTGATAAAGCAAATTCTCAGCTATAAAACACTATATTTCAACATAGTCACCACCATCAGTCTGTTCACACAGATCAGCTCATCAAGATATGTTTCATTCCACGGTGTGACAGTTGTGCTTGGCCTTCTGGAACACGCTTTGACTTTCACATTGCTGTTGTCACTGCTAAACATACCACCCGCCACCTCACTGTGCTCACAACCACTGTTCGGTCTCCATAAATGTTCAAGCAAGCATTGATGAACATCAGTGGGCGCCATTTTTTCTGCATGGAGGAATTAAATGACACCTTTGCTTCTTATGCGTTTCCACATCAGACACCATTTTGTCCGATCATCCCTCTACTGACATCTGTCACATGGCGACAAAATGGAATACTGGTGGGAAGGTCCAACCTCTACTATCATTCACTCATGATGTCATGGGCCAACATAATAAAATAGCATTACTTTCAGAGCAGCCCTTGTACGTAGCTTTTGTACTGTATTAACTTGTTGCTCCAAGGAGGTTTCATCCTCCTTTGTAGAGTTTCTAGAAAACTGGCTTATGTCAAACTCAATCTTAAGGAACAGCTACAATAATCAAACAATGACTCAAATGTTTAGCATAGCTCAAAAAACCTATTCCAACAGAAATTTCTTTTTAATACTTAATCAACTTAGAATCTTGATGTAATGATGAATTTTGTATAGTCTCCAGTAAGATACTGCTACTTAACTGACCTCGCTGCTTTGAATTCTGCACTCAATTTGTCTCTCCCCTGTTACCCTCCATAAAAGCTATCTGCTCAATTTAACAACATACTTCTGTTTGGTTTTCATATAGCAATTCCTTTGTTCTTCAAGACACACTAGGCTTTCTTCAGGTATTCATAAGGCACTCGTACTCTCTCATCAAGAGACAGTAGTGTGGCAGTAAGTCTTTTAAAACTCATTTTTTAAGTATTATTTCTATAATGTACGATCCAACATTGCTGTGTTTTTTGTGTTGGTTTTCCATCAATTAACTTGTTTCAGTTCGTTCATCCTGCCTCTGTCCTTGGCTTAAATGCCAGGGGGCTAAACTACTAGCAAAGAATCTGATTACGTGCAGACTCTGTGACGACTGTACAGACAACTTGCCCATACGCTCACTGTACATGCAAAAGCAAACACATATCTTAATATCTGAAAGGGTTAATAACTGAAGGACAAGGGGAAATGGTTTTAAGTTGAGGGAAGGGAGATTTAGGTTGGACGTCAGGGGGAAATTCTTCACAGAGAGAGTGGTGAGGTGCTGGAACAGCTGCTCAGAGAGGCTGTGGATGCCCCGTCCCTGGAGGTGTTCAAGGCCAGATTAGATGGGGCCCTGGGCAGCCTGGTCTAGCATTAGGTGGGAAGGTTGGTGGCCCTGCATGTGGCAGGGGGGTTGGAGATTCATGATCCTTGAGGTCCCTTCCAACCCTGGCCATTCTGTGATTCTGTGATCTGCAATGCACTAACACAATAACTTTCATAATCTTCTTGTGAAAAGCCTAAACGATGTTCTAGATGAAATCAAGTTTTTACCTTGTTCGAAAAACAGCGTATCTTCTCCTGGAACTTAATTGGAATTTCCATTTTACTCTATCTGGGGCATGGTTGTTCAAAGTCCACAGAGAGCACCGGAGTAAGGATCCTGCAAACCACACTGAGGATGGAGGGGGTCCATATAAATAAATGCCCATTCCACATATCTCATTTACACTCCAGATAAGCAAACGTTTAACATCTTTCAGCACAATACCCTTCCTTTCAGTCTTGTGTGTAGAGGTCATTGATAAGGACAGCTGAAGCTATAGTTAGTGTTTTTTCCTGGCTTTTTTTTGCTGGCTAATTAAGAAAAGACTGATGTGAAAGTTAAGATTTCACATCAACACAAGTAGAGCAATATGTAGAACAGCTTTTCATCTTCTGTTGAGACCAGAACTGGACTGCTTCTTCACCTCCACTGACACCGGATGATCACTGAGGTGTCATGTGGGAAGATTATACAAATTGGCAATGGATTAGGATGGGATTAGTCTCAAGGGATCAAAGCCAAGTGAGCTGCTAGCTAAAAGCAACAACAAAAACACCACCACCACAACAAACACAGAAACAATCTACCAAAAAAAGAACAATGTTGTTTTCAGGTGTAAAACGATTCTTTTGAAATAATGATGTTTACTCACGAAAGCTATCTGAACTTGTTAGGAATTACTTGACAGGTAGTTACAAAAGAAAACAACAACAAAATCACGAAGCATAGCTGTTTCACTTGTAAATATTATGACAATAGTTTTACACCACGCTATTCCTCTGAGAGGAATCAAAAACGCTAAAAATCTTCATTAGACTGAAATAATAGTGAAGTGTTCTGTCTTTAATCTTGGCAGAAGGTGATCTTTCCATGGGAATGGCATTACAAGAGACTGAGATGCAGAAGTCGTGAAACACAATTTGCTGTTTACACTCTACTGAAAAGAGCAGACCCTTAGCGCTCGTGGAGAACTTACTTATTAAATGGTTTAGACACATCTTGGGATTTTTGTAGTTGAACGTTCCAGCAAAGCTCTTTTTATAAAGAGCCAGTGAATTATGACTGTCCTGGGAATAAGCCTCACGCCAGCACATGAATCAGAAAACAGGAGCTAGCTGAATAAAACCTGCGGAGCTTAGCTTTCAGTAGTTACATTCGTGTCAGTTTCCAAAATTCAAACACTATTCAAAAAAAAAAAAAAAGAGGTTTTTTTACTTGCAGTGGAATTATTTCAAATTTACAAATTAAACACTGAAGTGGCCTCAAAATGGAGCCCTGCAAATCCTACTAGTGACTGGCCATCAGTCTGATGGAACCCCATTTACTATGTATTTTTATCCTTGAGCTTGACCCAGCAGTCAGTTGTTCACCCATCATAGTGTGTACCTGTCCAGAAGGATACCATGACAGCCAGTAAGAGAAGCTTTGCCGAAATTCAAAAACATTACACAGAATCAGTCACTGGCTTCCCTGACTTCAACAGGACTTTCCCTTCATGAACCTGCGATCAGTGACAATTTTGTCTTTCCAGTTTTCTTACCAAGCATTGTTTCATCTTTCTCCTACCTGAAGCGATGATGAAAAAGATGTAATAGAGCCATTTCCATTTCCTCAGCCACTGACCTCAAGGCACATGGAGCACATCCCACTGCCACACTCATGCTACCAAAGGGTTGCAGCAGTGCAGCATGCAAAGGCCTGATTTTGTGCCTGCAAGCGGGACTGAGGATTTTCATATCCCAGATGATTAGACTAAGTGACCAAGAGATGCATTTCACAGTGACAGATTAGGCAAGCTGTGTTTTTGCAAAAATATGAAATCTAAACTAAACGAATCTTATCGCTGCTGGAGACAAAAGCACAGAGCCTTCCACAAGGTCCATACTGGATGGGCCTCCAAATACAAGTTGGAAAACTGACAGAAAGGCAAAAAGACTGAGTGCTTGCAAGCTACATGGCTGAAGCTTGAAGAGAAGTGTCTGAAGCTGAGACAGAAGTACAGCCTCAGATTTCTACCATCCAAATGTATTTTTCCTTCCTTCAAGAAAAGTCTGAAACTTGTCATTTTTTAAGCTGACAGAAAGATAAAAGCTCTTGCAACAGCACGATTAACCTCTGATATCACCGAATTACATTAGCAGCTACTTCAACTGATTGATGTATGAAAAGGTTACACAATCAAAAATAGTATTTCGCCGTTCACACCGAACATATTTTTCATTTCAGCATATTAATCAAGTCTGTATAACAAGTCCAAAAACATGTTGGGAAATTTACATTAAAAACAAAAAAAAACCAACAGGATGTTTTCTATAGAATGGAACAAAAGTTGTGAATTTTTCAGCCTGCAATATTTAGCCTGGGAGAACTACGCATGTTATATTCACATGGAAGAAGTGATTTTAGGGAAGAGTCAGCTATCCTACGCACTGTACCCACACAAAGGCACAAGTATATTAAACGAGAAACATAACATACTACGTATTGACTTGTGGGAAAGGAGATCAGTTTACAAAAGACAAATGATGAAAAGATATCAGTTCAAAGGCATATACACACACATACTCAGCTCTTCGAGCTACAGTAAGGTCAAGCACCAAGAACAGTCAACAGATGGAAGACAACTCGTTTCTAATTTCTAAAACAGTCTTGTTTTTTTTTCCCCACACTTAGTGCATTGACCAAAGAAATCAAACCAACCAAGGAAGAATAATAAGAATTGGAAGCCCTGTAGAAATGAGGAATTCCGGAGACAGCTGCTGTGGAGAGCAAGCTTAGACTTGATAGCTTGATATTCTACATAGTTTTCATAGCAAAATCTGGGTTATGAACTTATTTTTCTATATTTCCAGATGCATGTCTATAGATAAGGATGAATTAAACTGTGAAAAATTAGAAGTCAAAGGAAAAAGAAAACCGTATTGCAGAAGTAAATTCTGAACGCTACCCTCAACTAACTTAGATCTATGCTTAGATTAATGGACAAAAATCTGAGATGATTCTGCAAAGTCACCTCTGGGATCACAGAACTCCAGTTCTTTCACCTCACATCGCCAGCAGACATCTCTGAAGTTTCCAAGGTTGTTTCAAGATTATTTCTGTGTCCTTCTGGCCCTTTTCCTCTCTTCCAGGCTCTACATGCAGCCACAGCCTCTGAACAATTACAGAGCGCAGCTAAAAGTAGCCCATTACTTTGGCCATTCAGATTTTAGGCTTTTACTCCTGGTCATCCCATTAAAACCTTACAGTTTCTCACCTCCAGTAAGGAAAAGATCTATCCTTATGACCTCGCACAGCACCCGTTTGGGTCCACAATAGGCTTAGGTGATCCATGGTTTTGGTTTAATTCTTCCTAGACAGAATGGTGACATAGGTCTAGCGCTAACTCCTGCCTCAGGATGAAAGGATGCAGCAAGATGATGGATGACGCTTCCTCATGGGGGAAAGGCAGCAGTGCTGGGATCACAGCTTCAGATCATACACACGCCTGTCCTGTGGGACATTAAGAATCACACTGCTTCTTCTATGCTTCCCCTCTGCTTCACCAACGTGACCAGAGCCACAAAAGATGCTCGTTACTTCATGACTCATATGTGATCAGGAAACACCTGACCCACAGCATTCACTCTGTACACAATATTATAACAAGAATGGAAATTAACACGTAAAGGAAAAGGTCAAGTGAGAACTCACTAAATATTCAAACACATAATTGCTTGTCTTTCTAGTTGTGCAAAGCTAAATCAACTTGTTTCTTTTTTTCGACCCCCTTTTAAGAGGATGCACAAGAGGTACACACGTAAACAGTGAGCCTGGAAAGAGAAATGGAAGTCCAGAAGGAGGCACAGCAAAAGGAAAGAGTGGAGAGTTTGGGTCACACAGCAGCACTGAGAGCTGTGGTGAGAAAAGCAAGCCAAAGGATGGAGTGGGGACAGAGAGAAAAAGAATAGAGGCTGTAGAGATGATATGGCCCTGTCACAAATGATGCTGAGCACTGGGGGAGCCGGGGGTTGGGCTGGGCCCAAAGCTTACGAGTTGCAAACGTACTTCATGGAAAATCCTACACAATTTGCTCAAGGCTGCATATTGAAAAATTATGACAACGAAGAAGCATTTCAGACAAAAACAAGTGTCTCACCGTTCCTCACAAAGACATGGGAAAGATGTGAAAACAATGAATTCTGAATGCTTAAAAAAGGGAAACATGAAAGAAGTTGTTCAGAAATCTTTTTTCAGAACCTTTTTTTTTTTTTTTTCTTCTTCTTCTCTTTTTTTAAATGCTTGGGGTTGCAGCAGCAGGATTGCTGCTTGGTTCAGAGGGGGTCCTCTTGCTCCTCCTTTAATGTTTTTCTGGGGGAAGGTCACCACAGGGCCCCATGCTGAGGCTGCTGATGTTGATCTTCTATTCCCTTTCTTCAAGTGCATCTGACAGAAGGCCTCTTAGTACTGAGAAACTTAAATTATGTAGGTAAAGCATGCTGGTATCCAAGGACTGACTCAAGTTTGTAGATTTTTAACACAGCAATATATTATTTCTCCAACAGAATTCATTACTTCTGTCTATCGATTGGCTGTACATGTTGCTTCTGAACAGAGCATTCCTGCACAGTACTGCCATGGACTCACAGAACCTTTTGGGTTGGAAAGAACCTTGAAGCCCATCCAGTTCCAACCCCTGCCATGGACAGGGATGCCTCACTCTACGTCAGGTTACCCAGGGCTCCAACCAGCCTGGACCTGAACTTCACCCAGAGTGCTACTCCTAGATATTGCAGTACCAACCTAAAGTAAATGGAAACACAACTCTGCCCAGAGCACGCGAGCAAACATTGGCTGCTTCCCACCTCCTGCAACAGTGGCCACACCAATTTCCAACATTTCATTTCTCTCCTGTAACCAGCTCAGCACACTGCTGTGCATGCCCACCCACATCACTGACAGCTGAGCACCTCCATTGCCGCCCCAGCTTCAAAGCTCTCTATTACACACATTCTGTTCAGTCAGTGCTGCCACTTAACAGAGCCTCTGAATGACACTGAAGGCTTTTTTTCTACATTTAGCAGAATTTTTGCAACGTGGAACCACAAGAATGTCTTCTTTGGATGAGACCACGGTCTGAGAAGTTCTCTACTAGATGTATGATAACACTCTACTGCACCTGGCAAAGCAAAACAAGGAGACTGCAAGAGAAAGGAAGGTTTTTCCACTACAGATCAATCTTACTGAAGTAATCTTCTAAAACTTGTCCTTCTGGAGTCATTTCTATTTTCCTTAATATTTGTAATCTTGGGAGATTGTTCCAACAACCTTTAAATCTCTAACAGCCTTGGATGGACTTTGATTTCAAGAGGTAAAATAAATAAGTCCATCAAACCCTGATTTTTTGAGAGACGTTTTACAGATAAACTCGTCATTCTGTTTCTTTTACTTGTTCTGAACTTGCAACCTGGTATCTTTGATATCCTCCAGTATCTCCAGTGCATGCTAGTCAATACATGTATACATCTCTAACCTCTTTTCAGAGAGGACAAAGGATCCCAGCCCACACATCTGTTCCTTGAAGATGGCTGCCCTTCATCTCTCATCATTTTTGCTTCCTTTCTCTGGGTCTCCTCCAGCTTTTTTTTGTCCTCGTTGAAAAGACCTGACCGTACCCACACACAGTGTTCAGGGGATACATTGATCTAGTGGCAAAATGACTCTCTGAAAGACGAAGTGATCTTTCCCTAATAATTTTTAACGTTTTATTCAGAGTGATAACAGTCACCTCAGCAGCCACCTTCACATATGAAGCTGTGAACAACTTTTTGCCTGATAGACATCACTTCTCATTTCTGTGCATCACCACTCTATACCTGCCATTGCATCTCCTATTCACTCAATAATCAAGTTCTCTGCATTCTCCACTCTCCTTTCTCTCCTTTTTTTTTTTGTTTATTTTTAAAAATTTTCTCTGGACACCCTAACCAGACAACCCAGTCCCCCTGCTTCTAGAAAATTTATAAATATGCTGAATAATCAGGTCTTGGCATGCAGCTTTACAGGAATTCATTAGTGACTATCCTCTACGGTGAGAATCAGCCACTTTGCTCTTTTTTTTGTTGTTGTTCATGTTTCTCATCTATTCATGCAAGAATCCTTCTTCTCACTACACACCATAGGTTTTGCTAAGCACAACTGCAATTGCAATTTGACGAATCAAGGTGAATTGTAACTCTCTCATCCACATGCTCCTTGGCTCCAGATCTCCCCTGTCCAAAGGCTTAATGGTTTGACAGCTATAAAAGAGACATTCGAGACATTTACAAATCACACAAACTCTACTTCAAAAGCTTTTTAAAAGCCTATGAATGCACATGAATGATTTAAGTGATTATATTTTCCTCATGGGACTATTTCCAGAAAGCTAACTGCACATGTTCAAAGTGCACTGACTTGCTAATAGAAGACCAACTAACAAACACTCTGCTCTGCAGAGCAGCAGGAGAGCTGGGACTGATCAAAGGGGAGTTCAGGGCTATGGGACAGCATGGTCCCCACAGCCAGGGGCTGCTGGCAGCTCCAGGGCCCCCAGACCCATCTCGTCTCCCAGGAAGGTCTGACAACCACATGGGTAAAATGTCTACTGCAGCACAATTTCCAAGACTTTAAATCTGGATGCTTCACCTGTCGATGCTTTATTTTTAGTTTAGTGAATGGGATTAAAACCAGATTGCAAGATTCTCCATTACCTACACAAAAGCTTCCAACCTTGAAAAAATATTTGCAGACCACCGCTCTCATGTGAGATATCATGTACAGACAGAGAGACATTTACCGTTAACAAGAAATGTTACCCTACAGAGTATCCACACATACAATGGAAAGGCAGTCAATACAAAAAATACACAGGCTGGGAAACTTAAAAATAATACAAAAATATTCTTACAAGACAGCTCAGAAATAATATAAACGCACATATGACAGCCAGCAGTTAGACAGAAAGTCCCACGGCTATTCCAGCACATGCTTTGCTACTCGTCTCACTTCCCAGAAAACCTTGCCAATGGCAATTATTGAAGGCACTTTCTATTTTAAGACACATTGGACAACAATGAGGATATGTACGAACGCAAACACTTGAAGGATTTTGTTATTTGGAACCTGATTGAGTTGCTCATCCTTTGAGAAAGGAAGTGCATCAGTACCACTACCCTCTTTGTGGACGACCCCTTCAATGGGCTCATTCAATTATCCTGACATACAAGCTGGTATACTTTGGCTGCTGCTACCCCTAGTTGGGAGATGGCAATCCTGGAGCCAGGGACTGAAAGAAAAGCCAGATGTATGAGTTTGTTATCCTTAAGCTCTGGAAAGATCATAATGCTTCTTAGAAAAGACCAACAGCACTGGGTGTCTTTAGGAAGATGTTAGACAAATTCCATCAGGAAAATATCCCTACTGCTGGAGGAAATCACTGCCAACTCTGGGTTACCTTGGTAATTGGAGAGACTCAGTAGAAGCACTGGCCAGCGTTGCTCCTGTTTGCACACAGAGCCTGTTCCTGCTTTTGGTCAAGTTTATGGATGTCACAACTGGAAAGCTACTCTTTTCCTTACTGAACAGTCAGAGATAATGGAGAACAGCTACAGGGAAACCCTGGAGCAGAAGGTGCCCACAGGTAAGGAAACCTTCACAGAATTCCAACTGTGTTCTGCCACGTGTTGGGACACAGAAAGCTTCTTGCCACAGTGCTAAAAACAGCAAACTAGCTTTTGCACTGAAAGAAAAAGTTAACACTTCAGAAAATAAGCTTATTGCACCTTTGCACGTTGCAAATTCCTGGCTTTATTTTGTTTGGTACTTTTTTTGGGGAAAAAATGTGTATATTAGTAAAGTTCATGTATACTCGAGCTAGAACTGAGCTCCTGGGAATACAAAATCTCTGATTATGTACATAGTTTATTATGTTAGGAACCTGCAAACAAAATGATTTGCATTTAAAAGGCAAGCGATGTTCCCAAGGGTATCCAAGCCTTTCCATTTAAATATATTATCACAATACCAATCTCATTCCTATTTCAAATCCTTCTTCTTTCATGGACACCATTTTAATAAACATCAGTATATAGTGCATTACTCTACACCTGCTCACACCAAGCCAGGACAAAGCAGAATCAAGGCTCAGCTGTGTGATCACAGAGCCAGGACACACATACTATTTTCCAGCACCACACGCTTCTGATTTAAATGTACTTCAAATTTAAATGTAGTGCACCTGTGCAATATGGTCAAGCTCCTCAGAAGTGAGAATGTCCCACACATCCCAGACACAGCAAAGCCCGTGTGCATGCAACTGAGTCCTGATTCTGAGCCATCCATCTGGGAAGTCCCAGCACACAAATCCAGCCACAGTCTCTACCTGAACACATTTGGGGTTCAGAGCAAAATGTCCTTTCATTTCCTTGAAAAGGACGTGATTATCATTTTCTGATAACACAACTTTTAAAGTCCTGGACACATTCTCAGTCTATTTTGACAAATGCTGCTGCAATACAAACAAGTTTTCAGCATAGACCTGCCTTACTTTTCTTGGACTTTCCTGGTGGCTGGAAACACACGACAAGGCTCTCAATGCATACACACATCAGGCATGCAGAAAAGCACGAGCCAGCACTGTGGCTTCCTTGGCCAACTTTAAACGCACACAAAAAACCCATAAAATCCCCCAAAGAGAATGAGGATCTCCAAAGAGCGAGCCCACGGCTCCTGAGCTCCTTGAGCTTTGGGGCAAGGAGGGCTGCAGCCAGGGCCCCTTGAGGCTTTTTGGTTCCTCCTACCAAATGCCAAAACCTACATACCCCCAAACTTCAACTTAAAGAAGAATCAGCCAGCTTGGAATAATGAGGGGTTCCCAGCACTCAGAAGTGAGAAAAGCTTCAGAATGTTAGAAGATAGCCAGAAAGAAAAAATCCTTCACTTCCCACTCCTTGACTTGGCTCTCACTCCTGAGGATCACACTTGCATCCTACGTATCCCAAATGTATCCCATAGGGTACACATTAGAGTCAGAGAGCCTGTTCATTTCATTTCCATTTATGGTTTTTCTTCTGAAATAATACCACATCTTTATTACCGTAAGGCAGAAAATGTAGAAACATCCAATTTCCACTTAGATTTTGGCAGACATACTTGGTAAATGCAGACTTTTGTTGCTAAGGATAAGCCAGGCTTTGGCTAGCTTTGCCTCTCAAAATAAGACATCCATCTCCCAGAACTAAACATCTCTCTTGTATGGTGCAAATAGGGTGGGACTTGAGATCTCAAGACAGGTAAGCAAAATCGATAAACAGGAAGCAGGCATGTGCGTGAAGTTGGTCTTTGACCAGTGAAATACAAATGCACGTTGTTGGATCAAAATGAGGGTTTCAGCACACAACTGCAAAGATGGAGAGCAGGGCAGCCGTCCATTCATCACATCTCCTTGGGAGAACTGAACATTCGAGCAGCCTGTTTTAGAGGTCTCAAGCACATCTCACAGCTTGTCAGATCACAAATACATATTAAATGCTGCTTTTGCAAATTTTGTTTACTTTCCAATTCCTTCAGCCATTACTCAAGCAAATTAACACTAAGGTTTATTGGTTTTCTGTTTAGTAAAGTCTAATTTACACTTTAAACACTGAAGAACTCATAAATAATGAAACAGATCAAGCATTCTGCTGGGAACACCATGATCAGGCCATGGCCACTGAAGGTGTGAATTACACGACTTGAATGTTTTCAGCTTAATTTGGAGCCATCCTAGGGCCTGTTTGCCTACCGTTCAGAGAGGAGCAGCAGGTGCCCATATCACCATACTCTGAAGTTGGATTATTAAAATTACAAAAGGCCCACCTAAACGTTGCTTATAGCTATTTGCAGAATTCATTATTCAGTATTTCCTAGGCATCTACTGTGCGCTGTAATAACCACACGCATCTGTTTTCTCTTTACTAAGAAGGGGAAAAAAAGCACCACTTACTGATGCTAACTCATCCTATCTTACTGCAGAAAAGCACCTGGACAAAAACACAAACAACACTGCCAGTAAACTTGGATTTTCTTCGTGCACCCCATGCAATAAGAAAGGCACAGCAACTAATGCATTCTCCAAACTCTTCAAACATGACTGCTTAGCCTGGACTTGGCTTTAGTCTCCCAGTTGCAAACTGAGTGCGGGTGAAGAGGCACAACGAATCACCACCCAGACAGAAAAAAAAAAAAAGAACAATCAAATAACTATGCTCATACCTATGCCAGGATTTGGACACACAACTCTTGTTCATTATTCAGTCCAACTGTATTCTACTGCTATGATACATCCACAATTTCATGTGACGTTTTGGAGGTGGCAATGAAGGAGGAATTACCCCAACCAGCAAATGACAGAAAAGTCCGAAAGCAGAACAACAAAAGGAGCCTCTGTCTTTGAAATTTGTTTTCTGCTGATATGAAAGAGAGCGCTTTCAGAGGAAAAGTCACTTTTTATTTTATTTTATAATATTTAAGCTTTCTACGTAATACTGCCCAGCATTTCCTTTACAGGGATAGGAAACCATTATTGCCCTGAGAATTTATAGATAGATAAGAAAACCATTTCACAGAAGTCTACAAGAACATTTATAACCTATAGCTGTGCATAAACTTTGATGAGTTGAGTTCATGTCAAGTAATGAAAATTCCAAAAACAGTTAAAAAAAACCCACACCAGTGGCTTTACAACAGAATACAGGTGATGAATTACAAGGGGCAGACAAATACAAGTATTCATCTCATGTCTTTCCATTCTACTCTAGCCTCATTACAATCTAGAACACAAAACCTGGATGATCTATACCACTGGTACCAACTTACAGTTCTTTGCACACGTATCAACGTAACCAGCTACAAAAACCAGAAATACTTGGCATTACACACATCCAGGCACGTAGATATGGGATTGGGAAAGCCAAGGTTGAACCTAATGAGGTTCACCAAGGCCAAATACAAGGTACTGTGCTTGGATCTGTGCAATCCCAAATACGTTTTCGGACTGGGAGAAGAAGTCCCTGAGAGCAGCCCTGCAGAGAAGGACTTGGGGGTCCTGCAGGACAAAAAGCTGGACATGAGCCAGGCAGCACGTGATTGCTGCCCCAAAGGTCACTGCATTCTCAGCTGCATCAACAGAAGACTGGTAGCACGGTGAGGGAGGTGACTGCCCCTCTCTACTTTGCCCTCGTGAGGCCCCATGTGGAATGATGCGCACAGGCCTGTGGCTCCCTGCACAAGTAAGATGTGGAGCTGTTGAAGAAGGACAAGAGAAGGCCACGAAGAGAATGGGAAGGCTTGGGTACTCCAAAGAAAGGCTGAGGAAGCCAGGCTAGTTCAGCCTGGAACGGAGAAGGCTCCAGCCTTCCAGTACCTGAAGGCAGCTTATAGTCAGCTAGCAGATAGTGACAGGACAGAGAGTGGCTTTAAACCAAAAGAGAGGAGGTTCAGGTTAGATGTTAGGTGGAACTTCTTTACTGAGAGAGCAGTGAGGCCCTGCCACAGATTGCCCAGTGAAGATGTGGACGCTCCATCCCTGCAGGTGCTCAAGGCCAGCAACCATTTCATGGCAGGGGGGTTGGAACTGGAAGATCTTTAAGATCTTTTCCAATTCTATTCATCCTGTGATTCTTTATCCTTGCAAGAAGAATTTTTTCTCTCCTGCAAATATTCAGCTAAGTTATACTCTGTTTTGCTTGTTGACCTTTCAGTCTTCAGTACAGACTTCCTTAATACCTCAAATTGCAGCTCCTTAACGCCACTCAAGTGTTCCATTCTATAAACAATTTTAGGCAGCGGGTCATCAGGAAAAAAGCCAAAGCTTTAGTTAAAGCTCCACTCTTCCCAGAGGCAGGTAACCACTTCAGATTTCCCCAAACCCAAGCAGAAGGGAACCAGCCAACAAGTGTAATATGAGGTTTTTAACCTTTTCATCACTTACCTTGCAAATAACGATTGAATTTTCAGACAGATTTACTCTTTTCTTCCTAAGGGAAATCACACTTAAACAAAAGGCTGTCTGGAACAGATCTCTGCATAAAGAAAATATCATCGAGCGGACTGCAAACAAACAATTGGAGGAGGCTGTTAAGAGAATTTACAGCATCTGATTTTGTACGCAAACTGAAGATCTCAAAGTATAAAAGTCAAGTCAGAATAAAGGAATAGACGACATTAGCTAAGTTTCCGCTGTTCAACTGCATGCTCTATGGAAATGGAAACTTCAGGCATTTGCTTTATCAAGCTGTTGCAGCAAAATACAAAAGCAACAGAAAAGACTTTGGTGTGTAATGATGTAAAAATCACTGGAACAATAAAACGTACCTGGAGCACAGGTCTTATGAGGAGCAGCTGAGGGAGCTGGGATTGTTCAGTCTGGAGAAGAGGAGGCTCAGGGGGAGCCCTTAATGCTCTCTATAACTACTGAAGGGAGGTTGTAGTGAGCTGGGGGTCAGCCTCTTCTCTCGTGTGACTAGTGATAGGACCAGAGGGAATGGCTTCAAGCTGCACCAGGGAAGGTTCAGGCTGGACGTTAGGAAACTACTTCTCTGAAAGGGTGGTCAGGTGCTGGAATGGGCTGCCCAGAGAGGTGGTGGAGTCACTGACCCTGGAGGCGTTCAAGGAACGTTTGGATGTTGTGTTGAGGGACGTGTTTTAGCCAGAACCATTGGTGATGGGTGAATGGTTGGACTGGATGATCCTGTGGGTCTTTTCCAACTTTAGTGATTCTATGATTCTATGAACTCCATTATTAAAAAACTTCATCTCAGCCTATCAGTACCTTGCTCACAGCCAGCCCCAGCACGGTGGCCTGTCACCCACTTCCCAGATCACCTGCTCAAAGTTGCAGCTAGAAACCTCCAGGGCAAAATCTGGGATTAGGAAAATCATCCTGAGTACAGAACCTCTCAAGGGACTACAAACAGACAGAAATAGGACGTGCATGGCAACAAGAAGGATGTTTGAGCCAGTTAGTGCACAGAATCCTTCTAGGGGAAAGAAAAGAGCAGGATTCCCACAGCTCACTGTTTCTCTGGTGCCAGGATGTGCCTGTGCAAGTCAGCAGCAAAATACTCATCACTGTGCTACTGCTGGCCCACATTCAGGATGCATCAGTTCTGCGATTGCTGACTTACACAGCAGATCTATATGTTCCACTTGGATGATAGGCAATTATGCTGTGCAAACTTTGCTTCATTGATCTGCACAAAAAGAGGCTCAGGGGAGATCTTACACAGCTCTCTCCAGCTCCATGAAAAGAGGTTGTAGCGAGATGGGGTTGGCCTCCTCTCCCACCTAACGACAGGAGTAGAAGGAATGGCCTCGGTTTGCAGCAGGGGAGGTTCAGGTTTCACGTCAAGAAATAATCTCTTCTCCAAGAGTGGTCAGGCATTGGAATGGGCTGGTGGAGTCACCATCCCTGGAAGTGTTCAAGAATCATTCAGATGGGTTAGTGGGGAAATATTGGTGGGAGGTGGATGGTTGGACTGGATGATCTTGGAGGTCTTTTCCAACCTTGGTGATTCTATGATTCATGATGCGACTTCTGGTAATACCCTCTATGAAGAAAACACACCTGATAAAATCTTTGTATTTTGAATGCTCTAAAGGTTCAGCTAAAAAGTCAGCCAAAGCAATCAACTTTACTCAACTCATCTTTGACAACTGTTTCGACAAGCAACGCTCGAGGTCATGGTGTTATTCAATTTTTGGTGGCAGCTTAAGCGTATGATGGTAGTTAAAAATAGATTTGATAACATTGACTTCTTTTATAATGTAAAAATGCACAATACAATTCAGACTTCCCCATCAAATCTTTCAGTACCTCATTTTTACTTTAATTTCTGCTAGGCAGTAGATTAGGTAGTACGTTACATAGGCAGTAAGCACTCAGGGGTATGGGACTAAGGGGATTTTAGCTGCTGTTTGGCAATACTTCACAACAGAAAGGAAGTTATGGAAGTTTGAATTGTAGAACTGTATTTTACTCCGTATTTCTTCCAGTAAAACTTTCAATGGAGGATACCTTAAAGCAGCTCCGATAGCGTTCAAATTATTTCTTTATTATTTTCACTTATTCAACGGCAAACTTACAAGGAAAAATCATCACCAGAATACATGAAACTCCCAGAAGTCTAAAAACACATTTTACGGTTCTTAAAAAAAAAAAAAGTCAACAAGAAACAAAGTCTGCCCTAAGCGAGGTGCACTACCTTACTCACTGCAAAGCAATTTGCAGGAAAGGCCAACTTCTATAAACAATTTTATTCGACAGCTTGCCATCTTGCATACATATCCCAATCCTGTGTAGGGTCAGTGCGACTTGGCTAGACACTGCCCTGACTTTATTTTTTTTAATTGGCATCTCAGGGGAGTTGGACAGCTGTTTGCACCCTAAAATCCCAAACACTCATCTTCTCAGATTCACACGTGGTGCCCAAGCCAGGATTATACGTGCACTATGTACGTATGGTAACTACCACACTTGGCCACACAGATATGGGCCAGCTTTCATTGCAAAGCCCTCACGTGTGCGCAACCAACTTTTCTGATCTTGCTCTTTTGATGCATCTTTGAAACAATCTTACTGTAACATCTAACTTCCCTTACCCAAAGAAATAATTGCAGCTCTTTAGTCTCCTCGCTTCACTCAGGTAACGCAAGGCCCTGCAGAGCTAATGGGCCACCTCTTCCAGAGCCCTTGGTCAGCTATATGCTACGCCTCCCCAGGGGCTAAAGGTCATGAGAAGTCCTTCATTAAAAACATCACTAACAGATTAGCCACCATTTTGTGCATACGTTTAAACAATTTCTGCTTACACAGATACTGAAATTTTATGGTGGTTTTTTTTTTTTTTTTTTTTTTTTTAATATTAAGCAAATATATAGCTCAGAAAGACAGTCAAGTTGGCAGGAAATATAAGGTTAGCAGTTTTGGATTATCTACTTAGACCTCTACACAAGTGATTTAAACACCTTCTGGTCTCATCCCCAGGTGATTCTGTATCATTTGTGTCATACATGGTTGGACTCGGTGATTTTAGAGATCTTCTCCAACCTTAATGATTCTATGAGTGAGCATGTTGGTCATGGCTTGACGGTTGGACTATGTGGTCTTAGAGGTCTTCTCTAACCTTAATGATTTTATGATCATACAATTCTGTATCTGCCAAATTAAGAAGAACAAAGAATATTAGCAAATCTTCCTAAAGGTAAAGACTTTCCATTGTGCAGATGTACTGGAAAAGTATGTGTACTTAAACGCCAAAATCCCTCCTTTTGGGTGGAGAGTACATTGATGCACCAAACAAAGGCTGTACTGCAACACTAACATGGGAAAATAGTACATGTATATGACTTTGCAGAAGGCCTACGTAAAAAGAGACAACAGGTATAGATTTAACACTTTTTGAAGGAAAAAATCAAAGGGAAAAGAAAGCATCCATACAAGCTACCACACTTGCAAAACACTGACACTATTCGGCAACTGCAAAGGATGCGATTGTTGTTCTGCATCCAATTTAATTACGATCCCACGCTGTCAGATGTTTGCTGAAGAGTCCTGCCCATCACCACAGGGATAAAAGTTGGTTTTGGCACCCTTTAAAATCTATTAGCACTTCGTGTACAGGAAAATCTGACTTTCAGTGGAATCCTCTTCATGTTCTTATTTCTATCATGTCCTCCTGATATTCATTCTGAACCATGAAACAAAAGCATTTACACTTTAGGACTTAAAAAAAAAAAATTAAAAAAGGAACAAGCCAAAACATAGAGCTTCCTTTGATAAAGGTCTCAGAAGACTAATGATATTTTCTGTTGCTTTCTCAAACACAGCATGCTTTTATCTACACCAAGCAATTCCAGCAACAACACACGGTAGGAGCAAATTATTTCAGCAGCTGAATGTTTCTTTCAGTGGTATTTCTTGGTTTGTGTCTTTTCTGAACACTAGCTGCAATTTTTTTTTTTTTTCTTTTTCTGACAGAAATACTGAACAACAGCACTATGTGAGCAGAGTTCAAAGCTAATTGAAAACAGGAACAGAGCCTAACAATATTAAATCAAAACCCCTGTCAAGTTTAACAACAGATCATTTCCATCTCCTTTATTCTGATGCACAAGTTCTTTGTTTGCATAGAAAAAGAGAAATAAAAATAGATGTCAACTTGCTTTGTAAACGGCTGGTACGCAATAAAGGTTAAAAATAAGGATCTCACATTTTCATGGAGTGATAGCACTGCTATTCTGCCAAGCAAATCATTGCAGGGCAGACCCGAAACAGAGGGAGGAGAGGCAATAAGCCCTCATCCACTTTGTAAGCTTTGCATCTTCTTCCCGTATGAACCAGTGCCACAGCAAAGACTGGAGCACCGAGACCAATGCTGAGTGCTGGCCCGTGGCTATTAGGGTCTCCAGGATGCTTTTGACCATAATCAGACAGTTCTTGCCTAAACAACAGCTGGGCACAGCTGCGGAGCTTCCACTGCCCAGGTCAGGGTGCATTAGAGGCTGCGAGGCCGAGACATGTGACAGTGCAGACATGGTCCAACCATGCCAGATGGCCTCGGGGCTGCAGGGAATGTCCTTGCACCACTCATTTACCAGTACAGATGAGAGCGCACAGGCTCAGAACTAGTATCACTTCAAATGCAAGCAACTAATTAAATTTTGGCTTTATCACTCGTGTTGCTTCCAGGTCCCATCGCTCACTCGCTGATGACCCAAATGCAAACCTGGCAACTTTGTATACTGGAATCTTCATCTGTTCTTTTCCCTATTATCTCCAGCTTTCAAAGGCAGGGCTTGAAGCAACACGAGAGAAAAGCTGAAGGTTTTAAATAAAAGCTCAGGCTTCACATTATTCTCAGATCTAGATCCAACCACAATTGCATTAGTACGTATAAACCAAACACAAGAGAAAGACAGAAACAAAAGGACACTGCTGTCCCACACAACTCCTATGAGCAACCCTTGTGAAGCCCAAATACACCCAGCAATCTACTAATTAATGTAGAAATTACTACAAAACCTGATCTTTTGAGTGTTGCTCCGCCTGAGCAACTGCAAACGTCACCACAGAACCAAACCACCACGTGCCTATGTTCTCTAAACAAAACGGCATTCCAGCATCAAGTTCAGTGGTCAAATCCCCTCCTAACCACTATTACTAACAGGCTATTTAATGCCTGACACCACCAACAGTGCCTTTCCTGGCATTTGGAGTTCCTATATTATAAAAAAAAAAAAGTATTTTGTCTCTCCAAGTATACCTCTGTTCATCTACACAAGAGGAACATCGGAATCTATGAAGCACCCAACTTGCTAAAGCAAAGCGCTTATCCAAGAACACATTTCTACTGTATTCTCATATGCAATAATAAAAGTTACGAAATTCAATAAGTGGTTTTAAAGAGAAAATTAGCTAAATAGCCACAAACACACGTGGGATACTTTGGTTACCTCAAATTTGCTGATTTTTCTCAGAAAGCAAACATGAAGTATTCAAAGGCTATTTAATACAAATGAAAATACAAATGAAAATTACCTAAAAACAGAAGATGTGGTCCATAGACCCAAAATGAGATGCTCATTGAAACACGGAAATGATCTAAAGAAGATCTACAAATTGTTATGTACAAACCATTCTACCTGCCCTCTCAAAGTATTTAATCAAGACCCTGTTGTCCTTAGACACATTACTGAGAGAAGAGGATCAGAGATGCCATTTTAATTCTCTATGTGACACTGGTTAGCCTCTAACTGCAGAACAGACCGTAGCTATCATGCCTGCAAGTTAAGAAAAACTGAGAAGTGGGAAAGAATTCAGTAAGGGATGAAAAACATAACTTTGTATTGCATAAGTAATATCAAACAAGAAAGCACTGAAAGATCTGCACAAGTCCAGTCAGCTGGACTGTGCAAAAGAGGAACAAGAACTTATTTGATCCCTCTGTAGGAGTGCTGCCAAGGAGAAGTACCAACCAGGCGAGGTGCAGTTACTGGGGGAAAGGATAATGACAACCACATCCAAATGCTAACAACATAATTAGGGAACTGAAAAAGACGGTGAAACTAAACACTGAAATTACGCAACAAGGTTAATTAAACACAAGCATAATGTAGTAAACGTAGTGTACTTAAATGCAAATGTGATATAATAACAGTCACCATTTTTTAAAGCACATTTTTTTTTTCAGATGACATGCTTATTACTGTATTATAACATTACCTCTGCAATACAGAGGTGGCTGACTTAAATTGTGACCCTGAAAGCCACGAACTCAAAAGGGAAACATATACAGCTTATTAGCTAACCTTGTAGCAGCGTTGACTAAGATCTCTTCCACCAGGTCACTTAAACTACCTCTGACCATGATGGAAGTTGAGAAAAGTCACAGTATACCAGGAAACTTCTGTACTAACGTGCAGAAGAACTTCTTTATGGTAATGGTGACAGAGTACTGGAACAGGCTGCCCAGAGAGGTGTTGGAGTCTCCTTCTGTGAGATATTCAAGACCTGCATGGATCCCCTACCTGTGTGACCTCTTGTACGGCACTACTTTAGCAGGGGGTTGGACTCGATGATCTCTTGAGGTCCCTTCCAGCCCCTGTGATTGTGTGTGTGTGTCAGACCACAGGAAGCAACCACACGTTGCACAGAAGCTGTGACAGCAGCCATGATCCCAGGGCGGCTCCGCACCTTGCAGATCCCTGCCTGACCTCCTTGGGACAACTGAAACCCTCAGGAACTGCAGCCAGAAACAAGGGTAGGGAGATGCACGCAGCCATCTTCTCTCAAAAGCCCCTTCTCATTAGAATCTTGTCTCTCAGATAATTGAAAATTCTGCTTTTATCACTCATGTTGCTTCCAGGTCCAATAAAGCAAAACTAAGTAACAGTGTGTAGAGCCTGGAACCTGTCCTGAGAAAAACCTGAGGAAGGGGCTGGCAGGGATCTGGGCTCGCCTCTTGCTTGAAGTGACGCTGTGCTGGAGCACTGCATTCATGGCATTTACTACAGGAACAGTATCATAAATCTGTAACCCGTTCTCTCCATAAACCATACTGCTGTACAGCATATTAAACTCTCTAATAGACTGTACTACTTCCCCTCTTACCTCTCCAGCACATAAAATAACAAACAACTACGAATGCAAATAACTTGTAAAATGAAACGCTCAATATTTTTACTAAGAGGAAAAGTCTATACTTGGGCACAAATTATTTTCTCACATGATGTCCCCTAACTGCCTTAATTTTTTATATCTTGTGCCACTGTTATCGTGCCAACTAAACGCTGCCGGCTGCCTCTGAGCACTGACTGATCAGTGCCGGTTTGCACTTTGACGCATTGGTAACAAAGATGGTTAATTTTTTTTCTCTCAGTTTGCATGAGAGCATCCTTAAAGAGGGGAGAGCACCCAAAGAAACACCAGTCTCAGCTGGGAAGCACAGAACAGCTGAACGGAAAGGCAAATAATGCTAGAAGTAATTCTGCATGGTCACTCCAGCTTTTTCCTCCCCATCCTGCCCTCCTATGATAAAGATTAAGACCATTTCCAGTATATTCTTGCAGTGAAATAGGTTTAGAAGCTAACTGGTATTTTGCTCAGGTGAATATAAATGTAGGAGATCTAATTGTGTTGTGGACCTAGGGTCTGAAACCTCAGGGAGCAAGCAATGCTGCACTCAGTATGAAGGTCAGTTCTGCTCCAACCTTTCCTGCAAAGCTTCTGAACGCATTCTATTTCGAAATCCATACTTAACCCCAAAACTATTTCTACTCAATAGACCAAAAACAGAAAGCTAGGCAACACCCCAGCAGTGCTTCTATTCGCACCAGGTCTCTGCTTTGTTGACTGCTGCTCTACAGTCTGTGTGCAACACACGCCATTTTCTAAGGCAAAGAGCAGTTACACCTCTTCTAGCTCTCTGATGAAGGCAGAAGGCTTACCTCGTTGTGTCACTCACGTCTTTGCAGCTATTCATCCAACAGCCAGTCCTTACCATTTCCTTGCTTACATTCCCTAGCCTAGACATGATAGAGCTCGCTTGCCTCTGTTTTGTCTTCCTCAACGTCCCTTGGTTATGGCCAAAGTCAGTGGGATTTGAGCAGGGTTAAGAACCAAGGAAAGTCGAGCAAAAGACAAGCAAGAAGGTTCTTATAGAGCAGGACTGACCAGGCAAGAGGCTTGTTCGTGGCAAGCGCACATCCCCTGCTTTCCTGGCCACTTCCAAGGCTCACTGCCCTACTGCACCTCCCCTTCTCCCACCAGTGGCTATTTCCGATTCGTTACATCATTCACAACCCTTGGCTATTCACCTCTGTATTTTTTTTTCCCCACGTAAATTTAATGCTGCAAACTGTTCTAACAGAAGTTCAAATAAAACCAAACCATAATAATCAAAACTGAACATCTAAATGCCCCAAATCATTTGGTCGTGTGCCTGTAACAACTATTTAATGACAGCATTGCCCGTTCAGCTCATAACTGAACTGAGTAGTTTTGCTGCAACTAAAAAAGTGTCTCAGTTTAAACATTCACAAGCCCTGTTGCTTCTGCCAGACGCCTGTCCTACTCCAAATGGGTCTAGAAACAAATTTTATTCCACATATTATATATCAACCTCTCAGTTCATTTTAGTAGTAACAGAAAGCAGCCGTGCATCCAGCTTGGAGGGAAAGGTATAAAGACATCATCTAGAACAATACAATCAACTCATTTTCAGAAAAGAGCAACAGGGTGGTATAAAAAAAAAAAGAAAAAAATGAGTTCTCAGAACAGAATACACTAGATGCAATACAAAAAATATCTTGACACTTCGTAGAAACTTAGTAGAACTCAATATGCGCCATGCAAAGCTATTTACCTATTGCACAGCGGAGGAATTGGGCAGAAAATTGATCCAACAGTCAGAAGTCTGGCAGGAAAACTTTGCAAAGCAGAGAGCTTTGCTCAAGCTGGAACTGACCTGTAAAGCGTATCAGGAAAAAGATGACAGAATCTTCATTTGTGTAAGTAAGTCTACATGACTTGGTTTGACTTAACGGCATACAGACAGTACCAGTGTAGCTTACTGATGACCGCTGCATTGCTAGATAAGTCTGTTAGAGTGAACTGGAGGAAGGAGAATGCCTCAACATACACTAACTTGTAGGAAGAATCACAGAAGACAATGTTAATCTCATGGGCAAATAATAGGCCATAAGAACTGCACAAATAAAAACTTAGGCTGAAGAAGACCCAGTCAAATGACTGCAGATCATTTCGTAGGAAGGCTGCAAAGAAAGGTACAGTAGAAGAACGAAGGAGATGGAGTGGCCAACACAGCTCCTGGAGAAATCCCACAAGACTTGGGGCTAGATGTTCTCTCTATAGTGGCAATTAGGTTTTTCTTATATTAGGAATACTTGAAAAGATAATAAATCTTATTAAGAATTTTTTCATCTGTCTACCCAGATCCAATGGTATCAGCTGCCACTGTCCAGAACAAAGCAAAATGCATGGAAAAAAGTGAGAATTTTAAACAGAGGTGCACAACAGCTTAATTCCAATTTGAACACCGATGACACACAAATCAACCAAAAGCCATTACACTGAGTCATTCTTCAAGCCAAGAAATGGCTCAATTCAAACTCTGAGTTACCGTTGCCTGGCAACTGCTTAAGGGTCATTTGCAGAACGAAGATAAATACCCAGAAGAGAAATGAAAATATCTTTAGACCAGAATTCTGAGTACCAGAAGACTCAGAATTGCATAGCATGGCTAGGCATCAGATGACGGTACGACTGTCACTTGGGCTGTGTCTGCTGCAGTGATGCTACAAAATGACATCCAAGTGAGATTTGTCAACTTTTAAATACATATATATTTATGTATATATGCAATCATGTATATTTAAAAGCTGATAAATTCCACTTGGATGTCATTTTGTAGCAGCACATATATTATTATTATTTTTACCAAATCAAGTATAAAGGATATTGGAAATAATTTAATTGGAGATGACTGTTTGGGGAAATGACAGGACTGGAAGTCTAAACGAGTGCAAGATAAGCATGTCATAGCTGTCATTTGTACAGAAAGAACTTCCCCGCTGACAAGCTGTAATTCTTCACCTGCTGAAAGATGCTGCTTGAGCAAGCTGCAGTAACTCAAGTCGGAGCTGCAGATAAATCTGCCTTCTGTTTCACAAGAAAAGTGATTGGGAATTACAAACAAGATTTTGAATACTACAGCATCAAAACGCTATGTTTGAGCAGACCTTACTTAACCTTTATAGGAAGTTTTGTTCAAAACTTCCAAGTAGTTATTCTCAAGTCAACACAAGAAAAGCACTGGGTAGCCTCAAGCACCAACTGTCCCATGCAGATTCTGATGAGCTGCATATCAGTGCTTCATAATCATTATCTACAGCTGGGAACTATTTTTCCTTCGATCAAAGGAGGGACAGATTTCAGATCTCTTATCTGGTTTTACTGCCCACAAAGGAGTTTTTCTAGTCACTGCTGTATCAGAGGTGCCACTCATGAGCATGAACAGTTTCAGTGCTCAGTAACTTATCTATACAGAATTACAACTGTAATAGCATTCTTTTCCCCCTTCTGTTTTCATTTCAAGTTTGGTGGCAGCCAAACCAAATCCAACAGACAGCCAAAACCAACCATCCCCTCCAGTTCTTTCCAAAAAAATACATCCATGGCAAAGAGGGAGCCAGAAACTCACGTTTAAACCTCAAATTGAGAACATTTCATCCTGGGTGTTGAAAGTCTGCTTTGGTTTGTGGTTTCTTTTTAATTTCCTATGTACAATGGCAAATAAAAAAAAAATAAAATAAAAACCAGCCAAACAAAAAACAGCAGTTAGTTCCAGATTCAGCCTTATTTCCAGTAGAGAACTTGGAAGAATTTTTTCAATAATGTAAAAGATTGATTATTTATTTCTTTGGACAGAGCACTGTCAGATTCTACCCACGCACATCAAAAAATATTATTTGCAGGAAAACAATCTAATTCTCCCTGTCACTCTTAATCTCTCTCTGTCTATGAGAGGGCTTGCAAACAGATCTTTGCAACTGTCTATCACAGACTCCCAAGGGAAACTTTCCTCCCTTCCACGTGCTTTACACTGCTCTAGGTCTTTTGCTTACATGCAGTCATTTCCAGCAGGAATAACTTGTCCTGCCTATTTTGAAACGTTCTGTCTCATTTGCTGCAGTGTTAAGTGGCCTGTTTACTTGAAGCTGCCAAATCATACAGATCCTGTCAAAGGTTAAAGAGCTTCCCATATCAGCAGTTGCTGTAGCAGTCACCAAAATGCTCCACAATAAATTGGAGAGGATATGGCTCCATTCTCAGCTGCAGGGAATGCGGAAAGAAAATGTGATCACAGGGAGCAGCTTATTCAGTGATTTCTTGGTCCAACTTAAAGCAAGCAATTCCACCAGCAATTCAGCAAGTGAAGTCTGCTTTCTCTGCAGATGGTTTTCTTCTGACTCATTTTAACAACAACAAAAAAATATACAGAAAACCTGCAAAGAAGTGCGTGTAGCTCTTTTCCCATGAATTCCTTTGTCAGCAGCAGCTTGGCATACAGATGTGGTTATGCGTACTTGTATCACATTGGATCAAACAGTCTTATGATGGGAATGACCTGAATGCAACTGAAACACGCCACAGCTTTCCAAGTCCTTGTTACAACCCATGGCAGTCACACTGTGAAGTCTGTGGATGCACAAAAGCATCAGCCAGCAGCTTTTCTATGCCGTTTGTGACTTTTTACACTAAGGAGAAGCAGTATATTTTTCCTCACTTGCACATTTCTTTTCACCCTGCCAGACCCCCCCCTCGCTCATTACCACAACTTTCACAAACATCCACGTACAATCTTGCTCAATTATAGGTCTGACTGTTCTTTTGAATGTATTTTTTAGTATAAGAACAGTTCAAAGAGAATAACTTAGTTGGTGTTGTCTTTTAACTCAAAGCATATGATTCTTCTGATTTGACAGTGTTTTGCAGATGAATTTCTTTCTCTCCTTGCTCCAAGTAAAATTCCCCTGTCTTATGAGACAGGACAAGAGATACTGTACATATCTATTTTTCCTGTCACTACCCATTCTTCACAAGTCCTAAAGGCTCAGAGGCATTATTCTCAACTACCTTCCTCAAAGAGAAGTTAAGAAAACAGTAACATTCTCAAATATTCACGTAGAAGCAAAGAGGGATGACCAAGCTTTCAAATTCAGAAAGCCCCTTACAGACAGTGGCCTTTTGTGTGGACCATCACTTTGCGCAGGCCACTGATGGTCACCCAGAGCCCACGGGGGTGAAGGTGAGCACAGAGTCACGGCCAGCCAGTGTTACTGTCTCTCCTCACAAGTAGTAATCCACTTTTTAAACTCATCCGTGCCAACCGATAAGTTTCTGCTTAACAGAACAAAACAGGAGGCACTACTTTTGGAGCAGCCCCCGTTTTAACCGTAAATCGAAATTCACACACTGTGAAGTTAAACTATACTGTATGTCGTTACCTACTTTATACATTCAACGAGCAACTAACAGCCAATTGCTCGTTGTCTATTCACAGCTTAAAATTAAGTGCCCAGCTGTGTCCATTAACCACATTTGCCATTAGCATAGAGGGTGGTTGTTCGTATTCAACAAACAGCTCATTTTCATCATAAGGAGAAGGGATGAAGGAAGCGTGCCAGAGGCACCAATCTCCCCAGTGTAAGGAAGTGCCTCGCAGGTGGTTGTGGGGCACAAAGAGTGCAGGGGAAGACTTCGGCCAATTATGTTGGATTTACGCATTTATCTTGGAATAACCCTGAGTCCTGGCTACAGCAGCCCCGATTATGTGGGTTCATACTGTTACTGCCTGAAGCTTTGGGACATACCCATTCATTTCCAGCATAAGATTATCAAGCAGGCTTTGACACAGTAAAACCCACCTACCTCCTTCTTTATTTCAGCTCTGAGAGTTGGCATTTAAGTTCCCTTTTGCAAATACAAGACAAGTCATTCCATAAATGTTAAACCTATGACATTTTTTTTGTTGTTCCAGCAGTGTAGCATCCGCCCCTTTTTCCTTTCTACATTCTTCCTTCTCCACCTCCTTGTTAGGATGTGCAAAGGTTTTGGTTGGACCATGCAACAGATAGAACTAGTTAGACAGGCAATATCTACATACTCCAGAGCTTCCCCTGTATCCAGGAAAGTCCAGAAGCTGGCTCAGTGTCCCACATACATACCAGCATCATCAGATTACGGCCAGGTCAAACATTCATGTCCCACTGGCTTTCCTGCAACGCTACTTAGTAGGAAACAGGAAAATACCTGATCCACTCACTAAGTGCAGGTGAAAGTCTCCGTTTTACTTTCAAGGTTCCTGCAATCAGCTGCTAAGGAAAACCCAGAGCCCATCTGTTCTGGGTGAACAGACTGAACCGATCCCCAAAGGAGCCTAGGTAGATGTTCTTCAAAAACCAGTTCCTTACTTGCGTTCACTTCTTTTTTCAGCAGTTTGTGGCACTGGTTGTCCCAGTTTAATGAGCCAGCAATAAAAATTCTGCTTGCTTAATCACACAACCTGTCAGGAAAACAGCTTTTCCTGCCCTTTCTTACCCTTCAGATCTACATTATTGTTGACTTCTATGAGAACACCATAGGTGAGTGAATTAAAGCCACTGATACAATGCAGCATGCTGACAGTTGCCAAGCCTTACTCAGGAGGCCAATGGAATGGCTTCCCTGGCTCATGCTTTTACCATTCAGGAATGGTGCTGTCATCTACAGAGATGCTGCTTTATCCGTAGTGTAATTTACCTTTCATAAATCTGTGTGTTCTTCAGGGCTCCAACATTCCTTGTTACTCCTGCCGTTTGTTCTTGGCTGCTAGAAGCTCATCAATTCTCTAACTTCCAGCAGGTTTCTGATGCATACGCTACAACAGTAATTTCAAGTGTTCAAAGCACACAGACATCAGTGAGCCATGATAGTTTTTAAGATTTCAAACATTAATATAAAAATTTGCCTATTTAGTCTTGGTCTGGTTGGTTTAATCAAAATGAAATCATACTTCCTAAGTCGCTTCTTCATTATTTCCTACCTGAAGTTAATCACATTCTTCCCTATCCCTGTCTAAGCAAGTACGCTTTCAGTAATTTCCACCACAGAGGATGAATTCCCTCAAACTGCCTATTTGTCAAAACCATTTATTCCTCAAATTTCTCATGGGTTTCCACCTTCAGACGGCATTTTAGCTTAAATTAAATCTGACATAAGAGACAACAGTTCAAAGGAGCCATGAATAGCCATGACATTCTGGAGGCACTGCTGAGCACATGATCTGCCTCCTGGCTATCTACCTTGTCTTAATATGAAAATAACAAAAACATGAGTTTATCCACCTATACCCCCTGTATCAGCCCAAACCTAAGATGTGTAGAGAACAGCCTGCTCAATTTCATCACTTCCCTCACTACCTTTTTCCAGTATGCAGGTAGTGGCAGTGAGATGGAGAGCCTGGAAGCCACTCACGTGATGTTGGGTCCCTCATCTCCTTTTATCACTATTCCACTTGGATTAAGCACCTCAGACAGGGTGCCAAAAGGAATATTACGCACAGCTTTTCCATCCATTTTGGATTCTGTTATCTTTAACAAGTCTTATCAGTGAATACACTTGGGAAACGTGGGTCTTCCAATCACAGCCTACTTGCTGATTTTCTGAGGGTTCACATTGCAGGCAGTTTGGCAGATCACACACATAACAGCTCATTCCAGCATGCTGCGCGCCCAACTGTAACAGCAGAATCTTCATTTGATGGGAGCACATTCGCCACACAAACCCTGGAGAATGTTTAAGTATTACTACAGGAAACAGTTTCAACACTCTCTTTCAACGCTCCCGTGCTCCTAACAGGAAACAGATAATTCACACTGGATCCAGTTGAGATGCAATCAGTTTCGACTGAATGTTATCTGAGCGGCCATAAATGTTCCTCACAAAACAAGTTAGTAAATTTGATTGACATAGATTCATATGAAGAAGGTGAATTACATTGCCAGCAGCTGCGAAATCAAGCATGTCCTTGCAAGCATCAGGTACTGTAAGGCCTCTTGGTCTTCAAGAAGAAAGAAATCACTGATAAGGAGGAGTTTTCAAATGGGATAAAAAGATCCAGCTGGCAGAGCAGCACATTAAAGGCTGGTATACATGTTTGCTATAACTCTGTACTCTTGACCTGTTCCCTCCGAGTTTCAAAACACAGCTCTTGATCAAGTTCAAGTATGTCCTAGTGTTCGTTTATGCCTCTGTTTTACATTTCAGTCCAAGTACCCTGTCTGGTTGCTTTGTTATGTTTTACAGAATCTGAACCCTTCCGCTACTTAATATTTCTGCGCACTAGAAAGAGAAGTTGGGAACATTTGCATGTTAAGCATGTAGCTTAACACAGGGTTATGGAAAACACTGAGTAACCAACTTCATGATATTTTCAACAGAATTACAGGGCTGGATGCCAAAAGGGGTGCAATTTGCCATGATTACACTACCCATGGCCTGGTATCGCATACGTTGACTACCAAACTATGAAAATAAACAAGACAGAAGCTAAATGGATGAAGACCTGATTAGCTGAGAGACCCCAGTTGGTGAGTTAGCCACATGTAAACACCCTGTCCAGGTCTGGAAGCTTTCTGGCCCGCAGCAGGAATGGTCAGGCCATCACCGACCTGTCAGCTGCAAGGTCCCTTGAGCACCCTTTCCTTTTGAGGTACAAGCAGTTGCAGGCTTCAAGTACGCTCAGGGCCAATACTGCTTAGGCTCATCCTAAAGCCATTTTTCCTTTTCTAGCATTTACCAGCAACTGTTCCTGGAGGCAGGATACGGTGTGCAAAGGTTGCTGCAGCCCAGAGCTGTGGAACCAGAGGGGTACCAGGGATGACAGCAGGGTTCTGGCTTCTGTTGCGGTTGGCAACAGCACAGCCCAACAAGCACACTGGATTCCTAGCCCTGCAGTTCAAAACTACTATGTTGAATTTAATACATATTATTCAAGAGGAATGAGAGAAAAGAACAGACAATCGACCAAAGCGTAGAATACTTGATACTGTGGTGCTTTAAAACTCTTTCCATCTCATTGAGCAGCAACTGAGGAATGATCAGATCTGCACTGCCTTCAAGCACCAGGGCAGAGATTGCTTTCCCTGCAGACAGCGACAGCTCAGCAAGACTAACGGTAAGGTTGATATTCTGACTTGAGCTGGAAGAGCATCCAGTCTCCTTAGCTAATATCCTCATGTCTTTGATGGGATGAAGCAGGAAAGGGAGCGAGGCTTATCTTGACTCGTGATTTTTTCTCCCTTCTTCTCCATTCCTGCGGGTTTAACCTAACGGACAGTAATCGCTTACAAAAATTGGACTGATACAAAATGAATAAAATTCACAAAGCACTTCCAGGGCTGTCACATTACTCAGCCTGCTGAGGCGCTCATTACAGCTAACACAAACAGCACAAGCACTTCAGGGCTTGGCCCAGCTGCTGCACGAAGAGCACTGCTCAAGTCAGCATCCAATTGAAAACGACCAGTTGCTTTCAATGCGTGCTACTACTGACCTACTCAGCCTACATCAGGCAGGTGAAACATCACACGGGAAGAAGACAGAAACAGCGACAGTGGCTAAAATTCAGGCATGGGCTAACTGACCTCTGGCAGCATTGCTGGCTATCAGGGGCTTAACAGGGCTTTTGGAAACCACTGGCATGCCACACAAGTCACGCACTGTTCTACCTTTCCTCGGACAAAGAACCATTATTCCATAAGCACACCAAAGACCTTCGCTTATCCAGGCTAACTGGATCAGTGAGATTTTAATAAGAAATTTAATAAGAAAGTCAAATACAGGAGTGAAGTGTTTTAATTACACCAATGCCAGTTTCATTTATACAGCTGCAAGGTATAAAGGGCAACAACTAGTTACGAAGAACAGTGATTTTGCTGACTACAGTGTGCTATACGATGCTCTTCTGATTAGCCACTGATTAGTAAGGATTCTTACAACTCAGCAGAATTCCTCAACAATATATTCTCTTTAACGTCTTAATTGTTGACAGATTTACGTCCTCCAAGCATGCAAATAATACTATCCCAATGTTGGTTTACCCTAAGAGGCTGGCACCATACTGTTTCCTTGTTCTTTTCTCCTCACTGTATAGAAGAAAAGAGTCTCATTCTTCATTAACATTTCTTTTCTGTTCCATCAGGTCAGAAATGTAACAGCATATACAGAGATTTTTTTTTCCTCAACTGCTGCTGTTTAGTTGAATAACACTTAATTTTCAGGCTGACAAGCTGCGACCTTAAATAGCTATTTCCTCATGACAAAAACTGACAGGAACAGCTCTTTGAAGGTAGGAAAAGAGTAATTTGTTTCTTCAGATATGCTGGCAGTATGGATAGCCAGAGTAACTGTCCTCCTGTGATGCTAGGCATGACTTGAGTATACATGCAACAGAACTCAGCCCTGTTCCTGGTGCACTGCATTAGCCCAGATCCCAAAGTCATCCTTGCTAAATGTTTCAGTTTGCCAACATCGGCATAATATTTTAAAATGACTTAAAAATGTTTTTACTATTATAGACCATCTCCTGATGCTTGCATGAGATCCATACCCATGTGAATGGGATTTCCATCCTGTTGGAGGGCACGTATGGCCCATCACAGTTCGACAGAATAAAGGGAATCGGCTGAAAAGTTTTTCCACTAGCAATTCCATCTAGCTGGATTTTAGAATATACATCAGAAATAACTACGTGCATCTTTGTTCAATTTGTAGTATGTCCTTACTCTTTCTTCAAGCAGCTTCACCTTTGCGTTCTCACAACAGACTTCAGCGTTCTTTTCCCAATGCATGAGAAAAAGCAAGCTGATTTGAATGCTAATTTAAGCTGACAAAGCATAATATTATCACATTTCTCACCAAAACATCACACTGGAATCAGATGGAGCCATCCTATTTTAGACACACAAAAAAGCCACCCTGTAAAATGTATGCATTGCACAATGCAAACTTAGTACAGTCTAATACATGTGGTACTTGGACTGCAAACCTATTGTATTTGCATTCAATTCTCAAATCCTGAAAACACAGTTTGACTGCACCACACTATATTTCAATAATAATAGTTGAATAAACCCTAAAACAATACCTAATATTCAGTGTGCTGGTTGCGTGAAATTTCTCTTGAACAATCATTTCCTGTCTACATCATAAAAAATTAATTAATTAGGAAACATCTTATTCAAATTGCAAAATACTGATGCATAGCTGCTTCAGCTCTATCGAACTGATTTAACAGCTCACACATACAAAAGAGGATTGTTTCCCTTCCAGATCTCCCCAGGGTTGATCTTTTTCTTCCTCCATAGAATTGACATGAAAGCAAAAAAAAAAAAAAAAAAAAACCACTTTTTTTGTGTGTTGCAGCACAACAGCAGCTTGCACACTGACTTGTGCTGCAATTTGGAAACAAAAGAACCTGCAAACCTGAATCTCTCCCACGGTAGCACTGCTCCTCTTAACCACAAGAGATTTAACACAAGGAGCAGCTGTGCGAACTGGGATTGTTTTGTCTGGAGAAGAGGAGGTTCAGGGGAGACCTTATCGCTCTCAACGAGAGATGGGGGTTGGCCTCTTCTCGTTACTAGCATTGGGATGAGAGGAAATGGCCTCACCTTGCTCTAGGGGTGATTCAGGCTGGACGTTAGGAAATACTACTTCTCTGAAACAGTGGTCAGGCACTGCAATGGGCTGCCCAAGGAGGTGGTGGAGTCACCGACCCTGGAGGTGTTCAACAAACCTTTAGATGTTGTACTGAGGAACATGGGTTAGTGGGAAGTATTGGTGATAGGTGAACAGTTTGACTGGATGATCTTGGAGGTCTATTTCCAACCCCGGTGATTCTTTGATTCACATACAACAATTCCAATTGCACTACGCATTATAGATATTTAAAATCCCCAGGTGCTACAGATGAACTGTTAAATGAAGGTCCTGGATTTCAAGGGAACCCAAAACTGCACAAAGCATAGTGAGAATGCTGCCTTTAACCTTATACCCTCTCACTGAAACAATGGCATTAGATGGAGTTCGGATGAGTACTGTGCAAACAGCAGGCAGAAGCTCCCCAAACTGTATGTTTCCATCATCTCTTTCCTCTCTGCCCCTCCATGTTGACTCACTGTAGCTGAATAAAGCATGCATGTTTTAAATTAACTATAGAAAACACGTCCCGGTAATACACCTCCCATGCTGACATTTACTGGTGCTGAGGAACTGTTTGTAATCCTGTGCTCTAACTGCTATCAATTACCATAAAACAGTTAAAATCGCCACCTACTGCTTTATAAATAATGCATCAGAGTATTCAACAACAGGCAAGAAGTATCCTTTCAAGATCTTTAATGCTTAATGTATGAGAAGTAGCAGGGATCGGAACAAAGCCTGCTCCCCAGGTTGCAGCATGGTGCAAGGTGCTTTTCTTGTGCCTTTTACAGAGCTGGTCATTATTCCAAATGTGGCTGCAAAAACCTATGGTTTAACACTAAACGTCACTGATTAAAAAGAAATTGAATGATTAGAATAGTTAGAACTGGTATGAAGTGTGGTATTTCAACGGAAAAACAACAGTGAAGTCAAACTGAAAGCTGAGCAAGGATGGTTACTCTACCCAACGGCACCACCTGCAGAGCAGGTAAGTCCCTGGTGGGGCACCTGAGAACCGAGAAGGTGGAAGGCCTGTGCTTCCAAAAGCAGCATCACTCCACGGTTCTCCAGTACAAGCTCTATAGGGGGTCCTGTAGAGAACTCAACCTGCAGCTATCAGGCGAGAAACACACCAAAGACCCAATACCTTTTGAGTAGGTTTGCAGAAAAATGAAAAATGCCAATTCTGTTGTGTTCAGCGTAGCAGAAAAGCAGGCACGGCATCCATAAAATGCTGTGGAAAAGCCTGAAGGTTTCCTTCGTAAACACGTGTATGGACCACTCTGCAAGAGCAGTAGGAGAGATTAACTGCACAGTGCAGTTAATTGCACACGCTGGTTAGACTAGATGATCTCTTCCAACCTCAATAATTCTATGATTGTATACATAGAATCACAGAATGGCTTGGGTTGGAAGGGTCACCAAGGATCATCAAGCTCCAATACCTCTGCTGAAGGCAGGGCTGCCAACTTCCTTATCTAATACCAGACCAGGCTGTCCAGGGCCCCATCCAACCTGGCCTTGAACCCCTCCAGGGACTGGGCATACATCACACATCACAAGCTATTCAGCACCAATGCTGGGAAAAAACAAGCTCTGATGGTGGCTTTTATTCTTGCAGACCTCTCAATAGCACCTCAGCAACGTATTTCAGGATTCAGAACAAGATTAACATATTCCACTGGATCTTGAGAAATGAAGTTGCATGAAACATCCAATAAAGTGATTCACAATACAGCAGGGTGCACCCCCAGAAAACAAACCCATTCTCTTGTATCACTCGTCTGTGTAGATAAAGTTTCCCCTCTGTTTGCTCACTGCTGTAAACCACGCCTGTCAGCACCCACCGAAGCTGCCAGGAATAGAGAAGAAACGCACACCAAGCATAACTGCCTGTCTTTGGTAGAAATATAACGACAGGGCAACTACCTGCTTCTGGAGATAAGCAAGTCACAGCATTCAAAACTCAGTGCAAAGCATTTGGAATTAAGTAAAGCAGCACGGTAAAAACCTGAGACAGGTTCTCCAGTAGCACTTCTCAGATCTTAGCCACGGAGAGAACTCTGCACGGTCCCAACTCTGTGCAATGTAACTCACCTGGAAAGAGGGTAAAATCCCACAGATATATACCCTCCTCCTCCTGAGAACACAATGGGACATGGTGCACACAAGCAGCCCCAGCCCAACCATGTCACGGCAAACCCAGCAGCACAGGAATCTGAGGATACACCTTCTCTTGTCATTAAGAAAAAGAAATCCTAAGTTCTTACCCACACAAGAAAGAGGCTGATAGCTTCTGCAAAGCAGCCTCAGAACCAGCAGCAAGCAGGCAGGGTTGCAGTGGTCCCATTGTAAGGATCAAGCTCGCCTGAGGGCTGTTGAAGGCAGATCATTCTTTGCCATCAGGGCCCTGGATTCTCTTAAAATTTTGTATTAAAAGACCACAGAAGGCAAAGTTCTGTCATTTACAATTGCACCATTTTAATAAAGCTCTTTGCTATTCGAAGTTGCAAAGCAGCGTGCAGGTTGTCAGTGCACAGCTGGTGTAAACTAAAGGCTCTATTTCAACCAATAATTTCTTACAGAAACCAACAGATGCAGTTCTGTGTCTCACAGCAAGAAGAAGCAAGACGTGTGAGTTTTTCCTATCAAAGTCCTGGATGGCCCTGAAGCAGATATCGGATCAGCTTTGCTTGATCCTTCCCTTTCAAACACTAGCTCGGGTCCTCCAACACTGCTTGTTGATTTGGCAGAAAGTTTCTCATTTGTTTGTGATTGAGCACACAACCTGCTTTTTTTTTTTTTAAGCTGTAATTCAGGTTCTAGACAGTCATATAAAGATATTACAGCTGGTGCGGAGCTGAAAATTCATTTTGCCTGGCATGCTTTTACTTGTTTTAACATGTGATTAAAGCCAAGCCATGGAAAACTTCTGTTCTTTAAAGTAGCACATCATATTTGTCACTCTTTGGTCAACACACAGGCAATATATTTTTCTATCATTTATGATTTAAAATCCTCCTTATCTTCTCCGATTTCATCTATCAGCTCTTTCTCTACAATCCTGCTTTCTTTTGTCCTCATCCCAATCCTCTTTTGAGGCACGCTCATTTTCATTCCTCCTAAACATGATCACTTCCATTGCTTCCACACCCTTCCATCAGCTCTCTGGACAGCACTCTCAGTTTCACCATGGGGCTCTTTCACTGTGACCCAGACAAAGGGTTTATTTAGGTTGGTGGCAATGTCTAGATCATTCTCAACCCTTTCCCTCTCCCAAATGCAGCCACTCCACTCCATATCCCCTTTTAATCCTCTTAGTTTATTTTTTTTTTTTTAATGCTTGTTTTCAGTGTCTTATTCAACTAGATTTAGATAGTTGACTTTTCCTGATGTCTTTAGGAAAGCTCTCTTTCTTAACTCTTTTGTCCATTTCCTATCTCTATTTACCTAGCTGCTTCATTTTAAGCATCCTAATTAAAAAAAATACATATACAAATATCCTATTTATATTTCAATATAGCTTTGCCTGAACTGAAAAGCTGACGATCATCATACTGATCAAATACTGACTTGACGAACTTAGAACTAGTGGAAGAGCTATGGAGATACTCCTCATCCTGAACTCTTTCCAACACCAGTTCTCCTCCACTGTCTGAACTCCTCTCGTCCCATCTCTTTTGATACGGTACTTTGCTACCCGATTCAAAAACAAAACTAAATATTTTCAATTTATAATTTTTTCCCTGGAGGCTGTTGACTCTATTTGAATTCAGAACGTACCATTCTGAATCTCATATCAATACACTAGCTGATCAAATATTTTGAAAAATTTGCATGTAGGGGCTCAGATCCTTCACTGAAGTCCTGTAGTTTTTCCAAGCAGCATTAAATGAATAGATAATAAGATAGATAAGATGAAACCATAAATCGCTTTGGGTTAAGAGTTAAAAGAGTGACAGAGTTCCTTCTTTCCCACTGATCACTCACTTGCACTTGCAAGGCTCCCAGTCCATCAGAATCATCTTTAATAATGGAACATCCTCAACAATGCTTTAAGTGAGAACCTAGCATTTACGTTCAAAGTGAGTTAAGAATAACTGAACTTAATGGTTTGGATTTTGGGCAGTCCTCTCCCACCTACCTTTACTTATGTTCTCAGAATTTCTAAGGGCATAATTCCTAACGAGGTAAAATATCTAAATCAGAAGTTCAGAGAGTCATACAAATCAGATCAGTAGCTAAACCAATCCAAGACCCAACGTCAAGTCAATTGCACCTCTTTAATTCCACCTGAAGCATGAGGCTGGCAAACCAACAGGCCACTGCTAAACTGCCTCAGACCCCAAGCAAGCACCTCATCTCACAGAGAGCACACAGCCCTCCTGCAGCCCAGAGAGGGGGTTGCATGGAAGATGCTTCCACAGCTGGAGTGTTGAGATTGCTTTTTTTTTTTTCCTCCTCCTTTGTCCTTTACAAAGAAACAGAGAAACTTAACTGGTAGCAAGTATTTAAGATTCAAAGCTGCTCCACAGAACACCAAAGAAAAGTTCAGCTGGGACATCCCTGGTCACTGACATTCCAGAAGTTTGTCTAAATAGGATCCTGAGCTTTTCAAAAGTAGTTTACAAAAGACAGGAACTAACCTGTTCAGAAACATTTACAGAAACTGAAACTTGATGTATGCTGATATTGTATCAATTAAATATTAACAGCTCCGGAACAATAATGCAGAAAATAAGGAACAACATGAATGTCTTCCTTACATCTCTACTCAGAAGAGTATACTGCCATCAGACAATGAGCACATTCACCTCCTTTGTTCTTTTCCTAATGATCAAAATAGGAGATTCTGGAACATCATATCCCTAGAAGATGCAAACAATCCATGTAGATTACAAACAAATCATCCTACTCTACTTGCTAACAGGTCTGTATGCACAGACCAAGAAAGCTGCAAAGACGCTGCTGGTGACCATCGAATTCAAGCACAAGCTCCAAGCAGGGCCAACTCCAGAAAGCAGGAGTTATCTTAATTTCAGCTTCAGTACTTCACAGCTTTTGTTTCATCTCAGAGCAAATGTTTCATTAAGCTGCAAGTCCAATAATAATAATAACTTAACTACAATCCATTAGAGATCAGCAACAACAAATATAAACCTGAAAGCTAGTTCCCGAAAGCACATGAAAAGGGCTGAGCTGACATCCCATCCAGAAGCAATACGTTTCCAAATCTCATACTCGAGAATTTAGTTCCAGTGAGAGCAAAGATATTCTTCATCAGTCCAAATTAAAAAAAACCAACAACAAAAACAAAGCTGCTAAGAACTTAATCACTGTAGCCACCAAAATCCCTAAGAAAACAGATAATGTCCTTCTGGAGAAACTGTCCTATAGATAAGCCAATCTAGAAAGGATCAGAGGGTCACCACAGCCTGTAGTACTTCAATTGCAAACATGGCTGAAGAGTTACAAACAAACCACAGTGTACAGCCACAACCATCATGTGCAAAAAGAGACGTTTCTCAGAAAACCCACTCAACTGGGGCACAGCCTTGGTTTATGCTACCTAGAAACTTGTCACCAATACTCTTCAAAACCTGAAAGCAACCCGACATAAAACAGCAACTGTCCATCTGGCTTATATGTTTGAAAAGTGAATGAATCCCAAGCAGGCCAGTGTGCATGGCATACATGATGCAAGTTCAGCAGTTTCTCTTGCATGCTTCCCCACTCATGGCTGTTTTGCTATGAAGGGAAATGTGGATTCATGGCATAAATGTATCATTGCAGTAGGATGCACTGAAGAACAAATCCATAAAGGAAAAAAAAATAAAGGTAGAAATTGCTGTATGGAATGAATCTGAAGTACTAATACCTATCCACTTTCACTTTTCTTACAGTATTTCCTTTTTTTTTCTTTTTGGTAGAAATTCTATTTATTGAAGAACAAAAACACTGAGCTTCAAAGAATTATGAGCCACATGACAACTGTACTCCATGTACCACTTCACAGACACCTGGCTGCAGGTTTGCTTCCCGAAATGACTCCTGTTTTCACATGTACACAAATGGCATTTCTGCAAAATTCTAAAGAAGAACAGAACAATGTGTAACGTTAGAGTAGCTAAAGCCATCTAAGGAGAAAAAAGAAAAGGAAACAAACCTGAATGAAAGCATTAAGAGCAACAGCTCAGCAAAGAGGAAAATAAAGCTCAGTAGGAGTATGAAGTATGAAAAAGAAAGCCTGGATTTCTTCTTTTGTTTTTATTTGTGGAGTCGTGTTTGTTTTTTTAACTAAAGTTGGCTGAAACCCACTAAACGTTTCTTTAAGAAAATAAAGGCTAATTTCATCTTTAGCATTTCTAATGCTTCAAAGCAATAAAATATAACCACAGGATAAGTAGAAGAAAAAAAAAAAAGGGGGAGAGAAAACAACCACTGGAAGTTGTGTCAGCATGATATAAGAAAGAAAAGAAACAATGAATGAACGGCCATCTCTTGCCAACTGGACAGAGGTGCGATCAAGGCAAAGTTAGAAGTGAACTGTTCTCTGTGGTGAAGCAGAGCTCATTCTGGAAACACAAACTGACTTCTGGAGGTAGAAAGTGACTTTAGACAGATACGGAGAGCAACGTACAAGTTCCAAGTCTTAACCAACCCAAATGTTTTGGACACATCTTAGTGCAAAAAACTGCCTTCAGCTTTGAGCCCTGATAGAGTTGGACCAGCAACTGATCTCCATCTCCGGATGAAGAAATTGGCTGGGTGAAACTCCAGGCATACCTGAATGCATAGACATGAGGGTGGGGGAATTATGAGGGGTAACAGGATGAGTAATCACCAAATGAAAAAAAAACAACACAACCAAGCCCAGAGAAAAACTATCAAAAAACAGACACCCGCTGGAGAAGTTCAGCCTTCTTCTCAGATGTTGCTTTCCTCAGGGATGCCCTTTTCAAAACTATTAATTTCTTGTGAGGAAGATAATTTATCACTGAATTGCTCTTTTAAACTTCACCTTGTTATGACAGTGACAAAATAATAGGCTCAACACAAATGCTCAGCAGTGCCTCTCAGAAGCAATATTTGCCAGATTTTTCATTGGTCTCATAAACCATCCAGAAAAATAAAACTTAATGCCTGGCGGCAGTCACGTATAATTATTCTTCTGAAAAGAACTAATATACATTTGGGCTGATTTAGGACTTGGCATGAAATAATTAAGCTACAGGAAGAATTTATGCCCAACAAGCCTCGCGCTCTGTACAAGTTGAGTTTAATTTTTATTCTGAAGGCATTCAGTATCGCAGCCTCCTACACGCACCCCAAACAATAATAAAACACCTGCTTGGTACACAAGAGCTCTGCCCTAAGGGGCAGCAAATCAAGCTGGGTCTTAAAACAACACCTGCTCCTGATGAACAGCAACAAGGTAATCTGGAACTCCCAGTTAATTACAGTACTTTAGTCCGTGTGCAGGTACGGACACCAAGACATTTCTCTCTCTTGAGACCAAACTATTGACCACTGTTCCCCTGTTCGCAGCTCCAGAAGACAGGATGGGTGTATCAAAGGGAAATCATCAGTAGGAACACGCTAATAAAATACAGGCAGGTACGTGGAAGGTTGAGACTTGGTCATTTATTTTAATCAAGTTGCGTCCTTCTAAAACCGTTAGGTCAGGAGGATTAAATGCAAAACACCATTAAGTAATTATGAAAAATGGCAAAGGAATGAAGAAGAATAAGAAAAAAAATCAGAGCTGAGGAGGATAGCATTTGGTTTGATTAAAGCGACTTTGGAAATCTACTAAAAGGATACGTGAGTTTTCACATGAGACTACGTAAAATAAAACAACATACAATTTATGCTTGAGCCTGTCAAAGCTTTGAAACCCATCATTTGCTGAATTATAACACTCTTATAAGCACTCCGCTGTTCAACATAAGCAGTAACGTGTTATTTCTTTTCAGTGTTTTAAAGTTCAGAGAAAGCTGAAACTACTGCTTTCAGAGCAACCTGCTGCTTAAACACACAAAGAATCTGATAGAGGAAAATACATCCTGAGTTATCTGCCATTCTAAGACCTAAGCGAACCAAACAGAATTAAAGCAATAAAAGAATAAAAGAAGTTAGGAGATGACCACCAACTACTTTTTTCTCTTAAAAAATAAAATAAAATAAATTATTAATGCTTATGAAATTATCAACAACCGCTCACTGCTCTCCAGATCAAGTTCTATGCCATGAGTAGTACCTTTGGGCGCATGTTGGAAAATGAGTGATACAAAGCTGTACCTTTTCATTCAGATGTGAAAAAGTATTGCAATTGCACTGCAATTTTAGATGAAAATTGAGTTGATGTTTCCAGAAGCAGGTAAATTTTCAGAATTGTCTCAGCAAAGAAATTGAATTTTTGCTCTGAAGGAACAGACCTTCAAAGGTTCATAGGCACGTCATAAGGCTGTTGCAACAGCTCTATTTCTCACCATATTTTTTATGATTCTGTACATTATGCTTTACTGAAGAGCGAGCAGCATAGTAAGAAGGGCGCCCTGACCTGGTGCTGGACACTATCGCCTAAGTCTAACTGTTTTCTAAAGGGTGTGCATGCCCAAACAGCAGGGAAATTGAGGCACGCCAGGGAAGGTAGAGGAACATGCTAGCAGGCACTGTAACATCAAGTCCTACATAAAATTACAAGACTTCCAGCATAGTTCAGAAAGGCCTGAGTACATCTTCTTCCCGCCCTCCAATCTGGGATGTTGTTCGAAAACTAACGCTACAGAGAAGGACATAAAATGGGAAGGATTGCAATAGCATTTGCTCACAAACTTTACTTCCCTCTTTCAGCAGCTCCACAGCCTTCTCACTTAGCTGCTATCTAGTTTTTGCATGTTTTCATAAAAAAAATATTTCCTTTTCAAACAAAGTGAGGAATCTTTTTGGGACAGGAGAGAGAAGGAAGCCAATTTAGGATCCTGTCACACTATTCAGCATATTAACAGGTGTCTAATTGGACTTTGAAGAGTACTGAAGAGGCTCAGACACTCGACCATCATCTAAACCAAGTAGGCTTAAAAACCTCATGTCTTTAATCTCTCAAAACAGCTCATTAGATACCCATCCACAAATGCAGGTTCCGCAAATGAAACTGACCCTCCATACCAATGTCCTCTGAGATGTACCCAATTTACACTAATAAAGAGATCCCCAAGCTAAGATTAATCCCAACATGCTGTAAATCCACCTGCCTGCTCGCTGGATAAGTCCAACTAAGCACAGCAGGTTTCTGTGCAGGCTTTCATCAGCAGCTTACTGGTCAGAATGAGTGGCAATGCTGCTTCAAGCCCTATGCCGCAGGTGCTGTTTTCTTGTGTCAGGCTCCAAATTAATTCAGGTATAAAAGCAGAAAAACTAGATGACCTTAAAGGTCCCTTCCAACCCAAACAATTCTACGTGCCCTGCAAAGAGACATTCTCACGGATGAGCATGCCAAATGTAAATCATGTTTTCACACAAAGAAAGCTTTCAGAACAAGAGAACCTGGCAAAAATTAGATTAGTCACGGGCACCAGTAAAAGCAGTGCTGCTTGGTGAAAATAAGGAAAATAAATAAATGCATTATCCAGCTCGTCAAGCTGATCTATACACTCTACCCTTACCTCTCACAGCAGTTTTACAGTGCCCACCTTCACCCATGACAAAAGAAAGTGCAAGATGCAGCCCTGCACAAGGGTTGTGGAAAGCAGAAATCCCAGTTCAAAATCTTGTCAAGCAAAGAAATCCTGCTTTTGGAAGTTCTGGAACACGCTGTGAACAAAGATTTCAATATAAGTTTCTTGACTCCTTTCCCAGAATTGAGCAAGGCCTTTGACACGGTCCCCCACCACATCCTTATCTTCAAGTTGGAGGCATGTGGATTTGATGGGTGGACCACTCGATGGATAAGAAACTGGTTGAAAGGCTGCAGACAGAGGCTGGCCATCAGTGGCTCTATGTCCAGGTAGAGGCCAGTAAGGAGTGGCGTCCCCATGGTCTGTCTTGGGACCGGTGCTCTTTAACATCTTTATCAATGACATCGATGACGGAATCGAGTGCACCCTCAGCAAGTTTGCTGACGACACCAAGCTGAGTGGTGCAGTCGACACAGTGGAAGGAAGGGATGCCATTCAGAGGGACCTCGAGAGGCTAGAAAGGTGATGAGGTTCAACACAGCCAAGTGCAAGATTTTGCACTTGGACCAGAGAAATCCCAGGCATCCATACTGGCTGAAAGGAGGGGTCCTCATGGATGAAAAACTAAACATGAGCCAGCAGTGTGCTCTTGCAGCTCAGAAAGCAAGTGGCATCCTGGGCTCCATCAGAAGAGGAGTGGCCAGCAGGGACAGGAAGGTGGTTGTCCCTCTCTATTCTGCTCTTATGAGGCCCCATCTGCAGTACTGTGTCCACGTCTGGAGCATCCACAACAGGAAAGACAAGGAGCTGTTGGAGAGGGACCAGAGAAGAGCCACAAAGATGATCAGGGGACTGGAGCACCTCCCCTGTGCGGACAGGCTGAGGGAGCTGGGCTTGTTCAGCCTGGAGAAAAGAAGGCTGCGGGGTGACCTCATTGCAGCCTTCCAGTACCTAAAGGGAGCCTACAAACAGGAGGGGAATCAACTCTTTGAAAGGGTAGATTACAGCAGCACAAGGGGAAAGAGTTTGAAGTTGAAGGAGAGAAGATTTAGGTCAGATACAAGGGGGAAGTTCTTTACTATGAGAGTGGTGAGGTGCTGGAACAGCTGCCCAGAGAGGCTGTGGATGCCCCATCCATCCCTGGAGGTGTTCAAGGCCAGGTTGGATGGGGCCCTGGGCAGCCTGGTCTAGCATTATATGTGGAGGTTGGTGGCCCTGCATGTAGCAGATGGTTGGAGATTCATGATCCTTGAGGTCCCTTCCAACCTTGGCCATTCTGTGATTCTATGCTTCTTTCAGATTTTTCCTGTGCTCCTTTTGACTTGCTTTATAACATGAAAGCAGAGCTTTGCAGTTGTGGTCTACTGCGGGCATACACATCAAAACAAAAGGTAAAACCATACATCACACACTGCAACCCAGCATGTCTGGAAATTACGACAGGAGGATTGCTCATACAATCATCACCCAATCCCCAGAACAAAAAGGATTTTAAGCAGGCTTAAAATACATTAAATACTGCTATCCTTGCACAGCTTTTTTTGCAACTGTAAGGGAAAAGGGATATTGCTAGTAAAATTACATTCAATGTTTCAAAATCATGTGAAAGAAATAAATTGTTGAAATATGCAGTTCTTCATTTACTAAGGTAAACTGACAATCTGAGAATACGTACATATTAAGAATCACAATTTAGTATGAATAATTTATTCTGACTACTCAAACTGTCAAAGAGGAGCTGTTCAGAAATTTTAAATCATTTGGATGAGAATTTCCACTAAAAATATATATATATCTCAAATGCATTTTGAAAAGGCCTCAGCATTACACAGCATAACCATTATTCAAAATAACATATCTACTACAGAATAGAGTTAAATTACAAATCTTGGTCATTTTAAATGTCAAGGCTGGGAAAGACCTGTGGATCTTGCCTGATCTACTCATTACTTATACAGTTATTCAATATTTAGTGAGCAAAGCTCAGTAGCTCACAGCTGAATGAGTGCCTGTGGGTGCAATAAGAGTCACAAACACGAGACAGATTTACACTGGTGCAAACTGAGCCAAGAAGTGGCACCCACGTGTGCGCCCAGACAACAAAATGCTGAACAAAATGACTCTTGTCCAAAGAACCTAAAGAAGTAGACAGAAAGTTCATTACAAAGGCAAGGGGGATAAAAACACCTCATCCCTGAAGGCAATTTAAAGCTAATTCACCTTCCCAAAAGAGCATCAACACCACATTAGAATACATTCCAGACAGTTGACAGCACAAAAAGATTTTACTAATTCCAACTTTCTAACTGTATTTACTACCCTTAGGAAAAAGTTAATCAGTTTCTAAAAGACACTTTCCTTCCTCTCCAGCTCTCACCCCAAATTGCATCCTGCTTTTTGACACTTTTTTTCTTACAATTTACCATTTAAAAAACGTGAAAAAATAGAATCATTGATATTTTTAACAAACGTTCTTCTTAAATATCGGCCATTGTTGATGACTGTGCTCATGAATAAAAAAAAAAAGCATAAGCAACTCATTCGTTTTACAGCTAATTCAAGTCTTCACGCGTTTGTTCTCCAAGAAAAATCCAGAAATGTGAGTTCAGATTTGTGGCATAAAAATAGCACTGGACACCAAATTGATTCATGACTTTTCAACGAAACTGTTAATTTTGAAAGCTTAAAAATACATGATTTCAAAATGGAACAGAACAGGCATGAATGAAACTAAATTACACTCACAAATTTAGGCCTCTTTCCCCCACGTCATGAATTCACAGACTAAACCAGAGATGTTAGCTAAGAAGTGATACCCTCGTTCACAATTTGAACAACTCAACACAGCAGTTGGAGCAGCCGCACGTCCGATCCAGCTGCTGGCATGACGAGCAGGAGGAAAACAAATGAAAGTTAAACAAAATGCTCCATATTCAATCTTGTTCAAAACATGTATTAGATGAGTATAAAAAAAACCTCAGAACTTCTAGTTCTTGCACTTGGTTTTTGTCTGTTTCATTCTAAGTCTTCTTACCTAGTAAGAACAGCTACGCTCACGTAGGATATTTAACCTACCTTGGAAATAGAAATTTGTTACTCCTCAGTCAGACTACTAATGCTGCCAGTAATTCGATTCTTTGGACAGTTGATTAAGAACAAATAAGCCTTAGTCTTAATTAGATGCATCTCCGAATACAGAAGGTAATTTCTGTATTTGGCAATCAAGTACGCAAGTCATGAAAGGAAAAGGCGTTTCTTAAAAGGACGTTATTAAACCACAGAATATCTGCTGATTTTCCTCCATTATGAAGAATTTTGAGGTTAGAGCAGTCAGAAGATCATTAACTCTAAAAGAAAGCTTCGCCAGAACGACAAAGAGAGCCAGCCACAACTGGGTATCTTTTACCATTACAGCCCGCTGCATGCTTCCCCACATCAAAACCAAGGTGCACAGCAAAAGTCAGCAAGTCCCCTTTTCTGCAGCTTTTGCTGCAGTTTTCCTGACTGTACACTGTTCTCCAAGGATTTCTATGGCCCAAACTCCTAAATGGCAAGGAAACATCCAGAACGCTCCAGACCTGGAGACAGTACTTGCCAATGCTGCGCACACCAAGCAGCAGGCTATCTTCTTTGGCTAGACCGACCATCTGACCCTAACTTTTCAGGTGCAGTCGAGACTGGATCTGAACCAGCATGTGTACCTGCTGTTAATCTGGACTTAGGGAGGCTCCAACAAGCAGCACCTGTACTCCACAATCAGCCTAGAGGTGCTAAATCAGGGTCAAACCAAATAGCACTTCAGTACTGGTCTTACCACCACGCAGCTACATGGCACATCCAAGTCAAAACAAGTCCACTTATCTTGCTAGAATCTGCTCACAACATTGTGCAAGGGTCAACTCCAACAGGCAGACTGGATTACATTTAATATAATTTTTCTTCCTACATGAAAATAAAGCCAGAATAAACTCCGTACTGCGTGCTCTAATTTAACAAAATGTTATTAATGTGCCTGGGCCTGATCCAGACCAAATTGGTACTGCTAGATAGTCCAATACACACCAAGTATTAATGAAGAAATAATGTCAAAGACATTTCTGTAGGACGGATGTATTGGAAGACATTAACATGCCGAAGAACATCCTCATCCTTCAACCCGTTAACTCGTGATTTTTTCTGAAACAGAAAGGAAAGGCAGGAAAAGACAACAACGGCACGTTTGTTAAGAAATGCTATTCTCAACGCACTTGTATTAAACCACAGCAACTTTCTCATGAGAAGCCAGTGAGACTCACTGCGCTTACCTGTGTTTGCACAAATGCCAAATAGCCCCGAAGAGATTTGCACAGACTCTTCAGAGACTACTCGATTTAGTAATGATTAAACTCTGTATGCTAAGAGGAAACACTCAGTGCAGTGAAAGTCAAGATAGACTCTATTAAAATAGCATTGCTAACAGTGGTATGTCATATTTTTGCAACACTGCAACAACACAGCTAGATGTGGCATGTAAGTATAATGCAAAGCATGTGAACACGACCAAGAGTGGAGGAAAAAACAGACTGGTGCAGACCCATGTAGGAAACATAACAGAAGACCACATGGCTCCATCAGTTAATCTGCCCTACTCTGATCACAACAGTCTCTGACTCCCTGATACACAGAAGTGTGCATTCAAGCAATTACGTTGCAGTATCCGCTGCTTAGTGTGGCACCACACGGATTTTAGCAAGCTAAAGCATTTCCACTGAACCAGAAGACCGCGGGAAGGGTGAACACAGTGCCAGGAAAGTAGATGCTGCCAGCTGCTATGCCTATGTTAGTTAAAATACCTACCATCAGCTTAAGCATATTGAGTCATTTTTTTCCATAGATCTTCAAGTCAATGAGTAGTAGCCCTGATCCAACTGCTGAGCTGCAGGCTCTGGATTCAACCTCCATTACCTTCAGTCACGCACAGCAGTGGGGAGGACGCAACCTACTGCTTCAATAAAGACAGCTGAGCATCTGAGGACATTTCAATCCTAGAGCTGGCTTCCCAGGAGATCCATTAATTTAATACATATTGTAGCTTACAGATGAGGTGTGTCGTTTCCATTATCGACAACGCCAATTCAGGTTTCTGCTTCCCATTTGACTTATTTAATGGAGAATTAATGGTTCATAGGAATTCACAGGGAGATAGATACATTAAATCTTTGCAGACACGTGTAAAGCTTTGAGGAAAAAACACACCTCTTCCCACCATTCAACAGTCAGGGAAGAAATTTTCAATATTTAATAAACATTGACTTCAGCATCAAAAGACTAAGAAACCATATCCAACTACCAATCACAGGCACGCAAAATTCTTATTGCTCCTTATTTTTGTTTATGCTTCAGATGACTATGATCAACTTCCAGCTTTTTTTTTTTTTCTTGTATTTCTTTTGCACTGTTCTTCACACCACGTTCTTCAGATTGCTCAATTGCTGCTAGTACATAAGAAGAAGAGCTACACAAGCGTCAGTACGACCAACATGTAAATCAAGGGCTTTTGCCACTCAAAAGCATCTGATGCCTTCCCAGAAGCATCAAATCCCACGACTGAATAGTTGTGCCACAGAGGTAGCCGTAACTAATGCTCATACCAAAGAACAACAACAAACAAGGAACCTTCTGAAAGCTGCATGGGAGACCCGAAATACAACATTAAGACTCTAAGCAAACTTCAGAGAAAGAAGCTTTCAAGTCTTACCTTACCACAGTAAAACTCTAAACAAATAGGAGATCAAACAGATTGATGTCCTAAGAATAAGAACTCAGCGGGTAGCAATAAGCGTACACAGAAGCAAACAGGTAGTTAACTTACTCATGCATTACAAGTAACTGTGGTCTAAGAAATTGGTCAAAGAAGAAATGTTCTCACGTGAGCAACCCAAGGTGAAAGAGCCAAGTCTTTAAGATGTATAATTGTCATTAAGAAGCAGCAGCTCTCACAACAGTGGATCCTTTTGCCCTTCCCACCACCACCCCTCACTGCCAGAGGTTTTCACAGACCAGTTCTCAGAGCAGAGCATAGGGTTCCCAGTTGCCAGGCCAAACACAGGCACCTCAATCCCTGCAGGAGCCTCCGTGCCCCAACCGGAGAGCGCAGCTGTGTCACGAGAACAAAGGGCACTCACCGTTCCGACTCTCTTCATCAATGGGAACTATTGTGGCTGGAGGACCTGTTCTGGCCAACTTGCAATCTATAAAGATAAAAAGAAAAGTTACTTCTGATTCCAGAGAAAGGATTTTGTGTTTCTTTTGGTCTGTTTTGTGATTTTGCATATTCAGCGTACTGAAGAGACGCATCTCTGAAATGTGACATGTATAAGCTACAACAGTTTACAGCTCATTTACATTCAGAGGATCAAAATCTGAGCTCTTCATTTATCTTTTCCTAAACTAAACTCTGTAAAGCAAAGGAGAATTCCATGACCGAGAATTTAATATCTCAGATGCTGATCCATTTTTTAAAACTAACAGTTATAGAGCATGAACTACATGGATTGCTACATCCTCTCTTAGGTGAGCTTGCCTTCCCATGTCACAACTACACACACCAAATCCTCATCACATACCACACTACAGCACTGATGGCTACACTACGAACATCTCCGTGCCTTGCAGGGACCACAATGAAGCAGAGTCCTTCAGGACAGGTATAATACGATGGTAATTTATCCCAAAGAAAGAAAAAAACAAACAAGGGAATGGTTAAAAGGAATAAATCATAATTAAAGCTTCACAACAGAAACAAATAATTGGAATTCATTGCAACAAAAGGGTTTAATAAAAGGGAGTGGAAAGAGTTTTAATAACGTTCAAAAGGAAAATAAAAATTAAAGACAGACAAGCAATGCTCAGGAAGTTTCATTTTGCCATCTTACCCTCATATTGCCAGTCTGGAGTCAAAAGTTTAGAGGCATCAATGGAAGCAGAGCAGAATAACGAAAGAAAATAAGTAAGATTTTGTTGCTTTACAGAAATGATAGCTTCAAAGATAAAAGCAGTACATGCAGAGCTAGCGAACGCATTGGTGTAGTCCTACAAAATATAAAAACAGGTATACTACTCGTAATGAACATTTTGTGAACCATTTTGTTTTTCATATTAAACAGAAGAAAAATATTACCTCTTCAAACCACACGGAAGAAAAATAAAAAGTTAATTAAGAAGTACTTTTCACTTTTAAAGAGCCTCACAGTGCCACTAGAACAGCGTGCTATGAGAAAAGATTTCTCCTTCCTCTTTCGACACAGAACTGCATACAGAACTTGCATGGGCCCAGCCAGGAGGATGGCATTGGATATTATACATACAGGCTAGATGTCAGGAAAGATTTCTTTTCTGAAAGGGAGGTCAGGCACTGGAACGGGCTGCTGCCCAGGGAGGTGGTGGAGTCACCACCCCTGGAGGCGTTCAAGGAACACGTAGATGTCCTACTGAGGGACGTGGGTTAGTGGGAAATACTTGTGGCGGGTGGGTGGTTGGTCTGGATGATCTTGGAGGTCTCTTCCAACCTTGGTAATTCTATGGTTCTATGGCTACAGCTGGCTTTGACCCAAAGAGATACAGTTTCTGTACGGTTTCAACCCAAGCGCTGGAGCATTTTTTGAGAAGTCTAAATACTTGAGGCAAAATCCCAATACAAAATCATCTGTAAACTAAAAGCAACAGCAAAGAGAGATAAAATACAACTTCCCAGCCTACACTAAAAATGACACACTCGCTGCCTTCAACAGAAGCTCAGCAGCAAATTCCATGCCGTAATTTGTCCCCGCATGGACCGCACCTACAGACAAAGATGAAAGCAGCAAAGCATTCATCCAGATGCCTGCCCCAGGTGAGACCTCCGAAGGGCAACTCCTTGTGGCATGATGATTTCCTCCAGTGACAGCTTTGCTATTGAGCTGGTGAGCGCAGCTGAACAGTACGGGTATCACACCTGACAGCAAGAGGCTTGGAGGCTGCTTGTATTTATGAATATCCCAAACGCCATCTGAATTGTCACTAATGATACCACAGTGCCATCATTTATCTATTTACTTATTTATTTTTAAAAAAATTTTGCTCAGAAGATAAAATGCAGAAAGCTGGTGTGGGCACACACATACTCCTATTTATTTAACAGTAGTTTCATGTACCTGCTTCATTTGCTATCCTAAGAAGTCTATGCAAGTCCGTTTGGTGAGCAAATGCTCTTCCTTATATTCTCACACACTCTAGTTGGATACATAAACAACACGTAAGCAAACCTTTCGCTTACAGTACTTTTTGTTATTACTTTTAGGCATCAACAGAGTAAACAGACCACTTGAAAAACTACACCTTCCATTCCATTGCTGTTTTCATTGCTAGGAGCAATCTCTGGAAAGATAAGTAGTATTTGCTTATCTACCTGAAACACAGTTTTTTTTTTCATGCTCTTATTCTATTCACTGGTTGCTGTAAAAATAACAGGATCATAACTAATATGGCCCCAACCTTTTCCACAGACATATCTCAGAATTTTCAAGAAGTTTACAAGCTGCTAACTGAACAACCCTTCGACATGCTTTTTGTGAGTGCAACGAAGCTCCATGATATAAATGTGCTGAGTGTTCTCACGAGTGCTCTGTTGTTTGTCACCAAGCAGCAATCAATGCACACATCACCAAAACAAAACCCAAACCAGGGAGAAATTTTAATCCCCCAGAATGAACACATATTACTAAACTAAAAGGTGGTCATGACTCTGAATACCAAAAAAAAAGAAGCTTAGGATTGATTGGCTTTCCACCAAACACATCAGGATTTTTAAAATTAGAATCAAGCCATCACAAAATATGCTTAAAACGAATGCTCAGCACTGAACTCTGGATTAAAAGTATCTCAGAGGAAAGGTACAGCACACCTGGAATTTTGGTCATTTGCAAAGGATGTAAAGCGAGCGTGGGCAGATGAAGCAATGATTTTTTTCATGAGATAGATCGTAATCACGAGTATAGCAACAGCAAAACCTGATTCTACAGCTACAGTAAAAGAAGTCTGAGAGGACGTATACATATATAGCTGTGGATCATCTTCATGGTGCCAACTCAAAAGAACTGTGACCACTTGCACTTTTATTGCATGGATTATCATTTCATATGATTTTAACTACTCCAGTACAAGCCAAATACCAGACACAAGTGTGTTTTAGGATGTCTGTCATCCCTCCATCCTCTTCTGAAAGACTGAGCTTCATAATGCCACAGCCTTCTCTAGTTTCGTGCTTAGCAATGTACACTGAATACTTAAGTTTAAAACTCCGGGCTTATACAAATTTCCAATTTCAAGGGAAATAATTAAAATTAAAACCTTTCAAGATGAGTCCTATGTCGTAAATACCAGGAAGACCTTGAGGGAAACACTGGGTATGTGAAAAACATCTTCCAAGGAAAGAGGCGCGTGGAAAGCTTACTCCCACCATCAGCTGGATGGAGAGCCCATCCCACAAAGATGACAGAGGCTTAAATGGTTTAGCCTAGGGATAGGAAATCTTTCTAAATACACACATGGGTGAATATATCAAGAGGAAACACCAACTAGTTAAACAAAAGAGCACTACCTGAGCACGCGCACACGTGAAAAAACAAAGCACCCTACTGTGAGCGCAAAGGAGAAACGGCAGCCCACAAAAAAAAGTGGATTTCCAACCCAAACTACTTTTTATCTTAGACTGGATGATAAAGCAGATCCTGGAACACCCTTTCCACAGGGAAAGCAGAAAAACCCAAGTTATTCATTTTCAAAAACTACCCTAATTTGCTTACGAGATTACACAGAAACGGTTCTTAGCATTATTACAAATTTCATTTTTTTTCCTCAAGTTTTACAAAAACGTTCCTAAAGAGAAATTACTTCACAGTAATAAATGGCTTTATTCAACAGAAACAAGCACAGATAATTGCAACAGCAAAGCTGACTTATGAAGGAAGTATTAACATATCTTTTTTTTTTCAGTTTTGTTTTGAAATACCTTCTCTCTGACTATAATCCTCCATATAAACCTTTTGGAGAGATTTTCAACTCTTCCAATTCAGTGCTGCAGATTATCATACCGGAACAATGATGCTCACCCAGCTAACAACTCTTGTTTCTAATAAGACCTCTGCAGTTCTTAGGATGGGCTGGTTTACTTCCATCACATGGTTCCTTTCACAAGAGGTCTCTTGCCCCCTTGAAATTCCTGGGCATAATGGAGTGGTCACAGAAGTCCTATGATGCTTAATTGAACTCACTTGAAGAAAGACCATATATAAACGAGCTTTCCTAGCTACAGTTGTCACAATATAATCCTATTTTATGTTTGAGCAGCAGCACTGGTAAATGTGCTCGTGATGCAGCAAGGTCCCCCCAGCACAAGCATCTCCCAGAAAAGGCATCAGGCAAACAAAGCAAGAGGCTACAAAGGATTTCTTAAGAGCCTGCATTTTTGTTCCTGTCATTAAATCCAGCTTCCTCTAGCTAGTGCCTTTGCTTTACAATTACTTGATCAAAGCCAAGGCAGACAAAGTGCCTGTCTCCTTGTGAGTCTAGTGAAAACCTATTTAATAAACTCTTCATGGAACAGTTACGTGGCTTAGATCCACTTGCTTTCTGACAGCTAATTTTCATTATTTTAATTTCTAATTATTTTTAATGAGATAGCTCAGAAGAAACCCTCAATCACTGCTCTAAGGACGATGTTCAGCCAAGGTCACACGGTGAGAGCCGACAACCTGAATAATCCTGTATTTCGGCACTGCCTCATCATCACCTCGTTCTTCCCATCCTCACCCCCTCAGTGCCACCTCCCGTCCACTGTCTGCAGTACCTGGAGCATTTCTCTCCATGCCAAATGCTTCACAGCCAAAGAAAGCCAGCGTGGCAGGGGGCTTTGCCATGGATGAGCTGCCTTCTCCTCCCTCCTACCACTCACGGCCCCTCTCTGCCATATCTGTAACACTTCACAGACCTCTAAATTCAAGCTAAATACAGCACTTGAATTAGTTGGGAGGAGTGTCTGCAGTTGACTCTCGTGATCATTAAATCATGACTGCAAGGCATGCAATCACATTAGCTGTTTAAAAGTTCAATAATGAAAATGGTTTGCCCCATACAGCCTTCCAATTTTAAGTGACTGTAACCCAAATCTGGTCTCCCATCGCAGCAACACAGCAATCTTTAAAATTTATGTAGTCCTGCCTCTGTGTCAAAGCCAGAAAGAGCCACACTGACACCAATGGCCCTGCAGGGGAATGAGCAGCCCAATGGAACCTTCCCAGGACCACTACCCAGTGCAGTGCCAGCTCCTCCTGGGTGCCCCTGAAATTAAAGCAACAATAACAAAAATCCACTACAGTTTGTTAATCATCAGCTCTTCCTCCAGCTGTTTCAAAAATACCCAATTAGTACTCCACGTTATTTTGCATTTTATTCCGCATTTAATTTTGCTTTCAGATATTCAAATGTAACTAAACAGTTGTTTGGTTGTTTGTTTTTTATTTTAACAAACATTTGTGGGCTGTAGGACGACAGGCAGCCCCCAAAAGACTGACTCAGTCCTAACAGATATGCAGCTGGATCTGAGAGACTTCAATAAAATCCCACTCCGTACTAAAGGAAGGAAATTACTTCCTTTGGAGGCAGAATAAAAGGTAGATTTTGGTTCCCTAATTCGTCACTGGAACCAACATCAGATTCTAAACGCCATCGGTGGTTGAAGATGGCTCTCCTCCTTCTCAGCATCCATCCATTGCTGACCTAGGATTTCTGCCACAGTCAGGAAATCGCACCATACAATTACTGCGTTTAGGCTACAGCCACTTCTGTAGCACTACTGAGGTTTGGAATGTTAAATTGAACAGTTAGTCAATATTAGCACGCACATTAAAGCCACGTGGAAAACACTTTGAAAGGTGATGTGTATCACACAGCAGCTTTCCCACAAACCTACGGACTCCACAAACAGAACTGAAGCCCAGGCATAAACACAGATTGGACAATGATTGGACAATGTGTGGATCGAGAGCAGCCCTGAGGAGAAGGATTTCAGGGTCCTGATGGACAGAAAGCTGGATGTGAGCCACCAGCGTGCTCCTGCAGCCCAGAAGGCCAATGGTATCGTGGGCTGAACCCAGAGAGGGGTCCGCTCATTCAGCAGCAGATGCTCACTGGGAAAAAAGCCATGAAAGGGTCTCTCTAAACACCTCGACTTATAGAAGGCTGATCCTAATAAAGAGCTACACAGAGCCATACATTTAAGCTATCCGTGTAACCAAGCAACTCAGATTCAGGGGAAAATGTCCTGGCTTGTTTCCTGCGTTGCTGAATTCAGAACTACAGCTGTGCCATTTAGGATAAGCTTGGCATAACCTTTACATTAGCGGGCTTGTGCAGCAATTGCTCTGCATTGAAAATAGCATAAGAAGGGCTTTCACAGACTATTTTGAGTTCTTCCTGAAAGACATCTCTAATTGTTGAAACTGGGAAGGAGCAACAGCGAACTTGAGCTTGATTCCAGGACTCTTCTTAGAACTACACTGAATTTCTGTGCTTTGATTCAGGCTGAAAATTAATGGCTCAGTTAAGCACTACTGTACAATTCATCGCTTGGATCCAGCAACGCCACTCCAGTTTAATCTAGCTGTTTACATCTGACTGCATCTCCTTTGGGTTTGGCTTCTAACAGAAGAAAAGGCAATGCTGATAGATAACGCAGCACAAAAAGGACAAAAAACGAGTAAGAGTGCTATTCTAAGTTCTGCTCGCATAGCCTCAGACAACATGCTTTCATCCAGAATACGCAGCCTGAACAGCTGACTTCTCCTGATGTTTTATTTCTCCATTCTTCAAACATCTTCATAGAGATATAATATCTATAAAGGGTCTGCTACGTGGAAATTGCCCTGCAAGTGCTATGTATTGCTATTTTATTTTTACTGCTATAGAAAAACGCAGTACCATCTATCTTTGGAGCAATATTCCTTTAGACTGCAACAACTTCCATTTTACAAGCAGTTTTGGAGTTGACAGAGCCTTTTAAAAATCATACTTCTGCCCCAAAACACCGTAAAACACAAAAAATGATGCCGTGCCAAGTAACACCCCCAAGTGCTATTAACCAGAAGTAATTTTTAAGACCATGCAAATGCGCTGTATGACTTCTGAACAGCCGTAATATCTTCAAATGAGATAAAATCTTAGAAGCTGACTACAGCTGCTTTTAACCACAGCTATGCACTGAGCACTAAAGATTCATACAGTTTTCAGTATTTCTGAAATTCCTTTTTCCCTAACACACGTCTAATGCATTCCTGTCTTCCTAAATTGTCTATAAATGACTTTTAGAGTTCAGGCTCAGCACCAAGGCTACTGCCACTGAAATCTGCTCCTTCAGATTCTCCTGCACTCACCTAGTGCTGCTACCAGCGGCCAGCAAAAGCAGACCTCGACACCTGCACCTGATAACCTGTTCACAGTTTAAACTGTCTCCTTCTTTCTGCACTAAATTGTGACCAATGCAGCCCAATGCTGAGGGGATGAGTTGCTGCGTCCCATGGTTGTGGTGCTCCGTAGGATTTTTTTGTTCATATACCAGAGCAAGCCCTACACCTTGCCTGCAGAAACAACCCTCTGCACTACTGACTTGGAGGTGTTCATGTTTCAAATACAGATCCAGATGTGTCTTAACAGAATGACTCAGTTACCACTGAACAGCGTTTTGAAGATGTTCTGCTTTCGTCTTGAAACCAGAAAGCTGTAGATCAGTCAAACAAAAGACCTCGTACCAAACTTGAGCAACAAAGAAAACCAACCTGCCTAAAGAAGTACTGAGACCTGGAGGCTTTTTAAGCCTATTTCCAAGCAGGGGGTGTATAGTAGCAGAATGAAGGAAATAACGTGATCAACTGTTTACCTACAGTCGACCTGCTGTAGCTTCATCAAGTTCCCTTACTTTGCGTGGACAATGCTGAGACCTGTCTGATGGCCACAGCCATCTGCACCTTCCTCACCTGTGAAAACTGCCAAGTAATGAGACTTCATAGAAAAAGTCCTTTGAAGTGTCTGCTTAATAAATGATGGTCTGATGAATTCAGTAATTCAAGTCTGAGCTGCTCTCTGCCCAACACAGACCCAGCACAAGTCTAAACAGCCTGAACCTTAGATAATTATAAAAGCAAGGACTTGAGCAATAAATGGCTATGAAATATTACTTGTTTTTCTTCTTTCTAAATCCACACTTCTAATACCTATTTTGTCGAGCAAGAAATGATGAAATCTTCATTTTATAACTCACGTTCTTCCCACATACAGTGGTAATCGTACCTTCTCAAGAACATACATCTACAGCAGCGTCTGTTCCTCTTGCTAGGATCTCCCTATGCTTTTGTACAAACCTGAAAAAGCTTGGTCCTGGAAATTATTTATTTTTTCATATATTTTAGACCTCTCTCCTGTAACACAACAGTGATGAAAGAAGCACAGGATGAGACTCGTGGCTGGTGTGATTCCCAACCCTACAGCAGATGGTGGAAAGGTTGGTGGCCCTGCCTGTGGCAGGGGTGTTGGAGATTCATGATCCTTGAGGTCCCTTCCAACCCTGGCCATTCTGTGATTCTGTGATGGTGCTCTCCAGCACCCACTGGGAGAGGATCCCCAGAACATTCCAAACACCACCAAAACCTGGCACTGCAGCTAAGTGGCCAATGCCAATGCACAACGTCTCCAAGCTCAGAGCACCAGAAGATTTCTTCCCAAAATACACTTCAGATAGTGACTTTTTTTTTTTTTTTTAATAATACCAGTGACAATAAAGGGATATCAGCTGTCAGAAACATTTATCATCAAAAAACAGCTAACATGCAAGAAGGCAAAGTCAGTATATTTCTGCTACATTGGAGAAGCCATTTCATATCACTTGCAGCAAGGCTCCAAGATCTCAAAATATTTCCTTTTGAATTTGTACCTATTTAGAAAATATTTGTAAAAGAAGCATCTTATAGGACGTAACAAATACCCTCAAAATCTCCACCTTCCACTACCTCCTCAGATAAGTGGAGAGACTAGAAAAAATAGCTTTTGCTAAAACCATATTATTCTTCCTATGATGCCAAAGATTACCATAGATAGCATAACACCAGTTAACAAATCAACTACTAGAAGTGCTAATGACTATTTAAAATAAAATGCAGAAATTTAATTTTGTACTACGAAGACTGTTAAAAATTCAAGGGAAAACATGTTCAACAAGATGATGATGTTTGATGGCAGAAATTCAGACCGATCTGATATTCTTGCAAGGTCTTCTCAGCGTTTCAGCTCCCGTGAAAAACTAGAGGTGCTAAAAGAGTACCAGCTTCATCCCATTAGCAATTCTTCTTCCCCTCCAAATCAATACATACACCCAAGCAGATTTCAAAAAGGCATTTAACCAATTAGGGCAAACATCAGTGGGTCTACCTGTTAAGTCAATCCCATCTAAATGTGTAGTAAGACAAGTTCTATGTCACCAAAACAAGAGGGTTAGCTTTTTTCTTAAACTACAAAACCGTAACGATTTGAAAACAGAAAACATGGAGGCCATCAGCAGCAAAATAGAAGTGATACCTGCAAGCTGGACTGAGTTTCACCTTACTAAGTGAGAATATGAAGAGACAGGAGGCTTTCAAATTCCTCCCATAAGGCTTCCATCCAAGAGATAGCACTTCAAATAACCCTGCAGATGATACAGCAACTGAACAGATATTTCTGTAGGTTTCAAATGCCTTCTTAGCGCTCAGTATTGCCCAAGACAACTTCTCTCCCCATTGCATTTCAGCCTATACATATATATTTTTTAACGTTATCTAGCAAACTGATGCTGATAAAATACCATGACCGACACAAATGCTCTCAGGTTCTACTCTGTACACAGGCTGTCTGTAATGGAGAGTTTGATTAATTTTCTATTAGGTAGATGTGCACAACTGAAAATAAAACCTGAGCCATTGGTCATACTGAAAGAACAAGCAGTTAAGACACTATTCTCATATCTCTTGTACTTACTCACCCAAAGGTTGTACCCACAAGGACTTTCAGAAAAAAAAAAAACAGACAAAAACAGAGCTGTGATGGACACGTTTCATTACCAAGTATGACTTTTTATGTTAACTAAAATACGGCTTACCTGGTAGAGGGTAAGAATGCAGTTTACTGTAAGCCTATAATTTAGAAAACAGTTGTTCATCTGAAGCCATTCATTTTGTTTACCCTTCCTTAGCAATGTGCTCTTAACTATTTGAATTATCAGACAACTACAGGTTCAGAGATTCTATGCAACTGAATAGGGACCGTGTCTATCAGCACCAGGCTTCATTGGTGCTTTGTGGGCTGAGCAATTCAAAGACACTAAAAATAGAGCAGCCTTCCTCTCCGAGCACCCAGAACATAAAGAACCAAGCAGAGACTCTCATCACCTGTTAATCACTACCTCTTTAGCAGACTAGAAGGCCCACAGCATGAAAATGAAGCAAAACTGCTAAGCACCTGAGCTGTGAAATCAGTAGCCCATGCTGCTATACCCATTGGTGCCATTAACTAAAGAGATAAAAGTGTAGATACGAGGAGCAATTGCCTTGAGCAGCATCCCAGAGGCAAGCTTCCATGTCTTCCTGATTAGGTTCATTCAATTATGTCGTCTTAATTGCTCATGTGCTCAAGCTCATTAAAGAAAAAATAATATTGCTTTCCTGCAGGTTGTGCACTCGAGATTAAGAAAATGGATGCTATGGGTACACCTTAGAGATACTGTCCAACAGAATGAAAGAGCAGCTACAGCCCATCTGTGGCAGCAGGATTCTCCATCTCACTGCAATCTCGGCGCCAGTATTGCCCATTTTCTTCTAAATCCCCAAACTATTTTCACCTGAAAAATCATTCTGCCTCCTCCCTCGAGAGAAACAAACTGTTGTAGTTTAAACAAAACAGTTCAATTTAACAGCACCACGAAGCAGGTCTTTAGACATGCCTTTACATTTGCACTGTGAATCTGTAACTAACGCAGCCCAGAAAGAGGCTTTGCTCATCCAGAAATGATTCCAGAGCTCTTCTGAGCAAAAACCCTCTATCATGCCAAAGTCACACTGCACATATAGAAGCAGTGTGACTTTTGCAGAACATGCCATATTGTTTATCCTGAGGAGCAAAACGCAAGGAAACTTGAAAATAACTACCAGTGCTAACCCTAACTTGGCCCAATGGAAACCTACTTCTTCCCAGAACGTATCACTATCCTTAACAGAAATTGCAGATGCATAATTTAATTCTAAGTGCAACAGATTTTCCAAGGAAAAGCGTTGTTTGTGAACTTCAGGTTAGAAACAGAGCGTGGCATTTTAGAGGAGAAAATAAAAACAAAATCTGTCTTCTAACAAGGAAACTGAAGGCCATAAAACAACTCACCCTTGAGTGATTAATGTCCACTACTGAACAAAATATAAGTAGCAAGTTTTTGCTGACAACTGCATCTGTTAGGAATATTAGTTTGCTTAGGTACAAATGACGTACGAACACATCTTTTTCTCTCAAAAGCACACAAGAAAACAGTAAAAGGTCACGGGAACAGATGACTCACAAGATGTACCTACAGACATTAAAAAGACTTGAAAATCCTCTCCTGTCACACACAAAACAATCATCATCAAATGGACTTGGTGAGGCCAGGCCATAACACAGCTCTGCAGTACTTTCAAGAAAAGTTAGCTTTTCCCCACATAGAAACTCCTGTGCTGTTTTCAAATAAGAAAAAAAAAGATGACTCAAGTAAGCCTTTAAATGTTTCTAAAAAGAAAATAATCATAAATAACCCTTCAGGCTTCCTCTCAGGGAATTCTCCATCTGCACTGATAAATACTACTTCTGTTTTGTATTTAGCATAAAACGCACACGCACAGAACTGTAGTGATTGGAAGGGACGTCTGGAGCTTCCACAATAAATAAGTTTCTCCTCATGTTCAGATGGAACTTCCTGTGTTCCAGCTTGTGCCTGCTGCCCCTGTCCTGGCTGCCACTGGGCACCACCAAAAAGAGCTTGGCCCCCATCTTCTTTAGTATGTAAGCCTTGATAAGACCTCAGTCTTTTTCTCTCCAGGCTGAACAGGCTCAGGTCTCAGCTTTACTCAGAAGGAAAACGCTTCAGACCACCCCATCATCTTTGTGGCCCTATGTTGGACTTTCTCAAGAAGGTCCTGGTCCTTTATGTACCAGAGAGTCCAGAATGAAGCACAGTGCTCCAGATGTGGCCTCACCAGGGCAGAGCAGAGGGGAGGATCAGCTCCCTCGATCTGCTGGCCACATTCTTTTTAATGCACCCCAGGATACCATTGGCCCTCTTGGTCAAAGGGGCACAAGGGCATGCTGCTGGCTCAGGACAGACCCCTGGGAGACACCACTTGTCACAGGCCTCCAGCTAGACTGAGCTGTACAAGACAATCTTCTGGCTGCAAACATCCAACCAATTCTTTATCCACTGAACAGTCCACCATTCAAACCCATATCTGTCCAATTTAGAGACAAGGATGTGGTGGGGAACCACGTCAAAGGTTTCAAGGTAGACAACATCAACTGCCCTTTCTCTGTCCACCAATATCGTCACTCAATCATAGAAAGCCACATATGTCTTCCTCTCTTTTTAAAAACGGGAGTGATCTTTCCCTTCTTCTCTTTTTCTGCCACCAGGGACTTCACCCAACAGTCACAACCGCTCAAAGATGATGGAGAGCGGCTTGGCACCCAATCAGCCAGTTCCATCAGAATCCCAGGACATGTCGTCTGGCCCCACAGACTTGTACACATCCAGCATCATGTGAGGTGGCCTCAGACTTGCTCTGCTCTTACAGTGAGAGATCTTGCTCCCCGAGACCTGACCTAGAAGTTCAGGGACACAAAAGACGTGAGAAGCCTAACTGCCAGTAAGGACTGAAACAACTCACTGAGAACCCTGGCCTTATTCATGTCTGTTATAGCCAGTTCTCCTTTCTTATTTATCAGAGAGAATACACTTTCCATCACCAGTCTCTTCTGACTAACGTAGTTAAAGAATGCTTTCTTATTTTTCACATCCCTCAACAAGCGCAGTTCTATATGCACTTTGACTTTTCTGATCCCATCTTTCCACGTCTGGACTGCTTCCCATTATTATCCCCAGGCCACACGTACCTGCTTCTGCTGCCTGTACGCGACCTTCTTATCCCTCAGTTTGACCAAGTTTTTGGTCATTGCTCAGCCATACTGGTTTCCTGCCTCCTCTGCTTAATTTCTTATGCAGGGGGAAAAGAGAGCTCTTGTGCTTTCAGAAAGATATCTTTAAAGAGCTGCCAATTGTGGTCCACTTCTATGTCCCTATGGATGGTCTCTCAGAGGATCTCATCCAACGCAATTCCTTAAACAGCCTTGAGTTTGCTCTCGTGAAGTTCGAAGTCCTGACTCCAGTCTTTGCCAGGTCTGTGTTTTCAAGGTCATGAACTGCAGCCCACAGTACCTCCAATCTCAACCTCTTTACTACAGTCTCCTCTGCACTGGTGAGCAACAGGTCCAGCAATGCTTCATCTCTGCTCAGTTCCCCCCAGACCAGGAATTTATCATCAATGGACTCCAGGAGTCTGCTGGATTGGTTTCAGCTCACAGTGTTGTTTTCCCAGCAGATACCTAGAAGTTCTTTCTTCTTCGTAGGAATAAGGTGCAGTGACACACCTCTCCTCATTGGCTCCTCTATTACCTGCGTCAAAAAGTTATCTTCAACTCTCTGCAGGAATTTCCAGGACTGTGCTTGCTTGACAGTGTTGCTTTTTCAGCAAATATCAGGGTGCTTCAAGTCCTCCATGAGAAGCAAGGCCTGAAATCAAGAGGCTACTAAATACTTTATAAGAACTTGAATTTTTTATAAATGTAGTAAAGAAGAGCATCCAAATATTTTCTTCCAGTGAATTTTGCAATGTAAAATAGAAAGGAAAACTTGGAAGGAACAACAAAAAAAGGTGCTGAAGAAAGGAGAACAGAGCTGAAACTACACATCTGAAAATCTGCATATGGAACTAAGCTGTTTAAATATTCTGTCTCGAAAATCCACTTAACATCTTTGAGCGGGATTCTGAAAAATAACTTAGGACTCATTTCTGCACTATTTAAGGCTTTCCAGGCCTCAGCGCACTCAGTGCTTAAATATATGCTACACCAGAGAATGATTATCTATTAAAAAATAATAATAATAATAAAAAAGCCTCAGTAAACCACTCTTTTTTCTCTTTCAAATAACCAAAACTGCCTCCTTCAGTTTCCACATAAGGTTCATTTTGCCATACACAAAACATTTCTTATCTTTCAACAGCGATTCCCCAGAAGAGCAGAGAGGGGCTATTTGCCTGGGGGAAACCCAGCGACCGTAGCCATGCACACAGGCTGAAGTTCAAGGCAAAAGCCCTTCCAAGTCCATTCTGTTTGCTCTGTTGTTAGGTTCATGTTACATACATGAAGACTTACCCATTGGGAAAGTATTTATTCACAGGCACTACAGGACACACAACTAGAAATTGCAATCTCTCCAAAACCAGCAAAAATATTAACAGAAAAAGCAGTTGCTCCTTTGTATTGTTATCCAACCCCAGCAAAAAACTACTGATCTTTATTCTTCAGTAATTAAAATTAGTATTTATCGCTGCTGTAACTGGAAGCGTCCTTGCAATATCACACTGCTCAATCAGCTGCCTTTGCCACATAATAAAACAGAACTACCTATCCCCCTTATTGATGCAGTTAGAAGCATCACTACGGATACGTGAGTTAACTGAACTGAAGCAGAACTGCTTCCCTACTGATCCATATCATAAGATTCTAACTCATATTTCTTTGAAGCTAGGGCGATGTATTGACCAAAAAACAAGTACAGAACCACTAAGTCAGAAGATAACAGACCTTACCCTAGCTCTGGCCTTCAGTTCAGCGTAGCACAAAGCAGGTGAAGTGTTTGACCAGCCACACTGGCTCTGGGGGAGGATCCTCAACGACAACAGTGAACACGTCCAGAAAAGCTGCAAATCCACTCCCTGCTCTGAAACTCTCAAAGTGAGCGCTCTCATATAGCAGCCTTCATTTCAGAGGAAAGCAGAACAAATGCACGTGATCTCTGCTCCCCAAGCAATGTGGGTAACAAACACATTAGTCACTGTCAATTACACTTTTTAATTACAATGGGCACCATCTCAAGGAAGCAAAGTAAGCAACACAGGTCTCTGATTATCCCTGCGCAGTAACTGTTCTAGATTAACTACTGGATTTCTAAAAATACCAGGTTTGGGTGGTTTATTTAACTTCCATTTTCAAGTAGTTATTATCAAGTAATGATAAGCAATTAAATGGTCTTATTCATTGTGAAATTAGCTACAAACATTTTTCCACTCCATCAGAAGCATGGTATCCCAACAAGGATAGGTAATGTTTTACCCAGATTGCGTGTTTTAAGTGCTTCAAAGCCAGACCCGTAATTTGTAATGCACGTAACTTGTGCTCGAAAGGACACAGGTATCACCATGAGTTGGTTCTGGCTTGATTTTATTATTCTCTAATTTTCATAAGGCTATTATCAAGCAGAATTCCCTGTGCCTTGTTTAAAGCAAATACATCTCATCAAAAAGGGATTAAATTGAGACAGGGAAGTGGCGGCATACGCAGTATATTTGTCAGCTAGTGACAGTCTCGTATTAGCATTCAGAAAGTAATTCTTCTTGTTGGGCTAAGTAAGAAGAAGGAAAATGAGATGGGAGGTCGGAAAGTAGTTGTATGGGGGAGGGACAGTGGCACCTACTAGCAAAAGGAGCACACAGCGTGCTTAGCTAGCAATAAAGCTGAAGGGTTGGGCCAGGAGCTCTACAGATAAGAGTTTCATGCACAGAAATGGGTTTTTAGAGAGGACTGAGCACACAAGAGAATGCTCACCAGAGTGTCTAACGTGTAGACGGGGGACTGTGGCAGCTACATCAAGCCTAGAGAGAAAGATGGAAGCAGGACTACAGCAAGTCCTGTGCACTGAAAGTGGCTGCCTTAAACGTCTTTAGAACAGAGATGCCAAAAATTCTGTTAATGTGTACTTCGTGTTTGTTTGCAAGGAGGTTTTGAATATTCATGACTGAAGAGCTTTACTGTTGAATAAACACACTAAGAGCATTTACAATATAATCCCTACCCAGCGACACAAGAGTCCTACCTCATCCTCCTAAAGCAGGGTGAAATCTCCCACACCTGAGAAGGCTCTGTCTCATTCACACTGCCTTGTTTGGGTAAAAGGAATTAGTTCCAGAGGAATTGCTAAATCTCTTCTGTGAAATCTGGACACAGGATGGAGATCGTAGATATCACAATATTCTCAAAAACAAGCTTTACCTCAGTCTGATTCTGTTTATGTATTGAAACACTAATACACCCAATAAATTTACACAGACACGTATCTCCCTCTCAAAGACACTTTCAAATATGACTATTAAAGCACAAGAAGAAGCAGTGGAAGAGTCAGCTCTGCTCAACACGCCTCTTGCTAAAGAGAAGTAGGTCTCCTGCAGACCCAAAGCGTAGCTCGTGGCATGTCAGATTTCCTATCAGTGACACTCTGAAAAACTAAACTCTTCAAAGGAACTAGTACCTGAGCTCCAGACATCAACAGCAGCTCCTTTCCCTTTACGACCACTGCAGAACCAAGCGACCGAGGTCCCAATCACAAGCACTGAGCTCTCACAAAGCAAACAAATGGCTTCTGTTCCAACAAAGAGCAGACGCTTTCTCAGGCAGCCTGTAGGCAAGCACCTGTTTGCATCTTTCTCTTCTACTGTATGTGTACAGGATAGGGCACAGGAAATGATAAGTGGGCTACTTGTATTCAAATACGCATTTTCCTGAATTAATTTCCTGCCTGACAGTCATACATCGAGATCTGAAACCATTTCATTTTTAAAGCAGCTTCTTAACTTGATTTGTGAGGCCCTGTAGTTACTCAATTTTTGTAGCATAAAACTCTGCTAGACTGAATTAAAGACAGAAACTAAAACTGGGTGACACGCAGAAGTAAAACTGCTCAAAGAGCTTATGCCTGCACAATCCTGGTGACAAAGTATATTGCAGTTGTGCTTTTCACAGGAAAATCCTCGCTTAAAATGCAATCTCCCAACCTGGATAACGACGAAGACTATTTAATTGAGTAAGGTCATTCTTTATATATCCTCATAGAACAAGCGTTCAGTCGTTATCAAGTGAAAAACATATTTGGGTTCCTTTTGATTAGGTTCATTCTGAGCAGACTCACTATTATTTCATTTCCAATGTCAGCAGTACCTATGAATGCACAGCTTCTCAATCAGCTCTACATCTTGTAAATGCTGAAGTTCATAGGAGATGCATTCCTTCCTGCCTTGCCCAAGTGCTTTGAGAAGTCCGATTTTCAGCATGAGAATTAAGAGATGTATTCTTTCTGCCCAACCTGGCAGATGCTATCGAGCCCCTCTTGTTTTGCCATAGCGATCCACTGCCGTAGATCCAGTGTTGTGGAGCTACAGGGTGAGACAGCTCAACTTCACTTGCTGCGATTCTGCTAATCCATGCAATTAAATGAATAACTGCGTGAATCAATTTGAATTTCTTACCTGTTTTGAAATATTACTGAGAAAATCTGCATCTCTAATCTGTATCCTAAATCTCAGAATTATTTAAATATTTGTAGAGTAGATTGCTGCAACTGATTATATTTCTGACGACCCTAAGAGTTTAATCAAAAGAGTAATTAAGTCATTACTTCTACCAGCATCTCTTTTCAGGGCAGAAAACAGGCACACTGCAGAAAAGCCTCCATCCATTTTGGCAAGTGCTCCAGCACTTCTGCCCGTGGCAATCATTTCACCTGCTAAGAGCAAACAGTTTCTGAGCAGTTCCCAATGAAGTCAGTTATTTCCTGGATTTCTCTCAGGCAAGCCTATACTTCCACGCATGGGGAAACATTGGTAGAGCCCTTCAAGGATCTTCATTAGCTCAAGAAAGAAAAAACAGCACGTATTATCTTACATTTCAACCAAAATGAGAATATTTTCCCTCTGTCTATGTGGTAAGTTAGACTGCAACAGAAAAGCTAACAATACATGCCTTCAGGTTGCCCAAGAATGACATCTCCATCCTGCAGAGGCATTCCTGCTAGTGTTTTTCATACCCCAAGAAGAGCTCCAGCAAGCAGATTAGAATTCAACACAACCCATTGAGTCATCAGTGACACATTTGCCATGGAGCAGCTGTCAATGGCATCTCTCCTGTTCAGAGGGCTATAGCAGTCAAAAGTAAGGAATAAAAAAATGTAACCAGAGGCTTATCAGAGCACAAGAGTATACTGCTTTTGTGTCAAGTCCAAATCCAGTCATACTACTGAAAAACGTTTTAAAAAGCAGAGTAGATCCCTACCACTTCAACATATATTAAGATATAAGTACTGGTTCAGCACCAAACATAAGGGTACAAAAAGGTCCCAACCATCAACTATCATCAGAAGTCTTTCAGATGCCACTGTATTAAACAGACCACACAGGTTTCACAATTCCATTAAACACTTCTATAAACATAATTCATGAACTCATTACAGCTGATTTCTTTTGTTTGTTCATTGTTAAGCTTTGCTTTTGTGGCTTTCATGTTCTTTTGTTTTCAAAAAGTGCTCAGCTTTGCTTTCACCTTCCTTTCGGTTTCTAAGAGCAAGGGGTGAGTTACCAGGACCCCCAGTTCACAGCTGCCCCCTTCATGACAGGTATACTCATTTTCAGCATTTAGACTTAAAAGCAAACCTGCTGTTTGTCAAATGCCCATTTTTGCTCTACTGGTTTGTGGCATCAGTGCATGTATAGACGGCATTTCCATGCAGCAGCCTTCTCTACTGACCAGAAGATCGCTGCTAATATGTGCTTATCAAATATGCTATGACTACTTCATTGGCACCCCCTTATCAGATGCCACTTTGTCAAACTTCCTCACTGCTGTCTTCTGTCACACAGCAACAAAATGGAACGGAATACTGGTGGGAGGGTTCAGCCTCTACACAACATCAACCTCTGATGCTGTGGACCAACATAATGAAACAGGAGGCACTACTTTTCAAGTATTTCCATTGGCCTCCTTTCACATACTACAAGGTCTTGTCTGACAATTTTATTTTAAAGGTAATGTATGACTGAAGAAAAAAAAAAGCTATTTGAAGCCTTTTCTGCTGCTTGGAAAAGAATAAACTAGAGGCAGCAGAAATAGCAGATAGCTTTCTTTACAAGGACAAGTATTAAGCTGTAAGAGATGGATGAGTACGAAGAGCCTGAGTAGCACCCAAGGAGAACTGAGCAGGGCGAGCAGGCAGGCAGCCTTTGCTCCGATGGTTGCTCTGTCCTGGAAGGTGATCCCAACCCTACAAATGCATGACACCACTGATGTTTCAGCTCTATGAAAACTCAGAGCAAGGCAGGCCAGGCAGAACTGTTACTAGAACTAACAGAAGCAACACAAGGTACAAATCTGAGATTGTCCTGCACACTTCAGACAAATATCTTGTTATCAAAGGTCTCTGCAGCCCTACACTTGTATGTTACAAATCACAACTGGACGAGAGAGCACTGAATTACATTACAGCACAACCACCAGACACCACAATGCACAAAACACATGTTAGTAGGTGAAGGGTACAGACACCATCAGAGGAACTGCAGGCAGAAGGGAACACAGCAGCACCACTGGGAACAGGAGGGGAAGCAAGGGCAGCCTCAGAAATGCTCTCGTTTAGTTTAGCAAGCACCAACCGAAAGGAGGAACTGCTGTTCTCTAATGTTCATTCAGCTGAGAAGTAGAAACACCAGTGATGTAAGCACATCATCTGAACTGAAAAACTATGCAGGTGTTATGAGCTGGCCATGAATGAAGTCAAGGCAGAAATGAGACAAATGCACCGAGCCAAATGAACAAATGAGATTTTGGGACAGTTTTCTTGACAGTACTGGAAGCAAGAAACCTCACTATTTGCAAGACAGTCAGTGATGAAGTTTTTAAGGATGCTTAGTAACACCATCAATTGCTGAGGCTGGGGAAAGATGTGACAACTCAGGAGGTCAAGCAAAAGCATTTGCAATAGCAGACGTGCAGGCAAATGGTGCTAGATGCAGGAATACAGACATGCAACTAACCAAAATATGCACAGCTACAGCCACAAAAGAAGATCAGCTGCATGCTAGATGCAAAGAAACACCTTATAATTTATGTCATAATTCATAGGTATTCTTGATTGTTGCGCTGTGAAAATAATTACACTATTTTTAAATTTTAATTGCTAGAAGAGAACATCTGCTATTTTTACTATAAGTTAGATTACAAAATTTTATTATAGCAAATGAAAGCAACCCTACCAGTCCCAAGTCACGCCAAAGTACTTTTCTGAAATGACACAAGTGTGGAACACAGCTCCAATTTTGCTTCTGGAGATACAACTGAAATCACATTTTTACATTCCTAGTCTCATTAGATAGGTGAAAGTTGTTGAGTAACCAATATCCACCTGGACTTCAATTAATTACCATGCATTTTTTCACTCTAGTAGAGCATACCAATGTTCATATGAAGTACATCAAAGATAAAAGAAGCGCTTTTAGCTAAATTCACACTTCCCTGAGCACAGGAAGAAAAACAAACCCATTCCTGAGTTGGTATCAGGTGTGGTTCAGCTGCACGTTCCTCAAGAAAAAGGTGTTTCTGAACTTCTCCCCCAGTACATTTACAATACTCTTGGCTTTATGAATCAAATGTACATCCACTGAACGTCAGGGCACCCTCTGTATAACAAGAAAACCTCCTTGGTAAACACAAACCTGAGTTCTGAGCTAAACAATGAATCAAGCCAAAACAGATTTAAAAAACAACAACCCAGGAGGAATATCATTAGGTGGTCACACTAGCAGGGATCACTGCAAGTCTGTCTGAAGCATCGGCTTAAACAGAAAATGCGATTTCAGGAATCTAGGTTAAAGCACTAAAAGGAAGCCTGCAAAACCCCGATAGAGACTGAATACAGCCCTCAAAGTGGCGGATAGCTGGAATAGATAGACTATTATCTTTAAGACATCTAAAAGATTTAGATGTGACTTAATGATATTCTGTATTTTCGAGTCTTCTCCATTTTCTGGTGACAGCAGTAAAAGTGTTACTGGCACATGTTCATGGAATTACTGCAAACACGGAACACAAGAAGCAGATAAGTCAAAAAAGTGAAAGGCAATTTAAGAAATAAAAACAAACAAAAAGCCATATTCATTGAATTTCTGCTGCCATTACTATCTGTCAATGACACCGATTTCATTACTCCTGAACAGAAGCAGGAAGCTGCAGGGCTTCTCTCCTACCCTGCAATGCCATCATACAGCACAGCCACGCGGGCAGCATATGACTAACTGCTAGGTACAGGCTTGGCAGCTGTTCTAAGTAAGGAAGTCACTAAGCATTGTCAAGCACGTAATCATTAATGAACAACAGCTTGACATATAGCCATGGACAAATATCTTTCCCTTCCTCTGAAGAAACCTTAATAAAAAGGTAGGAAGATGGAAGTTGGCCAGATAACAAGGAGAAAATAACAAGGACTGATACCTGGGGAATCTGTTCTCCTATTCTGAATTGTCCTACTGGCTAATACCATGATTTCTGGGGCATCTTTGTCACACAGTCTGCACGCATCAGCATCACTCATGAATCATTAGGAATTAGTATTCAAGTGAAATTCACAGCCAACCTTATTTTCATCCGAGACATCCTTTTGGATGCCTATTATCGCATAACCTACTTGGTTACAAAGAACACTGCAGTGGACAGCATTGCTTTGTATTTTCAGCCTGCCCTGACAATCTTTTCCTTATGCCAGAAGGGATACAGCACCATACCATCCCATCATCCTGCTTTCCTCCCCATTGCTCTCCAGCACCTGCTCCTCACACTGCTGAACATGCTGGGGGACATCTCGGTGCCACGCAGCCTCTCCTCCCTCAGTTCTACAGCTTTGCTGCTCAAAGAGCACTTGGCAACCATTGCTGAGACTAACGTAAGGCCTGACGGCTCACTATAATACATTATGAGCAAACAAGCTAGTTGTATCCAAGCAGAGATCATGCATCTAAAACATGAGCAGCTCAAACACTTCAGCATCAAGAATAAGAGCTGTAATGACAGTACATAAAAATGGCCAAGATGAAGTTAATTTTCCCCTGTATCATCACAATCAAGCACAGTATGAGGTCGGTCTGGGTGATGGAGAGGAATAAAAACACGTGGAGAATGATTAGTACTACTAGCAAGAAAAGGTACTACTTAATGCAAAAAAAAAATAAACAAGTCATAAAAGCAAAATCACTCTACTTTGTAACAGTATGTCCCTGTCTACCAGGAAAGTTTTCTGAAACAAAATCCAGCAGTAAGAATGTGTCTAGTACTGACCAACATCAACTAACTATTCCCTTAATAATACCTGATAAATCAACACCTCTGTTAAGAAAAAGACCGAGAAGATTCAAATGCTAACATATCAAAACCTTCCTTTATTGCAAAGCCTCTTTACTAGCAGGTATCACACACCACTTGTTCATGTAATGACACCAGGGGTACCAAACAAACCACAGAATCGTCCCATCCCTCCCACAGCTCCATTCCCACAGCAGAAGCCTTACCTTCATCATTTTGGGCCAAGGAACTCGCTAAGATAATAGCCACAGCAATCCCTACAGCTAACCACTTCCAGAGACAAAACCGCTGTAGCATCTTCTGTCAAACTTCACTCAAGCCAGATCTGGAAAAGAAAGATTTGATACACAATTAGTCAAGCAGCTTACATAAAGGTGGCTATAAACTATTCCATTGCTAAGTGTGCATATGCAGCCTGTAATAGTGCAACACCGCTTCTGTTAAACAAAGTTCATCTCATTCATACATACAAGCGTACATTAGATAACCATGCATCCAAAGCAATAATCTTGAGTTTGCTTTACTAAGTCCAGCTTGCCATAAAACAAAACCTTTATTTTATTCTTCCTGCTTCAGTCTTATGCTTGGCAGCACTGAGGGGAAGTGATGCTCTCAGAGGGGTTCTGCTTATTACACCCGATGTTCAATCGCATGAGCGAGCCAAGACTCAGCATTCAAACACACTGCCCGGCAGAACCTCTCCTAGCAAAAACATCACTGAACCCAGTTCATGACCTTCTCTAATCCTGCTTTAAGTTCGTGGCCAGCAAAGGAGGAAAAACAAGAAGAAAACACTGAATTCCACATGTATAATAATAATAAAACTGAGGAATGCACCGGCCAAGACAAGTCTGGATGAATCCCAGAGAGTATTTGGAGTGATTAACATTCAGAAGTTATATAAAACTTTGTGTTATTGCTCCATTAAAGAGAATTAACATATTTCTGTAGCCTAGAACTGAATTATTTAAAAATATTCCTTCACATTAAAAAACATTGTGTCAAACACAATGAACTTCCTAGCAACAGAAGCATGAAATGGGGAGGGAGTTATAGCATCATAAGAACAAGCTATTGTATAAAAAGGGTTTAAGTGCTGTCAATTTTCCCAAGCAAAACACTTGACTCAGATTTCATTGCCAGTTTCTGCTTATAGCTTCCTACCGTGGTTACAGAACCGCTGCATTGCATTCCAAGTCAAACAAACACACTATTCCCCCACTTACAGCTCTGGGGTTAACACAGCCTGATCCACCTTGGTGATACATTACTGAAGTTGTGCTATCATAGCCTTCCACAAATTCTATCATTAATCATAGAATGGTTTGGGTTGGAAGGGTCCTTCAAGATCATCTAATTCCAAACCCGTGCTATAGGTAAGGTCATCTCCCTTTAGACCAGGTTGCTCACACACCATCCAGCCTGGCCTTGAATGCTTCCAGGGATGGGGCATCCACAACCTGGCCGAGCAACCTATTCCAGTGCGTCACCACCCTCATGTAGAGAATTCCTTCCTAATAGCTCATCTAAATCTACCTGCTTAGCTGAGATCCCACTCTCCGTTTGGTTTTCCTCATACTCAAAGACTTGTTATGCAAGGAAATTGAAGCTTTAGGCTCATAAATACATTACCAGTAACTCAGTAAGTGTGGAACCGCTAGAGGAAAAGAACGAGAAATTCTCCAGGGGAAAAAAAAAAACAGGGGAAAAAGGAAATGAATTCCCTGAGGAGCCCGCTCAGGAGGTTTGCTCCAAATATTTTATTTTCCCAATTTTCCTATCCAAGTCACAAAAACGCTCATAGGCAAGAAAAACTTACACACTCAACCAGAAAAATACCCAAATGAAAAAAAAGAAAACAACCGAACAAAAACATTTGGGGGGGAATTCCAATTTCTGGCACGTGCGCATTAAAAAAAGACAAAAAAATTTCAATAAAGCTCTCTCGTGAGCGCTTGGTGCTGGATGGTGCACAGGCACTGAGAAACACACCTACACCCACGTACTGAGACACAACAGCACGCACACGTGTCCCCATAGGACTGCTGGCAGGAGCTGATCGCTGTAGGTTTTTGCAGCTCAACTGCAGCAGACTGATAATAGCACTCCAAGGAGCAATCCCGTCTCATCTCACTTCTGCTTTTTAAAAAACTATTATTTCTCACCAATGGAACTACTGAAACAGAACTCCAACTGGTCGTCAAGTCATCTCTATCCCACATCTCAATAAGCTCTAGGGGGAGATGAAGATGAACTGAAAAAAGAAGCCTCAAAATATTAAACATCAGTTACCACATCCAAGCATCTGGAATATATTTAAGATCCAGCGATGTTACAGTAACCTTAAATGCCTAAGATTTAAGCTAAGATAAGAACAAATGTTATTACAGTACTTAAAAACACTGTGTTCATTTCAAGCTGAAACGAGAAACATTGATTTAATTAAAATAAACAGTCTTAGGTCAGAGTAAAAAAAAACATCAATGCAAATTTGCATGTCCTGGGTATGAGAATAAAATTGGAAGTTACAAGAGGATGTTAAGGGACGAAGTATCAAAAGCCTTACAGAAATCAAGGTACACAGCATCCACTGCTCTCTCCTCACTACACGACACTACACTCCAGCCCACAGGCTCCTCTCCCATTTTCCACAACCTCTCAAAGACGACAGAGTGGCTTATCAGTCGCTTCTGCCAGCTCCCTCAGCACTCGTGGCTGCATCCCATCAGGGCCCATGGATTTGTGTGCAATTAATTTGCCAAGACAATCTCTGAACGGGTTCTCCTGGATGACGTCTTCCATTCCCCAGACTCTCTTTCAGTCTAGGGTGCTGGATTCCCAAGGGGCAGTAGTGAAGAATGAAGCAAAGAAGGCACTCAGTAATTCCACCTTCTCGGTGCCTCTGTTACCAGGGCACTCACCTCAATCAGCAACAGACTCATATTTCCCTAGTCTTCCTTTTGCTATTGACACAGTTTAAAGAAGCCTTTCACCTTGTCCTGGACTTTCCCTACCAGATGTCACTCCAAGTGGGCCTTAGTCTTCCTCATGGCATCCCTGCACGCCCTGACTACATTCCTATATTCCTCCCATGTGGCCTTTTCCACATTCCATACGCTTGTTTCTTCCATTCGTGCATGAGCTCCTTCCTCACGCATGCAGGACTGACCGCAGTAAAATCACAGCCCTCTGAACACACTGTTAAGATACAAAGCCAACCAGAATTCCTCCAAATATCAACTCTTACATGTATTGTTCAGTGCTGTTGCTTAAGTAGTGTTGTCTTTTGTTAAAACATTGAATTATATCGTAAAGTACTTTTAGGAATCTATGTACAGAATGCTTTGAACAGAGGAAAAATTTCAGGGGATAGTTTTATTGCAGCTTCATCTGTATTACCACTGAGCAGATAAAACGCTTTTAAAGACTGCAGACATAGAAGTAGAGTCCCTGAAGTGCAAATGCCTGTTGTGAGATGGAACAGCTGCGGTCATATATTAGAAATGTCATTAGAAACGAAAAATAAACCTTCAATACCAGCCAAAATAGGAGATAAATTTGCTTTTCAGTATGACAGCATTTTTGGCTAGGCTGAAGCTATGGTCCACTAAAATGTGCATCAAATGTTCTATTTTCACTGCTGAAACAATTATGTTGAACTGTCACAACAGAAGAAAATAGAAAATATTTAAAGATGAGAAGAGCCAAAAAAGCACCTCTAGTTTGTCCCAGTACCATTCTTAACCAACGGTGCTTTGGGCAGCAAGCACCCTCACCCAGCCAAGCATGGCAGAGCACCCAGCAGCTCCCTGATTTATGCTCTGTGGGTGCCCTCCTGGTCATTTCCACATGTGGGTGTTGGGTACCAGCACAAAGCAGCCAGGAAGGGTTTTTGCTGTGGTGAGCTGTGTCCTGAGACTGAACTGCACGTCAGCTGGGAAACTACAGGGCTGGAAAACACCCTCAGACTTTACCAGAAAAAATAAATAATTCCAGCTTACGACTTGAGGGACATCCCGGGAAGTCAGATATCAGCCCATGAATTCCCATGTACACTCACACCACTTCCCAGGCAGCTGCTGAGCCCATCTCAGCATCGACTCACCATCGGCGAGAGCCAGCGCAAGAGAGCTTACCTTGGAATTCAGCCTTGTAAGCTACTTACAGCTCCAATTCTCTGTAACTCCAAGTGAAAAGAACTGTGCAGAACTGTTACTAAAGCCAAACATCTGCTTGTATGCTTTTCTGAAGAAGTTAAGCACATGCAAATATTTGGCTTAACAGGGGCTATGCTGAATAATTTCAAGTGCAAATACAACTTTTTCTCCAACTCCGAATGCACCAAAAGCCAGAACATTATCACAATCTCTATTTTACTAATGCTGCTCAAGCACTTCCCATGTAAATATTTCCACCCATAGACTCCTTGGTAATACCCACCTCCTCTTACATTAGCTGTAAGATCTTCACATTACAGAACTGGGACAAATCGTATGGGTTTTGTTACTCTCCTTTCTCCCTGGATCCTCTCAAAAACACGAAGATTTTTAAGACTGAGTTTCAACACCAAGCATGTTCACAACTCATTCGTATTTCATGCGTGAAACCATTCCTCCTTACATTCAAGTACATTCCCACATTTCCCCTTGCCCATTTGCCTCAGTTTCAATTCCAGTTTTCCCCTGAACTCTGGTTCTTTTGCGTTCTTCTGACAGAAATGACCATTTTTCCACTATGGCCATAGTCACACTACAGCAAAATACTTCTGAGCTGAAGCAGAGCATTGGTAACGGGAAGTTATTTTCCCTCCATATTAGCTCAGAAGTACTTGAAAATTAAAATTGACAGCATCTCATCTCGGTACAACTGATCCCACAGCTAAATGGGAATGATACAACTCAAAAATAAAAGAATTATTTGTACTCCAGTGCAGAAATGCTTCATTTTATTTCAATACTGCGTACCACAAGCCACAGTAACTGGTGTTTTCCTACACTCCCACCATAATGAAGTTTTTTATAATTTTCCTCTCTATATGGCAATGGCAGCCAACGTGCATATGGTCTGATTTGCAGCAGGTGACATGAAGAGCACTTTTCCAATCCCCCTGCCAGCAGAACATACTATAAATGCACCATATTAACACTTGATGCAGCATACTGTTAATTTCCACAAAAAAAGAGAGAAGATTGCTAAGTATATGCATGTCTGCTCAGAGAAATGTCAACCGACTACTCAAAATAGAAGAAAAGCTTTGACAGAATAACCAAGATAGGGCTGGAGAGGGAGTTTTGTTTCTTGTTTCTTATTTTTTGTACTTCTGAGAAGTAACCCAGCAAGGAGACGGATTACATCTTAATCGCGGGTGAGTAAACAGGATAGCAGGTTTAGTCCTTACAACCCCACGTTTTTAATGCAGAATCCAAAATGCCAAACCTCTGCACGCACTTAACCTTCCAAACAATGCTGTTCTCACGGGAGGCTGCACCTGCTTAACCCAAGCACATCTGTAAGTTCAGGTCTGCGTCATGCTGACGTGCAAGTCTGCTGCCTTGTAGACACTGAAAGAAGGGGAAAATACCTTAAAGATCCTTACCTCCCTGTCAGCAAGCTTTCCCCACTGCTGGAGCCATCTCTCTGCAAAGACTGCTCACTGGACTGCAGAGGGGCCAATGTGACATTTTCTCACCATAGAAACTAAGGAAGGTCTTGGTTAGCATAATAGTAAAAAGAAGCATAGAATCACCAAGGCTGGAAACGACCTGCTCCTTGCAGGAAACCAGGAGCTTTCTCAACAACAGGCTCAAAATATTTGCTTCCCTCATGGCAATGGAAACACCCCAAACTCCACGATGTGAATTTCTTCTGTTGAAGAAAAACTACATTTTCTCAAGTAGAATTTATATGCTTCAACTTACCTCCACTGAATTTGGATGTAAATTGCGTAAAATAAATACATCAAGCTTTTCAAAGCAAAGCCTATCTTTCTGTAGAAAGCCAAAATGACCGTTTCTCCTTGCCTGTTACCATCACACGTCAAAAGCAGAGTTAGAAGTAATTGCACCTTTTTATTAGCTCTGTTAAAACAGTTCAAAAGACATTTCAGAATTAAGATGCGCACTCACACGCGCACGCTTAACAGAAATTATCTTCAGTTACCTGAACGCCAAATTGAAACTTGTATATCTGTACAATACTGGGCCCAAAGCTTTTAAAGTGCTTTTGAAGCTGGGACAGCTTACAAGTGTTGGGGCTGACTGAGGCAGAGCAGTTTTTCTATGGGTGCACTCCATCTCACAGGCCACATAAAAACAAATAAAGTTCAGAAGGATAAGAGGTATATTGTCTTCCTGCTATCAGCTCTTCTAGAAACGTGAATTTTCCACTTAACACCACAAAGGCAGTTCACTTTTAAACCACATCTAATGACCAATTATCCTGACAAACAAACCCATCCAGAAGGGTCCTTGAGTTGCCTACAGTCCAACTTTCAGTGCTGCTCCCAACAATTACAAGCCTAGGAAGATCCTCCTGGAGACAGCACACCTCAACACGCTCCCTCACTCCAGCAGTTTTGTATAACTCCTTCACAAGAAGTAAAACCACCGTTTTCTGCTGCTGCTTGCTGGAATTAACTCTGTCCCATTCTGAATCACTGAACAGAGCATTCAGCTACATGCTTTCCATGCCCTACGCGTGGTTACCAGTGCAAGTGGTACAACAGCATCCTATAAAAGCTGATGTTCCACGATGGTAACACACTAATGACTGAGGTCGGCCCACCCTCTTGCACACGTTTGGGTTAAGCAGTATCTGCCTTTCCTCATTTCTCAATATTTCAGATAGCTCAGCAAAGCCCATCACAAACTGATCTACTGAACAAAGAATATAGGTCTTTTCTCTAGGTATATGCAGTAAATACCAAACTTTATCTTCATACGTACCTTGTTTACTGGGTCACTCCATGTTTTACCAGTTATCATATTCTGCTACGTACTTACCAGGCATTTAAACCAACAAGATACTTAATCCATAAAACAAGTACTCCAGCAAGTTTCAAGACATGAAGCAGTTTCATAAAGTCAACGTCACAACTGTTTAGACCTCTCTTGTGCATCACCACAATGATGTGACATCACGGACGGCTGAACTGCAGCCTGCTAACTAAGTCACAAGCAAGATCTCTGCCATTTTGGCCACACACACACGTGGTGATTACATACCCTGTATTTCAAGCCTTATCTAGTATTACATTTGCCCGTGCTGGCTTGGCCTGCCCTTCTATTCCATTCTGCTCCCATCTAACTAATATCTAATAGGTGATTATTTTCAGGAGATCAAACAGTTCATCCAAGATGTATATTAAGTATTCACTGCAGCAACTAATAAAGTCTTCCAGTAAGAATAAGATACTTAAAAATACAACCAAACCCAAATAAAACCCACAACGTTCTGTTTCAACATCACAAAATTAATGCATTATTTAGAGTAGTAGTTAAAAGCAGCCATATTCTCAAATTTACAAAAAGAAAAGTCAGTTACAGTAAAGAGAACTGTTGGAATGATTTCCTGTAAAGTTTTAGAAAGAAAAACAACAACATTGACGGTTTAAAGACTTGCAGACAACAACATCCTTACACCCACGCAGGTCATCCAAGCAGCACTACCTCAGAACTGACCTCGGCCAGCTGTGGGATGAATGGGCAAAAGGAACGGATGGAGGCACTGAGATGCTGCAACACTCTGGAGGTGGACGCTCCTCACATGCCAACAGGGCAAGAGCACGTCTCCTATCCCTGTCCTACTCACTCCCAGCATCCCGCCTGCTATTTTTGTTGTTGTTGTTCCTAAGCTGACATTTCTGTCAATTTCATCAAACTTGGGAGTTCAGAAGGCTTTAAGTTGAGCTGGAGAAGCTGAAGTGAGCCTGCAGGAAGGCAGCAGAACTGCGATGCTCACTGACACCCACACAGTACACGCCGGAGTCCAAACATACCTACTGGGAAACGATTGCACCTTCAGTAGTGAGATAAGGGAACAGAGTAAGTTTCAGAAAGAAAGGATTAAGATATCTCTTTTACCTGAAGCAAAATAATTTGATCCCAAGTTCAGCACCGCTGGCCCTGATATGAAAAAAAATATATTGTTGACATTGACCCTCACAGACAGCTAGTGCCAGCCTGCACTGAGTGCAACAAAACGCATGCACAAGCTCATGATGGACAGGTAGGCAATGGCTTGTTCTATTCAAGGACAAGAAAGTCGTGCCTATCCATTTGAGAAGGTGCTCTGACCACAGTACCTGAAGAAATAGTTTGGCTACCTAGAATTCAGGCATGGGTGAGCCAGAAAGCTGCCAGGGTGACTGTTAGCACCAAACAGCCCACGGCTTGGGAACGGTCCCACACAACGCACGCTGCTAGGTGCTGCTCAAATCAGACATTGAGGAAAGACATCCCTAGAGGATGGGGAAAGGCCCACAGTTCTGGTGCAGTCAGGAGAGGCAGGGTTCTAGATGTGGTCCCAAGGCAGTTACTGAGAAGCAAGAGGAGATGACTTCACACAGTGTGCATCAGAGCGATGATCCGTATGGGAATTATGGCTGAGTAGCACCAAATGATGTGATGTGCCCGCTCCTATTTTCATGTTTTTCCTTGCACAAAGAGACAGAATGCACAACTGTAGGAAACGTAACTTTACTCAGACGATTTTAATGACAAATATAGTAGAAAACTAAAAAAATAACTGATCAGATGAACTGGACCACAAGCTTCTGTACCAGTGTTGGCCGATGGAGATGTAGGTGCCAGTGCTGCAGTCAGAGGAACAGCGTGGAGCTAAGAAATGCCAGCTGTGAGAGCTCCCCGACTCCATGCTGTTCAGCTGGAGCTTGTAACAACCCCAGAGGATTGAGAGCAGCTCTATGAGGATTTAAACGCATTTGGTACCTGAGCAATAGCTTGGGAAATGAATTTCAATTGGGATAAAAATGCACATTGGGACAAATAATATATTCATGTATGCAAATAGGGATTCTGAATTTATCAGCTTTTTAGACATTATCCCCTCAGAGGAAGCAATATAAATAGCTGCTGTAGTGTAATGGGTACTGAGCTAGAGTAAACAAAATGCTTGGGAGCATTAGGAGGGATAGAAATATGACCTAAATTATAATGGCATTATAAAGGACAATAGAAAACCCCCAGAACATTAAGCACCGATTTCCCTACCATCATTTCACAAGGAGACTCCAGAGAAGGAAACGCTCCCAGGAAGGACAGCTGAAATGCCTTTGAGACACCCTGGGACATAAACCTTCCCTCCTCGAAGGGAACAAGATCTGCCCACGTACACAAAAAAAACAACAGCAGAACCACCCTCACCTCTGAAAACACAAGCCCAAGGATTACTTATAATGAAAAAGACATGTTACAGAGATGGACTGAGATCCTGGTTACCAAAATTGCTGCAATGATGTATTTCTCGCTTGATTAATGCAGCATTTCTGTACTACAGGAACACAGACAGGAATAACAAACAGGAATAAGTACAAAGAAATCAACAAAAACGTTTGGGTTCGTTCAGAAAATCACCAGTTCAGGGAGGGCAACTCCACTCCCAGCTAAGTTATCTTCCCAAACAATACTGTTTTAAACACATCACCTTAAGGCAGTGATATTCTGTGCTGCAGGGCTTTTGCAAATCGCCTGCAGGAGCCATAAGAGAATAGGTGTGCCATGCTGTACCTCAGGCCAAGGGTCAGGGGTGCTATTTGACTTCTCTTGAATATGCAATAATAAAACAACATCCAACAAATGCTATAGATTAATGGCTTAAATCAACTGTAACGTTTGTTTTTTTTTTTTCCCAGCTGTGCATTTCCTCACAATTCTCAACACTTGTTCCAAGCTGAAAATGAAAAAAAAAACTTTCTAGAGTAAGGAATCTTCTTTACCTTAGTCCTTCTGTGTTACTTGTGTCATTCGGGCCCCCAGCAGGTGACAAAGAGGAGACAAAGAACCGTATCAGAGCAGAAGGGCAGGCCATTTTGGGAGGCTTGGGCTTAGAAACAGCTGTTTCAGCAACAGTCTTGCTCAGACCACCTGTAGTCATGGTGCCAAGTACAAGTGGTAACACCTCACAGAGAGACTCTGATGTCTCTGCACTTTCTCCCTCCCATTTTTTCCAATAGATACAGCCTATAAGCATGAATTTTAGTCTACAAAACAAGCATTCAATAAAATTATATGAGCTAATTACTTCTGCATTCAAAAAAAACCAGTATCTTAATTTTTTTTTGAACAGTTACTGCAGCACAATGCTGCAAAGCTCAAGGAGAAATGGGTTTTGAGCTTACGAAAGGAAGAGGTCTAGTCCAATAAATGAAATAAAGGTAAAAAAACGAACTAATTAAAAAAAAACAAACATACTTGCACTAATTTGGTTTTCAACAAGCACAGGACACACTATAAGCAACAAGACTACTTCAGTCTTTCAAATGCATGATTCAGTGTTAAGTTGTCTCCTGTTTGGTAACTGTCTTGCAGCCCGTATTACAGAGCAATCCAGTATCTTGCAATACTGAAATCAGGGCTTGTGTCACGTTTCTGCAGGTGTTAACCTCTAATTGAAACCCTCTATCTGCACAGCTCCATTATCACAGGAAAATGAGCTATTTGGAGACAGAAAGTCTGAGGCAGCAGCACAGTAGAAGGCTCCAACTCCACAGTGACCACAATGCCATTTTCTCCCACAACAGGTATTAGAGTAGACAGATTGTATTTTGTCTGCTTGTTCTCTAGAGTAGTCTTACTTTATTTTTGCTTTCCAAACGTTCCTGCTGGATTTCGGAGAGCCTGAGCACTGCCATCTGCCTCCGAGCAAGGAGCACCCAGAGGGCAGGACCATCCCTGTTGCAAATGGTCCTCTCCCATCCAGGGCTGAGTCTGACCACATCCACCACAGTAGATTTATTATTTTACTTGCAATGCTTCCAACCTCGAAATTGTTCACCTTTCCCCCTTCACACTATATACATCATTTGTCAACAAGCTCTGTGCCAGCAGTTACCGAGGTGCCATTTCTACCATGCAATCTAGCTCTTCTCAACACTCAAATTAAGGACAGATATCACAGTAATCTCAAAGGCCTTTCTTGGCTAGCAGACAGCTACACATATTAACTGCAGCACTAGCTCTGCAGGACCCAGGCTGCCATCCTCTAAGATTGAGATTTTTGCTTTAATGCCAGTCCTCATTTCATTAGGAAGCACAGCGTTTTGGCCTGAAAACACAGATATATTACTGCAACGGCATCAGCTCTTCCCTGAAGCTAGAACAACTACAACGGGAGGTATTCCTCCCTAAGACAGAAAAAAAGGAAGCATCTGCTTCAAGACAAAGTATCATTAGAACAATAAGGAGTTTTGTTTTAAAGGCAAGCCATAAAACGCAAGGCAAATCCTATATGGACAAAGTACCATTGAGAAATGATGCAAAGCAGGATCCACGACAACAAAGTGTCCTGAGGATACAGTCAACCTTAGGTGGAACAACCAAGTGAAAGATGTCCCGTGATGTGAATGCTGCTGTACAGCTTTGCCCCGTTTATGAAGATTAAATTATCAGTGCTCTCTCAGAAATGGCACCTCAAAGGCATTAGATGGTTTTAAACTTGCTGGGATCACAGATTTTTGAAGAAAAAGCTTCAATGCTGTAACAGAACTGATGTTGTTAAATCACTGTGCCGCTATACATGCATGATTCTGCTTTCTTCCTCAAAAGCAGAGAGGGGAAAAAAATAACTGATAAAGAATGAGCTTTGGACAGAACACGGATAAAAGGTTATAAATACCCAACACACCTCCTGCTTGGGGAATGAACCCACCTGGATCAGAAGGCAGTAACTATCCAGCAATACCCACTGGTAAGTGGGCTTACCGTAGAATAACCTACACATTCACATACGTACAGCCCACTTAGGTGGCTACCAATCACTTCAAAGCTGTCCATCTCCATTCCAAATCTACAGGGAATCTCTTGGGACATCTTTATAAAAAGCTTTCTATAATCCTGAAGATCTCAAGTGTTTTCTAACTCTTGTGGAATTTCTCTTCAGCTTTTTTTTTTTTTTTTTTTTTTTTTGAAGTATGCATCATGGAACCAAGTTTGCTTTAGCTGTCATTTATTCTTTACTCAGAAAAACACACAAAGTAAAAGCTCAAAAAAGTTATATTTTTGGTATAATTTCATGGGCCATCAGAAATACTACACATATCTGAAAGCCCACCTGACATGCAGATGGCTAAATCTGGCTCACCAGATGTCTCACCAGGAGAACTTTGGGGGACGGAACAGTTACGCAGTGTTTATTGGTTTCCTGTAATACTGGCCTCTTATGGGACCTTGCAGAAATGAAATGCTGTTTGGGCTGAAGGCTGTACACCACAAACAATTGGATTTTGTTGCTATAAGAAGTCGTAAGAGGCCAATATTAAAACATTTTAATAGGCTTGCGGTGTGAGGCCTTCCTACAGGGAAAGGCCCTTCCCAAGTTGGACAGCAAAGCAAACTCTTACTACAACTTCATATGAAGCCAACTATTATTCACAGCACATCCTAATTCCTTCTGTTAAGCGCAGGTGACGTTACATTACAGTCACTCCAAATGTTCCTAGCCCAAACATCTTGATTTGAAAAGCCAAATAGTTTTACAATGGAAAGACAAAGGAAATTCATTTAACCATCACAGCTGCTCTCCGGAATTGTGCAGTATTTTCTGTATTATTATAATTGCTTTCAAATAAAATTTATGATTGGATAGAACCAATTTAAATAAAGCAAACAAAAACTAACAGCAACAAATTTAAATTTCTCTTTCATTCAAAAAGAAGTATTCCTCAAAGTCTGCTGAATAACAGACTTCCAAGCCTGGAAAACTGGAAAAAGAATCATAATTTGAATAAAAGGTTTTCAGAATGACTCTGTTCATGAGATTTTACCAGCTTTGATCTAAATTAGAATTTTAATGAGTTACATAATTTTGTATTCATTAGGAACAAGAAGTGACCTGACAGTGAACTACTGTATTTCTTCGTGGCTGCTCCAGACTTTTCTTTTCAACTCAAACAGATAATTATACTGCGAGGGTGGGGAGGAACAGCAGTCAGGACTCTGTGCTTGCAGTGTATGCACTGCATTTTGGGGGAGACAATATACCTTTGTTTTTAAAAGTAAACAATTCTAATTACTTCACATGCATACACAGCATCAGCTAAGGAATTACAGCATAATTCCAGAGAAACTTCCGATTACATCAGAGCCTCTCTAACACATTTTGTTCCCACCTGATGGCCTCTTTTTTCTAGGGTGCCTCCAAGCCCTGAGTTTGCAGAATGGGGCTGTGAGCAACCTGGTCTAGAAGGAGGTGTGCAGGCCTATAGCAAGGGCTGGGACTAGACCATCTGGAAGTCCATTCCAACCCAGAATCATAGAATGATATGCTATTCTTTCATTCTGACATTTCCAGCAAAAACACAGTGCTTAACCTTCGCAAAGACGTTAGAACAACCAACCAAGTAAACAGTCCTCTTCTCCCCCCTACATCTCATCCCCAGCAAGAAGCTGCAACAGCAAACCCCATTTCTTGCCTTCACAATACACACACACCAACTGAACTGATTCTACCAACTGGATCACGCTCATAGACCAGCAGTTACCTAAAGCAATGAAAAACCATGTGCTCTCACTCAGACGTCTTCAGCAACAATAAGCTGCCCACTACACCCCGTAGGTTGGTTGCCCACGCTGGCACAGACCCCAGGGTCTGCTTTCCTCGTCGTAAGGCAGCCATTGTCACCCACGTATAGAGAAAGAGCAACCCAAAGCAGCCGAAGCACTGCTAAGACATGAGCGGGAGAAGCAAACAACATTGAGTGTGGTTCTTTCAGAGACAACAAATGGCACAATGGAAAGCATGACGCAGCTAAACACTAAAGAACAAAATAGGAACCTATCAAAACTGTTGATTTCATGCCACTCGGTTCTGCTACTTCTTACTAAATAGACTACTCTGCAGTGAAACTAAAGCCAAAAAACTCCCAACAACTATAACTTCTAACTACAAGAAGGATATTCACTGGGTGCAGACACAAAACTCAAAGAATTAACACATTTAAAATAACAGAAGCAGTTGAAAAGCATGAAAGCTTCCCAAAACTAATTGCTGGGCTTATCTCATCTTAACTTCTCATTTGCCGCTATAGAAACAATTCCTGTCTCAATCTGTTTCAACTGTAGTAATTAATATTCATCTCTCCCATTGCTTTCTCTTCCTTCAAGCTGAATTCCATGGAAATGGGTCTTTTTTAAAAGACTGCTTTTTCCCTCCGGGGACAACTAACACAGAAGGCCTCTGACACCAATCCAATTACCAAACGAAGCAGAGAGCCGTCTCTGTGCTAATCACATGGGTCCAAGTAAGGTCACTCCATAGTTAGGAAAAATAAAAATTATTTCTAAGGCAAAGGACATGGCTGTTCAGGCAGCTCGGGAAGCTGGTCATCATATTTATGAGAGACAAAAAGGAACCAACTATACTTCAACCAAATGATCCACCGACAGCAGAGTTAGGGTACAAACAGAAAAGATCCTGTCTCGATAGGTCAGATCTTTATGCTTTGGAAGATGGTATCTGCAGGCTCTGCCACACAATGCATTTATTTTGCAAAATGTCAAGTTGGAGGAAGGAGGCAAAAAACAGGACCTGAATTCCTCCCAGAAGAACAAGCTATATAAATGCACTGAAACAGGCAGCTGAAGGGTTTACTGACCTGCTGCAATATGTAATGAAATTATTATACAAAAATCATTTTATACTTCCGCTCACCTGGCACGATCTAGAATTCAAATCTGAGCACCTCAAGAAACAAACCAGAGCAATTCTGCTTTGTGGGAAAACATCAGGTCCACTCTTACTAAATATTTTGTATGGTCTTGGCACCTCATTACAGAAAGGTCATGGAGGAGTTGGAGCAGGTCCAAAGAAGGGCAACAAGCCTCGTGAAGGGCTTGGAGAATATGAGGAGAGATTGGAGGAACTGGGGCTGTTTAGTCTGGGGAAAAGGAGGCTGAGGGGAGACCTTATTGCTCTCTTTCAATATCTGAAAGGGGCTTACAGAGAAAGCGGGGTTGGTCTTTTCTCAATGGCAATAGGAGGGGAAATGGCCTCAAGTTGTTCCAGGGTAAGTTTAGGTTGGATATCAGGAAACACTTCTTCTCAGAAAGGGTTGTTAAGCTCTGAAATAGGCTCCCCCAGGGAGGTGGTTGAGTCAGGGACGTGATTTAGGGGTGGGCTGTTAGAGTTGGGTAGTATGGTTAGGCTGTATGGTTGGACTCGATGATCTTTAAGGTCTTTTCCAACCTGAGCAGTTCTATGATTCCATCTTTAAAGTTACTTAAATTCTGAAGCTGTTCGTAACTTCTGTATTAAGTATCAAATTAAGTACACCATTAACAGTGAAAACCATAACAGAAGATAAACAAAAGCCACACAGTTAAAATTGTGACTATGCAAATCAACTCACACTGAAGTCAGAAGTGCTTCAAAAATATTACATAAAAAAAAATTATTTTAGCATCAATTGGTTAATACAAGCTTTATTGGAGGAGTTTCCATAACATAAAAAGTTTATAACTAAACAGAATTCTTGGCTTTACTTCTGAGAATTCTTTAGTATACTGTTTCAATTTATTCTTCTTGTGTTCTTCATGTTCACAGAACATCCATAGCATTTCCGCATTAAGACATTTAAACACCAACTCCGCAATCATCATCTTAGGCAGTGTCACAAGCCAAGTTTGGCTTGATCCAAATCCTTAATCTGAAAAGAAGCGAAGTGGATGCTAGAAAAGATTTACTCTTCTCAAGAGGAGTCAGGTACTAGAACAGGCTGCCCAGGGAGGTGGTGGAGTCACCGTCCCTGGTGGTGTTCAAGAACCATGTAGATGCTGTTCTGACGTATACAATGGATTAGTGGAGAAATATTGGTGACAGGTTGGCAGTTGGACCGGATGATCTTGTCCAACCTTGGTGATTCTATGGGCCTACAGCAAGCTTCTCAAAGACCTCAGGGGTCTCTCAAGACCCTAACAGCCTGAGCAATAAACCTACTGAGGAAAATGCACCAGCTCAGCTTCAGTTCCACACTTCACTGCAGGGCAACAGAATAGTTTTACTAGTGGACAAGACACAGAACTGACACACTGACCACTTCTGAACTTTACATCTTTAGCACACATCATTGAAAATGAAAAAGAACAGTATCTAATTCAGCAATGCATTTCAGTTCTCCACCTCTTCCTTTGAGCATAGCAAAACACACTGTTGAAATTGATTATGTGTCAGTCACAACACGAAAAGATCCTGACATAACTCAGTAGTTTGGGAAATTATTTCAAGAACAAAAGCCTCCAATGAAGTTACAACACACAAGCCAAATACTGCTACGGAAGAGCATAATAAAGGGAAGACATCTGTCAGATGTGACAAAAATACTAGTTTCATTCAAAAAAATTAAGAACTTTCTGCTGTTTTTACAGTTTTTTTTTTTTTTTTGGACTGTTTTTCTTTATAGAAGATTATCTCAGCCTGATAGAGAGTCAACACTGAGTATATCTTAAGGAACACCTTGCAGCTTACTGTGTACCTATACTGAAAATTCGTGGGGGGGTAAATCCCACTGGTTCAAGGCTTTGAAGCATTGAAACATTTGTCTGTGCCGTCAGTCAGCTTGGGGAGCAGAACACTAACCCAAAGGCAGTCAAGCTGAACACAATAAAGGAAGAGGTAGACAACTACCACCACTAGTTAAAGTAGCTGACAGCACTATCAATCATAGAATAGGATACACAACAAGACACATTTACTTAGATTCACGTGCAAATTTTCGTACTAGCTAAGTAAACTTGATCAATATTGAAAACATCTTGAAAGAATTAGAGTACCTATCCATTTTTTCTTTCTTATCTTTGTAAGAGAGTAGTCTATCAGTCTACAGAAGTCTTGGGCGTCACCGGTGTGGTTGCTTTATGTCCAAAGGAAAAGAGAGATGGGAACTATATACTTGCACTCCTCTTCCCCTTACCCTCCTGATTACACACCTCCAGCACGTTCTCATTGTGTAATTCCCCTTCAGATGAAGTCCCAGCCAGCTTTGTTATTCTTTGCAGAGTAATTATTTACATTTCTGAAATTAAGACGCCTGTTGAATTTGAACCAAATTTCATGAAATCTTAACAAAAGGGAACAATAAGATGCTAGTTCTAAGTGAGAACTAAGTGAGAATGAATGTTTTCCTGCTTCCTGTGTTTCAGTGGAGAAGCTGTGAAGTTTTCATCTCTACGAAAACTGAACATTCAGGAAGACAAGAACCTGACAACATGCCATGGCACTGCTCAAACACAAGAGAAAAGGCATATCAGGACCATTACATGAACGACAGTGACACAGTTGCAGGTCAGAGCCAGAACTACTCCTAACTTCCACCCCTGTGACCAATATGCTCAGTGTGAGGATAAAATCCCCGTCATCAGGGATCACTTGAATGTTCACAGCTGAACTGTATTAAATGTATAGCCTTTGCTGTACTCTACTGATGCATCACGTGGTAACCAGGGAAAGAAACAACTTCAATAGCTCCACCCAGCTAATGGAAAAAGCATCAGTATTTTTGGCTTGTTACAGCTCTCCTGTGGTCATTCAGATGACCTTAACTGGGGTCAGGAGTCAGTTACTACATCCTTGCCCTGCTTAAGCACCAGCTCATTTCACCTTCCTGCACCCTTCCCTCACTCCTATCTCACCTCTCTAACACTTCCCCACAAAATGGTTCTGGGCAGCCTGGTCTGGTAGTCGGCAACCCTGCACATAGCAGGGGGGTTGAAAGTAGATGATCATTGTGGTCCTTTTCAACCCAGGCCGTTCTGTGATTCTGTAAGTCATTCTCCATTTACTCTAATCTTGGAGCAGCACAGACATTACTCTCCCTTACAGATACAGACATGAATGCTCATCTTCTCCCTGCCCACTAAGAGAGTTCGTTAACAGCCACAAAATACAGAGGGAAGAAAAATACTAGAGTGTCTGTCTCCTGATTTCAAACAGGTGTTGAGCTAGTTTTCTTTGTCAGGCTAACCCATTTATTGCCAGAAGGTAAAGACATACCAAGCTATTTGCATAGAAAGAAACCACATTTCTAAATCACCATGTAAGAGAAAAAGACCATTAGAAAGTTGCTAAACAGACAGTGAGCACGTATCTCAGCAGGGGAGCAGTCACAACAGCCATGCTCCCAAACGAGAGCAGGAATGCCTCCATACCACATTTATGGGAAGCATGAAGATGGGCTTGCATACCGATACGATGAAGACTGGCTTTCACAGAATAAAACCACCCAAGATGACAGACAAAATGCCGAGTCAGGTTTTCACACAGTTTGCAAAAGCAGCTCCTGATTATAAGTTGCATGTATAGCAACCCGAAGGCAGACAATTAATTAACACCTTTGAAACCACTCTGAAGCAATAGCATTACCACCACCACCACTATTCTTCAGGTTCGACTTGGAAACAAAAACACTTGCCCTTAAGGAAAAACACACAGAAGCAAAGCAGCTGGGCTCTTTAGCCTCTTTCTCCTTCAAAAATAATTTGCTTTAACAAGAGACAATGAATACAAAAACCATGGTAAAGGTTAGTTGAGAGAGTAATACTCTCGGGAGGCAAAGAAGTGTATTTACATATACCGGTGGGGGGAAAAAAAAAGAAAGATGCTTTTAAAATCAACATTTAGTGAAGCGAAACAACTGCATTTCATAAAGCAAATCTAAAATTCTGCTGCACAGATAAATGGCCCAAAACGGAAACTGGTCAGAGCTGCTGAAATATCACAGGATAAATGAAATTATTCTCTAATAGAATAGTTAGCTACTGAGAATATTTCCTGCCTCTGTATACCAATTACTGCTCAATTACTGTCAGGCCACCACACTTTCCCAAGTAGCACCAGAAGGTAATCCACAACACTGGCAAATGAAACGTCTGATACGTCAATAAGCAGCACCACAACTGTTTGTTAGAAGCATGCCTTCAATTTGATAGGTAACAGCCAGGAAAACAATGTGAACGATACTATTAGTCAGTAAATTAATCATCTGATAGAAACGAATAATATTTAATAACAAAGATGATTTAATTCTTACGGATGAGCAGAGCATTGGAAGAAAGATTCTCCTCCTTGATTACAGCTGTGGAAAGGCAATGTATTACTGCATTAGTAGCTGCTTCATTACCTATTTGCTGCCGGCCAGATAAACAGCCAACCGAGAGAGGCAGGCATCTGCATGCTTCAAAAACACAGGCATCACAAGCACTTGGGGGAAACACGTAAATGCTAACACGCTCCCACACAGGCAGTGCCTCCACAACCCAGTGGTTTCCATTGGGTTGAATCCTGCTCCCTGACAGTCTGAATTCCCCCGCATAAATCAGGTTGCTGATAAATTTCCGTCTCAGAATCGTTCTGCGAGATGAAAGTCATTTACTCCCCAGGAGTAAGAAAAGTTAGCAGAACTTAAGGGATTCCAGTGTTTTGCATATGAAAACACTCACTACTTGGACAACTTGAGGAGCTTATTTATTCCCAAATGCTTTTCAGAACTATTTTCTTGGGTTCTGCTGCTCTTCCCCCCAAAGCAGAACACACTCCATTTCCTCCCTGAAGAGGAAACAAAACAACCTGAAATGTGCTGAAAGCTGAGATAAACTTCATCCATTTCTATTTAGAGAGCAAGATGCCTACTGCAAGGCCCCAGGCTTCAAGAACAGGTTAACATTTAAGGAAAAACACCTTTGTTCTATTCCACAGAGGGTTTTAAGCATGCACGATACATGTGGCACCTACATATCACAGGAATGAAGAAAAGCATGAAGTATGAGAAACAAATTTCAGTGAACAGATGATTTATCTTCAAAGTTGGGATTCTGGAACGAGTCTCAAGTGACAGGGCCCTACCGACTGAACCACTGCACCACAAAGCCCTCCTGTAAAAGTGATCTGGCACAAACCACTTGCTCTGCTAGTGAAGTTTTTAATAAGACAGAGTAAGACCCAAAATGCGTAATAAGAAAACGCAACTGTCAACAAAAGATGTTTATTGTAGTTTTGGACACGGGTACAGTTGCTTTTCAACATGTACAACTCCCCGGGAGAACGTGCATAATGTAGAATCCATCAATGCTCACTTCCAAGTCCACTCAGCATCTTAAAAAATGTTTAAGTCTCATTTGATGGACTGCTCTATATGATTTGAAATTTTAAAATTAGGATATAAAAACCTCCCAGCATCACAGCCCAGGAGAACTTGGAGCAAGACCTTAGATTCAGGCAGTCAGGAAGACAATGAAGTAAACCAATTGGGAACGCTGGCTCTCCGAGATCAAGTAAAAACATTTCCAAGAACATTTTTCCCCATATAATTCTATTGGTTTAGCTCTGGCTCTTTCAAATTCTTGATTTGCAGTGCTTCTTACTTCTTCAAGAGGATTTTTAAAGTAGCGTTTGTGCTATTGTGGAACACAGGCTATTTATTATAACCAGTGTGTCTTGTAATTCTAATCGACCGGCACCTAAACCTCACTATTTAATTCTCATTGTTCATGTACAATTCTGCTCAGCTGGAAGAGCTCACGTCTTGCAATTTGAGCTGATCATACAGGAAGGCAATGAAGTAACAAAAGTAGAAGGTGTTATAGGCAATTTAGCTTTTAATTAATCTAAACTGGGAACTAAAATTATGATATGCAATTTAGTTTTATGTTTTAATCAGACTCAACACAGCATTTCAAACTCCACAAGCACTCACACACATTTGGAGGGGTGCAATGAAGGGCTCATCTGAGGTCTCCGCATTACTTTAAAACAGCTCCTGGATTTTAATTAACCCAAAACAACAGCTGAGCTCTGCACTAGTGAAAACTGATGGAAAGTCCCAAAACTTCGCCTCAAAACAGAAATCCCATTTGACCAAAAGTCACATGAAAACATTAAAAACAAAAATTCTGTCATGGACAGCCAAAAGGAACAAGGAAAGGAGAAAAAAACAGAACTAAACTAAAACAAAGACATCTAACCTGCACGGAAAACTGTTTTCAGTGGTAAGATTCATGCCAGATGTTCCTTCTGGGGAGCAACCTATAGTGAACTTTTCTGCCACAGGTTTGCATGTCATTTAAACAGAATAAGCGACCAAAAACATACTTATAGACATAGAGAGTGCAAAACAGTGAGAATCGGATACTGTAATACTCTGGCCTTGCTTCCAGGCTGCATTTCATTGGATCACGGAATCACCAAGGTTGGGAAAGACCTCCAACATTATCTAGTCCAACTGTTCACCTACCACCAACATTATACGTCTTAATCACGTACAAACGTCTAAACATTTCTTGAACATCTCCAGAGACTCAAACACCTCCCTGGGCAGCCCATTCCAGAGCCTTTTTGGAGAAGAAATTTCTCCTAATACCCAACATGAGGATATCCCCAAGTAACGTACAAGACATCTGCTGCTGGTACCCACTTTTAAATTATTACATTTGCTCCACATTCATGATTGAACAGTCATCATCAACACAACGAGAGTGAGCAGACAGGTTAATGGTGAAAACGTTGGTGAACAGAGTCTTTAATGAGAACTGTTTGATAGCAAAAGCTGATCAACATGCATCCCTGATCATCCACAAAACCCCAGCTCCCGCGTACCATAAGAACTGTCTTTTTTCTCTCATTTTAGTGCATAGTTCCATCCTTAGAGATATTAGATTCATGGGAACAAGAACATATCCCCATCCTCGGAGAAATTTTAGATGCAGAATCAGAACTGAAAAACTTTCCGTGTAGTTTTATACACAGTTTAACAATGCATGCAAGAATAGAACAACAAATGAAAGATTCAACATTTGGAATGCAGCGTGTGTCCAACAAACACAGTATGTGTTGAGATGAATACCAAAGAAAAAGTCTCTGAAGTTCCTAACCGAGACAATTAGAAACATTTTACTTTAGAGTCAGTTGGTGTAGGTTCACAACCGATGGATGCAAAGCAACACAAACAGAACCTGTAACATAATACAGCACACAATGTGCAAAAGCTACGCTGCCAGAAAAAAATAATCACGATAAATCAAGATCAGAGTGGTTGTTACTCATCAGCTTTCATGGGGATGGGCTCACCAGAGACACCCTTTCCTTTAGGAAATCCAAAAGCACGCAGTCCATATACACACACACAAAGCACGCGTCAACTCAGCGCTGCCTTCAAGCTTTGGGCAGCATGCCAGAGCGGTTCGTGGTGGCAGACATTTTGGGACCACAGTAAATAAAACTGTCAGAACAAGAAAAATGAAAAGCCTGAGTGTGGAAAAAAAAAATTAATTGAACTTGATCTGTACATCAATTTAGCCTCTGGGGCAAACTGAAATTACTTGGCTCTTAACTATCCTGGAAACATCCAAATCACTGTCCAGCGTGATTCATGTTCCGGGCTGAATCATCTGGGCCAATTAAAAAAATCTAACCCACTAACTTTGTGCTAAAGAACAATCACTCCAGCCCTTGCAATAGAGTGATGTTGCTTTGCATCTCCACAGATGCAATGAAAGAGGGCAGGAGTAAGGTCCGGTCAGACTGCTCACAGCTATGTGCCTTTTTTCTGCTCTGGCAACCAACACAGAGATGAAGGACACGACCACGCTCTCATACCGCAGGCAGCAAAGGTACTGAGAATTTGCAACCGTACGTTCACTTCATTCAGCAAAGTGGGAAGATGCACAAAACAGAATTTTCCTGGATCCAGCAATCTATTTGAATTTATGAAGCAAAATAAAAAACAGAGTAGATCAGTAAACAATCTAGAGACCTGAACTACACTGAGTAATACTCAGTGTGATTAGAAACATTCTTCTGCAATCTGAAATGGCTAGAAATGTGAAAGGTGACTTTCACACTCAAGTAGCAATGCCAGAACTCCCATTCAGGCACTCCCAAGCAGCGTGTGCAGTTGGCAACTACAGAAATGGCTCCATTTCTTCACTCACTAGCGTATCACAGAGGTAAATAGACGCCGAATTATAGACGTGCGAGGGAAAAAAAGCTAAACAACTATTCTTCTGCATTCTCAATTGTATCCCAACGTGTACAAATAACTTCTCTAAACAAGTCATACTCACTAATGATTCACACCTTACCACAGTCAACCTATCCTACTCAGTATGTAAACAGCTAGCAGTGCTTAAAGAACTGCCATGTCCTTATGCAAAGCAAGTAATACCTTTAATCCAGTCTCTCAGGATCAGATTTCTGTCACCTTCCCCATCCCACGCCTCTTGCCTAATCACAATCAATGCTTCATCTTTCTAACTGTATTTCACTTCACCTTTTTTATCCTCTTTCCCCCTATTTAGCTACCTCACACCAGTAACTGCAGAGCCAAATACAATGAAAGAGTCAGGAAACTTCACCTGTTCCTCCAATCGGGCTCATGACTAGGGCATTAAATGACATGGAGTTTTTGAAAATACAAAATAAAATCAGATGTTCGCATCACAACAGAAACTGAATGCTGATTTGTTAAGTAATACACGTAGTCTTAGGGGACAGCCATGAATGCATTTAGAAAATTTTAACCAGTGACCACCTTGGGGAGGTGCAGAGACCCCGTGCATCCAGATTTCCTTTAAGCAGCTACTGAATATCACATTGTCCAGCACAGAAAATGAGAGAGTCTGAACTTAAAAACTATTTAACTAATCAGCAGGCAGTGGGAAGGTGAGAGGTTCTCCTCTCCATGGAGTACAAGAATGTGTAAAAGAAGCACAGTTACATAGGTCACCTGAAAGTAACGCCTCTTTTTTTTCCCATGGAAACCACAACAGATGCAAAGAGCACTATGAAACTATTTGAAAGAGCAAATTTGCAGCTACAAAACACTGCTTTTCAACAGTACCATCACCATTAGTCAATTCACGTGGATGAGTTGATTTCATTTTGTCACACTACGTTTCATGGTGTGACGGCTATGCACGGCCTTCTGGAACATGGCTTGTCTTTCACATAGGTGTTGCCACTGCTGGAACATCCTACCCATCACCTCACTGCCCTCACACTGACCGGCTGGTCTCCATAACATCCATGGATGTCACTGGGTGCCATTTTTTTTTTTTTTTCCCATGTGAAGGAATTCAGTGACAGACTTTTGTTTCACCCACACTTTCATGTCAGATGCCATTCCCTGTGACTGCCCCTCCACTGCCATCTGTCACACAGCAACAAAATGAATACTGGCGAGAAGGTTCAACCTCAACTGCCATTCCACCAACATCCGCCTCTGACATCGTGGGTGACAGAAGCACTACTTTCAAAGCAGTCCTCATAGACAATCCTAAAACTACCTGACACCCAACAAGCAACAGCTAGGTCCAATTACATGGTTCATGTTGTTATGAGACGAGCCCATGGAGAAACTTAGCATCCAAAGGATAGAAAGTTATCTAAAATCATATCACTCTTCCAAAAACAGTTCATAAAAATAAACGTTATGCTTCCAACCATCCACTCTGACTTCTGGCCCTGCACCCCAACAGTGCAGAAGTCAGCAGTTGAGACATCTCTGTCCAGCTTTAAGATAAACCAATAGCAGCGGTCACTGTCACACTCACAAATGATCATCTGTTCAAGTTAGATTTTTTTTTATTACTTTTTTTTTTTTAGAAGCTGATGACTCAGAAAGAACTGGCAGAAAAGGGTAGGTAGTCAGCAAATGTGGCTTTGCTTATTTTCATCATGAAGATTGGTGGTAATCATATTTGTGAGAGTGTGACCAGCTCCTTTCCCAGCAACAGATGACTTAGTCTGTTGCTGACCACACTTATTCTGTACATAAACTGTGCAGTGCTGAACTGGGGGGGAATAATAAAGCCAAGTCCATCCATTTTCCCTACAAATCCAGTGGTGCTTCATGCGTGAGGGAAAAGAGAAAAGCGAAGCTCAAACAAGAACAAAACACAGTAGAGCAATGGGGAAAAATTAAGCAGCTTCATGCGAGAGGCCATCTGCCCTCTGTGCTCTTCTCATTTGGAGAGAGCTGCCCTCTCTGCCTGCCAGCAGCAGTAGCCACAACCTCCAGCCACTTACTGCAGACCCACCCAGCGCAGTCATGGGGATCTAGGGGACCCTTCACATTTGCTTCCTTTAGCACACTGCAGCTATGAATTACAGTGCGAATCACAAAGCCCAACGAAGCTGAGGAGAGCTACTGACCAAGACTGGTACTTGGAAGCCCGTTACCCAGCTGTCAGAGCAAAATAACAGCTATCTAACTTTGTGTTCATTTAATCATGATTATCACAACCTTCAGCCACCAGAACAGGCTGCACACAGCCTACCCTTCGGATTGCTAGCTGGCAAGAAACAGCAACAGAGGTGCTGAATCTTAGAGGTAGCACTAGTTAGTGGCTGAATATGGCTTTCTTGGAAGGTTTTGTATGTTGCATTTTCAGCGGAAAGAAAGAATTTCAGACTTATTGCCAGCAAGAGCAAAATGCAGGTGTCCTCTCCACCCTCCACCATAATTAGTAACCACGTACCAGCTTAAAAGCCTTTCTCTACAGGTGACTACCATTCGGCCTCCACCTTGCCCCAAAACCTTGCCCCATACTGCAGAACCATCACAGAATGGCTTGGGCTGGAAAGGACCTTCAAACCCATCCAGTTCCAACCCCTACCATGGGCTAGTTGCTCCCATCAGATAAGGACACCCGGTCCCATCCAACCTGGCCTCAAACACCTACAGATCTGTACCAGTGTCTCAACATCCTCTGGGTAAAAAAAATAAAAATAAAAATAAAAATCCACCTAATATCTACCCTAACTCTCCTCTCTTTAAGTTTAAAGCCATTCCCCTTGTGCTATCACTATCAGGCCATGTGAAAAGTCAGCCTTCTTCTGTATATATGCTCCCTTCGAGCACTGCAAGTCCACAATGAGATCTCCCAAGAACCTTCTCAAGCTAAACAATCTGCTTGTAGCTGATGACTATGACTTGAAGCAAGCAATAACTTATTTCTGGAGTATGACAAAAGGTCTTGAGCAGTTCATTCAAAATTCCTCCAATTAATAACCCTTCTGAGAAATTATGAAACAAATATTAAGCTGATGCTAGCAAGCTATTCACTATCTACTCTCAAACATGCACACAGTAATTTAAGAAAGTGCTTAAACAATCAGCATTTCTAAGTTCAGACACTGCTAACCCCATGTTATTTTCAAGCCCACCACAAGCCAAGAGCCTCTACGCTGCGCTCAGACCTTTGGCACGCTTGTTATAATGCCACCCAGAACATTTTGCTCCTTTCATGCACAAGTTAGGAGATTTATTTTAACCAACCGAAGTCTGAGGAGCCCTGGTTCAAGCATGAGCTGTTTCAAGGCTTACGTTAATAAAAAGAAAGAATAAATTGACATTATCCCTTGCTAATTTATTTCCATCGTTAACTACCTTCAGTGAAATATTTACAGCTTGTTTACAATTTGAACTTCAATAATTTTGACTTCCAGTTGTGATATTTTGTTACACATCAGACTGCAAGAGTAAAGGCCCTCCAGCACTGAAAATTCATTTCAACATTAAAAAAGAAGTTAATTTTTAATAGAAATGCTTCAATTAGGAGTATTAGCACAGTCTAGCACACGTGCCTGCATTTCTTATTATGGCACTATGGTTCACATTCTGCAGCAGGAGCCAGCTCTGCTCCTCCCCAGTCAAGACAGGTCTCTATACAGACACTATGAAATGGATGCTGCATGGCCAAAACCCCTCAACAGGGCACTGGGGCACACGATAGCTGAGTTGATTCCCACAGAGGGCAGCAAGGAGGGACACATATCAGTCTGGATTGGGCCCAACATGAACTCTGAATTTTCTTTTTCCCCCGTGGGCAAAGGGCAGTTGTGTTACATAAACATCACCATTAAACATTCTTAATAACTATTTGAATTTTACAATATACTTCACCTGAAAACCATTAAAAACATCCTCATGTAATTCAGACGTTGTCTCAAGCTTGAAGCTGGGTCCACAGAATTTACAGGCAATCAGTAATTACAATCACATAATTCACAGATCCAGTAATAAAATCCAGGTTCCTTGAGACGTTACCAAGTCAGGATACAGCAGCCCCCCAGAACTCAGCTCTCAGCCATTACAGTCAGGGAGTTAAGAGAATTAGTACGGGTCAGGTCAGTATGAGGGCCAGGGGAAGAGCAGCAAACCAGGGCAGATTTATTTTTAGCAATATTTGCCTTAGTCATAGGAATTCCGAGTATATTTCAGGCTACTGAGATCCACAGTGAGACCTCACTAACTCCTATGTTATCACAGCTAACCCAGCTTTAGATCAGGATCAGCTTTTAGTTCGTCTGTTCCTTTGGAGCTCTGGAGGGAAACGAGATCTTTTCCCATTAAGAAATGCAGAACTCCAAGAGCCTAAAACCAAACTATGTAGAGCTATGTACAGAACAGGAGAGACAGAGATTACTCCTTCATCCTGTAGGCAACAGGAGGGACCAAGAAAACCACCCATACAAATTAATGAGTATTTAGTAATCACTGGCACAAGTAAGCTGTTTCACATACACACACCAGGTTACAGGTACGCATTTGATCAGTAAACATTTCTGTCCAGGAGGATTTTCATTGAAATAGGTTCATTCTGTGCTCTAAGTTGTAGATGGGCTCGGGACAATTTCATCCTGACATCCACACATATGAAGATTCAACCTCAGACATTTGTTCCGATTTTTGGGTGGTCCTGAGTGGAGCCAGGGTTGGACTCCATGATCCTTATGGGTCCCTTCCAACTTGGGATATTCTCTGATGTCTCCTAACCTTGACTCAAATATACACAGAATAGCAAAACACTTACAAAGAAGTTTCCAAGACAGGAAAAGCATCACATATGTTTTAAAATAGGATCTCAAGGCACAATACTAGAGAAAAACACAAGGAAAACTTCACTTCCAGCCATACCCAGTACAAATCCAAAAGTGAGATGCTTGAAAGAATGGAAGAAATAGCTTTTTCCACCAAAAAAAAAAAGAGGGAATAATTCTGCATATTCAAGAGCCTACATTGGAAGTGAGATATTTCTGAATTTCCAAAGGAAAAAAATAACATGACAGTCAGAATCTCAGTGATAGGTCTGGTCTTCACTAAGGAGTCTTTTGAGGAACAGAAAGAGTATCAGGAAGAGGATAAGTAGTGCCATAGACACACCAAGGTTGGGAAACACCTCCAAGATCATCCATTCCAACCGCCCACCTGCCACCAATATTTCCCCACTAAACCAAAAAGAGAAGAGAACTCTCTCAGGGAGCACAGATCATTGCCAGCTGAGGTTATAATTTGAGAGAAATCACCACCATCACACTATGCTGAGGGACTTGAGGATAATTTGGTAGCTCAAACAGCAGGCTATGACCATTCAAGTCTTACCCACTGTTTTTATGTTTTTGATACTCTGTTTCTTTTCATGTTTTAATTAAAAAAAATAAGAAACTCCAAAACTTTGTTACATATTAAATATATAATATAGCCTATAAGGTCCAAAACAATTCATCTTCACTCCAGACAGATCAGGCAAGCTGAAAAGTTGGCCACCCATGTACCAAAAACTATCACAGAACCACCAAATGAGACCCAAGGCTGCAGGAAAGCAGCTGAAATGAACTAATATATTTGCTGCCAACTTTCCCCAAGAAAGTTAAACGTATGTATTAACTGTGAACTGCATTTTGCACTTCAAAGAAGCAACAGTGACACCGATTTTCAGATCTTGGGCACGCCGGCATCTTCCCTGCGGTAGCCATTCATTATGGCAAGTACTCAACCAACCTCACACAGCAAGTCCTTAACCATAACGCAGGCATGCATACACATGATTAACACCTACAGCCAGACACAACACACAGTACCTCTGAATTCCTTTCGCTTGTAAAGCTCATGTAGCCACCAGATTCAACTACTCCCTCCCCAGAATGGGTCTCCTGGATTTCTCCATTTTGCTACCATGAAACTCCGAGATGAGACAAACTTCACACTGCAGTTTAGACTAGCAAAAATAATACAAATCCAAAGGAAAAAACTCATTATACTCTTTGCACCAAGTAATTTGCAGATGTGTCGCCAACCAGCAGACCAGGCTGCCCAGAGTCACATCCAGCCTGGCCTTGAATGCCTCCAGGGATGGGGCATCCACAGCCTCCTGGGGCAACCTGTGAACAGTGCCTCACCACCCTCTGGGTGAAAAACTTCCTCCTGATATCTAACCTAAACCTCCCCTGGCTCAGTTTAAAACCGTTCCTCCTTATCCTATCACTATCCACCCTCGTAAACAGCCGTTCCCCCTCGTTTCATCTATCTGTGCTCTTTCCTTTCAGCAGCAAACAATCAGATATGCTCAAAAATACAGCTGGTCCTCATCACAAATAGATCACACAGTGAGTGGATGGGGCTCATCTGAGGTTTAAGTGTACACTTTGGTGGTGCAGGACAGCTGCATCTTCAAGGGAAACAGTGACCCTAAAAATCAGCCCCATTCTTTTTCCTCCCCTCTGCATCACAAAGGGCAGTAACGCAGTGTGACCTATGCCACATCTTATGCCCAAAATGTGAACCAGGAGGCACCCAGGTGGCTGTGACCACAAAGAAACACCAGAACCCCACATGAAGGCAAAGCGACAATTCATATTTAGGCACATTCTCTGCACGAGAAAATTAGGGCTAGAATTGAAGCAGAAATGCAACTCATGTAAAAGACAGCATATTTATAGTAAAATCAAAATAGCTTGAGAACTAAGAAAACAGCAGCTGGGTATCACATTATAGAAAGAAAGCTTTGCCACTGGACAACGCATCCAAGCCAAAATAGGAAAATCATGCTACTGTACTAAAAGCACAGAACAATCAGTGTTGCAGAAGTGCGGCCCAAAGTCCTGAAAAATGGCAGCGTAAAACCATGAGAGGGAGAAAGCATGATGCCCCTTTCTACAGGTAGAAGAAATGACCATTTCAGACATTTCCTTAATGCTAAAGGACTTGGGAATTAGCAATCTGTACCTTCTAGGACACCACCTAGTACTCCTAACCACAGAAGTATAGCGCAGTCTGGTCTCCACCAAGGAGTCTTTCGAAGAACAGAAAGAATATCAGGTAGAAGATAAGTAGTGCCATAGACACACCAAGGTTGGTGGTGATGAGCAGAAACACTAATTTCAAGGATATTTACACTTCACATCAAACTGATAGTGATACTTCACATACCATATCATTAAGATTCTATTTTTAAAACGTCAAATTTTTGGAACTAACCAGAAGTTCAAAAGTGTTGGCTTAGTTCTGCCTTTTTTTTTTTTTAGAGCAATGCCTTATTTACATAGGATAAAAGATGAGATGCTAACACCAGATCTTAGCTCTGCAGATGACACGACAGCATGACTCCTATTACTTTGGCACAGTTACATCACATTTGAAGTGAGCGGATCCAATTGGGTTTGTGCAACATAACATCAATGACATCTACCATAAGGGTGTTTCCTTTTTTATAATGTGTTCCTAGTTTAAAACAAAAAAAAACAAAACAACACACCATTTGAAGACTGTTAAGGCCAATGGTGTTATTTCTCAAATAAAATGTTGTGGGTTTTTTGTTTTTTTTATGAGAATGCTGGGAAGGGTGAAGTCAATACACATCTCCAATCTACACACTTCACAGTGTTACAGTGCACCCAACAGTGGTCAACACAGCAGCTTTTAAGCAACAAATGCCTCATTACCTCCATAGGAAGCTATTAAAATGCTCAGAATGAAAGAACTACCAATGGTTTGGGCTTGGCATCTTTAGGTAATATTACCCAAGGAAGCTCACCCCAGCTGCTTGGAGGTACGATCTCCACGTATTAAGCTGCCCATTTGCTGACTGACTTTGACAATATTGACAGTGAAGTGAAAACATTAAGTAGAAGGCAGAAAATTAATACACAATAATTGGAAGACAAATTTGCAACAAATCTAGAAGTACAGGATTAGCAGGTCAGCTCAATACATTTCACATTCTTCTCAGAACTGTTTTCAATATGACTAATAAAGCATGGCTGAAACTAATAACTGGTGTAAGAAAAAAAAGTATAAATACAGCTACTGTTTGGAAAAATAAGAGCAAACACTTAGGAAGCTAATACATACACAAAGATTTTCCTGCTATTACCTCATTATCTCGTGCTGGTCATAATGCCAACTGCAGGTTAGGAATCTGCTTACAGAAAACAGTTCAATGGGAGTTTATGCCTGTATCACCCAAACTCATCTAGTTACCTACAGAAGTTTTGCATCTCTACCATCCAATGAGTCTAAGGCAACATCCTCCTTCCTAAATGAACCTTCAGAACCACATTGCTAATTAAATTCAAAGAACCGTAGAACGGTCTGGGTTGAAAAGGAGCACAATGCTCATCCAGTTCCAACCCCCTGCTATGTGCAGGTCACCAACCAGCAGACCAGGCTGCCCAGAGCCACATCCAGCCTGGCCTTGAATGCCTGCAGGGATGGGGCATCCACAGCCTCCTTGGGCAGCCTGTTCCAGTGCCTCACCACCCTCTGTGTGAAAAACTTCTTCCTAATATCTAACCTAAACCTCCCATCTCAGTTAATTAGTAGATTAGTAATCAATAAGTTACGCAGCTATACTTGTGGGTAACTGATGCAGGGCAGGTTACACAAACGTATACCTGCTGCTGTTTCATTTCAGAAGAGTTTAGCTCTTCCAAAGTTTACGTTACATTGAGTGAACATAACGTGGATATAAAAATCAAGCCCTAAGAAAGGCTTAAATGCAGAAAGTAGTTAACTTGCCACACTTTGCGTAGGTATCGTGTCTAATTAACAAGACAAAGAAATAGCGATCAGTTTGTGCCTGCAGTTCACACTCCCTTCTCACAGAGGACAAGAAAACACAAGCGAGAGAATTGCTCGATCTGGATCATTCTTCAAGGTGAAGTGAAGGAACAACATCAACTCAACCAAATGCCACCCAGCGAAGCAAGGCAACTCTGTGTCACGGCCACCCTGAGGCAGAGGACAGCCCAGCAGCCACCTGAGGAGTTGAGGGAACCACCTTCAGCCATCATTTTTAACTGAAAGTTAGAAAAACAAAGAATACAGCAGATCTCAAGGAAAAAAATAGGAACACAAATTCACACCTGCACTTTGAGTAGGCAGAAACCTCTCTCTTCTCTACAAACAAACTGAGCAATCCCAACTCTGGTTAACAGTAGAGTTCAAGAGTCACCAAAAGAAAAAGTTTACATTCCCTGTTTTTCACACGCACAAAAGCCAAAACCAGAATCTGTTTTTAAAGGGTCCCTCTTGAACACAGTGGTTTGGAAACACGAGCAGGCACGGAGCACAACTCAGCCTTTGCTGAATTCTGCTGGCAGCACAAATGCTTCTTTCACACACAAATCAAAGTCACCTGGATTTCCCAAATGTACCTACGTTGTACCTAAGCAACAGTTCTCATCTCCTTAGCTATTTGCAGCAGAGGTCCTCACATGGATTAGTCTCTTCCTCTAAAAGCAATAAGTCATGGAAATGGTCAACATTCATGAAAATGCTTTACTGGTATTCCTGAGCAGCCAAGTGTTTAGGAATGCTCAGAAGCAGCTGGCAGACCTTAAGAGCACAGAAACCGGAGATCAGCAGCAAAAGCCCTTCCCAGAACCGCAGGTAATTGGAGTTTTATTTTTAATTTGTCAGTGCATGACTCGAAATTGTCGAGTTCCCAGAGGATAATCATTTTGAAAAAAAAAATATACAAGAATACACAGTAGGATTTGCAAAGACTGTAAATGCCAGAACGATAAATCTTGAAAACGCATAATTTGTTTCTTCCCAGCCTTTCAGAATTAATGGGATTATTAACCGCAGTATATCAGAAATGAGCAGAGTTTAAGCCTTCATTAATTTATGAAACATCTGATTAAGCAGCACTGCCTGTGTCCCTCTGTGCACCAAAACTGTCTGTGCAGTCTTCCTAGAAATAGTCCTACCTCGAGGTCACTGTCATTCATAGGAGCAGAGCTACTCTAGGGCATGTATTCAACATCTGTGCATATAGCCAAGACTACAGCAGCCTATTAAATGACCACAGCTCTAATCAAATAATAATTAAGAAAGAGACAGATTTTAAAACCCTGTAAGAAATGAAGAATCCAAAGCTAAATGCAACTGCATCATCACCAGTTGGGCAACGATCAACGTGGGCATAACGCTCATCAGCCCAAAGAACTGAAGGTGACACTTCGTGGTGAAGATTCTGGCAGCCTTTAAGTCGATGGATTACAATGAGCAATTTCTATCAGCATCAAACAGTCATGATACAGCATTGCAGTCCAAAAGAGCTGGTATTTTGGAACGGCAATATCAGGAGTGAAATTGATGGCACTACGATTTGGCTCGCTCTCAGCTGCAAAGCTCTCTGCTGCAACTAACTGCAATAATCCAACTGGAAGCTGCTGAGTGGCACCTGAAGCTGAGCACCGCAACATCAGCCTAAATTCGATGCATCTGGTGAAGTTTCAAGACTCGCCTGCCCTCAGGAACTGCCCCCTGGCTCTGCAAACTTGTTTTCACAGAGAACAGGGAAAGAGTAGATACAATTGCAAACCAAAATAGCCCCAGGCAACGAAAACACTGAGCATAGAGACATCTCTGTAGCTACAAATGACTGAGAAAGGAAGGAAACTAATTTCCATTACTCTGTTCAAGTCTGGTATTAATGAAAAAGCTCTGAGGGGACCCTAAGGTATTTTAAGAATTTACTCATCAGCCACTGTAAGTACTACATAGGATAAGCATCCATCCCCTGCAGTACCTCCATCCCTCATGGATGGATCAAGATCTTGAGCACCTTTGAGAAACTCCAATCCAAAATTGGTGAGTTCTTAACTGAAGTGTTCTCAGAAATAGAAACATAAGCACACGCTACCCTGCCCTCGATCTTTAGCAAAAAATCTCTGACAAATCAGGCTTTACTGTAATAGCTATGACATACTATGAGGTATTGACGCTTAACTAAAGGAAATACATATATTTAAATCCCCAAAATTGAGTAACAGAAGCACAGAGGAAAAAAATGAGGTGTTATTTGTTACCACTGCTTTTGGTAAAAAGTCTAGAATACACGCGAGCTTCCTCATTTTTTTAAAAAAAAGAGAAAAATAGCAATAGCAATCATTTAGGGGGCTTATTTCATTTCTGTTTGGTTCTTTTCCCCCCTCCTTTTAAATGCAAACCTCACTGTCTGAGGAACATGGAAGGAGAACTGAGCTTGCTTTCGTGACCTGCGTGAGCAGAGCAGAGGGAATGATGGTTTCTTGCAGTACAGCTTGAATACTAATCACAATTAGGAGAAGATGAGAGCATTTTCACCCAGTGGGAAGAGTCACAACAACTGCGCACATGGTATGTGATTAGCAACTGTGAAATAGTGCATTTATAACAGAGCTCATTTGGGGAAATATAAAAAAACCCAAACCTATGTTAAATGTAAATTTGAATTAAAGTAACCAAGGGAAGGAGCTGCTTAGCTGGAATTTAAACACTGTATTACTTGGAATGCAGCTTGCTGTATCCAACTTGCATGCAGAAACTGAGAGGTAGGACCACAGCTAAGGGACCACAGAACAGATTTGAGAGAGGCACAGGTAGATGGTAGAGAAGACCTGTACTGCTTAACTTGAAGTGCAATTTGCACTCAAATTGAGTCATGAAAAATGGCTTTGCTATAAATAGGAGTCTCCTCTATATTGCATGAACCACACACAGCACTGAAACACTACAAGCAATAGCCGCTGGTTGAGCTTAAAGCCACCTTCAATGATAGACCTCAGGCTGTGCAGAGCAAATGCTAGAGAGGGGAGGGCAAGATTAAGGGGCAGGTACATCAGTGTTGCTGATACATGCTGTACCATTTCCTCATTCCCATTTGGAGGAATGCAGAGGCAGATTAATCTCACTGAAATAATTCTCAGGAGGGGATGACATGTAAAAACAGAAACCACAGAACAAATACAATGAAGACAGACTGAAAAAAGCCATTTCCGCATGAGCTTCTCACAAATGGCTGCTTAAGCATAGCATGAACACGCAAGAATTAAACATCCATCTCCTTGCACGTCACAGAGTTACTCAGCAGTGTTCATCGACAATATTTAATCAGCAAGTAACATACATACATTTTGCAGACCACACCAAGGTAGGAGGAAGTGCTGATCTGCCCGAGAGTATGAAGGCCCTACAGACAGTTCCGGATAGGCTGGATCAATGGGGTGAGGCCAATTGAGTGAAGTTTAACAAGACCAAGCAACAGGTTGTGCACTTTGGACACAACAACCCCACATAGGTAATGGCCTCAGCTTGTGCAGGGAGGAAGCTCGTGCTGTTGGAGTCAACGTCCCTCGAGGTGTTCAAGAAACGTGTAGATGAGGCACTTAAGGACATAGTGGTGATTGGATGATCATGGATGACCACTGGATGGTGGTTCATTAGATGATCTTAGAAGTCTTTTCTAACCTTAATGATTCTATGATAGCTGTTCCAGCAGCACACGATGCCTTAAAAACGCACAATGAAGCTGCCAGGCAGGAAAACGTAATGCTAATACCTGGAAACAGGAAGGAAGACTACAGAACACATCATTTTTCTAGGCAGGAAAACAAAACTATATTCGAAAGGAATCATAAAGCTGCAAGACAAAATGATTTCTGATCTAATTTAAAGGATTATCTAAAAACCTAATAATCTCCGCTTGTAATTAGATAAATGGCATACACAGATTGATTAAGCTTGTCATTTACAGCAGGAGTACACATTCCTCTTCTATACAAAAATGGAAAGGATGCTCAAATGGAATATTATTAAACTGAGAAATACCGGTAGGTCAAAGCTAAACACCCATGGGAGGTACATTTTTTAACACATAGATACCTTTACAGTACTTTGGATTACCCTGAAAAGTCACTTTTCCACATTATTGGTTTATATTCTTTAAATTAAAAAAAACAACCAACCAAAAAAAAAAGGCTCCACAAAAAGTCTTTTTTTTTCCTGCCCCATTTGTGGATGGCTGTCTGCCTTCTCCATAACACACAGAGGCACGTACAGCCAGGGTTCAAGCATCATTTGCCACTACAGGTTGCTCGGAGAAGATATTGCCTTGCTGGGTCTCATTCATCAGCACGCCTTGCTAATTTTGGTAAAGAGCAAGCAAGCAACGGTGGGAACAACAACAAATGAAGACCATCCATTTAGCTGTCACCTCGACCAATTTCATTTTCCACTTAACTGTTACCACCTCAAATGCTCTCATCTTCTCCAGGCACTTCCCCAGAAATGCAAATGCCAGATCTTCCCCTGAAGTGCCTACATAAAGGAGAGTTCCCCTCCTCAGCAGTTCTAGAGGACAGAAGTGGTGAAAGACAACAAAGTACATGCATATCACGCCAGCCACACGTCGTGTTGTATGAGCAAGCAACTCTAAAGCCTGATGGCTTTAGAGTATAATAATATTATGTATGAGTATAATATATTATGAGTATAATATAGTGAGTATAATGAGAGCATTCGTTATTTTCTTTAAGTTCTGAAAACTACTGAAAATATACCACAACGACTTTTAGTCTGCGTTCTGTATAGACCTGGTACAGACATGTGCCCTTCCAAGTATTCACACATGACTGTGTTTAAAGCTCCCCTACCTGGCTCAAACCCCAGAAAGGAGAAGCAACAAAGTGTTCCCATTATTCAGTACAATGGAGTATGCACTTGCATCTCCTAAGCCTTCGTGAATACCAAAAGAAGAAAAGGTAACACATCTTACAAATGCTGACATGTAAGGAAAGGAATCATCCCATGAGTTGTATTAGAGCTACTCAGTTTGAATGCGGCAAGACAGTACACTAGTACACTGAGGACGCTAACATAAACCTAACACCACTAATGACCGAGAAAACCTGGCTTTTCCAAGTGAAAGCCTGCTACTTGGGCTGGTAGGTGAGAGGCTCCATAAAACTGTACGATCAGCAACCTGTACTTACAAGCTCCTCTGCAAATTTTTAATTTATTGACACTGAAAACAATTGCACAGGACTCTACACGAAATAAAAGACTCACTCAATACCTGCCCTGGATGCGTATGATTCAGGCTGACCTCCCGAGTCAGACAAAACGCTGATAGCTGCAATAATAACAAGTTACTTTGGGCACAATGCCTCATCTCCTGAGTGCAGCAAGTGGACTGTACACTTACATTCCATGAATGGGAGTGTAACAGCTCTGAAATTCCCAGAAGGCTAGCCACTTACCCTAGACCTTAATTTAAACAACTCTGACAACCCCCCCAACCTGTCCCTCCTACCTTCTCCAAAAACCCCAACAGAATCATAAGCATAATCCATGCAGTAAACAGGAATGCAAGTCTTAGAGTACATAAAAAAGAAAAAAAATAGTCTTGAAGGTAAATATTGTATGATACCATTTGATTGGTTTTAAACCACCAATATTGAAGTAGGCAAATAATTTCTGTTAAAATAAGACATCAGAGCACAATGCTCCGCACGCCTTCTGAGAACACCTGGGAAACCACAGAATGGCAGGGCTTGGAAGGGACCTCTGGAGATCATCTTGCCTAGCCTCCTGCTAAAGCAGGTACCCTACAACGAAAGCAGGTACTCTACAACAGGTCACACAGGTAGGCCTTAAGATGGGTCTTGAATATCGCCATATAGAAGTAGACTCCACCACCTCTCTGGGCAGCTGTTCCAGTGCTGCATCACACTCAAGAAATACTACTCTTCCTATAAAAACTGCAGTTTTATTCCTAAATGTAGTCGGCCACTTAAAAGCTTACTCAAGTGGTGTCTTTCATAAGTTTATTCTATAAAATATTGGTCACTGAATAGTAAGTAATTACTTCATTTTTACTTTCCCAAAATATCTTTATTCCTAAATATTACATAGATACACAAAATCATTCTTAAAAAAATCAATGTGTTTTATTTCTAGGAGTTCACAGATATTCAATGACATTTCAGAGTTATTAACTGAACAAATGGGAAGTACTTATTTTAAGAAATAGCAGGAATTGCTCCAAAAATCCTCTTATGGAGAACACCTAACACTGTGCCACTTATTGTAACGTAACGTTTTGCAAGCAGTTGTTCTCCTGTAATTGTAGAGCTTATTACTACCTTATTACTGCAAGAGGTGGAACTTAAGTCTGGGTTTTCCCTACCCTGTATGAGTAAATATGAGAAAACGTGACAGAAGCCCAATACTGACAATCAAGTTTTCTCTCCCCTTTACACACACACACACGAAAAAAATCACTCCAGCTCCCAAATTCTTCAGAAGCATGAGAGTAGGAGAAAAGAACGAAGCATCACATGCAAGAGCAGTTGGAAACAAAAACCTCAAACAGTTAAAAAGCAGTGATCACACAGAATTGCACGGCCAATAAAAGAACCAACAGTGGGTTATAAGCTATTCTTTGTTTATGGCATGAACGAAACACATTTTGTGCAGCATTTTATTTCAGCCAGGTTATACATAAAGGAAAATGTATTTATGCGTAGCCACGATTTCCAGAGTACTTGTCATTTCTGAAAAGTTATATATCTGATGTTTTAACTGTAACAGCCTAATACCCAGAAGTCAGTATTCTAATTGAGCTCATCTATGTCACAGAGTTGATATAAAAAAACAACCCTCTTCCAGCTACCCACAGACAGGAGTAAATACAGAGCATGCATTATACATATTACACACTAAGCGCTCAATTTCCTTCCCAGTCTGGTATTAACACAGTGAAAGCATTCAAAGAAATTGCATTGCAAGGAGAACGCGTTGCTCTGGAACACTGTGAACTGCATGGCTTTACTGGTATGGTCAAAAGAAACCGTGCAATAAATGACACAAACTAAGGGCATCTTCAACCAGCTTCCAGCAGGTAAGGAGAGCCATGCAGCTCTCCTCACAACATTGCTGCAGAGGAATAAAACTCAGCAATCTGGCCCAGCTTGCTTCTGGCTTTATTCACGTTTTCCTTCTTTCTCTCACTTATCATCCTCTGCATCCCAATATGATTGGGCTTTATATATTCTTCCCATTCCTACTGCTTTTCCTTTCACCTTCCCCTTCTCTTCACGCCAAATCCTCTCATAATCCTCTCTCAGAAAACAAGAAAAAAAGTATCAGACCCTTTTCTCAAATTAAAGCTCATGACCAGGATTTGAGGTCATAGCTCATAGAAACTAATGACCTTGTGAAAAGCAAGTACACTAAGTCCACAGAAAAAGCAGAATGTATGGCTGGCACCCACAACATCACCTATAACCCCAAGTCATCTCCCATCAACCCACTGTTTCATATCCAATCTGATCAAATTGATAGGAAACCACTGCTTTAAAATGGCATAACTGCTCCATGATCTCACCTGAGACACTGAGGAGCTGAGCACAGAGCTGTTCCAGGAGCTCTGACTTAGGAGAAGCCAGGCCCTAAAGGAGTTTCTGCATCCAAGATGTTCTAGGCCTCTTCATTTCTTCCTATACTCTATTTCAAGATACTGTTAATTCTTGCCAGCTATTCAGGAAGAATTCACAAAGTAGTCCAGTAGGTCTTTCCTAAAAGATGCAATGAATGTGGATACTCATCCTTCCAAGCTTGTTTTCAGAGACGCATCCGCCATCATTAATCCTCCCTTACTATTCTAGAAGCGCGCAGGGAGAAACCACAGGCTGAGATGCCAACATGATGATGGCAACTCCGTATATCCCTGCTGTAAATCTAACAAGAATATCTGTGCGTTTCCCTATTCCTGGATGAAAAGTATGACATTCCTTAGGAATATTCTAGGAAGTGATAACGACTGCCTTACTAGAGGATTCCACCAGGCTTTTGGCAGAGCAGTATTTAACATGCAAGTCTTAACCAGCTGGTTGCAACCTACAGTTCAGAAACTCTTCTTTCTGCACAAACGAACGCTTGCAAATAACATTACTGAAGTTGGTACCGTAGTGCTTAGAAAACAATCTTTGTTGATGTTCTGCAGAATTATTACAAAAAAATAACAGTGAAGATTTCTTTTTTTTTTTTAGCTGATAGTATCTCAGGGGACATACCGTTGAATACAAAGCTATTCAGAATAAGTCTCACAGAGATCTGACTGCAGAGGTACTACAGCAACCATCCTTCCAAATATTAACACAAAGGAAAGCTTTTCTCAGGCAAATAATTTGCGCTTCCATACGGATTCAGCGATCCAGAATCAGAAAAATGCCACTCGGCCACCTCTCTAAAATAACAGGAAAGCATTCATGAGCTGGATTTACTATTAGCATGATGCGGTTCATTAAGTATGCTACTGTCTTCATTGGTACAGGAAACTGTTTATAATTCTGCTGGACGTGTTCAAGCTTCCCTTTCACTAGGGCTGGAAATGAAAGAAACTTCCAGATAATGCAAGCCAAACATCTGGCACATTCAGAGAACACTTGCATGCTAATGATAGTGGGAGAAGTAATCTCTCTCATCAGCTCATTTCATAACAATCATGTAGGTTGTGTGGCAAGATAGGAAGCACAGAAACCTTTTTCTTTCCCCTCCCCATTGGGCACTTAGATTTGTCTCATTTGCTGCACATATCTGCCAGCATCCCAGATGTCTGTGAGCTACAAACCAAGGACTACATCAGCACTGCCACTACTTACTGATTTTACGTTCCTGCAGGTCTGCTACATTTAGGACACGTTTCTCAGGGGTTGTATGTATAAATGTTTGCTCTTAACAACTGCAATCCCTCAGCCATTTCCAGCTGAGCCCTCGCAGAGATCCTGCACGAGGAGCAAAGAGCCACGGTGTTTAGCCCTGAAGGTTAAGGCTGTTCCCCTCAGCAAGGATGATGAGAGACAGGGCTAAAGGCAGTGCTGCTGCTTGCAGGGGGGCACGTGGAGACATCTGGGACACAGTGCCCACCGGGACTGGAACTGGAGAGGTTCACCTGACAGCAAGCATACCCACAGGGCCTCGGCTCAAATGCTGATCAGAAAGATCCGAAAAGTGGCATCACTCAGGCATATACCACGTGGAAACCTTCTTCACTGAGTTAAGTCACCGTGAGCAGGGAAAAAAGTTACATCATAATACAAGCAACAAGTCCACCCTCCCGCAGGATGGTTCGTGTTGCACTCTCAAGTCCCCGGTGTTGATGCAAGGCCACAATAGCACGAGGCCTTGGATCCATCAATCACCTTTCCTTGGGAGAGCTCTGTAAACACCAGCACCAGCCTTGAGCTATGTCTAGCGCGGAACTCATCAGCTGAAACAAGTGTAGTAATATCCATGGTCTACCACGGCTCATGAATTCCTGTGCGGTCTCCACTTCCAGCTGACGCTGGGAAATCCGGGCAAGTCTAAGCTATTACATTTTAAATTACAGGACCATAAGTTCTTATCCTGCTCCCTGCCTCTAAGGAAAGTCTCACCTATGGTGCGTTCAATGTTCAGTACGTTGGAATCACACCGGAACAAAGAACAGGAGGCAAGATTTGCTTGCAAAGGCAAAACCAGAAGCACCAGAAGCTCCTCAAAAAAACAAATAGGGCACTGCACAGGTCTGATGTGATTTCAACTGTACAAATTAGAAAATGTCTCCAAAGGTACAGAAGCAGACCGAGGCATTTATATCTCACAAAATCCCCCAGGCCATACTGTATCAAAGCAGCCCAAGCTCCACTGAATCGGACAGAGGGCTGCCAACCTAAGCCATCACATCACTTGGCCTGCTTCTCACATCCCCTCACACCATACTTTGGACATTTCAGAAGGTGCAGCACTAGATTCTCTGATTGAGAAGCTCCAAAGCATGCAGGAAGCAGAACTTGAGGCACAGAAGCACTGATGAATACAGAGCTCTTCTCAATACGCAGTATTACTAAAGCAGCTGCTCAGTGGGCTGATCAGGGAACTTCTCAAATTCAGTCACCCAAGTATCAAGCGTGCTGGAAACTCGTTACAAAACTGTTAAAGGAAGGGTACAGCGTGAAAGTGCATCACCAAATTAAAATTAAATGTCATTTATTTATAAAACAACTGTGGAGATTTATGGATCAACAACAGCTCTGTATCCCACCCTCACCTTCAGACCTACTGTGTCACACAGCAGCTGTGTTTCTCGGCAGCTCCAGATCTGAGTGCTGTGATTATGACCGTGCTCAAGGTGGGACTTCTCAAATTTTTACCATCGGCTAACTTGTAATCAACGCCTGCTTTCCCAAGACCAGTCGTGTAGCAGGGCCAGCACGTGCTGTCACTGCTTGAAACCATGGAAGCACTTTGCAATGATTCTACAAGAGCAATAAAAACAACATCAACAATCTCCCTGCAGCATTCTAAGGCTTTTCTGGCTGCTGGCGGAAAAGAAAGCCCATGGCTGGGATTGGGCAGGTGCATACTGTTTACTGACTGTGTGTAGATCTGGAACTTGCAGTTGAGGAACCTAAACTCTCCTTCCGATACCTAAAAGCACCCTGGCCTTCAGAAGCAAGCTGCAACAAACCTTACTTGTCTGAGTGAATCATCAAAAGTTTCATCTCCAAATCTTCACATATCATTTGTCACAATCCTACTCTCTTCTTCACTCACCCATCTAACACAGCATAAATTGTTAAAAACAAACATTTATCTTATTTATAATATAATGCGTGTTGGTATGCTGGGAATGAAGCAATGGTAACTTTCTGGAAACGTGGAAGCACAAAATCTGTTTTAGCATCTCCAATGTCACGTGGAAAGTAAAACCAGCTTACGCATCAATCCATCGCAGTTCCAAAGGCAAAGCACCAGCAGTATTCAAAAGAGAGAACTATTTAAAGGAAAAAAAAAAAAGTCAAGCTGAATTTCACTTCAAAAAAAAAGGTATATTAAAAAGATAAAAGGATATTAAACTGCTATAAAACTTTAGGAAACATTTAGCGCTTTAATAGAGCTTGCAATTCTTTCTGTACATTGTGATACGAAAGCCTTATTCCTGAAAGCCTGGATTTTGTTCCGGATTTTTGCACTGAAACCTTACTGATATTTCTCTGTCAAACCAACAGTTGATATCTATCCGTGCATGAACTTGCTGGCAATTTAGCTTATGGTCTACTCAGCTAAGTGGAACCTGCATTAAAGCAAGCGGGGCACCACCAAAACAAGGACTGGAGCTCAGAAGTACAGGCTGCTGAAGCACTGAATCAGCTGAAGACTGCACTGTAGTTACTGTATACTTTTGCACACGTGTCAAATATACATGTAAGTATACTCATATATGTGGAAGTATACACTCACGTACAAGCACAACAGTAGTGCTGCTGTACAACTACACCATCTGAGAGCACTAAAAGAAATGTGAGCCTAAGAAATACTGTTTTCAGTGGAATTTGGATCAGGCTGTGCATTATTGCAAGCAACAATCTCCAAGTTCAATTGCATCTTCTAGCTTTCCGGCATCACCTCAGCACAACTGGAAAACTGTATGATGAAGGCCAGCATGTGATCATCCTACGCTGGGGAAAAAGGAAAAGAAAGTGTTCCATAAAAACCTCTATACATATAATACAGCAAATGGCATTGATCACATTTGAAGGAAAGCCTTCTGTGAAACACTTCAGCTCCATCGGGGCAGATAACTTTCAAGCACTGCGGGTGTAACAGCCGCTCCTTGATGAGAAGCTCACTACAGCAAAAGGAGAGCACAGCAGCCACAGCTAAGGACAGGGTGCCACTGCGTTTGGCTCGTTTTCAGTAGAGCTCTTCCACCTAACCTAATCTTATTATTTCTCCAGGCATGTGAAGAAAAGATACTGGCTATAGGATTTTCAATTTCAGTAAAGAGATATAAAGCCAGAAGAGCACCATATGTTAGACTTCAATATTGGTTTTGATCACAATTACTCTGGGAAGGGATGATCCAGCCAAATTGCATTTGACTGCAGTAATGCCATAAACCCTGAAGGACCACGTAGATCACTGTAGTGTTCCTAGAGAAATAACAACTATTAGAAACTGTGCTACCATTGGAGAATTGAATTTTCCAGATACAAAGAGCAAATAACGCAAACGACAGTGTAATTTGTGTACTCTCATACACGATTGATTCAGTGGATAACCTTTCTATCTGTAAGAAATAAGGTTAATTCATACTTGATTTTCAGAGAATTCACTCACGGAAAGTAAACTGGATTTGAATGGTAATAAGCCGATTAAACAAAATGGAAGAACAAAAGAAAACAGATTTGTAATTGAGGGTTATCAGCATTTGTTTAGAAATTAGGAGAACTTACTAGAAAAGCCAACTGAATTGAGGAGCTCAGCTGTCTGAAATGAAAGCGGCACGGATATCTTCAAATCCAAGGTACCCAAGCCTTCAGTGCCGCAAGGAAGAAAGAGGGAAAGACTTCCAAGCAGACTTTTGGCTGGTATGGGAGCAGTCAGACAGCTGTACTTGATCTTTTCGGTCCCTTCCAACTAAGCCAACTGCTCTCTTCTACTCTAGGATGGTATTTTTTTTTCTATGAATGAATGCACACTCAATAACACGCCTACATTAGAAGGCTTTCAGTGAAAGCAAACAAACAAAAAAAGACAAAAACATACACAATGAAGAGACCAAGAAAATAGGATACAGTAGGAATTGATGTAAAAGAATCACAGGAAGATTTTTAGGTCCAAACACAGTGATTCCTGTTTTTGATAGCTATACACAATTTTTTGATGTTACGAGTAGGAAGGATCAGGAGAGGAATGCTCTGATGACATGCAGAGCAAACAGGATTGGGGAATGATAATCTAAATACCAAAGGCCATTTTGGACCTTAGTATAGTATTTGAGGAAGGGTATCGATAGTGAAATAAATAATGTGACGAACACAAGGGCACAAAAGAGGAAATCATAAAGTTTTCAACTCCATGTTATGGGCCATTGAAGAGTTAGATCCCAAGTTTTGAACTAAACGGCACACAAAATGGAATATTGCTAAGATGTATCTTTTAACCAGGATACTGCACACAATTAAAGAGCAAAAAATAAATTATTCATGTTTTCAATAAAAGAATTTTCTGCCAGCCTATAAAACTTACTTCAGGGGCGCAGAGACAAAGTATTCCTCCCATTGAATTTCCTTCCGAAAGCATGAAAGCAGTGGGAGAATGTGACCAAATTTAATATGGGTTTAACAAAAGGTAGCTTGTGACAAACTAACCTAAGAGATTACTTCATCAGATAACATTCTCTAAATGCTGTAGATCTCATTAATCGGGATTAAAGCAGAGCATTCAGCAGCATCACATGGGAACCTGTTAGCTAAGCTGCAACCAGCACAGCAATTTTGAGATGGGTGAGCATCTGGTTCCAGGGGAGACAACAGCAGAAGTCCTGAAAACTTAAGTGATTATTGTAGGGTCTTAAGAATCTTCTTGGAACTGATCTTATTAAACATTTCCCCTAATAACTCTGTCGTCAGTATTAGGAATAGGCCAGTAAGATACAATACAATGGGGCTAGAGATACTGGAAGAGAAGACGGACGTTGCACATAAGTAATTAGATGCCCTGAAGAAATGAAGTAGCAGAAAGAGGAGAAAAATTCTTGGAAGCACAGCACGAAGTAACGTACTCGGGGACTACAAGAGGTTCCACACTGTGTTGTGCACCTCCCAGTGAAAATTCCAAAGGAGAACCAGCGACTTACAGTTAACTGCAACATCATCATAGTGAATAACGAACAGCATCTAGGTGAAAAAAAGCGAAATTGACCCTTGATTCTAGAGTGTAACTCCAATAGATATGAGAAAGCAATAGTATTACCAAAGTGAATGCTGATCACGTGCACAAATAAATGCAATGCATAATCTTCTTCAGCACAGAGGAAAGAGGAATTTGACACAAAAGTACTCACAAAGACAGACAAGATATCAGCAGAAATCATTTTCGGTGCAAAAAACACTCATGCCTGCATCTACCCAGGAATAAAAGAGAAAGTTTGAGTGGCAGAAGCTCCATGTTTCCAAGAGCACCAGGGACAAAAGACGACCCTTTGGTTTAAGAAGGGCTCAATACGTACTCCAATGATGTTGGGGCTGCAGGAACGAGAACCACAGCTGGAGACATGGGTGCCCCTTTGCAATCATAAGCTCTGAATACATATTCCAAATTGTGAAGGTGAATCTGATTTGCATCCAAAGCTGTACGTCACATCTCAGCCTCCAAATTTCAATCTCGGTATTAAACTCCACAAATAACCTTTACAAGCTCACTTTGTGAAAGCTTTTCTATTTTTTTTATTATTATTATTTATTTTTGTTTAAGAAACTGCTTGAGGATAATGGACTTTTCAAGAAGAAGAAGTAGTTATAAAATCACACAACCTCAGCAAGCAGAAATCAAGTTTAGCGCTGAACATCTCCAACCAATGCCTGCAGCGCATGAGGAACCAATTCTCACTTAACATCTTTAACCCTTACAATAGAATAAGCAAAGACCAGAACCCAGTATGGCCAGTTCATATTATTGTTAGGCCTAACAGCTTAAACTGCTTTCATATTGTTATTTTCACGTATCTAAGAGCAAATAAATGGTTTTTCACCATAAAGATCCGTCTTCTATTCCCAACACAGACGTTGCAAATCCCAGTAAATCAGTAATCTCATTTAATAAAAATCTTGAAAAAGACAAAAATAAACCAACAGCCTTGAGCAACACTCCCCATCTTTGGGAAGAGTATTAAAAACTTTGCATCACAATTTTATAGGCGACTGCCTTGCTGGCAAAGCTATTACACCTGAGCAAATACGACACAAGGTGACAATACAATTATTCCAAACAGTGATTTAGCACAAGTAGGTAACTATAAAGAAGCCACAGAGCCCCAAACTTCTTTACAGTCTGCCTATTCACTGTCCAAGGTAAGGCATGAAACACAGCAATTGGAACTAACTTTCTCACCTCTGCAGCTCATTACAACGGCTGAGAGAGGAGCAGTTCATCATTAAGCAGAGTAGCACTCATTAGATCCCACTCTTATTTCATAGGGTTGTAACTGCAAAGCCACGTGGATTCTGTTCCTTTAACCTGAGCACTAACTCCATAGATAAAAATGCACCAAATAACCCCAGCTAACCAAAGCCCTCAGGGCAAGGAAACCTAAAGCAGTAGTTGCAGTCAGGTGTGAAGAACTGGGAATTTACGCACAAAGTCTCAAGCTCCCTAAAGCGCAACTCAGACCTGCCAAAATCCACAGCACATTAATATTAACATCATGAATTATTTACTCTGTCCCCCACACTATTAGCTTACCAGCTCCACCAATTAGACGACTTCATAGGAAGGAACAAAATACGGACCTAGAGTTAACCTTACACAGGAGGGTGTTATCCTCGTGTAACTATGGGGCTTTCTTCTTCTGTATGAAAAAATGCACGCACATACACACGTCTGTTTTTCCGTCCAATGACACCTAGGATACGATACAACTGTTCTCCATACTAAATGGGATGGGATCATCAATCAAATCTAGTTTTATTATTATTATTTAAACTACGGTTTGACTTTAGATTGACGGCAGCGTTGCAATGAGCGCTGTGCAAGGAAACTGCAGGAGTCTAAGAATAACATTTAGTGAAATAAGATCAGCAGCCCAAGTAGCATGCCAAGAATTGGGAAAAGAATTGTCATGCAGAAAAAAAAAAGTTAATGCAGAGTGTTTTCAAGTTAAGATCAAGTAATACCGTTGTGAAATAGACATTTAGAAGATTGCCTGTGCTATGAGAAAGAAGGGATTAGGAGGATAGAGGGTAACAGAAAGTATTAGTGGAGCAGTTACTGCATATCAACAAATGAGCCGTGAATAAGGCTGTGAGCTTATGAAGCCCTGACTCAAAAAACCTGCAGAAACGAGCTAAAAAGCAACCCGGCACGTCAGGCTGTTAGACAAGGGCTTCCCCAAAACAAACCGCTCTCAGGGCGCAGAAAAGAGCCGCGACAGCTCCGTTTTGCAACGAGCACCGAATACCAGCATAAATAATTGACAAACAAACGCCAAGACCTTTTCTCCATCGCTGCAGGGAACCTGGCTGATCTCAAAGTGGCACGGAGGAAGCCCTGCTAAGCCACCACGCCACTTTCTGTGCCGGTTCCCCTCGCTCCAACACAACCAGCAGTTTGCGGTTTCCCTGACCAAAACTGAAGAATAAATAAGATGCTGCCTCAAGGCAATCCTGCAGCTGATACAACCCCGAGGGAAAAGCAAAACGCAAGAAATCCCACCGTCTGTGACTCAGCGGCACAAAGTTTGCCCGGCAGGGCTCTGCAGCAAGTTTTCCTGCCTGCTCTATGCGCACAGCTCGCCACGACCCCCGCTGCACTACTCAACCTCCAGCCCAAACCCAAGCCAACACAGCACGGCAGCGATCCCAGCCCGAGGCGCAGAGGGGAAGAAATACCTTGGCACATGAGGCGGAGAGGCGCAGCACTGCTCAGCATCCCTGCGGCCCGGCTGCGCCCGCACACAGCTGCGCCTGATGGCAGCGAGCCGCTCTCCGAGAGCCGTGGGAGAGCACTAAGCTCCTTACTGCTCAGTGCCGTGCGCTGCCTGGAAGGAGGGTGCCCGGTGCGAGATGGGAGCTCGCTTCACTTATCCTCATTAAATTTGAAAAGCGTGCGCTGAAACGCCTGCTTGCCAAAGCCTGCACAGACTCGCAACGTGAATTGATGAAAGACTGCATGGGAATACCGTCTCGTCAAGTTTATTAGAAGTTGGGCGGTCCATGAGAACACCCCCTCTGCAGCGAGCCTGCCTGAGTTTGGGCTAAGCTTTAACAAGGTCTGTTCAGAGGGAGAAGTGCAACTGGAGACTCAGCTGCAAAACGCAGAAATACCTGAGGGCAGCTGGGGGGTACCTGACCCACAGGACTGATCTGGGAGCTGGTGGCTGTCTCCTGAAGGGCCTTGGTGGCCAAAGGGGAGTCACAGCTGAGGCTGTGTGCCTAATGATTATTAGTATTGTTAGAGTTGGAAGGGACCCTCTAAAGGCCATCTGGTCCAACTCCCCTGCAATAAACAGAGACACCTGCAGCTCCATCAGGAACTCAGAGCCCCCTCCTGACCTTGTGTGACTCCAAGGACAGGCATCTACCACATCTCTGGGCAACCTTACCAGAGCCTCACATTGTTATTCTAAAAAACATTTTCCTCATATCCAATCTATACCTCTCCTCTTTTAGTCTAAAACCGTTTCCCCTTGTCCCATCAGACAGACCCTGCTAAAGAGCCTGCCCCCCTTCCTTCTTACAGTTCCCTTTTAGATACTGACAAGCTGCCACCATAGCATCATACCTATCACAAAGCCATGCTCCTTCTTTCAAAAATATGAAAAAATACCGCAGAACATCAGTTACTTGAGACCTTGTGCTGAGACTGAAATCACTCTTTTAAAAAATATATATACAGAATAATCTTTCACAACTGTCTCAGAGTTCTGATCCTCATACACGAACCCTGATCAAAAGGGTTACTCAGTAGGACGTGCAGTTCTTAATTTCCTTCAAAAGGATCTAACTCAACTAGATAAATGAGACAAAATGGAAAAAAAAATATTATCTTTATCCTTAAAGACCAAGACTATTGTTATTGATATAAAAATGCAACTGAAAAATTCTACAATTAAGACATGCATAAATTAAAAAAAAAAAAAAACAAACAGAATTGAAACTTGATTCTAGCATCTGTCCATTAGCTTGACCTTTCCCTAGGAAAGGCACCTGCCCATAGCCCAAGGTGCTGGCTCTCCTGCCCTAGAAGCACTGTGTGCCCGTGTTCTCCAAGCACCGAGCCCAACTCCTGCTGAACCACAGCCTGCTTTCTGCCTGCCCAGCATCAAAGGAATTCCTACAGGGAGAAAGGACGATACAGGAGAAACTGCTGCAGAGAGAAAAAATCTTATCTCAGTGCGGATGAGTACATTAAATATTTAATATGGTACAAACATGTTATTGTTGTTAGTTTTGTGTTTTCTTGGAACGTTGTCAGAAGGAACTAATTCACCTGCCAGTCTGGGATAATTAAGATCTTCACATATACAAGTTAGTTTAGAAGTGTGAAAAGCTGACAAATAATGACAGTCCATGTGAAAACTATTTATTCATTCATTTCTTTACCTTTTGTAAGGGTCCTACGTACTTCACCAATGTTGCTGATATTCAAACGCTCTCCTCTGACCTCATCCCTCACATCAAGAGGGTCTGTCTGCCTTGGGAAAGCCAGTTCAGTTCACCACTGACCCAGACCAACAGACCTGACATAGGGCAAAGCTGCCGCATGGCTCTGATCCTACTCAAGTCACACACGGGTACAGAAAGGGAAGGTCTTCAGTACAGTCTCTTAAAATATATACTCGTACAAAGTTACTTTCCATCTTCCAGCTATTTTAAACACCTTATGTGACACAAAGATCATTGGAAATAATGGAGTGAGTCCTCACAAACCACAGACCTGGACATATGAAGGAGAAGCAGGCAAGTGGGACCAGTCAGCCCCTATTTACCCAAGCTCGGTCATGCCTACCAAAGCTGACTGACTCCTGTGATGAAATGCCTGGTCTGGTGGATGACAGGACAGCAGCTGTCATTTTCCCTGACTCTTACCATGCTTGCAGCACTGTCCTTCTCTGTGCTCTTGTATTCACATCAGGATGGCACGGTCAGCACGCAAAAAAGGAACAAACTGAACATTTGCTTGAACAGTGGGGCTCTGACTGGGCGGGAGGAGAGACAACAGGCACACACTGAGGGAAGCCAGGGGATAAGGGAGGTGGGGATGCCTCCTTCCCATGAGGACAGCAAACCTGTGCAGCCCTGGTCCTCACACCTGATGAGACAGAGCCCATGGCAGTCTGCTCTAAGTGAAAAGATAGGCCAGAAAGCCTTTGAGGCACCTCCCAGAGTAAGAATTCTCGTCACCTTTGGTATTATCTACAAATTACACACTCACATAAGCAGGCAGTGATTTCTTTCATCACTGAGGAGCTGCTAAATATGACTGGGAGACAACAGCTACAACTTAGGAAAGAAAGCAGCATCGTTAGATCAAGTCCTCAAGTTACCAGCATACACATTTCTAGTTAAAAGCAAGACCACAGCTGGACAGAAAAGCTGAAAATACTCATGCTTTTAAGATTTTAACTAGTTTAGTTGAGGCAAAGGCAAATCCTTGCAGCTGTATGGGTGTCACTCATTTTCAAGAGACAAACTCGACCAGAGAGGTTGTGGATGCCCCATCCCTGCAGGCATTCAAGGCCAAGCTGGATGTGGCTCTGGGCAGCCTGGTCTGCTGATTGGCGACCCTGCACATAGCAAGGGGTTGAAACCAGATGATCTTTGAGGTCCTTTTCAATTCGGGCCATTCTATGATGATTCTGTGTTGTATAATTACACCAGACAAAATACAGATGTACATGCAAGACAATCCCAACTAATTCTCCTGCCCTTTGCGGGGGTTTTGGCACCAAGAGGCAGGGCGTAAGGCACAGCACAGGGCAGAAGGAGCTGAAAACACACGGTGCAAAGACAGACCTGCAGCCTGCCCACAGGGAGGGATTACAGCAGCCCCACGGAGCTGTCATACCACAAATCCAGGAGGAACAGTAATTGGTTTACTCAAGTTTGTTAGCGACATAATTCCATCACAAATGCCTCTCAAGGAGAGTTCATTCACGGCGCTAATTTTGGTTTCTTTTCAACAGCCCATTTGTTCTGTAGCACTATAAATATTACGTGAATGAAAATCATGGGAAACGGCTATTCTGCACTCCAGCATTTTATTATTAGATACGTTTCTCAAAAAAGCCCACAAAGCTAATTGTATCCACATTTACATAGCTCCTTTCACAAAGTGTACTGAGGACTCTTCGTAGAGCATCAAATCACAAACCCGCAGCACTGACTACATGCAAACAATCCAACATATTCCATATGCAGCTGTGAGGACTGCCATAAACATTTATATTCACGCCGGTTCATCTGTGCTGGGATTAACTGAGTGAGAAAAGCTGGCCAAGGACACCTATTTAAAGATCCAGCGGGTTTAAGTAGATGGAACCGGCGCACTAACTTCTCATCTAAAGTACGGCACAGCTAATGACTGCATAACCTGTACTTCTTTCTGCAAAGGTAACATTTCGTGCAAAATCCCTCTCTGTCGTACCAAGGAGATTGTGTTTGATGGGCAAGAAGGCCATGTGGTGGAGGAGCCCTGGATCCTTTTGCAGAGCTAGCGGGGAAAGGAGCCCGCTGCAACACGTGGCCCTTGGCAGAGGAAAACGTGGGCATGCTTACAGCCTGGGACCTGGTAAGGTCTGCATCTCTGTGCAGGCTCAGAACTCAGTCCAAGGCTGAGTAAGTCAGCGCTCCCTACCTTAAGCCAAGTGAATCCCAGCGACTAAGGCCCAGAGGAGCCTGCTTTCTTCCAATCGCCTCCCACGTCCTTCACAACAAGAAAACTGGAATACCCAGCCAGATCAGGAATGGAGAAGTCTCTCATTCCCCTCTTAGGAAACGAAACAATTCAGGGTCGGAAGACAAAGAGAACACACCACTTCGATATGCATGAAAATGCTTTGAGAATGGGGATATTCTCAATTCTTGCAGACATCCCTCACCTCTGCTGCTGAATCCCTGACAGCAAAGCAGGCTTTACCCGATTGCAAAGACAGATTAAGAGATAACTGCTCAGTAGCCTGGTGATCAGGCTCTTTAAAATACCACACAGAGAAAGTCCCAGGACTGAAACTCCTTCTGTTGGCATGGTTCACAGAGAAAATGGGAGCTCTCCTTAGCCCGTGGAAGAAAGAGGATAAAAATCATTCTGCATCCTTTTGTTCATTTTAAGCCAACGCAAGTTCAGAACACCAGTGTATGTCCAAGCAATTAAAGTACAAAAAAGAAACAAACTACCCAAGTCACAATCCCACAGTTAGTGGGAATTGTGACTGTAATTCTCTCTCTTTGCCCTCAGAATGACTGAGAAAGGTGTCCCAGAAGGGCTCTTTCAGGTAACGCAGTAGTAACCACATCTGGCAACACCCTCATGCCATGGTCATGCCCCAGGAACCGTCTGGCCATTTAGATGCCTACACACTTCTATCACTTGGCCAACAAGGCACAAATACCAGCTGTGAAAGCAGTTTCCTGCTGTGAACACCAACGCACGAAGCCAGCAGATCCACAGGCACGTGCCATGGGCCTGGCTTCCCTCACTACCATACCAACAGAGGTGCGAGCAGCTGAGACGCAGATATTTATACATCACTCACCCAGCTAAGTACTTTGAAAGGTGAAGGACTCTTTGAAGAGATCCCTCTTTTGCCCTATCTGAACATCAGAAAACACTACAACATTGTGTACTAAGCAATACAGCATCATACAGTAAAATAACCAGTAAATTTACATGTTCTGAACTATTACATAGTATTTCACCATTGTATTCTGATTCTCACAGCTCATCACACACACACAGCCCTGACTGCTACATACTGAAGACTAAAACTAGAAATGTATGCTTTTGCTATCTGACCTGGATTAATTTTCCCCTGGGAAATAATGGCAGCCTCAGTTCAGACATTGACACTTCTGCGTGGATCCTCATACGAATTCCCCTTCCAGACAAAATCACTTCATTTCAGCAGTCTCATACACCGTATGCATGGAAGCTAAGGGAGGGCTCCAAAACAACTGCAAGCTAGCTCCTTGTCAGGCAAGGCTAATCCTGCAGATTAGAAACATAAATCCTTCAGGTTCCCCTGGGTCCTAAACCCCTGCCATTGCAGAAAGAAACGTAGTTCCTTTTAATATACTTTTGGGAGAAAAAAAAAATCAACTGATTTGCCCATTCATTATTACAATCTACATCAAAAACATGAGAGGAGATGATCTAAGAGCACCTATGTGCCAATAGATCCCAGACTCCAACCATTAACACCTTGTACTGAACTCCACGATCCAGGATCAGACATTTCCTTGCTGCCCGCATAGGACCCGCAACCTCAGCCCTATACTCTGCCCCCTTGGTGTCACTTTGCAGCTGCTCACAATAAATGGCACTGCTGGAGCTCCTAATGGGAGTTTTGAAACTCTGTGTACAGACAGAAGATCCACACCATTCCTTGTTCTTCCCCAGAGAATGAAGTTTTTTTCCCTAAATTTAGAGAAGTATTCCTATTCAAGACTATGCCCAAAGCCTGTGGGCACCACTTGGCAGGGTTATCTGTTCCTTTTCTTGAACACAAACCTGAGCTCGCCTCTTTGCTCACCCTGTTCATAGCTTCTCCAATTTTAGCTCATCTTCTTCAACTTCTTCCTTTGGCCCCGGTTGTTTTTCCCTCTCAAGAGGGAGAAGCATTAACCTATGAGCTTCAAACAGAAAGATGACACAAACAAGCACCCTCAAATGCATCTAAACTGCAAATAGCTCATAAAACACACCTGACAGGAAGGAAAAAATGCTTCACTGTTCTCCAAACCTTTTTCTCAACTCTGGATCAAGGCTGATTTCCAGCACACTTTCAGCCACTTTTCTAGAAGCATGAATTGTGGTATGACTGCAAGGTTGCTCTTTTGCTTCCGCCTTTGGATCACTGCTTGGAGTTTGTTTGTTTGTTTTCTTTCTTTTTTCCTCTCTGAATAATCCATAGCATTGTATAATGGCTTGGGTTGGGAGGGACCTTAAACATCATCCAGTTCCACTCCACCCTGCCATGGGCTGGTTGCTCCCCACCACGTCAGGCTGCCCAGAGCCTTATCCAACCTGGCCTTCAGCACCTCCAGGGATGGAGCACCCACAGCTTCTCTGGGCAAGTAAACATCTATGTTAAAGATGAGGATCTGGAAATATTTCATTTCCAGCTAGAGTTCTAGAGCTCTGAATATATTTTATTGTAACAAACAAAAACCACTAAAAAGGAGACCTTGTCACTAGAACAACATAATGGCAGAACTGCCATTTTTGGACTTGCAGTACACAAGGACACACAGTAAGCAAGCAGAAAGCAAATAATTACCTTTCCAGCGCCAATGAGCTTATTGCACACGTGGCTGGAGTGAATTGACTTGAGCTAGGATGAGCGGAAAGGATGCTGGCGTTCTGGCTCATCCACGTTGCCCATGGCAAATGACTGAGCGCTCGATTTCCAGGTTCTTTTTGTTCTTCCCTAGCGTTGGCAGTATGTGCTTCTTCAAATTCTCTGCAGAGCTGGCATTTATTGGCTGTTGAAAACTCTTGATTGTTTGGATGCATTTTATGCAGAAGAAAAAACATGCAAGTGCCTATGAAACACTTCTCACTTGGCTTTCCAGTTGAGGGCAGATGATTGTAACCAACTACTGCCTTCAACTTCACCTCTCGGAATCATTTCAATGTTAATGCATTATTACGTGATAGACTTCGAGCAAGGGTCAAGTAGCTCTCAGAAGAAGTAGTATTGTGAAAGTTAATGGAAACATCTTCAAATTGTATTGAAAAGAACAAAGAGTGGATTAAGAACACCTTCAAGTATTCCCCAAATTCATTTTTATGTTCTTTCAGGTCTTATAGGAAATGAGATAAAAGATTTCAGATGGCACTGAGATTTTTCTTAAACGTATTATAAAGAAAAGACAGAGGTAATTGCCATTCTAGTTTAAAATCTTCCCCAGATAACCCCCTCAACCCCTTTTCATCTCTATGTGCTGCTCTCCATCCCACTCCTAATTTTCATGCTTAAGCACTGCAGAGCTGGATGGACCAGCCCCAGAGACAAGCACAGCAGTAAGCACCATCGGTGTTAAACCAGAATGAATAATTTAGGAACAACCACTTCTATGTAGTTACGATCCTTTTTTTTTTCCTCTTTTTTCCCCCCCCACAATGAGCTCAGTGAAGGAGAAAGAGGAAGGTGGGTTGTTACACCAAACCCCCCTGATAACTGCAACTATCATGGAGGTTGTTCTAACAGACAGTAACTTTTCAGAAGCCTCTTTGATAGGTCTTCTCCCATGAGACAGCACAAGGCAGGATCCTGCCACAGCACTCTGCCACTAGTACAAGTTTCCAGCATCCAAATCCCACGCTCGTGCTGTCTCTCATGGCACCGAATGTATGAAGATACTTCACAAATTTACTTGGAGACAAACCAAAACAGATTAAAAAAATGAACAAAGAACAAAAATAAATAAATAAAAGCTAGACAAAGACAGGAAAACCCAGCAGTGAAAAAGACTGGGTGTATCTTTTAGTACCTGGTGCTGTCCCAGCTCTCCTCTGCCTGAGATCCGACCTTGAAAGCACAACAAAGGAACCACTTGATGCTGGATGCCAGGTTTAAACACATGGCTGACTCAGGGCACCTCCTGTCCCACCTCCTTTCTCTCCAGATAGTGTACAAATTAAGGAACAACCCACAACAGGCCACGCACTGAGCACAACGTGACTCCAGGCTGAAAACAGGCTGCAGAAATGAGGATTTGGATGTGCTAGGGATATGAATGTGCCCAGGATAATGGGTGCTGGGAAGCCTTATGTTCCCTAGTATTGCTCACCCAACCGGCTGAGGTAAGCCATAACAGGAGCAGTAAAAGTATCAGAACCAATTTACCCAATGATAACTCGGTTATAATAGCTATAATGCCCTCAACATGCTATTCAAAACACAAGAATTGATCTAAATAACTACTTGCTAGGCTTGTTTATATCCGTAATGTCTACGAAATCAGCACGTCAACACAAACCACTGAATAGCAAAGCCAGCCCATCTACAACCACAATACAGATGATCTTGCAAAATCCTCTGCTGCTCTTCTCATCTATTCTGTTGCGTCTGATAACAGATTAAGAATAATGACAAATCATATTTAATAAATTCAAAGCGTGAAACACTTGAACTAGCTTGCATTCTTGCTGATTATTATAACTGATCTTCAATATCGCATTGCTACCAGTCTTCATAGAACAAGACAGCAGCTCACTGATGAAAAAAACCAAACAGACAGATTTTGTTTGCACTGTAGCAAGTTATAGTTACCTAAAAATAAACACTCCCTTATTGGTCATTCAGACCCAAACTTAATTTCAACGCCAAGTCAAAATCTTCTACTCCATTTCTTACTTCTCACCCTTCCGGCTGAAATATGTCTGCCTTTTTGACTCACAGAAGTACATGTCATTGACCAACAGGAGCACCAGCACCCCAGAGAGTTTTCTCATTTTAAAGCACTCTCGATTATTATTTTCAAGTGAGACTAGCACTTATGATTTATACAAGTTGGATGCCCAACATGGACATTCTGGATAAGAGAGCATTAACATTTCAAAAGCATAATGCTATCAAAAATTTAAGACCTCACTGAGTATAAATAGATACAAACAAGCAGTCATAACCACTGAAGTACAAATAGAGATCTATTCACAACAGTAGCCCTTATTCCTAAATATCCACAGACTTTTTCTATAGGGAAGAATTTCTCATTGCTTTAAAAACTACATAAAACCTCTTACAACAGTGATACATGAGCCTGTCTTTGCAAAAGAGTAACACGCTAGATTTCAGCTGCTTTTGCCTAAGGACATGTGGTCACAGTGGAGAGATGAACTATTTTGGTAATTCAGCAAAAAAAAAAAAAGTGAGTCTCAACCTGAAAATGAATTTGAGTGCAAAGACAACGGGTAAGTGAATTTTAAGGACAGGACAGGAAATCTCAATGAATAACTTGCACCTGTAGCTCAATCAGTACACTGCACTAGTTGGTAATTTTAAACAATAGCAGAACTGTATTACATCATGTTACTTCGAGCTTATTACAGCCATCACTCAAGTGCCACATTCCCACAGTAGAATGGGACAAGACAAAGGACAGCTGTACCCTCCTATTCCTCCCTATGGGAGCCATCACATGGCAGTGGCATCCATGAAGATGCTTCCACCTTACAAACCCCAGCACATCCATGACATTTGCTGTCCATACAGGTAGCTAACTTTTATTCAGCATGAAAAAAAAAAAAAAAAAGAAGCATTTTCATTCCCCTGCAGGAGCGCTCAAGCTTGCTTACTGATATGCTGCCTTACCGGCTCAGCCAAAAAGTTGGTCTGTTCTGACTGCACGATTTATATTATCCACAGCAAGATAACTCTGTCATAGCTTTGCTGTTCATTACCTGGAACCCATCATATTGTCTTCCACTGCACTGCTTTACGGACCACTCAGTTTCACAGATCAAAACCACTCACAGCGAGGAATGAAAGTTGACTTCTTCCCTCTTAGATAATAACTAGTTTTCTTCTGGAGGATTCAAAGGTTTCCTTCAGAACATAAAGTAACGGTGATAAAATCAGACAGAAACATCATACAATAAAAAGATAAGAACCAGAAAACAAAAGGGATTGCCATGGATGGAATGAGTAATCCACAGCATGTGTGCACAGTTGTATCCCCTCAGACTTGACCCAGACTCTCACACTGACTTTACCTGCAGGACCAGGTGGAAGCCTGCAGAGATGGGTTGTCCCTTATATGCCAATGCCATGTTTACTGTTCTTTAGGTCTTAACATTCAATGGAATTTTGGACACGAGATCTGAATTACTCACTGCCCGCAAAGAAAAAACACTAACCCGACGAAATCCTTTCGTTTGCAAATAAACGTGATACTCCAGCATAAGGATTTTGAAACAGCTCTTTTCATGAATTTCCATCTGCATCTTTGGGTTTGAATCAACAACAGCACTTATAAATCACCATGTCATAATAACAGGGCTAGTAACAAGGATGGAGTTCCTTTAAACCAAAATTAACTTGTGAAGAATGAGAGTACTTTGTATTACTTGTGATAATAGTTAACTCACCTTTCAGAAAATTATTTATAAGAGGAAAGAGTAATTCACCATGTTGTCTTGGGATGAGCCTTTGGGTATGGTTACAGGCACAGGCTGGACCAACTGAAGGGCAGGTGCTTTGTGGAAGACAATGACAGCAGCACCGAGTAGAATCTTCCAACCCAAGCCATTCTATGAGGAAGCAACACGCTCAAGAACAGGAAAGGCAGAGGCAGTCTCACTAAGGAAATATCTCCCTATGACAAAGACATCCTCATAACCCTCACCAGAGCTTGAGAAAGGACTGCAGGCACTGCTGAAGATATGCATAAACAGTATTTGAACTTGGGGGTGTTATTTCTCTGCAGCCACTGAAAGCTCACACTCCTGGGCCTGGTGGATACTAATGCCAGGGGTTGAGTATTTCCCAGAACGAGCCTTCACTTCAGAGCTCCGTCAGCGCTATATCCTGTGAGATGGTGAGATACGAGAGCGTGTGGTCAAGGATGGATTCCACAGAGTTATTCAGGAAAGCTTTAAAAAGGGATGGATCATGGAGAAAAAACACATTTGTGCAAATGCAGGGAAAAAAAAAAAAAAACGAACAAAAAACTGCTGCAAATGTTAAAACAGAGACCAGATTCCAAGAGAGCTTTTGCCATGAAGCATTAAGAGAAAAGCAGAGTTTACTGATTTACAACTACAGCCCCTTTCTTGATAAGTTGCAGTTGTGGAGACCTTGCAAAGAGCACAGAAAAGCACAAACTCTTCTAAGTGCAGTGCCTCATTCTTCATCCCTGTGGCCAAACACCAGCGCTGCCACAGGAGCCCCCGTTGCTTCTGAGCTCAGAGCATCCCTCCCCACACAGGCACTGCCTCTGGAGCTGGCACAGCCCCCACCTGATGCGGCCTTAGGGCTGCTTAAAATTAACGACAGCACTGAAGCTGTACCAGGCATTTCTGGGGACAGTTTGTACTAACACAGCCACGTCCTTCTAAAATCTGAACAGTGTTGTTGGAAGAAGGGGGGCATGTAGTACTCTGTGTTTTCAGAAGCCAGTTAAAAAGGATCCCCAGAACGGATTATACTTGCTGAAGCTCAGGATGCACAGTCTCTCATTTCTCACACACAGCAGCAACGCTCTACACAGACTTGGGGATTACGGACACCAGCAGTGCAGCTTTCTTCTTCTGCTGTTACGCTCAGAATAAAAGACTTAAGCAGCTTCTGCGCTGCTTCAAAACCACGCTGCAAGGGAATCGTGTGCATGGTGCAGATTACCGAAGGGTTCCTTGTACAAAGCAGCTTTATCTGCCTGTTAGGGCATCTCCCTGCAAAACACAACCCTCAAGTTGCTGCAGAACACCAGAGCCACAAGAAGGTTTTGCAGGGGTTCTGCACCAACTCATTTGCTAATGTTCCCCGATGCCTGATCTGAGTCTGGCCTCAATCTTCTTTTAATGAAAGAGGAAGGCTGGGATACTTTATCAGCTATTATTAGCTCTTAGCACCTGGTGGAAAACAAAGCAAACCAAAGCAGAGCCTTCTATTTGTCAGTCTTTCCCACAGGCCTATAGGACATTTTTCAAGAAATCAACATATGTAAAAAACGATGATAATAAAATATCAAACAGAACTTGGCAACTGCCTAGCAATGCCCACAGAACTACACGGGACAGGTACCATCACTCTGCAACCAGCAGTTGGGATGAACATTAAAAGAAAAAAAAAATTGTTTGATTACTAATGTTTGCTCTTAGAAAACTCCTCTACCTTTGGCTAGGGCTCTTGAGGTGATTCTATGATTGAAGCGGCCACCTGCTTTTCTGCCACTGTAGGTTCTGGCACTGGCTTGCAGATCTGTATGTGACACAAGCACTTTTTTTACTCCCTTTCTTCCCCCCCCCCCCCCTTCCACTGGACTAATTAACACTGCTATCTCCCTCCAGGTTATGAAACCTCCACCCTCCGTGCCAGCAGTCTCTGCAGCATTGCACCCCACGCAGGGCAGGTCCAGGGGCACAGAGAGTGTTGCCCACAGCTGATGAAGGAGAAACCAAGAGGCAGCCTGAGGATCACCCAGGCACTGATCAAATAAACTCACAGCAGGAGCAGGGGCCAGCAGGGCAAAGCTGCCAGTGGTGAGGAATGAAGAGGCTTAGCTTCCACTTCTGAAAATGAACACCCATTTCCTCAGGTCCATTTTAGTCAACAGGCAAAGAATCGGATTTCTTTAGTTTGGGGAAAAAAAAAAAGCTTTTGCATGAAGTATTTGCTAAAGGATGGGCTAAAACATCTGATGACTGAAAACCAAAAAAAACAAACCCTCAGTAACGTGTGACTGCTTGCTGAGCTCCATAACCTGACAACTACCAGCTCTAGGCTAAGCAATACATGTGTAAGGGCATTACGTACTGCAAGTTCAGATTGTGTTGGCTAGATAAAGCAGTTACATGCACTGCAAGTACAGCACAGATTGTGCTTTCAGCTTCATTCTACTCACATTATGCAGCCTGAATAATTTAAAGAACGAGTGATTCACAGCAAAATTCACAAAGAATTTCGAATTAAGTAGGAACGCGTGTATTTTAAGATTGAGAGAACTTGCAACAGCTTTGTGCAACGCTTGTTTTCGTTTACTTTTCCCCACTTTGTTTGTGATCAGCTGCAGGAACCCTACTTTTCCACTTGCATACTTACATAAAGGTGAACAGAAAAAATAAGGAACTTTCCCCCAAGAAATCCTTCGGTCTCAGCAGAGAGGTGTTATTTTTACACAGAAATATTCCTGTCAGAAAAACAAGTTTTCTAAATATATTAGTCCCTGCTGTTTATAATTTGCACTGTAAATTATCATCATCAACAATTTTCACCTGGCTGTCTCTTGGTAAAACACTAATTAAAATCAGAGTCTGAAATAGGGCTGGGTGAACCTCACTGCCCCTGAGTTGTCAGTGCTTTTTACATTCACTGTCTGTCACCTGATTCACCGAAAGCCTTGAGTAGAGGATTGCCACCATTTCCCATGAAACGCTCTCTATAGGAACCCTCAGTCCCTAACCCAAATTAGGGTTTATATAAGAACAAGAATTACAACCGCACTGTATCCAAGTCATCTGAATGCTTCTCAATTCCATACCCAAAATGATACAGGCAGTAGGGCACACACACAGACAAAAGCACTAAGATTTTAGTGTCATAAGGTTGGAAAAGCCCCCTCAGGTCACCCAGCAGAACCCTATCCCACCCACGTGTCCCTCGGTGCCACGTCTCCATGGCTTTGGAACACCTCCACGGTCGGTGACTCCCCCACCTCCTTGGGCAGCCCATTCCAGCGCCTGACCACTCTTTTGGAGAAGTAGTATTTCCTAAAATCCAACCTGAACTTCCCCTGGCACAGCCTGAGACCATCACTTCCCACCCTCGTGCTGTTACCTGGGTGCAGAGACCGACCCCCACCTCACCACCACCATTTTCCCAAAGAGGTTTCCCCTGTGCCCCCCTCCTCACCTCCAGACTGATGCACCCCAGCTTCCTCAGCTGCTCCCTATAAGACTTGTGCTCCAGACCCCTCACAGCTCCATCGCCCTTCTCTGGACACGCTCCAGCCATATCCTCTGAACCCCTCTCCTGATACAGCACTGTAGGCACATCCATATTTCTCTATTCCCAAAACAAAAAAGACAGGGAACTGCTGGAGAGGATCCAGAGGAGGGCCACAAAGATGATCAGGGGACTGGAGCACCTCCCTTATGAGGACAGGCTGAAGGAGCTGGGCTTGTTCAGCCTGGAGAAAAGAAGGCTGTGGGGTGACCTCATTGCAGCCTTCCAGTACCTAAAGGGAGCCTACAAACAGGAGGGGAATCAACTCTTTGAAAGGGTTGATAACTGCAGGATGAGGGGAAACGGTTTTAAGTTGAGGGGGGAAGATTGAGGTTGGGTGTCAGGGGGAAGTTCTTGACAGAAAGAGTGGTGAGGTGCTGGAACAGCTGCCCAGAGAGGTTGTGGATGCCCCATCCCTGGAAGTGTTCAAGGGCAGATTAGATGGGGCCCTGGGCAGCCTGGTCTAGCATTAGGTGGGAAGGTTGGTAGCCCTGCATGTGGCAGGGGGTTGGAGACTCATGATCCTTGAGGTCCTTCCAACCCCGGCAATTCTGTGATAACACATTTTAAATGCTTAGGATTTGTCACTATCTATTACCACCCATAAATGTATCCGAACCACAATAAACCTGCCACTTTTTACTAAAGAGTCACTTCTGTCGCAGTGCTTTCAGAAATAACACAGTGTTTTGAACAAGAACTGAATATGTTTTGAATACGACTGCTGGAAGCAGCACCAGCGTTTGTTTGTGCTTGCTGCCAGTCAGACTATTTTTGTAGCTGGAGTTGCTTTATAAATTAGTCAAACTGCAGAAAACTTGGAACAATTCAAGGCAAACTCCCAAAACGTGCCCGGTTCACACATTTCCCTACAAAAACGAAGTTCACTGTTGTAGGAAGACTCCACCTGCCAACTCTGACTCGCGAGGAACTTCTCCCTCTGCTGTCTGTGAGCAAATGATGAGAATCAAAGGAAATTAATAAATCAGAGCCAGCTGGAAAAAGAAACACCTCTGTGATTTAAGAACTAACACAAAATACCACTTCCGCAGCCCCTTCCCATTTATGTTTTATGAACTTGTTCTTGTTTACCTCGATGCTCAATCAGCGGTTCATGTGTTGCTGCTGTTACCCATTTGTCTCACCCTGTGGCAAACCGAGGCCTGGAACTCCCGTGCAGCTATAACCATTGTGCTTGCAGTACAACTCAAGCTCAGCATCTGCACAAGCTCAGGAAAGCAGCCCTGTAACCAGGAGCGCTACAGCAGCTGAGCGCACAGAGGCAGCGAAGGAAATACCTCCAGAGAACCAGCTGGAGATGCAGGTAAATAAATAAACAGAGGAAGAAAAGAAGCACGGCACAGAGCTGAGCTTCTGGCAGGCAGCTGTCCAAACCCCCTCACCAAAAAGCTGTTTCTCAAATAATCCTATTTCCTCCTCTAAAACACCACTGTGGTTCTTCAGCAGCCACGAGGAGAATCCCAGCCCTTCTGGGATGTCTTCATTCCCACCACGTGCTTCACCACCAGCAGCTCCCTCCTCTTTCACTACCCAGAATAACTACCAGAGTGAGATACTGTATGCTTTAGACAAAAAGCAAAATTCCAAAAGAACATTGTTTATTTCTGTTACCTCCCTAGCAAGCTTGCTGACACCGTACCAGTTGCATTTTCAGTACCTGAGAGAAAATAAAAGACAAAAAAAAACTTAACATATTTTTTTAAATAGTGGAGAATTAATGCTAAGGGTCAAACTTCTGAATAGGGGTAAGAAAAACAAGCACATAAGCATCACAAACACATCAAGGTTGGAAAAGACCTCCAAGACCATCCAGTCCAACCTCCCACCTACTACCTACACTTCCCACTAAGCCATTTCCCTCAGCACAACAACTACATGTTTCTTGAACACTCCCTGGGGATGGCAACTAATGAAAAGCAATTGGTTTTTCATGGAAGCAGGTTTCCATAGAATCACACCAAGGAAGTGCTAAGATATGAGCATGAGGATGACTGACCTCTTTGTAAAAGAAGCAGCTTTCAGATCCATTTACTCAACCAGCACCAGCTGCCCTCTAATGCAGGTAATGTTGTGTGCATTTATATAATACATTAACTGCTATTTAGGAAAACAAGTACACTTGCAAATCTACACAACACATACTGGACAAAACAAACATGACAGCTTTTGTAACAAACTGAGGTGAACAGAGCACTTCCACAATGTGTATTAGTTGTTTATGGGAAACTATGTCTGCTGCAGTGATTCAACTGCAGCAGTGCTTGACGTGCATCTTCAGCTGCCTGCAAAACGCTAAGAGGTGACAAGTAACAGCTCTAAGAAAGCAAAGAGGAGAAAACAAACATATAAAGCAAATGGTGTTAACTTAGGAATACATTAATCTGAAATACCAGCCAACAAACTGAGCTGATGCTTATTTGTTTCATCCCACACGAGGTTTCCTCTTGCTACTTAAACATATTGCCCATACGACATGTTAATTCAATAAGAACTTGCATTTGGGTACACCTAAATCATAAAAAAACATTCTTCCCTGTACGTGAAACTGGGTGATGTACGAACACCATTCAGTTCCAGAAGAAAATGCTAAGCAATGGGCTCCCTACCATAACGTGCATTTCTTGTGGTTTACAGCATGCATGAGGAAGGCTGACTCTTGATGCTGGCTTTCATGGGCTTTAGTCCTTGAGCTGACAAATATTTTCAAGACACACAAAAGGACCGAGGATGGGGCAGAAGTCTGTCCTCACACGTGTGTGCACACAAAAAATCTACCCAAAAATTAGCAGACTCATTTTGAAAGGATACCCCAAGTTGTCCTAATGCAAATGCTACAGCAGAGCTGAATAAAAAACTGCCATGAAGAAGTTATACAATTTTTCTTATGTTTTACAATATTTAAGAATAAGCAGTGGCAGCTGTAATACAAAAGATAAGCAAGTGGGGGTGTAGTGCTATGTTATCAAGAGATTCACGAGCACTAGAAACACCCAAACCTTCTGAATTTTCTAACATTATGACTGGTCTGCAAACCCAAAAGAGGAGAGAATGGAGGAGCAGCGTTCCTTAAAATACAAAGGGCGGCTCAGCCCAAAGGCAGTTTGGAGGTGAAAACTCAGCTACCTGTAGTGCCCTTTACTTCTTCCAAGCAGGGGCACCAACGAGTACCTGGAGTAGGACACTGAGCTGAATTTACAAATCACATTTTTGACTGCAGCCAAACTCCTTGATTTATCAATCGTCTCTCCATTTGAAGACCTTCCCTTTTAGTTCACAGCAGATCAGCTCCTGTGAAGAGCCTTTGTTAGGAATCACGCCAAACGCTTTCTGAAATTCAGCCACTTTTCTTTGTCTGTAGACTCAAGGGCAGCCCTAAGGAACTGCAGCGTAATTGCAAGGAAATAATTACCTGCCAAAAATTAGTAGCTCAGACATCACTGTGGTGCTACAGATGCAAGGCATTCACTGAGGTTTCCTATCGTAGCCTTATTTTCTCTGATCATTTCTTTCATGCTTGTGTACCAATGTTTCCCCCTTTTGACCCGTCCATTACACCCTGGTGAAGAGCATCAAGTTAGGCATCACTCAGAATACAAGCTTGAACTCTCCCAGCCCATCTGATATCTGGGGACTAACGGGAACACAAGGGATTTTATTTTCTGCCAAACTTTTGCCTTTCTCACATGACAGCTACTGGTCACACACATTGTGTGGCCAGCATCTTCCACCTGGCAAATTTACAGAAAAATTCATTGCCTCTCACACTATCTTCAAATTGCTCTTCCAGAGATTTCTTGGCATGCTTCAGCGTTTAAACCGTGAGGTTTAGATCTCTATTTTCTTCACCTGGACACGATCTTGGTTTTCTAAACAACTTTTGTACTTCTACAGCAGCTATCCACTCTCTGCTTCTGGCCAGGAAAGATATATTTTGAATTTTCTCCTCTCTCTTTTAAAGGCTATCGTGTTTTGACTATCTAATCATCTCATCTTTCCACGCTATCCACAAGAAGTTAAATTCAGGATTGATTGTAACAAGTTTCCACGGGAAGTTATTCCTTTTCATTAAATAAAGCATAAGAGGGGCATAAATGTGTTTTTAGGCTTCAGTTATTTCTGTAAGCAACTTCTCGAGTTTCATCTTTGGATGCATGCTTGGCATTTTTACACATACTTACGTGTATTTCTGAAAAGTAATAAGAACCCCAGAACCTAGCTTTTATTGCTCATAAACAATCAACTGATAGAAAGAAAAAATGGCATCCAGATGACATAGAATATTGTTAGCGAAGCATACTAGCACTACTGAAAGAAATCTCAAACTCCAGAGTCTTCAGTCATGCATTATGGAATATAATGGAGAAATCAAAAATAATGCATCGAGCCCAATAGATCTCTAAGTTAGAGATCATAAGAAACCCTTGCACTACGCCTTCTCTCAGAAATGAATTCACGCCTTTTGACCTTGGTTCTTTTGATAAGCTACGTGTGAGGACAAATTAGACATAAGTAGAGGCTATAAGCTTCTTCCCAGCTAGCTGACAAGAGCTGAAGCATAAATAACCAAATTTAAACTCTCCACCCATAGGTTTTACAGAGAACATGCTTTCATTCTTGGGATTCTCATTACTAATTTAGTCCTGATTCATAAGGAGCTTCCATTTCTATTTATCCAGGAGTACCACATTAAACAGTTCAAGACATGTGTTAACTCGTGACAGTTCATAACGCATTACAGTTGCTGTCGAGTACAAACTCACGGAGGAAAGCGAAGTGTTTAATTTCCAAATGCATCACCATTTGCACCATCAATATGCTGACTCACTCTGACACAATCACCCAACGTCATCTTGAAAACCATCACGAGGGTCCATATGGCATCAAAATGATGTCGCAGGGCAGAGAAGCTAATGGAATCTGCAATTCTGTGACTTCACAACTAAGTCAGAACGGAGGCCCCTTTATGTTCACCACTACATGAAAACAGCGAGAGATATTTCAAGGGTCTTCAGGCCTTACTGCATGAAAACCAACACAATGGGAGTGCGTAAGAGAGTAAGTTGATTTCTCTTAGTCAAATGCTCTCCAATTTCAGTTAAAAAAAAAAAAAAAAGTAGTCTTTATATAGGTAAGACATGTATCTTACATATAGAATAGAATCATAGAATTGCTCAGGTTGGGAAAGACCCTAAAAATCATCAAGCCCAATCACAACCTAACCATACTACCCAAATCTAACAACCCTCTGATAAATCACGTCCCTGAGCAACACATCCAAACAGTTTTTAAATACATCCAGGGATGGTGACTCAACCACCTCCCTGGGGAGCCTACTCCAGGCTTCACAACCCTTCCTGTAAAGAAGTGTTTCCTGATATCCAACCTAAACTTCCCCTGGCACAACTTGAGGCCACATCCCCTCGTCCTGTCCACCTGGAGTCCACTTGGAACAACAGAAAAGCACAGCTCAAGCTCCCTGCGCAGTGCTCTTCACTCTAGCAGTGACACAACGAATAGCACGTTAGGTGTGCGTACTGTGAGATAAGGCAACAAATAATGGAGCATCATCCTGGCAGCACGTAAAGAAAAAAACAGCCTCCATAACGGCACAGCAAATGAAGGAAGGAAGGAAGGAATAGACTTGCGAGGCAAAAGTTTAGTACTGAATAATCTTCAAGCATGAAACCGAAGACCGTGGTAGAAGATGGAGATTAATGTGCTGTGCGGTAGGTGATTTGTATTGCTTGACGGTTTAAGGACACGTCTTTACTAACTTTATGAAATGTTCTGAGCTGCTTGTTTCTAACGTGCCTGTATCACACTTTTGATCTTTGGGCTTTTCAGCTGTTTCTGAGACTAAGAAATAACCTTTGCTAGCTGTAGAGGAGCTCAATGAGTGTACAATGAGTACATTAAGTGGGACAATGCAGTATTCATAGCTACCTCAGTGGGATTACTTGGCAATAGACCTAACAAATTTGAGTTAAGAGCTGGACTGATGATGGGGAATGTGATGAATCCAAGCACTAAAATAACCTTCCTCAACCTACCCTGCATTTCATTAGGGCTCACCACTTGCAGATAGGTAGAGGGTAGGTAGAGGGTTAGTCTGGTTTTATAAGCTTTCATAAGCAAGTACAGAAAAAGAAGATAGCTTTTCTATTTTCCTATAGCAGTCTTCATGTTTACAATATAACTCAATCCTATTTTCAGAGTAAACCTAAACTATTTAAGCACAAAAGAACTTTCTGAATAGAAACAAAAACCTCTGAATATAAAACAGAGATGGATGCAAATGCTAAATGTCCTTAGAGGAGAAGTTGTGCTGTGGAGATGTAAGCTTGAGTACTCAGAGCTGTGTTTTAACAAGAGACCTGTACTATGCTGCCCTTCTCGCTCACCTGGCCAGGGCTCTCCTCTCGTAGTACTGTGATGCCCTGCAAGTAGTATCTAAGGAGATGGAAATAAAAGCCATCCTCTTGGCAGGGGTGTTAAATCGGATTAGTAGAGAACAAGGCGTTGCTTCAGTCAACGAAAGTGGTGGGGAAATAAAGGATTTGGGGTGGAGATCAGATCTATTCATGTGCTGTTTCAATAGCACACAGAATACGTATTCTGTGGAAGCACAAGCAGAATAGCTTAGAGAAATATCTGTATCAGTAGCTATAAAACTGTAACTCATCTCTTGCTCCCGGTCTTTTCCTAAGTTCAGTGATATTGCGAAGACAATTATTTGCCTTTGCAGATTACAAATACTTTAATTAATTTCTATTAATTGCTTAATCATGATGAGGTTTGGCTGTAATGGGCAATTCTGATCATTTTGAATAAGATACAAGATGATTCTTAACATCAGCTTTGAATACCATTTTTTGAATTCTCAGTCAATATCTTATGTTACTCTAGCCATTTCTCTTCATTGCCTTTGTGTTGCATTTTGACTTGAAAGTTATAAAATGAAAAAACAGATATTTCTTCATGAAACTATTTCTGTATGTGCAAAGTTTTGTACCACTGATTTTACTTTAATGAAAGCAATTATATATGGAGTTTCTAACTTACTGCTTTCACTCCTTTATACTGGTGAAAACTGGTTGGTCTCTTCTCACTGGTGACAGGAGGGGAAATGGCCTCAAGTTGTATCAGGATAAGTTTAGGTTGGATACCAGGAAACACTTCTTTACAGAAAGGGTTGTTAAGCACTGAATAGGCTCCCCAGGGAGGTGGGCGAGTCACCATCCCCGGATGTGTTTAAGAACTGTTTGGATGTGGTGCTCAGGGACATGATTTAGCAGAGGGCTGTTAGAGTTGGGTAGTATGGTTAGGCTGTGGTTAGACTCTATGATCTCGAAGGTCTTCTCCAACCTGAGTCATTCTGTGTTTCAATGACTCTGCTTTTTCACACCATTCTCTCGCATATTTTTGACAATTAAGTCTTCCAACACAGACCAGCAACAATTTGGTCTAGAATCAGATTATCTGATTTTAACTTAACCACGTTCTCATTGTTACTTTCTATTTATACTTCTGTCAATTACATATCAACATTAAGTCATTGGAAATCAGGCACGACAGGGAGTCATTGAACCAGAGGCAAACAGCAGCACCCCTACTGAGATTGTATGCCACCACGGCAAGCTGTATCCCAGTTTAATCAAAAGAAGCCCTTCATCATCTCATTGCTGTATCTTTCATCCTGCACTACTGCACAACGTTCAGACCTTGGTACTTTGCCAAATGGATTTCTAATCACTGTAACTGCTTTCCCACCTATCACACTACACCGTCACCAAGCTTTGAGTTACTGTATTGAATCTTTCTTGCTTTAATCCCAATCCTGCGTTGAATAAATCCTCACATTTCAATTACAACTACCTTATAAATTCTACTGCTAAAAACATGCTCATACCCTGTGTGACAAAAGATAAATTTAAGCCCTAGGCTGAAGATGCTCAGCAAAGATTTGCAACTTGCGTGTACCCTAATTTATGTACATCAGTTGCTTTATTAAAAGCAAAGCATAGGACAGAGGAGAACCCTGCCATGCCGCGCTGCCTCTATCCGGTGCTTGCAAGACAAGCCCAGGGAAGAGAGCAACAACAGAAAGCACGAGCGATTCCTGCTCACAGTCATCTCCAGCTATCTGCTGCTAAGACTTGCTGAAGCCAAGGTTGTGTCCCCACAGACAATGGCCTTTAATGGATTGTCCCTTCACAGCACCTTCCACGAGCTCGCAGAAGAACAGCTTCCCTAGTTTACTTGGACCCTGCTGTCTTATAGATGCACTGCCTGCTCCATGGGAATCATGGGAGCAGAATTTTGTGCTACTCTACTACCTGTATCACTCAGTTCTCACTTACCCTCTGTTGCAACTCCTTGTAATTATTTCCCCTCCTTTTTAACAGTTCTTCAGTTAAAAACTGGTCCTTTTGAGTGACCAAAATGGCACCACATACAGCTCATTACCATAATGCTTGCTTTTTTTTTTTTTTTTTTTTTTTGCATTAAGTCCAGCATTAAATTTTTCCTTCACGGCTGCTACAGGACACTCGGTCAACACACCAGTCTAAAAATGACTTCAGAGCACCAGCAGTTTACTTTTTCAGCCACACGGGATTCTTTGGCAATCATTTTCCTCATTCAGGTGCTCGGGACCCAAGTACTCCTGTATCTCCTACCGTCAATGGATTAGCATCAACTTCAACATTTGCCTGTTCCTTGCCACATACTTAAATAATTTTTCAACAGACATGCTATCTTTTTCAGAACACAGGAAGGCTTTTCATGTAGAAGTGTGTATGTATGTCAGCTAACAGTCACTGGGCTGCCCCAGACACCGGTGATGCTCATAAGTCACCCACCACAGTGCTCAGGGGAGGTTTAGGTTAGATATTAGGAGGAAGTTTTTCACTCAGAAGGTGGTGAGGCATTGGAACAGGTTGCCCAAGGAGGCTGTGGATGCCCCATCCCTGCAGGCATTCAAGGCCAGGCTGGATGTGGCTCTGGGCAGCCTGGTCTGCTGGTTGGTGACCTGCACATCACAGGGGGTTGGAACAAGATGAGCATTGTGGCCCTTTTCGACCCAAGCCATTCTATACTCACAGCTTTTTAAATAGGAGCTTAAAGCAAAGATTTTGAATGCCACCAAGGAAGAATGCATCTATTTTCTCCACAATTGAAAGAGTAGGTGTAGGTATTGCAGTGGCCTGGCAGCAGCAGTTTCATACTTTCACTAATGCTAAATTCTGCAAAGTCCGGCTTCCTCAGATTCTGTATGCTTGTTAAGAACTGGTAAATACATTAACTTCTGCCTTCAATACTAACTTAAAAACAAAAATATACTAAACAAATGCAATCCTAACACAAAAAGACACATCTCATCATACTTAACAATGCAACAATCTCTTTAACTTCAAAAGAATAAGTGTCTTATCTACATACAGACCTGCATTCCAAGGACTGTGCTTCAACCGATGCTTTTACAAGTTGACAAAGAAAGCAGGCAAGCTGCTTTCCACCACCATTCCTGCAAGATAACTTCAGACATTCCAGAAGGGCAGCACAAAACTACCAGCCCTCAAGCAGAAGAACGAACGATTTTCCTGACGTTCTTTTCTCTGGTGTGCAGGGAAAAGTTTCTAGGTTGAAAATACTTTGAAAACTGCTCGAAGTCCATTCATTTCCTTTTTCTCCCTTCTTTGTGTGTTAATTACAACTTATTACAGACCTCACCCATACATGATCTACTTCAATTTCCTCTGCATGATAAAGAAATGTATTAGCTGACAACCCTGGCTGGCTAGACTGAATAATGCTGGCCTACATCAGATGACAATCACAACAAATGGAAACAGAAGTAACTACAAAGAGTACGCATCTGTTAATGCCAAATCTCAGCTTTTACTTCCATGCAGGATACTTGTCGGTCCTATTGCTGAAATCAATTGCAGAGCTTTGATTACAACTTCAAAGAGAAATTTGGTAGGAAGAAAAACTCGGTACCAGGCATCTTTGATGTTTGTTACATAAGTCAATAACCCCAAATTTCTGGGGTAAAATTAAAAGCTGTTATCAGCACCAATCTCCTTTACCAAAAGAAAGAAAGTCACTATTCGAGAGAAGCATTTGAGTTGGACTGATTACAGAAGTGGGCGGATCCTGGTTTACACGTACATCAAAGGACGCAGTTCAGATGCATTTTTTCTGAGAAAGAGTTAAGTAGAAATGCCTGTCTTGCAGTTTTATTCAACTATACTGAATTTTCCAACATGAACCTTATTCAGTGGTGGCCCAAACGTTATCTCAGTATGACAGATGGCTACTCTAGGTACTGAAAAAGACTGATGGAAGAGTCAGACATGAGTAAAATCAAGCAGTGCCCCAGTGTGTGGTTTCGGCATGGAAGAATATCAAATAAATACTCAACAGTGAGCCCTTCTGATGCATTGCCTACGTTGTGAAATTAAGTGACCGCAGCTTATGCCTAGTCAAATCTCTCAAAACACTGCAACCAAGGTCAACGGAGGAACAAAAAATTAAGCTCATAATAAAGAAGAAAGACAAAATTTCTCTTTTCCTCAACTGCAACGAAGATAATTAAATCTAGCATTTTCCTGAGAAGATGAGTTGTGACGTGAGCAGATCACATGCCACGTGCTGTCCCATGCATCTGAAAGGTTCATGCTTCAACTCTTACTTACAGGTAGTATCCACGATTCCTGGGCACCAATACTAAGTTACAGAACTTTAAGCAACGATTAGGAAAGTAACGCCCCTATTTGCACCTAAAAAAGTACCAATACTAAACAGTATTTGAAAAGTTAAGAAGAAATAAGCTTATCCTTATTCATTACAGATTCTCCTTTCTGCCTGCTTTCCACCAATTGGACTCAGGCTACCACTCTGAGCAGTGTTCTAGAAAGCTTAGGGTGCAAGTTGGCCAAAGAGGATCCTTACTATCTTAAACCATAGTGAGAACTGAATTTTGATAAAACCTAACCTGCCATCAGAAAGTGTTCTGGCTTTTTTCCCCCCCCCTTTGAAATAGGGAGAGATATAAGGAAAAAAGCTGTGTATAAACACTGTTAATGATCACTACTGGACCAAGAATTAAATACATCATGGTTATCCTGAAACATACCCCTACTTTTGGGAGGACAGCAAAGGTAGATGCACCACACTTAGGAACAGAGGAGGCCTCCAACAACAGCCATCCCGTTCCCTGCAACTCCCATGCACAACTGCAGTGTGGCATCACCCTATGCCAACGGTAGGGCAGATTCAGCCAGAAGCAAAGGAGAACACGACAAGAGGCAGATCAGCACAGCTTTCTGACTTAATCCCAATTCCGACACATTCTCAGATGTTCAACATGAAAAATGGAAATAAAATGCTCGCTAACAGTAATAAATTAGAGAAGTTAACACTAGGCTACAGGAAAGCATTCCTTGTAATGTTCACTACTAAGCACACAAAGTGCTGACATCAAGAAACAATTTTCTTGATTTACTCAAACTATAAAGTTGGTTACAGGTAGCTCAATAAGCTGGTTTTCTTCCCCCCCCCCTCCTTAACCTACACAAAGTAAATGTCATTAGTAGGACTTTGTGGGTTACACCGAAACCATTCATAAATCAAAATTCAGATTCCTGCTTGAGGCTTAAAACTTCCATTTCATCTTGGAGTTGAGTTGCTAGATAGGTTGATATACAGTAAATCTGGAAAATATTACAGCAACAGAAGTAGAGCAGCCTTCACCTAGATACGTTAAAAGCCTGAAACATCAGGATCACAGCGAGATGTCAAAACAAACAGCTATTTGTATTGCTGCCTAATTGCTACGAATTATGGTTCGTAATTCTTTGGTATTAAACAGGGATAGCTTCCCAAAATAACCCACTCTGCTGGCACTTCGTGGGCTGAAAAGCAAGGGTCGTGCAATTCAAGAACCAATTCAATGAGACGGAGATTTTGGCCAACTTAAAAAATAGAGAATCCGCTTCAAGAAAAACTTCTAAACAGTACAGCACCTGAGCTGCAATCTGTGCTACAGCTAAAGAAACACGTTTTGAGAAAAACACCATATGCAGAACTTCTTTTTACACCTCCAAAAACTGTTTGTGCAATATTCAGCTACTTCATCGTTATTTAATGAAATAAAACAATGGAAAAAGAAACCCTCTGCATTGAACCTGCCCTCTAAAAATGACACGTCCTTGTTGCCTGCCTCACAGTGATTGTCAGAAGCAACGTTCTGCTGCAGAGAAATACAGAGGTTCTTTCATATCTATCACAAATAACACGCTTGGTGGCTCACAGGTGCAGAAATGAATAGACAGAGCATTAAATTCTAACATCAATGAGTTGTGCAGTAACAGATTACAGTCACAGGTTTTTGAGTTATTAAACTGAAGAAACAAGAAGCTTCACTCCATGGACCATACCAAAATATTTGTGTTTGTCAGTTGACAGAACAACCACACAACCTTATTTCCCCTCTCTACTTTTCTTTGGCCTAGGCATTAACATCCACGCACAAAACCTCTTGAACTTATTTAGCTGTTTTCAACCAACTTAAAACCCTTATTCTGCTCGTACACCTGGGATCACCTTGGGGCTGAAAGTTAAGTTTCTTTTCTTTCTTCATTGGCATGAAGCGAGACCGGAGCAACAAAATGCTCCAGCAAGCCAACCACAATAGAAGGATGCAGTGGGCTGCACCCACAACCAGCTCCAGGGGGTTGTAAGGTTTCACATACCCTCAGTAATAATCAGACTCACCATGCAAGTTCTCTTCAAATGCTTAGCAGGCTATTTGCAACATCAGCGTCTCATTCCATTAACAGATCTGACACAGACTGCTCCTTACTCAGCATCTAAGGATGCTATCGCTATCTTACGACTTTGATTATACCAGTAATTAAGCAAGCTAAAAATATTCGACACACTAAAATCTCGAAGAAAGCATGGAACCAATATACAAAATAACCTGCTCACACTTTCATCTCTCTTGCAGGCATCCTGGCTCCCAGCAATAGCTTTTTCATCTTTTTTCTTTAAACAAGAACACTTTCAAGGCTTTGATTTGGTGAAGTTCAGTACAGAAACTGAACTGACAGAACTTGAGCTTGAGACACTTCTGCTTGCAAAATCAGAATGCTTAGGACCTCTCAGAGTCATTCTAGCACATGTTTCAATTCTGTTTGACATTACAGGAAAAATCCACTGTGGGATGGTTTTAACAGGGTATGCCTAGGCACAACAACCGATCCGTAAAGCAAGAGCTGGGAAATGATATAAGGAAAAGCAAGCTATTTCAGCCTACTTGTTTCAGCACACCACATGATTCCTCCTTAGGTCATTTGCCTGTACTGTCTCTCCTGTTCATACGCACATGCTGACATGAAGCTCTAAATAGAGCAAGGAAATAAAATGGAAAGGACTGACAGCTTCATAATGCTCTCAACCTACCCACCTTGTTCTGTTGTTTGATTTATTTTACAGTTCTGCTTGAAAAACAACTGTTGATATATCTCTGTTTATACTGGAGACTGAGCAAGGGACACAAACAAGTGCATTACAGCTCAGCACTGGTTTCTCCCCATCCTTACCACTGGATTGGAGAGCATTTGAAGACAGCCCTGCAGAGTTCAGCTGAGCACTTCTCATCCCCGGAGGTATGCCTGTACCATGCAGAAAAAGCCTCTGGCCAATCTAGAACTCCACATCTCACAGCTTCCCAATAACATGAGACTCATCCTTCCAGGCTCTGAAGGAAACTCTAACATACTGCAAGGTGGAGAGAAGAAATGTATTTATTAAATCATGAACAGTTCTTTACAGAACCAAGCCTTGAACTACTGGTGTACCACCAGGCACAACGATGAGCTCACAGAAGACACCATGACATCACTCTATTTCAATTTAATACTGCATGCTTTTAAGTAATGGCTCTTCAGCACTGCTTATATTTTTCATGTCACCAAAGTAGACAATGACATGCTTTATATAGCAAAACAACATGCATTTATGAATTTCTGCATACTCCATGCTGTTTCTACACTCGCTAACATGGAACTATTAATGAAGAAACCCCAACCAACTTTCATCAGTGCTAGTGCAAAATAGATGAGGTAGTTATCGTGTGCTTTGTACTCCTGACTCTATGTTGCCACTAGTGGACAGCCTGGAGTTGCTGCCGTTTACTGCAGGTCACTGTTGGTGCACATGAACCTAACGCTTCTAAGACAAGGAACAAAAGCAGCAGCTGATGACCACAGCCTTTCTGAGCTACCTTCTCCACTAAGCAGCCCTTAAGGGTGAGAAAAAACAGGGAGGTGTTACACACATACCCAGCCCATAACTACCAGAGCAGGAAAATAAATCCAGCCGCTGTTATTCTGTTCATTAAAGATGAGAATATGTACACTGAAGAGATCAGGTAATAGGCTTCGTAAAACACTGAGCATCCACAGCTCTGTGAAGTCTGACATCTCTACACACTGTCAGGTTTGCAGCGTGCCTGAACACCTGCAGGTGTTTGCAGTGCTTGCAGGAAAAGCTGCAGAAAGAAATATCTGACTAAACAATGTAAATCTGTATTTTCATCCTAGAGCTATTAACCAAGTCTGCTTTACTCAGAATCTAAGGCAACGTGCTCAATTCCTACAGTGTTAAAAATAAAGCCCTTCCAAAAGCACACAGAGCAAACCAAGCTGCTGCTGGGGTTGCTGAGAGCAGGCAGAGGACACCTCTGGGCTGCCAGCCCTGGAGCAAGGGCTGGTTCAGGTTCACCAAAATACAGGAAGTACTTCACTCCAGTTCAGCTATCTCTGCCAAAGTTGTTAATGACCACAGAAGTCACTGGTTGTTGTAAGTACAAAGTGGCAGTTTTATCAGCAATTCTAGCCAAGATATTGAATGCAGGAAGAACAAGTGGGGAGAGAAATCAGTGAATGCAGTATTAAGAATACACTTGGACCTACACACGAGAGGGAAATCAGCGAGCAGAAAAGCTAACTTGCAAGAAAACCAACCTCACTAGGATTCTGCTCCCATTTAGTTAAAAGAAAAAAAAAAAAACAACCAAAAAAACCCACTAAAATCCCTTTGTGATTCCAGACAAATCAATTCAGCCAATACTCTGCTCTGAGAAATGGCTCCAAATGCTCAAGTCTTCTGCGATTCACCAAATCCCCTATCAACTGGAAAATTAGGAGGAACAACGCAAAGCTGCAGATCAACATATATTAATTTTCAACATTAAACTATCAAAACTGTTTCCCCCCCCAAAAAAAGAAAACAAAGCTGATTCTGGGTGCCCACCAGATCAGCAAGCACTGATGAATAAAGCCAACTCAGTTATCTCCTTGGCTTTCCTTGTGCTGCTGTACACTTGCAATAACTGATAAGATTGCTCTCCACTTCAGATTAAAATTTAGGAATGAATTCACACTGGGGAAGAATTGCCCAGCACCGAAATTGAAATTTGAACTCGAGTTGAATTCTGAGTCCATAAAACTACCCATAACTGAGTCTCGAACAGGGAAAATAAATTTATGGACGTACACAGGAGAGACAAATCACAGAGATACGTATCATATATAAATCCACAGTGGCTATATAATTACAGCATCAGAGACCCATGATTAATCTTTAAGACAGAGATACGGATGAATCAGGATGCCTCCACAGGAGAGTGGCAGTTCTGGCCAGCCAAGTGCTTCTGAGGCGACCACCATCATCATCCCCACTGATAGCACAAGGGTGTGCACTGCAGTGAGCTATGGAAGCTCAATGACTGCACTCCTAGGCAGTTGGCTTTGAAAGCAGAGAGACGCATCCTTCCTCTGGGCAGACAGCAGGTCCTCAGCACCAACTGTTAGAACCTGAAGTCCTAAAGCACTCAGTCCATGAAAATAACCCCTCTAGCACCTCTGCTGGTTGTTCATGCTGCAGCAAGCCCCGGTGCCACAGCAGGGCTGTGCTTTCCCTACACCTTGCCCACTTCAGCCAAGGGAAGGGTTGCTCCAAGCAGCTGCCACTCGCTTCACCCTGCGCCCTAAAACCATCTCACAAAAGCATATAGAACCATAGGATGGCCTGGGTTGAAAAGGACCACAATGATCACCTGGTTCCAACCCCCTGCTGTGTGCAGGGTTGCCAACCAGCAGACCAGGCTGCCCAGAGCCACATCCAGCCTGGCCTTGAATGCCTCCAGGGATGGGGCATCCACAGCCTCCTTGGGCAACCTGCGAACAGTGCATCACCACCCTCTGGGTGTGAAAAACTTCCTCCTAATATCTAACCTGAATATTCCCTGTCTCAGTTTAAAACCATTCCCCCTTGTCCTATCACTATCCATCCTCACAGCACGCAGAGAGAAGAAAGCAGCTTTCCTCAATCAATCACAAAGCCAAGAAGCACTAACATTTCCTTGATGTGCTAAGAAATAGAACTGCAGGCATTCGTGCCAAGCGATGCACAAGACAGCTTCCAGGGTACAAAGGGTGAAAGAGTTAAATATGCATCTATATTCATTTCTTAGGCTGCTACCAAGCACCGATGCGTGCAGCAAAGCTTGCATTGAAACCCTCATTTATTTTAGAGATAGCATTTATATCTTCAGATAAGTTTCTTCAAGAAGCGAGGCTTACTTGTCACACCATGCTGCTGCCCACCTGCTCCTCCCAGAAAATCCCTGATGGCCATATCCAAGCTACCAAAACAACTAATTCCTGAAAGGAGGCAGAGGAGATCCCATACATAACCTCTCCCCCAAAATGTGCTTTAATGCAAAGAAGTTAAAAGGAATAAGTGGACAAACCTGAGAGGCACTGGTAAGTTTAAGCCATCTTACTGCTGGCAGGCACCTGAAACTCCATCTAGCTGCTTTTATACATGTCAAAACTGGTACTGCCAGTCACTGTGTTAAAATTGGGATTTCTCCCATTGTAAATGTATTTTCTTTCCTTTCTAGCGAAGGTGGGAAACTTCATTTAGCTCTAGGAGCACCTATGCTATTACCTTCAAGGGTCGTACAAGCCACTGCATAGCTGCACCAGCCAGAGACTGTCACTGCTGTAACCTTGTTTTCTCTTTTTCTAATTTCATTTGCAAGACCTCTAGAGGGCAGTGAATAAAAGAAAATAAAGTACCAGAAATAGCCAGGAACATTAAATATAATTTTAGAAATTGGAATCTCCTCTAATTATTCCCTCCTACCGAAAGCCTTCCAGGTAATTATATGGATTTATAGATTAATCCAACAGAATTTTGCCAGCCCCCAATGCTATGCTCTGTTGCAGTTTGCACTGACGGACTTTACAGCACTGCTCCAGCCACTGACGTTCTTTTGGAAGCTGAACGTCTTTCTTGGACTTCAATTCAAATATGCAGCAGGCTATCTTACACCCATCGTGCTCACAAACATAGCATTTTCATTCCTACGAAAAGCCACACTAAGCCAAAATAAAATGAAGTCAAGCTGACTTGCTTAGTCAGTCTACAACAGTATGATACTAACATTCAGGTTCATGTCAAGATATCCAGGAACTACAACAGAAGGCAGTCTCAGATAATTCCACTTGGGTTTTTGTGCACATATTGGACATTGATTAAGGCGTACTGTTAATAGCTTCATTTTTCTTTTCACTATGGCTTATACAATGAAGCTATTACCAATAGAAATACACAAAATTAATTTAATTGGCTACATCAGACTGAAACAACAGGGTAGGTGCTGTATATTCGGCCTTATCTTGAACAGTAAAAATGGCAATCAATACAGCACCAGCCTACCATTACACCATTTCAGCTACGCTTTAGTAACTTCCTATGGCTTTACATATCTGAAATAAGCAATGCAATTATCACAAGTAGAGCTGTCCTCACCATGCATTAATATTCTGCTTATTTTTGGAATGCAGAACAGATTTGTTAATGCATCTAAGAACGTTAAGGACCAAGAGCTCAAAGTGCGTGTTAACATTTGATCTCTTGATGTTAGGGCCCTGAGGGCACCCACAGACCTTGCAGGCCTCCTGGCCTGCCCTAACCAGGGCTGTGGGAAAGCAGGCTCCAACCCTGCAGTACCCAAAGCCCCTCCAAACACCTCCAAAGATACCACAGAGTGCAGTCAGCAATGTGCTATCACTCCATTTAAACTCCTCAATGCTCTCAAAACGTCAAAAACACACTTGCATTTGTAACACACAGACTTACGTGAACTTCTGAGCCCTCTTCATACTCCATCAAAGTATGCTGCACTGTCACAGAGAGATGCCCTACAGGGATGAAAAATTGGGAAGATGTTACCCATGCTCGTTTCACAGAATGCAACTAATTTTGCTAACATTAATCCCAACTGCTCCATCCTAAAAGCAAGACTAAGGTGCACAGGGGGGCAGCAGGGAGGGACGTTCCAAGAAGCCATTTGCCATTGACTTCCTACCACAACAGCTCCGCACCCCAGACTGTACCAACTTTTTAAGGTCCATTTGTTTCCTCCAAATCTTTTTCTGAAAGTGTCAGACAAAGCAGAACAGTAACATGGGCTGTTTTCTCTCACCATAAACCTTTGTGCACTTACTAAGATCCATTTAGATAATTCAGACACTTCTACAGAAACAGCATGAGTTTAGCAAAATGGAACAGACAGCAAAAGAGGAGGTCTGTGCTGGGTCAGAAAGAGCATTCTGGGCTGCCACGTGAACTTACAAATCTTCCAACGCTTGCTACAAAGCCAAAAAGGAAAACAGATTTGACTCAATTTCTTACAAAGCCCACTAAACAGCAGTTTCCTCATACAGCCCACAAACCTGCACACATTCACAAAAACAGATGGATATATGCAAACCCTGTTATAGCAAATACCTGGAAAAAAAATGTAATCAGGCCCAAAGCTAAGTTTCTGCTTTAAGCAATTGAATAAATGGTAAAAAAAAAAAAAAAAAAAAAAAAAAAGCAATTCAACAGCCAAAAGTTACCTTAATTCTAACTGAAGAAATAAAATGGATATCTATTAGACTTCTAAAATCAAGCACATACGGGTACATCCTCAATGATGGTTTTCACTAATGCTTCCTTAAAGCCTGCCTAATTCTACCCATATCAGTCTAACGTCACTGTGATGGGAAGCAGTGCTGCTGATGGAGCCTGGAAGAACCCCTTTTCTCTTCGAGAAAGCCTCTCTCGGTGACAGCACTCTGCCTACAGACTTCTTTCATACCTGTTCATTTCTATGGCAGTGCACAAAAGCAAGAAGAAGTCAGAAGTGAAAATAAAAGACAGAAGCAAATACAAAAGGCAAGAAAGAACCTATTGTGATTCAAAAAAAAGTTATCTCAGAAAGGGGGAAAGAAGAAACAGGTGTGTGTCAAGACCTTGTAGCAGTAGCTTTGGGTCAAGGCAGCCCTGGGCAGGCTGTAAATGTTGCTAGATTTCCAACAGCAAGCATAGATGCCTCCAGCTGCGTGTACCAACAGTACATATACTCAGGGTGTATACTTCATTATTTCTGCGGATGGAAGAGCTGCTAGTTCAGGATCTTCTGGAATCAGAGTTGGTATTCTTTAAAGCTAAAAAAGGTTACCTGGCGTTTGTCACGAGATCCTCCATTCAGAAGGCTGCTTCTATTTTACTAAGCAGCTTTACACTGATTTCTCAGTTGCCTGTAAGTACTCTTCAAAAAGATTAAATCAAAGGCTGAATGGCTTGCAAAATTCTCCCCTACCAACCACAAAGAATGAAGAGGGATGAGAGGCTGAATCCCCGATTTAAGCAGGAAGGCTGGTGCTGTCCCAACTAATGAATGCCAATCAGAGTCTCTCATTACCCAGCACATCTCAGATGTAATCTGAATCACACAGAAGTTGTGTTCTTGATACAAGTGGCTGCGCTGCTTCTGAGATCAAAGACCACGTCTTGCTCTGGGGACCCTGGAGAGGTGCTGGGCTTCACCTTCCCCATGGCAGGGGTAGAACGTCTGCAGGTGACGAACGGACAAGAAGAGGGCTGCCTGGGAGGCACAATTAGTAATTCCTCTACTGCTCTGTAACCTCATTAACACTCTTGCTTACAGAAATCTTTTGCTTGACTGCAAGCCAGTCACTGCCTCCCCCAGGCACGCAGGCTTCCTCATGCTGAACAAACTGCCCAGGCACACTGAATTAGAGCACCTCCAAAAGCAGATCACAGAACAGCATGCAGGCAGAGGACACAACTTGCTCTCTCATGCACTGGAAAACAGCCATGTAATTGTACACAAACTAAGTTGCTTTAAAGGATCCAGCTTCTCTATCTGTTTACAACTTGCTCCTTTGAGAGTAATCCCAGAGCTGTGCTGCATTCCAGCAGTAACAAAGCAGATTTTCACTCGAACCAAACGCGCAAATATCAATGTTTATGTTTCAAATAGGCAGTTTTGCACACAAATTTCAGCTTGGTACAAAAGGAACCACCGGCACCGGGAGGTCACGGGCTTGGCTTTGTCTGCACTGTCCCTCCCAGCCGTTCAGACTACACACACCACCTCATGGTGCAGAATCTGGGGGAAAGAGGGCCTGCTAGCAAGAATAAACCTGTGGAAATTCATAGTGAAAGACTGAAGCTGAGTACAGCAGTGAAGACCCCCGTCCTGCCAGACAGGAAGTTGAAACCTACCACAGGTGAGATCACAAAATCCTGATCCTTCAGAATCCTAAGGCAGCATTGTTCAGACTGCATCCCCAGGAATAAAACCCACCACTGCCTTCTTATATCAGCTCTGCCCTCTCTCAGCCCGCCAGGCCTCCTTCCAGCGGCTGCCCTGCAACTCCTTGCAGAGAACAGCAGCAGCTGGGAGGATTCAGAGAGACTTGCTCTATTTCATGATCTTTTACCTCAGAAATCTTGCACATTTGGTTATGCAGAAAATTAGGTGAAAAAAAAAAAAAACAAAACAATAGCAATAAGGCTGCATTGCAGCAGAAAACAATTTGGCTACGCAGGCCGCTGCTAAATCAGAAAGGCTCCTGTGAATCTACTGCTGGCATAATGAGGAGGAGGGAAGTCATTAGCAAATGGAAACATTTAATCCAAAAAGTTTGAAACGATGCCAAATCTATTTTCTGTCTCTCAGTAGCAAATTACCTGAGAAGCTCCTAGTAAGCACAGCCACTGTGGTCATTGAAAATAAATAAATAAAGAGTGAGAAGTGAGGTAACTGAAAGGGATCAGGTAAGGCTTCACAAACCCTCTTCCACCATCAACATTAACATCCCACAAATTTCAGAGCAAAATGAACTTCTGTCTTCACACACTATGATTTACAACTGAAACTATAATCCCTGCATCCTAGAACAGCTTATAATAGAAAAGACCTTAAGGGTCATCTAGTTCCAACCCCCCTACCACAGGCTGGTTGCCAGCCATTAGACCAGGCTGTCCAGCCTGGCCTCCAGAGATGGGGCATACACAGCTTCTCCCAGCCTAGGCCTGGGATTCACCATCCCCTGAGTCAAGAATTAACTCCTAACATCTAACCTCAATCTCATCTCTTAGTTTTAAACCATTCAATCTTGTCCTATCACTATTAGGCTAAGTAAAAAGTTTGTCTCTTTCCCGATAAGCGCTCTTGAAGTACTGGAAAGCCACAGTAAGATTTCTCCAGAGCCTTCTCTTCTCTTAGCTACACAAGCCCAACTCCCTCAACCTTTCCTTCATAAGAGAGGTGCTCCAGCTCTCTGAGCATCTTCATGGCTCTCCTCAGGACCCGCTCCAAGTCCTCCATGTCTTCCTTGTGCCAGGGGACCTGGTGAGCAGCTGGTCCAGTAACATCTCAGCTGTTTCTGGTCTGTCCAGTACCTGGGCCAGGAAGTTATCCTCAGTTCAATCCAGCAGATTGTTTTCAGCTCACTATTTGGTTTTTTCAGCATATGTCTGGGTGGTTGAAATAATTCTCACAGGCTCTCATCCTGACGGGTGATGCCTCCCATAGTTCAAGTAACGTCTAACCAACATGCTCTCTATGACCAGGAGGCCTGTGGTAGACACTGATTGCCAGAAGTCCTTCTCAGGCTGGTCTCTTATTTTAACCCACCAGCTCTCAATCCGGTAATGGCTGTTTCTCAGAGGCAGCTCTTCACAACCTATCCATTTCTCCACATATATTCAAGAACTACCTGCACCTTATTATTGTGTGATTGGATGGGAACCCCTGCCATCAGTACTAGGACAAAGCACCAACACAACCTCATCACTCTTAGCAGCGTGCTGCCTGCCCAAATCCCCTCCAGCTGCTCTGCAGGCACCAGCACCTGCCTGTCTCTCAGCCATCCCATAGAACACTGCCTCTCAGCACCCAGGGCTGGTTGGGGCACCCACAGCAAACTCACTGCCTCCAGAGTAATCATCTCCAAACAGAAATTGCCAGCTCTTCAAGGCCACTGCCTGAGTGCACACAGCTTTAAAAAAGCTGATCTCTTGATGTCCATGCAAGCAATTTTTGCAAGATCCACCCATGGCAATGCCAAAACAGCAAGGTAAGGGATCACTGCCTGCCTCTGGGCACAACCCAGGGTTTTATTCCCTGGTGCCAGGCATGAATTCCCCCCCCCCCCCCAACCCCCCATAGCAGTACGCAGAATGACCCAGTGCCTTGAGGAAGCTGACGGCACTGGCAACAAGCTCCTAATAGTATTGCAGTGTATAATAGGAGCTCTAATAGTGTTGCAGTGTATTTAAAGCCATTTGCTCAAAGAGGTTTGTTTTGTTTTTTTATTATTAGAGTAAGAACGTGAGCTCATTCTATAAATATTTTACTTCAACTAGGAAATACAGAATAGTTAAAATATTACTGTAAATAAACAGAAAGGAAAAAAAAAACAAACAAATCTGGCATCCAAATGAAGGCGTTTCACATTTTCAGCAGACAAGTTCTTTACTCCTTTTCACTCAGATTTCTTATTTTGACCCACTCTGCTCACCAGACAGCCTGTGAGATGGATGAGCATCAGGTCCTGCGCCTAATAAGGAGCAGTGCCCCATGCACGGCACAGGGATGGGGCTGCTCAGTACAGAGATGCTGGGTAGATACAGAGTATAGAAGACGATGACTGTACACTGCAATGAAACATCTGAGTCAAGTTGGAGCAGCACGAACCAAGCAGAGGCACAACTTCAGGCCCTGCTCAGGAGAAGCGCTTCTGTGAGACAACGTGGCCAGCCCTGGACGTAACACCAATGTGGACAGGGGGAGAATGGTCCAACAATATCCCACCAATAAGGAGCACTAAGATTTGAAAAACTCAGCTTGTGAGTAAAGACGAATAGTTTCCCAAAGGCAAGCATTATAAATATCAGATAAAAAACAAACCAGAGTTGACCTGAAAACAGCCAATCCTATAAGAGAAAAGTAAGCAAACAGAGATGGCTTTACCTGTCAGAACTACCCCAAAACCCAGCCTGCCCACAGCCCAATATAAAGCTACAGTACCACTCCAGATGGAATCTGCAACGCTTCTGTAATATAGAAAAGGAGAACAACCCCTCTGTCTTCCCAAGCTGGGATTATTTCCCAATAACTTGATCTCAGCCCCTACTTAGATTCAGCTTTTTCCCCCTCTCTAGAGGGGTTTGCAAAGCTGAGCTGTCCCTGCCCCTCCAGCAGCTGCAGCTCCTACAGTCCCACCTGTGCACACAGCTTGAACATACACTGGCTTTCAGGCCTCTCAGAAAAAGCAGAACACCCACTCAAAGCAAACTGGCCAATGGAAAGAAGGCACAACCTTGCTGTTACAGCTGAATAATTAAGATACCAGCACCTTACCACAGCCTGCACAAGGACAAAAGAGGCATACTGCAGAAAGTCAGAATGTGGTTTTCATAAGTCCTTCCATAGAATCATAAAAACACGATTAGAAAGGACCTACAAGATCATCTCACCCAACCATCCTCCTATCCCTATTGCTACCACAAACGATTAAACCGTATCTCACAGCACCTCATCTAGACACCTCTTGAACACACCTGCCAAAGCTTACTGCTACATGTGCAAAAGAGAGAAGGAAACACACTCCACACTCACACTGCAGTTATGATTAATGCAGATCTGTTACAGAGATTTCACTTAATATGTATGATACCCCTTGATTTATATGAACCTGAGAAAATGTCAGAACAAGAAGCTGATAATATTTTAATGCTTCTCCCTTTCAAAGACCAGCACCCAAAGCACCCAGCCCTATAAAACTCCTGCTACAGCTAATAGCAAACAAGGAAGGGACAAAAAGGAATGGAGCAGCAAGGAAAGAAAACAGCAAAATGGTTACAGGGATAGTAGTGGAGCTGCTGGCCTCACCAAGTAGGTTACGAACAAGCAAAATACATCCAAGAGAGCATGATGTGTAAGACAGCTTTTAAGCACAAGGTTGTATTCTGCCTTCTTGATTTCCTACTGAAGAAAAAGCAAAATTGCTTCTGACACAGGCTGCTGAGAATAACAGGCAAAATATTCACAGGTAGGCAAATAGTCACATACAGAATAAAGAACTGAACTCACCTAACTTGGTGATGCAGCTCTCCAGCCACACAGCACTCCTCCACAAGCAGCCCAGACCAAAGCAATGCTCTCCCTTCAGTGGCTGGCCCTCATATGAGCCCTGGGGGGCCCTACTGTGACTTATAGAATAGAACCATAGAGTCATAGAGTCCAGCCTTTCTGGTCACCTGGGGAGCACAGGTGCAAGCAATCTGCCTGCATTCCCTGGGTCAGCCTCACCCCTTCACCAGGTGCCTCAATCACCAGTTTAAGCCATCACCTGACAATTCCCCTACACCTGATAAGTCACAGCTGTACCTTTCTTCATCCCAAATGTGCAAGAAACATGAACTCTGCAGTTATTGTAGAACAATTTCACAATTCTGCTTCAACACCACCATGGTTTGTCCTAAAATCAGTGCTATAGATCCCAGCAGAGCCTTCCTGTAGAGCTACCAGAAGCATGGAAAATATTGTCTAAATTGTTCTTAATCACCTTCAATGTCAAAGCCACCTTTACCGGTTTTATTTTTCAAGTGTTTTCTGCTTGTGTTTTACTTTGGTGCATTTTGCCTTTTAACATTTCAAAAGCTCCTGAGAAAGCTGAAAGGAAAGAAAAGGACAACAGAACATGCTGAATGAGATGTTGAATTAAGTACATTCGTATTCAAGGCAGGATAATCTCCTGCTTTGTGAGCTGCCCTCAGCTCCAGCCATTCGTAGCCTTGCCTTTGAGCAGGCAGCTCCTCCGCACACCTGGCTGCATTTTTTTGGTAAAGTAAGAAAGGAAATAAATAAATGAGTCAATCTATGGAAATAATCATCAGAAAAGGCAGTTCCTGATGGTCTCTCTTAGGCAGCTGAGCTCTGCACTTCTTAATTCATCTCTGGCTGTTGTTTGGAACGTATTAAAGACGCGCTTTTGAAATTGCTGTCATTAGGAAGCCTGATGCCATAACCCGATCGTTAAAGGCTGATCTGAGTTTCAAATTCAAAGGCAACACAGTTCCAGGTTTGATAGTTTCTGCTTGCAAAGTAGGCTATCAGTAGAGCAGAAGTACCTGTACACAGAAGGGAGCAACAACTTCAGGGGGTTTGATGCAGCTTACACATCAAACACACAAGATAGATAGATCTTACTGCAGTCCACATTAGTTCAGTAGCTGAAGCCAGTCCTGATCTCAGTGCAACCTGAGCAATGCTTGCTTTCAAAGCACAGCACGGGAGGAGATGGTAACTCTTCATCCACAGCATTTCCTTGTGAAAAGGAGGAAGGTTTCAGGAGCAGGGGCAAGGGCAGGTCGTGCTGAAGCAGAAATGCTTAGGGCAACTCACAAAGCCACAACTAAGAAGTAAATTAGATTTCTCCAAGACTAATTTTCTCATTTAAAAAATAAAAGGAAAAAAAAAAAAAAACAAACCTACCCAAACTATCAGTGATGAAAGAACTTTTAAAACCAGTTTTCTCTCTCTGCTTTGAAGGCAGCTCATCACAACAATAACCGTATGTGCATGTGAGGCTGTGGGGCTAGCATAGATTGGGACTCTCATTTTCTCTCCAGTTCCTAAGCCATACTGCTGAAAATTATGGAGACAGAGAGAGGTGGTGGTGAGGGTCCGGACCCCTGAACAACCAGCGACCTCCAAGGAAACACCTTTCATTTTAAGGCTCAGCAAGACAGATTCTCTGACGAGGTCACGTTTCTCTGGAGGACAGGGATGACACATTTGGTACATTACTCAATCAAGAGCTGAATTACTGCTCTCCCAAACTTGGCATTTGATTTAGCTGTCATGCCCAGTGCATTGCAGCTAATAAAAGGCAGTGGGCTGTTTCACTCTGCTGACTTGCAGGTCACGGAGAATGAAGGAGACGGTGCTGGCTATGCCTTGATGTTTAGGATAGAGACTTGCCAATGATTAATATATATGTGTATAGGCTCTTTTTCTAGACACTTAATTATATGTTCCAGTGATGGGACAGGGGGACAGCCTGGATTTATACAAGTGTGGGGATGTTCCAGGAGAATCTATCACCTATTTAGCAAATGTACTAAGCTGCTTCTTTTCCATTCTTAGTAATATTTCAAGAGAAGGGCAAGTAAGGTAAGGCTCAGACCCGGTAAAAGTTCAGGGCTACCTCTGGAACTACTTCTGGGTATGAATTCCTCTACACCTGCCTATGAATGACACACAGAATGGCCTTGACATAGCCTGGCAGAGAGGACAAAGCCCACGTCACATATCATCGTGCTGCAGAAAGCAACAAGAGCGAGGTCTTAAGGATGATCCAAAAGACTCTGAGAAAAAGTCACACAGAAGGAAGCTGAGTCTGTGAATCATCCGCAAGAAGTTTCAGTGTTGCAGACCAAGCAATTACTGCTAACTTGTGCAGATGGACAGGCAGCAACATCTCAAGAGAATGACAGTACTACAAGAGACAATGAAAGGCAGTATTCTCAAACATGCAGCCATGGGCCGAGCATGGGGAAAGGGATACCTAACTTAATATCAAATCTGCCTTGCTGAAGCACCAATGTGCATGACCAGGAAAGATGAAGGCTAGCATTCCTATCTTTCCATATGTAGTATACCAGAAATACCACACTGAAGGTCTTCTGGGATGCAGGAGGAATGGCCTGCTCTGTCTGAGCTTTAGCTTGATTTGGAACAATTTCTAGTACAGACAGGGCTATATACATTCAGAACTGTCTAACAGCAAAACGGTAGGAATATATTTTCTGAGGTCTACCCATGTGAAAATTTCAAGGTTGTTAGGTCAATGGAAGCCAACTTTGGTTGTGATGACAATGTTTGCGGTGGCTGTAAATAATTCAGAAGAAGTAGGTCTTCCAAAGTCAGTATGTTATAAGCAGTCACATTTAATAAAACACCCTTGCTGAATTAGACCCTGGGCCTTGAGAGTCAGAAGCACAGGATAAACAGGGAAGCCTCTAAATAAAGCTTTTAATTTGTCTAGAAAAGCAATGATGGCTTTAACAATATGTCCACATAGAATCATATCATAGAAACACAGAATGGCCTGGGTTGAAAAGGACCACAATGATCATCTGGTTCCAACCCCCTGCTATGTGCAGGGTCACCAACCAGACCAGGCTGCCCAGAGCCACATCCAGCCTGGCCTTGAATGCCTGCAGGGATGGGGCATCCACAACCTCCTTGGGCAACCTGTTCCAGTGCCTCACCACCCTCTGGGTGAAAAACTTCCTCCTTAATATCTAACCTAAGCCTCCCCTGTCTCAGTTTAAAACCATTCCCCCTTGCCCTATCACTATCCACCCTTATAAACAGCCGTTCCCCCTCCTGTTTATATGCTCCCTTTAAGTACTGGAAGGCCACAATGAGGTCTCCGGAGTCTCCTCTAAAAGGAGCACATCTCCAAAAAGGACAGAACGATGGAGAATAAGAGAATATGAGATTATTCAGTGGGGCCACACTGTCATAAAACATGAACGTTGTGAACTGAACCCAAGCCAGCTTTGTCATTTTCCTAAGGGCATTTGTATGCCTTGCTGCTGAAGGCTCTCCAGTGTCTGGAAGGGTTTAAGTGCTGCTCTGAAGCACTGATATTTACAGAAGCAAAGCCTATACTAGCACTGTTGAGCGTCTCAAAACAAATGACAGATCCATTCAAACGCTGGGAAAGCATTAGTGTGTCAGAAAGTGTTCTTCTCCTCATCTCAATGTTATACAAGACTCTGCACCTTTATTCTAGGGTTACTGCTATGCCTCTGTACAATAAAGGGTACAGACCTTCCTGCAAACTTCTTCAGAGCCTCAGCAGACTCGCTCTCAGGTTAAAACTACCGTGCATGCCAGTGATCCTGCTTATGTCAGGAATAAATTTCTACAGATTTGAAAGACGCTTAGGCCATGCTAAGAACAGGGAGTGCAGGCAGGATGCTTGCTGCTATGGCTGGTGGGAGGGAACTGCTGACCCCTGCGGTTATCAGAAAAGCGTAGGGAAAGATGTAGGTTCTTCAAAGGGCAGTGCTAATAAAGAAAAAAAAATTCTCTATCAGATGCTAGCACATCCTGATTAGAATTCATGATGACTCACACTGGAAGGCCTGTTTCTAATCCCTATATATGATACTGACTTATCAAGACAGACAGCTGGTTGCAAAGATGCTTTAAAGCATAACCAGCAAACCCAATGATTGGCATTTTTTTTTCTTCCTTGTGAAATATATCAAATCTTTCAGTATTTTAACTGTCTCCTTTTTCACACCTCTATGCTGATACATGGTAGTAGCCATCATTTAAATTATGCATTGATGGTGAATTTATGTGATACATTATCTAGCAGCTAGAGGAAAAGTGGACTCTGCTATCATAACTGTTGAGGTTGTTTTTCCTTCCGTGTTGATTTACATCCAAATAACCCAACTTATCAACCTTGCAAATGTCAATCTGCACCAAGGCAGGCAGCTGAACAGTTCTTAAGCAGGCACTCTCCTTGGGACTGAAAGGTCACTGTGTTACTGAATCTTATTGTGGAAATACTATACTCAAGTTTGGGAGGACTTTCTCACTGACCATGAAAATAATCATTGAAGGATTCAACAAAGAAACATCAAGGCCTCAGACTAAATTAAATAAAAACAGTTACAGTAATCGATTTAAAGTGTAGACAGAAATACACACTTCTAATAGACTCAATAATGCAACAGCACCATACCCAAAGGAGGAGCACCCACTGATTGAGGAACCACTGCCTCACGCACATTTGGCTGCCAGCTCTCTTCTGGGAAGTCAAAACTGCAAAATCCGCTGGGGCTGACTATAGTTTCCATGTAGGAATTCCCTTATTGGCACCTGCTTTCTAACAGTTCATAATTCCCTTTAAAACGTGCTTTTCTTCCCTTTCCTTTGTCTCGCATTTCTTTTGGGAAACACAGATTACTACACTTCCTCAAGGGATGCAATCTAAAAGGTGACATTACAGAGCAGGAAACCATCACAGAGAACCTGGGGCTCTGTGTTCTAAAAATACACAGCAGAATCAGGAGGAACAACCTGGGTTACTGGAGGTGCCTTGTAATAGCTCAGGAAGCAACACGGTTGAACATGCTAATGAGAGCTGAGGTGCCAGTCTGACCATTCAAATTAGAGCTGCAGTTACTTAACTGAGAATATCTGTAAACCAGATTACCTTCAAATAATGATCCTATTTATGTGCAAAAGCATGTGCTAGAAGCGTAACTGTTGGTGTGCGTGAATGTGCAATGCATAAGTAAAATATGGGGCCTATCAGCAAACTTGTAATAGCGTGTGTAAGAATACAAACTGCTTCAAAAGAGATGTCCAATGATCTTAAGCTACTAGTGCTGCTGGCTTGCACTGTGATGCTATGTTAGCAGCAAAGCACCAATATCTTATTCTTCACAGTTTTAAAGGAGAAAATGTAGAAGGTGGACGTAGGGTAAATATATGGCTCAAGAAGTTGAGCCCTAAGGTCAAGTGGAGAGCCAGATTCAAGTGCATGCATCAACCATAAGACAACAGCACTGCAAGAACACATTCTCATGTGCAAGAACTACTTTGAGTGAAGAAACAGTAGTGATCCAGATGTTACTGCAAAACTAATTAAAATATTCTCAACTCCGTAAGAACAAAGCCATTTTTGTCACAAACAAGGATACTCTCGCCCATAAGCAAGCTTCTGTAGGGCAAGACTTGCCCTCAAGAATGGTGAAATCTTGTGACAGCACTGTCAAAACACCCTGACAGTTCCATACTACTCATACTCTGCTTCTTGCTACCTCAAAAGAGAACAGGAATGGGGTTGAGAGCACCTAGTAGCATCAGACAGGGTGGCAAAACTGATTCCCAGACAAGTCAAACTGCCAGACAGCAGGAAAAAAAAAAAAAAAAAAAGATATATCCTTTCCTTTAAGTCAGGTCAGCTCAATTATGCACTACAGTTATTTACACAGTAATAGGAAAACCTTGCAAAAAACCCAAATCAGATAAATTCACCAGACAAGAGATTTCACAACTGAGCTATGTGTTTAAAAATTTCATTTCACACTGGCTTTTCGCATGGGGAAGATCAATGTCTGCTCCTTTATCTGTTAATGTCAGTTCTTTGGTTTACGACACACTTCTTCTAGCAACTTCACTCCCACATCAAAACCATCAGAATGTTTATCAATATTAATAACGGGGGATTCTAAGTCAATTTCTCTAATTTCAGCACAATATCCCATAGTACAAGAGAGCTGAAAATTAACACACACACACACACACACACACACACACACACACATATCTTCTTAATAATGCCTAACTGCACAGTGGTGATGCAAAGAGCAAATCAAGTAGGAAGGGAATGGAGAATAGTACAAAAATACCATAATTATTTTACACTAGTCATTTTAATGCCTTCCTACAGTAAGTGTTTATAGAATAGGGAAAGTCCTTGATAAAGAAAGGAATCTCCTACAAAGTCAGCTTGACTACACGTAGAGGGAGAGGTGAAAAAAGTCACCAAGTTAAACAGGGATTTGAGCTGAAGTGCAGTTAGGGCTATCATTGCCTGCCTACGCCGTAAGAATGAAAGAGCGAGGCAGCAACGAAGGAGCACGGCCATGAAAGAGCGCAGTCACTGGGACTGCAAAGGCCACCAGCGCTGCCCTAGGGTTACTGCTTCACAGCTTGGCAGCTGGAGACAAGCACCAGGGCTCAGGGACTGAGCCCCCACGATGAAAGCTGATTACACGCAGCACTGAACCCACAAGGTGCTCCTGGGTTAGGGCTTAAGCTGATTAAGCCTGAGGATGCCAGGCTTTGCCGATGGGAAATGTTGTTGGTTCAGGAATAAGCTGAGGAGTTCATGTGGAAGGAGCTACAGGACTCGGTTTAGAGCTAATAGAGGCAAGAGGACTGGCTATTCTAAAGCTAAAGAGATTGCAGGTAACGTGATTGGAAACCATTATTGGGATAATGAAATACTTTATGGTCTCATGATAGAAACCAGTTGTAAATCACCTTTTTAGGGAAAAGTACTACTCACAAAAGGGGAAATATCATTTCTTTTCAAAAACTGGGACATCATACTTATCACTCATATTTTTCTGTCCTCACAGGAGGCTTCTGGTCCTTGGTGTCCAAGTGCTAAATATTTTTCTTCATAGAGTAGAACAGCAGGCAGTTTTGACACTAAGCTTCTACTAATGAGTTTAGTTTTCTATTTCATAATTAGCAGAATTGAATCAACTCCAGCGTTGTTTTCTTTCCCACACAAAACTATCAGTTGTTGCTCTGACATCAATATTCTCCAGGGTTTTGCTGTTTGTTTCTTAAGAAGACCAATCCTCCTCCACTGGAGGATGGATGTGTCCACACATCCACTGGATGTGCGACTTGTCTCAGCAAAGCAGTGATGCTGTTCTCTGCTGCATGAGACTCAGCATTCTGTTGGAGGGCTGGTCTTGAAGGAAACACGTCTTGGCCAGCATTACTCAGTGAAAATTCCTTTGATAAGAAGCCATCTCCTTTGGTTGAAAATAAGGAACCGCCAGCTTGCTGCTTGATGTGTCCCACATCATCATCATGCTGCTATTGAAACAGAAAACATTCGATGGCAGGATAAGTCTGTCAAAAGCCTGAAGCAAATGCTATCCCACGGCTGAAGCTGCTCCTGGGATGACTCTCTACATTTGCCTATCCTTTAGCACTTCACACGTGCATTCATAAACACAAACGTTATTCTCCATCCCCTCTCTCTTCCCTTCCTCCTGCATTTATCTTCATAAAGGGTTAAAGGATTCGTCTAGGATGAACGAAAGCAGTTCTTGTTACAGTAAATGAGAGGCATAAAGTACCATTCAACATAATAATCGTGCAGATGGTAGTCTTTGCTGTTTACAGGAGCCCTGACATTACTTCTGCAAATTCCCAGGAGGCCAACTCCAGTTCCCTCTTAGCAAACCTCACTGCAAAGCTGCTCCATCAGTTAGACTGCTCAGAATGCAGAAGCACGTTTCCTTGCTAGTTTGAACAATGAGCAACATATTATGCATTCCCTGCATTATTTATGTTGGTTACCTTTTACAACAGTATTTATTTATTTATTTGAAGTTTCCATCTGCAGGTTCTGGCTACCATTCAAGCTGCTGCCCTGCAATAGTTCTCTAATGGGTATCTGTTCTCCCAAAACAGCTGTCTTCAGGGTCCTATTACAGTATGCAAGCTAACAGTGACAGGATATTTGTACCACTCCCTTTTTTTCTATATGAGGTTGTTACTCAAAATGCCAAGAATTGACTCATTATATTAGAACTTCCCTTCATTATTAATTAGTTAATTAATTAGATTCACATCCTCATGATTTCTTCAGTCCTGACAAAAGTGTTCAATACTGTATTTGAAATGACAAGCCACACGATAGGGCAATATTTTCTATCATTCTAGACATTTTATGAAAAGCAAGTCTATGCAAATATGTTATTTCACATGACTAGGGCTTCTCACATTCCTAATCTTCTTTTAATTTGCCTTTTCATTTTTTCACCTGACATTCTTACCCAAGATCCCCCCAAGATTATTTATGGAATTAAGGTGCTTTAAAATAACTGAATAATCTTTCAGACTTTTAGCACGTATGTTGTATATAGTTCCAAACAATTTAGACCCTATGTATCTAATATCACTTGATTGTGAGCAAAAACATAGTCTGAGTCTTGCCACATCCAACAGCCAGCACCCACCTCTCTGCAAGGACTCTTCCATCTAGGGATGTCCACAGAGAATATGAAGGTGTAAACAGACTGTAGTTCTGTCTGCTGATAGTAATATTCCACTGCTAACTTTATCAGTAAAAACATAGCAGCAGAAGTTTTTACAACTACAAGCCTGAAGGGTTTTTTGCCCAACACTGAATATTTTTCATACCCTATTACTACAGTCTTTATGATTATTATTAGTCACTGGAAACATAAGAAGGTGCAGGTATCTTTCAAGCAAATCTTACGCTCCACATATTCTAATTTCTAGGAATTACAGACAGAACTGCATATATATGTGCCCCCGCTGTCCTTAACAAAGTAGTCCCAGATTTACTGCTGCATTATGATTCAGCTTCTGCACCTCCACATCACGCAGCTGGGGTCAAGGCAACCCTCACTACCAATACAAGCTGGGGGATGAAAGAATTCAGCACAGCCCTGCCAAAAAGACCTGAGGGTGCTGGTGGATCGGAAGCTGGACATGAGTCAGCAACATCCCCTCACAGCCCAGAAAGGCAGCCATACCCTGGGCTGCATCAGAAGAAGTGTGGCCAGCAAGTTGAGGGAGGCGATCCTGTCCTTCTGCTCTGTGCTGCTGAGGCCTCACCTGGAGCACTGCGTCCAGATGTGGAGTCCTCAGACAAGAGAGACATGGACCTGTTGGAGTGCATCCAGAGGAGGACTGCAAACATGATCCAAGGGATGAAACACCTCTCCTACAGGCTGAGAGAGCTGGGGCTGTGCAGCCTGGAGAAGTGAAGGCTGTGAGGTGACCTTTCCTACAGGAAAAAAGGGGACAGACTCTTGAGCAGGGTGTGTTGTGACAGAAGAAGGAAACATGTTTTCAAGCTTAAAGATGGTAGATTTAGGTTAGATATAAGGAAAAGTCTTTTAGAGTGAGGGTGGTGAGGCACTGGAATAGGTTGCCCACAGATGTGGTTGATGCCCCATCCCTCGTGACTTCCAAGACGATGCTGGATCAGGCCCTGGGCAACCTGATCTGGCTGTGGTATCCCTGTTCATTGCAGGGCAGTTGGACTAGATGATGTTGAACAGTCCTTTCCAACTCTAAGGATTCTATGATTCTATCTCAAAAATTACATGACATGAAAAGCGAAGGAGAGCAGAGCAGGTATGACTGGTATTCTAGCCTTCTGAGGTGGCTGAATATGTCACATGAAAACATCCATAACATCCTCTGAGACCAATCCAATGTAAGCAAATACTGTTTTCGAGTCCCAGCTGTGTTTGGAGACTCCTTTGAGAATTTCATTCGTGTCTTTGGTTGTATGTCTTCTAACTTCAAATCAAAACATACTGAAGACGTACTTAAATCCACTTGATTTTCTATCAGTATTATTATGTTTTATTACCTCACTTGTATTTCAGCCCTTAATATATTTTTTAAAAACAAACAGACGCTTGTTTTGTTATGAAAGCACATCAATCCCTTAATGGGGAGGTACGGAGGCACACCATGCCAATATTTGTCCTTCTCTACAATTCTCCAAGCTTAAATCTACCTTCTTCTGATGACAAATTAAAAAAAGCCTATGCAACAGAAATGAGCACAGCAGAAGAGGGGAAACATTTGCCTGTTACTTCTTCCTTGTTCTTATCACAGAATGGCTTATGTTGGAGGGACCTTAAAGATCAAGTAATTTCAACCTCCTTGCCACAGGCTGGATCAGGCTGCCCAGGATCTCATCCAGTCTGGCCCTGAACACCTCCAGAGATGAGGCATCCACAACATCCATATGCAACCTGTTCCAGAGCCTCACCATCCTCTCAGTGACGAATGTCTTCCTAACATCTAACCTAAACCTACCCCTTTTTAGTTTAAAGCCACTTCACTTTGTCCTATCACTATCAGATCAAGTAAGAAGTCAGTTCTCCTGCAGTAAGCTCTCTTCAAGTACCGGAAGGCCTCAATGAGGTCTTCCTGGAGCCTTCTCTTACCCAAGCTGAACTAGCCTAGCAGCCTCAACCTGTCTTTGTAGGTTGCCGTTGCCTTGCTCTGCCACTTAGCTTTGCACAATCCTACTGCAGTTTTACAGAGTCAGCACTCGACTTCGCTGCTCTGAATAAAAGCATCATCAGCACACTGTCATCTTTTCCAGTTCATTTATCAGAAGAGTATCACAGGTTTTAACACAGATTCTTTTGAGACCCTCCTACCGTCATCCGCTCACTCAGAAAACTGATCATTCAGTTCTAACTTCTGTTTCTTATCTACAGACCACGTTTTTTCATCTAAGCAGCTTTTTTTTTTTATCTGGCAGAAGTGCAACTTTACAATAATAAAATAGAGTATCTCGTCCTTATGGCTTTAATGATTAATTCTCACGGGGTTCGGCATAGGGTAAAACTTAGCCATATTGCCCTTGGAAGGGCAATGCACTCAAGTGCATTGGCTGCTTTCAAGGTCTGGGGGCTGACTGGAGACTTCTGAACAGGAGGAGGCAGATGGGCTGCTTATGTGAGGATCAACTTCTTGTCTGTTACTTCTTGTAGTCCTGCAACCTCCTACGTGGACATCCAATGCAAGGCTAGGATTCCCACTTGCAGCTGCCTCAGACTTCACAGGATAACACTTGGAACTCAAAGTTTAAAATCCAAGAATTTCTTTGACTGGAGTCTAGAGAATTTAATTTCCTAGCTTCTAAATTATTTAGGTTGAATTGTGACTTCTTGGTAAGAAGGATTTGAAGGAAACTGCCCAGACTACTGCCCAGCTTCAGCTTTTGTAATCTGGACAAACAAACAAACAAAACCCAACCCTGTTAATAACCAATGAGAGAATGGCAGCACACTTATTAAATTTTAACCTGTCTTTGTTACACTAATCCATACAGCCAACAAAATCATCCATTAAACACTTGTGTCCTCCACAGTATCACGCAAGCTTAACAAATTCCATCAAAGACTTTGTGCTGACATTACTAAAGGAAGCAATCCACAGAACTGGACACAAGACCTATCCCTTATGAATACTTCTAATGAGCCTCTTGCAACCTGGTAAGCCACCTTTCCTTACAGCTTGCCATAGTCTCCTCTTCCCCCTGCTCCTTATCTGCCTGAGCCAGCTTCTTATAATTCCTTTATGAATCTGCACCATCTCCACTTTAAATAATAATTTCCTTTGGGAACTGTACTGAATGAATGCTTCCTTGAAATCTAGATAGCTTAAGCCCACTGTGTTAGTGCAGTCTGAGACATCCACTTTTCTCAGCAAAAACAAAACGTTAAGTTAGTCTGAGAAAATCACCCTCTAACGCATTCTTCTTTTTTTTTTTTTGCATTTTATCCCACTTTCCACTTTTATTATGTTCTTGATTACTTTTTTTCCAGTAAATACAAACGTTGTGATAATCTAATTTGTATGTAACTTTCTTTCTTAGTATCTTTGCACATATGTTAGCATGCGCTGGTGAAAAGCACTATCCCCATATTGAAACATACATTATGTTTTTTTGCTACCAGACTGCCATGGCTGGAGGTAAAATCAGAAAAGTAATGCATTCGGTTTCTACAACAGAGGTAACTAATAAAAATGACAGCTTTCCTATCCCTTACCCTCCTGCAAATAAATCACACAGACCCAGCAAAAACAACATCTCTCCTTTTGGTAGAAGAAGAAACAACTCAACCGGTCACTGAGCATACATACATACATAGCAATGGAGGATGGTTTTGTACTGTAATGTTTGCAATATTAAAGTAATAATGGAGCATTTAGAAATGCAGTGGAAACAGTGAGCAAATAAATGCATGGATAAGAATTATACCGTGTCACTTTGGAACAACTGCCAAGTATTGTTCATGAGGTTTTTTAGTGTGATAACAGTTAATACTTCCTTTGTGTTTTCCATAGCAAAGAAGATCTTTACACTGAAGTTTACTCCACCATCAGAATTCAGTGCAAGACGTCAGCGAAAAGAACCTGAAATATTTCCACCTTCTTATACTTTGCTACTCTTTATTTGAAATCCCAGGTAAAAAATTACAAGTGAAAACACGACTTGAAGAGAGAGAACCCAGGTCATGACATGCATTTCCAACAAAAAGAACCATCTTTTCCCTGTGGTACAGCAGAGTTGCTGAGCTGATTTCCATCTTGTGATTCAAATCAACAATTTAATTCTTAGTGCTGTGGAGCGTGCAGCAGACATCATTCCAAAAGCTTCCTATGGATAGATTTTCAATCACTTCCCTACATCGTTTTCTAAGTTAATCTTTATAAAGGACATGACTTTCAGTCACAAGTGCATCACATAAGCCTTACTCTCATCATATAACTCTATACACATGTTTTAGCATAAGAAATGTAAGTAAAATAATGGAGCAGTTTCCAGGAAAAGCACTAGATGAAGTGGGACATGAAAACAACCCCTAAAGAGGTTGTCTGAGCTTCCGGGAATGCATGCTATTAAATGCATTGCTGGATAGTGAATTTTGGAAACCGCTTTTGCCAAAAGCATGAAAATATTAAATGGGAAATAACGGTACCTTAACTGCACTTCTCAGACAAATGTTTAGATGATACGTTGATTACCTGGAAAATAGAAAATAGAAAATTAGTAATATTGTTCATATTTTAATTACCAACTGTTAAGAACATGTGGTATCACATGTTTTTCCCTTTTTAAAACAGGGATTTTAGCCTTCAAAACAAACAAATTTGTGATATCTGCTATTTTATTCCCGATGAAGGTAGCTTCAAATAAGAAAACAATGCCAAGATCCACTCTGCTGGAGTTGCATAAGCAAGCCTAGGATACGGGTAAGCATCCTATCTATTCTCTTTTTGTTATTATAACCTCCTTTGCCTAACTCTCTTGTTTATTTCATAATTATAACATCTTAATATCCATTGATTATACAGTTGCCTAGAAGAAATGAAGGAAAAATTCTCATTAACTGTCATACTTTTGTACTATCTACCTTAAGACACAGCTAGCAGGCTCTTATCTCTAATTCCACCTTAGGATGTTCTCTGTCACTCCCCAACCTAAACACCCAACAGGAAAAAGAGACCTCAGGACATTGAGGAGATGTGAGGAGCCCATCAGATGAAATGAGTGGTCACTGGGTATGCTTTGATTTTTCCCTCAGATTGCCTCATCCTGGTAGCATCTTGCACCAAACTTTTGGAGGTCTGCACGCATGCTGCCTCTCAGAATAGCAACTCTTGTATGTACTTCAAGGATTAGAGCTGCTTGGATGGTTTGCTGAGCCATTCAGAAAATATGACTGTAAGCTAACCTTGTTTAACAAAACTCAAGCTCTGAATGGTTCCCAATGTTTTGCCCAAAATTGTAATCTGAAACTAAGAATTTGTATATAGACCTATTTTCAGACAGGGCAGGGACAACAGACCTAAACCAAATCTATCTAAGACAGTTCCAGAATAGAAAAAGCTGCAATGTGCAAGGCACACCTACGGTGTGGGCTGAGCATTACTTGCTCCCCAAAGGCCAAATCTCAGGGGTGGGATTGACTCAGGGCATCTGAATGGGACTATTTCTTTGGCTGGATCTTCTACATTCTTAGTAGCTAGCTTGAAAACTGAACTGTATCATTGCTGGGATTGACCTTTCTTGGCAAAATTCAGCTCATTTTACTATGAGAGCACCCATTAGCATTACCTTCAGCCAATTTTGTGTGAAGCAAAGATGTTTTGCATCTTGCTGCTTCCTCTTTCATTTCAGAATTCATTAGTTGTCTATGCAATAGGACTCAATTACCCAGAATATGCAAAAAGCCATGACTTGATCAGTAAAACAACAAAACTTATTCTCAGGGCTGTTAATTGACAGCACAGAGGCTATTTCCTACGTTTGAGTTATCCAGCTTGCCAAGCTCTTAGAGAAGAAAGTAGACATAGTTAGGTACAGCTGGTTCTCTCTGCAATAACTGAAGCTGTTGTTTTGTTCTCTTGTGGAATGAATGCATGGTAGGATGGGTAGGAAGGATTTATAAAAGAACTTGAGGCTTTTTAAGGTTGATGGAAGTTCGCAGACACAGGTGGATGCTGTGCTGACCTCAAACAAGATGTCAGAAAAGCAAATAAATGCTATTTTATTAGCCTTCAAAATAAGGAAGTAAAATGAGGTAACTTCAGTAACAGCAACCGTGACTGTAGGAATAGCAAACTTTCCCCAGAACAGGTCAGACAAATGAAAACATTTCTCCCTCTAAAACATAAAACGTAGAGACAAAAAATTAAAAACAGAGCAAACATAAGAAGTAAACAATGCGCAGTTCGTTACAGCACATGTCTGATTGTGTTTCTGTGCCTTCTAGTAGGCAAACAACGTACTGCTCAACCAGGACAGAAGGACAGCTGCTGCTGGAGCACATGCACTGCTCTGCATGAAAGGACCATTCTATCAGCACCATGGTTACCACAATTCAATATCCCACCAAAAGAATTACATATTTCATCCACAGAGACCTACAGCATTAAGGTTCCAATTAGTTCGTCCAGACAATGCCCAGCTTCCATGCATGTCGTGGAAGAATACAACAAATTGCATTGCCATGGGAACAAGGTTTACTACTTGCTTTACGAACAGATTAATGCCTACTGTCAGCAGGTTTTATGATAAATGATCGTCATTTTGAATTTCTGTAATGAAGATGCATCGTGCTTTCTGTTGTTCACGCTGTAGAACACTCTTCCTCATACTCGTCTAGGGCTTTTAGTATAACACATTTTCCAGAAGCACAAGCTGTTTAGATAGTGATAATAGTGAATTTTTTTAATGATATAAGGAAGATGCTTCAGCCATGAGTTTTCTACTGTGCTAGAAGGTCGCTGTGCCTGTGACACTGGCCTGGGACGTGGTGCAAGAGGAGGGATCAGCAGATGTAAGGTATCTCCATCCACATACTACGTGATGTAGCTTGGAGGCCTCACTCACACCCCCACCATTCCTGTGGTTCCAAGCGGATGAGGGATCCATCGCTTATCTCCCTGCTAGAGGGAGCAGAGCATTCGGTGCCACTGGAACTGGGCTTCTGGATTGGTTTCCTCTAAAAGCAATCTCATTCACATTCACCACAACTACTTTAATCTGACTCGAAATGCAGTAAACACAAAGGATTGAAGGATTCACTTTAAAGATATGCCAATGCTCCAAAACCGAACATTAACTCTATTTAATCCCAGAAGAAAGGGATGGGATATAAAAAAAACTTAAGAAAATAACACCAGTATGGCGGAGTCCAATAAGGATGTGCTTTTTATACAATTTAGAACTAATTCCTAGCCCATGTCTGAAAATACTGTGCAGTACCAAAGTCATCCTGGGAGGCAAGAACTGGGGACCCTTCAGTTATGCAGTAGGCAATCAGTCACCCCTAAACCCAATCTCAGATCAACAACTGGACGTTTGGCCTCTTATTTCTACACTGTTCCTTCAATGATGCAAGAACCAACAGAAGGCATCCTGAAATTCTGCTCCATCTTCTCTTGTAACCAGATGTGTACATTGTCATTAAATTACAGAGGAAGCACAAATTGCATGTTTGTATAATCATTTCAAATTATTTTGCTGACTAAATACATTCTCAAGGCTGTAATTCAAGACTCACTTAATTTCTACCATTGATAACTGCCTAAAAAACAAATCTTGTCATTTAATCTGAAACACGTTTTCACTGAATTTCAAAGATCCTCATTTTTTTTAGGACAATTTTCTCCCTTCTGAGTAATACAGTAGAATATCTCTCCATAGCAGAGGAAAAAGGACAAGCTCGTGAAGAGGACATATTCAGAAAACTCTGCTCTTGGAAGAACACTCATGAGCAATGCCAAAGCCACGAAGTATTTCTGCCTAGAAGCCTGCAATTATTAATTTCCTGAAGACTGATGGAATTTTTAGTAAGTACAAACATTTCCAGTATACAAATGGAAAATTATTTGTTGTAAGAAGGGTCGGGTTTCCAGCAAGGAGTTGTGTGGGAAGACGAACGAAATCAAGAACAGGAACACAGATTGGGCAAGACGGTACAAAAGTATGACTAAGCCCAGGGAGCAGGAGACAAGAACCCAAGGGTAGTAGTCAGCATCCCCGAGTGCAGCTGCACCAACAGCACGTATCACTTGAGAAAAGGGACCTTAAACACGGTGGAAAGAGCTGATCAAAGGCCTAGTTGTCTCCTTCCCAGTCCTTGCTGTCCTAAGAGGATGTTTGTCATAGCTGACCCTACAGCTCATAGCTCAGATAGACTCTGGAGATGGTGAGATCAGGGAACTTCCAGCCTCCTTGGCTACCCTAAGCATGCTTCCAGTCACAACGAGCACCGTTCCCTTCCCACCACTTAAAGTCTGCCCAGTGCTGTGTGTAGCAACTGGCGCAGCCATGCCATTATCCAATGCCACATTAAAAAAGAAAAAAAAAAAAAAAAAAAAAAAAAAACCAACAGCATAAAAGTATCCAGATTCTGGTTTGAAGTAAGCTTTGATATTCAGAATAAAGAACAAGGGAGAGACATAAGGCTTAAGCTGAGGGTAGGGTTTCCAGTAGGTGGTTACACTTCAGCTCATGGCCTACCTGAAGGTCCCATGCCCCTCACCTCCCAGACACCACCACCTCTGCTGGCCCGGTTGCAGATACCTTTCATGCAGGATATTGTTCGTTAGGAACTTCTGAAAAGTTCATTAAGTTTACTTTTTGGTCTTTGATGTAATCTCTTTGCTTCCACTTTCACTCAGCCTCTTCTCTCCTTCACTAAAATGAGTGACTGAGAAGTAGTTGTAAAAGTACGTTAAAATGAGCATGAAGAGTAATATCATTAAAACTATCTAAGGAATGCAAATCCACGTTTTGCATGAGGCAAGAATTTTGAAACTCTCAGGCATCTCTGAAAATTACCATCTTTATTTTAATTAGGGAAATTTTACCTACAGTGATACTTACAGTACATATATTTCCATACTTAACACCTTAGCAACCTCCATCTCTACAATTTTTTGGTGTCTGATCTTAAATCCTTACACTGCCAGGATACACTCAGTAAACAAAAAAGAAATCACAAATGCTTAACATCTCTCTGAATGCTCGTAACTTGCTTTCTGCACAGACTAACCACATGTTTTTTACAAAGAAAGGCTCTCCCCTGCTTAAAGCTCATGCTGAATTCAGGTTCTCTGCTGGTTTTCACAACGCATCCTTTGGAGGGACCAGCCTCACCCAACACAGAAGCCAAGATTTTGAGAAAGGAACCTGAAGACTTCATTGGTCCTAAAGGATAAATGCATCAAGTCCTACAGTGCAGCACTGATAGCACTCAACTCTGATCTGTCTGGCTACAGATTTCTAAGACCATTCCTCCCACAGGGAAGTTTTTGTATAGTCAGCTACTGGGTTGCATGAAGCTGTGTTCCCTTTTCCAAAGAGAACCAATGTCACTGAGCAGCTTTGGAGCAGGGAAGCAGATTTGCTTGGCATGCTAACATTTCTTCTCCTCTCCCGTAGAAAAAAAATGCTTGATCCTGCCAGAAAAATTTGTGTAAATTAAAGTTTCCATCAAGATGAGCACAAATATAGTGATATTCTCCTCGCTATACAACTCTATTCTCACTCACTGTACAACTCAACTTCCAAGATGGAAGTGGAGAATTTCTTGGCAACTCAGCTCTCCTTACAGAAATGTTGTTCAACACCTGTGAGTAACTACAAGTTGAAGTTGTGGTCAGACATCTCCTCTTTCCCTGCAACCCTTTTCCCTTCAGAAGGACCAGCCGTCTCCAGACAGAGTCCTACAAACTCTCAGTGTTAGAAAGTTGGCTCTGACATAAGCTGATCAGTGTGACATCTCTGAGCCCAGCGTCTTTCTGTTATATCGGATGTTAATAGAACAGGCAGTAAAACCAGACATTGAATTTCTCGCATTTTTTGGAACTTCATTTAGTGAGCTTGTAGTCCAAACAACAGATCACACAGGTTCACACCTCAACCTGTAGACCGTGAAAGCCCTGCTGGGATTGTGTGAATCATTTCAGAAATACGACAGAAGAGAAGACAGCTCCCAGAAGATATTAGAAAAGCATGCAGAAATGTATGATGCTCAGACGTTTCTTAGAAACATAAAGCACAGGTGACTAAAACACAAATACACACAGTTTATCAAGAGTTTATCCTCCCTTTGATTTCTCTCTGTCGAACATCACTCATTCTCATGGAAAAGTCTACACTAGAGCTCCCTCTCTCTGGGTTTCTCTTGTTATGCTGACAAAGGCTTTCTTCCACTTTATGCGTTCCCAAGAATTCCTTTCCAATGGTCTCTGGTCACACTGCACCAGGATTCACTGAAGGAGCATCCTGCACTCACCCAGCAGCTTACCATCTCTTCTTTCACATACTGTGTCTGTAGTGTCGTGGCAAAAGAAATCAGTTGAAATCTTGCTGGCAAAATGAATGAAGTGCCATTGTCACTTCAAACCAGCAGCAGAGAAGCGTTAGTATTATCTCAGTCTTTCCTTTTGCCTTCAGTTTACTCACCGGGGATGCTACCTGCCTTTGGAAAGTGTTCTTTGCTGAGTATTACTGGATACAGCATTGAACCCAGACAACATGGGAACAGTGCCTTGCTCCTTTCTCTTCATTAAGGACTAAGAGATCTTACTCCATTCAGAGGATGTCTTAATGCTGGAAGCAGATGGGATCTGAATGACACAACTGTACTGAGCTTTGCACCAGTGGCTGCTCTTCCACGCTTGTGCATACTCAGCATGAGCTCTCTCCCCCACTCTCTGAAAGAGGCAGGAATGTTCTCGAGCAGTATATTCTTGAACAAGAGTTGTCTCAGTTTTTTTATCCCCTTGTCCCATTTTAGGCTGCGTTTGACTTGTTCAATATTATCCCTATTTACATGGATTAATTCAAGAAGACCCTCAGCCATGTAAACAAACCTAAGGTTCCAAATAAATTAATTCTTAGTTCCATCTTCCCCAATATCTCTTCATCCACAAATAGATATAATTAATAACAAAATAACTCATGCCCTTTAATGTTCACAACAACACATCCATCTGCAAAATCCCCAGCACCTGAAAGCAAGTGAGTGCCTACAAGTCCAAGGATGTTGAGGATCACAAATACACATGTGTACGTGTATGGATTTGATGCCAGATGGAAACAGTTCAGAAATATTTCTATATTGCATAGTGCCGTTGGCCCTGTAGTCTTGCATTTTGGTTCCACGTCTTTTCTATTTCTCAGGATAATGTGCAACAGCAAATGGATGCCTGCAGGTCTCCCTGTATTTGTGGAGGAACCAACCCAGCCAATCACTTAAGCATGCAGTTTCTTACTGAGAACGAGAACAGGATCTGAGATGCAGCATTAGTACATCACAGCCACATTAAGGCTTAGCAATGCATGAGTTCTCCCGATTTGTATTCAAATGTGTCAAAAAAACTGTCAAAAACAGAAGAGGTCTCAAGATGACATTCAGTTTTACTTTTAGATTTTCTCCCTGTAGACTACAAGGCTGGGTTCAGAGGCTTGGCTTCACCACGCAGTTTAGAATATCTGGCTACAAATTTGTTTTTCTCGTCAAAGGAGACTTCTCTGCCCCATTGCCACTTTTGCAATTATATTATGTAAATATTAATTTCTGCAGTCAAACTCGTTTTAAAGACGGTTTACATAAGAAGCTTTTCAGTCGATACATTGTCACTGTCGTTTTAAAATATTTACGTGCCTTGTTTACGTTACTTTGTTAATTTCATTGTAATTTACTACTAATTAATAGCTCCGTGGTTATAAAATGTTTAATCGGTTATAACTCTTAATTATGCCACGGCACTCCTTAATAAAACAATACACTATTGGGATTAAATCAAACTAATTGAATTAATCTGTTATCCTCTTTTACGGGTAATTTGGTGCATGGATAAAAGCAGTCACAGAGCTGCTTTCATGGCAAGCAGCCCAAAACCACTTTGCATGCATTCTTTTCTTTACCTTGAAAAGAGAAGAAGCGCCCCTGATTTCAAAGGCCATCTACAGGTTAGCAGGAGGACCACAAGTCTCTCCCAACCAGCCAGAAGGCAGGGCAATTTGGGAACGGAGAGCACTGCTCTTGAGCTGCTGAAGCAGAAGGGCAGCTTCCCAGCCCCGCTCGCCGCCAGGCCGCTGGATGCTTTCATTTTATACATTCTCATCCCACTAAACCACCTGCAGTTACTTTTCCCCGTCCATCCCCTGTGAGGCCCAAGGCCAAGAAGACCATCCCCAGCTCACCTCCCCTCACACGCGGCCACCCCACCATCGCCCTTCCTGCCCCCTCCTTCAGTCCTATTAGCTGTGCAGAGCCGCTGACTCTCTGATTGGAATTGCTTAGCGCTCGTCACGACTAAATTCAGGTTTCATTATTTCAGATCATTCTGCAGATCATATCTGCTACGTGCTCTAAAGCTAGGCACCCACAGATGCCAGCTGTCCCCAGTCAGTCCTCTGTCACCTCCTGCCACCCATCAGCCTCTAGCAGAGGTCCTGCTAACAGCTCAGCCTGCTCTGGCAGGTTCTGCAGATGCTGTAGGGTGAGCTTCATTAGCACGGTGACTTGAATGAGAATCATCCCTCATTATCTTAGCTCTACTTATTCCTCCTTGCACTCTTCAATTATTCTCCTTAAAATGCTGAAGAAACTCTGACCATGTGTCCAGCGCCTCTCTTGATGAGTAGAAGCATGCATTTAGTTAAATATTTGTAGGATAGATTATTCAACGCTTCATTTCTTTCCAGAATGAGTACCATGCACTTTCCTTTTCCTTCAGAGCTAAACTCGATTTAAAAATACCATGAGACAGATCGTTTACCCCATCCTAAAGGCTAGCTTGTCTCTTCTGACTCTGATCTGCTATGCTGGAGGCTGCACCACAGCACTGGGACGAGCTGGCACTGACAGTGCACAACTGCCATGGATGTGGGACAAAACAAGTTAGGAAGAATTCAGCTATCAGACCTAAGAAAAGGGTTCTGAGATGGCTCATGAGGTGGTTTCAGATTCACTCCACTGTTACAGCGGGAGGGATTTTGCTTTCCTGTCCCCTGAACAGGAACAGGGACACAAGAAGCCTGACTGACATGAAAATGAAGGCAAAGAACTCCCTACGCACCTCAGTCCGAGGCCAGCTCTCTCTTTCCATTTATCAGAGGGGTACACACTCCTTTGCCTCTCTCTTCTGTCAAACATAGCTTAAGAATCCCTTCTTGCTGTTTTTCACATCCCTTGCCAAGTTTAATTCCATCTGTACCTTGACTTCCCTGACTCCATCCCTGCACATCCAGACAGCATCGCCATATTCTTCTCAGGTCACCCAAATAGGATCAGTCATTCATCATTAATCTGTGTCATGGCAATCTCTCCAAAACATTTCAGAACTTGCCATCATCATGGACAGCTATTTAATTATGGGATGTGCAGCACAGATTGCGTGGCATTGTACCCGACGTGTTTGGTACAAAAGTAGTCATCTTTCCAATGAAAACTCCTGTGTAAAAGCAAATCTTAAATAGTAGGCTGAAAGCGTTTCAAGCTTCAAATGTCTGCTTGTGTAGCAGCTGAACAATGGTTCCACCACCACAGCAATGGCAGCCAGGAGGAGGCCTCATGCACCTTAAAAGCAAAAGAATAAAGGAGACAAAAAATGAAGCAAGAGTGTTTAGTGTTTTCTTTCTACAACTGTGTTGTTATGGTAATGTATTTAGACCTCTCCTATGAACACAAGCACCCAGACACATTCTGATATTCATGATCTGCCACAATGCCTTCCAGAGACAGTTAAATGATGCCTGTCAGGACATCATCATACAGTGCAAACTTCAGCGACAAGATGGACTTCACATAGCTGCAAATAGAGACGATGGCTCTCTCTGTAACCCCAGGTTGAACACTAAATTATTCACCACTAAAGACATTTTTGCTCTGGTTCTCTGTTAATGGCCAAGAGGCATTGCACACTAACAAGCTATTTTACAGCTTGTAAGTTTAATCCACTTGTACTTTCCTCTCTCCATTTCTAGCAGGTCAGCAGCTGCCTGTGCCTGTAATGCATCAATCTGAGCTGCCACCCAAATAGCTCAACAACTGCAGCACAAAATATGTATGCATATGGAGGTATATCAATAGATAAATATATATACATATACATCTTGCATTCCGTAACCATAAAAAAGGGATTTTTATTCATCATTTTGCTTAAAGCACAGTTAATAAAGAAGGTGACATCTCAGAGAGCCCACTCGAGACAGAGCTGCTGATGGCATCAGAAGAGACCCAACATCTACTAGGCAGTGTTTAGAAAAAGAGCGAATTGATCTTGTTATATCAACTTTGAAACTGCCTTCTGTAGCACCCAGAGAGAGCTTGCCCTTCAGGCAGGCTTTTACAGGCTCTCACAGCTTTACTTTGATTGCTGTTGTAGGCGAAATATATAGCTTTAGTTCGAAGGGATTATCTGTTATCCTACCCTTTGGGAGAACCTCATACTGTGACAAAGACTTTGCTCTGCTGAATCTCTTAAATTTCACAAAACTAACAAAAGTACAGCACTCCTTGCTTTTCCTTTTTTCTTCTTCTTATTTTCTTATGTCCCTTCAGCCCCTCGAGGGCTAGACAATCATTGGATGGTATTTAAAATCCTTGTATATGAATCTTGATTTACTGATAAACTGGAATTTGGTGACATTTTAAGGTTTGTAATCAGAATTGCCTGGTGTCACAGGCATCTCTGCTGTAGCTTAGGGAAAGAGCAGAGCCAGAAAGCACTAGCTCATGGCCCTGAAAATAACATTCTGCGCTTTGGGTTCAATTGATATTGGTATACTCTTTCAAGCTTTGCCCACAAGCATCACCTCTTGGGGTCAAGAGAACCATTTAATCCCTCCCTGTGGTTTCCTGTACTCTATCCTGTCTCTGAAAAGTTTTCACCAGCAGCAGCTTATCCTGAGAGGTAGCATCCTGCTAGTGAAACGCCAGCAGCCTGTCTGGACACAGAGCATCTGAATCAGAGCTCATTATACAGAAGAAGCAGGGGGCAAACCCCCAGGGCTTATACTGAGCCTCATGGCCAGTCCCCAGGCTTCTTACGCCTCCAAAGTCTGGAGGCACAAAGGAAAAATCGGGGCATTTCCACCCTAAGCTCAGCTCAAATAACCTGGGAATACTTGAGTTGTTCAGCGCACAGCGGGCCACTGAACTTCAGAGAGGGGGGGAAAGCAAGGAAATGAACACAGGCCCTGGACCCTCCACAGGGCTTGTGGGACTTGTTTCTGCAGCTAAGGACCAGCACTGGCTGCCATCAACAGTCTCCACTGGATTTCAAGTCAAGGATGACTGAAGATCTCAAGGTCATAATACCGAAGGCTATATTAAAGAAGTGGCTAAGAATGAAAATGAAGAAAACTCTTCCTGTCCTACTTCAGCTCACTTGGGTTCAAATATAAATAGAGAGACAGGAGGCTGAGGCTATATGCCTGCCTACAAGAACACACTGCGATGCATGAGAATTTGAGCAATCTCTACCACTTCTTCTCTTCTCCCAGCAGCCCTTCCATGGGGGAAAGGCATGTACAGCATTCCTTGACAGAAAGGGATTTCTTCTCACCTTCTCAGCAGTGACATTTCACCAGCAAACAGCCATATGCGCTCACAAGAACTATATGGAGAAGTTTTTTTTTTTTGTCAAAGGAAGTACAATATTCTACATTGTGTGGTCCTTTATGAACATGGTCTGAAAATGCAAAGCTGGCAAGGGGCTATAGAAATCTGCTTGAATGTTTAAGTAGTGAGGTGGAAAGAAACAGCCCAAATAGAATCACACTGGTAAGAATACCAGTGTGTTACAGTATTGGTAAGGATATTCTTGTTATAACCAAGTTAACAAGGGCATGCTGTGAGCATGGAGCTTGTGCACTCTTTACTAAGCACCCAAAAATATCCCAGACGTCTCCTTTGGCACAATGACTCCCTCCTGTACATCAGATCAGGCCAAGAGAAGAATACCAAACTTCAAACGTTGAACCAAAAGGGCTTCCAGATAAACAGAAAGGACTCACACCTGTGTTGGCACTATTTCATTATGATGAAGAGAGGAATTATGGAAGTTATCCACTGACTTTAGAAGACAAGGATTCTTTTCTTTTCCTCCTCCCCCTAAAGATAAATACTACGGCTTTTTCCTGCTCCTTGTCTTACATTCTGCAGAGCTAGTATTACAAAATAAATATTGTTTCATTTGTTTGTTTCAATGCCTTTTCACATTTTTTATTAGTCTCCTATATTTGAATACTGAGCAGAGAAGCAACATAAACTGGTAGGCAAAAAAAAGTCTGGAGGCTGCCCGTCCCTTTGCCAATGAAAAACAGGGGTGCATCCAGCCAGATCTTAAGTCTTCTTACAGCAGTTCACCATTTTCTTGAGGATTCATAGAACCTGTGTGAAAGCCATGTTTTCTAAAAACAGTTAATTTCTTCCTCTTGTTATGGTTTTGCTGAGTATGTCAACTGGGTGTTTTATTCTTTCGACGGGACGCTGAGAAAGAAGGAGACACTCTTTAGCAGAGTCTGACAGGACAAGAGAAAATGGTTTCAACACAGAACAGGGGAGATGTAGACTAGATATAAGGAAGAAGCTTTTCACAATAAAGGTGGTTAGGCACTGGCACTGACTGCGCATAGAGGTGTTAGATAGCCCATCCTTAGGGAAATACCCAAGGTCAGGCTGGCCAGGGCTCAGAGCTCCTGATGCAGCTGTAGGTGTCCTTGTTCATTGCAGGGGTGTTGGACCAGATGGTCTTCAAAGGACCCTTCCAACTCAAACGACCCTAAGATTCTAAAAGCTAAGACTTTTGCCTTGCTACTAGGTCATCAGGAAGATAAACCATTTTTCCCATTGACCGTGCTGGGCACCATATGAATGTCTCTGAATGTCCAGTTGTGAACCTCTTACTGACACTATCAACGCCCTCAAAATACGAACTCATGGATAGACATCAATCTTGCAATTCACCTGTAAGAAGAGAAACCTACCTCAACGTATGGCAAGCAACAGAAGTACAAGAAAGTCATTAGGCTGATCTCCCATCCTTCCTTTCTCATCATTCACTGCAGAATTTCATTTGGAAGAGGATCTCCATTCGTTGTTAATATACATGTTATTTGATAATTTTACTTATTTTACAAATAAATAGAAAAAGCAAGACAACATCTAAGGAAGGAAACAGCAACTCCCAGTGGATAAAAGGATGAACAAGAGGAATTTTAATGAGAAGACTACATGAGAACATTTGATTTTTTAAAAATGAGAATGAATATAAATTTGAAGCATAATAAAAACTGATTGCTTGTTTGAGTAAGAAGGAAAAACAATCAAAGAAACCAATCATGTAGAAAACAATCCTATCCAGTGGTAATTATACCACTATTCCAAACAGTTAGGCAGTATGTAAGAGCCTGGGCAAGCCAGATTTTTGTCTCGTTATTTACCATTTGCTCTCACCCCAAAACATCACTGCTGCTCCAGTCAAACCATCAATGTGCTTATGTGTCTGCCTCCGAATTATTTCAGGAAAAGCATGCTTGAGAAAGTATGAAAATGTGTGACCACCACGAGTTAGTGGGAATGAACACGGAGGCTGCACTTTTTCCCTTTCCTCTATCTGGATTCAGAACGTGTTCAACCAGAATGCTGGTTTTGTTTTCCCGAGTTTCTTTTTTTCCTATGTAGCAAGTGGATGTTCACTAAAGCTTATTTTTATACTAATTCCATGCCTCTCATGCAGCCTCCTTTAATTGATCTCATTTGTGTGCAATGCAATGCCTGTTATCTATGAGAAATGCAATTTCTTCTTATGCCACAGTGGGGGAAACTAGTTTATGATCCAACTGTGCTAACTTATTTTCTTACAATGAATTCCGTATTGTTAGCAAACACAATGCTCTGTAGTACTTGAAATGTAAATAATACCTAGTTTAAATAGAATATTTTCCCATATTTATCTTTCAAAAAGATCCTCTGATACCATCCCCATTTAAATTCTAAAAAGTGAACGCTATGACATTTTTGTAGAACTTTTACCTAACAAAATTAATCACGAAATTAAATGCGGAGAAAAATACTCATTAGCTGAATCAGAGATTATTTCCAGGAAGGAAGCCTCAATGCTGGCAGTAGAAATGCTAGGTTTCCCCTTGTTAAATCACTCACTGTGTGTGTGAGCAGCTTTCAGAACTCATTCTCCTCTGCAGGATAAGCAGAACAGCCAAGGACAGCTCTGCTGTGAAGTCCCATCCCGCCCCTTTCCTTTCCCCCATTATTTCCCTTCCCCTTTCCTCTCACCGAATCACAGCCCAACTCTAAGCCTTCGCTAGTGGCAAGGAATAATTAATTTAAGGCTGCCAACACTTTACTTTTCATAGACATCTGAGTGTCAGTTTTAATTATATAAACCAAAAATAATATTCATTTACTTCTAGATGATTTCAGTGCTCTCATTCCAGACACCACAGCTCAATTTGCTCCTGTCAGTAAGGAGGAAATGCAAAGTTTCCCATTCGCTTGGTCCCTGGGACAGGCCCACCAGGACATCAGCATCCCAGGTGTCTGCAGCTCCTGGACAGGCAATGCCTCAGTGCTGCTCCCCCACCTCATCTCCCCAGTCCCAAACTCCCCTAACACAAGCTCACTGTGGGATTCTTCTCCTCGTTAATTCATCCTGCATTGAAATTGGGAACACAGCATCCACTGGCATACCTCCGGGATTCTCACACTGCCTATTAGTTTTATAACTAATGAATACATTATAGATGTGAAGTTACAGAAGCTGCTTCTCCTTACTAATTCAGAGGGGAAAATATCCATGTTATTTTTCAGTGGGGTGGAATACCCATTACACCACGCAAAAGGAATTTTTTCAGGTGCTCAAAACTGATGTGAAAGAATGACAGGTTCTGGCTTTCCAGCATCATCAGAAAGACAGCAGTGTGATCTTTCTTGTGTCTCCCTGCAAGCTGCCAGAACGAGCAATTTGAAATCACATTAATTAATGGATTTAATTTAACCATGAAAAATACAACTTCATTAATATACCGAGCTGGAAAAAGAGATGAGTTCATATGTAAAATCACAGAAGGTGTGATTGCATACTATGATTATTAAAACATACAAATCAATTCTAACCATAAAATCATCAGTGAGAACAATTACGAGCCTAAGCAAATACGTCATTTCAGTCTCGTATCATGAAAGCTGCTGTGTTAATCTGTGCTTCTTTATTGAGTTACTTTAAAAAAGCTGAATTAAGAAAATCATACTAAAAAAAAGTCAGGTTTTTTTTTTTTTTTTTTTCCTTTTGAAACACCAAGCTAAAACATCCAATAACACCTTGCACAAAATTGTATGTGTGCATCTTAACTTGAGGCCATCACCTGGAGCAAAGGCTGACTCCCACCTCGCCATAACCTGCTTTCAGGGAGCTGTAGAGAGCGATGAGGTCTCCCCTGAGCCTCCTCTTCCAAAAACTGTAATTCATGGTCGGTTTTACTGCTTTCAACTCCTCACTCCTAACACTCGCCTTCCAACCTCAGCATCAGGCCTAGCAGCATTCCAAGTGTTCGCACATACAGAACTAGGCAGCATTTATGCTACAGAAGCAGTAGGGTTTCACACATTTCTTCAGATGATGAGCCAGACTGAAACGCAGTTTCCACCCAGCATCTGACTGCTGCTAGTTTGCAAGGAGGAGACAAAGAGCTCTGTCCTAACACAGGGGTAGAAACAAGCCTGCATGAAATTACAGCTTCCAAGTACTCTCCTGCACAGCTCTGAAATGGGAAAAATTGCCATGCAAATTACACTGGCTATCAGGACATGTTCTTGACAAAGGTATAACATTCTGATGCATAAAAACTTTCTGAAAATAAAATAAAATAAAATCATTATTCTGCAGTAGTGTGAACCTGGCAATTTAAATTATATTTCAGTCTTAAAAGCTTTGACATTGGTATAACACGAACGACAGCGCTGTTGTAAACTTCCAAATGCAATTTCATACCGTTCTTCCTCTGAACAATAACACAGCATTAGATTTAATGCCACTGACTGGTACTGATGCAGCTTATGTGGGAGAATATTAGGAAGATATACGAAGGACAAACACACCTCACATTCAGGCAAACCTAGCACAGATTTACACGCCTGCTGGCCGCTCTCTGTTAACTTCCACATGGTTCTGTGCAGAACAGGCAGCACCTCCTGCCTAGAGCAGTCTCAGCCAGGCACCAGCCCCTGTCCCAGGCAGCAGTGAGCTTCCTGCTGAGGCTCACACACCCAGGTGGGCACTGCTGTGCCACTGTGTGCCCAATTAACTGGTATAATTTGAGGAAATTAGAGAAACGTCCACGCGTTTGGACAAGCAAGAGCCTCCTCCCACCTACAATACAGACCTGATCCTTACTGCCCCTATGTTTTCCAGCTGATCAGCAGCAGTGCATCCCTACAGAACTCCAAAGCACTTCCCCATGGACTTAACATGGTTTGAGTGAGAAAGTCTCACCTCTCATCCAGGATTAACACTCTATGGTAAGAACCTCCCAGGCCCAACATGGAGCACTGCTGCTGGCTGTAAATGCTCTTGCATTAAATACCATAGAAGAGCAAAGAGGTGCCAGCTCACCTCTGCCATTTGTTTCATGTAAAAGCAAACAGTTATAAAGCAGGAGTGATTCTGCCAAGATTGGAAACGAGAAAGCTCAGAATCACAGAATCATAGAATGGCCAGGGTTGGAAGGAACCTCAAGGATCATGAATCTCCAACCCTCCCACCACATGCAGGGCCACCAACCTCCACATTCAATACCAGCCCAGGCTGCCCAGGGCCCCATCCAACCTGGCCTTGAACACCTCCAGGGATGGACGGGGCATCCACAGCCTCTCTGGGCAGCTGTTCCAGCACCTCACCGCTCTCACAGCAACGAACTAAGCTAACCAGTGAGGTTATATACAGCCATCAGAGGGAAGATTTCAGAAGAGTACCCCATGGGAGCTAAAGAGGAAAACAAACAAGTTGATGATTACCATGGTAATCCTATGAATAAAAGAGCCAAACAGGCTCCTTCTGCCCCACTTGCAGGCTTCCTTTGAAAGCATTTTGCTCACCCTCGGGCGCCGGAGCAGCACTCAGTGCTGAACCTGCACATATAATGATATCTGCTCTGCTCTCTGGAAGCAGACAGAGGTCAGACATTAACTGCATACATCCTTAACACCAATGATATCAAATATATTGTGGTGCCCAGAGCTGACCTCAATCTAATTCCAGGCAGCATCCTGAGAGTGAAAATAAAAACTATCTGCACCTATCTACTCCCAGGTTCCCTGGAATTCCTTTTGCACTTATTCAAGGCTCGGTATCCCCTGTGCACGCAAGAATCTTTACCAATCAAAGCCAAAACAATATATAAAAACTGTGATAAAAGTAGGAAGAAGATAAAAGGCAATGAAACAAGGAATCAGAATGAGTACAGCAGCTACTTCCGAAGGTCTTGGACAGATAAATTTACAGACATTTGTTTTCTCTAAGGTACATTATAAAACTCCATTTCAATGGTTTCTCATCTGCTCAATGGTTTCTCATCTGCGTCAAAGATTTGTACAGAAGAAACATCATGAGATAAGGATACATCATCATTGTGAAAATTAAACCTCTATCTCAAATCACATTGATGTTGTTCATTTTCCTCCGCAGAAAGGAACCCGTAACTCACTCTAAGTGGCTGACTCCTAGAGGGGAGACACCATAAAATTTTCAATATCCTGCAGGGCAAACGTCTGCATGGCAAGACAGTGTAGAATTATGAGCCTTTAGCAACCTTCCCAGTGACAATGTTTAATTACCTGCCACACAGCTACAGCAGCCCCAACTGTAAAAGGGCAATGACCCACTGCACTTCAACTGGACAGAGGTCAGCTAGGATCTTTGCAAAGATGTGAAGGGCAAGCTTCTTTAAACAGCACATGTTTTAGAGCCTGCAAAAGACTTAAATGTGTTTATTAGAACGTAATAGCTATCATGCAGCGGGCTTCCAATCAGTTGATACATTCAACCGCTCTGCCTTTGACAATTTCAGGTTTGGACAGGTGCTATTATGAGGTGTTAGTTCAGGGAGGATGAATGCACATGCACAAAAAGCTCATCAGTAGACCAGTATTTCACAGCTGGCTTCTAATACTGTAAAGCTGGGAGGTAATTACTTTCAGAAGATGGTGCCTCGGATGATAATTTTGTTCACTCACTTTCAGCATTACTGCTTTATAGCAATGCACTAACTTTTCCCATTACGAGAGCTCTCAGCACAGACCTGTGGTGTCTGGGAGGATCCAGCGTGCCAGTGCTGAGCCTCCTATGGCCCTTGGGATCCCCAGCCTTACATGGCTGATGGCTCGAAGAGTGAGTGCAGTAGCTGCTCGCTACGCCCAGTGATGCAATGAAAAGGGTGTCTACATACATACACTCCTAACTCTCCACTTCTTCCCCTCCCTGTTTTTTTTTTCATGCTCCCAGGTATCCCCATCAGCTTTACAAAAGGTTTTATGTTACCACAGAGCACAAAACAAGCTGGACATTTTTCCTGTTTTCACAGCAAGGTTTGAGGATTGTTCTCCACAATTGAGAAAAAGCTGAATTCTTCTCTTACGTGTTTCAAATAAGAAGTTGCAAATGTAGATAATTAAAGCTAAAGGCATGTGCTCGTGGGGCATTTTCATTAGTACATATGTTGGTGACTTCACACAAGAAGTCTGCACTGCATTAAGAAGTATCTATCGTGTTAGTCGATACTTGCACTGCAATTTATGAATTTGTACTCACGTAGCCATGATATAAAACAAGATTACATGAATGTAAAAAAGACATTTTACCTCACAGCACTTCATTTCCACAGCATTACCAATACCCTAAGTAACAAGTAAACCTGACGTTCAATAATTCCAGGGTTTCAAAGACTTTGGGAACAATTATGTAAATATACAGTGACTTATACAACTGAATTTCTTCAAATGTACATTCACAACTCTATACCCACTCCACAGCCTCAAGATATCCTATAGTGTCCTTGACCACACACACAAAATCTCACCAAAAGCCTCACTGCATTACGTGCAAGAAGAGACTGCTGACTACAGGATGCTATTATCAGCTCTCCATTAAAGAACTTGGAAAATAACATGGTAACTGGCAGCTAATGCCATGCTGTCACACTCTTTTTTAACCTGGCTGTAAGCGTGTGCTGCTGGACACCAGCATTACGTCCTAGAGTGCCTTGCCACCTCTTTCACTGCAGCAGCACCCTGACATAGCTGTGGATTGGAACAGGAGTTGCTAGGGCATTACATCAACTTATGTAACCTCAGCAGAGGACTGAAAGAAACTATAAAACGAAGGCTGACACAGGCACATTATCTTTTTGCTCCTTCTGTGCCTGGGCACATTATGATTTTTGCTTGTAGAAGGCAGTTAGATGACAAAGAGTGAACAGCCATGGCACAGTGCCTCTCTGATAGGCACTGCCCCGCACACCTGCACAGCTTGAAGAAGGGGCTGAGAGCCCATCACCACTTCACTGCTGCACGGTGGTTCAGCCAGGCATGCTTCTCATAAAGCACACAGCACTGCACCCGATTCTGCTCACCCAGGGGACCCCAAGAATGATGGAGCCAGCAGTCTTTACCACGTGGTTCAAAAGCCAGCGGCAAATTGCATCCGCCTTTAAATCGACCCGGATTATATGTCTTAGGGAAGCACAGAAATTTGGCACTGTTTTTCCCAAGGTGGGATTTGTTAGTGATCTGCTATCTGCATCTAGAAAGAGGCTGAAATCTTTAACACACACCATGGGAGAAGAAGAGCCACCACCCCAGTTCCCCTTGCTCTCTGACTCATTCTTCACACTGCAGCCCAGTAAGCCAGGATCTCCACACTGTGCTCACCCAGACCTGCTGACATCACAGCAGCAATAAAACATTACTAAGTTCCACTTTGAAAAGTGATTATACACTAGCCTAGAACTACAGCTGTGAAAAATAATCAAGTGTAACAGTATTCTTGATATTCCTTTTTCCTACTCTTGGAACTGAATTCCCATTCAACCTTTAGTGTAGCAAATACTGAACACTGAAAGAAGTCAAATGAAATCTTCCAGGTTATCGCAGTACATGCCAGTGTTTGCATAGATTCTATTCAATAAGTAGTGGTGGTTGTTCTCAGACTTTCTGAGCTCAGAGAAACCATCACCAGAAAGAGTAAATAAGTCTCACGCCACTATTAATCTTGGTCTTATTTAACAATATTAGTGGCACACATTAAAACTTCTAGGCCGTATGAAAGAAATGGCAAATAGGCACCAGCTGACCTGTAGTGTTTTAGAGCCATATTTTCAATCTCATTTAACACAGAGTCACATCATCTTTTTAAATGTATCAGTGATCATTATGAAAGCAAGCTTAATTCTATACATTATCAATCTCTGACGACAGAACATGTTGTCCACTAAGTATTGCCACAAAATTATTACATTTTCTCCAAAATTAAGATATATTTCAAGATAATAATATGACAGTATACAAAACCACTGTGGAAGTCCAAGGCACCAGTGAATACTATTAATGTGGAGACAGCCTACTCACAACCCAACACAACTTCTAGCTTCTCACATGTTACACTGCTGAAAAGTATATGGTATTTGCTGAATGCTGTAATGAAAGAGGTACAGTACTGAATAAAAGTGGTTCTACCAAAGGACTGTTTGCTCCTTTTTTTTTTTGTAAGGTCAGCTCGACTGGCTCTCCAGCTTTTCTTCTGAAGGACCAGCTAGGAGCTGCCATCTTACAGCTCACATGCTAGTTTTGCTGTGGCACTGGTGTAAAACAGCATCTTTCTAAAACTTGAATGCACTTCATGTTTATTCAAATCTTAGCCATGACTTGAAGTTTTGAAAACCCTGCTCTGCAACATCAAGACACATACACACAGGGAAGTATTGCTACATGTACCAGAAAGGAACAACTACTGTGTCTGAAAGAAATGAAAGAAGAGATGCCATAAAAAACCAACATGATTCCTCTGGTTGTGGACTGGAAAGGTGACATGGTCAGGATGCTCGATGCAGGTCTGTGACATGAAAGCACGCTTTGTAGGCCTCAGAGCTGGCTGCTCACATCTTCCAGCACTACGAATTGGTAGAAGACAGTGTTGTAAAATACCCCAGGCCTCCATTGACAAACCAGGGTAGGGAGGCAACCCCAGACCTCACTGCAGGTGCATGCCCTGAAGAGGAGATTATTTCTTCTGGTTCCAAATTCTTCTAGTTCCAAGTACAAACCATCAGCTGAGGCATCTCCTTTCCTGTCTGCCCTGACACGTAACTCACAGAGCACACTGAAGCGAAGAAACTCAACTTTTTTGTAGAATTTGCTGGTGACTTAATGTAAGTTCCTTAGCTTAATCGTGTAGGATTTGTTTGGGCCTTCTGATAATCAACGAGTGACTGAGAAATATTAAAAAAAAAAAACTTCCTGTAGGTCAGTGGATGCGTGCTTCTCAACTTCCAATTAAAAACCACTCCAAACTTGCCCATCTGTTTTGTCACCCATATGCATTTGATTCTTGGGCAAGCACAGGAGTTAAAGATAGTGACCATACTATACTTCTGAACGTGCATCTATATTCTAGCAGTGGTGCCTGTCAAGTGAGACAGTGTCTTCTAAATGAACATTTCAGCAGGTGACAATCTCCCTTCTGAACAATCATAATTTCACAGTGCCAAAGAGCTTTCTGAATTCGATTGTTTGGCTTTTGGATTCTGACATTTTCCACACAACTGTTAGATTGCAACTATCCTTCCTGCTATATAATGTGCTTAAAATTATACTCCTCAGCAGAACTCATACCGAACCATCTTATTATGTGTCATCACCATAGTCAGTATGTCATTTCTAGCTCTATAAACATCCTTTGTGAGACCAGAAATAAGTTGGTCGCATTCCTCAGAACAATTACTTCTCGATAGCTGAAGTAAGAAACAAACCGTATTTAACATTTTGTAGACTACTCAAATCCACATCCAGCACAAAACGATCCTCTAAAATTGCTGAATTTTCACCCTGGATGTTTAGTTATTTTCAACTTTACATTTTCTTCAGCACGTACAACACCTTTACACAACCTTCGTTTCAGCTTCATCAGCTCCCGTCCTTGCAAAACATTATTCTTCTTCAGTGCTAAACCTGGAGGTCAATGGCACCTCCCAGTTCCCAGGTACTCAGGCTGCACAACTATATTCAACCTTCCCTATCTAATTCCCTTTAGATGAAAAATCAAAAGCATGCAGGGAGCTACGGGACACTCAAAGAGACTCTCTAAGCTACAGCACTGAAGGAGCAGGAGTATGAGGCACACCACAAAGCTCTGACAGCATGTCTTACCACCGCTCCATGTCTGAACAAAGTCTCACTGCTATCTTAATCTTTCTCTCTAACAGCAATACAGAGTAAATTTTTGCATGTTGTCCTTCTTATCTGCTTCAATGGTCTTTCCAAATAGAAAATATTCTCATCTACAACATTCTACGTGCCTGTCTCCACAAATTCATGAAGTGCTCCAGTGGAGATGTGGTCCATGGCTGTCTGTCCTCCACTCTTCTTTTCCACTCCTGTGTTCGACCCCTCAGCTCCAGAGCTCCAACACTGAAGAACGGCTTTCTGCTGCTGTGCTGATAGGAGTTGAGAAGGGTGTGAAAAGAAAGTATAAGGAAAGGCTGAGCTTTTCTTGCAACAGCAGTGGCTTCTGCCACAATCCATTTATCTTCCCCCTCTGTCAGCCAAGCGCTTCGAGAAATATTCCCATGCTCCATTAAGCCAGATAGAATCTGCCTGGAATTGACCCACTAATGCAAAGAAATGATATTATTCTAAAAGGTACAATTTGTTACAGGATTGCATGCAAGCCCGCAAACTGTCCAATATGAGAAGAGTTATCTCCTAGCTAAGCAGCTGTGCCCACTTGTTGAGTGGGATCTGGTGAGACTATGGAACAGCGAACACAGGAGAACTAAGTGCCATCAGAAGACACCAACAGCTCACAGTGTGCCCACACATGCTGTGACAGCAGGGGCATGCTGTATGGATGCATGCACTCTTTGTTTCTCCTGGGCTTCTCTAGCAAAAGGTTATCTGCCTCTCTCCTTTCATTATATAACACAATTTGCCAAAGGTTCCACTTCATCCTTTGAGTGCTAAAGGATATCACAATAAAAACTTTCTGTGCTTAGCACTGGATATCAACCAGAACGTTACAGAGGAGATCCTCACAACCCAAATACATTTGAAGCATTTCTAATGCTTGCGCCCAGCCCTGCCTTTTAGGGGGTTAAGCAGCCACCAATCCCATCCTGCTTTTGTCTCCATTTACGTTTTCATTGCTCTTCTCCTTACAGCATGGAAGAGACCAAAGCAAAGCACGTGTGGGGATGCTGCAGCTTGGGGTTGTATCAGATGATGGTTCAAAGAGTGAGCACAGCAATAATGGAAAGGAAGTCGACAACTGAAACACATCACTAGTATTTCTAAACACCAGTTTATATAAATACTAGTTTGCATTCACTCAAATGGTTCTGCTTTAACGAAAACAGAGGGCAATGTTGTGAGCTAAGCAACACTACAGTTCAAGCTTTAATTCAGTTATTCATAAAACTTTCAAAGTAATTATTGTAACGTGGGAAGGAGACAAATCGAGAGAAGTTTCTCAAGAAAATGAAGACCAAAAAAAATACCTGCATACAAAAGACCAAATCTTTACATCATTGGTCCAGCTCTATGGAAACACAAACATCATTTAGAAACAAACAGCATGGTTAGCAAAGCTTTTGTGAGGCAGTAAATTATCTTAACCTCTAAACTGTAATTTACCAACTGCCCTTAATGTAGTTTAAACTCTTATCTCTGAGTAGGTTGTAACCAACAGTAACTACACTCTCAGGACATGTTGCTTTTTTAAATAAAATAAAATAAAATAAAATAAAATAAAATAAAATAAAATAAAAGTATAGCAGCCCATAGAGTCCATAAAAGCATCTGAGTTTAACTGAACATTAGTTATGTAAACCTTAACAAGACTTGTCATCATCAGCTCATCCAGTGAATGGAAGCGGTAACTTATTTCATCAAGGGAAAAAAAACAAATGATGCAACAAAATCAAAGCCCCCAACACTGGCAATGCCCATTTCAGCATGAGGGCAGCAAACAGTTAAGCTCAAGTGGCAGAAACCATCAATAAAAGAATTCCTACCAGCAACTGACAGCCATTTCAGCATTTTTACTTATTTAGAGAATATTCATCTTCAGTCAACCATACCAGACAGTTTTGCATTCCTCTACCAACTAATTCTCACATCTTATCTTTGCCTGGACGTACTGGATAGAAAGATGCAAACATAGAAAAGGCTAATTTATAAAAACATGAGCATCTTTTACATCTGCTAAGTTTAGTGCTTGTTATCTGTTTCAGAAATACCTTCTCTGCAGAAAATACTTGCTATTTCGTGGGTACCTGTTGCAATCCCACATCTACTTTCATTTAATTTCCTCATTTCTAAACAAACCTAAGTTGTTTCAGCAAGAGAAAAACCAAAACAAGAACTGGATCCAAACACTAAAGTTGTCCCGCTCAGATGTAAAAAAAAATAGAAGTTTGAATGCAAATGGGACTGCATGGATGTGATCTGCAGAACAACCAGACACTGCCTCCTGGCCACCCATCACAGTGGTACAGCCCCCAGGGAGCAAACGAAGCAAAGGCTAGCAGAGCATCCACAGTCTGACAGTGAGGAGAGATGGGCAGGAATGGCCCAGCACAATCAGTGTGCTTACAAAAAGAGTGGCACGGTTTAATTCCGTAACACAAATTATACAGCTATCTTTTAACTCTGATAACTAATGATACAGCTATCATTTAACTCTAATCCATGCTTCAGAACTGATGTGGATGTCTGCAGAAAAGACGTATCCTTCGGTGTGACTGCACTCAGGATTTAAAGCTACATTGCAGCTCTCTTGTAGCCAGGAGCTAGATTCAGCAGTCCATGTGTGCACCACCTCGACCAGATGCCATCATGGTATAATGAACAGCAGCATCACACCACACGTGGGGAGTGCAATGGGACAAATGGACGTCCACATATTGGAGCAAGAGGCAGCTGAGCATCAGCCAGCTTTGGGCAGCACACATTCTCATAAATATGCAAGATCAGTAGGTTCATGGTCTGTCAACTCGCAACACTCAGTGTTAGAGCTGAAGGACGAATGAATACAACCCGGCAGATGCAATTAGGAAGGAAAGCATAAAGGATGAAGCTTTATTTTGCATTCCCGAACAGAAACTGATCATCATATTTGCTAGAAAGCGACCTAAGACTTGCAGAACTCATCCCCATTATACACAAGCTGAGCATCTCTGGAAGGAGCTCACTGGAGGCAGTGAAGCAAGCTTTGAGTCGAGCACCGTCCTATGAGCACATTACAAACTGTTCTTAATGTAAACACGACAGAATAATGCAACCTTCAGCATTTTAAGAATTAAGCTACTGGAAGAGTAGTGGCAAACTGTCTTCACCCTTTCCAATTTGCAGGAAGGCCACAAAAAGTTCGTAGAGCTCAATGTGGAAGTTGGCATTTTAACGCTTTGTAACGTAGCAGCTCTCACACTGATCTGTAAATACTAATAATCTGAACCAGGTAAGATTGTTTTGTAGCTGTTGCTGTTTTAACAGTGATTTCAATATTAAAGCGTGGATGTCTACCTATGAAGAAAGAAGGGTTTTCTTTCTGAGTGAGTCATGTGGAAGGTTGAGCTTCTCTCTTGCCACTGCCACTACGAAACACTAATTGCACATTGGACTGATCCTCTTTCACAGGCACTGTTAGCTGGGAGCTGTGTCTGTCTCCATCAGCACAAAACTGCTGCACGTGCTTCTGCAGTGAGACAAGTATTGGATGAGGCAACCATCTGCACACCACCAGTGCTGCATTTGGTTGCTCGGTTGGTTTTGTTTGTTTTTTTTCCCCACAAATCACCTTTGTAATATAAGGAATGAATGGCTTCCACGTCAAGCTTCCAGGAACCACATACAGATTTAACATCACCATCTGACACGTGCTACCAGATACAATGAGACCCTTGCCCAAACATATTCCAGAATTAATTTACAGAAGAAAAGAAAAAAAAAACTTTATGGGGCTGTTGGAAGGGACAAAGTAGACAGGAAACTAACTGCACCTCTCAATTCTGGATTCCTGGCTGAGTCTGGAATGGAAGCTTGTGCACAGAATGAGATGAAGCTGCTGCAAATCCAGCAACCTCATTTCCAGAAATTATGTGATATGCCCACATATTGTCACATACAGACATTGGAAATACAGAGATAATTCAATTCTTTCTGTGAATATTTTCTGAAGTAGTAAAAATTAAATATACTTGTAATACCAGCTAATTTTAAATACTAATAAAGTAGCACATGGCACTACTACCAGCACTACAAGTGGTGCACTCTTAGATGTGAAAGGAGATGAGACAAAAACCCAGAAAAAATAGACAACCTGAAAGCAATCCACATGAGACTGGGTCATTGGGTGCTCAGCCACAGGGTGCTAAATACGAAGGTTCTCTGTAATACCAGTTAAAGAAAAGAGATTGGATTAAATGCTGTCACTTACAGCCTTAAAATACCTACACCAGAATGCACCAGCAAATTCTTCGGATGGTTTCAGATGTACCATTTTTATGCAGACTTTTCAAAGCTTTCTTATAAATTCCTTCTCAGGCACAACAAATACAAAGATACAACAAAGATGGAAGTCACTGCACAAATAAATGTTTGTGATAAAAGGAAGCAACAAAGGTCAACTAAACCACATTCTCCTAAAGTAAGAGAAAAATCTCAATTTAAAATTGCTCGTGTAATCTAGAATTCAGGGACAGCTTAGTCAGAGAATTATATGGTATAATTTATATATATATGCATATATATATAAAGGTACAATCTAGCCAAGGACTACTCCCACCTTCTGCTGCAAATTCTGAAGGACAGTTACTAAACCTGCTAGGAAATACTCTGCACATCCAGAGACTGGTTCTGATATGACTTAATACACAGTGACCACCTACATAGCAAAGATCATGAACGCAACATCCCTCAAAATATAAATCTTCACATTTATAGAACAGACAAGCAATTAAAATAGGAACAACTTGATTTCCTCTAGAATTTCTCCCTTTTCCCCAGCATCTCAATACAAGGTAATACGTCCATAGGACAAACTATCCACAGCTTAGAGCAGAGTACAGGTATCGTTAGCCCAGAAACCCTTTCTAAGCCGTCATGTTAGCCTTTGGTTCACGCTGATACCGGAGTCCCTACTGCAGGCTTGAGGCCTTGCAGCCTGGAAGCTCTCTTTCTCTTTTTGCTATAAATTTTCCTTTGCTTGCCAGGGGAATGCTCGCACAGGGAGCTCTCTGCCCTTTCCAATATTTCTTGTGCAGTATTCATTTCAGCAGGGCAGACAGTAGCTATTAAGAAGAAAAAGCATTGCTTCCCAGGCGAAGGAAAGAGGGACAACAACACAACAAAACCCAGCTCTTATCGCAGCTGTCAGTTAATCACTTAAAGTAACTGGAAACTTTACTAAGCCACAAATGCTACTCAGGAACTGCAAGGCTGCAAGGTCTGGATACACCATGTGCAGGGAAGGGCAGTGAAGCTGCGAGGGGTCTGCAGTGCATGTCTTATGGGGAGGGAGCTGGGATGGTTCATTCTGGAGAAGAGAAGGCTCAGGGGAGACCTGATCACTCCACAGTTCCTGTGAAAGGAGGTGGTGCACAGGTGAGGGTTGGCCTCTGCTCCCACGTAACAGCAGTAGGGTGAGAGGCAACGGCCTCATGTTGCACCTGGGGAGGTACAGGTTGGGCATTAGGAAGAATTTCACCTCAGAAGGAGTGGAGATGCCCTGGCACAGGCTGCCCAGGGAGGTGGGGAAATCAGCATCCTTGGATGTGTTTGGGAAACGCGGAGATGTGGCACTGAGGGACATGGCTCAGGGGGCGGGGGGAGGTGGGCTGACGGTTAGGCTGGATGGTCTGAGAGGGCTTTTCCAACCTTAATGAGTCTGTGATGCTATGATAGGATGATTTCTGGCTTTCCTCGATGGATATTCCATGAACCAAACACAGTTCCTAATCTGCCACAAAGGTTAAGTTCGTATTTCTTGCTTCTTACCACAGGAAAACAGCCAGCTAACACCACCAGGCCAAACAAAACCATGGTACATCAGCATAGAATCACAGAATCATGTCACTAATCCTCTGAGAATGCTGAACAAGAACACCAGTTGTGCCACATGTTTAAAACCCACGTACGTCACTACTTCTGACCTGACTCAGTCAAAAAAGAAACAGCAGAACAACTGATCAGGCCAAAATTTTGGGGGTACAGTCTAATATCTAGGGATGAAAGGATGGAAAACTGCTCACCTGAAAGTAAGAGAGAAAGCAGAAGAAAAGACTCTGACTCTTCAAGGATTAGTGAACGTTTTTCTATGTACTTCATTTGGATAAAGCCAATCTGTTGTTAGCAGTTGTTAGCTGTGGGTTTTGAAAAACAGAACTTGTAACTAGCATTAGCACAGTTATACTCTGTTCTCTAATATAAGCATGCATTGTACACAGAAATAAAAAAAAAAATCAACGCTATGAACCATATTACAATTCATTCATTTGCTACACAGCCCTATTATTAATCTAAAAATCCACTGATAAACTGAGCAAGTTTGATTAAATACACGTATCAATTCATTTTACTCCAGAAATATAAAAATGTACACATGCTCTAATTAAAACATTAAAACCTTTACGTCAAGCTAGGCACTAAAATATGCTATGAAATTAGTGAAATAGCATTTATTTCTGGCAAATTCTCCTACGTATCTAGCAAAGTGACAATCTGAAGTACAATTAAATTGCGGGTATTTTAGGAAAGGCTCCTAGCACAGCACAGCACTGCTCTGGGGCTGCTGAACTCAGAATCTGCTGAACTCAAGAACTGAGCTTACTGGTACTTCGCAAGGCTTCTGGCAAAGTACACTCACAAGGAAGGGAGAGATTATCAAGTTTCACCTCATTAGAAATCAGAAAATACTTCAGATTTAACCTTTTTTACTCAGAAAATATGCTTCTTGCTTTCAAAACTGGCATGGGAAAAACTCATTTGAAAGCATGTCAAGGATACTAAATGATGTGTAGAAAAAAAGTGAAATTGATTGCAATTCTTCTTACCTCTTAAAATTTTAGTTCTGGTTTTAATTCTTATGGGAGTTTTGCACTTCACTTGATTTTTCACATATTCTGGATTTAAATGGTAATTCCCAAGCTTAGAACTATATCTTTTTCTGTACTACCTACTATGACAAAGGGATGAGATCAGGCTCCTGCCCTGGAAATCAGAGGTAGATGCCCACAGCCACTGCATCATGCAGAAAATGTCCCAGTTCTACCTGAACACCAGGGGGGATGCTTACTTGTTTTGTGCAAAATGTCCCCCAGAAACCAAATCTGTAGCCATTCTGATTCTCAGTCAAAATATGACATTATTTTATAAATGGTATCGATGTACTTACACACTAGTACATTTTCACTGCTTTATCTTCTCCTTTCTAAACCTTTCTGGATCATGTTTGCAAGGTTTTTCTGTTTTGAAAGCCTAGAATTTCAGTTGTGGTGACAATTTGAAATTGAAATGCTGTGTTACTTCTTGTATAATTGTAGTGTACATGCACAGCTTTGAAATCCTGTAAACAAGAATGAAATCTTTTTGTATTTTAAATACGTGTCTACCAGAGAAGAAAAGCCTGATAGAGAAAACAGTGAGTCAACTTTCTGAATGTGTGTCTGTTAATAAAAAATATGTATTTAAACAAGATAAAAAGGATTCCAAGACCGCTTGCAGTGATCCTGTGGCAAACAAAAGCAAAACTCAACGTTATTATAGCTTATTGTGGAAATGTCAGCTCACAGCTAACAAGTTTGCTTTACAGAAGCAATTTCCCTGCGTGACCCACACTGGTTATTTTTTGGGGTATTCCAAACACGCATTTAAAAGGAGAGAAGTGCAAGTTGGACGTTCCTGTAGATCAAGTTAACTGCTAATAAGCAGCTCCCTCTGCCAGCGTGGGACTATGGTTATATGGTTTGAAACCATTTCCCCTCGTCCTGTCACAGCAGAGACTTCTGAAGAGTCTGCTGCCTTCCACATTAGACTGTTTTCATCAGTCTTACTCCTATAGGAGGGTGCCTGTGCAACGATGGGCAGTGTGTGCAGGTGCTGGATGCAGGTCTCCATCCTCTCCAGTTGACCCCAAGGCCACCACAGCCCTGACACCATTCTTCTGGCTCAGCCTGCCTGAAGCTCTTCCTGCCACAGGTGACTTTGTGGCTGCTGTAAGCACGTACCTGTGCCTCCCTGCTGCAGGATGATAGGAGGTGTGCTCCATGGGGGTCAGATGCAATTTCGGAAGATCATAGCATTGCAAAGCCACTTTAATAAACTTCAGAACAGGGAACTGTGTTGGATGGTACATACAGATTTTGCTGCTCTTTCCCACAATGGCATCTCCTTGGCAACAAGAAAGTCATACGGGAAAATACTTCTTAGACTTCAGTAATTCATTTATTTATGTATTTACTAGAAAAGCTCAAGCTAATAATGTATGCAAGTCTGACACACCCCCAGAACTGTCATTTGCTTTGTATAAAGTGAGCGGCTGTGTGTGAAACAAAATACCCTTTATCAGAAGCCAAACCTCCGAGGAAATCACAGAAGGGAAGAAAAACCCAAGGACTTGACTGCAACTAACAACAACTGGGGCAATGCGTGCACATTGCACAAGCCTGCTCTGTCTGAGGGCTGGGTTCTTTCCAAGGCTGTGCAGCTCTGTGGGGCTTGAGGTCTCTGTGGATGGGACATTTGTTTTGCTGCTGCTATTTGTGAGATTGACTTCACACGAGGTTCAGCTGAACTAAGTGGTGTGATTTATTCCTGCAGAGACATAAATATTGAAAGTACTACCTACTGAAAATTAATCAAGTCTCGAGAAGCAGGAAGTTATTCTCCTGGCTGCCTCTCTGTCTAATACATGTTGGCCATAAGTCAAATTATGGTAACTAAAGATCTTTATGCATGAATCCTGACTTTACAGTACTGAATTAGAAACCACGTGTTGGAAGTGAGCTCAAGCTTCATGAAAGCTTCTGCCAGACCTGTGTTTGTACACTCCTGCCTCTCACCATGACTGCCAACGGATGTCGAGCAGCAGAGCACACAGGATACCCACACCTGCTCTCTGCTCATTAAGTTATCCCAGCTCTGACACTGGGAGGTTGAAGCAGGCTGGCTAACACAATAAGTTTAGAGCAATTCATAGCTCTCTGCCCAGCTGTCTTTAAAACATGATTTTCCTCTGAAATAAACTACTGCAATAATTAGAACTAGAAAGGTTGTGTAATGTAAAACCAACAAAGCTGGACTGAGTTGAGTGATTTAAGGCAGCTGAAGATGTAGCTCCATTTCAGGCTCAAAGCACCTGGACATCTGACAAATTTGAAAGGAGAAATCTACATTTTCCCAAATGAGCTGTACAGACACACTCAAGATCCCTGCTTTTCTCAGCTGGAAACACCTAGCTGATCTTGCTAACAGGAGTTTCTTTTAGAACTCAGCCATCCTCTGCATCATCACTCAGCATCACTTCTAGTCTGAACATTTGAATGAGGATTCCAAGTCCTTCTGTCTCTCCAACCACCAGGCAGAGATGGGTAAGCACTGTCTATGCAAGGCACTCAATAGTCTTAATTCACTGTAATATCAAAGATTTACAGTTCAGTTTGCTGCATGTTCTTTCAAGGGACTCCTGAATTTATTTCTTTTTTGTTAATCAGAAAACTGAATGAAAGTTGAATTCATAAATAAATGAGGAAACGTATGCCTACCTAATAAAAAGGATTGGTTTGAGGAGAATATGGGTTTAGTTCTTAACATAAACCTTAACATAATCAAGGCATCCCACACCTGTGCAACATTCTACTTCTTAAAAATCAGACATTTCCCACAGCTGCTGCTATGCCTGATGAGAAGAAGCATGCAAGGAGGCAAGTTGTCTTCTTCAGAAGATGTTCAAGCTGAAAGCACAGACAACACTGACCAGCTTCATCCTTCAGCCATTTCAAACCATCAGAGCTAGAACAAAAATCCGCATCCTTGCCCTTGATTTGTTTGGCATTAAAAGTGCTAAAGAACGAGGGGAAAAAAAATTTAAAAAGATAGTGTAGACAGTCCATAAAAGATACCTAGACACTGTATTTAATTATCATTATAGCAGGCATTTAAGAAAAACTGTGTCTCTATTCCACCATGTAAAGTTAGAGTTAACACTCCCAACCACACATGCTTAGATATGGCTATGTCAACATGCCATTACAAAATTCATACAAAACAAGAGGTTAAGAAGTACCTACAGGAGCTTGGGGAGGAGAGGGCTTGTCCCATCGTCACTCTACCCTTTTGCTATGGCCCATAGGAAGTTACGGGGAAACAGGCAAACCTGTTAGTAAGTTCTGCATGCTAAATCATGTTGGTTTTGAGGTGTTTGGTTTTTTTTTCTCTGTGTTCTTTAACCATATAGATTAATCAAATTCTAATGGCAAAAGGCTATTTTTTCCCCAAGAAGGGAAATAAGAAGGAAATAAGAGATCTAAAGATAACCATTGGTTTTCTTGAAGAATACAATTTCCAGAAACAATAGTAGAATATGCACTGAGAAACTTCTGAAGCAGACAGCTATAACGTGTGTTACATGACTAAATCTGGTAGATCACTCCCACTAACTCATCTTCAAGTATTTTAGTAAAACCTTGAAGGCCAGTTAGCATTTATACCGTTTCAGCAAGTCTCTATGGTGAAAAATGATTCACCGTGACCTAGCACTTACAAAACAAAGGAACAAATGTGTACTGCTAAATGAGGTCACTCACAAAGAGAACCAGATCAGGAACTCTCATGAACCATTCTGATTGAGTTCACATACTTCCAGCACAACTGGCTGGCTTATTGACTTGTCCGGACTGAATATGAGCATCCTGCATCTTCTTCCTCTTATGCCCTCGAACTTCCTGCTAACACGGCGTGCTTTTGAGTTTGTCCTTCTGTTAAAGTCGGTGGAAAATGGGTAACAATAGATTGCTTTACCTGATAGTGGATAATAACTTATTTTCTCATCTGAAATCCATCTTATTTACTGTTCCTAGAGTAGAAATTTGCCAGAGCTCTGCTTTTTGATTTTTCCTTCTACCAATGGAATTCTAAGTTGCTTCTTTCTCCCATTTTCTACGTATCTTCTTGATTCAGTCCAGTATTTTATATCTTAAGCAGGCTTCAGAGTTCAGGTCAGGCCCTTACGTACTTCAACTTCTTCAAAACCACAACTTAAGACATTTTTTTTTCCTGTTTTCTAAATAAACACTGCGATGCAGAGAAAATAAAACTACATGGCAATAAGGAATACATACATAAGAAGCACAACAGGCAGATCTGTACTGATAGAGAGGCACAGATATTTAGTCACAGCACTCCATTCTCTACCGCCTTCAGGAATTTTTATTTTCTCTGCTCCCTGGACAGCTCAGTGCTCCTTTATTTTATGAGAAACTTCATGTTGGTATGTGCACAGCTGTTTGATTATCAGGATTTCCTTTGTAAATTGACAAGTTGTGCTGATATTTTCATCACTTGCTTACATTCATACTCCAATCTATCATGAACAGTGTACACTTTTTAGCAATTTTCTGCAAACTTAATATTAGAGATTTAGGATAACAGCTATGGCTAAAAGTTTCTCTATGAGGAAACAGCTGTAGGCTTTGCTATTACAGCCACACAGGTGCAGACCAAATAAAATGATAAAACGTGAAAGCATAACTGTAACTCATAAAAACATAATGAGTTATAAAAATGCAAGTGCTGCAGCAGCTCAGAAATTTGCCTTCTGCACGATGCACTTCAGGAGAATCACCATGGTCAAACCTCAAAGCAGCTTTTCTCAACATCCAAACTGACACATTTTGGATGGAACACATGCTGTAAATGTTGGTGCAGCTGACACCACGTACGTATTACCTGCCTATGTTTCTAAACCACATCCTTTTAACTTGTGCCTTTGTCTTTCAGAGCATTCCAACTGCTAAGTGAAGACTGTGCTTCATCTTTTAAAATGGATCTAAACAAAATTACCAAAGCAAACACCTCTCTGCTACTACAAGGCCACTTCCAGTCATTCTTGTTGCCATAAGTAATAAGGGGAAGAAGCTGCTGGTTTAAGAGCTAACTTAGTCTGCCTGCACACTACGTGAAGTGCTGTGGATCTGGAGTGCAAAAGGAGCACTGACCTCTGTGCCTTGTATTGTGTCAAACACACACACAAACACATCTGTTGCTCTCCATACAACCTCAGTGCTTTGTTTTTTGCACTCAGCATCTCAGAATCAAAAGTGGACATACCCACTTGAAAAAACGTACCATTCAGAGCTGCTTACCTGCAACGTGGTATATACTGAAGGAGAGGACAGGACAAAGCAGAACGGCTTTGGACTAGAAAAGGGCAGATTTGGATTAGACACTAGGAGGCAAATTCTTTACTCAGAGAGTGGTGAGGCCCTGGTGCTGCTGACCAGAGTTCTGGGTGCTCCATCTTGGAGCTGCTCATGGCCAAGCTGGATGGGATCCTGGGCAGCCTGACTGGTGCGTGACCACCCTGCCCACAGTGAGGGGGTGGAAATAGGTGATTGCTAAGGTCTGTTCCAGTCTAAGCCATTAAATGATTCCATTTCTTCCCATGTTTGTTGTGCCCTACAGCACGGATAATATTCTTTGCACAGGAGGAAAAGCTACAGACACGGATGACCAAGAGCTGCAGGTGACCATTACTCCACCACCGAACCCTGTGCACCACAGTGGAGCTGAACACAAACTAAGGCATCTGCATTACTTACCACTCTGGAAAATTAGGGTCTCACTGTACCACTGACCACAGATTGGGTGGGAAACTCGTGGCTAGCATATGACAGCTCAGCGCTAACTTTGGCATTAAAATGAGTATAGGGAAGGGTATGCTTCCAACAGACGCACTTTCTTCATTAACCGCTGCAATTAGGCAGCAATCAGCACTGAACAGACCGCATGGCACTCCCCTGATGGAGCACTGGCACCTAGGTAAGAATATAGGCTGCATAAAGCATGTTTTATTTCATCTAAGTGATACTTTGTTCAGCACTAAAACAGTTAAGTGCACGCAGCTGGCTCTCTCCAGCGCTCTCGCTGATGGTGGCTCAGGCTTCATCTTGTTAGCTAGATAGACCATTAATTTCCCTAGGTGTTTATTATCCACATGAAAAGTCCTATTCCTGTGGAATCAAGTGTTTTATATCTGTGGATTTGCCTGCGTAAGATCGGAGAGATGACCAAAGACCTTGATATTATCCTGATGTTATTACTCAGTGTGACATCTCCGTGCCTCGGTCTCCTGAGCGTACAGAAAGTAGGGTTATAGTCAATTTTGTTGCCAAATAAATCAAGCCATAATCCCCTTGCTCCTCCAAAATCCAAGATTTTTTTATTTCTGAGACAGTCTCGGTACCACAAGACATACTATATGACTAGCTACTAAACTCTGTAGATGATGAATTACTGCACTTTATTAGACAACTCAACTTACTATATATGCCAAATCACATAAAATCTTGAGATCTTATTCTTAGATTGTGTGCAATTTCTGAGAGTACGCTCTTCTCCTAAAGACCTTGCTTCTCATGTTAAAAGCAAAGCGCGACAGTTTTATCTGTTAACTAAAGCATAAATTTTCTGAGAAGCGACAGGTGCCCATATGTCACATGAAATTGGTAGTAAATCTTTTTATCCCGGCACACTCTGCAAGCTTTGTTTGATATGTATAACTTCAGTAGAGCAAGCGTAACAGTACAGCAGCGAATACTTCACCTACAGAGTGTAAATTGCTTTTCCCTTTTTTCCCCCCTCCTCTTATTTTTCTTTTTAACACATACTCATAAACACTTCCTTCCCTGCGGTGTGAGGTCAGTCCCTGAGAGCTACCACTTCAAATAGCTCAGCTCACAGCTGCAGCTTGATTTCACACTCTTCCTTCACGTTACTGCCAGTAAAACTGGGACCACCTTTGTTAGCATCTTACTTTCAGCCTTCTACCAATTGCACTAATGTCAAGGACAGTTGTGCCTTTCATGCCATACAGCACATTCACATGTAGTTTCTTTCTCCTCCTTTTATTTGCATCAACTATAAAATCACTTTTCACCTGCAAGTCCTGTTCCAAAAGAAGTAAATGAAAGTATCCAGATAGTGTTAGCATGATTTGGAGCAAGACTTCGCTAATGTTACTCTCAATCTCTTTTCTGTGATCTTCTTTAATGGAGCAACATTGCAAGGAAGCTTCTGCTCCAATCTCACATCAAGTGGAGAGCAAGGAGGCAGGAGCAGGATGCGATCCATCCCTCTGTACTCAGCCCTGGTGAGGCCACACCTCAAGTGCTGCTTTCAGTGTTGGGCCCCTCACTAAAAGAAAGACACAGAGGCCCTGGAGCGTGTGCAGAGAAAGGCAGCAAAGCTGTGAGGGGTCTGGAGCACAAGTCTTATGGGGAACATCCGAGGGAGCTGGAGTGGGTCAGAGATTGGAGAAGAGGAGGCTCAGGAGAGACCTCATTGTTCTGTACAACCCCTGAAAGGAGGTGGTGGTGAGCTGGGGGTCGGCCTCTGCTCCCAGGTAACAGCAATAGGATGAGCAGTGATGGCCTCAAGTTGCACCGGAGGGGGTTCAGGTTCCTTCTCAGAAAGTGTGTTGACATTGGCACAGTCTGCCCAGGGAGATGAGGAGGTCACCCACTGGCCCTGGAGGTGTTCAAGAAAAGCACAGATGTCACACTGAGTGACATGCTTTAGTAGTAAGGTGACGACAAGTTGACAGCTGGACTAGATGATCTGAGACATCTTTTCCAACCTTAATGATCCTATGAACACATCTGTGTCAATCCCTTGAGCTTCCTACCAGTCTGTATCCACAGGAGCTCTCTGTGCAGGGTCAGCAGCTCTTCCCCTGACCTTTCCTGCACTGAAAGGTACACGAAGGCTCATCTGTCAGCCTGCACCCATGACAGGATTACACTGACTTCAAAAAAAAATCCCATTTTCTTCTTGGATGGCCAGGAAATAAAGACATCAAGATGCATGCCAAGTATGTGGGTTTAGAGGAAAATAGCTAATGGTAGAAAGAAAGGAGATAGTAAGTAGGAATTATAAGGCAAGCAAATGAATAGGTTTGACTACGTGCTAGAAATGCTCTGATTTGAAAGGACATTAGTTTGAAGGCACAGAAAATGTTGGGCACCCAGACACTGTGGAGCCCAGAGGACTTGGCCTTGCTACTTTAGGCACTTATGTACTGCCTCTGGTGAAACATACACAGGAGCAGAGGATGCCAGACAGTTGGAAGCCAGTTTGCACACCTGAGCAATCATCCTCGCATATACACAGCTTAATAAGGTGTGGAGGAGGATGCAGAATGGTAAACCAAAGCTGCATGCTGCAGAGAAATGCACCCTGCTGCAAGAAGCAGCCAGGCTCAGCTGTGACTGCTCACTGTCACAGTCCCATCTCTACTGACAACTGTTGTGCAACTGCTTTCACAGTGGCTCCATCCCTCAAACAGCTCTTCTGCTTCTACGAAAATACCTGGGCAACCTAATGGCAAGTAAATGAGCTGATACAAAAGTAGTGCGGCACTCGTCCTCAAAAGCAACTGCTGGAAACACAGGAAGTGAAATGAAATAAATACACAAATGGAGCCTTATCTCTACACCCACGTGCCTACAACGCACACGCTCATTTGCCTTAGTACTATCTACAAATGTCCTCCAGCAAAGCTTTAAGTTGATGCCACACAATTAAAATCACGTCTCTTAAATTTTCGGTAACACTCCGTCCTCAGTGTGGCAACACTGTGCTTTTGTTGAAGTCCAGGATGTTTAAGCCCACACACAAACTCACCTGCCACTTACCCGTTCTCAGTCAGGAGAAGACCCATGCTCCCTGAAAGCACAATTTCCATCTTCCGCTGAGAATATTTGATAGAGCAGGAAAAGGCAATGGCCTGAATTTAAAAGAACTGCAACATGGGAAAACAACAGAACTGTGTGATAAGCTGAGAATGAGGTGACAACCAGGCTTGCTCACAAGTCTGCCTTTCATGACAGTCGATTTGCAGTACTCTCCATGACAAGCAACCACCTCTGAAGATAAGGGCACATAGAACAGATTTCTTCACTGAGCACCTGCTTGCTGAGAAGCATGGTCTTCTGAAACCAAACGTTTGTGTCCTCCATTGCTTAAAGAACTTTGCAGGAATACTACTAGCGCATGAGATTCCTCCAAATGGATTCAGAAGCTTCCAGCCAACCGCTAGAAAGCACGTGCTCCCATGCAGATTAGGCTTGTGCTAATGAGCCAGCTCAAATCTCCTTTCCGTAATAAATTTCCTAGCATTTGCATCTCTCTCTTCTCTAACGCTGAATCACGACACTGAAAACTGCCTATTTACTTGCCTTTTCTTGCAAAGTAAAATCTCAAAACACATCACAGCTTCCTTTTGTAAGCTGCATGAAAGCATTAATTACAGAAAAGGAAGAAAACACAATTTTGGACTTGCCATTTTTCAGCAGCATCCTCTGAGGGACCAGTCACAGAGGGCACACGATGTAAGGCTGCAGATGCAGGCAGAACAAATTTCTCTATTTAGCCAGCTCTAAAAATGCTGAGCACGTGGCTAAGAGGGAAGTCCTGGGCGGAGGCAAAGGCCAAAGAGGAGCTAGATCTATTTTTCTTTTGTTATTTTCTCAGCATAAAAGAATACAATTCACAACCTTTATGATATTGAGACAAGTGAGACTAAGCGAACTCAACCCATCACCATGAACTGGAAAATTAAGTTATAAAAAAATATCCTTATGTTTAATAACCTTGATGGCAGCTACCATCCAACTGAAAACACAACGAACCCAGGGAAGATGCTTCATTCCCCCAGCCTGCAAAGCTCTCAGTCATTCATTTTGGTTTTAAGAGTCAAAAAGAAAAAGACAAGGCAACTCCCAGTCAATCCACAAAAATTTGTGATCAATGGAAACCCAATCTGAAGATTAAGAAAGACTTCAGGGAGTTAACTAAACTAATCATAAATAAAGGGCATACCACATAATCAGAACTCACAAACTTCGTGAAATACTTAGACCAAATACCTTCTTCCTCAAGGCAAAAGTCTGCCATTGCTCACGTGAAAAATGAAGAAATAAAAGAAACTGTAACATAGGCTGGATATATTTTCCCTTGGAAAAAAAAGATCCCATTTATTCAAGTGATCATTGCTTGCTTATTAGACGACCTACCCAATGCCCAACGACTCCCTGCAAATGACTTATTAAGGTATCAAATAAGTGTGAATTAAATAAAGTCTCTGTGTAACCTATTTTAAGTAATACAGTGAGAAAATTAGCTAATGACCCAGACAAGGAATTCGCTACTATTCTATGTAGCTGACCTTGCTTGAGGAATTTTACGCCTTACAGAATTTGTCATATTTCATACCAAACTCATCTTCAAGCCTAGTGTCATAAGGAAAGAACAGCAAAAGCTTGAAAGCTTTAAAGCAACAGTAGGTCACACACTTTGCTTGCAGAAATTATTTCTCATAAGAAATCTACCACGGAATAAAAGTGCTTAACCTCAGATCTCAGATGTGAGCAAATGTTAGGATGCTGCACGTGCCTATGCCTAGACAAATGACTGCAACAGTAAAAACCAGTGACCTTTCCAGGAGCAGAATAAAGGCCATGAGAAAAAAGCAAATAAAAGATACAGAACGGAAAACCACAGCAGTAACAACACAGAGGTGTGAACGAGAAAACATTGCAAGGGAAGGCTTCCCTTTGTTATCTTCTCAAAGCTTTCAAGACATGAAAGATTAAAGAAAATTCTTCCCCCTTTCTTACTGTGTAGCTGTTTAACAGTAGGAGCAGGAAAAATATCACCATTATAAATGCAGCGTCGAGCAGAAAACGCAACACTATTGTACATACACCAATTGGATTCACTGCTTTTCCCAAATCACTGGCATACTGGACTTTTCCCACCAGGAGAACATGTGTTAATGCACAGTATTTTAGTCTCTTCAAAATTAAAATGATCAAAAGGTCATCACAAAGTCTTTGTAACTGCAGCAAAGGACAAGTGAAATTATTCAGAGGTTTGCAGACTGAGTCACCTAACAAAACATGGGGAGCTGGTTCCTGGCAAGGCAAGGAAATGAGATGAAGTGGAAGTCTTACTGATAAGGACTAAATCCTAGAGGGGGATCAGATTAATGTCAGTGCGTTTAGAAAAAGCAATTGACTGAAAAACAAGAGGTCATGCATTGAGGTTTTGTAATGAACTGACCTGCAAGCAAGCGCCCATTTTTCTCAGAATAGATGGTTGGTGGATGGACTCCAGTAGCAGCAGGAAGCCATGCCCAGCGCTTCTGTGACGGGCTGCACACCTCTGCAGAGAGCATCATCAGAGGGGGCAGGCTGGAGATCAAGGATTCCAGCGTGGAGAACAGTAAAAAACAAAGGTGTTCCATCTTGGCTCCATCTCTCAACCTCTGTACATGACAAATGACCTTTTGTTATAAAAAGGTACCAGCACGTGGCTGATGCTGAGGGGAAATGAACGTATTGAGGGAAGACGTGCATCCTGTCCTATGCATTCCAGTTCTTTTATAGTTCTTTTACTGAAGCCTAAAAAAATGCTTCACTGTGCCCAAAAGATTTGAACATGTCACTTTTCTTTATATTTGTAGAAAGGGAAAGAATAATCAGATGCAGTCTTCTGGAAAAAAAAAAAAAAAAGAAAGAAAGAAAGAAAGAAAGGAATATATTCTCATTTTCTGAGCTGTACGCACAGCAGCACGAAACCCTTCCCCAGGAGCCCACTGTTTGACTGCTGCATGTGATACCAAGTAAGGACACGTTCAGTGCATTTCAGAAAACAAACCTAGATTGAAATGAGCACCTTATTTTTACAGAGATGATGATCTTCCTCCAGTGGGATTACTGAATCGCCCCATTTTATCTTATCATCTTCACTTTTCTAGTACTTGACAAAACGTTCCCAGAACTTTTTCCCATTATCTTCCACAGAAATTGAGTTCAAGTCTGTATTATCTTTATGTATTTGGAAGGTAACATTCTCTCTGAATCAAACTGCACCCAAAGTGAATAAAAGCCTATTTGGATACAGGGAGAATGTATTTTAAAAGTACTTTCACGCGAGAGACTTCCATTTGTTTGTTTTTAAATGAGAAGAATTGACACATTTTAGAAATACATTTACAGTGCATAACAAGATAATGACTTCACAGCAACTTTAGCCAACATCCCGCATGAAAGGAGAACACTTCTGTTTTTAGGTGAACGTAATACAAAGCAAAGGCAGACGAAACACAAAAATCCAGTAATATTTTCCTCTCTAAATTCAGTTATCCCACTGTGCAGCTCATACACCTCTTGCTGTCACTGGCCCACGCCATACAAATCTTCCATCTTGTTCACCTGTTTTCCTAGTGACAGTATTTCTTCCCCAATCCCAACTTTTCCTGTTTCCCTCAACATGTATGGTTGGCTGCTCACCCTATCTCAGCTAAACGTTTGCTGCAACAGCTGCTTGAAGACACTCCTCATGTCTTTGTGTATTTGAAAGGCAGGCCTCGATATCAGGATGGAAACAGTGGAGCAACACAGTACATCAATGCAGAGCAGACTCCTATGTTCTTAAAAGACAACAAACGTTAAAATAAAATGGGTAACTTATTTTAATACTGTTAAAAGGATCTCATTATCCATGTTCTGGGCTAAGAGTCTAGGAGCACGTGTCCACCTGTGTGAGAATACTTCAGGCAAAAGGAATGCAGGATCTCTGGACCTTTGAATCTGAAAACAATTCTGGATTTCTTCCACTTGTGCCAACTTCATACCCTCACACAGATGCTTTTACAGAACTGCAATATGTAGGGGATCAAAGGTAAGGTCTCCAGTCCTGTTCATCTGTATTTGGCATTGTATCTTCTGGCCTGTGCAGTCTTAGTCTTACCATTCTCAGATTAATTCCAGTAGCCAGAGCCCTGCGAGGACATTCAAGCCACTATCTTTAAAAAAGAATACAGAAAAAGCAGAAAAGCATTTTTTTTTTTTCTTTTTTTTCCCCCACCCTACCATCAGTGCAAATCAGGTCCTTCTTCTCCCTCTTATTTTGACTTTTCCACCTATTAAAATTTTCATGCAGCCTGTGTCGGTGCCACTCTCTGAACACCTGAGCAGACAGAAATGCAAGCTAAATCTGTTACTGTTTTCTCCTGACAAGTTTAGCCACATCACAAACCTAACCCAGCTACTTGACATTTCCACCTGCCTGCCACAGTGCAGCTTATACGGCAGGCTAAAAGATCAGCAGTCTGCTGGTTCCAAACTACACCTCGTCCCACTGTACAGGCCAACTATGACCCCACTGAGCTCCCAGGAATTCTGAATCACAACCAGCTTCCCATGTTATCGGGCAGCCAAAGATTCAAACCTACCCATGCTTCATTCTGGTGCATCTCTATCATCAAATCAGTTGTTTCTTCCTGTTCACTCCTAATACCAGCACAGCCTCACGTATCACAGAACAGCAGGTGTGCTCAGAGGTCTCCCGCTGCTCCATGAGGGTCCATCTTTATAACCCACATGTGCTTTGAGCAAGGCAGGACAAAAGGCAGATCAGACATGAGTCATTCTGTCCAGAACAGTAACTCATAACAGATTTAATGAATCTCCTCCCAACTATGTTTGGCATCTCTTCCTATTAATGGACATTAAGAATTTCTCACTGCCTCCAGTTCTTCCCTTTCCAGATGTTAAGCAAAATCCCTTACGTTCCCCCCCTACATGCACACGTACAAAGGTCTCACTGAAAGGAATGAAAACAAAAAGCAATTGCTGCTTATGTTTCCAAAAGATTGCTCTAATTTTCAGTCTCAAAATCTGCAACTGCAGCCAGGTTCCTCAGAAATCCTGTACAATGGGACATTTTAAAGATGTCTGTTTTCTGATGGCACTCTATTTTCTAATTACTGTACTGCTCCCTGCACCGATGCTCATCTGAAAAGCCACTCACCTCTTTTTAGTGCATGCTGGCTTTTGGTTAGGGCTCTCGAGCATAAAATGAGAGCTCTGCAAACAGCAATGGTGAGGCTTTAAGAGGACAATGAATGCATAAGCCATTTGGGGCATCTGGAACAACAGCTGGCAACGTACATTTTCAAAACAGTTTGCATTCAGAGATTTTACTTATCACTTTCTGCACCATGCAAGTTTGCTAATGCAATTCTGATCACTTCAGTGTGACTGGTTTCCTCCTACTGTGATAAAAATTGCTCGATAAGATGCACACAAACACACACGTCAGATAGCTTTCCCCTTGCACCAAGTAACAAAGCTTCTGTCTTGTACCATGTACACAAATGCCCACTCCAGGGATTCTCCTTGAGGGAAGCTGTCCGTACACCACCACACTGAATCATGCATTCAAATATGATTCAGTTCTACTGATGCTTCTTTTCATCTCTCTTTGTTTTGATGGTCACATACCTCTCTTATTTACAGTGTGACAGTTCCCTCGTCACAGCATGGCACACAGAGTTTCACAAGCTAAATCTAAGGCTCAATTCCAACTTGGTCACAAAATAAGGCGTCAGCATCACTGCAGGGTTGTTAACTTTGATTTTTGCTTCTGCTATGATGACCATCTTTCTTTGAAACTGAGCACAAGTGACATCCAACAAGGCTACGGCTGCCAAATTTTATTTCTTTGGAGACTCCGAGTAACATCAAAATGACCTACTAACGAAAACAGACACAGGGAGAGTAGCCTGAAACAAAAGCTGACCACAAAGAAATAGAATTTGTATCAAAGACACCATTAACAGCCTTAGCTGAGCCCTTTCTCAATGTAACCTCAAAGCGAGAAATAAATTAACAGGAAAAAAAAGATAATGAAAACCTTCGTTTTCCTCCCATATTTCTTTTCTTCTGGAATCCAACATCAATCCAATTTGGAAGTCCTATCAGCTGCTTCTGAACGGATTATAAATTATCAGATGACATAAAATCCCCACGTGCATGTGCACATCCACCCAGCTTGTTGTTTAGACTGTAACTTAGCTTCACTATTTCGCATCTCTACTCCAGCCCTCAGTGAAGGCACACCTAATATTTCAATTATTGCAGTCAGTTAAATTTGGACAACTTCTTTAAAAACTTAGAGTAGCAAAGTTAAATCCATAAACCCTTGATTTCATGTACTTTGGGTCTGTCAGTGAACCACAGAAATGTAAATCAAAGTAAAATAACAGGACTACCTCACCAACTGGTATGACCCTACTCGAGTGCCAATTTCCAGCCTGCAATCCCTTGTTCTTCCAAAGAAAGCAACAAAGAAATTTAAACTTTTTATTATTATTATTATTAATTTTGAAGCTTGTTCAGGAGCTCTTCTACATGTTTTTGATTTCCAAGTGTATTCATGAAAACACCTCAGAGAGGCAGCAAATGGAACCAACTGTACATCAAACACAAACGTTCAGCAAACCAACAAAATCAGGAATCAGCTGTATCTAACTCTAAAGAACTACTTCACAGTCATTTGATTTTGCAGCCTGGCTGTAATTACATATACCTTTTTTTTTTCTTCTTTTTTTTTTTTTCCTCCCAGTTCTCATACCTCTGGTGACTGAGCTTGGACTCAAACATTAACCACTGTTTACGAGGGTGGATAGGGATAGGACAAGGGGGAATGGTTTTAAACTGAGCCAGGAGAGGTTTAGGTTGGATATTAGGAGGAAGTTTTTCACCCAGAGGGTGGTGAGGCACTGGAACAGGTTGCCCAAGGAGGCTGTGGATGCCCCATGCCTGGAGGCATTCAAGGCCAGGCTGGATGTGGCTCTGGGCAGCCTGGTCTGCTGGTTGGCGACCCTGCACATAGCAGGGGGTTGGAACTAGATGGTCACTGTGGTCACTTTTCAACCCAGGCCATTCTATGATTCTATGATTCTATGATCAACAGTGACTGCTGAGCTGTTAAATCCTGAAGCCAGGCAGTGTGCTTTTCATGCCAGCTGCTCGTGAGATCAATGCTGCGATCTAGAACGCCAGCTCTGAAGGGATAATGTTGTGGGAGCTCTTTCAGGCAGCATCAATTTAACACTTGGTTTCAAATCATCAATAAAATTTAAGTGGAAACCTGCCAGTGCAGAAAGCCATACCTGCACACTGTCTGGGAAAAGGTTTTGTTTTGTGGCTTGATTGTCCTTACGAAAAACAAACTCATTAAGAATGACTGTCACTGACTGTAGGCAAGGATCTCAACAAGGAAAGCTGATCAGTTAAACCCTGTAAACTCTCCCTCAAATGCTAAGACCTCACTTGCGAGTTTTTGCCTCTATACTTAAAAGGCATCCGTATTAAAGTTAGCATTGCCTCCTCATTTATGAATACAAACATTTTTTTCCAGTCATCAAAATTCTCTGCTGAACCTGTGCATTGTTCATTCACTCCCACGTGCGTTATTGTCGCAGCTTACTTCAGGTGATGCGCGTTATCTCTTGTAGTGTGTCTTCTTGATACGTCAGAACCACTTGATTTTGCATTTGTGACAAGTCCACAAGAAAATTTCACCCTCGGAACGAGCTGGCAAAAGTACCATGCTTGTCAGATCTGGTGTAAAAGTTTGCCTCAACCAGCAGATGAGAAATACACTGAAACTACTACCTGCACTCGAAGTATTAATTATTTACATACAACTTCAGGAGCGGATGCACCCAGCAGAACAAAACCTGCTTGCTACTATCAATTTTAAAGCCTCTCCTCATTTTAAATTGAGCCACGGAAATCACGAATTACAATAACACGAGGCAAGGAAGCACATGCTAGAGAATATTTTTACACAGCAGATAAGCAATACACAGCTAACATGACCTTGTTTTTGACAAAGTTGTTTAAAAAAATAGCGTTAATGCTCAACCAATACAAGGTGACTTGAACTGAGCAGACTTAACAGCAGTTTTTCTCCTCCTTCACAAAGAAAGAGAAGCCAACTTAGAGAGTGAGGTGGCAGCACCCACCTGTGGTCATTCCTGCATGGAAGTGACCTCTTTCAGCATTTCCACAGACTGAAAGTAGCAGCTAGTACTGTTGGATCAGATTCCCTGCTCTGTGTTTCATCTGAATTTTTGACACAGAACCCCAAATTACAGTATTTCTAATTTCAGTGAGATTGGTAAATCCTCACAGGCACCTGTGACTAAATTTAGGAGTAACATAAAATGACTGAAGTGCCCATTCTCACAAATGTTTTCATCTCTATTAGAACAAAAAGTTACAGTTCATTGAAGTGAATTTTATTCAGATACACCAAAAGCCACATAGTTTAAAGATGACCTTTGCAATGGATGGAAAAGCAGGATATGTTCATTTTGTTCCTTGCTAGAGATGAGGCATCAGGCAGCTCTCTTATTTCATCCTTGATTGCCTGAACACTGTAAAAATGAGGAACTTTTATTATACCTTCCAAAGTAATAGTGCTACCTACCCCAGCAAAGTCATCTGAAAGGCCTGCCTGGAAGGTCCTTTGAGGTTCCCAGATCCAAAATGCTGCTACTTGCCAGGAGGGAAGAAGAAAAAAGCTATGACAAGTTGGGCACTTGTCATCAATGAGGTGTCGAAACATCTCATTAAGGGTCAGGTTCACATAAGTGGTTTTGGAGGAAGTCAAACACAAACCAGATTTCTTGAAAATGAGTGCTGGGCAGCAGCTGTACATGCCTGTATTTCAAAAGCATATTCTTTATCTCAAAATCTTGTCTTGCCTACAGCTAAGACACTTCCCATGCCTTGGGATGTGCCAGTTGTGAGCAAGATGAACTGCTCAGCACGCATTTTCAAGCCCTGGGAAAGTAAAAATTGAGGTATGTGAGGGTGTGTGTTGGTGAGATGACTGAGATGCCTTTAGAAAGCTTACCACACAGCAGGACCACGGGGCTCTGCACATCCTGCACTACTGTTTGACATTTCTAGCAGTTCTGCTGCTGGGCCTTGTGTCAGGGTACAAGCTAAAAGGATCAGAGCTCTCACCCAAAAGGTGGAAGACTTGTGTTCAGTTTCCTGTTTTCTCTGACAGGAGTCAAAGGCACAACTCCCACTCCCTCATCAGTGAAGACACCTTGAGCGTTTCCATCTGACGATGTCCTTGGGACTATAAAGTGAAATTATCTGCTCAGAAAAGAAAAAAGGAACAGAAGGAGGAATGCAGGTTTAAGTACAAATCCACCTTCTCCTCCACTTTGGATGTGGGCAAATTTCAGGATAGAAAAAGACTTGATTGTCTCAGCTTTCACTTAGAAGTCGTGATACACTTGTAAATTCTAGGTTGAAAACTACATGTTTTGTGGTTATTTCAGCTTTTCAAATACAAGCAACCTAATAAAAGCATGTATCTCAAAGAGAATCAAGCAAAACCAATGGCAGTAAAAAGTCATCAGCTGACCAGAAACTAAAAGTTTTCAGCACGTTTTCCTCAATCACTTCCTTTTAAGCAGCTTATATCTAGTTTTGCAGAAGAAAATAAAATAAAACCTACAGAGAAATCCTATCATTTTCCAAGCGCTATTAGCAACGTACTTCAGTAACGTTTTTATTGGCTATATCCCTTAAAAAATATTTCTCAGAACCACAATCCATGTCTTAAGAACTAGCTATACAAATGTACATGTTAAAAACAGTGTAGGGGAACTGCTGAGTCACAGCCTTAACCTCTGATTCATCACCTGAGGTGAGCAATGAGTCAGCCATGGGAGCACAGCTGAAGGCAATTTACCTGTGCTGCTGGAAGGGTGGAGCCTGGCTGCATCTCTCATAGACCCATTTAAGAGCTGACTAGCAGGAGGGTAGGATGCCTTCTGGAGATTCACTCTGCTGGAGTTTCATGAGCAAGCCCAGGATATCTGTTCTCTTTGTGTTCTTATAATCTGCTTTGTCTAACTCTTTTGTTTATTCCGTAATTATAACATCTTAATATTCATTTATTAAGCAAGCAGCCTGAAGTTCTTTCATGTCACAAACATTACGCTGGGTCTCGATGCAAGCCTGCATAGCAGTAGTCTTCCTAAACAAACATTGGTCAGTGTCTCCCAAGCGTTCCTTTTCATTTCCTAGGCCAGCTTTCAAGAACTATGTTCTCACCTGAATGCTGTGGTCCTGCACAGGAAAGATTTCTTTTCGTCTGAAATACTCTGTTAATCTTTCCAGCGGCCACATCAGGGATAACACACCATCACACGCTGTTGGTTTGTATCTGATTATACTGTGCAAGAATCCAGTTTCTAGTCACCTACTCAGCTTTAAACAACAGGGGTTTTAAAAATGAAATAATCTGCAGATTTGGGATCTGCATTTGATTTCAGATTTTGCAATGAACTGCATTGACTGATTTCAAGAAAAAGAACCACCACCAATACTACTTCTATTCAGGAAACTGTATTTGGGATCCCTCTCTTCCATCCCCATGTATTGTAGAAATACACTTGCAAGGCAAATCTTTAGTTCCCTCTTTTGTCTACAGCATAATGGACACAAGATTCCTGCAGGGGAACGCTGCAAAGAAAAGGTGCGCTTCTTTGGAGCCTCACTGCCGCTGGATGTGTTTCTATAGGAGGTTTCTTACAAAGGAAAGAGAATGAATTATTTTTGCTCCCTCAACAAAGGAGGGGAAAAAACCTTCACGAGGGATGATGCAGATACTTGGAGCTTGACCTGTTAATAGCAGCATTTCAACACACCTTACACATAATTAGTCTCACTTCCTTCTAGTGCAAAAGTACTCTTTGAAATTCACATACTTTCAACACAGTATTTAAGTTCTGTGCATTCATGTCTGCTTCTCTTACACCCCAGCATCATGTGAACAAACACAACACCTTGCCCCTCTGTGCCAACTCAGAGTGCCAGCACACAGCCTGATCCAAGTCCCATTGCACCATCATTAGTCTCTTTCCTGGGCACACACTGTAACCGAAACCAACTTAAAAAGAAGGACAGCATGGTGCAGAAAGCTCCACCAGCGGCAATGTGGCCTCAGCACATCTGTCCCCACAGGCAGGCACAGCCCTCTGCTTGCTAGGTAAGTCACCCCTGGTAAGAAGCACAACTTTTAGAGCCTGCAGATAGCATTTACAGCCTGCCACGCTGTTCTGTAGCACAAGTACTAGTACATTTTTCTTCATTTTCCTCTTCACTTACCATGTCCCTCTGCTGATCCTTTGGGGATACAGCTCTGCTCTACATTTTCATTTACTGAACGGAGGTCAAGGACTGCTGAGACAAATGAATTTTACGAGAAAGCATTACACTATTGCCACTGCCAAAGGGTCAAGCACACAAGATGCACGCACGTTTAGCTTTCAAAGATACCCCAGCTTTTTCATTGTCAGTCTCAGTGCCTGACAGTGCTGTGCCTCCTACAATCCCACAAACCCCCTCCTACAGACCCAGGACTGAAAGAAGTTAGCAGGAATTATATTTATCCCTCTCTAATACAAACTGCAGCTCCAAACCAGCATTGTGGGGTTGCTCTGGGACCAGCACAAAGCTGGCCATGGAATTAAGAGACTCCTGCAGAGACCAGGCCACGGCATCACCACCACCAGGCAGCAGCTGCCTACGAAATGCAAGCATTGCCCTGTCTGTGCCTATCAGCTGTATGAACACGAGAAACAAAAATGTTGGAGGCTCATCTTCAACTTCAGATACAGCATGCAGGGGACAGGAGGAAGGATGGGAGATGGTAAGTAGTAGTGCAGGCAACACAGAAAGGAAAAACAAGGTTTTTTTTCTTGTTGTTCTCCCATTGTTCTTGATATAAATGCTCACCTACTGGGAAAAAAGTCCCACGATGGGACAGGCATTAGTTATGCAAGCTGAGACATCAGGCTGTTTCCCTCCCAGCCAGCCCTAATTAACAAGATTAGGCTGTCCTCGTATGTGTGCGCTGTTCCTGTCCCCTAGGAGTGTGTGACCATAAACTTTACATTTGTACTGCCATCACTTCTGCTCGCCACGGATTCAGAAAACAGAACTCTGCCAAATTAATTGTGCAACACTGAGGCAGCGTGTCAAAACAAACAGACAAGCAAACAAAAACATAGAGCCAATTAAAAACAAAGCTGAATACTTCAACATCACATGGACCATATCCAAACTGTGAGAAGAAACTAGCTGTTAGATACATGAAGCATGAAACGAAGCTAGTTTTACCTAAGCACTACTAAAGGCACTTGAGTTCAACTTTTTTTTTACAGTATCTTAATGAACATACAGTAATTTAGTTGCAATCTTCATTACTGTCAAAACTCCTACTTATAAAATAAACCTGTTTAAAATAAATCTCACGTAAGCTATGTTTCCCTTATAAGTTATAAGTGAGCTTGTAACTGATGAGCAGAAAAAAAAAGTACTGCAAGGTACGATTTTTATCATAATCTGTATTTTATAACAACAGTGCATAAAGAAAGACAGGACAGGAAGATATGAAATCCTCCCAGATAGTCAGCAAGGCTAGAGTAGGAAAAGACAACATCATGGCTCACAGCGCTGCCATTTCTTACAGGGGTCAGTGCTGAATGAAGACCAGCTCTCACCCTTCAGAGCATTGTTCCTTCCTGAAGCTGAATGCACTGCTCCACAGTCACTGGGGCAGAGCCCAGCAGTACATCAGATCCTTTACATTCATTAGACCATAAGTGACAAGAATGCGCCAATTGAGACCGGTGAAAAATTAGTATTAAAAATGATATATGCATTGTTTCTTGATGCTATCTGCAGTTCTTTCAAAACTCAGAGATATCAAAGCTGAAGATGCTTCAAAAATCCTTGACTGCCTTTTGCAAACTAATTAGGCTGCTGTCTTATGAGAACAGCATGTTGTGATGCGATGCTAAATGTAGAGCTGCATAATGGTGAACAGTCCACAACGTCATTCAGAGCTGTCCTGTTTAGTGTGACTTATTTTCTATGGCTTGAATAAAGAAAAGGTGTGGGCTCTCCAGCTCGTTTGCAAATTGGATTTCTGTAAATGTTCTTAACATCTGTGTATTCTCATTATATACTCAGGTGCACTGGTCAAACCTGCACACACAATAATGTGTATGCTGGAGTTGTCTGTGATGTGTTACAGGCAGCGTTACAGCTATGATGAAGCAGCCACGTTTGCTAAAAGGTTCTGCTGAAGACAAAAAATCCACAAGAAAAAAAACCCCAAAGCAATAAAAAAGGCGAGCCAACCTGAGAATAACATGTCCTTATCAGAGTTAAAGAACAAAGAAAAAAATCAATATTCCTAGTTATTCCTTTCGACTACAGGAGTGGAGAGAGAGCACATGAAATCTTGGAGCTGCATGAACCATTGTAAGTATCGAGGTGATCAAAATGACACTGGTACCAGGTGTTTTGGCACAGCTCATCTTAGCCAGCATGGACCATGACAAGGTGATGACCCCAACAGTGATATACTCAGGGGCTACTAGGGAAGCGGAGGCTACTTGTCTAATAGGGAGGTTTGGTAAAGACAGTGGATTGTGGAGGACTCCGCACAAGCCAGAGACACGAGCAGAATGTGGGAATTCCAGCCATGCAATGGTACTCCTCTCTGCTTCTGACAAGGACAGAAACCACTAACCTCAAGCACTGCATTACCCAAAAACAGTTTGCTGTAGATCAGTGGTTTTTCCTTCATTTTCATAGAAAACACTCACTTAACAAAAAATAAAACTGTAACAAAAAATGCTGGAAGACGAGAATTAGTTTTCAGGCATGTCTATTGCTGCAAATAATTAAATTCTATCACAGTGATTCACTTAAGTGCAGCCAAAGAGCCACCTTCAAAGCACAGAAACTTCACGGGGCCAGAGCAAGCAAATGCAGGTTGTTCCACCGGCAGAAGTGAAAGCCTGTTGCAAATCTGCATCCCTTTTTCACTGAAAGAACAAAGGTGGGAAGGAATTTAAAGAGACAAGTATAAAAACATTTCTGAATTGTATGTGACATACTTCAAGGCTCAGTCAAATATCTTTTCAATTAAATCTAAGAAACCATGGTGAAATCCTCATACTCTCAAAATGAAAAACTCAGTGTTATCATGTTCTTGATCACCTGTGACATTCAAAAACACTGCCTGAGATGCCACCAGAAGTTCCTTTTGCCTGTATTCTTTCAAAAGTGCATTTTAGCATTCAGTGGCGGGTTTGTTTATCTGAAAACTGGACCTGTTCTACCAAGCCAGCAACTTCCACAGTTCAGAATGGATGTGCTGCTCGGAGATTCAGGAGGAAGCAACACTGCTCAGCACTTCCTCCACGGGTGGGCTCTGCTGTGACACCCACACAGCGATGCCATAAATCACAGGTCTTCAGCAGGGCCCTCACTACTTGGCCATGACTCACCTCTGAGAGAGACTGAATAGGGTCGTATCTTCATGGAAACAGAGATGCAATGGTATGCTGAGGCAAAATGAAATGTTTCACAGTCATGCCCGAATGTGAAGTGCTAACATTTACACCACCTACTCATTCGACGGCATTTGGATCATCCCTCCACAAAGGCCAACTCCAAATAAACCAATCTGGTTATGTTGGCTCAAAATGCGTATCTGTAATTCAACACAATTCTTACTTGCAACAGAACTGTTATTAATTTTGGAATTTTTTTTTTTTTTTCCCAAAATAGTCACTTTTGAGGGAGAGAAAGGAAAATCTACCCATAAAGATCAGCTTTCTCTACTAAGAACAAAACACTAAGTTCTCTTAATAGAAAAGGCATAAGAGAATTTAGAGAATCTTAGAAACGTTCTGCTGGAAATAATGCATTATTGTGTGGTGTTTACTGAAGAAACAAGAGCAAAGGTTTTTGTCCAGAGAGGCGGTGAATGCCCCATCCCTGAAGACATCCAAGGTCAGGCTGTGCAAAGCTCTGAGCTCCTAATGGAGCTGTAGATGTCCTGTTCACTGCAGGGAGTTGGACCAGATGGCCTTTAAAGGTTCCTTCTAACACAAACGATTCTATGATTCTCGTATGTACACTTATAAAATGAAATATTTTACCCGTCAGTGGCAGACATCCATAGAGGCATTGTTTCTCCAAATAAATCAACACAAAAATGCCCAGCATGTTACAGTAAAAGCTCCAGCCAGAATGCAGCGTACACGATTCCGACCATCTCTTTTCTAAGACCACTGCATCTCACAGCAGATGCAAAGGAGATATCAGGCTGTTGAGGAATGTAATGAAAAGACTGTTCAGCAGAAAAGGAATGTGAAAGCAGGAGAGGAATATGCATCTTCGGTTTCAGAGTGTATACCTCAGCTCTTTCAAAGGAGGTCTCTACGTTTTATCAGTGCTTTATAAGCACAGCTTACCTTTCTTGGCAAAGCAAACCCTATCAACCTCTGGTAGTGAATGCTGCGCAGGCTTTGAAGTCTTTTTGGAAGTTTGTCCGAGTGGCTTCTTTAGGAATGAAAGGCTTCAGTAAAAGCTCAGCAGCTTTAGAAGAGCAATGCCATTGCTTTGCATGTGCCAGGCCTGATGTACAAGGATTTACTCCCAAATCCGACTTACTTCACGTGGCTTCAGTGCTCTGCATGAAAAAGCATTTGGTTCCCTCACCAAGTAGAATACACTAGAAGTGCTGTGCTCATCTCGCACAGAAATGTGTCAAAAAATGACACCTTTGAGTTAAAAGCTCAATTACTGCTGTTGCTTCCTAACGTTTTGCTGAGATCCCTTTCCAAAGCAACAGCCGCACTCTGACATGCACCAGAGTGCAACCGCGTGGCTTCACACTTCCACACGCACGAGTTACACACTGCAAATTCAAGTGCCAACAAGCTGCAATGCACAGAGGAAGTCATGTGTTCACTATAAGGAAGTCTTATGTACATCTGCATAAAGAACACTGAAAATGCTTCATTGCTAGAAGAGAGAACTTTGAAAAGGACGCTACCGCTATTCTTCAAACAGCCATAAAAGGAAAGTGTCTTCATCAAGCAGCTGTGACACAACTACTTCCCCATCTTTCTGAAGATAACTATGTAAACCTGTGAAGCACCTTTACATTCCACTTCTCTAGACAATGACTGAAGGCCCCAAGTGGCCAAACGCAGGAGCAGAAGCCCTGTTGCTGCCCTAGTGGGGGAGCAAAGCCGTTTTTAACTTGGGAATTTGCTCCAGATGCCATCTGAAGCCAGTTGTTCAATCCCCCTAGACTTCAGCAAGAATGGAATTAGATCTCAACGTATTTGCATGTCAAAACCCATTTCTTGTAGTTACAGTGCTCTCACCCATGACATCTGCAATTTAATGGTACATTTTCTATGAAAAAGAGAAGCTACATTTCTTTGAAAGGCAGCAGCTATGAAGTAACGTTGACCAAAGCAGATTAACACTGAAATGTTTATATAATTTCAAGTAGAGGAACCCTACAAAGCTTTGACTCCTTAGCACACACACGTTTCTTTCCCAGATTTCAAACAAACAGATTCCAAAGCTGACTGGAAGAATACTGGGAGAGGCCACCTTGATGGTGCTGCGCATCACAGTGTGGCACATAATGGACATTCATCTCATCATGGCTGCACCAAGGGCTGTGCTGTCAGAAGTAGTTTCTCTTGCTCACACTGAGGTATTAGACAGCACCTCACTGTATTTTCTCAGTGCTGTTGTCAAAAATTTGTTCTGATCATTTAAATTCACACACGCTGTACAGGCAGCCCTTGGGGCACGTCCGAAGGCGAATAACAACAGATCAAATGAGAGCAAAGGGCCACCACCCTCACTGACAATGCATACAACCCTATCTATGTGCAACCCATGCATTTGAAGACATCCAAATTAGTAAGAAAAGACGTATATTTTGCTTCACCATTACGTCACGAAGAAAAAAAAGATGTTTAAGAAGTTGCGCTCACTTATTACCTACCTGAATGCCTTTTACTTCGCAGACCTTCAGATGACCTGTGCTTTTTGAACCTACCTCTCTGAGCTCCAGCACTTAGCCCTACAGAAGAACGATGTAACTTTATTTCTGTCTCAAAAACTAGTGTTTTATCTCCGCTAGTACATGCTGTATGTTCATTTCTTCACTAGATGAACAAGTGCAGCCAATTTGACAACGTTTTTTTTCCAGCTTCCTTGCCTCCTAAGACAGAGGCACACCACAGAATGTCTCCTGAAGCAGTGCTGCTGGTTCAGCTCAACTCATACAAACCCTTTTCAAGACTAAACATAAAACATAAGACATTTCTGGATCAGATATTGATTGTTTTATTATTTTCCATTTTAACTGCATGCTATTTTTGGCAGAGAATACTTCTGCTGGCCGAACACCACAATTCATCTTCCCAAAGATCTATATGTCAAAAGTCAATAATTCAAGTGACAGCATTAACGTTTAGATTCTCTGTTAACCTTGATTAACTTTTGGGGTTCTGATTTTAAAAGACATCTGAAAGCAATATAGGCTTATTCATGGATGTAATTTTCATCTTAATGTCTTAAGGTTGTGTTTTTGGACCACTTCACAGTAATAAATGAACATTACTATGCTGTTTATGAAGTTATATATAAAATGAGCAATTTTCCACATTATTAGTGCTGACACCCAGTGTACTTTAAGAGCTTTTTCCCCTTCTGTTATTTATATTACTCTTCTGTTTCTCTCACATAACCTTGTGGTACGGGTGATGGAGTCGCGCAAGCATTTAAGATATCACTCTGGGTTATTCTGCTCATTTTTCCAGGACTTCTTACACCTTTGCAATTTAAACCTGAGACAAATCATCTACTTAAAGCTTATTCTATTCGACAAATTTCCTTTAAATTAAGCAATACACTATGGGGAGGCAATTACCTGATTTTTATGTGCCCGTTTTCTGTTATTTAAGCTATGCTACCATCTTCTGCAACTTCAGAACCTCATAACACTATTTAATAATTCCTTCCATTTCAGTCAATCCATACTGCTTTGTTTTCTCCACAGTTCTGATATTAAAACGTCTCCGTGGATTGTGAGATCAAGCTGAAATAAATTATAATTATCACCACAGATAGAGCAAGCTTCTAGATCCCATCGGCTTATTTTGCACGACTCTGATAGTATGAAGCAGGTGGAAAGTGAGTTTATTCAGCTGGCAGGGGTACGAGCAGATGGCATGCGAGGCACAGGAGGAGAAAAGGATCCTGCTCCTGCCGTACCCACCTCAGCAGCTGCCAGGTCTCTGACAGCTGGCAGGTGATGCTGCAAGCGAGGTAAAGCTTACAGGGCACTTCCAAGCCACTGACTCCTGACCAGTCACAGGTAAAGCAAGCCACTCATGTTTCGTAACAGCAGCTCTGCTGAATGCCTCCTCAAGTTCTCCTGATCTGGTGAGACTGTGAGGCTTTTTGTATTCAGGCTGGAACACCCACACGTATGCAAAACCAATGCCTTACTCAATGCAATTGACAACCTGCCATCATTTGTCCAAATTGTCTTTCTTGCATACAGAAACATTTAGAAGTCAAGTATATATTACATAAGATCACGTAAGTCTTGAGAAACAAAAGACATGATGTAAAGCAGTTCTTCTGCATGTTAGTGCAGAACTTCCCATGTTCAAGTTTTAGGCCATTAGTCCTTGACCACCGAGAAGAGCTTGGCCCTTGCCCATTTGCCTCCCACCTCCGTTTACATATTTATAAGCATTAATCAAATATCTCCCCTCAGTCTTCTTTCCCTCAGGCTGATCAGACCCAAGTTACTCAGCCTTTCCTCGTACAGAAGGTGCTCCAGGCCCTGCATCACTTTTGCGGCCCTCTGCTGGACTCCTTCCAGCCGATCCGTGTCTTTCTTGAATTGGGGAGCCCTGAACTGGACACAGTATTCTAAATGTGGCCTCACCAGGACACAGTAGATGGAGAGGATCATCTCCCCCAGCCTGCTAACCATGTTCTTTTTAAGACACTCCAGGATACCATTGGTCTTCCTGGTACAAGGGCACATGGCTGCCTTATGGCCAACCAGTTGTCCACCAGGATTCCCAGCTCCTTCCCCCCAGAGCTCCTCTCCAGAGAATATTCACTGCCTGAACATAAAACCTTAGGAGATGATTTTGAGAAGGAAAAAAAAAAAAATCCATATAGATTCTCAGTTCCTTGGTATGTGTGTTCCTGCCCTATCATTTTCAACTGCATCACTATAATCCACATGGGCAAATTTGGAACGTGGATCCAGGCCGTAACCTCTGCTTGCAATCTAACCAGGGGAAAAATGTGCTCATTATTTAGAAGAAATTAGAAAACATATACATTAAACCAACAGCATGCATGGTTTGCTATGTTTATTTCATTATGCTTTAAAATATTTTATGCCTCCACAGCTAATTGGCATGTTTTCTCAGCAGAGCAAATAGATGTTCAGAAAACTCATAAATCAGACTAGCTGTGTTTACAAGCTGTGTTTCCGTATCAGATGCTTTCTATTTTTGCCCAGAGAACCAAGCTGTTGAAATATCCAAACTACAATGGCACTCAGCCTTACTTGTGTGAGACTCCTCACACAAAAAAATGTGTTCTCCTATTTCAAGGCTGCAGCAGAGCAACACCTGAACACAACGCTCAGTGAATTGTTAGCTGTGCAGTTAAAAAACAAGGGGAACTTTTTCTGTGGTAGAAGGAGCAGTCAGGCCCCAAAATAACTTCCCTGTGGGAAACCCGTTTTTTGACCCCTTTTGTTCTCCAGTGTTCTTACAGGATTTCTGCAGTCACTGTGCTGTGCCTTAATGGGGAAGAACGGCTCACTGCCAGAAAAGACAAGCTCCCATAACAGCCAGTAGAGGATCAGAAGAAAACTGGGGAATTTTCTGTAGGATAGGCCTGCAGATTGATGGGGGAAAAAAGAGAAGAGATAAAAGCAGAGATGCATGAATTTCTCAGCAGGTACCCGTGGTGGAGATAGCTAGAGGAAATGCACATGAGGCCGAATGTGCCTCGGCCCCAAATCAGCACACAAGGCATCGCCAGTTGTTGCCTCCAAGGAGCCCATGTCAGAGGACCAGGCTTCTCCACCTGTGTGTTAGAACTCTCAGAGATTTAATTCCCACCATGAAACGTCTCAATTTCCCAAAGAAATCTCATGAATCTTGACTCAAACTAATTTCAGCCCTCAGGAGCTGTCCTCAGCTCCTGCAAATTTTCAAATGCCAAACCACCCTCCAGGGAAAGCGTTCCAAACGGAGCATCCAAAGGCCACATCTGGAAGTGTCAGGCTACTTACACTTCAGCTAATCAAGAGTATCCCTACATGCACATGCAATTGCAGCTGATTTCTGCATTGGCAAGAGTCTGCCCACACAGAGCTAGCCAAGGTTGAAAATCTGGCCTTGACAGTCAGATCCCTATATACTGCAGCCCAAAGCACTGCATTTATCACCTACTTTCTGTATATCATCCAGTAATATCCTATCTGTATATCATCCAGCAGCATTGAAGCCCTGTGCTGTAGTGAACAAAGAAGCAGAGATAGACGCAATAGTAAAACTTAAGCAGAAATAAAGTCATTTCTGATTTATCAGTTTTACAGGAATCTACGTGGGGACAGAACCCAGTACCAGCTGCACATGTGATCAAGAGCTATTAGCATTTGAATTAAACTCACATCTGGAGTGCTTGTTGAACCCTTTCTTCATAATATTAGCTTAGAAAAATACAAGGCCACTGAAAACATTTCAAAAAGAAAACCACTTGTCTCTAAAAATTTTATTGAAATTCTTTTACTTTAGTCTCCTAAGTAAAAAATATTGTTGTTTCATTGAGAAATCTGCATTTACTTTTCGTAATTTTTTTAAAAAGCGCCATATTGCTATTAGCTGAACTGTGCTATTAATATTCCAAACAGTGCTCTTCAAACAGCTATTGATATACGAATATAAGATATACGAATGCTGCAAAATAGCTTATATTCCTTAATCTTAAGAGATGAAGCAGTGCTAGTATTAAAATGGAGAGTGCATCAGAAGTTGAGATCAAATGCTGAGCCATACAGTTAGGGCACCTGGAGGTAAGGCTCTGGCTTGCAGCTATCTCCAGCACACGCTTGGGAAAAAAGAAAGTAATGACTTTTCATTCCCATCTAAAAGATTAATAGCTACTTTGATTATTTAATGCTTTACTACGCAATAATTATGCCAATATTTCCTGGCTTCCATCTGAAAGGTTATAATCAAATTTAAAAGTAAATATAGTTTCTTGCTTATGACAGAGGTAGCATGTTTAGTGGAAATCGTGTAATTAATGAAAAAAAAAATAAATGAAAAAATGGAAGTTTTCAAATTCCATTGCACTGGCACTGCTGCCCAGAGCTGTGGGCGTCCCATCCCTGGAGGTGCTCAGTGCCATGGATGGGGCCCTGGGGAGCCTGTTGTGGTTTGGAGCAACCAGCCCACAGCAGGGGTTGGGACTGGCTGGGCTTTAAGGCCCCTTTCACCCAAGTCACTCTGTGATTCATATTCACATCTGATGTAGAGACCAGCTGCAACAGCTGCGAAATGCTGTTTCACGGAATCTGGCTCTTAGTTTTTCAACCCAATCCAGTTTAAAAGGTGTGGGTTGTTTTTTGTTGTTGTTTCCTGTGTATTTTTAGGTAGAGTGAAAATTAAGTTATAGTGCAGCCTACCAGCTGGGTCATATGTGCACAATACATACAAAGAAGAGATAATGTTACTTGAAATTTCTTTGAGAAACTTGTTCTGCCTTGCACGTCAGTCCTTAGGCTACTTAATACTAATTACATTGAAGATGTATAATGATGTATCTTCAAGTATATAACAAAGAAATTTCTGACTTAAGACCACTGAGAGCAACAAAACGAGGGTGAGAGATTACACAACCCCAGTGTCTGCAATGTATGCTGGGGAAAGCAAGATGCTAGGAGCTGGAAGACCTACTGCCAGGTCTGGTTCAGTTTTATCTAATTACTGTGCGACTCTGAATTTCCATGCCATAATGTCACTGCAAGCTAATTAAAATGTGCTGTGAAATTATTTATTATCCTCCACCTCCTGTAGAGTACAAGAACACACTGTTTATTTAGGAAGGGAAACATCCTTCTATCCATCTCTGCATGTGAAATGTTACATGGTTTTAGGTAGAATATCTGTGCTTCAGTAATTACAGTATTCCTGGATACACACCATCTGTGCTAATCTAGAAGGTATCCGCACTAGAACATCCTATAAATAATTATCAGTGATCAGACGACAGCCCTTTTCTTTGCAGGCATGCCAGAATACTTTGAAATGGGGGGGAAAAGACACACACACAACAATAAGAACACAAAAGCTGTAAATGTTACCGTGAGAAGAGTCTGGCCACTAGGGGACACTGTCACGTCATTTCAAGAGTACGAAGAGAGAAATCCTTCCTTCAACACCATTAAGTCAGATTTAGGTACAAAAATGAACTCCCAATGCATTAGCTGCATGCTTCCTTACAGTAGAACCAGAAGGAATGAGAAAGACATGCCCAAAGTAACACAGTATCTCATAACCATCTTTGAGTCTATTCATCATCCGTATAATATCATACAACCTAAGTAACAATATAAATTCTGATGCCTGCCTTCCTCAGTAAAAGACTGCCACGGTATCATCACTGCAGCTGAGATAAGCCATCACTGCTCCACTGCTGTTGCTGACAAAACACTGGAATGCTTGCAACCTCAACCATATCACTCACAGAAGAACACGCTCTGCCCCAGCTCTTCTCACAGTAGGCAGCACCTCCCAGGTCTTCTCTGAAGATACTGGAGCTTATTGAGAAGACAACAGCACTGAACTCAAGCACAGATAGCAAAATCTAATTAATTCTATATGCTGTGTGCTTTCCAGAGCCTGTCCACATCTACCCACTACCAAACGTGGCAAGATAATGAACAAGCATTGAACAGACTACTAGAAAATCAACGTAAAAGCAGATCTCATAGATAGTCACAGAGAGCTTCTACCTGCCTCGAGGAGATTAAGATGCAGTTAAACCTCTTAAAGCTAAGATAGTCAAAGAAAAAATCCATTTATGTTGTTTCTATCCGTTGTCAACAGTAGTTCTTAAAAAAGTATATGCATATCCAGAATGAGATTTACTAACTTGGATTCATTTATGCATGATCTACAACTGCCAAGAACAAGCACAGCAATGACAGATGAGAAGTGCATATTTACAGCACCTTGTGTAAAGCAGGAAGCAGGGTTTCCAACATTAACGACAAACAGGAAAACAGGAGATAAAAGGATGAAAAGATAATAGTGGAAAACAAAGAGATGGATATGAGTTTTTCTGTTTCTGCTGAATAGTTTGGCTTCATAAATGAACACTTGGGGCTGTTTCTGTATGTGCTAAAAGCTGCAAACTGATGTCCCTAAACACCTGAAATCTTTAATGCTATCTACCAGAGCACCATGACTAAAATGTTAACATCTATATTTACAATGAGATGAAAGTGTCTCCAGTAGGTATAGAGTTATATTTTAAACCATTTTATGCAATCTTTTGTTAATATTATTATTATTAGAAGGTGCAGGCTTCCTCCTTCTTTTGTCTGGATAGACTGAGTACGTACATTAAATGATGAAGAGAATATGCAATTGCTAAATGAACACACTAAGCAGTAATCTACTTGTCCTGGGTGGCCCAGCTGTAAAATTTCACTTCTGTTAAATGACTTCATGTACTTGAATTCTCACATGCACAGGAAATAGGATTTATACCAACTACACACCTAAGATATTGCTGTTTAGAATGGAGCATGCTACATGAGAGAAATCTAATTAAAAATAAGCATTAGTTCTGTATATTTTATCCAGCTTCAATATTTGAGCCAGTAACACAGACCTGATCTCACCAGATAAAACCCTGGCAGATGAGGGGGCCTAACAGTCCCTAAATGCACAGCAGTAAGGGCCACTGCATCGATTACACCAGGAAAACTGATCGGACGTTTTTTCCTCTACTGGAGTTATTTTACCCAGTTTCTTTCTCATTTCAGCCTCACTGGGCATTCTCCTACCTGAAGCAATGTACAGCACTCATTCTAAAATTCAGATAAAGAGTGAAGGCTTTGGAAGATTGGAAAAGAGATTTCTACATCAAACTGTCAAGAGATAATCACATAGAAAGGTATGGGTCAATAGATGTTATGGGAAAACACAAAGTCACCTAAGCAGCTTCTGACACTCTTCGAGTAAAGCTGAGAAAGGACGCTCAGTAGTAAGTTAACAGTGCTCGCACAATTTTCTAAGCTCGAGCCATGGTCACTGCCTGGGTTGAATGGCATTTGCCTGGTCTGAGCTGAAGGAGCAGGTGTGCAAGCTCTGGAGTCCTTCCAAAGGGAGCTGAGCACATCTCCTCAGGGTGCAGCTGTGGTCACGCACTGCTGTCCCTTGATGCTTCCCAGCACTAGCCAGCTGCGAGTGAAAACTGCCAGTTTTATCAAGCAGAGATTCATTTTCCAGAACGACCATGTTAGCTCAAGCTCCTCAGAGTTGCCTGAGACGTTTTCAGAGCAGCCCCTGGGAAGCTGACTGGAGTAGCTTTGGCCAAAATCATGGACTCAGTCACTGCAGAGGTCTCTTACAAGTCAAGGTATTCTACAGTTCTGTGACCCTTCTCTAATTAACTAAACTAATCAAAGTGACTACAAGGAGCTGGGGAACCTCCTCTTAAAGTTGGCAACCTCCAAGGAGACACACATATCTATACTGACAGAGGAGTTAGAAAAGAAACTGCACAGCCTTGGCTACTCTTCTCCCACATACTGACAATCCCATCTATAAAACGTTTCTATAATGTCATCATACCATTCACTTTCAACTAAAACTCCCCACCTAATGTGAATGTGAAGAAAAAAAACACACAAATATATATTGATTAAGGTGTTACAAACAGAAGGTTTCTTCCAACTCGGGTTATTCTATGATTCTATGAACACCGTTGTTATATATGTGCCATGTGTCTCGAAAACTCTGAACACCCAGCTGAGTAGTGTTAATGTTTTGATTAATAATCCATACTGTTAATGTGTGGTGGTGTTCACTTAGGTAAGATCCTGGATTTGGAAGATGAGAAAGTCATTTTCGTAAGATCTAATAGAGCAATTTTGCTTTATCAGTGCTCAGGTATTAGAGGGCTATTGTCTGCGGAAGAGCAAGCAGACACCAGATAGGGCAGGCCTATTTAATATTTTTAGATTCTTAAAACTAGAGGAGGAAAAAAACTTTGATGGATTTCTGACCCTGGCCGTTTCTTTCTGCAGGCAATAAGTGCTGAAAATTGGATCTCCTGGTGCTCACCTCTGATGCTAACAAACATTTTCAGTTCTGGCATCTCTGTGACCATCAGCAGGACATATTCAGCATCCCACGCACCCACAAAAGCTTAAGTCTCTCAGAGATAACACTGAAGTGTTCCAAACTTCCTTCATATAAATCAGTGAAAGCATCCTTTTTGAGCACCCTTTAACCAGGCATTTTACTGAAAGAGGTTGATTAGGTGTTAAACACTGATTAGCCTGTTTTGCAATTATAAAGAACTGCATTTGACAAGACAGGATGACAGTATCTCATGCTAATCTCAGAGTTGCACAGTATTTGTGAAGCTGTTTTTTTTTTTTTTTTTTTTTTAAATTTTAAATTCATTAAAATTAATAACTTCATTTAAACAGAAGGAACAGCAGCTGAAATTCAGGCTCGCATCAGAAGGACATTGCTTAATGACTTTACACATCTCACCTAGGTGGACAAGTGCCCAACACCATTCATGTGCTCAGAGCTGCTCCATGCATGCTCAATTCCACGGGTTCATTCAGTCATGTCACCATGGCTCATATTTGTGATACAGACGTAGGCCAGGATTATAAAGTCTGATACAGAAATGTATGGGAATGCTGGGAATGCCTACCACCTGCAATGAAAGTAGGGGGAGAAAATCCACCACGCATACACGTGAATGACATTCAGAGGGGAAAATAAACTTCCTTGTTCCTATACGTTGTTATTTCCCTTCTCATTTAAGAAATTAATGCCTTTGTCATGTTCCATATAGCACTGAACATCTTAAATGCAGGAGGAGAGAAGACCCCAGAAGGAACAAAAACTTCTCTTAGATCTTGCCAACTGAAGCCAGAAACTCAAGGCACTAAACAGGCTAACAATCTCTGTAATAAACAGCACAAATACTGCACCAAGTTGCACTCCCTATAATTTCAAACAGTTTGACACAGTATTATACACCAATAAAAACAAATATATAAAATATTCTTTTCTGCATCTTTACTATGAATTAAAAGGTTGAAAGCATTTCAAACTCCTGTAATTCCAGACACCCTTCATGTGGGTGTTTTTACATATATCTGTAAAATGTCTGGCATACAAAGACAAGAACAATGGGTACAAATGGAAATTGAGGGAATTTCTTTTTAACATAACTTCAGTATTCGATGCATTTTGAGTCATTTATCTTATTAAATAAATATTCACATGCCATTCTTTCTATTTGTTTATGGTATGTCTGTGTCTGCTCTACATAGGATCCTTCTAAAGACTACTAAGGCTCTCCTTGGGTGCAAAAGATTGAAGTCCTTCATAAAGTTGCCTTGCACAATGACCTAACTGCAGGCCAAGAGGAAACACCAAAATGTTAGTTTCAATGGGCAGGCAGTCCTGAGAGGGCCACTGAAGTCCTTATAAACTGAACACATCTAAACTTTTTGTTGATTCAGGATTGAAGATGACTTTAGGCAGAGTATCTTCTAGAGGACATCTAATATTTTAGGATTTAATATCATAAATAGTGATATCTAAACTACTGTTTTTTGATGTAACTGTTTGTAGGTTTGTAGCATGGCACACAATATTCACTGTTTTCCTAGAACAGCTAAAACACCCCCAACACACTCCCTTTAAATTCACTGAATCAAAATCAACATACAACCCAAACCAGAATCTTTCATCTTAAGTCAGAAGCGACGTCTGAGGTGGTCTGGCTCCTAATGCAAATCCATGTAAGACAGGAAAATACAGACACTACCATCCATAAAAATCCTGACTTCTTCCCATATTAAGTCATTAAAATGAAAACTGACAGAACGTACTTGTCAGCTTCATTTAACCAGATGATAACTGACAATTTCCACACAGAGTTGGAGAACTGTGTCTCAAAGGGGAGGTACAACTGCAAAAAAATGAAGAAGAACTTGTCAGGTTAGGTGACGTGGATACAGACTTCATAAAAGAAAAAGGGTGAATTTATTAAATCAATTTTAAATTGCATGATAGCTGAGGCAATCACTCTAGCCACTTTGCTACCATTCTGACAGCAGTGCCATGTCTGCATGGGAATAAATGCTTGAATGCTTTTGAAATATCTAGAAATGCTGGGCACTGTAGAATAAAACGTGTCTCTTAAAAACCTCTTCCTTCCACTTAGTTTTAGCATTAAGAAAATAAAATGCCTTTTAAGAGCATGGCAGAATAAATCAATAATTTCAATTGAAGTATATACTCCTTTAATTCCCTAGGATGTTGCTAATGCAAACTCGGAGAAGAGTTTGGGACTATTAATAATTTATCAAAAGTCTGACAGAGGGGAAAAAAAAAAAAAAAGAAAAAAAAAAGGTAGAGCTTCAACAGGAAAAAAATTAATTATTTACATATGTATGTATATATATATATATTAGCAGCTGGATATTTTTAGTTCATCTCCAAACACCTGATGAGAAGTGTGCGAGTACCTTTCATTTCATTCTGTCAAACCTGTAAAAATTTTCAGCTTCAGAGATGCAGATATTCCCACTAACATCTCAGTTCCATAAAGATTAAGTTGAAACTGCTCACCTTGTGTGGGACCACAGTTAGTGACTGCTTTCTTTTTTCTTCTGCCCATTCCCTTTCTGCTTACTTCCCAAGCCCAAGAAGCTTACTATGGATTTAATCTGAAACAGATGAGCTCAAGTAATCCAATCCATATTATTAATCCACAGAGAAATGCACTGCTGTGGCTGCCTTCTGCTATAGGAATACAACAACTGTCTAGGATGTCGAGACCCTTCCTATTGGGAAAGGTGGTGGTAGATTTGAAAAGCTCACTGGAAAATCATCTCTCAATCTGAGGAGATGTGAACATCACTACTTACAATACTACAGGTACCAGGACTTTGTTTAACGTGGCAAGGCTGAAGTAGGCCTTCTCTGACCACCTCTTACATGCTGGTTGCAGAATCAATCAAACCTGGAAAAGGCTTGACTCAGCAGCAAGAAAACAAGCATGCAGGAGGCAGGAATTATTCTTTCAAGACAGACAGGAAAGAAGTCCGAGCTATGTAGCAGCTGTTCATGAAAATAAAGAGCCACAAGGCAAGAACAGAGGACAGGCCCCCTCAGGTCTCCCCACGTCCCTTGGCCTCGCTCACACGCTGGTTCTGCACAGAGCTGCACCTTTCACACACTGGAGGAAGCCACTGCACACCCAGAGCTGGGCACTACTGCGTCTCCCCACAATCACAGGAGGGCACCCAGGAGGCCCAGCTGCCTTGCAGACCCACAGCCCAGCCCCACCTGGCAGGGAGGAAAGCCAACCGCAGGGCCTGGCCAGGCTGACAGATGTGCCAGGTGACCAATACATCTGTCCAGAGGCATGAGCCTTGCAGTGAGCACAGGGGCACCTGGCAACCCACATCCAATTGTGAGTGCTTCCAGGGGCCAAGGAGAGCACTGAACCATTGAAGCCAAAGGCTGCCTAGCTTGTTGCACGAAGTACCAGCTGCAGGGCATGTGGTCCACTCCCTATTTAACCACTTCTGTTGCAGGGACTTCACTGAGTACTGGTGAGAATGCAAAACCCACAGCCTTCTCCTATGGTGTCTGATGCATTTCCTCTACCCTAAATTCCAGAATTCACTTCTGAAGAGAAATGGAATATATCGGTCTCGCTAAAATTCACAAAATCATAGAACCATTTAGGCTGGAGAAGACCTTCAAGATCATCAAGTCCAACTGTCAACCAATAACTTGCAGTTATTACTTGCAGTGTGACATGCATGCCTTCCTCCCTGGCCCCCTCAGCTGTCTGTTATTGCTGCCCTTTCCACACACAGCTACCATGGGGCGTCTACCAACTGGAAAACTTCCTTGCAGTTCTTGTCCTCCTTAAGGTCAACAGCAACATACTGTTTGAGCAGAGGACATCAGGTCTTATGTCTGCAGTCTTCTGCATTGATATTCAGCATCCTTTTTAAGATCTGAACAATGTTTTCTCCACTCACAGCATAAAAGGCTACAGAATTTCTCAAGGGAAAAAAAAAAAACAACAAGACACCTCTGAAGCTCACAAGCCCTCTCCGCTCACTGATGTACCACCCCATTATGAGCTCATCACATGAAGATGAGTAATTGAACGTATTGGTATAGAAGATGACTCCAAAATAACCTATGGAAAGCTACTCCGGTGTCACCCAGTCTTTACTGTTAGAAATTTCTTCACATCATCCAACATAAAATTCTGTTACAATTCAGTTTCTTGTCCTGTCAAAGCAAAGATAGTGACCCAGTTTTAGCTGGGACAGAGTTGTTTTTTCTTTCATAGTGTCTGGTATGATGCTATGTTTGGACTTTAGGAGAAAAACAATGTTGATAATACATGGATGTTTTAGTTATTGCTGAGCAGTGCTGTACAAAGGACATTTCATTTTCTCAGCTTCTCATGCTGATCTGCCAGCAAGGGTGCTATGGGAACACGAAGAGCTGGGAGGTGACAGAACCGGGACAGCTGGCCTGAAATGACCAAAGATATATTCCATACCATAAGCATGCAAAAAAACTGTAAAACTGAGTTGGCTGGGGGATCTGCCACTGCCTGGGGACTGGCTGGGCACTGGTTGGTGAGTGGTGAGCTATTGCTCTGCACATCACCAGTTTAGCATGCGTACGTATATCAAATTATCATTGCTGTTGCTTCTTTTCTGACTCAGTAAATAGTTTTGATCTCAAACTAGAAGTTCTATCTTTGTTTCCAGTTCTTTCCTCCATCTTCCTGGGAGAGGAAGAATGAGTGAAAGGCTGTGGTGGTATTTAGCTGCCTGCCAGGTTAAACCACAATAGATACGTAGAAAAAAACTCCTACTGGTAGCAGTGCGTCATGTATTTGGAGAATGGTACGTCCTGTCTCCCCCTTACCCGAAATCCTCTAACTGATCCACATACTTGATGTTCCTAAAGAATACACAGTCAGCATAGTCAACACATCTGAAGCCTGCCCTGAAGAGCCATTAGGCAGTTAGTGCGCTGCATGCAGCGGCACAGAAACCGATACCTGCGGTGTCTCACAGCAGGCATCTCTGATTGCCTATGCAGCCCATGAATCAAGAAGGCTTTCCTCAGCTCCTCATGACCTGACCTTTCCCTGCTCAGCTTCAATTGGCTCCACGCAGAGGCGGCACATCGAGAACTCAGGGAAAGCTTCCTATTACCACAAACTTTCCTGACATCTTTGAAGCCTGCTGCTGTGCACACCTACAGGTGTGTGTACAGACTGCTCTGCTGTCCCTCCCCACGTGAAGACACACACACTACTTTTGTCTGATCAAATTAAAAAAACAACAAAAATAAAACCTAACGAAAAACAGAAAACAATGACTAACAATGAAGTGCTAACAGATGTATTATAAATGGATGCTACTAATGACCTCTGGCACCCACCAGTTTGCTAATCCATGAAATTAGGCAGCTTTCAAAATTCTCCCAGCCAATCTGGCGCTTCAGCACAGCCAGATAACTGTTGTGTTCTAGTGCTCCATAAATTGATCCTACGGAACTGTCCAAAGCACCTCCTGAAAAAGCACTCCTAAAGTAACATTCATGCTCAGGGGAGTTTTCCATATATTTGAAGCGTATATGTTGAATATTTGATTAAAATCACCCAAAAAAAAAAAAAAAAGCAAAAAGAGGAAAAGGTATCTTCTGCTTCAAATTCATAATGCACCAAAACAGGACTGCAAGATGAAAAGCAAAAGCCTGTTTTTCCTTTTAGTTCATATAAATATGGCACAAACTGCAAACCCCAGGAATGCTTATCCAGCGTTGTCTGCTTACCTGAATGCTACCTAGGTGTAACTTCCCGAAGACAGAACAATGCAAGAGAAAACATCTAGATTCCAATTATACTCTCCCATATAAACACCTATTCATGCGCAGACACGTTCAAGAAAAACAGAGTATACCAGTAACAGTCTTCTCAAAATTACAAATTTGATCCAATATGGGGAAATTCAGTATAATCCTTTTTATATTTAACTGGAAATGAAGAACCAGTTCTAAGGTAACAAGAAGCATTTTGGTATTCATCTGCTTGTGGAATCCGCTGTTGCAATTTTGCAGTAACAGTAATCATTGATCCAGCATCAATCCTGTTAGTTAAGTCAAATATGACTTCAAATGCAGTACTACTCTTTCTAATGTGACTATCTGAAATGAACCTTCTTTTATTAAGATCCCACAGTCCTATTTTACCTCATCGACTGAGAACCAGTGCTCTCAGGTAATTCTGAATACACGTATTTATCGAAATGTTAATGTAGCCTGTTTGCTTGTTTAGAAAAGAAAACAAATGCTAGTCTCACTGTTGTTTTACTCAGATACATGCCAGTCTTTGCTTCTGAAACTGACCTCTTCCCTTCTACAGTTTTTACCAAAATTAAGCATAATGCAAATGCCAACATTTCACTTTTTACTGGGTAACTGCATTAGGCCTGTCATACTAGTAGTAACTTTTCCTAACCACTTTCACCTCCCCCAGGAATTACTTACTTAACTCAGATTCACACAACTGGATCCCAATACACTTTTTTATTTAAATACTGTTTTCAATATGTCAAATTGAGTGTCTCATGATCATGTTCACACCTGGAAGCTTTTGAGAAAGATCCGATAAAATGAAGTTATCTTAGCCAAGCATCAATTCCAAAATATTATTAACTTTGCTTTCTATTTTGACACTTGGAAGATTTGTGCACAGGCTACGCAATTAAACTGCCTACAGACATGCAGAGGCTGGCGGCGCAGAGGTCTGTAACCATCCCCAGGTATCAACTCAGAGCAGAATCTGCTCTTTGATTATTTCATAAAAGACCAGAGAATTTCTAGTGATTTCAAGATATCTTTTGAATTAAGTACATTTGGACATTTACCCCACAATCAACATGAAAGAAGAGAGCTGTTGCAAGCCGAAGTGGCTTGTGGTTTGTTATATTGATCCCAATCCCTCCTAATTAAGACTCAGAATGGAGTCAAGGTGTTGACTGAGCAAGAATGTGTCTTTATTACTACAAGACAGGAAAGTGAGAGAGGGAAAGGGGAAGGGAGAAGGGCAAATAGAGAAGGGAGTCACCAATGAGGATGGTCATGAAGGGTCAAGGCTGGGGGGCACCGGAGACCTCCTCAAGCAAGACAGCTAACTCCTGGCTTCTCCATTGTGCGTAGGCACACCTGTTTGTTCTGAGGCCTTCACAACATTATTACAGTTCAACTTCGCTACTCATTATTTAACTGCAAGCCTGCCTCTTAATCAAGCATAAAGAGAATGAGAATTCACCACGTTACAGCTCTGTATGGTGTTGTCACAGTCTGAGCCAAAACCACATCATTTTATTCTCACAACAGTAGACCCTCTTATTATCCCTGCACCGGAGTTACAAATATTCCACAGGCTACAGAATATTTTATATAATCAAAACTATTCAGCAGTCCATAAAAGCATGATTCAAAGGCCCAACTGTAACCTGGTACTGAAATTTTCCAAAGGAGGCCCCTCTTTCAGGCTATATAATTCTCCATTTAGACAAGATCTGTTGAAGGCCGAGTGCTTGGCATTAATATACAGTTGCATGTGGCAAAATTTTTGCCTTGCGTCTCAAGAAGTTGAGCCAATCCTTTCAGTATATAAATTTGGTTTATTTACTGAAACTATCCGAAGTTTATCCTAGTTGGGATTACCAAAAGCTTAGAGCACTATGTGTGAGTGAAAAAGATGCCTTATTCTACTACACTGCACGTAGAGACAAATCACTTCATATTATTTATTTATACTGTAAGAATATTCCATTATTATTCTCACCTTTAAAAATTTCTGGTTTAAGTCCATTATCCAAGGACCTAATAGTCCTGCCTACATAGGGAACATCCACTCAACTGAAGTGAGATGTACACTGAATATACAGAAGTCTTTCGTAGCTGTAACGTCTATGCTGGGTCTGGAAAACCTGAGGACAGAGCAACTGTCACTTTGAAATTTCATTGCCCACACGTCACGTTTCCATGACATTAAAGGTGACTGTTCTGAATGAATTCAACTGAAAATTAAAAATAGATTTTTTTACTCATCAGAGTAATGTGCGTCTGCAACAGTCTCCCAGAAGCACCAGGTAAATAAAAATACCAACCATTATTCAGATTGAGCTTGATTTGCTGCAAGGAAATGCATCCTGTGATTTCTTATAACAAATGTGGATGGAAATTTGTGATCCTGAGGTTCTCACAGTCTTTTCAAAGAAATAATACACCATTGGTAATAATGATTCAAGTAACGCTGAATTACACATCTATTTCAGAACATGGTGATTGCAATGGAGATATCCATAGAACACTGTCAACTCCAGTTCACCAAGAATACAAAAATAGACTGAGAGTGATAAATTCTGTAGAAGAAAATAGTACAATAGCTGAAAACATATGTTAAGTTCATTAAAAAACAATATACAGGAGTTTTGTATAATCTTGAAAACTCTTGAGCATTCACCAACAGAGAATACTTAAACTTCATATACAAACTACAGACATTTCTTAGGTGGCACACGTTTATGTTGCTATACTATATTCTAGAGATATTCAGAGCTTGCCTGGATGCTTTCCTGTGCAACCTATTCGAGGGAAACTGTTTTAGCAGGGGGCTGGACTAGATGATGTCCAGAGGTCCCTTCTAACCCCTACAGTTCTGTGATTCTATACTGCACAATCCCTGGTTATCAGACTACCCCTTCACGTCTTACAAAGCCTTTGCTCATAAACCAGCAATACGACTCCAATATAATATACCCATTACAATCTGATTATAAATTCATGCTGAATATAAATACTTTTCCCACTAGCTTGCACTGAGAAGACACCAATTTTGCCACAGTGTCTTTAACTGTCTCAGTACTTGATTTCAATGAGGACTAGGTACTAACCTAAAAGATAGGATTTTTAATAATAAACATTTGACTTCAAGGAGTTCCTGTTTGATTCATTTAACTCTAAAAGATATTTTAATTGCCTTTCCTGTGCATGTGATAGTACAACTGCCGAAGCCCGCAGACAAAACAGACCTCAGAGAGCACTTGAAATGTCAACTGGTTCAGTTACTATAGAAAACATTAATTTCTCTCAACAGACTATTTTCTAACTAATGATTCAGTTTTTCTCCAATATAAACATACACATGCAAACATTCTACGGCAAAGAAATATCTAGTGACATTGCAAAAGATATCAGCAATGGATTTTCCTCTCCTGTTCATCCCTTGATTGCAAGTAACAAAAATACAAGTGTGTTAGTCCCTGCCTCTTGATATTTCATGACTCAGTTGACTGGTTTTGGATCGCAAAGTTATAAAGTGCCATTCAAAGTAAAAAATATAATACTAATCATTGATAATGGAACTGAATAGACAGAAATGATTTCATAAAATTCGTATCAAAATTAAGTAATCAAATCTATTTTTTTTTGTATTTGCTAAAGGAAATTTGCCTGAGATAATTTTTAATTAACGTTAAATGAAAACTATTGATCCAAACAAATATTGACTTCATTACAAGATTGACTTACGTATTTAAAACAATTTTGATAATTATCTTAAGGAATTTTTGACAGAAGCATAACACGTAGGTTGAGTTAAATTGAAACTTAAAATCATAGAATGGCTTAGGTTAGAAATGTCCTTTAAGAACCAAATGATCCCTTCCAACATCTTAGTCCATGCTATGTATGTGATCTTGTTGGGTGCAATGGGCATCATACATGTAAACACACCTGCAAGTAGGCACAAACCAAATGGGTTCTAACCTTTTACCATTGCCAGAGGACAACAAATGCCTGGCATGCTAAGGTAAGGCAAATGGAAGGTCAGCCTTGCTGGGTGTTTCATCCAGGCTTTCTTTCCTGTGGGAAAAGCCAGATAGTAGATAGGCCAGAGATCTGACACTAAAAAGAGACAAGGACTATTCAGCTAAAACAGATAACGCTTCCCTTAAAAACAGAATGCAACAGCAATGTATTTTACAAATAGTCATAGAGAGTGCAATTGTTACATGAGGATGGGGCATCAGACCTCTCCAGAAAGAATGTTGCAGTGTTTGACCACCCTCATTGTAAAGACAATTTTCTTCATGCCCAAGTCTGACCCACCTCTGGCACAGCTCTGTGCAGTTCCTGTCCAGTCAGTGGTTCCCAGGAACAATCCCCAGCCCCTTCCTTTGCTTCCAATCTTCAGGGAGCTGCAGAGCTCAATGTGGTCACCTCTCAGCCTCTTCTTCTCCAGACTCAGCAGTTTAGGTATCCTCAGTCTCTCACAGGACATACCCTCCTGCCCTTTCCAGGTGCTGAGGTTAGACTTATGGGGCTGTAGGTAGTATAGGGCTGTAAGTAGGGTGACTCCCCTCTAGCTCCATTAACTTACAAATGTTGAACTGACACAGTTCTTCCCTTTCAGCATCAGTAACCACAAATATAAAGTCACTAATCCCCTAGTCATGGGTCTCCAACTCCGAGATCTAGGTAGCCCAAGACGTGTTGTTACTGATAAATACTGAAATAATAAAGGCATTAGACACTTTCACTTTTTCTACCTTCTCATTAGGTGTATATAAGCTCCAAATATCATTTCACTGTCTTCCTTTTGACCTCCTCTTGCTATTCACATGCTTGAAAAAGCCTTTTTTTTGTCTGACACCGCAGTGTCCATTGTGAACCCAAGTTGGGCTTTCGCTTTTCTCATTTTCTCCCTGCAGATATGAACTATAGCTCTGTTCTCCCTGTGAAGCAACTCCTTTTTTTTCCCAGAGATCAAACACTTCCTTTCCTGCCCTAGTTTAACACAAAGTTCATTGTTCAGCCAGGCTTATCTTCAGCCCTGCCTGACCCACGGCCCACTTGCTCCTGGGCTCATAAAAGGACATTCTAGGGAAGTGACCAGTGCTCATGGACCCCTAATCTGCCTAGAGCAGATTCCCACAGGACATCAGCTAGCTCCTTCATAAACTTCGAGTCTGCTCTCTTCAAAGTGGCATCTCTACTTACACAAAGACTTAGGTCAAGTCATGATCATGGTGGCCAAGACAGCCATGAAACAGACAGTGGCTGTCTGTCCTGTGATGGCATTCATCTTAAATGTTCTTTAAATAAAAGAAATAAGACATAATGGGTGGCAGAACAAAACCGAATAACTGAGGAACAACATTTTCACTTGTTACGCTATTATCAAAAACATGGCCAAGTAACTCTATTAAAAGAGGGAAAAAAAAAACAAAACAAAACAAAAAATGGTAATTAAAAAAAAAAATACATTAGTGTGCAGCACAATCTTTCCACTAACTTTCACACTTTAGTTTCAAATATTTCACTATAGCATTTTCTGTTACAGCACACTGTAATAAAATTGATCTGTTGATCTACAGGCTACGAGCAGCTCAAGGGTGAGAGCCACCAATCTCTGGAGAGCCATTAAATGAGGAAGGGAGGTGCCAGGAGGGATTCCAGTGACAGAACAATTTCTGCAGTGACTTCACTGAAAATGAAAGCTACATCCAGCAAGCTCAACTCCCTCCGAGGCCCATCAGTATTTAATTAAACACTAACTTAAAAAAATTAAAAAAAAAAAATTGGGAGCTGTGCCAGTGGAGGGGGGCACAGCCCTGAGTGCTGGAGCTCAGGGAGCACTGGGATGCTGCTCTCAGACATAGGGTTTGGATTTAGGTGGTGCTGTGTGTGGCCAGGGGTTGGATTCTGTGATCATTGCAGGCCCTGCCTGATTGGGTTGTTCCATGATTCTATGCTATTAGAAACACAGTGTTGATTGTTGGAGGTTAAATTTCATTTCCCTCAAAAATCATCACGTGTTTGAGACTACCTGAAGCTAGAGCATCAAAATTGAATCTGTGTATGTTCACCTAACATTGTAAAAATCAAAATTCATAGCAGATTTCCCGGAGGAGCTTAAGACCTCAAGTTATTGTTTGTTCCTCCAACATTAATAAAAATCAAAGCATTAATCCAAAAGCTGTCACAGGGAAAAAAAAAAGAAAAAAAAAGAATCCTCTTTTTCCACACACACAACTATCCAATGCTTTATTTGTTATTTCATTAAGTTTTAATTGGAGAAGACTTAATTTCCATGGGAGTTCTCCTTCCTCTGACCAGTGCCCTGTGGACCTAGTTGCAATTTGACAAGGAAATGCCTAACACTACGACTAGTGCCCTGAGTGGGGCAGGAGGTCTGCAGGCTCGTTTATTACTTTGAAATATGTTTCCCACAAATGCTCCTGTAGTGCTTCAGATCAGGAATGTGGAAGAGAGGAATAACGACTTTTTAATACAACTTAAATTGTTAAGGACTATGAAACCACGCTATGCCAGCGAGCAGATGGTGTAAAAGAAGGTGGAAGGGATCACAGGGAGCGGGCTACAGGTTGGAGGTGATAACAAATGGAACAGGCAGGAGGCGTCAGCTACAGAAAGGGGCACAAGAAACTGAAAACACTGAAATCAAGAAAAAAGGAAAAGAACTCAAAAGAGTGGGAAAAAATCATCACCGCTGATTAAATTCAGGGGGCAAAGGATAACGGTTTTGTAAATGTTGTATCTGTCTCTAAAAGTGACCAAGTACATAAGGAATTTTTTTTTTCTTTTCAGGAAAAGAACACAATTACTCCCTAAGATAAGAAAACGACCTCTTCAGTTCACTGAAACACGTCACACTGGTTGATTATGTGAACAACATTCCCATACTATTGTTTTAATGTACCACATCAAATTGCTCTACTACTATAGTCAACAACATGCAACTGGCTACAAGATGAGGTCGCACACTTGGCAGAAATGACCGCAATATTATCATAGAAAAGCACTTACAAAACAGCAGACAACTCAGAGATTAAGTTGCCATCCAGAGCAAACCTACATACTTAACTTGGCCTTGGAATTTCCAGGTTGGGAGCTGGTTGTACCAGAGTACCCAAGTGCCCAGCCAGCACATAAAGGACGGCTCACAAGTAAGGCCTGCCACAATCCCCACTGGACTTACTTTATTCTGAATACACCTAAACTGGGAGAAAAATCCCCTTTCCACTGTTTGGCTCTGAACATAGCTGCCACGTTCCCTCCTTCTTCCAAAAACTTATTTACAGACCTATATAGGAGAACGTTGGACATTCCCACGGTGTGCTGATCTCTTCACAAAATCATAGAACAGCCTGGGTTGAAAAGGAGCATAGTGATCATCCAGTTCCAACCCCCTGCTATGTGCAGGGTCGCCAACCAGCAGACCAGGCTGCCCAGAGCCACATCCAGCCTGGCCTTGAATGCCTGCAGGGATGGGGCATCCACAGCCTCCTTGGGCAACCTGTTCCAGTGCCTCACCACCCTCTGGGTGAAAAACTTCCTCCTAAATGCTAATGTTTTCTGTTCTTTCCCAGAATTTTGGCAAAGACCTAATTTCCCTTCAGAACATTTCTTTGTGGAGGTGGAAAACAAGTCATCCGCATCCATGTGTTAAACCGGCTTGAAACTATCTGGCAGGTTTGCTAGAAGGGGTCATCTACCACAATCCTGTAGGGATACAGGCCACAGGTAGAGACAGATGAAGAGCTGCACTGCATTAATTACACCTTTACAAGGACTGGTAACAAGAAGTCGCTCTGAGAAATATACAGCTATGATACACTGATGAGGTAGTTTATATTCCAGAGGTGTGGAGGACACTCGGTGCTGAGGATTCAGAGGTGTTCTGTGTGACAGCTAGACTCTCTGCTGGTTAGGAAATAACAAATGCTGCGGTAGAAGGAGATGGCATAGAGCAGAAACACATTCAGTTACCTGAGTTCATCTCACCATGAAGAGATGTAATTTCACATTTATCTTTTATTCATGCTACTTGAGTAGAAGGGAGAATTAATAAACACTGTACAACTTCTAATTTCTTATTCTGGGCTGAAAGGACCATCTATTTTTCCTGAGGAAAAAAAAAAGGAGTACTAACTTGTCTTCATACCTGAACACGACTTAGTTGCTATTCCCAAACACTCCCGTAACTCACCTGCACAGGACATAAGGCAACAGCATTTGTAATCCTGAAGACCATGACACACAATTCATAGCTGAAATCTATTTCCACATCAGTGTGAAATGAGGTATGTTGCAAAAACTGTTAAATATTTCAGTATTGGCACTACATGGGTATAGTGCTGCTGATGTTCAGAAGCTGCTCTTTTTCTCTTGTTTCAAGTTAATATTTTTGAAGAAGCGAACAACTTGCTGGCAAGGTGACCACAAACTGAATAGCAGCCTCTCCCTTGAAATGATATTTTCTATATCCATAGGATCCATAGCAACAACAAGATGGCTCCTAGGCAGCACTATCAGACAAAGAAAAAGCCTCAGCTCTGGAAATCAAGTCACTTAGCTAGAATCTTAGACAGAATTAGAAGATTATCTACCCGCAAGTCTTTTCAGGAGTAACAGCTCAGGACACTCTGAATCACAGAATGCCACAGACTGGAAGCACCCTCTGGGTGCTGATCCAGCATTCCGAAGCATGGAGAACTACAGTAGAAAACTGAGCTGCTCAGTGTGCCCAATTGAGCTCTAAATCCAAGCTGAAGATCCCTCCACACCTCCGAGAATCCTGTTTTCACTGTGTCAACATCAGTGATTACAAGTTTCTCGTCCAACATCTCATCAGAATTTCCTTCAGGTCTTTAGGACAAAATGAACTATTTAGACCCTTCCTCCCTAATTTCATCCACTAAAAAAAAACTAATAGGTTTCCCAGCCATACTCTTGGTTTCTATCAATCTCTAAACCAATTTGATACTCCAGTAACCCTACAGTGATTCCACTTACAAAGAACCTAACTATAGTCAAACTGCATACATTATTAGTTAAGACTCAATATGCTTCAAGCTAGTATGAGTTCAGGTTGTGTGTCTAGCTAAGCAGTTACATTTGAAGCTTAATAAAGATCATCTTGAAGGGAGGCTGTAGTGAGCTGAGGGTCAGCCTCTTCTCTGGTGTAACTAGTGATAGGACTAGAGGAAATTGACCCAATTTGCACCAGGGGAGATTCAGGTTGGATGTAAGGAAATACTTCATCTCTGAAAGAGTGGACAGGTGCTGGATGGAGCTGCGCAGGGAGGTGGTGAAGTCACCGACCCTGGTGATGTTCAAGAAATGTTTAGATGTTGTGCTGAGGAACGCAGGTTAGTGAGAACTACAGCTGGATTGTTGGACTGGATGATCCTGCAGGTCTTCTCCAACTTTGGAGATTCTGTGATTTTGTGATTAGAAATCAGGGGGAAAAAAAACTGAAACCTGAAAATCAAAAGAAATTTGGCGTTCAAATAAGAAAAAAACAAAGGCTCACGAACTGAGGAGATTAATAATAAATACACAATAAAGCAGGTTGTCCAAAAGTTACAAAACCATGTTTGCAGAAGAGCTTAGACAACCTTTTTCCAAACACATTCTGCACAGAAGAGGCTTACCAAGGAGCTTGTAGAGACTCAGACCATAAAAAATAAATTCACAGAATTGTATTTTTCAATATTTTAGAAAGATTCCTTCTTCATGCGTGACTTCTTAAAGGATCTCTCACAGTTACTAACAAAAGGGGCAATGGGAAGAGCAAAAAGTAGGTAATTGATAACAAACTGAGGACCAAAATTATACAAAAGAAATATGGAATTAGCTGCTTACTGAATAGTATTTCCATTCATCAGTCTGCTCTTACAAACAGAACTCCCTCAAAGAAAGTCAGCACTGATTTTGGGGAAGATTCCTGGCAATCCAGTACAAATGACAGCACAGTGAGCTGGAAAACAGCGTTCCAAACCTCTGCAAGACTCAGCTATGATGTTAACACAGACATAGTGCACAGTCTGGGAATGCAAAGGAGGAGACGATATGCACAAAGAAAATAGTACGTGACCTTTCAATTCAGAACAAAGCAACTGAAATTGGGATGCAGAGTTACAGGGAATTACTGAGGCTTCCTCAGAAATGTTAAGCAAAAGGGTTGCCTGTTTTAAAATAATCAAATTACCAAAGAGAAAAGCAAGGAAACAAAGAAAACTGGGCATAAGGCATTAACAAAGCTGGGAAAGAGGATCAGAATGGTTAGGAGAGTTTGAACAGAAATACAATTTTAGAGTAAATAATATCCCTTCTGTTCTAAGCGGACAGAGCTGGAATTCCATGCCAGGGTGCAATCACACTGCAGCACTGTATCAACACTTAGGAAGAAGCCACAGCTTTACAAAAAGGTACAGCACGAATAACTTTCATTATATATATGCAGAAGCCTCTCAAGCACCAGGACTCAAGATGGGCACCAGGAATCTTGTACTTAAGCAACAGACAAGCATTGCACAGTTATATGCATAACAGGCTGTCACAGTTCATCTGCTCATCAGATTCACTTTGGGGCTGGGAAGCTGCACAACCTTTAGATGTAGACCACAGTCATTATTCAGCCTCCTTCATCTTATTCCTGAAACATCAAGTGCCCTGAAAAGGGAGCTCTGCTCCTCAGACATATATACCAGAACAAGACTGATTCCTCAGAAAGCAGCTGCTTGTTGGAGCCTCCTGTTCTGGATCAATATGACTTTGATTATTCCCTTAAGAGCCAAATGGATGAGGATTAGTCTCCATTTGTAAGCAATCCACTTTGCTCATCCCTCCTGGTAACAGAAGAGAGGCACTCTAACTTTATGGCTCCAAATCACGGCTGGGAGATGGCTACTGACAGCAGAGAAATGGCATGGTGCGATGCATCAGTCACACACTGCAGGTTTGAGCTCTGGCATGGAGAGCTGGCTCACTCTAGCCCTAGGGAACAGAGCACTTCTAGATCAGGTTTAGGAAATGATGCAATATGAGCCTGAGGTGTTTAAAATGGAGAATTAAGCAGCAGTAAGACGCATACAAAGGTTTAGCCCCAAATCTAATACATGATGTAGACAAAAAAAAAAAAAAAAAGCAGGCAAGGCAGCAGTTTCCTATATCTAAACTAGGCATTCTAGACATTTTGGGGGAAATGGCATTGAACTGATTTCCAGATCAGCCTTCTGTAAGTGATAAAATGTTTGTGTACATTGTGTACAATATATGTCTTATTTTTGCACTGCTTTCATTCTTCTCGTTGCTTGTGTTCTCTCTTAGCTTGCTAAGAAAATACACAATGAGCACCAATTTAGTTTCTCTAGGCAAACACATGTAGTGGTGAACTGAGCATTTTTAAACAAGAACACTTCCAGAGAAAGCCCGTTCTGTTTTCTCAGTCTTTGCAGCGCTTAAGGACTGACTTGTGTGACTTCTCTTATTTGCACATCGTTGCCTGCCATATTAATAAACCAAGTCCAAGTGCTTGACCTCTTGAGAAAGGAGTTCCTTTGGATTTTAGCAACAGGAGAACAGCTCTCTGCAGTAACAGAAGTCTTGATGGGGTCATGCTTATGCCGTGCGAACAGCAGGCATTACCGAGAGGCTAGTTATCTCACATCATGAAATCATAGAAGAGTATTACGAAAGTTTAACATTCAAGGTTAACATTCAAGTGTCATTTGTTACTGTGTGGTTTGTACTACCATGTTTTACTGAGGATATTGGAGCAAGGACCTGATTAAGATGAGAGGGTCGCTCAAGTTGAGATTGGGATGTGTTAAAATACCTACAATTCAACTAGAATGCATTGGTGAGTACCTTAAACTTCCCTAGATTCACTGAATGGAAGTTAAAGCCTGCAGCGAACACGGACTACAAAAGGATGCCACTAATCTACAGTCTTAAATTACTACCATTTAAATAATAATATGGAAAAGATTTCTAAAAATATTTATAGCTCTTGTATTCCTTGTCTCTGAGTAGTTGTGATAGAAGTGAGCAGCGTAGGAGTTAGCAATGAAAACAGACTATCAGAAAAGCTGTTACAAATTCGAAGCCAGGTGATCAGTCAGTCTCTCATGTAGTCTAATACATACTCTCATATGCCTTCCTAGCTGAAGGCTAACTGGTTTTGTGTGGCTTACCAAAATCATGGAAGCTTTCAACAGATCCATCGCTGTGATACTTAGCTTCTGAGCTTCCTTTAAATTTGTGATATGACACCATGTCCCGAAAGATCACGTCATTCAAAACTTTTGAGCACTGCTACCACAACTCTTTAGCTTGGAAGTGGATTTGAGCAAGTTTGCTGCAGCCTTGTACCTGTTACTGAAAAGACAGAACCAAGCTCGGGTGTTCTTGTCCACAAGGAAATTCCACTATTCAAACTTCTCATTTGCTCATCATCTAAGGACTTTACTGCTGTGTAGCTGTGAAAGACAGCGTAGCTGAGCAACAGCACAGTGGAGAATACTATTCTCTTAAGCTACAGACTTATAACAGCTCTTTGAGATTACTCCACTTAATTTAGATGAAAGCACTAATTGATTATTCCAATAAATATCAGCATAAAAGCTTAATGTCTATGAAGACAATTAGTTCATTGGAGGAAATTATGCCTCTAACTGTTAATTCTGCCCTACCACCATCTTATTACAAAGACACCAGGAAACAGAATTAATGAATCTTTAAATGACCCTTCTCCCACAGATCATATTAAAAGTGTGGTCACTGTTGCAAAAAATACCCTTCAAAGAGCCCTGTCAGAGCTATTGACAGTTCTATAACGTTTTACGAGCGTCACGCTGTTGTGTGTTCTGAAAAGAGATAAAGTGTGAATCCTGTTAGAGGTCATTACTGCAGATCACACAAGCAAATTTCTTCTGAAAAAACAACTGCCACCACTTCAGTCTCTTTGGGGCAGGGAATAGAAAAAGTTTCATATTCAATTTGAGCAGAACCATCCATGTTTTTTTCTTTTCCTCTTCTATTCCAGTGTTGGTTAGTGCTGCATACTGGCAAGAGCAGAAAGAAATGGAAGCCAGAAAGCTGGATTTTGCTTGCTTGTTCACTTATTTTAATTGAGATTACCACATTGGAGGTTTCCTGGCAGAAGCAGCCTGTTTCAAACACGAAGCCAAGCAGATGTAGACCATTCCTCCTTGGACAGCTCATTCAGTATTTACGCACTCAGTGCCCCAGCGTACTTTTCTGGAGAACTTCTAACCGGAATGCTGCTATGCACGCGCTGAGGAACAGTTTTTATCTTTGCAGTCAGGAAGGAGCCTGAACCTCGGTCTGACTGACCACAGGTGAGAGCTGCAGTCACAGCGCTGCTGGATAAAAAGCAGGTAGGAAGAAAAGATAGAACGATGGCAATAATATTTCATCTGTGTCTGAAAGTCGTTGGAGATCAGCAAACAGCTCATCCAAAGACAATGCATCCAAACTGTGTACTTCCCTACACCCTACAGCTTCAGCAGGCTTTACTGAGGCAAGGTTCCTTTACTGAGTGAGGTTTCGAACAAGTGAAAAAACAAAAATGGAACAACAAGGAATATACAAAGTTCCATTTGTAACAAAAAGCTACAGAATAAGGCTTCTCTCACACTTTGCTTTTAATAGATCCCACCAAATTTCAGAGAATATAAGCTAAATTAGATACATCCATATTGATGTTATATGTTGGCAATAATTAGTAAGTTATATTCCAAGGGGATGAACGTGACATTTAGAACATGCAGTCTGAATTGCTGTAATGTTTTAAAAGTATTCATCTATCAGATTCACACATTTCTGTAGAAGACCAATAAAACCTGTCTGTATCTAAAGCTGGAGAAATCATCCTAATTCACATTTTAGTAAACACGTACAGCCATCAGCATTTCTACTAACGTCCTACTGTTCACACAAATTGGCAATATATCTTCATAACGTGTAATCTCATCTACAGTACTACACAATAACAATGAGATATCAACAAAGCAAATTCAACATCAACGCAGTCAGTTCCCTGCACCACATACTGAAGTAATGTGGTTTGTGAGAATGAGAGCTTCAACTCCAGATTTTCAAACAGTTCTGAGTATGGATCATACAATAGCTTATCTTCAATAAATCATCAAAGCTTTGAGACAACAATTTGAATTTACAGTAGCTGAAAATGTTGGCCCTTAAGCCTTAACTCCAGCAAATGAAATAAGAGAAAACAGATATATAACTTCAGAATAAAGCGCCAATTTTCATGTTTAATTTCCTATCGTATCCATGGGTGAGAACTTAATATTATTCTAACTGCAGTTCTTCACATAAATCACTTGAGAATCCTTCTGAAGTTCAGCCAGCACACAAAGACAGCCCTTCTCTGAAGCAGCTGATTCAAAGCCAGAGCTCAAAGCACGAGACAAGTCTGCTGCTGCAATGTTCATCCTTTCACCCACAGAGGCACTGCCCTACCCTTAAGACGCTTCTTATGTCTTCCACTGTCTACTTGCATTTGGAAGTTTAAGAGAGTTTCACCAAAGTGAGTGCCCACTTTGAGAGTACCACCACCTTCATAAATCTAGTAGCGTTCCCCCAGAACCCCATACAAGCTTTTTGGAGACTGGGGTTATGGCAGATCTCACACTGAGTGACTTGGTCTAGAGCTGTCACAGGCATGGGTTGATGGTTGGATTAGATGATCTTAGCTGCCTTTCCAAGCTTAATGATTCTACAAAATACATTGCCTGGCAAGGCCAGCAGAGGTCTCCCTGAAGATGCTGCATCTGTATTTCTCATCCTGGGCCTTCAGCCACCCCTGTCCAGTCCTGAAATGAAGTCCTCCCCGTACTTCCCAACCCGACAAGGGGAGATGTCCTTGCACTGTGGCATTACAGCCATGTAGCCAACTTGCACAAGGAGGTATCCACACCAGCCGCATTCTACAGCTGTGTATCTCATTTAGAGAAAGATGACATTCTGAGGCATGCAATGCAATACAAATGCTAACAAGGTTTTCTAATATAATCTTAAAATCAAGATTTACATTCATAATTAATTAAAAGGATCTGTCTGATGAACTATCTTATGCTTCCCTTTTCCTGTTTGTTAATACAGGAAAATACCTCTGACATTTTTGCCTTTTAATGTTCTCAACACTAAAAAGAAGAGGTAAGAAAACAAAACAAAACCACCATCATTTTATCTCCTCAAAACCTCCTTCCATTTTGTCAGCTTCCCAAAGCAATGACTCATCTGCAGCCTCTGATTAAAAGCAAAGTTCAGCTTTGAACAACTGGAAGGTTTTGTTCATTTCTCATTTTGCATACTGCTACATTTAATATTCCTACAAAAAGAGCTTTTTTGGTCTCTGGGTGGTTTTTTTTGTTTTGTTTTCAACTTTATATCTTCTCCCTAATTGGAGTCAGTGCAATTTCTATCATGTATTCAGATTTTATCGTATATCCTGGTTTTAAAAGTTTGCCCCTTGCATATCCTGAGTCTTCCTCCACTTCCTTAGTACTATAATTCCAGGTGTTTATATCACATGTGACAGATTAAAAAAAAAAAAAAAGAAAATCCTTAGTTACATAAAAATAAATAGGGATTTGTTAGTATCATTCATTTATGTGTGTGAGAACACTGAGAAAAATGGAGGCTACTTCTGCAGCTTTTAAAAAATAAGTAATACTGTTCTATTCATAAAGTGATTATTGTCTCATATTTATTTTTAGAGGGCCTGAAATAGTTCTGATTTTCTACTCACCACCTCCCATCAGCCTACTAGGTGTTTCTCATAGTTCATGGTGCCCTAAATGGCTTTCAGAATTAAAAAAAAACCTGTCCCTTATGAACAATATTATATAGATTTTAAAGGGCATCACATAACTGAACTTGCATTATGAAAATACCAGTAATTCGGTCAAAGTTGCAGATACAATTTGTACAGATACAACACGTATAATAACCATCCATACTCTCCTGGTTACTGCTTTCTCAACATCTACTTCCAACGTCACAGATTTCCCATTCATTATTCCAATTTCTGTATAAGTATTACAAAATCTTTCTAGTTCACATCACAAATTTCAACAGAAACTTTCACAAACTACGGAAACATAGAATAGGTAAGCTCAGATTTGGATTCTGAGTTTAAGAATAAAGAATTTAAAATGCTCCAGATGAGATTAATGTGCAAAACAGCAGTATTTTTGATGGATTACAGTAAGCATTCATGAAGTCCTGAAACTATCAGACAATCTCTTCCAATAAAGCAATGGAGAGATTTTTGGATTTCCCTGGCCCACGCCTCTGGGTGCTGTTCTAGAGTTTACAGGATGCCTTTCTTGTTTCCTGAACACTCAATTAAGGGTTCGTGAGATTTTGGCAATGCCTTAAATTACACAGCAGTCACATCTGGCCCTCATTCATCTGCCGCTGAGACAAGCAAGAAAAAGCCACTGCATGCCATCCCTGCCACGTTACTGTGATTGCAATATAAAGCAGGGCAGTGCTGAGACCATTCGTCATTTATCAGAGGAAGGGAACTACTTCTGTACATTTAAGGGTTTAGGACAGTTTAGAACGTAATTTCTTTCTGTAGCTTAATTCCTAATTTATGTGATGTTCCTGTTTTAATAGTGGCTGTTTAGTAGACCCAATTCTGTTTTCGGGTTGCTCCAAAAGTAACGTTTCCTATTTCTTTCCACAGAAACTACAACACATAAAAGAGCACAATGACATTAGTTGATAGAGCAAATTCTCAGCTACAAAACACTATTTTTCAACATAATCACCACAATTAGCTGTGCATCTTCAATGGGTGCTATTTATTCCTCATGGAGGAACTCAACGAGGATCCTTTTCTTCATACACACTTCCATGCCATAAAATCAGCACAGAATCATAGGATGGCCTGGGTTGAGAAGGATCACAACGACCATCTGGTTCCAACCCCCTGCTATGTGCAGGGTCACCAACCAGCAGACCAGGCTGCCCAGAGCCACATCCAGCCTGGCCTTGAATGCCTCCAGGGATGGGGCATCCACAGCCTCCTTGGGCAACCTGTGAACAGTGCCTCACCACCCTCTGGGTGAAAAACTTCCTCCTAATATCCAACCTAAATCTCCCCTGCCTCAGTTTAAAATGTCAGAAGACGTCATCTTGTCAGATTGCCCTTCTGTTGCCATCTGTCGCACAGCAACAAAACATAACAAAATGCTGGAAGGAAAGTTTGGTCTGTAATGCCATACAGCCAACATTCATCTCTGATGTTGTAGGCCAACAGAATAAAATAGGAGGAACTACTTTTAGAGCAGCCTGCACACGTGCAAACCTTAACACACTGTATTCCATATTATTACACACACAGGTGTGAGATTAAAATAAAATGTAGACCTTTTTAATAGTATTGAACAGTGGGAAAATACTAGAAATAAGGCTGCGTTTCTCTCCAGAACTTTCTTCCATCAGTAATTCATACTTTGTGCTCAGAAATGCAAGATAAGATAATTTTTAAAAAACAATGGAATAAAAACCACACACCAAAGTGTCAATCTGCCATCACAAGACAATCAGGTCCAATTCAAGTAAAGAAAAGGTAAGAATCATGGAATGGTTGAGGTTGGAAGGAGCCACTCAGGATCAACCAGTCCAAATGCCCTGCTTCAAAGCAGTATCACGGCCAGGGGGGTTCTGAATATCTCCAGAGGAGCATACACAACTTCCTCAGGCAGCCTGTTCCAGTGCTCTGTCATCCATGTAGCAAATCGTATTCTTTCTCATGTGCCTACTAAACCTCCCGTGGTCCAGTTTGAGCACATTGCCTCTTGTCTTGTTGACAGGCACCACCATGACCTCATCCTGATGATATCCTCCTGTAAGGTATCTGCACACATTAATAATTTCCTCCCAGTCTTCTCCAGGTTAAACAGTCTCAAATCTCTCAGCCTTTCCTTGTAGGAGAGATGCTCCAGGCCCCTTAATCCTCTTTGTAGCCCTCCACTGGACTCTCTCTAGGAGCTCCGTGTCTTTCTTGGACTGGACTCAGTGTTCCAGATATGGGCTCAACAGAGCAGAGGAGGAGGATCACCTCCCCCGACCTGCTGGCCATGCTCTTTTCAGTGCAGGACACCATTAGTCTTCTTGGCCACAAGGACACACTACTAGCTCATGGTCCTCTTTGCACCAGGACTTCCAGGTCCTCCTATGAAGATCTGCCTTCCAGTAGGTCAAACCCTAACCTGTACTGGTGTACGTAGTTATTCCTCCCCAGCAAGAGATAGCTGCATGTGGCCCTGTTCTTCTCTGCCCAATTCTCCAGGATGTTGAGATGTCTCTGAATGGCAGTGCAGCCCCCTGGTGTGCCTGCCGCTCCTCCCAGTTTGGTATCATCAGCAAACGTGCAGAGGGTGAGCTCTGTGCCTTCAGCCAGGTCGCTGATGAACAAGTTGAACAAGATCTGACCTAGCACAGACCCCCAGGCAGACACTAGCTACAGTAAGAATATTGAAGACTCAGAATAAGATAGAAATACTAAAATATGTCATAGTAAGGAGTGAAGAAATTAACTCATACTACATAGCCAGCTGTAAAAAACTTACAAAAGTTGCTCACATGATGCAGGTACTTACCACCCCAAAACTCCTTCCTGATGCTGTAATACTAACTTTCAGAAAACAACACTTAGTTAACAAAAACATAAGCATCAGCAAATACCTATGTTTTAATGAGTTTCTGAATTCCAAACTATTGTGAGCCACTTTCAAGCTTTATCACAAAAAGCAAAATACTTTTCACTCTCATCTCTTTGGATCCTCACAGACTCTAGTTATCACTTCTACTTGCTTTAAAACAGAGCTCTTTAATAAGCAAAATACCCTCAGCTATCTAACATTTTTTGACTTAGTAATGCTGAGTCACACTAATGCCTACACCCACAGATAATGAGTTATGTGCCATGAGACAATAAAGGGAAATTGGCACAGATTTTAGATCATAAATTTTCCAGATATAAATCACAGTTAAAAAAAAATAAGACAAGCAAAGAAAGGGAGAAAGACACAGCGTGTGCATAAGCTGGACTTATTAGATTAGAATAGTAATTCTATACTACTAAACTTCTTTCTCAATGCCTTTAATGGCTACTGTAAGACTCAGATGCTTTCATGCTGATGTTTTACCACATTTCAATGGATTTAAGTCACATAAAGACATCAGTGAACCAGAGCGTAAGGAAAAAATATAAAACTGCTTGTTCAGTCACGTTTGATACTGTAAAATTTAAGGAGAAACACCACTCCTCAGTGCAGTATTTCTATGAGATAACGTGTCAGTGGGTGCGAGTCAGAGCCCTGAAGGAAGGAGACCAGGCACACATGTGGCTGGGGGGCAGCTCAAGCAGAGACACAGCTTCAGCTTCAAGCAGTTCCCAACAGCTCTTGCCATTCAGAGATCTGACCTAAGACCCAGCCAGCTGAACTCTTCCACTTTGCCAAATTACACTCCTAGAAGAGTGCGCCCTGGGTCCTGGCAGCAGCTGCAGAGGTCATTCACTAGGACATGTGAGAACTAAATTATATTCTATATTAAAGTACCAATAGACAATCCTTCCTTCTCCTCCCTCCCTCTCAGTGGAAACTGCAACAACAAGGTCTGAGTCATCTCAACAAATACATACAGATGTACACAAGCAACTCACTTCCTTGTTAACAAGCATTAAACCTATTTAGCATGTTTTTAGAGTTAAGCTCTTCAGCTCCTAAAATGTTGTAGAATTACGTTGGTTAACAATGTCTTATCCTTCTATTACAGACTGTTAGAACTGTCATTAACGTACTTTACTGAACTTTGCTGAACACAAAACACTGGATGATGACACAGTTTCTACCCAAGACTGACAAGGAACGTGTTATCTCAAATCAGCAGGAGACAATCAGCAACACTTTGTGGACAGCTTCAGTTTGGAAAGCATCTCTTTGGACAGAGCCAGAAGCTGTTTGCTTTCTAATGGGAAGGCCTAGGAATGAACGAGCAAATATTATCATCTTCATACAGGAAGATCAGACCACTGTATCCCATGAAGGCAAGATACAAGTTGGCATCTCCCTGCTTCCTCTTACCTCAACTGATTTAAATTTACAAGGCTGGGAAGGCAGGAACAAAGAGTTCCTGCTGAGCTCCCCAAACCCATCACTCCAAAGACCAGTCTCAACCACTCTGAACTTTAAAAGGACACGTATGTTTGTCATCGTGGTCAACTGGCAATCCCACCTTGGATGACCCACCACTACCAAAAATCAGCACCCTCCAACACCAAGACAGCGCTGGATTGAGGAGTGGTGAACTGCTGTGTTTGTACGTCTGTCTGTATATCTGTCTCTCTCTCTTTCCCCTTTTCTCTTTTTTCTCTTTATCTTCTCTTCTTTCACTCTCTGTAGTAGCTGCTGCCTAATTGCCTTAGAACTTCCAGCAGAGAAACAACTCCTGCACCAAAGTTCTCTTACCTGTCATGCTTATTAACTGTTATTAGCAAATAAGCCAATTTTACCGAGTATTAGATGTTATTAGAAAGCTCTCAACAAGTTGACTCCTCTGAGTCTTGCATGATTCCATCAGGGCAGTGACCCCTGCTGACTAGGGGAGGAGCGACTCAGGACATAAAAAAATGATTCCCCTCCCTCGAAACTCAGGAAGCAGCACACTACCTAAACACACCTTATGCCCAAGAAAGGCATTTAGTTTTGCTCTTAACAATCAAGTTGTGCGTAGCCCTTTAATCTACATCATCTTGGACTACAAAGTAATCATGTATAGGCTGAATTTTTGTACATATAATGTATATATATTTGGTGTATGCATGTGCATGGGTAATTCACATTGACAAAACTGTAAATAGCTCATTGTAAATAAACATACAGCAGACGGTTGTCAAGACACCAGACTTTCAAAAGCATTTCGTCGCTTTACAATTTTACATTCGAAATGCATTGGTGTATAGTAACTGCATAGATTTGGCACTTGTTATGACATGAGAGCTTGGGAGTAGCTATGACTTGCTAAATCTGGTAAACTTGGGAGAAATGAACACTCTCCATTACTTACACCATTTGTCCTCTACAAGATCACAGCTTACTGTGCTGATATTCACAAGGAAGGAGGATTCATCTTTAAAGTCCTGGTTCTGCCTGTCGATGCTATCCTTCTCGTACAGGTATGCTTGTTTTCTTACCTATCCCTAATTCACTTCTTGTGAACCTTGAAAAAATAGTTCATAAAGACTTCTCTGTTTCCATATGGAAAGTCTGTGTCTCATAATGTGTTCTCACTAGTTTTCATTTCACACTTTAATAGCGAATAGCCCAAAGACTACATGTTTAGGATAAACCAATAGATTTTACTCATACTTGACCAGCTCTACCTATACTGTTCAGTTTGGGGTTAAAAGTCTTTCTGCTGCATTATTGCCACTTTAAAGAAAAGGGGGGAAAAAAACTTTCAGAGTAGTAGGAATAGAGATATTTCACCTCATTATTAATTTTAGATATTGCAGCTCAATGTTTGGTCCATGGACAAATGGAGAAAGATCTTATAAATCAAATTTTCAGCAGTGCTATCTTTTTGGGGATGGGTTTTGTCATTATTTTTTTTTTAATATTCATCATTTCACACTCGTGTCAGCCTCTATGTTCACAAGCCAACACAACATGCTTGCTCTTTTATTCCCTGCCATCACATTCTAGTATTGTATACTAATAATTTCTTTCTGAACGATTTCTTTGTCTGAAGAAGTGTCGTTTGCCCTTATATTTAAGTGCAGCTGATGTCAGTTTTTAACACAATGAGTAAAACTGTACTGGGTTCTGACGTGCAGCCTGTTCTGAAACATGAATGTGGGCTATTGCTAAATACGTCTTTTGAAAACAATCACACTTACAGTATCCATCTTATTTTCCAGCAATTTATTTGCTTACATCAAAAGATAAGGTATAGTTTTATTAAAGATAGCCAATATCCCTTTTGTTCTGCATACAGTAATTAGAGGCCTTGTGAAACGATGCTTCTAAGCCCTTATTTTGTTAGGCACAACTGACTGCAGGAATGCTACAAAAGGACCTTGTCAGTAGCCTGATCACCAGGATTTACTGGGGAGTCAAACAGGTTCAGTGTATGTGAAAATTTGGCCTGTTTATTACCTTTTCCTTCTTAGGCTACGTCTACACAGCAGAAAATAGGAAGGAAGGCTGGCTACCACTGTGCACACATGGTGTAGAGTTTTGTATCTAGTCACATATCAGGCTTTGGATAAGGAAAGGAAATGCAACCAAACACAGTATTTTTGTCAGGGCATATAATACAACAGGAACATCAGGGATGAGGTGCCTTCCACCAGTTTGGATATCCTAGATGTGAGAACAAGCAAGCCCTAACCTGAGGCCAAGGAAATGCAGAAAATTTAACACCACAGATATTGAAGAAGTTATTTTGTCTGTTTGTCGCTTATAAAAGTTGGGTTAAAATTGAGGTATTAAGTCCTTCTCTATGGTAGTAGGACAAAGTCTGAGAGTTTACACTCTTGGGACATGTTCTGACTACTGTAAGACAGTGCAATGAAGAAAGTGCTTCACCCAACAGCTCAATTGCCTTGGAGTTAAGATTTCATACACCTCTTGACTGCATTTATCAGCAGCTCACCTTGAGCATGATGCATGTCTGCAGGAGTTAAGGTATTTTGTTCAGAAAATTCTGACTTTCAAATGCAAGTCTCATATATCTATTTCCTCACGGGAAAAACAATCTGTAAATCCTGTGGCTACTGAGAAACAGCCAAGAGTGCTGGACTAGTCTAGATTCCAGTAGTCTTTGACGTGCTTGTACCATTCATATTGTTCACAACGGAGTACAAACACAACACTCTACCTATCACCTGTCAGCTCAGAAAAACAAAACAAGATGCAGCTGAGAAAATATTTTTAAATGAAATTGTCTCTATACTGACCTACAGATGTTACTGCAAAACACTGGGAAAAACTCCAAGATGCAAATTCCTCACCTCCATTGAAGTGAGGAAAGTGACAACGAAGTGACAATTGAAGTGCAATTGCAGTGACAATGGTCCTGCAAAACAGTAACAGCAAATTACTGCTGATCTAAAGCCTGAGTTTGCAGGATCAAGCTTTCAGCTTTTAATCATGTAACTAACTAATCAGAAAAAAATAACATTTTGCACTATGCATGAATCTTCCAAACTGCTGTTGGATGTGATGAGAGCTAACATTCTCTTAATGGCATAACATGCAGCTAACGAAGCAGGAAAGGGTAGATTTATCTATGTTACATGGTATATATGTTAAAAATATTTCTCAGACTGATAATACATAAAATGTTGACTGGTATTTTTTATCCTAAATGTCAATCTCTATCCATTATAACAGGAACCTTGATCATAAAGCGATTGTCCACTATACTTAATAAAAAATAATCAAAGCTGCATTGTCCTTTTACTTGCAAAAAATACAAAATTTGCGTAACATTTGAAGAAGACTGGAAGGAGACTGATTTGCACTTCCATGCCATGTTCTTGTAATCCTGAAGGAGTCAGAAACACTTAAAGCAGATGTTATGCAGAAGTTTGCCTTTTTTTTTTTTTAATAACTTTGATAATGTCAGCTCACTGGGTCACAAAGGAAATTAATAACTACTACTCCATGAAATCAGACTGTAATTAAACTGAGAACAAGCACAACAGCCCCCAAAAAACAAGTGAGCTGCACACACTGTTAATGTAACTGGAGCCATGTTGAAAAAGAGGAGGTAATTTTACAGAGAGAGGAAGCTGTGAGAAACTAAGAAATAAACAGACATTTATCCATGGCTTTTTTATGGGCAGATTACTGCAGTGTTCCATGCATCACTTTTGCCTATGGATATACCATACCTTTATTTCATCTCCTTTTCCCTGGCAAAACTGAATTCTGAAGAGGTGACTGACAAAGTGTAAAGCTGACAATATCCCTAAGAGATGGGTACGAAAAATCATGAACACAAATATTAAGGTTTTACTAATTATTTCATTTCTGAAACCTTTTTTCTTTTCAAAACAAAAAACATTATTTTTCACTTCTGAATACCGAACTCATTGTTGCCAGAGAAAGAGTGCTATGGATGCACACAGTTTTCCCATTTTCCCATTCTACTTGAGTGTTCACCAAATTGAGTCTAATAATGCAGGGAAGCACTGAGATGTTCATACTGGTCCACTCCCTCTATTTTGATGCAACACGGATGGAAACAGAAAAGGCTTCCTTTCCCTTAGCTCTGATATTTTCCTTAAAAAACTTCAGAGGGAAAAAAAAACAAGGAAAAGTATGACAGGCTGGGAATAGTTGGGGAGAACACTCCACCCTGTTTGCAACAGATAGTAAATGCCCTAGCAGAGCAGGGAGAGAACCATATTGGGCCACACGTTCACAACAGTACTTGCCTAGCTGAACAGTGCCATTCTAGAACAAACCATTGGTCTACCCTACAGATTTCCTCCAGCAAGTCAGTACAGTATGTGAAAACATCCACCATTTGCAGTCCTCAGGGTAGAAATCCACCTGAAGTGATGGAAGGAGATGTCTGCTGCTTAAATCCATGTCTTCCATGGGCTGGTATGGTAACAAAAATACCACAGGATCTACATGTTTTAGTTATCACAGTATGCTTTCCAATAATATGAAGAAATATATATATATTTTTTTTTTAATGAATACATGAATGTGAGTAATTAACATAATTTTATCTGAGACAAGAGCATTTTGGTCATAAACAGCGATAAAAGACACATCTGGTTATCATTTTGGAGAGAGAAGTCGTTTAGGAATAGTTTTTAGTCTATATTCTCAACAAAACAAACGATATTGAGAAACTGGAGAATATCAAATGCACAGAGATGGGATTCAATCAGAAGGCCTGTTTCATTACACAGGAAAAACTCAACTAGGAAGTTTACTCCGAAAGTAAGTGACATTCTAATCATTAAAACCGAGACCCAGCCCTAGTTACTGTCACAAGGAAGGAACTTAAAGGTAAATATATCTCTATGATGTCAGCCTGCTTACAGTCCATGAAGGCATAAAGATGCTGCTCCACTGAACAAAAACCAAATACAAGAGCTATCACCAGCTTTATTACAGCTTCCAAGGCCCTTTCCTCAAGAAGGTACTTGGGAATTAACTCACAAGGAGTTGTGCCAACCTCACAATTTGTCAGCCAGATTCTTAATCGTAGAATCATAGAATGGTTTGGGTCAGAAGGGAACTTTAAGATTCCAACCCCCTGCTATAGGCAGGGACACTTCTCTCAAGACCAGGTTGCTCACAGCTCCATCCAGCCTGGCCTTGAACACCTTCATGGAGGGGGCATCCACAGCCCTGGGCAACCTATTCCAGTGTCTCACCATCCTCACAGCAAAGAATGTCTTCCTAATATCATGACTAAATCTACCCTCTTCCAGTTTAAAGCCATTTCCCCTCATCGTGTTGCTATCTGCCGTTACAAAAAGTTCCTTCCCAGCTTTCTTATAGGTCTCCTTCAGGTTCTGGAAGGCTACTACAAGGTGTCTTCAGAGCTTTTTCTTCTCCAAGCTGAAAAGCCAGCTCCCTCAGCCCATCCTCATACAGGAGGTGCTCCTGCCTTCTGATCATTTTTGTGGCCCTTCTCTGGACCTGCCACAACAACTCCATGTCCTTCCTTCCCTGAAGCCTCCAGAACTGGACACAGTATTCCAGATGTCATGAGTGCAGAGTAGAGGGGCAGAATTATCTCAACCTGCTGGTCACACTCCTCTTAATGCAACCCAATATGTGGTTGCCCTTCTGGGCTGCAAGGGGACATTGCCAGCTTATGCTGAATCTTTTCATCAATCAGCATCCCCAAATCCTTCTCCTCAGGGCTCATCTTAAGCCATTCTCTGCCCAATCTGTATCTGTGCTCTGAATCGCACCAACTCACGTGCAGGACCTTGCACTTGGCTTTGTTAAACTTCATGAGGTTGGCACGTGCCCACCTCTCAAGCCTGTCCAGGTCCCTCCTGATGGCCTCTCTTCCCTTTGGTTCCCTTGATTCCATTGTCCACGTTGCCTACAAAGGTTTTAAGTAACACCGGTCTCAGCACCAATCCCTGAGGAGTGCCACTCATCACCACTCTCTACTTGGACACTGAGCAGTTCACCACCACTCTCTGACTGCAACCATCCAGACAATTCCTTATCCAGCTGAAACTGAAGTCTGCCCTGACATCAAAATGTTCTTGCCTGGACCTATTAGTACCCTCCAGCTTAACTTAATTACACTCAACCAGTTAAAGAAATACGCTGAAGGAGGTGGGCTGCCCTGAAACCTTAACTCTCTCATTCAGCTGAATAAATTCAGATGGCTAACACTGACACTGAAAAATCCAAACCCCTTAGCTAAACAATGCCTATCGAACCAAATGGGCAAAACAACTGCCTAGCCTGTGTTTTTCTGCTATTTGTTATTGCAGATTAGGACATACCGACCACAGGATCAGCAGACAGACAAAAACACCTGCTGCCAATACAGCCTTTGTGATGCAGCCACTTCTGTTTCCTTTTCATTTCTGCCACCCAGACATACTGGGAAACAGACTTCTGATCACAATGTCAAAATGTGGCAAATATTAATTTTCACATCACATAAACAATCGCTCAAACAACCCATAAACGTCAAAAGACATTTCAGAAGAAATTAAAATTAACTGTGTGCAGAATATTCCAATTAGTTTACTAATGGAAAAGCTGAAATCAATTTTCAACATCATTATTTTAGTTTCAGTATCAAAATGAACAGCAGATGGGGAATAGGTTTGCGCATTTATTTATCTGCACATTAAACACATTCTCTTAATGGCAATTTCTTTCGAACTTGACAATTATGATGCAGCAATTCGAGAAGAGGTTTCATGGCACAGACTCTGCCATGGACCTTGAGCTTTCTTATAACTCTAAATAAATGAAGCCCCTAGGAAAACACACGGACTTTCTCATCAAGTTGCTGTGTTGGCTGAAATCAAGGACACATCTTGCAGGTCAAGGGGATTAGGAGGAAAGATGCTTAGATACCATTCATAGTTCTGTTGTACTTAAAGAGATAAGCTTTTGAGCTTCTGGTATATCTAGACATGATTTTACTCGGTGTTTAGAAGCATTTCAGTCATCTCTGAGAAAATCACAGTAGTGAGAAGGCCTATCTAGATCCCTTTAAATGCTCTGACTGGGATCTAATTATGGCACTAGACAGCATTTCAAGTGCACTACATACACAAACAGAAAAAAGCATCAGTGTTCACCTTCGTGAGCACCAGATGATGCTGACACACCACATGGGCACACAGAATATAAGATTACTAACAGTGCTGATATCACTTCAGCAAGACTGTAAAATGACAACCGACCACCACTAGACTGTATGACTTCAACAGGTTGTATTTTGGCTCGAAGCATGAGCTTACAGGCACAACAAACAGCAGCTGCAAGCTTGACAAGCCATTTCATGCCTTATTTCCAAGTCAATTTGTGTGCTGAAAGTGATTCCTCCCAACCTGACTACAGGCTGGACCAGACAGTGACTCTGTAAGATCCCCACCAGGACTGCAATGCCATAAAAACATCTCTCACTCTAGCTTTACCAAGGCCTCACTTGAAAACATCATTTCATAACAATTAAATAACCATTAAAAAGCAGACATGTTAATAACAACATCAATCTTCATCCAGACTTTTCACTGACGCAACACACAACGGTTAAATGATGTTTGGGTCCATTCTAGTCCAAAACAGTATAAAATGTGCAGCTTATGATTAGAGAAGAAAGACCATAGTTAATGACATATTGCACAGAGAAACTCAGTAACTTATTAGCTTAAAATTTCTGAGCAAATATGCATCTTGACGAGAGCAGCCATCATCTAATTACTTCTGCAAATGCGAAACAAGTTCATATGATAAGTACTTTTTATCCAAGTTGCTATCGGTTATACTTCAGAAACAAGTAATTCATTTAGGAACTAATTTGAGCAACAGAGTCTGCCAAATTGAGCCTAAAGCTTCAAAAACCAGAGTTATGCAGTAAGAAGTTAGTCCCCTAATTTCCTGCATGAATGGAGACATAAAATTAAGACCAAGCGTCACTTTATTAAGGCTCAGAAATCTTAAAACTAAGGTGGTTTTGAATCCTTCAGCCTCCCCAGCTCTTAGAAACAAACACTTGTTTAAAACTCTGCAGTGATGAGGCTTAATGGACTGAAGGCAATCTGTGTTAATGGCGCCTACTGCAAAACGTTTTGTTTTTTTTTTATTCTGAGTGCCTTTATAGCTCAGGAATGGCTAATATCTGTTTTCCTCCAGTTTCTTTTTATTACTGACTACAGGGCCAAGAAATTATGAGTCAAACTTGGATATCAGCTTACTTAAATCAAAGCTGGTATGAGCGCTGTAGGGAGTTTCGCTGTTGTCCTATGTGGATCTATTAATTGTTAGGAACTTAAAGGTACAAAACCATTCCTCCTCTAATTACCCATCTCATGCATTACTAAACTCATTAACAAAATGGTGCCACTATTTCGTGGCTGACAAATTATCGTTTGCATGGAAAATTAGTATGCATTCCACTGATAAAATGTGTGATTTAAAGAGGTACTGTTAGAACAATAATGATACCAGGTAACCCAGCACAGAGGGTACCAAAAAGACTTCCTAAGGCTTTTGAAAAACAAAATTCTCTACATTTACACAGTAAAACACATTTCAATACATATGTATCTTTTTGAATGGCCAATTACATTAAACTGATTTTTAGAAATATTTAAATACAACTCTTCTAGCTTTGTGAGTGATGCAGGAAAACAACATGTTTCTCAACATAAAATCAGTATAGCTATATGGTAGCAGGTCTTGACATTAGATGTGATTTAAATTCGCTCTGTGAAATGACTACCTAGACTCAGTGGATTTGAAAACAGAAGTTCAATAATTCAGTGTACTGTAACTCACTTGTGCCTGTCTCTTCCTAAATGTCCATTTTTGGATAATCATGTTGAGGTTATTTATTTAAATTTAAATAGCCCTTAATTTTCAGAGACATTTTCAATTCAATGCAACATTCATATTAAATATATTTTAGTTTTACAAGTGGAGAACATTCACTCAAATCACGCCTGCAATTATGACTCGCAGTAAATCTGACCTCTGCACGGTTACGTTCTATTGTTTTCTCTACCATTTTTTCTCTGAATGGTTCTTGACCATTTTAATATCATTTTGTTGTACCATGCCTCTGTGCCAAAGGTACCGTTCCAAAAAGAACAAAAGTGAGTTGAAAACCACCACTAGGCACAAACACCCAGGGAGGTGGTTCTTCAGCCAGCATACTTACACACTAGAATTAATAGCAACTACTAAGCAATTTCCTCAGCTGTGTCTACAGAAAGGGGAAAGCTAAGAATCAAAGCATTTACCTATTTAGTTTTATGAGGACTATTACCGTGAATGTGACTAACTACAGAGCAAGACCATTCCTTCATTGGATATTTCCAATCAGTTTCTCAAGGCAGCAACCTAGATCAAACATTTTTTTTTTACCATAGCTCTCCTAGCATCCTACTACTGGTGCTTCCCTGTTTGTGGCCCCTTGCTGCTTTTCCCTGATTTCTGTTGTTTGCAGTCAGTTCTCTCAACCACGACGACCTTTATCTGCAGCTTGCCTTCATTAACAACATAAAGTATAATAACAAACCCAAATACTAACCAAGTTGGCAATTACCTATGTTGGCACACAGTTCCTTCTCTTACAAGATGTTTTATTATTATATAATGCATTTGACCATTTTGAGATTAATTTTCAAGTACAACATCCATTACTTTCAGAAATGCTTCACTCAAGCCCTTCACCAATATATTCAGGCAACTGCGTTGTTTGTTCAGCTCTTAGCAACTGATTTTAGCAGCTCTTGCTTCTTTTCTTCTATACACAGGAGAAAACTAGTAGTTTGCAACATGTTTAATTTTCACATGTTAGCTCCTAACTAACTTGAGAAGAAAAGGTAAGCTTCCAACTTATTGGCGTTCATAACAGCAGCAGATGAAGGTGTGATTTGCCATCTGCCTTGACTGCCTCTTGTTTCTGCAATTTATGTTCATTACAGAGCATGTCGAGTCTGTTACCCAAAGTATTCAGCATAGGTAGCTTACCCTCAAACATATTAAACCATTACTTGTGCAATCACAGCACAAGTTTTGTTTGAGAAACACCACATAAAAGAAGATTGATTTTCATCTTGAAAATGTCAAATTTCTGCCTATAACGCTCAGCTACATTTTTCTGAAAAGGCAAACTTCCAAAAAAGCCATCGGCCTGACAGATCTCTGACGCATCGTGATGGATGTGACAGCTCTACTACTTTACTGCAAGAAATGTGCTCCAACAGAATGAGACAATCAATGGAGAATAATAAATCCAGTCCAGATAGTACAAATATTCTTTTTGTACATGCATAAGAAAAACAAAAAACAACTGTTTGTTTGTATGTTTGTTTTAACATCTCAGGAACCCCACACGCTAATAAACTACTCCACTATCTTTAATATTACAGCATACTAGTTACACAACTTAATCTTTTCTTATCTATTTTGTCTGTCCAACAGTTCTCCACGTACAGTCTTGATGTGCACGTATGTTTTATTAAGCCAGTGGAGGAAACACAAACACAACCAACTTTAAAACGCACTTTCCTCTGAAAAGAAAAAAAATAAATTACCTTTTTTCCTGGTTCCTCTGACAGCCAGATGAACAACAGCTGCTCCAGAAGCATCTGCTGAATTATATCCCCATCTTCCTAGAAAACACAGTAGATTGACACTACATCAGGCTTTTGCCTTGAGTGGGCAATGTGATTTTTTTTTCCTCAAAATTCCTGTTTTTAAGATAAATTAGAGCAACTTCGCAAAAGTTAATTTCATATTCATAAATCAAAGCTTTCTCAATGAAGAATCTGCTTGATTTATAACCGGAACATTTTCTACCCTCTTCCTCTTAAGTAACAGCCTTGACGTCAGCCTGAGAGGAAAAAACCTAAGTATGTATTTACTGAAATTAACTGGCCACAATGCTAACAAAACAAGCTCACCTAAATCGCTCCTAAAGCACTGACAAAGATGCACATGGTAATACAAGTATGTCCAAGGTTTTCAGTAAGCAGGCTCAATAAATCTTCAAACTGCTACGCGGATAGATTGATGGTTACTTGTGCTTGTGTATGATTTCAAAAATACATCAATATATCACTGTCATAACTCTATTCGTTCCATTTTTCACACGTTCAAACGCAGATAATAGTTAATGTTGTAGTAACCCAGATTGAATTAAACAGCACTGCACACACAGAACAAGAAGATACGTGAATCCAGCTCAGCAGATTTTGAAATGAGGATCAAAATATGAGAATTTCAATATCTAAAGAACATCTGCTTGTCTACGTGTTTTTTTCTTAAGACTGAAGTTGCAGTGAAAAAGCAGAGCGAAGAGATTAAGAACACTGAGTTACTCTTACACTCCTATACTCTGAAACATCATGATCATACTTATAAAGAGGCTGGCATCAAATAAACAAGCACATAAGATGCGTAAGTCAAACACACACCTGTATCAATCATGTTTGCACATACCTAGATATCGTAAGATTTCAACATTTAACTTTATATTACACTCTTGGAAATAATTTCTTCCTCTGTTGCCATGGGTTATGCAGATAAAGTGCAAGAAGTCATTCACATGGACTGGAATCTCTATTAACACAAGCTTGACATAACACAGCATGTTCTTAGTTACTCTTCCTAGGCTCAGAGGCCCACCACACACCACTTTCTTCCTACATCACAGCTTTCTGGTTGGCTTAGACAATTATCAATTATCTAATTACTGTGAGTTTAAATAACATTCTGAATTTACATTTATTTTTAACAATATGCAAATATTTCATATTAATATAATCAAATTGATTACTGCATCTGGAGCTATTTCTGCATTTTCCATAACTGGCAATGCACTTCACCTAATCATCTCTAATTTTGCTATCATCCTATTACCTTCTGATACAAATGTAGGTTTAAAAATAATGTCATAGAGAACAAATCTGAAGCTGATAACAACTCTTGCTGCACTGTGCCTTTTGTTTTTTTCTGATTTTGCTACCAAAACAAGCTTTCCAAACTTTCCCCTGATCAAATTTCATCTCTACTAGTAAAATTACTATTAGTACTTTTTAATAGAAATATATACATCGAAGTGTATACTAATAAGGATCAGGTGAAATGCATCATTTGAACATTTGCTTCATCTTGGATTTTTTTTTTAATATTTTGTCTTGCAAGCAAAACCAACAGACAGCTGTACATCCACCATACCCTGATGGTATCACTTGATATCATTCTTCTCAACATTTAAAAGCATAAGCTTCTACTGTTCACAGGTGGCACACGATGTTACAGGATAAGCATTATATGCATGTATATATAATAAATATTATATTTATAGTATATTAAAATACTAGAACATGACATTATCATGATAACATAAAATTTCAACTCCTGGAGATCTTCAGTTGTTCTTCATTCCAGTTCCAAAACCTATAAAGGATCACCAAATCTAGCTATCAGCAATATCACACCTACAATTATCTTGGTTAGTCAAGCTTAGTCAAGGTTTTTTGGAATCTTTCATTTATTATCAAAAAGAGATTCCCAGATTGTTCACTGACAGAAATTTCTTTTGCAGAGGAAAGTGCAATATGTCTGCAGAAGAAAAGGAACAAGGCACTTTTAGTTGAGGCATGGACTTTCAGAGGTGAAAAGGCTAAATATCAAAGGGAAAATGGTGTGCCTATCCTTAGACAGGAATATTTTCTGCATACAGCTCAGTGTGACAGCAGGATATGGACAAATAACATCATTAGAATCATATAAACAGTATAATATCCCAAGTTAGAAGGACCCAAAAGGATCAAACCCTACATCAACTACACTAAGTTAGGGGAAGGACCTTTTGTTGTCATTCAGTCCAGGCATAAGCCCCCTACACCCATCAGTCAAATTCCATTCACAACTGGGCCACGCTGATCTCCAACTCTGAATAAGTCTAACATCAGATGAGAATTCAGACCTCTAACTCCACTTTTATTTTCTGCATACATCAACAGCATCTAGAACTAAGTTACCACAGCTTGGTGTGCAACACATCTCTATTTTGGGCTTCATTGGTCTCCCCTGAGTGCTTTCTTCAGTTCATCCTTCTACGTCCACAAAATGCAGGAGCAGGAATTTCCTACTCTTCAGTAGGTGTCAAATCACATACCCTGCAATTCTGCCCTGCTCACCTACAAAACATTTGCTTCAGACTCTCCCAAGCACGTAACACACTGCCAGCTGGCTCTGCAGGTCAGTAATTCCTCATGCAAAAGGAAAGCCTGCTTTTGGACAGCTGGGTTCACGTATGTCTTATGGATTGGTTCTCAGTGCATTTCACAAAAACCCAAGAACCTTACTTTACACATATTGATTTTTAGCCTCCACAACACAAGAGAAACATGAGCTATGATATCTTCAGCTACCGGCAGACCTACTGCCCTTATTTTTAAGCTTATGAAAAGTACCGCTCTGCATAAGCTGCTGCAATTTAATTGCAAAAACAAAGCAACAGGAAACATTTATTTTCAGTATCTGATCTCACTCACCAATAGAGACAACACTTAACACCGTTCCCCCACGTTACAGCTGAGGAATTTTTCTTTGATTTTTCTCTTCAGACATCAGTGAGGTGATGACCATAACTTGAGTTTATGGCAGAAGAAAGGTTTCAGCCCATTCAGGCGATTAGCAGTCTTTCAATGACTGCTGAAAGTCTCCTGTACGTACAACAGACTACAGGTTACCATCTAACATCCACACAAGATTGTAATCTTGGGTTGGCCAGATTCAATCCTCATGATAAAAGAAACAGAATTAGATATAAGTAACAGTTAAATCTCCTTCTTTGTATTATTCCCTTCAAAACATTGCATTCTAAGTCTGATACATTTTCATGTACTCTGATTTAAACCTTAAAACAAAACCCTGAATGTAAGCAAAGAAGATGCTCACTTATTTGGGCAATTTTTGCTTTCTTCATAGCATCCTGCCTAATTGAAAGTCCGAATGCTGGTAAGATGCAGTTCTTACAAATGTCATTACTCCGGCAGAATTGACACTCTGACCTTCAACTCTCATTTCTTTGCTTCAGATATGCCCATGTTTTGATGAATTCAGGGGAAATCTGCACTGCTGCTTTCCAAAAGAAATAAAAAGGGAAAGTCATCCATTTTAATGACTACACAGAATGAGATTCAACTGAAAGCAACTATATTAGGCTAGTTCTCCTTCAAATGCTTTAAGAAAGAGGTTTCTTTCATGGTGACGGAAGGGAAGGGAAGGGAAGGGAAGGGAAGGGAAGGGAAGGGAAGGGAAGGGAAGGGAAGGGAAGGGAAGGGAAGGGAAGGGAAGGGAAGGGAAGGGAAGGGAAGGGAAGGGAAGGGAAGGGAAGGGAAGGGAAGGGAAGGGAAGGGAAGGGAAGGGAAGGGAAGGGAAGGGAAGGGAAGGGAAGGGAAGGGAAGGGAAGGGAAGGGAAGGGAAGGGAAAACCTAAACAAATGACAAATCAGTTCTTCACAGATTCAAGAGCAGATGCCACCATTTCACTATGTGGTTTGAAACTGTTTTTCACTTTTCGGGAAAACAAAAGATTCCTTATTAATTTAGGGACAATGAGATGCAAGTAAGTGTTGCCTCATTTTTGGTTGTGGATGCCCCATCCCTGGAGGCATTCAAGGCTAGGCTGGATGTGGCTCTGGGCAGCCTGGGCTGCTGGTTGGTGACCCTGCACATAGCAGAGGGTTGGAACTGGATGAGCACTGTGGTCCTTTTCAACCCAGGCCATTCTATGATTCTGTGATTTTCAGAATTTCAGTTGAAGTTGATTTTTTTGCTGTGAAACAAACATTTTCTTCTAAGCTAATGCTGCAAAAGTTGTGGGAACAGATAACACAGACTTGCCTGCAACCTTGAAGATCCTTACTCCTTCCAAAGAGACAAATAGTGGGGAAAAAAGAACATGAAGACTCTGGGGAGTCAGATGAGGAAAATAGCAAAAATTTTCCTGAAGAAATTAACACTTACTATGCTCTGACAAGGACGAACTAGAGAAAAAGGTATTTATTTTATAGCTGCAGTAAGAATTTCAAAGGCTTTGGGGAAATAAAACAATATAGGAATTAATAAAACAAATTCCTGCAGGTCAGCATCACTTAACAGAGTAATGATTTGGTTTTCTACTTACTGTTCTTGAACTATCTACCTAAATTATTGTGTCTCTAAAGCATTAGAAAAATACAAACACTAAGATAACTGTGGCTAAAACTCAAGAAAACCCCCGTTGCTCTCAGATTTGTGAAGAAGGTTGTTTTTATTCAAGATGGCCTAAAAGGTGAAATTAAAAAATGAGGAGGAGGAAGTGCAACGTCTTCCAATGTTATTTTTTTTCCTCGCTGCGCATTACATTTGGAAAATCAGAGAAGTTATCATCTTTCACATCATCTAAGCCTACTTCACATGGCTTCCCTTTCATCACTGAAGATAACCTATTGCTTGGATACGAGAGATCAGCGCTGTTAGAGCAGCAGCAGCGAATAAGTCTTTCTCAGAACTCCATGAATATATCTATCCCCACATGGAACAGCCAGTTCTTGAGGGAGTAAATACGATTCATCCCTTCAACAGGTATGAAAAAGAAGAGGCCAAATAATCATCCCTTGAATACTAGTTACGTTGTGTTGAAAGCTGGACCTGCCAAGACCTGAAGGTACAGAGATGACCCCAGGATGCTTCTACTGAGTGTAGGGAGAACTTCCCTGTAATCTAAACGTTCTGTCACGTGTCTGCCTTATGCATGTTGCTTTTACATAAAATCTGCAGTATCCAGAGCCCTGAGTGGGAGCAAAGACCCAGAGATTGCTAAGAATCACCTGAGAAAATGATTCCTGTTTCTCATGGACTTGACCAGACTAGTATTAGCTCTGTTGATGCTAGCACATCTGTCAGATGAGAGCTTAGGCAGTGCAACAGAGGACAAATACGCACTGAATCTACACAGCCCACCAAAAGGTCAGGAGTTGGCAAAAGAAATACTGGCAGCTTTCACCACTGCCAATGCTCACACGCATTGTGTGCACAGTTTGAACCTGTGTACTCTGCCCTTGGCACAAAAGCTGGTGTATCAGCAGTGTATTCCAGGAAAGGAATGTCCCTGAAGCTCTTCTATTTTCCATGAACTCCCTCCTAAGGACTGGATGTAAGTGTCTTAAAATTCGTCACTCTACTTTCTTCTTTGCTCTTCTCACTGTCCCCTATTCATCTTTCTGTATTCAAAGAGCATACAGTCAAAAAGTAAAGTGTGATGTGCATAAGGGTCACACACAGTAAGTACAGCTATCACTCTCTTTCACTGTACCAATAAATAAATAAGTGGGACAAAAAGGCAGAGAGAAAAACAGGATTAGCATCACGTCTACGTTACCAGAATACTTTAAGAAAGTTAAAGATCAAGTCTGCTTTAAGGTTGACTGAAGGTATTTGTAAAACTCATTGTTATACATAGTGATCTTACAAAACACACTGCTACCCCCTGTATCTAATCAAGCCTTTCCGAAGGCAGCATCTTTCCTTCAGAGTTTTTCGTGTCTAGCCCATATAAACGATATATATTCCTTTAAGTGGCAATGATTTCTGAATTATACATTTCCGACTGATTTATGTTCTCAGCAGTGTATAAAAACTTGACAGGAAGCTTTGAATTGATGAGGATTCCTACCTTGCTTGCACCGTCTTTAAAAGAACGAAAAAAAGCCCACAGTATAAAGACGCCTATTTGTTTGAATTCCTTACACAGAACCCAACTTTTAAGAGACTGCAAGGATTGAGCAATGCCAGTGGTGAGAGGACATTCAGTATAAGGTAACACTAGTGGGAAGCAAACGCTGAAGCAAAAGATCTGCAGAGGCTGCTCTCAATGGCCAGTGCTGTACCTGAAATCACTGATTTCCAATGTTACCAATGCAACATGAAGAACTAGGACATCTCTTCTGAGAACAGGTACACAGAAGTCAGATTAACCATCACTGCTAAGAAAGGCAATTTTGTCATTCAATCGCGTATTAAGATAATTAAATACTAAAATTATCAAAAAAACCCACTTCAGTTAGGGAATAATATTTTCTTTTTTAGGAAAGATGCTTTCTGAAGGTTTTCCACAACCATTGTTTTTCAGCATTAGTGGCACCTGCAGCCAAAGACAAACAGTCAAAGTTCCTTGCGATGACTCAGACACAGCAACTTATCTTCTCCGAGCTAATTAAAGGGTTTTTCCTCTGAGCTGAAGCTATCTAATCATGCAAGTATTCCCCCATTATTAGAGAGGACTCTCTGGAATTAATTTTTCAGCATGATGCAGACTGAATTTAGTACCTGACTTTTTAATTATACAAGTTAGATGCAAATCTTCCTAAATTTTATGCAAACGTGGAAAAGAAAAAAGCTAGGAGACTAACACAATCACAGGCATGGTCCTATAACCAAGTACTTAGCCACAAACACTCAAGGATCTCTGAAGATCCAGATAATCTATGAGGCACATCTCATACATCACTGCAAATAATAAATTCTGATGTATTTACAGAGTTACAGACCTAAATAGCAAATATTTCCATTCCCACACAACAGGTCAGATCCTGCAGCAGACTAAGGATAAGGAACTCCAGCGATGGTATGGAAGGAAACGCTCACCCCAGTGCTCCCAAGAAACTTGGCTGCTACCCATCACCAGAAAACACTTGCAGAAGTCATTTCAGACTGTTCCATTCCCATTACTTCAGTTCAAGCAAGAAAGGGGATAAATGATAGTCAGAGAAGTCAAAAGGACAGAAGAGGGGGGAGAGGATCACGGAAGAGGTTACAATAGCCAAAACATTGAGAATTTCAGTTATAATCTGAGCTCCATTTTTCTGTACTCACAGACACATAAAGTGTACGAATAATGAAGGAAACGCAAAGCAGAAGCAAAGACAACGGGATTTTCTAAGGCTATGTGAGACTTCTGGTATGATTTTTAGTTGCTCCTTTTTCCTTACTTGTTCTGAGCTTCTGAAGTAACACCTCCTCTCAGCTCTGGCCTCAGGCTTAGCCTAGCAAGATTTCAAAAGTCTTCTGTGCTTCCCAGGTCAGCTTCAAACCTGCCTCTGTTTTAAAATGAGGAGAGCACTGGAGCGCATGTGGTCAGGGATAAAACTGGTAGCTATCTCCTGGAATAACCGGTGCTTCTTGTTCCAGCGTGACACGAAGACTAACATCCCATCATCCAGTGAGACAGATGCACAAGACTAACACCAGGGAGCAGCTCTGGGAGAGAGAAACTTGGAAGCATTCAGCTTGCTGCATTTCTTTCCTAAGCTACTAAAGAATTGTGCTTTGTGCTGGAAAACAAAGATCTAACTCACTGATATGAAGTGAAAACACTTCCTTTGTGTTGCACGCCTCTTGCACTCACTGTATGATACATCACCCACCAATCAAACAAGTTAGGTGATACAGCCCTTGTAAATCATCAGCCCACGTCCTCGGCTGCCATATTCAGTCTCACCTTCAATAACACATCCTCTGGTTCATGTCATTATGCTCTTCTCTTTAAGATCTTCTTCCCTTTGCAAAGTAATCAACCCATTCACACTGCCACGCCAGCCTGTCATTAAAGACCCACAAGAGCAAGGAACACCACGTGGCAGTACGCTCCTCCATCTTGGTATCTGTGTAATTACTGAGGCCGATAGCAGGATATTATTCCAACAAGTGCAGCAGGTTTCTTAAAAAAGCATTGAGATTTCTCACTCTTTTGTTATCCGTAAGTGAACTTCAACTGAGAAATTTTGTTTTTTCAAAAGACGACCGTAATCCAAATGATTAACCAGCTCAAAGTCTGCACGCATCTGACACTGCTAAAAACACAAAGACTGCATACCCTGACTTTCTATCAGCCATGCCTGATTAGATCTGTATATCATTTCTGCAGCTTTATCCTCAAGCTTTTTTAGCCTTAGCAGAAGGAGCAATTGTAAAGGGTAAAAAATCTTTCAAAGAGATCTTTTAATTTCCTTTTTAATCATCATAATAAACAGAGTATGTCTTATTTTGCTTAGCTGAATTAGGTAAAATGTTCTAAAACAATGTTGGCTGATACCAGTGAGGATAGCGGCACATCCTCTATCCGTTTCAAAGCTCTTTGCACATCTTTCTGGAGACACTGGCCATTCCTGGAAATAAAAACTGCAAGGAATCAAAGCTTAGGTTGCAGAGGACATTCTGCTTGAAAAGTTTTTATTTTCTCCAGGAGAAAGGAGAAAGGCCAGTCTCTAGGGGCTGAAGCCGTTTCCCATCTCTTCCTCTCAGGAAGGAGATGGTGATCAGCAGGCTGCTCCCAACCATTTCTGCACCTCCTGCTGCACAGCAGCTCTATGCAGCAGCAGCACTGCCATGCCACCAGCTGGATAACCTGCCAAGGGATACAAACGCAGCACAGAGGAGTTCAAGCTCTGACAATGACTGTGATGCTCCTTTTACTTGGTATCACAAGTAACCAAAACCAAAACACTGTATGCAAGATGCCTTTTAGTGCAGCTGCACTGCCTCAGCAAACCAGCCAGAGTGCTGGCTGGAAAAGCATGCTGCATTTGCCACTGATGAAAAATCATTTGCTAGGTGAGGTCTGGGGGAGAAGAAGCAAGACACGACCTCCTGCTCTGCGCAGATTTAGACCTGAAATTGCTCCCATGTGTTCACAGCACTGTTGTCCTGACAGATCAACAGACCACGAAACCTTCCCCACTGCCCTAAACTGGGCAAAGAAGTTACGTGGATGGATGAGGCAGCAATGCTTTATTTTAAGGAGCTACAGCCTTCCGATCTGCTCTAACGCTGATATGAAGAGAGAAAAAAGGCAGTCAGAACAGACAATCAACGTGGTCCCATCCACGTGGTGGATAAGAGCTTCCTTATAGGGATGTAATGAAAACAAAATTGAGATTAAGGGGGGAGAGGATAGGAAAATGGAATATAATGCAAGCACAGAACTCCGGGGTGGAAAGTGGTTGTTTAATAAGCATCAGGAATTTAACAAGCTCTAGAATTGTGTTTCATTAGAAGGCGTTCCCTACAACTTGTAGATGAGAAACAGAGACCATCCTAAGGGAAGTGCCAAGCATCAGGGTATGGGCAACACTGGCTGCAGAACTGAACCTAACTTTGGGGATGACTGCAGAAGAGAACTGGAGTTTTCACAAAGACGATCCAAGGGGTCTCACCCTCCCACAACCAAGCCTTGAAACCCGGATCAGAATTTTCTTTCAGCAAAAGAACATCAATTTAGTTATGCCCAACATCAGTAGATTCCCCCACGTGCACAGTCCCCTTTCCACATCCTGTTAAACAGGCACCTAAATGTTCATAGTCACAACACCACCTTGCTTGAAGTAGGTTATGTTTAGTGCTGTCTCTTAGGTTAAATTTCTCCTTGTCTGAAAGTTAGAAAACACATCATTGCTCACAGAGGGACTCGGTACTCTTTTTCACTGAAGGCAAAAGCACCAAAAATAAACAGAACAATTAAGTAACCGTTAATGGGAACAGTTTCCATTAAGACACTATCTAGAGGGTAATGCATGCATTCATTTAAAAACAAGAACAAAAACTTGGAACAGAAATGAATGCAGTATAAAAATTATTTAGTGAAACTTTTTAGCAGAAGTGATTACAGTAGTAATTCCACTGATAATCAGCAACGTATGGGGAAAGTTTCTGTATGATGTATAAGAACTGCTCTCATGGATAATTTTGTGGACAAGGCTGCAATTTAATCCAGCTTAAAATCCAACACGTACAACTGAAAAATAAATGCATTTAATTGTAATATTCTTCTGTACCAGTATAGATCAAGGAATAATTGGTCAGGAAGGAGTTGTGTAAAATAAGACCTAATTTCTACAGAAGATCCACAGTCCAACAAATAGTTTTATTTCAAGAACATTCTATCCCAATCATGTGATTAAACTTTTAGTGCCAACTCATTACTCCTAACGGAAAGATTACAAACAACACAAGGCAAACAATAAAGCCTGTGATACAACAACCACCCAACAGCCACGTTTCAGCATCAAAGCCAAACATCGAGGATTTGAAATTCTAGCACAAAAAATTCTTGAACGTGACTGCCAATTTTTAATGTCATCATCATAACACACACCAGAATCATAGAATCATGGAATTGCTCAGGTCGGAAAAGACCTTAAAGATCATCAAGTCCAACCTCAACCTAACCATACTACCCAACTCTAACAACCCTCTGCTAAATCGTGTCCCTGAGCACCACATCCAAATGGTTTTAAACACATCCAGAGATAAATCTTAACTGGGATTACTATCATCGCAGCTGCTAAATCTAGGATCATGAAATTCCAAAACAGGAAAAGGAAATTAAACAAGAAAGAAGTAAAATTATTATTGCACTTAGTTTGCACGTGTACTAAGTACAAAAAACAATCTACACGTTTTCTATGTGCATTTGGAAATGACTATCAAAGCAGTGAAGGTGATTCTTAGTGCATACATGATGTTACAATATACGTACAAATAACGTACCATATGTGTACAAATAAGGTCAAAATGCCAAACCCTGAGAAGTAATGTCAAAAAATGGCCAATTCTGCAACCTTAATTTAGCCCCTTTGGGCAACACTTTGGGTTTTCTGTGATACAATGTGTGGCTGCATAGATTTTCTATGGGATCTCTTCCCTGACAATTTTAGTGGCTGTACAAGGCCAGGTTACCAACAAGCCTAATCTATTTTCTCCTTTAGAGTGCAACTATAGATTTAGAACACTGAGAAACTGCCATTGAGAATTACACACTGAGCTCTGCTGTGATGCTCACTGACAGCACAGCAGCAACAGCTTGGAGAAATCTGAACAGACCTTACCAAGACATGAGGAGCAGCTTTCCTCCCTGGACAGACCAGAAGCAGAGCACAGAGGAACAATAAGGTGCAAAAAGAGCAGCAAGATTTCCTCTTCCACACTTAATTATGTGTGTGCCAGTTTTCAAAGTAGTAATTGTAGCATGCTAAATTGAATCACTTGTCTGTGCTTCTACAACTCAAGAGCTATGGAATGCAGAAACAAAAATAACTGCGTGTAGTACGGTTAGGCAAGCCACCCACCTTCAGTGAAATGGAATCTGCAATACAGGAGGTAAGAGAAAATCTATTTTTTGTGTGTGTGGCACTTGGGAGCTTTGAAGGACACGTAAGATCAGCTGTATCATGTAAGGGATTGTCTTTTATGTGTTTATTTATTTAAATCAATCACTTGTTTGATGGCAGGCTGCTGCATTGAGCTCAGAAGCTCACTTGCTCCCTGCGCTGCCAACAGCAATGGGCTTGTTGCCACTGAGTGAAGAACACTGTCTTGCAGAAGCATCAAAAGCATCAGACGTGCTTTTTGTGAAATATACCTGCGAGCTTTTCGTGCCAGAAGAAAGTTGAAAACTTTGTGACACCGGGAGTTCATGTAAGTGTGTTTTGCTTTGACGCATTTCAAGCATGTGTTAAAAAATAGATTATTATAGTGTGCTGAAAACTACCTTTGGCTGTTACTTGGTGATGCTGAGTTCCACAAACAGATGACTAGCTAGCCTAGAAATGTCTCGTTAGTCCTACGGAGCGCTTTCTTTCAGCTAATGACAGGCAGTGTAGAAACACACAAATAATGTAAGAATGAAAAAAGTTCACTGCGAGTCAAGTCAGCAGAGGATCAATCTAACATGCCTGGCAGTAACTTCAAGCATTGAGTCAGAAAGTGCTACTTGTATCACAACTGACTGCTCTCACCATGAATTCCTTAAATCCATTATTTACCAGTTGTGAGCAAGGGACGAGTCCAGAGAAGAGGAGAACGCTAAGATTAGCAGCAAGTTCTGGTTAAGCAAGAGTTCACAGATATTTGCACTCAGTGAAAAACAACAACAACAACTAAAACCCAAATCTGCCTGATCCAAATCACAGACTCATAGAACTATTCAGGTTGGAAAAGACCTTCAAGATCAAGACCAACCTCAGCCTAACCATACTACCCAAATAACAACACATGACAGGAATTTATCAGCTCATTTTTCAACTTCGCCAACTGCTTACAGATGTGAGCCTCTTTATAAAGCTTTTTTCCATTACCAGCTTTTCTACTTCCTTTTGCAAAGTCTGTTTTCCCATTATTGGGTTGAGCTAGAGGACTGCAACACATGAGGTTTCATCCAGAATGCGATGCCTTGTCCTGCCAACATACTGGAAATTAATCTTGTCTGAGCGCACAGCAGGCAAGGTATACAGAGTTAGGTAGAGAACAACATTGTTTAACGAGAGCAGACAGGTCATCTGGTCATCTTACATCTGGCAAAATGAAGGCCAAGCAAAGATCCTGCTATGCTCTACACACAGCAGGTGTATGAAGGGCAAACTTAAGCTAAGCCAAGTGAAATTTGTTGGCACAGGAATAAACGTGTCTAAGAGAGCCGGGTTTGAAGCAGTACCTTCAGAACAGCCTCGCTGTAGGAGGCACAGAAACAAAACGACCTACTCAACACAGGAGCACAATGATTAATGAGCTGAAGGATCGTCCGGCGTGGAGAGCTGCCAGGGCAGCTTCCCAACGGCCTCCACAACCCAGCACCTTCTGCTGGAGCCAAGCCTACCAAGGCTGTGAAAGGCCATTAATGCACTGCCATGGCACATCGAGGCAACGTGCAGCAGTACCAGCACGTGCAGTGTGCTATGGCAAATGCTTTCTGCCTGCAATGGCAGAACGAGCACGGCGGTCCAACAGCTGAGCAATGCTAATGCCCCGGCATACGAAGCTCTTGTGCAGACACAACAAGCACCACGTTCAGCCTTTCCACTTCTGAATCCTCACTATTTAAATAAATAAGGCCTGTAAAACAGCCTGTTCAGGTGCTCTTCTAAGTATTAGTATACATGTACAAAAAAAAAAAAAAGCCCAGAACTTTGGATATGCGCTCTATCCTTCCATTTGACATAGATCTGCGCTCTTAAAGAGATGATCTGCCTCTCTCTTCATTCTTTTAGCAATAATACTATCTTATTCCTGGCATCTAAGTTGTACGTTGATGGTCAAACAGCCCAACTCTGTATTCTCAGAACAGAGTTATCAACTGTCAGACAAAAGAGGATAAATCTATCTCCGTTCCCCACACAATACCTTCACTCAAGGAGAAACCTGAAGAAATCTATCAATCGTACTCACCCAAGGCTAGTAAATGCAAAACATTTCATTACAGAGGAAATCCAAAGAGCCAGCCCCAAGAGCTTTCTCCACTGCAACGGCATTTGAGGTAACAAGACAACAAGAATGCGAAGGTTTGTTGCTATAAATCCAAATAAAGCACTCACATTTGTGCTGGAGCAGTGTCCAACCCAGTGAGTTCAGTCTGACTGCCAGCTCTACGGTTTGCCTCCCAGTGGCAGTGTGCTCAAGGAAGAGATTAGAGGAAAAAAAAGAGAGCATATTCTCTTGACAGAATATGCAGATATTTACTGGCTCTAAGAGAACTTAAGAGTACATCAAAAGCAAGAGATCACTAAAAGCTAGAGGCTCATTCTAAGACGTGCAGTCTGAGACTGCTTCGGTGACAATATGATCCACCAGTGTCAGTGCAATAGCATTAATTTGCATTACGACCTCAGAGCGACTCAAGAGTCAAATCTCTATGTGATCCATTCAAGTAAAACAAAATGTAGAGTCTGGTCTAATTAGAACAAGTGAGGACTAAATCAGGATAAATGTCAGAGGCACTAGTTTGGAGTGAAGCAGGAATACACACAGAAAGAAGCACAAAAGCATTACAGTATGGTATAATGATAAAGACACAAAGATGAATAATCTGTTCATCAAGAGAGAAGGAAGAAACTTTTGAGACAAAATCTCTGTAAAAGAGTTTGTCCAGGTGTCACTTCAATTTCAGAATATTTCAGAACTTAGCTACTGCAGCAAACTTATTCCCCCCAAAACACCATTATATCTTTTCATTTTCAATACTGCCAATTATTTTTCTTCTAGTAGCTTTAGTAAGCTATAAATTCCTTTCCTACTCGCTGACCATTTGGATTCTTCCAAAGCTCATACTTCTCACCAGGAAACAGATAAGGGTAAAGGTACTGTGATTGTACCTTCAATACTATGATTGTACCTTCAATACTATGATTGTACCTTCAAAATCTTGCTCACTGCAAAAGCCACCCAGTGTCCAAAGCACATTTTGGTGGAAATGAAGCTTAGTCAGGTTCTCGGTGTTAAAGAACAGTGTCTTATAATTTAGATCATGGTAGCAATACTAGCATGCTTTTTTTTTGTATTTTTGATTTAATTTTTACTGTGAAGACGTAAAACAATCCTACATTTTCCTCCTTTTTTAGAGGATGAGGCAGGTGATGTCTTCCTGCTTTATTAAAAAATTTATTCTAAGTATGGAGCTCCTTCAGGATACAGATCAAGGAAAAAGGAAAATAAGCACTGACTCAGCTCCTGAATTACAGTTACTGCAACCAGTTCTAAGAGGCAGCACAGAGGGAGGTAGCATTTGTTTCCAGCCCTCTCAGGAAGTCATGTAAGCACAGAATCGACTAATTAACGTTAACATTCATTTCCATGCCAAAGCAGCAATAGCTTCCATTCATATATGCACTGACAGAACTTCAGTGGCAGAAAATACCATTAGTATACAGTAAAAACTGCTGTGTACACATCTTTAGTACCTGCTCTGAATATTCAGGAGAGCAGACGGAGGCAACAAAGCTCACTCAAGGTAGCTGCAACTCTAAAATCCATGTGGCAATTTCCAAGAACAGGAACATTACGTCTCCAGATCATGTTGGAGCAGCAGCATAACATAATGCTGTAGAATCCCAAACATTCTATGGCTAAAGCAGGCTTTTCCATGAGTTTGTTTACTTGCTTACTGAGAGTACAGTTTTATCTTTGCTTCAAAGCAGCAAAATGAGCTTTTATTTAGTGGGAAATGCCCTTGTAAGACCAAGCAGTCTACGATCAGAATACAGCACAAGACTAAAGGTTAAGAAGCATCATCAACTATCAAGTCGAAAAAGGAGCTGTTAATTGGTGTTCTCTTTCAGAATTTTCAGAGTCTGTAACATTGCATTGAAAATGTTTACTAAAAAGAAATGAAAGATCTGGCAGGAGCTGCTGGCTGCAGGCCAACGTGGCCGGATGCTGTTTGGGAGAAAACCTGCTGGCGTGCCTGACAGCCATCACTGCCTAGCAGGGCTTCTCTCCTGAGCAGTTCCTTGACAGAAATATTTCAGTCACGTTTTATTAACTTTCTGTTAATAAACACTTATTGCTTTCAGAACTGTTATAACACTCTAGGTGGCATAATACTGCGACAACCACTTCTAGAGTTGCCAGAAAATGCATGGGGATTTGTGGACCACTGATGCAGGGTACCTAAGATGTGACTATTGAAAGCAAACATACAGCAATCCTGTGACCTTCTGGGGCAACACACTGACCAATTTGCCTGTGGAGCCTATGGAGAATGGCTTTCAGCCTGTGGAATTCTTACTTTGCATTAAGAAATGTTTTGCTGTAACAACAACGCTTCATGATGTTTTTCTATGCTTCCTCTAACAGCAGCGTGAGACTTAGAATAATTTTAAATACACACCTATATAAAATACATATCACTGGTTTTAAATTATATACATACAAGATACACATCTTTGCCTTAGAAGGTGACTGCAATAGACATTTTAAAAAAGCCTTGGATGTGAAATGCAAACAATCTTAGTTTGGCAAAGTGGGGTGGGAGAGGGTTCTTCCAACCACTTCATTTATTGATTTATTTATTTTAACTTTGCAATGTATATTTTTAATTATTCAAAATTGGCAATAATATCCATGCCTACTCAAACCAACTCTAAGCAAAGCCTATGCGTTTGTGTCCCATTCATTAGCAACTGCATTTTTACAACCTCCTCCACAGTTCTGCAGCATTAAGAGCAAGGTAAAAATTACATCGCAGCTGTAAAGCATGAATTCTGTGTCCCTGAAAGCAGTAGTGGACTCCACGAGATTTCCCACCTTCTAAATATGCTACAAGTAGATTGTCATTTGCATGTTCTCATGAATGTCCATTTTAGTCAAGAGGGTTATAAAACGTACAGTCTCTGTTTCCCAATATTTAAACAGCTAATTAAAAAACCTCTGCAAGCTCTCATTTTTATTTCAGAACAAAGATACAGGGCAAGCACGATGTCATTCAGAGGTAGAGACAAAAATTCAATTTTACAGCCCTGAGGAAACAATTTTTTTTTTTTGTTCTTAACCCCAGAGAAAGAACAGCCAGTTCAGGGCTAAAACTTTTCACAGAGGCTTAGGCTTGAATTTCTCATGGCAAACCCTCCCACCCTCCTTACCCCTCTCTGCAGCCCCTCCTGAGCCCCACAGCTCTGCTGTCTTTGAGGGACAGCTGCTCCCAACATCTAAGCTGGCATTGTGCAACAAGCCTCTATTTCTTAAGCACAGCTGTGTTTTCTTGAGAAAAGGTGCCTTCAGGAGATGTTGGGAAACCACACCAAGGTTAGAGAAGCAAATTGGCTGGGACACCTCCAGCACAAACTACACTTCTGCATCGTGGAAATCAAGAGTTACATAAACTGCATGCAAAAGCACATCTCAGCCCTACTAACATTGAGCAAACACAGAAGAAATGCCCACCTCAGCAGTTACCAAGAATGATATATTGAAGTATTTGGATAAGGCAGTGGAGCAGAAAGTCATAAAATTCTATTAATGATTTTTGAGCTGCAGTGGAAACAACCACCATTAGACCCGAGTACAATACATCGTCCTTCTGGGAGTCCAGAAAACACACCATGCTTATACATTTATGAAGAACAGTGAGAAAGCTTCCAAGAAAGCTTCTCCTCCCTTAGCACTGAAGAACCCATTTCCTATGGAACTTTCATGTCTTTACATCCTGAGGATGCTCAGGATGCCAGCAGCATCTGGGTCACCTGCCATTCACCGAGCGAAAGGAAAGAAGCTTCTATATAATTCCAACTTCCTAGTTTCTAACACTCACATGGGATTAATTATGTATAATATTTAGAATATTGAAATTTAAATTCTGCACAGCTCTTGATTCTCACACTTGAGAGCACTAATGAATCATACTTTTATCCTGTCTGGCTTCTAAGCAGATGCAAAAACCAAAATCACACTAGAATTAAAACAAACCACAAACAGCAGTAAGTTGGAAAGAGATTGAAGTTACCTCAACATGCTTCATTCTACACTACATTGGCTGCTCCAGCAACTCAGTTTTCAAGTTCACATAGGAAACTTCACTCATTCACTACAATAAATGTTAAAAAAAAACAAAAAAAAAAACATAAAACAAAAAACAAAAGAATACTTATTTTCACCTCACAGGTTCATAGCTTTAAGGCCAATACATTCACAATTGGTAAAGGGGCCACGGCCATTTCTAAGTCAATACTGGCCTCTCTTCTTTCTCCCACTCAGATTTTTTCCTGAAAGGTGGAAACTGATCGGGGTAGGTTCTCTGTTCAACCTCTGCTGTATTTCCATATATTTGAGAAGAAACGTATGAGAGAAATAAATACTGAGTCATCTAAATTGTACTCAGAAGAGACGCCACAACTGAAAATCTCATGTTCACAAAGATGTTTTCATTTTAATTCACAATTTAATATCTTAAAAATTTGCCTCTTTCTACTATTCTTCAAACATATGCCTTCAATATATTCATTTCTACTTTCTACATAAGCTTGCCTTATCCACAAGGTATTCCTGCTTTATAACAAAAGATCAATTCCCAACTCCTGGCCTTGAAGACCAAGTCTACAAGCTTTGCCTTTTCTCCCACTGTTCTCATTACTGAGACCTATTTCTCTTGGAAATCCACATTCATCTTAGCTCTACACTCCTCACTGCAGCCAATTAGCATTACAAAGAACCCAGAGTGTAATGCTCACACATTGAAAGACTTGAAAAGTTGTAGGTTTCATTTCATTACACTATTTTCTTTAACGTGATTGCCCAGATCCGTTTATAATAGAACACGGCTGTACAAATGAGAATGACTGGATGTATTTAATCTTATATTTACCAATCCAACTATGTCTCATTACTTCATTACAAACGGTTGATCCTAGTGATATACAGAAAGGAGAAAGTTGGTCAGAAAATAATTTTGAGAGAAAAAACACAGTATTTAGACAGCTTTTATTTCTACACTCTTTCTAGACAAGCTCCTCTACTATTAAAGTACTTCCAGGACTCTTCTTCCTGTCACTGTGCCTCTCCACAAAGGACCTTCCAGTGGAATTAAACTTACAAGAAAATTAAGTTAGTTATGTACTTCTCCATCTTGGAAGCAGTGACTCGTGCAGGGTCCTTAGGTTCGACACACAACTCTCTTGTCAAGCACACTTCATCTTCCCGTATTAAAATAAATCAGTAAAAAGTAGGGTCCTTATGATAAGAAGTAGTCGTTACCTGCTACTTACCCTGCAAATCATATTTCCAAGGACATCTGAAGGCAACTGTACTTCTGTGCAAAGCTAAGGAAAATACAGGCGAGAAAGATGCTGAAAGAAAGAGACTGAAAGGATCAACTTGGTACACAAGAGCTTTTCTTTAGGAATGACTTTAAAAGTGCCCTACTGAAACCTGAGCACATTCCTCCCTCTCTGTGCCACATTAGGAAAGTATGGAGAAGGAAAGAGCAGGGAAGAAAAGCAATGTGCAGTAGACCTAATGCAAGCTAATGAATAATTATTCTCTTCTTATTTGTATTGGTCCCTACAGTCATCTTTCAATTTACATGACCAAAAAGAGCAGTATGTAAGGACTATTTGGAACATGATAAAAAATTGTTATTCTCAAAACTCTAATTTATAAATTTCATGGACAGTTAATCTGAGTTAGAAGCTTCTTTCAAAACCAAAGAGTTTCTGTTTACAGTTGAGCAAAATGTGAGCATAAACATAAAAGAAAATAGAAAAATAAATTGAAAGATCTCCACTTAAACCTTGTCAACATTTGCACAGGCCTGCCTATCAGCACACACTATTTTATATTCATAAATCTTTGCCAAGTGACAAAAATACTTACCAGAAATAGAATTCATGAAGAAAATGCTTTTTTATCTCTTAAGCAAAATTTAACCCACAAATCAGGTATCAAGCTGCTGACCCAACAGTACTCACATATCACGACCAAGGAATCAATTTAATCTTTAGGTAGTTCTTGCATGACAATCATCTTTCCATTGCAAAAGCTTTGAAGCATTGAACCCTATGAAGGGGTTCTGGATCAGAGTAGAAAGCTCAATGGATAGAAAAAGTATTTCTTATATTACTGATTGAAGCATACATTGTTTCCTTATTTTAAGCAATGAACACTCAGCATCACTAGCACATTGGAGTTTTCTGCATTTCTTGTTCACCAGATGCACCAACTCGGTGCTGACAATCACATTGACAAAACAATATTAATTCCAGTACAAGTATTCAGAAGTATTAGCAGACACACAACATCCACATGCTATCTGAGCAGAATGCCAATATTACAACTAATTCATCGGCCAGAAGAAGCCTGCATAGAATTTATCTTTTTCTTTGTGCCTTAAGATCATCTAGCCCAAGACACTTGAATGCAGTCAGTGTAATCAAAAACTTGGTCTGAAAATATCCAAAAATGGCATTTCCTCAGCCTCTGTAGAAAAAAATATATATCTTTACAGCTACTAGGCATTTCTCAAATTCTAGCTCGTGTCTTTTCTAAAGAGAGAAGAGCCTGGCCCACCTTCCCTATGTTCCACCACTCATTCTTTGAAGACTATTTGTACAGTGATGCATATAAAAGGGGCTCATGTTCCCAACCTGCTTAGATAAGTGTATTTTATTGCACTGATGACCAGAGAAAAAGAATCGGCTGGAATACAACACTGAAATTTTCTGAGCACCATTCGTTCATTTCTATTTCAACATGATTTGTGTTCTGTGTCTGCTTTGAGGAGAAGTGCTCCTATAAGACAGAGAAGAACAAGGAACCTCTTAACTAAAATGACTAACACATCAACAAAAGAGGGAAAAAATGCAAAATGCTACAGGGATTACAAAAATCAATCCGAGTTAAATAATTCATTTACCGAAATGTCACAAAGTTTGCATCGCACAACTTAATTCACCCGTGTGCTACAGAACCTAACTATGATATCAGAATTCTTTTAAAGCTCGAGACACGTAGCCTCTGAATCTTAGAATAAGGCTTCATGTATTTCATATATCGCTTGTTTTATCACTTAAAAAAAAAAAAAAAAGATAATAAAGTAAAAGTCTTGCAAACAAATGCCATACTATCTACTGACTTTGAATCTTTTTACTGATCTACCCATGCACCACATAGACGCCCGTCATAAGCACAAAGTAAGAAACACCTGTTCTTTACCTAAAGGGAAAAGGCAAGGGAAGTTTTATAGATTATCTGGAAGGTTAATGGGTCTAAAGTGATTAACTGTGAAATGAACTGAGACGGTCACGGAAATAACTTTCAGGTTTTGCTGCTCAAGTCCCAATCCTTCTGCCTGCTTGTGGTAAATAAGGCCACGTGGTAGAGAAAGAAAGACGGACTTCTAGATTAAATGCCAATATGTATTAGTGAGGGTATAAAATTGATTGTGAATAGAAGTTTAAAACTCACCATCCTCATGTATTCTGTCCAAAGTAATAAGCGACCTCCTAGAAAAAATGCTTTTCAGATCAAATACAAAAAAGCAATTTTCAGGACCAGTAGCAAAAGGCAATTTGAAGGCAGAGACTCCTTGTGGAGAATGAACTACCCTTTTATTTTTAACGAGGCAATTCTGCTTCAGCATGGCTTTTCTTCACAACTGCCACTGCTGGGAACAGACTGTGGCTCTGACAGGCCCCTGACCATTTCAGACTTCACACACCAACTTCCAAAAGCACAGAGCAGCAATACCTGCCTTACCATTTTTCCCATTAACATAGGAGATATTCTGTTTTCAACATCTCTACCTTCCACTGAGTTGAGAATGACTCATAAAACCTCAACGAAGTAACATGAAGTCAAGGTAGCAAACCCATGCATTTAACCTCCTGAATTGTCGAATGCCAATAACAACTGACATTTCAGCCATCTCCCTGGCATTCAGCAACAGCTGAATTTTGATTATTGAGAATTTGTTCTCTCCCTCTCTCTAAAATGTTTAAATGATTGTACTCATTTGCACACAGTGGTGAAACTGAACATTTTAAGTTGAAAAACGGAGTATTTCCAGATACATACTTAGAAGATGCCAACAACACTAAGGTGAAAAGGACAACAGCAATCCAAAAATTCGTACCTCAGAAGAGCAGCAGCTTGGAAGAAGAGCTGTTACTTTTCCCTGAGTATATAATATGTCTCACAATGTAATCTGACAGCACAAGAAAAGTCAAGTTTCTTTCTCCTAATTTACTCAGGACCTTGAGAAAACGCGAGCATCTTTACACTGGTTTATCGAAACCAGTTTGGTGCTGCAGAAGACAAGAACAATTCCGTAGTTGTGCTGAGACAGGGAACAGAGAAGGCAGGGCAGCAGCTCATCCCACCCAGATGACTGCCACCATACAGTGGATGATGTGAACATCAAAAGCAGACCCAAAGTTCAACACGCACAACTTCTGGTATTATTTTCCCCACTGTGCTGCAGAAAGCATTGGTAATTCCCCTATAAATAAATACACAAACATAAATACACAAACATCTATAGTCAAATGTTTATAGCTGGGCTAGATCTTTGCAGTTATTCAGCAACCTACCTGGATCCTGATGAAGCACATATCCCAAATCAAGGACTCTAATTTGAAGGCATTACAGCACCAAATCATTAAGAGACGAACCTATTAGAAAACCCTTTCTGATTTTATGATCTGAGGAGCTGGTTTAGAAAAAAATCCTCAGTCCCTGAGAAGTGGAGAATTAAGAGGCAGCACTTGCAGTTAGTCCAAAAACAACCACTGCAGCAAGCTTATTTCCAGTTTAGTTCGGTACAACCTATGGGAAATGTGTGGCTCCCTCAGCACAAGTCAGCAGCCCTCAACTCCTCAGGCACACCCCTCCTTCCTCCACACAACCACTGGTTGAAACCCAGAGATTAGGGATCAGGGATGTATTTCATTCAACGGTTGTGGATGCCCCATCCCTGCAGGCATTCAAGGCCAGGCTGGATGTGGCTCTGGGCAGCCTGGTCTGCTGGCTGGAGACCCTGCACACAGCAGGGGGCTGAAACTAGATGAGCATTGTGGTCTTTTTCAACCTAGGCCATGCTGTGATTCTGCGATAATTTACACGCAGTATGGCAGTTAGCATTTCCAGTACATCCTGTGGTCTCCCTTGCCATTTAAGCTGTAGTGGATGCAGGATGGGGTTTATACTCATAGGGGTGTTCACAAAACAGGGTGTGATCTTAACTGCAAAACTAAACCAAAAATAACTAGGAGGGCAAATGGAGTCTATTAAAACACATGGAAAACAATAAAATAAAAATGAAAGCAGCACAGGAAAATTAAAAAGCATTTTGAAGCCCTACATAGCTGAGACACTGTTGTATGAGTTTGGTTCAGCCATTCTTATTCAGAAAGGTGTCATGTCAGCCTGTTCCTCCTTAAGCATTATGTGAAGCATAACAATGCTGCAAGGTACTGAAAGAACACTCGTCTCGTTTGGCAGACAAATTACGGTAAATTCAATTCCACTTCTTCCATTAGCACAGCACAAAGACACAGAAATTTTGTCTAAAATCCACCGAGACAGGAAACAGACAGCTAAATTGGGATTGCGAGGCTCTGAATGGCATATATGCTGCAGTAACTCCTGAAATTTATTTCCTAAGTGAAGCAATTAGTGAAGTAAAAGATAAACACAGTCATTTGGGTCCAAGTGACTACTCTGCAGTTATTTTCAGTCGTGCACTGACGTTGTACCCAGTTTCTGATTCCATGGGGATCTGATATCACTCGGAAATACATCACATCTGTAAGCATACATCTGCACGTGCACAGTGTACAGAAGATTTGTTGCATGCTAGTTAAACCAGCCCTGTTCAAACTACTTCTTCACTAAGATCCAGCCTTGACAGGGTATTTATGTAGGTAATTACGCTACCAATGCATCCCACGTCAGTTATTTTTTCATCACTAATGTTTTTATGATAGGAAGTTGGATACCTGCTACACATTACCATGATTTTAAGTGAGCTTCTGCTAAAGATAACAGTCTCCCAACTCAAGCCCTTGTTTTCCTTTTGCCGAGACGAGGCAATATGTTTTGCATCACAAACCAAGGAGTATCAGCACCTGGGCTGCTGACAAGGAGCAGCGAGCTCATTGCAGCAGCCATAAGCTTTCACCAAGCACCTCGTGCTTTGTCTTTACCAGCTGCATCTTCAGAGACAGGTGCAGGGACACACATTCAGATAGGCACTGCACTCAGCTCCACCTCGCACTCTGACTCGAGCAAAATGCCAGTGAACAAATTGAAAATATGATTTACCGAGTCATTTCCCATTTCCACACTGACAGCGTAACTCGTGCTCTTAGAGAACACCTGAAAGATCACCAACATTTTGCCTTCCATTTCAACATTTCGTTATCAGCCCGAAGTAAAAAAGTCATAAAAAAAAAAAAAAAAAAGAAATTAAATTTTCCTTCTGATTAGAAGGGGCTCCTCCTAAGCTTGCTGTCTGTGTGTGCCACACACTGATTTCAGCTTGTTTTGCAAAGCTCTCCAAAAGGCCTGGGGGTGGGAAAAAAGATTATAAAACATTATGAAACCAAAAATCCTTCTTGTGTTAAGTTAGTCATCTGCAGGGTAAAATGACACAGCTTAAGGGCTCCCCACACATATGGCATAATAAATACGAACTGCAGATTACTTGTTAATATACATATATTTTATAACAGAATGGTCCTTTTTTATCTTGCCGTCACTTTACAAAGTCTTGGAACACGAAGATTTGAACAAATAAGACCTGTATTCTTATTTGCAAACATTCAAAACAATGTTTTCATTAAAAAAAAAAAAAAAAAAAAGTTACCAGAAGTCCACAATAGTAGAAATGAGTCTAGCAATTAAATTGATCCATTCAGATTCCAGAGCCTTGTCCTTGTGCCAAGAGAGCAAAGTCCTTATGAGAGCTAGGCGCAAACATCTTGGTACCAAGACACTCCTGTTTTATGCTACTATGCATTTCTAATCTGAAGAAAGGTATCAATAAATCAACTCAGGTACTCTTAACAAGGAGACGGTCTTCCTATGAAGTAAAAGAAAAACAGATGTTGTTCAGATACTTCATATCATGTATTATAACCCACTGGTTGCTGCTTTCTTACAGCTCAACTTTACAATTACAATAGATCCATTAGACTGACAGGTCATATTAATCTGTCTTACTTCTTTAAGACTTCATAGCATAGCAGATAGCTGCTAACAACTAGAAGACTAATTGGAAATTAGTCAATATTTGGACAGCTTTCTTACAAATACCAAGATGACGTTTCACAAAATACTGTTTAACTGACTGCAGCTATGACAATGACTGACCCACACAGAAATCTGACATCACGTTATCAATTCTGGTAGTAATTTTCTGATGAAATATGCTGCTGACAAACGCATGTCTTTAGAACTTTTCCAGGCAATGCTTTAGGGCAGAAGCAGTATTTTCAGCATGCCACGGTGCGAGATTCTAGGAAACCCATAAGGACTTGTGAAACACACAGGTCAACAATCACGTACTTGCAGCTTTTCTAAATACCATTAAAGAAAAAAAAAAAAAAAAAGCATTTAGAACAGTTCTGAATGAAAATCAGTGACATTTCAAGCAACAGGTCCCAGAGTAAGTATATGCACACAGAGGCTAAAGTTTCAATGACCTATCTCACTTATCATTTTGTTTACCAAAACGAATCTGCTCACTTGCAGCTGTTATTAAAAACAAGAGGCAGTACTAAGGCTAGAATGATGCACAGATAAAACTGTTGAAGACATTAAGTGAGAGAATTGAATTCAGCAACCCATTTGTTTGTGACAGGATGTCCTACAGTAACGAGAGTACAAAATGAGACTATTTAGATCAATTATTCTAGACTTCTTGAAGAGGCAGCTAAATAAAGAGCTATTTGATCTGATAAGGCCTACTAGACACATTAGTTTCAATACAAAAAACTTATCTTTCATTCTTCGTTTTGGCTTCTCTGAGTTGTTCTTATTCAACATAGAAGTCTTTTTCCTAGCTTTAAAACTACGCGCTTCAATGTTCGCTATTCCCAGGAAACCTAAGGTGACCTTGAATGCATGGCTCTACTGATTTTCAATTAACTGCAGGGAGCAGATGTAAGCTCCACTTCCACAGGCGGCCTTTTATAATGGTATGACAGCACTGGTGAACGCAGGAAGGGCAACTGATGCCACCTACCTGGACTTCTGCAAAGCCCATGACTTGGTGCCACATCCCATTCTTATCTCTAAATTGGAGAGAGAGAAATTTAAATGCTGGACTGTTCGATGGATTAAAGAATCAGTTGGACAGCTGCAGCCAGAAGGTTGTGGTCTGCGGCTCTTTGTCCAGGTGGAAGCCAGTGGCAAGTGATGTCCTTTAGGGTTCTGCCTTGGGACCAGTGTTCTTCAACATCTTTAATTCTGACATAGACAGTGGGATTGAGCGTACCCTCACAGCAAGTTTAATGATGACATCAAGCTGAGTGGTGCAGTGATACAACAGAAGGAAGAGATTAGGAAGTCAACCTAATGAGGTTGAACAAGGCTAAGTACGAGGTGTACAGATGGAGAGCAGCTTATGCATAGAAGGACTTGAGGGTTCTGGTGGACGAAAAGCTGGACATGAGCCAGAACTGCACTCTAGCAGCCTGGAAAGCCAACAGTACTCTAAAGCTGCATCAAAAGAGAGGAGATAGCATGGAAAGAAAGGTCATTGTTCCCACCTGCTTTGTCTTCACGAGGCCCCACCTGGAGTACTGCATCCAGGTCTGGGGACCCCAGTACATGAAAGACTGTAGAGTTGTTGGAAAGGGTCCGGAGGAGGACCACAAAGATGCTCAGAGAAGTGCAGCACCTCTCCTATGAAAAAAGATTGAGGGAGATGTGCTTGTTCAGCTTGGAGAAAGATCTGGGAAGACCTCACTGTGGCTTTCCAATACTTAAAGAGAATTCCTAAGCAGGAAGGAAATGAACTACCCCATCCAAGAGAGTGGTCAGGCACTGGAACGGACTTGCCCAGGAAGCTGGTGGAGTCACCATCCCTGGAGGTGTTCAAGAAACGTGTAGATGTCGTACTAACAGATGTGGCTTAGTGGGAAATACTGGAGATAGGTGGATGGTTGGACTGGATGATCTCAGAGTCTTTTCCAACCTTGGTGAATCTAAGATCCCTGGAGGCATTCGAGGACAGGTTACATGGAGCCCCGAGCACTCTGAGGTGGGGTGGATGGCAACCTTGTCCATGGCAAGGGGGTTGGAACTATTTAGTTTTAAGGTCTCTTCTGACCCAAGCCATTTTATCATTCTGTGATATATTCATCTTGCCTGTTCACTGTAGAGCTGAACACAGTGCTCCACAGTCAACAGTTTGAGTGTAAATGATATGTAAGGTGAAAAAAAATAAGATTCATAGGCCTCTCTGTTATGCGAACCATCAGGGCATTAAGCTAGAACAAACCCTTCACATTTTATGGAAATCTCTATAGACAGTAGAAATTTTCTCTTAGAAATTTTCTCAGTCTTTCGTCGGAAAACGAGCTCCTCCACGTTTTCTGCAGCTGCTGTGGGCAATGCACAAAGGCAAGCAGAAAGGAAAAGACCCGAGTTGCTAATTGAGTTACCACTGGAGGTCATCAGAGGTTGCTACCTAAGAGTCAACTTTTCTTTTGAAAAGAAGAAGTACAAGTTTGTGTTTCATTTACGTGCTACCACCGAGCTGCTTCTAAATAACCCACATCACTGCATATCAAACAGCAAACAGGTAGATTTGAAAAGCAGTGTTAGAACCATTTCATGCACACAAAGATTTAATATAGCCATTAATCCTCCAGCTACTCCATAGGGAGTTATCTTCAATGATATGCCTATCATTAAAGATGCTCACAGAGGGCTATTATCTCCCCTCTTATTCCGAGTAATCCCTGTCCTGAAATACTCTTCCAACCTTTCAGAAACTGAGCAATGCTGAAGGATGACACTGAAATAAATGTAACACATCATGTAGTACACACACACAAAACCAACACCTAAGATAGAAACAATTTAGTGCTAGTTTGAAAGAGATTTTTTTCTTTCTTTGGGAATTTCATGTCACACCATCTGAGCTGTGGGAATAACCTTTTGCTAGACATAGACACTGTTCTTAATGTTCCAGGGAAGGGAAGTTTCCAACCAGCAGGAGGAAGGGGCTGGCAGGAGCCCTGTGAAACATTCCCCATGAGAACAGGCGAATACAGTAGTGTAACAGCCAAGGCTATGCAGCTCTTCTCCTTGGAAGGTCTCGGGATGTGAAACAAAGCCCTGAGCAGGCTGATCTGAGCAAGAGGGGGGAACAGAGCCTTTTTCCAGCCCTTTCTAGCTGAATTATTCTCACCGTCTCCAGCTTCTCACTACTACAGCACTCATCCTGGAAGCCAGAGGGATGATGAATGCTGCGCTGAGGTCTTTCTTCTAATTGTTTTCTGCAGAGTCCTTCCAACTTTCAGTCAAAACGATGAAAACTAAAGAATGTGGCTGTACAGGAAGAGGAGTTGGGAAGTGCCCAAGTGACGATTAAAGAACTGCCTAAAATATCTGCAACAAAAGATCCCAGAAGATGTATTAGCAGCTTCCACAGAGAGGGTGGCCAATTATGCTCTGCAGTAAAGATATGATATTGTAAGTGGCAGAGAAATTTTATTTTATTTACCAGCACGACCACGTCACAGAACATAGTTATTATCCAAAATGAAGGTACAAATACACAAGAAGTATTTAGCACCTCTAGATGAGTCTCAGAACTAAGTGACACCTGCATGCTTGCAATACAGCATTACAATGCAATTAGAAGTATGCAGATAAATGTGTAGGTAAGAACTTGATCAATTTGAAACATCTCAAATTCTCTCACTAAGCACAAAAATACACACATTAGCACCCTGATCCTAAATGAACTCTGGTATTCTTACTTAAAACATCACACTAACGACCTGAGATCTGAGTCCAACATGAATTTTAAGATTTGAAATGCCTTTTCTCACCAAGCGAGCTACTCAGGAAAAAATAAAGTCACCACAGCATGAAGCTGCCAAGTTCATCTATTGAATTTCTAGGAGTTAAAACTGTAATCGTAACAATCCATCTGAAACGGTAAAAATGAATAAATTAATGACACAACAGAGTTACACAGACATGGAAATCATCCTTCTTGAGTTCCAACTGAAAACAAAACAAAAAAAACAACAAAGAAAGGTATGAGTCAACTTTCTGGCCGCATTCTTAGCCTTCCCAGCAAGAGATAAGAGATAAAGATGAGAACACAGTTGGGTGTTATTTATCAAACCTCTTCTGTTCACATACCAACATTTATAATATAGCAAATCTCAAAGGTTTCTGTTCGTTTTTTTTTTAATATATATCTCATGTAAGTTTTCATATTTTTCAAAAACAGTACTGTAATACAACATTTCCCTTGGCACCTTTAAATAACGTGGTTAATCCTATTTACAATATCAAAATTGCATTTATGTCACTCAAAAGTAACAATATTGTACTGCAGTGTTAGCTAGCACTGTAGGATAATAAAATCTGTATATGTTCTTTTTGGAGTCTGAATCAAACTTGAAACAGCATCCTCACTGAACCACGCATTTTAAAAAGCCGAATGCAGCACAGCAATAAATCCTTAAAGCACGACCACCAGTTAGGACAGTTTGCAGTTAAGCCCCATCACACGTACAATGACTCTCTTCAAGTATATTGCTTAGTCAGCAAAGCACGTTAAAGAGAACTAGTAAATCGTGCAGATTGATTGGTAATGTTTTTATGTACACCAGTTAAGTGCAGAAAAAAAGGAAAAAAAAAACCTATCAAATGTATGCAATTTAGGAATTTAGCGCACGAATCTCATCAGCACAGTACAAGGCTTAAGTGAGGTATGCTAAAATGCAGGCAGGCATCTGTGAAGTGATGCACAACCAGTGGTTGGTTAAGTGTCACAAGTGAAACAAAACCATGTTCTGTTTTTAATAAAAGCACATTCTTTTCAGTCAAACGGACTTGCATAGCAAATACGTGGTCAGTAACTTAAAAGAAGGGGTCACCCATTGAGTAATTCATAAGAAACAGTGATGAGTAAGCTATTGCTTACGAGCAGCCTTAACAAAACTAGCAATGCTAGGGCACCTGCAGTTCAGCACAATTGTTCAAGCTGAGGAAAAACCAGTAGAGAAACATGCTCTGCTCAGGAAAATACCACGTTCCGTACTAGACATACACACTATTTATTATCTACACCATATTTATAACTTACCTATTTAAACTTTAATCTAACAATACTGCATTAACAATATTAATATAAAAAATTAATGTGAGAAAATGAAATGTTTATACTGTCAAGGAAAACAGGAGAACTAGAAGCCTAAATATTCTCTGTGAACATGTACTGTACATGCAGTATATCCTAGAAGGAAAGAAGCTCTAAGTACTGATGTAGGCAGAAACCAGCTAAGGAACTGAAAACTGTCACAGCTTTCCTCAAGAAAATAATGCATTATCTCATGGCAAAAAACAGAATTTGTAACATTTCTTGTGCCCTTTAACCTTTAAACTTACCTGTTTTCTGTTACTATCTATTACTAAATCTACAGAGAAGCATTAAGTCCGGAATCAAACTCCATTCTTTATGCTGGAAATGCTGGTTGGCAGCTCAACCACAACAAAAGGAAGAAAGACAAATAATTCTGTGAAGACTAGAGCTTTGTCAAACTCATCACTGGAAAGTTATCACAATCTGTACTGCTGCACTGCTTTTAGTTCTCTCGAGACCAAAGATAAACTGTGTCTTTTCCAAAAAAATCTATCAATATATTTATCTATAAATTTCTGCTTTTAAAATATTTTCTTTTGAAGACGTTTCCCAAGTTACCTACATGATGTTTTTAGAGTAAACAAAAATGGCAGGGATGCTCTTAGCACAGCAGGAGCTCTGCTCAGAATGTCTTCATACTTCTAAATGGAAATAGAACTTCGCCCAAAAAATCAAAATAAATTCAACACGGCCCAAAGCCATCACTGTGCCACAGCTAGTCGACTTAGAGTAAGACTGAGATCCTATATGAATTATCCTTAGCACAGCTGTCCATAGCTTCAAACACTCACAGAGTAGAGATTCGAGAGGTTGCATCACCAACAGGCTGATAAAGCCACTCATAAACTTACTGAATGCTGTAAGGGAAACTAAGGCAGCTCCCATGACTGCATCTTGCCATCAATGAACAGCCAACTCCACAAGTGCCTGATGTCTTCAGTGCTCATTTTGGTTGCTTTGCTACTTTTCTGCACTTTGTTCCCCCTTCTGCTAATAACAAAACACAGCAGCTCTGAAATTTCATCTTTCAACTCAGGTGATCGTGTTATCTTAGATACAGAGGAGCAATGATCAAAACTGCTTCCATTTCTCTCACTTCCTCCTGAGATCCTTTCCTCACATCAACTCAGACACAACGTGTTACATCTCTCAGTGTCAAACACTGCTATGTGCAGACAAAAAAAACCCAACAAACAAAAAACCCATGACCTCTGCTGTCCAGCTGATATTCGCATCTCAAGCAGAGGCATCCTCCAACCTCCACTTTCAGACCCCTGCTGCACGATGCCTTGGAAACGTAGGAACATTCACTTTCTTCAAAGCTCTTCTGGAGTTAAATCTCCCATCGCTTTCAAGCTAGAGAAGTTCTTGGGGCAAAAAGATCTTTTTTTAATTAATGGAAAGATTCGCACAGAACTTCCAAATGAAATCATGTCACACACAAGTGTGCATTTCTGAAACTTCACGTTCATCTTCCTCACTTCTTAAGAGCTCTCCTGTCCTACCCTTTTGCCACTCACAGACATGGAAATTATCAAGTCTGCTACAGACTTGTGTCAAAAAAAAAACTTTCTCCAAGTTCTCATCACAGAGATCCCATCACAGAGATTCCCAGCTTGGAAAAAACTACACTTCACCACTTAGAACTGCTTCTGTCTGTTAGGGAGCATGGGTAACCCTGGACTCCTCACTGAGTGCTGACAACAAACCATCAGGGCTGTTCTGAAAGTAACGCCTCCTATTTTCATGATGCTGGCCCACACTGTCAAAGCCATTTGGTGGTATGGCAGTAGAGCTTGAACCTTCCCACCAATATTCCTTAACACTTTGTTGCCACGTGGCAGATGGCAGCAGACAGGCAGTCTGACGGAATGGCACCTGACACAGAAGTGAGCATGAAGCAAAGATGTGCAGTTGCAATCCTCCACGTGGAAAAATTGGCCCCCACTGACATTCACCTATGCTTGCTAAACATTTATGGAGACCAACCAGTGGATGAGAGCACAGTGAGGCAGTGAGTGGTGCAGCAAATCTCCACTGCTGAAGACTCTCACAAGCATGGCACACAGCTTCTTGTTCATTGTTTTCAAAAATGCACAGCTAATACCAGTCACTATGTTGAAAATTAGCATTTTGTAGCTGACAATTTGCTCTCTCAAACAGCATTATTGTGCTCTTTGTACGTGTCGTAGTTTCCACGTAAGTAAATGGGAGACATGGCTTTCTGAGCCATCTAAATACTTAACCAATCCATACTGAACAAAGCCTCCCCATGACTGGGTGTCAGCTCACCTCAGAAGCTGATGCTGGAGGGCAGGATACTGCTGAGCATCTTGCAATGAATACATTTCTATAACCTAACATGGCATACCTAGCATTAATTTAAAATGAGCAAACACCAATCCCATTCTTAGTTTACATTCTAATTCCCACAGTTACGTAGTGCAATCAATCTCCTGGATTAATGCCACTACTAAATCAGGATTTAAGACTAAGATTATCTGGGGTGTAATAACAAAGACAGAGCTAAACATACTGTGCTGTTCTTTGCAGCAAAGAGAGGCACCGTTTTTTTTTGCATAGCACCATACCACACTCTAAAGACCTCTTCCACCATATTTCCTACAGAATATATAGAGTGTATATAGAATTTTTACAAAAAATTAAGCACTTAAAATCCGTGGCACCTTTTAACCAAGCATACTTTGTTGCTACGTGGCTTTCCAATGTAAGCTGTATCGATATCACACAAGTCCAAAAATACCATCAACATTTCAATTATTAAACTAAGCCATCCCAAAAATTTAAGAGGATGCACATGATTTTACTTAATTAAAGACATTTCTCCTAAATATAGGACAGATTATCATTTTAATGCACTTTATTATTTTTATCCCTCCTGTGAGATGGGAGAGAATCAAAAAACAAAGGAAATAGAACTCGTGGGTTGAGATAGAACTATTTACTAAGATTTAAAAAAAAAAAAAGGAAAACAGTTATGACTGTGCATGTTTATATGAATACATACATATGCACAAGCAATTGTTGACCACTCCCCACCTGACCCCCGAGTGGCAAGAGAGAAAGATGAACTCCCACCCCCTGCCAAACTCCTCCTGCTTCATGTCATATGGTATGGAATATTCCTTTAGATGCTTTAAGTCAGCCATCCTCATTCTGTTCCCTCCCAGCACCCTGGGCCCTTTGCTGTGCATGGCCTTGGCTCTGTACAGCACTGCTTAGCAGCAGCTACAAACATGTTGTGTTATCAGCATTGTTTTTCTCCTAGAGCCAAAACACAGCATCATACCAGGCACTCTGAAGAACACAATTCCTGCAGAAGCTAAGACAAGAACATACTGCTGGAGTTCTATTCAAAATATAATTGTTCTACTGAAGAACACTTAACATACATTAATGAAGTTTAGAGAATCTGTTTACCCAGGTGGGATTTCTTAGGAAGTTTCTAGAAAGCAAATCACTGTTTGCAGATTGAAAATCTGATCACACTCATGGCAGTCCCAAGAGGGAGCTGTGAAACTGTCATTTCAGTCACAGGATCTCAGCAGAATTAGTTATCTGTCTCTGAAAATTGCTAAAAGATAGAGGACAGCAGTGGGTGTTGTGAAGGCAGACAGAATCAATAGAACAGCACTCTGTGTTATCTATACTAGCAGGCCTTTACCTTACTTCTGATCTCTGTAATAGAAAAGGTTAAAATTTCTTTTATGCTTCAATAAAATATTTGATCAAGACTGTATGACTATTTGGGAAGGGTCTAACGAGGTGCAATTGATAGGTATGACACCGTGATGCGTAGAGTTTTTATTTCCAGCTCATTAAATCAAATCTGTCTTCAGAGAACCAACAGTCTGTGAAAGCTGGTGGATTTATTTATTTATTTTTGGTCTCAGCCTCGCTACTACTGACGTGTTTACTGATATCAAAAAGTAACTGATGACAAAGATGTCCACTTCAGATCTCTGCTGGTAAACGATGCATAGCAGTAAATCGTACACAGAAACAAAACTGAATATCATTTCATTGTCAGACCTTTCCAAGAAGGTTTTAGAGACCCCAGTAGAGAAACTCTGAGATGATGCTACCCTACATCTTCTCTATGAGTAAAGAAGTATCCAGCTGCTATTCAAGACAAACTTCTGACGCCACACAGGCAGCTCACTGAAGATTCTCAAAGGCTCAGTGCAAAGCATGCCAGTGTTAGAAAGGAGTGTACAAGCAGCTGCTCTTCTAGCAGCTTCACTTAGCATTAATGATAGGCAGGAAGGGTCAGAAATGCATAAATCCAGAATTTATGCCAGTGCCCAGCAACAGCCAGGCTCACAGCCACCTCCAGCACGTGCCTCCAGCTCTCTTTCCTTGGCAAATATTTTTATCAAAACATCATTACTGCAATTTTTCTCCTTCCCACTAGTACGAGGCTGCAGCATGAACCACCATTCACATCTGTTCAACTTGGCTCAGATGCCTGCAGCCATCTACAAGCAACCCTCGGAGCTGTTCTTACAGAACACATTTTGATGCATAACAAGGTCTGCCAAATTCTTATACTTGTTCCTTTTTCTTCTTTTTCTTTTTTTTCCTCCTCAAGAAAATAACAATATCTGAGGGCACGCTGCAGTGGAACCATAACCCAAGAACACAAGGAAATAGGCAATACAAGAGATCTCGTTATTTGTGTACATAAACACCATTTTCTGTGTGCCTTCCTCACCTCAACAGAGGCAAAATGAGACAAGGGACTGAACTTTCTCCAGCTCCACTGCTTTCACTGAGCATCAAGCAGTTTTGCATTTTAATGCTCCATCTAGAGGCTGACACTCTTTTTGACTGCACAGCCTGTTACTAAAATGAAACAGAGTCAATCCAAGGACAAAAATGGAAATTCCACACGTCTGCAGAAGGAGGAAAGGATCTCAGAGGGTTTAGGAACTCTCTCCTCCTTTGTTTCGGTAATTCTTCTGAACACTTCTTCACCTATCCTTTTAATCTGTGTACAGATTAAATGTTTCATACACAGTATGGCAAAACACTTCCTACAGCTGAAGGGGTAATTTGTGAGCTTACTTTCTTAAAGATGAGTTTCTCCGTGGGCTCCCGAACACAGCACAAACAACAAATTACAATTGGTTAGTTATTCAAACCATGATCTACAGCAGAAGACATGAAGATTTTTTGCTTGATGGGCACTTTTTTACTCATGCTGAACGATCTCAGTAGAATACTAAGGAATAACATACAAAAATATAAGTAGCTTCTTGACCAACCTTCAGTAATAAATGCAGTTAACTTCTAATGAAGCCAACAGGAAACAAAGCAACTGGAAGAAAATCTGGGATAATGAGACCAAAATGAAACCTGTCTTTTACTTGCGGAGATCAGTGCTCAATCTGATAGTAGACCAGTACTCCAAGGAGAATAAATTTGTCTCACACACATACACAATTCAGAAGGCTTTGCACTAGTGACTATAAGAGCTCTGCTGTGCAGAAGTACTCCCTGAGCACTGAACAAGGCTTCACGACGATGTGCCAATGGGCAAATGCTTTTAAATGTTCTCCAAAATTCATTTTGTGAACTTTGATGGCTTGGTATGTATTGGCCTGTGTTCTCTGGAAAGAACAGCCCTAGAAATCCATTAATTCAGCTATCATTTAAGTAGGTTAATCCATGTTTACCTGTTTACTTAAACTGAGAAACAATTGTGGTGTCTGAACTCGGCAAGCAGAACCCCTGCAGATATAAAATCAATCAGTGTTACCCTTTAGTATCAGAAATATTTGCTGGTGGCCACACAGGAAGGAAGGAGATACACTGGCCTCTTGGAGATACAGAAACGCTCCCTAATAGTCAGATACACCTCCTTGGAATATCTTTCACAGCTTCAAACCAGCACCTGAACCAGTAGTATAAGAGATGTTCCCTGAGAGCACATGCTCTGTTCAACAGGGAAGCAGATCGTCTCCAGCATAAAAAGGTCCCTTCTTTTCTCACCCAAATCACTACAAATTTGCCACCAGACTAAAAGCAAGTAAAACTTGTCATGTCCATGAGTTAATTATTAAGATAAATCTATTAAATTCGAAGCCTTTAGAAGTGTGATACGGAGGCCTTAAAGGATCGCTTTTAAGCATATTTCCTTCCTGAGAAGAAACACTGGAAAATGACCAAAACTTCTCTTCATACTTCTGTATCCCCCAAATCTCCACCTGCTTCAAAAAACCTGTTCACACCCATCTCAATCCTGCTCAGTCTCACACTCCATTTAGTCTGACTACCTTCAGAATTCCCTTTGAACCTCTGCCCTGCAGATCTGACTGGATCTTCAGGACTTGAATGGAAGAGATACACCAGTATGGAGCTTTGTGTAACTGCATTCAGCAACAGATCTCTTTGAAATCGCTGAGCCTGACCAAGGATGAAATTAATTATGGGGCTGTTTAAGATGGGTAATGTAGGTTACGCATCTCAGTAGAATATCACAGTAACTAATGGGGGGCCATCGTTATTCAGTGAGACATTTGAGAGTGCTCTACCTGGCTTAAGCATTTGTAAAGAAAGATTTCATCAATTGCAAAATGATTCCCATGCTCTCTATAGAAAATATTTCTTTGCTACTGTGAAATAGAGAAGACAACAGAAAACATCAGAAGGAAAAAGGAAAGCTCTTTTCACGGCCTCACCCTGCTGTGCTTTGGGTATTTAAGCAGAGAGGTCCTCTTTTCTCAAAGACAGTTTGAAATGCTCTTCCTATATGAATATGTATCAGGTGTAATCAATAGGCAGCCAGGGATCAAATCTCCACAACCAGGCAAAGCCCAGCAGTTCCCATTCTGACCTGAACACCCACTTTATCAGACGTTCAAATAGGTAGAACCATCTGGGGACTTGAGTTTGACCCTTTTCATAGACCAAATCTTTTGCAGAACCATAGTTTTGTCCCCCTGACCATTCTACTATGCAGAAATAGCTGTCTTCATTCCTGGACCTTAAAAAGAGGTTCATAATAGATAAAATAGATCAAATTCCTTTTGTTATGTTGTTCCAAATGCCCACTAGTATTAAGCTATCACATTTTACTTTCAGAGTTGCAAGAAACAATGATTCCTCAAGAGCTGCTTCTGTCCCCACTGTCCAAACTGATCAAAAATGTGCCTTATGCTAAGGATACCTTTCCCACCTTCTAAAATTTGACTGTGACAAGTCATACATGCTCTTTTAAAACACAAGTGAATAACAACAACAAAAACAGTACATGGTTGCTAAGACTAAAATGCACACAGATTAGGACTGTGCTGATATATTTAAACATGGGTTTCTCCCATCGAATTGCATTTTCCTCACAAACGTAACAGCAGACTCCTACTAAAAAAAAATAATAATAATAATAATGAAAATAAAGGCATTGTTTGTCCTCTGTCCTCAGTGACAACTCCTTTGGTGGATGCCGCTGCAGAAAGTAAAGGAAGGTGCCTGAAAAGCTGTATCTCAGATGGAAATAGTTCGAAGCAAATCGAAGCTGTAACTTTTGTACCAGAGGAGAAGGGAAAGAGATTTAGAGCCACCTGGGACAGAAGATGAATGTAAATGGCTGGAGGTTGGTGAGCAAAGCTCTGGAAGGAAAGGGCGACAGAATGAGAAAGCAAAAATGGCCTGAGAAGAGAAATGGCACTGAGTTCTCTTAACTATCACACTGAGCTAGGAGATGAGAATGCTGTTTATTTAAAAGGATGTTAACAAAACCAAGTACTCTCCGTGAAGCATCAAATAACACTGAAATAATCAAGAGAAGAAACTCTGTTAGGGAATAATTTAATCTCACAAGTACTATTTGAGAAGCACAAAGCAAAGAAGGCAAAATCCAAATGCTGATTTAAACAGGCCACCTTATAGTGACATAAAAACTATTAGTTTTGTGCTAGGAGAGGCAGAAGTGCTCCCCCCAAAAAGGAAAACACAAGGAAAACACAACAGATCGTGGAATACCAACCAACACACATGCAAAAAACACAAACTCAAACTGTGTAATAAACCACAGTTTTAGTGTTTTCTACCTGGATTCAAATCGTGTTTCATTCTTTGGGATGTAAGCATTCACCAATTTTGCACATACAATAAAGTCAGACTGCAGCAGCATGTCTGAGAGTGTGGTTCTAGCATTGTTTTGGCTAATAAACAGAAGCATCTTCCATGCATTACTTCACTTCCTTGCTATTTTCATTCAAGTACTACAAGCTGTGTCAAGATAAAAAAATCATCTAAGACTAAATGCTGTAAAAGTATTTATACTGCTCTAGTCTTGAGAGAAGAGCATAAACGTGCATTAAATAATTCAATCTCCATAGGCAGTAGCAACTTCCAGGGCAGAGCTTTTGACAGGAATTTCCCATAATTGCAGATGCTTCAAAAAGCATAGCTAGGGCTGTTTAAGTTACCAAATGCACTTTATAAGAGGGAATTAGAGTTATTCATTCCAGGTCATTACTCGTGGAAGCCAAGGAGATTTCCTATTGCTAGAAATAAGGTGGTTACTGAAGGACTGGCCATAGTCTCTGTTTCATATTCTCTCTGCATTATCAAAGAAAATTCTTTAGAACTGGGGAGAAAAAAAAGAAAAAAGAAATATGAGAATTTCTTTTCTGGACTGGACAAGGCATATTTGTAATATTACTCTCTCATTTGAAGTTTCAGGAAATCCAGTTTCCCCAGGCTTCAAATCTGCTCCCCCTTCCTTCTGTCTCACAGAAGCACAGAACCATTTGTTCACTGGGCTGTTTATTATTAAATGTCTGCTGCAGAAGGGGAAAGCCTTTCCAGAAGACCTTCCAGCTACAATTTTGCTCTGAAAATACCAGGCAGTATTTAACACATTTGAATATCATCAAGATAATTTGCTATAGAATACGGGAAAGAAGCGAGCAGGAGAGATGGATTGAGACATGAATCTCCAGGCTTCTCCCCAACTCAAACAAAGAACAATTTGTTTACACCCATGTAAATCCTGTACTGCGCCTGAAGACATTTTTCATCCGTGAATTTTTTTCATTATGTTTCATTTGTGTTTTCATAAACGTGAAAATAATGAACTGAATGAGGTCTTCACCTAGTGTGACATGGCAAGGAATCTTATGTCAGCAGTCACATATAAAGAAGCACCAGCTGATTTCTGCTCAAGAAGCTTGTCATGTTAGCCACAGCACATCTTGGACCTCCAGACCTGCTACAGTGCAGGAAATTTGGTCAGAACTTCTTTCTTCCTATTTTGAGATTGTTCTAAAATCCTCAAAAGAAAGCTTTCTCTGGAAAAAGAAAACACGTGCCCATCTTCTGGCTTCTCTCTTCTGTACAAATTAACTTATGTTTCAAAAGCCTCTAAAGGAATAGTAACCTCAAGAAAATGCAGGTTTTCCTCTTCCATCCAGAAGAGGAAACAAATTAATTTCTGTATCTGCCATCAAAGAAACCAAGTGAACTCACACAAAGCCTTATGAATTGAAATCTCTGAAATATAGAGATGATAAGTATCACTTGCTCTGTACACCACCCAACAATAGCCTCATTTCTTCAGAATACAGACTATACAGACTCATAGGATGGGGACTAACCAAGTGAGGGCAATCAGCAAACTTATGAAAGCAATAACATGCCAACCATCACCAGCTTAAAGGAACGAGCCTCAACAACTGCAAGCAAAATTGATGGGAACGCAAGTGATGAGAATTCAACATGACTTTGAAAGTTCAAGCATTACTTTTCAGAATGGTTGACAACAGGGAAAAAGTAGAGATAGGTTAGAGGAGACTCACAAACAATATAATTGGGCTACAAAGGTGTTCCATCTAGTGTGGAGGTCACGGCTTGGAGAAAAGAGGACAAGAAAACCAAACAGGATGACATCAGGTATCACAAAGCTGCTCAATTAATGCTTTGTCCTTGGAATAACAGCTTCATTAGGGAAGACAAGCTACTGGAATAAATAATAGCAGCATGTACATCCCTTGAGAGAAGTCTATGAAAAGAATTTCAGTATTAAGTCTCATTTAAGAAAATGAAAACATACCTGCATGCCCTTAAACGTGCATCTTATAGCATACACCATTAAATGAGATAAGGTACCATCTTTTCTTCACTTCATAAAGCCCTTGTGTTTCTACTACAGCTGCTGCTCACAGGACCCAGTTTCACCCACATTCTCTCTCAAAATCCACGTCTGTTCCTAACTTTTTCCTCGTCAGCCACACCAGTTTAGTTCAAGTCAGTGCTTTGGGTAGTAACTATTAAGCATGAATATACACACAGTACTTATTTTATAGTAGCATGTTTACAGAACTGTGAATAGGCTGTTTCTTTGTTTAGGACAGTTACGACAGTTAAATATGAACTACTTGTCAGAGCACATATATCCATGCAATATGCAAACATTTTTTACATATGATAAATGTCACCTTTAAAGCCAAGGACAAGCCTGACTTTAATGCACTACATTTTGCTCAAGCACATAACATTACAGGGGAAAAAAATGCTTTATTCTTTATTGCCTCTGTATTGAAGCTTTCTAAACAAACCAGTGAAATAAATTAAAAGAAATAGAAAACACTAACAGTTAGAAATGAAAATATCCAGAAATTTGAATGCTACAAATGTAAACTGACTGTAAATTTTTATAAAGGTAAGGCTGCCAACTGATTTATACATATAAGAATTGACAGAAATATGAAGACAGAAAAACAGAAAGAAGCAATCATCGTACGACTAAAAAAAGTGACTTTGGCAGAAGCTTCTCATGGAAGAAAAGAAAAACCCAACACTCGGTGTAACATTAACATATATATCAGATAGCATCCAGGCATGTTGGGAAGTACCACGTCACTGGTTTGGATTACCAACGTGATGTCAGCACTTCAGCACCAACCCATTAACTGCATTTCTTTAAAAGCATCTCTTCACATAGCAGCCAAGTAATTTACTTGCACTGAACAACTTAACCTCCCCTCCTAAAGACACGATCTCCTGTTCTGGAGTTTTCTGGACTTTGACAGAGTTTGCCCTAGTAGTCATGCTGGATAAGAGCCCTGAGATTACAGGCCAGTAAATTTTAAATACTTTTTAGTGATGCGATGAGAGCTAGGAGACGAATCAAATCCGTATCCCTTACCACTAATGCACAAACTCTGGCTTGGCAATTTTATCAATCAGGCATTTGAATGAACTTCATTAGCCAAGGATTTCATTTGTTACAAGGTCAATTGAAGAAACTGTTGGACACCAGAAGAAACCTGGCATCGTTGCATACTGTCACCGCATCTTTTTGGAATGTTCACTGAAGAATTAACGAGCCCATTACTACCCTTGATGATTATAAAGATGTCATTTTGTTGGTGTAAAGTAGCTGCCTGAATATACATTGCCTTAGTGACAGCAATAAAAAAACTCGAAAAATCACTTCATTAAAAACAAAGTGATGAAAATTGCTACGAAATGCCCATTACCTCTGGACTTGTGATAAAAATAATGGCCTTGGCAAGGAGCACATCTGAATCATAAGTAAGTGAAGTATGAAGTAGCCCGCTAGTAAAAGGAAATGAGTTACTGTCAATAGGGAACCATCAGGAGAAGCACTGCAGGCTGGATTATATTTACAGATTAACCCCACGGAAGTAGCAGGTGATGCAGCCCAGACTTCTAAAACCACTGAGAAATCTGCAGGGACCATCTAACATGTTTCCTTCTGATAGTGATACCGTTTCATTCACTGCTGCACCGTGCGTTCCACACCATTCCAAGAAAGGAAACACTTCTGACTGGTATATTAGTAAGTTCCAGTGTTGTATTATATTACAGGGCTACAAACCTGGTCAAATTTAATCCTCTGCCTGACTTCAGCTACGGTGCTGGCCTGTGGACACTGCTGTAGTAGCAGAGCTACGGAGTACAACCGATGCACACAGCTGTGTTCTCTCTGATATTTACTACTTTATTTCCCAATTTAAAAATGGAACTGTGATGTCTTCAAAATCACCTCTCTCCAGAAAATACTAACGAATGCTAAACACTTGCAGATTCTCGCATTGCAAGTAGATAATGACCGGTCTCAACAGTAAAATATTTTTCACACACGCACATGCTTATTTTCCCTATTCTTAGCAGAAATATTCTTCCCTAAAACAGGCACAATCCTGTGCACAATCCTGCACAAAACTTTACAAACGTGACGCCCATACTTCTCTTGCACACCAACTCAACACAGAAGGAAAAAGAAAGAGACAGAGGCAGCATATTACTGCCAAACTTTGCTTGAATTCAAATCTATAAATGCAAACTCTACACAGGAAAGCACCTTGTTTACCTGAACCTTTCTGCCTTGAGACTTTGAAGGTGTACACAATCACACAGATGTCACAGCAGTGACAGTACCGACAGAAATACAAAGGTAGCAGTCCTGAAAAGATTTCTGAGACTGTTTTTACCTGTTTATATATTACTTCTAACTGTATTCTACTTCAACTTTTTTTTTCTTTTTTTACAATATTGTGAAATTGCTGACTGGGAACCAGAGCATATTCTTCTTGCATTGACAAACACAGGTAATAAGGGCTTTGTGCACTACTTGCTTATTAACAGCAGCAGAATTGAAATATGCTGCCCCCTGGCCCATCGTGTGCCAGCTTTTCTTATAGAAAACAACTGCAGAAAGGAAAACACAAAAAACGACAGACGAGGCACAAGTTGCAACTAATACAAACTACACGTACACACATACGCATGGATACTAACAGCTCTTCCCAAACTGGAATTCAAGCTCAAGGTGCAAGAAACAAGGAATGCATAATCTTTGAGCTCTCTGGCAGTGACAAAATGTAACACGCTGATTAGGAAACCTTTTTCTTCTCCAACTCTTATCATTACAATAATATAACATATCACAAAGTTGTTGAGCTGTTGAGTTAGGAACAGAAACATTTAGACTCCTCTTAATTCAAGCACGTCTCATGTTTAGAAGGCACAGACTGAGAGATAACAAGATCTGTATTTGCACTTCTGATCTGTTATGGACAAGTAACGTAAGAACACTGTGATAACATGCTAACAAGCTGAGTTAGGAAGTTCTATCCACTTGTCAGGCTTCTGCACGTTTGTTCAGCCTTCCTCCCACAACAGGACAGAAGGTCTCAGTAGACATAAATGGGCTTTACAGCTGGCCTGTAGGAAACCAGACAATCATCCGCCCCTATATACTTAAAATGAGTTTCAGACTCATCTCTTTGTGCATTACCTCTCTCTTCCAAAACCCATCCTACAGGCAGGTGTGCATTTATGGCTGAGCCAACAGCAAGGCTCAAGAACACGGCAGTCAAAGCAGCACATATCTCATCTTGGTTATGAAATCGAAGCCCTAGAATTTAATAAGTAATAGGAAATGCAAGATAAACTTACACAAAAAAACCCTAAACATGTAGGAAGATGTGTGCAATCTGAGTGAGCTACTGTCTCACTCCTAAAGGTGTGCTCTTCAGTGCTAGGGGTGGTTTATAAAACACACAGGCAGACAGCCTGTAAATTAGGCTGTGTAGATACAAGCTTTTTATCAGAAAATGAAGGCTATGTGCACAGCAGACTGCCTTCTTCCCTTCTTTTCCCCACCAAGTGAAGTGACAAAGAGATTTAGGTGTTTGTTCTCAAAGTCAGAGGTCTGTATGAGATCTGGGAAGAGAAACTTGCTGTATCTGAATGAAGAGCCATCAGACATATATAGCCCTTACTCAGTCAGACAGGGAGTTTTAGAAAAGCCTTCAAGGCTTTACAAAACAAGAGCCATTTCACACTGCTTGTGAAATAGAGCACTGCAACACAAACAGAGCCCTGTACTGAAGTGTTCTTCAGAATTGCATTAATGTCTATTTTGTCTTTCAAAAGTCTTGAAACACAGCATTTACTGATAGAAGCCCTTCTGCATAAAAAAGCATTTATCATAGTCCAACACGACAACATTTGACCTTAACACAGCACTCAGAATCTGCATGGGTGCACATTTCTTAAGCACTTGATGCCATCTCTTTATTAAGTATCCTCACGCAAGAAATGTATCTGCTCTTCTTGACAACACACTGGGAAAGCTGCAAGAACAGCAACAGGATTTATGCCCTTACCACACATAGTTGATACTCCTTATTTTGACATCCTGCTTCCATTTGAATACAGGAGAAAAAATCGCCCCACCTCAGCCAGCCATTTAACCATCTTTCTGATGCACCGAGATAGCTCTGAAATACTCAGTTAAAACAGTATTATTTATAAAACTAAGCTTTTTTAAAAAAAGCTTATTTCCTCAAGGAAACGGAAGTGGTGATACAGGTTCACCAATGTTAAGCTGGGCCAAGAGCATGCACTGGCACAGAGATTTCATCCAGAACAACCCTGAAATATTTACTCAGAGGCTCTCTACCATTTCTGATGAGCTGATATTTAGGCCCACGAGCATCAGAGAAGCTGACATTTAAAACAAAGCAAAAGCACCCCTGATGCTGTGCAGGATGCCCCGCTCCCCGCACAGCTGGCTCCCACTCTCCCAGGGATGCAGTGCCCTATTAGGAGCCATCCCACAGTCAGCAGCCTTGCTGCCAAAACACCATGCGCACAGCAGCTCTAAGGAAACAGCCCTTGATGTAAGCCCCCAGAGAACAAATCACATCCTCTCAGCACCAGCAGCAGCGTATGGAATTCACTCTTTCTTGAATGAGATGAAAAAGAGCTTTCTTTAGATCAAACCCATTTCTAACAGCGTATCTTCTCAACGTTTTCTATTTTAAAAGTTTGGTTTTTTAATACCAAGACAGCTTTGGTAAGAAAAGAGCTCACAGACACTGAGCAAGGCAGCGAAGGAAGAGTTCACTGCCTCCCACACAGAGCACTTCCAAACAACAACACCCAAAACAGGACTTGCAAACACCTAATGCTAATACCAGGGAAGGATTGATTGTTTCAATTACCCACCAGATTCTTATGTTATATCCGTAAGACGGTATAAAGCTATCAAAAAGATTAATTCGCCCAGCAATGCAGAAGTTTACCCACAAGGAATAAACAATCCTGGTTTTTAGCCATGTCAAACAACAGAGCACAATCCTGATTGCACAAGTCTGAAGAGATGAATGACATTTTCTAAATGGGAGTGACTTCCCTGTTGTTCAGGGGAATCAATCTACCCATGTAAGCTTTAGATTACCTTCAGGAACATGTCAAACTGCAAACACCAGACTGACATTTGGGATAAACATTGGGCTGGTAGCAAGGACTCCTGCTCTGACACGTGGCAACAGTGAATATGCACAGAGGTAAGGCTTCATGTCAGTCAAAATCATTTTTTATGAACCACCAAATCGATAGAAAAGGTAATGGTACCTTAAGATTTCATTGGCAGATCTTAAATCTGGTGGTTAGCTCATCCTATTTCAGCTCTTGCTTGCATAGGGAAATATTATATGTTCACTCCTTATTTGAGGAACTTAATTAAAAAAAAAAAATGCACATGCATACACGCACTTCCTGCTGAGATCACAAAGAGGTGTTAAGAAGTTTTAGCTCTCCAGCCACCCTACAACAATGAGAAGCACAATATCAAAAATTAAAGCAGTCTGAAAGGCTGGGCCAGGACTGAACTACATCACACTGAAAACACGAGCTGAGGAGAGGAGTAAGAACCAAAAGCACATTTTGCAGCTGTCTCCATGTTGAAGCACCTCCTCATCAGCCATGCATCACATTACTTCCCCCTTCTTTACTCACTAACTTCAAATGGATTTCTCCTTAAAAATACACCCCTGGCTCTTCCCTTTAGCACACCTGAACCTGCAGCAACCACAGTGCCACTGGAAGCACACCCCAGGGAACAACCAGTGGTGGGGTGAGAACCAACCTGGTACTGAGCCCAGCCTCCTGCAGGCTTCACTCGAGCCTACCTGGTTCTTCATCTCAAAGAGGTAGTCAACAACTGATTCCTATCAACCCTTTAACGAAGCATTTTAAAGTTCAGGGATGGATTTTTAACACGTCACTGGAAAACCGTCTCCCTTACTTGTATTTTCCTGTCCAAGGTATCTTACCCTGCTTAGACATCAGCAAAAATTCTTGCACGCTTTTGGTTTTCTTATTGCCACTCCCTTGGCTGTTTATAACTACACACACTGCAAGACAGCAGACAAGCACGATAAAAGGCTGAAGCATGGATACACAAACTGGCTACAATGCCTTGTCCTGTTCTCAACTGCCTTTGAATAATTCCTAACATTTAAGTTGATGCTTTCACTGCTGATAAATATTGACTGGACATTTTCATGGAACTATTTGTTGTTACTTTAGACTCTCGCTCACAAACGGTAACAATCAATTCAGAGATGAAGTCAGAATTATTTTTCCCCCTACATACATCTTTTCCATTTATTTACACAATTTCATCTGTCATTTCAATGGCAGTCAGTCTCCTAAGGTCTCCTGCAGCAGTTCCTTGCCAGCTCACATCTTTAGTATGCCCTAAACAATTTACTAGCATCCGTAAATCTTCTCGTCTCGCAAGCAAACCTATTTCCTAGGTCATTTAATGTCCATACAGTGAACATCAAGGATCCTGGTGGTACACCACTAGTGAATTCCTTGTTTTCCAAGAACTGACTGTAGAAGGTCAACTCTTCTCCTAGTAGCTCATCAATTATCTGTGTGTGCAAGCATTTCCCTATCAAGACCCAGGTGCCTTGTTTCTTTAAAACGCCCTGCCAAGGAGTTTGGCCAAAAAACCTCAATACTCAGCTCATCTCAACATCCAACAGAGCCTGCTGCCCACTGCAAACAAGAGTTGACACACTTATTGCTTATAACTGAGACAAAGACTCTGGATAATATCTGGCAAAGCTATTGTGTTAGTATTACTGTACTCCACAATGTGAAAAAAATATAATAATCATTGTTTAGTCTTTGAAAGTCTTCTGTACAAGAAGGCTTTTGTACAAGAGTCTTCTTTTTGCCTTAAATCAATGCAATAGAGATAGTTAGTCTTTTCTCTAAACGTTTGCTATTGGATATCCTCACAGAATGCTTTGATTACATCTATAAGGCATCACATATAGTTCAAAGCTTACATGTAGGATATTTCACAGATTATAAGCCAGGCACTCCATAAGAGTGACATTCCACTGACTTTGAATTAGAAAAAGATGCCACATAGGATGTGCCACTGTGTCAGAAGGATGAATGTAACTACAGCTACTGGTCTTTCACCATCTGTAAAGGACCAGGAAGAAACCTTAACTCTGAGGTGTTTGGGCAACTTCAAAGAAACGAGAAACAAAGAAAAGCACAAGTTCATAAAGTACCCATTTTTGCTATATACTACTCTGAGCAAAAAAATAAAGGAAAAAAGTCAAAAACTAAGCAACAAACCAAGTCAGAGGCCATCAGGTTACCCTGTCCTTCCACAAAATAACGAAAACAACAATAAAACAGACAATCAAATAGCAACAACCCTCACGATTATTTCATTAGTATTTCCATATGTTATCTTCCTGATAGTAGTGAACCAGCATATCTGCATGGAAGAAATGCACACAACTCCCTTTTGGAGATCTTACGTTATAATTCCCTTACAGAGACCTGAAAACTACAGCAGCCAGGATACTGGGCTTAAATGAAGGCATAATATCTTTACAATATCAAATATGTGAGATGCATAATTCTGTAGTTATTTGAATCGTACATACAACAAAAAAAAAACCACACCTTGATAATTACACTCTATGAAAGCATCAGAAAAGAAAACAAATACAGATGCATTTGTGTATTTATTTATGTAAAGAGAGACACCAATCACCAAACCTCAGATTATTTTCAAGTGAAGAAATGTAGCTGACCAGTTTATTTAAGTGATTATAAATCAAAACTACGTAGATAGTTATGTCATTGCATATTTTAGAACAAGCTAGCTTTTTAATTACCGAATCTCTTGAAATGTCCTCGGTGCTAAATTTTAACTTCTATTTTTCAGCTGCCTGAAAGACAAAACAGTCCTTGAAACAGTTTAAAGATGAAATCTCAGTATGTTTTTGTAATGCTGTCATATCTGCTTATATTTTATTACTTTTTTTTTTTTTTTTTAAATGCACAATGCAGCAAACTTCCTTACACAAGCTTATTTTCCATACAAAAGAGAAATGACCAAAAACTACTTCCTTTCCTGTCATGTGATTTCACCAAATTGATGTTCTCTTTCTAAATGAAGCATATTACAATCAGTGCCCAGCTGGCAATGTTCTGCTGATCCTATGACTTTGGGTAGACTGGCACTGGTCACCAGCTCTTTCACCACCTCTCCCTTTTTCTGAAGCAAGTTATTATTACATATATCTTCATATTACCTAAGGGAGCAATAAATAGGATCCACTAAATAAATTTGCTTGAGGAATTTATTTAAGATTTGAAAGTTTAATGCAACTGCCAAAAGCTTCTGGAGTGCTGGCAGAATTAATCTTACTACTCATTGCATTTATAGATTCACATCAAGGCTCTGGACGTCAGCACAGGTGCCACTGCTAAGAATTAAGAAGTTTCCAGGAAATCTCTAGATAAATTTTAACTGGTTGCCAAAAAAAAAAGAAAAAAGAGGGACATGATCTATATGCCAGTAGATGCAAAATATTAATACATAATTATGCCTTTAGGGATGCTTTATCCAATACAGGCTTTTATGATGAATTTAGAGATAAAACAACATTCCTTAAGAATGGATTTTTAGTTACTTTTCACTAGAAGTTGTATACTAGCTGAAGTTACATATATATTATACGTCATTCTGCTGGATAAGCAGCAAGAGCCTAATTCTGCCATAACTGCTTGCCCTCAGGTATAAGCTTTTGAGGATGGAGTAAAACAGGGAGTGAGTTTTGGAGTACATCTGCTACATTTTTAGAGTATACTTGAGCTTACGGAGTATCTGGATAACAGTGAAAAATAATGAAAGCAATTTTAAACAACTTAACCACTGAATTAACACCATGCTATCCACTCCATAGATGAGCCAGGTTGTGTTGTACAAGAGAGGTGCTTTCTGGGACACACATTTGATGGAACGAGGTCAAAAGCAGACCCCTCAGCATCCAAGATGGATCTGTTCCATGCTGCCCATGTTCTTAACACTCTAAATAAAGTAACAAGAAATACTTGCCCACCACAGTTTACAGTTAGAAAGAGTACAAGAAGACAGAAACAGAGCTAGAGAGCCCTCTTAGTATTCATTAGCACAACAACAGTACAAAATCGAAGAGCAACCACGAGTCATCAATACACTGCATTGCCTCTAGGTTTCAATACTTCTGCCATCACTACAAATCCAGCTCCTCTAAGTAATACTACAAATGACAGGCTAGCAATGCCCTGGAGTCAGCACTAGGCTTTGTCCACCAACAAGACACAAGCTTAATGCATCCAGTAAGCACGAGAGCTTGCAACTATTAGTGAACTATACAGAGTAAAAATGCAAACATAACGAGCAAGGATTCTCTATGAAAGAACTTCACTTGAACTTAGGAGAAGAGTGAAAATGGAATTACTGAAGTTCACGAAACTCCTCCTGAAAACCTCCCTTGTGGCACAAGTGCTAAGCATGGGTCACACAGTACCACAACCCATCCAGAATTTGAAGCTGTAAGGTTGAGCTTGGCACAATAATGAAGATATTTTCAAGGCTGCAAATACAATTGGATGAAATGACTTAAAATTCACAACGATTCTCCTGCATAGCTGTGTAGGAAGGTGAAAAACGACAAATCAGGCTTCTTTCCTTTTACACCTAGCTAGAACAAGAAGTAGTTAACTATAAATAGAAAGAGCAAGAGACTAATAAAGCATTTTTCCTGTTGAAAAATATAAATACAGAATGTAAAGGAGAATGCCAGCTTCAAAACGACCACGCAGCAATGCAGCAATGACAGAAAGAAACTGACAAAAATATGTAGCTTATGCAGAAAAATACAACTGTCAAGACAGGATTTCTGTAATCTCTTTGCTCTCTTAATCATTTATAAACCAATATCTTCTCAATGAAAAGATCTAAGTGGTGTTGGTACTGGACGTGCTGCCTGCAAATGCAGAGAGGTCCAGCCCATCTCCTAAAACACCTTTCCAATAGTGCCAGCACTCTCCCATGACTCCCTGATTGTTTGAACATAAATGTTATTTATTATCCACAATCAAAAACAAGAGTACAGAACTGAGCAATGGGTGAGAAAGAACTTATGATAAAGGTTTTGGCTTTTTAAAATATAAGGGTAGGGTTAGCTAATCCAATAGGACAACTTAGAAATGGGATTCTAATCTAAGAAAAGAATACGTACAACAGAAGCTCATTAGGATGGCCTTCTCTTTGTAAAAAAATACAGAAAAGCTCCTTAAACTGGGCAGGATAGGACATATTTTAGGAATGGCTGATTCTTCACATTTATCCAAAATATTTTTTGAAGTTTGCATTTTCTGAATGTTCTGCTTTAAATGTTAACATTTAACAGGGAAAAAGAATAATAAAAAACACCCTGATACCTTCCCAGAATTCTCTGATTGATGTAATTTTACCCAAACAAATAACAACTTAGCCTTATACTTGACAGTCTTTACAGATCAGTGCTAAATGCAAAACCTTACCAATTTTATGTTGCTTGAGGCATTATTTGACTCAAGTGATGACGCTTACTATTTTGAGACATACTGATAAAACAATGCCATAAAAATGTAACCTACAACTTGATAACTAGAGCTATACTAAGAATATTTCATCCAAAACGTAAAGGAATTTAATGCCCAAGTAATACCTACCTCGCTAACCTATCAGACAACAAGATCAACTTGTTAATTTTATATGCAGATCCTCACTAATTCATGATGTTGAGTGACTGTGTTCTATTTATGCCACAAATCAGTCACAGTCACACTTTTCCACCAGCACAGAGATGATCAGAGGGCTGGGGAACCTCCCCTACAAGGACAGCTGAGAGAGTTGAGTGTCTTCAGCCTGGAGAAGAGAAGGCTCCAGGGGGACCTTATAGCAGCCTTCCAGTACCTGAAGGGGGCCTACAGGAAAGCTGGGGAGGGACTTTCTATAAGGGAAGGTAGCAAGAGGATGAGGGGAAATGGTTTTAATCCTGTGGATGCCCCGTCCCTTGAAGGATGCCAAGCTGGATGGGGCTATGAGCAACCTGGTCTAGTGGAAGGTGTCCCTGCCTATAGCAGGGGGTTGGAATGAGATGATCTGAAAGGTCCCCTCCAATACAAACCATTCTACAGTTTTATAACACATTATTTTTCTACTCTTTCTAACCCAAGTATAGTCATAAAACATCCACAGTCGATTCCTTGTCTGTAAGCTGGATCGAACGGGTTCATCGGGCAAACCTCAGAAGAAGGAATAACACCTAATAGTGCACTAAAAGATTACTTTCCATTAAAAAACATAATCTGCCTGTTATCAATTTTTTATAAAAAGAAATTGCCAACCTCAGATATATTTATATGTCCCGCAGAGAATCAAAAGTAATTAAGTAGGTTGACTGGCACTGAAAATAGACGTGAATATATTAAGCTCGATGTAATTAATTTCAGTGCACAAGTTTTAGATCATACCGCAAATAAAGCTCAGGTTGTACTAGTGAGATTATCAAGAACACAAACTTTAAACCTTTTATAAGACACTCTGCACAAAGCAGCATTAGCAGCCTTTCAGGCAATGATCATATGAGCAAATACTTGAACGTCGCACTTAGAAAATTACTTTGTCCTTAAACATGAAAACCTACCTTACATCAGCAGTTCCAAAAGAAGGTTATTTTAACAGTGAAATGCAAGATTAGGTTCTTAGTTCTGAACAGTGCCATTTCTAACATTTCATTTCTACCTGGCATGTTTTTGTCCCCTTCTTGCTCTTCTCTTCAGCAGGCTGAGCTTCTCTTATTTGGGTATTTCTCTTAATTGGGTATTTCCCCAATTAAGATACCACATAGAGAACATCTTTTCTAATGTACAGAAGACAACCCAATTTCTTGTTTCTCCACCTGAACATTTCCTTACTACGTCCTTATTCACCTCTGATTACCAGCTGTGATTTCATACACCGAAATTTAAGTAATATGAACGACGTTCATCTGCTTGGATGTCCCTTACAAACCATAATTAAGCACATCTCAGGTAGCTGCATGGCAGTATTTTGGAATTACATACAATTTCATTTAAAGGAACCAATTAAGGATATAATTGCTCCGATCTTCAAGCTAATTTCCCAATGTTTAGCATTTACTCTTTGTTCCTACTCTGTATTTGTTAAGATCTCAACTGCCTACCAAGAATCCCGTTTTACTCCTTTCTGTCACTCCAGTCTGACTTCAGTTTTCAAGCATTTGTTTCATTCTAGACACTTCTTAAGTTTCTGTCACTAAACTGTCAGGTTAGAGTCATCACCATGAAAAGTTTTATTCTAACAACATCCAATTACTGGAACAACTGTAAATTCAAATTCTAGGCAAACTGGACAGACTAAAGCAAATCAGTGTGCATGCTTCTCCAGGTAACTTTTAGAAAGATAGATATTAAGGACAAATAACCAATTTGTTAACAAAGTGTCTCCCAGAGAAATCTGTAACAACTGAACAGAGAATTAAATTAATAAAAAAGAGGAAAGCTCACCTTTCAACCCTGGATGGATACAGCTTCCAAAACAAGTCCAGCTGTGTGTATTGTATGCTTTCTGCTTTTCGGAGCAATCGCTTTCTTCTGTGACTTCAGGGCTTCTGGTTTGTTTATTCTACATACATGCAGAGGAACCCAAGGTGTTATCCATAGGGCAGTTCACTTCCACTCCTCTCCAAAGTGTTCAGCGTGCTACTTGTGGCACCAAGGCTGCTGAGAAGCCACCATATCAGATCTGTAAAAGCAAAAGTTGGATTAAACCAGGGCATGCAGACACAGCACAGGGTGGTCAGTTTCACAGACCTGATCATGATGCCAGGATGAGAACAAAGCAATGAAAGTTGCATTGATCAGGCTGAGCAGTTTGGAGGTTCTAATGAAATAATTCAACCTGTGAATTCAACTCACTACTGAAAAACTATTTCAAACGCATGAAAACCTTCATTAGCTAGAAGAAAGACAAGAGAAAGCAGAATCTGGTATAAGATAAGCAACTACACGGGACAAGGAGGATACAGAGCACAGGACTCGTTAGTCTGAATGATACCGAGCCATGAGCCTTCTAAAATGTCCGAGATTCAAAGGACCAAATGAAGGGCTTGGTTGCCCTCCCTCTTCCCACAAGCTAAACAAATCTCTACTTCTAGACATTTCAGACTACCTGATACAAAAAGAAATCTCAAAATCTTTCTAGAATTCTGCTCAGTGAGTTCCTTCTAGATGTGAAAACAACAAAACCTCTATTTTCTTTAACTACAGCTTAAAACCCTACATTTCTTCAATAAACTCCGATCAATATTAAACAGGCATCCAACAGCACAGAGCGAATACACTGGGAAGATTTCAGAGCTGCACCGTGCAGTGGGCACAGAGGCTGAACAGCAGCGAGCTGCTGCAGAAACCAGGGGAAAGAAAGGGATGAATTGAGCCAATGGTTTGTTCTTCTTTTATTTCAGTCATTTTTTCTTAATGAAAAAACAAATTGATTTGCAACACTCTTTTCATAGATAAATGAGAAAAAGGCTTGGTTAGAACACAGAGAAAGATGAGAACAACATTACAACTGAATCATCACATACCTGAGGAATATAAGCTACTTCTACTGGTAGGGAAATAGCGTAGAGCAGGAGGGTTTCTTGCACCACACAGGAAATCACACCTGAAACAAGTACTCAGCTTCTAAGATACTTCTCATGCACAAATGAGCAAAACTGCTATAAACATTCAGTCAATTCATCTTCAGTTCCTTAAGGACCTATCTTGAAGAGCGATGACCCTCACTTCACCGCTGCCTGATGCAAAGAAAATGAATCACTTGCAAAACACAATATCACGCAACCACTGCTTAGACTTCTAAGATTCAAATAAACACAAGGCCAACAACAGTTCACAAGAACACTGAATCTGCCACTAGGTCTATCTGGCTCTATGTAAACAAGCTTTTCTACAGCTTCTTAAACAAAATAACCTATGGAAGGAAGTACTTTCAGGCAGCGAAGGTGTGGGGAACATCAGATTTTTTGTTTCGGGTGCAATCTCAGTTCACCTCTGCTGTATGTATTCATCAAGAAAGAGTCTGAAATCACGTTCCTGTGCTCCAGAAGGCTCCTATCTTAAGCTCAACACCTAAGTGGAAAAAAAGAAAAAAGAAAGGAAAAAAAAAACCCAAAAAACTAGTGGTACATTCAGCATTTGCTAACTTCCGAGGGTTGAATTCCTAACTTTACAAAATTCTTTGATTATAGCCTTTGAGCAAAACATCTGAGTACACATATAGCAATGTATCACCCCTGTGTCAAATGTTTTACAGTTCAAAGACAAAGATTCTCTCCCAAAAAAAGCTGACTCTCCAAGACTCTTTGCAGCAAGAAAATATTCACCCATATCCTCCTCAGTGGTGTGATAAAGAAAAGCCACCACAAATTGCATAGAACCTTTTCTCCAGACAAGTGACATTTAGCCCAGCGTTCCTACATGTTGCTGGCAGTCTTCCACTGCTCAAGTGTGCTAACATTAATAAAAAGAGTTTAAGGAGAGCAAGAACTCTCAAAAATATGTCAAGGACTTGGGGAGAAAAGCAGTACGAGAGAGTGAAAGTCATTAAAGAAATGGAGAATAAGATCAAATCCATTTTGATTCTCAAATTGCAGGGCTACCCAAATGCTTTATTAAATTGGACTGCGAGAAGAAAAACAAGGACGAACAATAGGAGAAACAAACCTTTCAATATCTCTCCTGACACAAAGCATCTGAAAGTCTCCATTAATTCAACAAGTAAGAGAAATCAAGTGACTTTTTCCAAGCGTACTGAATTCTGGGCTTTGCTGCCATTTATTTGTATAGGCAAATGTATTCTGTTTTTTTGTATTTTGTGTATATGAGGAAGGAGAGAGAGAAATCAACACTAAAGCTTTTATTAGAATTTTTTTCATCTTTCCTATATTCACCCATCAAATCTCCACTTTCTATCCATCTTCTCCTCCATTTAGAAATAACTTCTAATTGTGCTCACGTTATACAGCTATGGCACCAACTGAAAATCACGTGAAACCCAGATTTAAGGATGGGAAATGCCAAAGCCATCAAACAGCGCATTCCCCAAAGCTGACTAAAAGCAAACAAAATAAAATACCTCAAAAAATAAAAAAGTTATTCCTCTTATGTCAAGTGAACTACTTTAATGAGGATCCTTCCTATTGGAAGAGGCATTACAACTTGAGCAATTACTATGTAAAATATTCATGAATTTAAATTACAAGGAGCAACCTTATACAGGTAGAGACAAATCATCTCATTAAAGCTTGGTGACACTGCTGGATTCAGTTATAACAGAACTGAACACTTCAGTACCTCGGTAACCTTTACTTGAATTACCTTCTCAGACATTATTAACCATAAAAAGGACTGAAAGCTTAATGAAAATGCTTGAACTTGATTCAGGAAGAATCCAGGATTGTTATCAAATCAGGAAAGCAAAACTTTATGGAATGATTTATTGAGAACAGAATAAACAACTGTTTTTTTTCTAGTCAGAAATAGAGCTAATGTAAAAAAAAAATAAATAAAAAAAAAACATACTACTAAGATGGAACCCATGGAACCCAAATTGCCTTTAACTTGGAGACGGACCTCCTAAAGGTTCATGAAAGATCCTTGAACACATGCAGAAAACACAAATGTGATGAGAACAAGACGACTAATTAAAAAAGGGAAATGAAAATGACCAGGAAAGGGGGAAGAACTCAAGTACGTGTGCAACTCTGCCCAGTGACTCCACCTTCCGAGGCAGATCCTCGTGTCATTCAGTGACCCAACAGGCAATGGGTTCTGCCCACTGTTTTCCAGAAGCTCTTAGGTCTCCTGTTCGCATTTGGCAGCAATTGGTCTCCCTAACAGAACAGGAGGAAACGGGGCCTCTCCCATGCCAAGGAGCATGCCATATTACCAGCTAAGGTTCAGTGCGAACACAGGGTAGCAGGGTTGGGAAAGTTATGCAAGGTGGAATCTGAACCCATTTACACCAGGAGCTCTGAACAGGCCTTCAGTTTGCGCTCAGACACAAGGATCTATAGCTCAAGCTGCTGAACAAACCTCATCCAAGGCTTGAATATGCAACGTGGCCCTCTCCGAGATGGCACCAGCACTGGCAATACACACTTTAAGATCACAGCATGGGGTGTGCAGCCTATAGAGATGGAGCAACGTCGGATGCAAATGGGCAGAGGATCAAAAGGAGAACCCAGGTGATGGTATCCAATTCCAAACTAAGGGTAACAGTGATGAAGTGAAATTTTCAAGTAGAATTTTCTGGCTCATTTCTTGAGTCTCCTATTTGTTCTCTGCCCCAAGTGTACGTTCTGGCAGGAACCTTCCTTCCCAGAACGCTGCCTGCATCTCATTACTAATGCATCTCCTTCACACCGAGTCTTTTTTCTTCTTAATGAAAAATTCTTCATTAACAGGAAAATGCCTAATGATCTATTTTTCTTCAGAGGTGAGCCAAATCTGCATACTTGATATCTTACCTAACGTGAGCCATTTATATCAACTGTGGCTTTCAATTTCTCCCCATCGTGACATAGGAAGCTTCTTCAAGACAGAACAGCAATCATTTCAGTCCCAAAAGAACACGAAAAGAAACACATCTGATTAATACTTGAGGTACAGCAGCATTCAGTGCAACTTCAGCAATGAGTGGAGTTTACAATTCAACAAAGTCAGATACATTTTTAGTCAATAAAGCTAACGTAGGAAGAGAGGATATCATGTTCTAGGAAAACCTAATTAGTAATTGTCAAAACAATAATGGTACAGGGCTTGGTTATTCCAGAAAGTGAGAACATAGTAAGCAGCAGCCAAAAACAGAAGAGACGAGGCAGATCCATTATGTTATCTCTTCCATTCTATCTCTAAGCAGAGTGCTGTTCAGAGCCCTGATGCACACAGGAAATGGTCTTCTTCATTTCCACTCACTTCTGAAAATAAATAAATCTTTCTGGAAAAAATTTCAGTAGGAAAATTCTGGCACTCCTCAAAGCACAACTTATGTTCTGTAAAATTATCTACGTGATGAAATGGTTCAAATTCTAGCCCCAACAGAGACTGGAAAACCTGACCTACACCGTAAGCTTTCAAACTCATCTGCTGAAAATAATTATTCTTATTTGCAAAATTCGAAGATATTTTAAGACAAAATAACAACAGTAGAAAAGGCAAACTGGAAAGAAAAAGAAAATAGCACACTGGATATCAGCATGACACTGATAAAGCTCTGTTATGTTAGTCTGACCACTTGTCTTGAAATATGGGATGCAAATAAGTGGTAGGTTGCCATTTAGTTCTACTCCTCAGCATCAATCTCTCCCTGGGCCATTAAGACATACATCAACGTATGCTATAATGAAATTTATAGATCTGTAAATCTGTATCAATACTGAAAAAATGTTGTGGTTTTATGTTGGCTTGATGCAGGTATTAAATCAGACTACAACAATCCCATGAGCTGATGTATTTAACAGTCGTTAAACAATAAAGAGAGCTTCTGTAGTTCACTGTCTGCAGCTCTTTTCCTGTTTCTCTCTAAACGATGGTAAAAAATAGAGGAAAGTTAAAAGCCTCCATGTCTGCTCAAGTGGTCTACACCAGAAATGTCCTCCTGACAGGATCAGCCACGAGCTGATGAAGGCCTTCATGGTCTTTAAATGCCTAATGAAAGAGGCCGTGCTCTAGACTAAAAATAAACAACTCCTATCAGTCCATCTCCAATTCACATGGATGATCTGATGGAAACACTTCCATTCTGTGGTGTGACAGCTGTGCGTGGCCACCCAGAACATGCTTGCCTTCACGTGGCTGTCACCACCACTGCTGAAACACACCACACACCACCTTTCTATGTTCACACCCACTGGTCTCAATAAGCATCCAGCAAGCATCCATGAATGTCAATGGGTGCTATTTTTTCCTGCATGGCAGAATTCAATGACACACCTTTGCTTCGTCTGCACTTCCAAGTCATACACCTCTCTGACAGAATGCCCCTCTGCTGCCATCTGTCACACAGCAACGGAATACAACAGAAAACTGGGAAGGTACAACCTCTACCCCCATACCGCCGAGATGCACCTCTGATGCTTGGGCCACCAGAATAAAGTAGGAGGCATTACTTTTGGAGAAGCCTCGCATATGATTGCTTTGTTACGCTCTCTGACCATCAAGACAATTAAAAATGAAGTTTTTGAGAACAGCACGAAATACATCTTAAGTATATCCAATATTTTCTCTCATTTACTTGCAAAATGTAGCACCTGACAGATTAGTATTGCAGGTATAACATAAAAAAACAGAAGTTATGTCAGATAAAGTTTCTATGGAAATCCAGAAGTTGGATTCCTTAATTTTTATCTAATTCGACTTGAAATTGAGCTTCAACATTGTCAGTATGCTTGATAATACAAATTTAGTTCATGGAAATAGTTTAATTTTGAGCAAGGATTAAAAAACAAGCAGCTCAAAATAATGCAATTTCCAAAATACTGCACCTCTTACAAGCCAAAATAGCACGTACAGATATCTGTAACACCTTTCAACATAGAAAATTTTCATCTAAGATGCAGCGAAACAAAAATAAACACTGGAATTTTCTGTAAGAAGGCTAACCACTACCACCTTTCTATTTGCCTCTATAGCATTACTCACCAAGGACTTCTGCACAGACTTGGAAGTTTCAAATCTAGCTGCCATTGTTAACAAGTACAGAAAATATTAAAGATCAGGAAATACCTTTCTATGGCTATTCCAAGGGATGAAGTGCTACTACGTAATCCCACACTGTTCAGCTGAGTCTGAGAGCAAAGGCACCACAGAAGCCAGGCAGGGAAAACTAAGGATGCTATGGCTCTTGACAGTGTTGTTCCCCCTAAGCAAGGGTTCCAGCACTTTCATTTTTCTTACTCAGAGCTGCAACACGGGTCTGAGCTGTTTATTAAAAGTCAAGCCTATCTATTTCCCCAAGTACTGCATTTATCATATATATTTTTGACAATACTTGTGTTTAATTGTATCGTGAGTACTTCAGACTCAAACTGGGTCAAAAGAAACAGTCCTGCTGTCACATATTTAACTTGAGTATTACAGCAAAAAAAAAAAAAAAAAATCTGACAGCAATGATCAAAATAAAGACATTAAAATCACTGTTAATCATAGGTAGAAGCAGACAGTTCCCCCATAGTTTTGAGTGTACCATCAATTAACCTACTTTATATTGAGTCTATTCACTGGGTTGATTCAAATCTAAAAATGTACCAGGGCTAAGAAGGACGGTTCCTCTTTGCTGTGCAGACAGCTTTCCTGCTCTCTGTCTTCAGGGAATCCTCTGACTGGTGCCTCCACATTTCAGATTCAAAAAGAGATTTCAAATAATTTTCTGGCAGTCCTCCAGTATTAACTATGACAACATCAATTTAGCAGAGAAATGCCAGATTCCATATCGCCTCTGAGAGGGTGGGATTGACAGTACTTTGTTAATGCCAGTCCTCCTCCCTGCTTTTATCACAAATAAGTTTCATACCTATTTTCCTAACAAAATTTGATTTTGTCAACATATCCAGTGGGCTTACAATACAGCTATTGTTGCTGGAAATATCAGCCCTTCAAATGGGATTCTTGATGTAGCTCTTATATGATATTGAGAAATAGCCAAGTAAATTTATTCTTTGTATCTAAATGTCACTTTAGGAATAAAAAATATTAAATATCATGAACAGAAGTATGTGCATTGTATACCTAATGTGATGACTAGGATAAGAAATAAAATTAAATCTCCTCCGTACAAGACTATAGTACCCAACGTTGGCGGAGGATGTCAATGGCTCCTCTTCAAATGGAAATGTACCCCAAAGATGAAAATAATTTTATAAGATCCTTCATTGTAATCACAAACTGAGAAACATAATGAAATCAAGATGTTAGGGTTTAAAACACAATATACTGGGAGCTACTATGAGCCTCGTGCAAGGGTGATTTTAGAGAAGGTGTATCACCAAGTGAAATTTTATCTTACATCACCTGTAATAACAACTGTATTCTTCACGAGACAGCTTTAAGCAATCCTCCATCTGAATTCCTGCACAGAAGTCAACAATGCCTCTGTTTATGGAAGCTGAAGAAAGATCAGTGAAAGCAACTTTGCATGCATAAATAACTGACTAAACTTCCTCCAGAAAAGAGGAAGCTGGAGTACGTGGTCAAAGTTTGCACAGCGAAGTCAGCTCACCAGGGGAGATCTGCCATTCAACAGACTTATAATTAAGGAAAAGAAGAAAGAGACTTTTCATGGTTGATGCTCAGACAAGACAGCAAAGATGAGGACCACCTGTAAAGATCTGCAGATGGACCTCCCATGTTTCAGTGACTGAGCAATCAAAGTGATAGATGAAATGCAACAAAATTAATGTAGAGTGATGCAGCCCTGGAAGAACAATCCTGGCTTTACATACAAAATGCTGGGCTCTGAGCTGAATATTAACATGCAGGAATGATAATGTGGTGCTGCAACTATCAGCTCTATGACAAAATCGGCTCAGACTCCTTGACAGTCATATATAAATTGACCTAATTAGAGAGGAAATAGAAAACACACAGAAAATTGGTCACCATATAAAACCCACAGGTGCAATTCTTATACATAATTCCGATGCCTCTAACCTCAAACAGCATATGAGAGACACATGGAAGGTTCAAGGAAGTGCTAAGGCTTTTCAGTCCGGAGACAGAGATGCCTCAGAAGATGGAAGACAGACGTCAGTGAAATGCAGAGTGAGATGGGAAGGGGGAATGACCAGCCTCTACTTCCTGCTCCTCTCAAGACCAGAGCTACATAAGAACTGGATAGAGTTCAAAATGAGCTCCCTGCCATTTTGCTTAATATCTGGGTATCCAAAGTCCATGCAGGTCTAGAGGGAGACACCAAAAGTCTCTGGCTATGACTGTCTGGCTGCCCCACTACCAGAACCTGCTGGAGGCTGAAAGAATTATCTCACCAAGTTTTACTATATACTTGTTCTCAACTCACACATCCGCACGGTATTTGGTTTTCAAGTGAAAAACCCTACAAATGATGGAAAGACACAAAAAATAGGCAGCATCTATGAGCAACAGACAAAAAAAAATCCATCTCAGGCATAAAACTGCTGTGAGACAACTGCTGAGCGTGAAGCATTGCGTTCATTCTATATTATATGAGTATATAAGCACTTGAAATGTAAAAGGAGGAAAAGAAAAGAAAGAGCACACACAGCCGTGCCCTTATCCTCGCTCAGCCCCAACCCTCAGCTGCTGGAGAACGCTATTAACCCAAGAGGTGAGAATTTCTTTGGGACTACACTGCTTTCTCATCTCAGCCAACTCCTGCATGTGCTGCCAAAAAGCTCCCCAGCCTTGGCCTGGACTTCACCAAAATGCTACGTAAGCTCCTTTAGAGCTGACACATCCCTTGAGCCTTTTTGTCAGTCAAAATAACTCAGTGCTCATACCAGCAACCCCTGGGCCAGTACCTAACCCTTGATCAGAGACAAGAGGATAGTGCTTACACAAATGTGCATAGATGCAGACAAGCACATGAAGAATGAGAGCTACCAGGTTTTTCCTTTTCAGGATACGCGGCTCTCGAAGACCAGGATCTAAATTCCAGTCTAGACTGAGACCAAAAGCCTAATTCATTTGGTCAGGGTTACACAGCCAGCTTTTGCAGGGACCAGAATCCGACTCCAGTCATCTGTAGTATTTTAATTTCAAAGCATTGCCTCCATAACCAGATTTTTCTTACTTCTACTCCTCTATAAATAAACCATCCTCTGTAATGCCTGAAATCTCATCACGCACTCCAGTCAAACCATTCAGCATTAATAAGTTATCTGATGCTTACACAATTGTGTGTTTGAGCACCTCGGTATCAGAGAAGATTTTCAAGCATTTAAGAAACAAGTAAATAATTTATTTTTACATCTGAACATAGGTGACTCTGGCAATTTGCTGTTTCACACTGCATACTATTAGATGCAAACATTCACCTAGATTGCAGAACACTATTGCTTTCCTTATGAACATCTAAATGGCCAACAGTCTCAAGCTGTAAATAGGATTTTATTTAATAGCAAGCATTCTTGTTTGGACACGAACACCCAGTGCCTGTGTGAATACAGACACTCACGGAATGAAATGTCTTCTCTGAACACTCACTGAAACAGAAACACATCATAGATGCTCATGAGGAACCTGAGCGTGACCGATAAGAAAGCAATATAAATCTCAGCATATATTTACAAACGCAGTTCTACGAGATGCAGCTGATTCTAACCGCAGATTACTGATCTCCAAACATCCACGTCTTCATCTTCTGCTAAAAATAACCATCCACACAGACCAGCAAAGCAGCAGTTCAGGGTGCACAAACTTTAATAAATCAGAGCTATCGATTCAATCTCAGGTAAATGAAGCTTCCCATCGCCCTTTCAAAACAAACAAGGAGGACGCAGAGGCCTGCACATAATCACTAAATTACAAAGAACAGATGTGAAACATTAACAAGGAAAAGCTCGTGCTGGCTAGGAGAAAACACTGTAAAGCAGCACGGAGTGTACCAAGCCAGATTGGCTTTTAAATGACTCATGAGATTGCAAACAACAAGGAACAAAAATAAAATAGTTAATTTGACTGGATCTAATACACTTTAGTTACTTCTAATTAACTGCTAATCATGCAATTTCTTTCCCTTGTACTTTTCCTTCTGACGTCCTGCATGAAAGGCCTTGATGGAAGGGAATTTATGACAAAAACCACATTCTAAATCTAGGCACTTACCAGTTGCAAATTCATAATTACCAGCAGCGCTCCAAACAAAAGAGGCATTCATCTCTCTGTAAAGGAAGCATCTCTCTCAAATGCCTGCCCAACACATCACTACACCAAGTATGCACATCTTGCATTTCTTCTCAGTTTCTCTAATCGATTCGCTGAAGTTTTTACTCAGTTCAACCCACAGATTCTAAGGCCTATTTCTCACCCTTCGATGAGCAACAGGAACAGGAGGGCAAGTGCCACCTCATGCAATGCCCAGTGGCACCTCTGCAGAGGTCTGTGCCAGGCAACTCAAATCACGGGACTCGGGAGAGCAGAGACAAAGGAGAACCATGAATTTTAGAACCACAAAAGCAAAATGCAAATGGCAATTAAAATTCATTACACTTTAATGAAGACCCTCACCTATGACAATGGTTTCGAAACAGGTTTTTTTAAACTTTTAAATTGGTGTTGACAGTGCCTGCCTCTCATACACACACATTTCCTAACCCTATGTTGGCCCCACAAGACCTGCTTCCCATTTCAAATACCTTTATTGTTTGAAGACCGTTTAATCAGCACATACAACATCATATACTGAAAAATGCTATCTTGGTTGCAACACTAACTCATAGAATAGCTTTGGGTGGAGGGGATCTTAACCACCATCCAGTTCCAACTCCCCTGACATGGCCAGGGTTATCAGCCACTAGATCAGGCTGCTCAGGGACCCATCCAGGCTGGCCTTGAGCACCTCCAGGGATGCTCAAGGCTATGTGCACCATCCACAAGCTGTACCAGAGCCTTAACACCTTTGCAGTTAAAAATTTCCTCCTAATATCCAGCCTAAACCTCTCCTCTGCACCCACATCAACAGCTTCACCTCTTCCTTGCATGGGGGGGGGCAGGCCTGGCAGTACTACAGATGGGACCTAACAAAGACAGAGCAGAGTGGGACAATCACCTCCCTTCTCCCTGCTGCCTCCCCTTTTTTGATGCAGCCCAGGATGCAGTTGGCCATCTGGCCTGCAAGAACACACTGTTGGTTCGCAACAGTCTTTTCACAACCAGAACCCCAGGTGCTACTCCACAGGGTTGCTCTCAAGTTCTTCTTCCAGCCTGTACACGTATCAGAAATAGCCACAGCCCATCTCGAAGCTGGTCTTGTTGAGACTCATGAGGTATACATAGGCCCACTTGCCAAGCTTGCCCAGGTTCCTCTGGATAGCCCTTCCCTTCCTTCTGCAGTATCAATTGCACCACACAACCTGTCATCATCTGCAAGCTAGCAGAGAGTGCCTTTAATCCATGTCCACATCATAGATAAAGATGTTGAAGAGCATCGGTCCCAAGATAGAACCCTGAGGGAGACCACTCATCATCAGCCTCCTGGACACAGAACCATCAAGCCCAGCACTCTGGCTGTGACCTTACAACCAATTCCTTATCCATCAGATAGTCCACCCTTCAAACCTGTATGTCTCCAACTAAGAGATAAAACTGTGTTGCAGAGCCATGTCAAAGGCCTTACACAAGTCAAGACAGACAACGTCTGTTGCCTGCCCTTTGTCCACCAATGCTGTCACTCCACCACGTTACGGCCCAGAGTGCCTCCAGTCTTACCTTTTTTTGTCTAATACCTGGGCCAGAAAGTTCTCAGTGCACTCCAGAAGTCTCCAGGATTGTTTGCAGCCCCACACAATGCTTTCTCAGTAAACATCCTGGTGGTTGAAATCCCCCATCAAGATAAGTCTGCAAGCACGATGCTTCTTGAAGTGTTTTTTATGCAAAATATTGTCATCTAGGTGAACTTTGCTCATTATAATCTCGTTATGACCTCATTATAATACAAAAACGCAGCTCCATTGCAAAAGCTACCTGCTTCCAAGGCGCAACCAACCCTGACTGAGCTTGCACTTCCAATTTTTAGTCCATACATTTAAAAACAAGGTGAGGTCATTTTGCACCAATCATAAACAAAAAGTAAGTATAAATAGAGTCACTCAAGCTCCACTTGAAAAATAAGAGAGGGGGGATGTCAGGGAAGATACTATCACAGATGACTTGGGAGAACACCACTTCTGGCTTCTGAGACCAGCTGGTGGCCTGAGCATCTCTTCCCCTGATGGGGACGATTTGCACACTGGGTTATCTAGAGTTATTCCATAATTGAATGCACTGTGATCGTATTACTCACGTTCTTGGTTAACCTCACATGCTTTGCAGACTGTATTTATAACTGGCAGTCCAAAAGAACTTGCAATCTGTTGCTTTAATAACCAGTACTATTCACTAATCTATGGGAGTCTTCATTGGGCATGGCCCAGCCTCCTTAAGAGCGGTCATGGGAGCCTTTTGAATACCTCTAGATGAATTGGACAGTGTGATATTTATGAATCCCTAATTGTGGTAGTTTGTATATTGAATAAGACCAGATTTATAGCACCACACTGGGCATCATTCCGCATCTAAGCTCAGCTGCCTCCAGTCCCTTCTGATACCTGAAGACAAGCTGTAACACAAGGGGGTTTATCTTCTGCCAAACTTCTTTGCCCTATTATGTGGCAGTGGGTCAACACCCAGCTGAAGGAAGAAAGGCAACTTAAGAAGGAACTTACTGAAATCACTGCTTGGGCATACGACTGCGATCCCATGTGCAAGTAGTTTATTAATAGAGATCCACCTTAGGACTGCTGCTACAGCTCACTCTAATGCCCCACAGGAATTATTTCAAACTACACTGGTATATAAACAACATGCTGCATCTTACAGACAGTGAATGCCAACCTTTCTAAAGACTTCCACTGATGGAGAAAGCAACATCTTGTCACTAAGCTGACTAGGTGACTATTTTAACCTAACTTAAAAAATATGGGCTATATTTGTATGTGAATTTCCACACATTCCACTTGCCAGTACTTCATAAGCCTTATTCTATCAAAGAGCACTTTAGTATACCATTGCACACACTGATCTGGACAGAAGTTGCATTAAACACAGTGTCAAAACACTGACTTTAACCAAAAGTACAATTCATTTTTCCCTGCTAATCATTTCTGCAGCTCCTTCCTGCACCATTCTTTTCTTTTTTCCAAATATTGATACTCAAAGCAGATTCTCCAGGAATGATCTGACCAGAACTTCATATAGAACTAAGGTCCTTTTCCAGAAGTCCAGGCTGATATCTATATCTATTGTTATTGTTCTACATTTATTATTACGTATGTGCACCAGATGGAACCAGAACTGGCTTCTGCATGCAGTAACCACAACTATGAATCATCCCTCCTGCACTGAAGGGTTCCAATGACAGATGAAGCCTGAAGTTATGAACTGATGGAATATCATGGAAAATTTACAAAATGGCCCATAAATTATGAGAATGTGTGTGTGTGTGTATATATATATATACATATACACACATATAAACATATATACATATATACACATATAAACATATATAACAAAAAGCAAGGAAAGTTCCAACTCCTGCAGTTCTGTGACTCTGTAATTAGTTTGGATGTGTAGAAATTGTGGTATCTGAGCATGATATAAATGGTATGGAGCAAGGTGTGGATATTATCTTAGTTTCAGCTGGGACGGAATTGTTTTCTTCAGAGTCCCTGGTATGATGCTGTGTTTTGGTTCTAGGAGAAAAACAATGCTGATAACACAACATGTTTGTAGCTGCTGCTAAGAGCCAAGACCATTCACAGCAAAGAGCCCAGGGAGCTGGGAGGGAACAGAATGAGGAGGGCTGAGTTAAAGTGTCCAAAGGGATATTTAATACCATTTGACATCAGGCAGAAGGAGTTCTGAAGTAGGTGGGAGTTCATCTTTCTCTCCCTTTTGCTGTTCAGAGGCCAGCTGGGCACTGGTTGGGTGGTGGTGAGCAATTGCTTGTGCATCACATGTTATATACACATACACACACAAATGTAGTTTTTTTTTTTCCTTTTCTGTCTCTTAGTAAATAGCTTTATCTCAACCCTCAGATAAGAAATGTAGCAGTTGATACTCCTACCTGTTAGTAAATTTCACTTAGTCAAAAAGACCAGAAACCATAGGAAGAACAGGACAATCAGTCAAACTGGCTCAGTTCTGTTAACTTCACAGATGGAAATGCCCTGTGTGTGTTCCACTTGATCCACGTTTTCCTGCTCTAGGGACTAGAATGGCTTCAGCAAAGGATAACCGACTTAGCTCATCACGTGTACTTGAAAGAACGAATTTCTAATCCCACACCAGAGAAACACATGGGGCAGGTCCTGCACCGATGGCCCATTTAACAGCTGGGAATTGAGAGAAGCATCGCTTCATTAACAGGCAGCATCCTTCCCACAAAACGCAGAGCTTAAGCAGCTTAAGCACTTCTCGGTGATCAGCTGAGAGGCCAAAACCAGAAGCATTTCAATGACTTTTCCCTTACCAAGGCAGCCTAGTTTTTAGAAGTGAACAGCAAGTTTCTTGCTATTGTTGGAACATGTGTAATAATCACAGTTACTCTTTGCCAAGGGCAATATTCATAGTCTGAAACACAGCCTTCCTGTGAATTAGGTGGTAATTGAATTCTTCTTGGCTTATTTATGTTCTTCCTATTTATTTATGTTAGAACATTAGCAGCGTGAGTAATTCATCACAGTTTGAGCAGTGCAGCCTGACAGAATAAGGACTCATGGACAAGAATATAAGCTATAACAGACTGACACATTCCAGCTCCAGGACAGGGCTATTCTTAGCTCCTGTCTGAGCATCCCCAAACAAAGCACAGGGATCTAGGACAAGCCTCGCACTGCGGGGCAAGAAAGAGCCCAAAGCTTTTTCTATTTCCACTTACCCAGTGATAATATTAACTCTCTTACATCCAGGACAGAAGCAACCCTATATTCAGGCAGAATCCATATCAGGTGTCACAGACAGGCGGTCATCAAATGTGCTGCCCGTTTTACTGCGTGTTTGTTGTCAAGCAATAATCCCTGAGACCAGCAGCTTTCCTTGCCCAAGCAGCTAGAGAAGAGTGAGTCCAAACTTTCACTAAGTCTGATGCTTGCAAATCATTCCAGTTGTTATCCTTCCATCACGAGGAAGAAAAATGGAAAAGGACCTAAGCTACTATTTGCCCAAACAGTGATCTGGACACAGAAATGGGCTTCCCATGTCCTTTGGTCTGCTCTCCCACTCCTTTGCAATTTCGTGGCTAGTTTCACTACTGTGAAGCTTCTGAAATTACATGTTCTCTAAATTATCTTCTCTAAGGCAGATCTTTGAAGATGAGAGCAATAGGCAAAGTGAAAAACAGAACTTGAAAGTGCCACACTGAGCAAATATTTATCATATTCCAGTAATCAATGCTGCAGCAAGTTCTTCTGAGCTGAACACCATGTGTCTATTTGCTGGACTAAACATGGATCCCAATTATGGCACTGATACTATTTACATGCTACAGAGAGAAATAAATTATTAAGGGAAATGTTTGATGTTCTCCAAGCACTGGCTGTTTCTGCTCTGCTACAAAGAAGACTTGTGTTAGTCCTCAAAATAAGTTTGAAATTCCTGACAAAACTGAAAAGGTAATAAAAACATTCAACCAAAATTAGGAAACAACAGAACTAATGCAGAAGGAGAACAATAAAGCAGTTCCCCATTACTTCTACAAGCCAGAGCACAGAGAAGCACACAGTCTGTGGCATCTCCTACTAAAGATGAGTTTATTCTCAGCTACAATGCCTCACCCCTACAGCTCAATACTATGTACCCAAAACGGAGTAATTATTTCCTAATTATTGACAACTTTTCAAAATTGAGGGACAGGTCTCCTGCATTACAACAGCAGCTAAGGATACAGAGCATTTGGGAAGTTATTCACAGGTCCAATTACAGCCAGACTCATTCCCACATTTCCAACTATCCTTCAGGGCTCAGGCAAGGATAAATAACAACAAATGAGGAACGTGCATTTTATCCTAACCACTATGAGCTGATGGGAAGCAGTTTCAAAGATTTAATATTTGCTATTAAAATCTCTCCCAAAGTTCATTAATGAAATACAGTAATCTTAAACATCACATAATGCTTTGCAATATCAGCTATTTAACGTTTGCAAGAAAAATTCATCAAAAGGAAGTGTTCTGAGCATACATGTGCAGCTCCTGCTTACTTTCAGCACAAAGCACCAATTTCATGTGTATTTAAGTTTAAAATGGGAACACAGATCTCCATCTGCCTAGAAAGTGCCGTCCATCTGACAGATTCTGTAATTCTAAGGATGCTAAAATTCTTCTAAATTAACAATTTTCATCAACTCAAGGGAAAAATTACAGAAATGATACATACACACACACACACACACACACACACATAAGGAAGTTACTCTGAAAGTAATGCCTCCTATTTATTTCTAAAGTTACAACAGATACAAAGAGCACAATGAGGCTGATAGAACAAGTCTGCAGCTACAAAACACTGTTTTTCAGCATGGCCACCACCATCAGCTGTGCATTTTGGCCAGTGATGAACAAAAGCCTGAGTGCCTCGCTCATAACAATCTGCCCCAGTGGAGGTGACTCACTGTCCAACGCTGCTGAAACACACCACCCATGCCATCCTTATGCTCACATCCACTGTTTGGCCTCCATAAACATTCTGCAAATACTGATGAATGTCAGTGGGAATTCAGTTCTGCATCTCTTGCTGCCGTCTGTCACACAGCAATAAAATGTAAAGGAATCTCGTTGGAAAGGTTCAACTTCTACTGCCATCTGACGTCATGAGCCAAGAGAACAAAATAGGAGACGCTACTTTCACAGGAGCCTGTGTGCATTTTAGAATGAAATCCCAAGTGCATCCATAATCTTTGAAAAAAGCCACAATCCATACTACTTTTTGACCCATAAGTGTATAGTTTTTATTCTTCTCTAAAATTATCCTCCATTTCTAATGTGGATAAGTGAAAGCCCACACAAAGGCTGGTGTAAAAAAAAATAAAAAAACAAACCAACCTTTGTGTTCTTTCTCATCTCGTGCTCATTCTGATCTCATAAAACATGTCAAGGCTTTCCATTTGTGAGAAGGGTCTTTACCCTCCCTATCATCAACTTAAAATACCATTTTATGATGTATTCTCATTACTAGATAGTAACATTTCTCCAGACTTACAGGATCAGTCTCAAAACAGAAAGCCGAGCAAAGTGTTCACGACTGCACAGGCTAATAATAAAAGGAACTATCACATAGGACTGTACTTAAATTTAACTCAGATTTTTTAAGCCACTTTAACTGATGGCCCACGTGAGACTGAAGAGTTGATGCCATCCCCCTTGGTGCCCCAGCTTATCCACAAGGGGCAGGGACACTGTACCAGCAGAGCAGTCTGCTGTTCCCTGGGGCTGATGCCAGTTCTGACCCAATCCCTTGGTGCCCCAACCTGGCAGCAGTAACCTGTACACACAGAACCCTGAACTGCTCCAATGCCCAAAGTGTTCCCAAATACACACCTGCATTCCTCCCTGGACATGCTCTTGGCTTTAACATAATGTTTGTGGTGTGGCTGTTTTCCCCCACCGTGACAAAGGGGAGCCTTTTCAGATATCTGAAAGACACATGGTGTTAAAGACAGGCTGTGTGATTTCCTTCCTACTGCATTCAGCAAAGAACCATCTTCCAGTGCACCAGCTTTAGATGAGCTGGCTCCTGCGTACAACACTGCAGCCACATGACAGCAGCTCCAAGATCAATTTTTGCATGCAATTATTAATAGCGGGCAATGCTGACAGTTACTCATTGTAGCCTCTAGGGAAAATTTCTCTTGGGCAAAAGCTCCAAACGTTGCTGAAAAATCTGAAAAAGTGCACAGCATGAAAATATTGAACTTGCTTCTCTTTTTGCAAACAGACTGAATGGAATTATCAAGGACTCCCACTGATGAGAAACAACAGGTTGTCACATACAATGCCACGGGATACCAAATACTAGCAACAGAAGAAAAAGAAATCTGCTGTTCATTTTCACTGCTTGAAGATGTAGAAGTCGCTGGAGAGAAAAAGCAATGAGAATTTTAGCACAGAGTTGGTTCGCAGTGGAATTAAAATAAAATTTGATTAAAATCAATGAAAGCCCAAAATAGACAATGAGGAAGCTAATATAACTACCACCTAAGCACGGTCCTTCAGCAGCATGCTGGGAAAGCTAAAAAGATAAGTACAATTGCTAAAGAAAAACATTTTGGGAAAAGCCTGGTTAGAAAATGGTGGAGATTAACACACATCTGCCTGAGCACCATCAGTGCCCCTGTGCCTGGATACGGGCACGTGGCTCAGAGCAGCCCTAACACCACTGCCTGAAGGCCATCACCACTGCAGAGCCAAAACCTCCTCCGCTGCACATTTATGAGCTGTGAAGTTGGAATTAACTTGATGTCCTACGGAAGCATTTTATAGAAGCCTCCCTGGTTTAACACAGCAGTTAAAACTACACAACTTGCACTGGGCGAAAGAATAAATTACACTTGTTAACTTCTCCTCTGAGATCCATAGGATCTGGTGCACCATTCGGGCCTGATTCTTGTCCAATGAAGAAGAGTTCTTGCGGCAGCAAATGAAGAGAGGGTGGGAGGGATGTAAAATCCAGTGCTATGTTAATGAAGCTTGAGCTACAGAAGAGGAAAAAAAGTAAGACTGTGTAAATGCTTCATTTCCTCATTTGTGTTTATGGGCAAGGCTAAGAGAGGAGCACCAGGTAAACCTCCACTGCACCTCTGCTGTGGTGCAGTGGGACTGCAGGAGCTTTTCCCCTCCTGGTTTCTGAACACAAGTGTAAGCCATCGGGACAAGTCCCAGAAATTACAGCACTGTTAGCCTGACTGCTGGTCTCCAGGCTTCCTTCTGCACGTGGCTCACGCACATTCAGATTTTCAACTATTCCCAAAGGGAGATTTTCCCTTTCCCTTGATGTAACTCCACCAGACACTGCAGTGCTTGTGGTAAGACCTCTGGCCTGCTCGCCCTTACCCAAGCCTCTTGAGGTTTTCTCCTCCATTACAAATAAGTACGTAAATGTACCCAGAGCAATCTGAGAAAGGAGCTAGAAAGGATCCACAAAGAAACCATGCATGATACACGTAAATAGTGTTTAACAGAAAGGAGGAAACAGGTTTGTGTTTTCCCCTGCTCTTTGAAGCCTCTAGGCCATCACTGTCAGGAATATAGGACTGCTTGCTTGTCTCAATCCCAAAAAGAGACAGAGGAGTTTTTAGCTTTCTTTCTGCGAATAAAGGCAGTACTGGAGGCATTTCCCAGTAGGGTCTCTCAACCTGTCAGAGGCCACAGCATCCTTTTACCCTCATATCCCAACACTACAGTGAGCCTTTCCCCTGTTGCCCAAGGTTTTCAGGGCTCACATTCTTCTCGGTTCACCACACGCTCATCCTCTCACAACAGTTATCCCCACTTCCTTTCCTTTATTTATATATCCTTCGTAATACAGATTCAGATTTTGTTGTTTTACCAAGTACTGCTATCTTTGTATTCCATTTGACAAAGACCTTTCCTCTTTGTTCTGTCAAGCATGCAAGATTTACAAACAGGTGCTAAGCTACCATCTCCTGCAATACATCTGCAAGACAAGTTTGTTTAACCAGATCTTCTTCTCAGTCTCCCCTCATCAGCTTTATCTTGTTCTGCAAGGACACCCTATCCTTCCTTTGTTCATCCCAATTTCAGCCTTTCTTACTTTGCAAGGACACCTTATCCTTTCTTTGTTCATCTCATCATCAACTAGAAATAACTCAGAAAGAGAAAAAGATAAAGGGATGATTTCCTAAAAGGGGGGATGGTTACAGAACATCAAACACCCCTGAAAGAGATCATCAAGATCAGTTTTCTGTCCAGACACCCAAGCACTGCTGTGTTTACCCAAGTACTTCTCTGGCCTGATGCTCTGCTTTCTGCAAAATAAGACAGCCTTCCCTTTTAAAAACAGATTATGCAGTAAGAAAAGCACATTAAAATTGGGTCTGCAACCTGGCAGATCAGGAAGGCCTGCCCTAATAAATAACGATTTTGCCACTGCTGTCAGAAGCCATTAACTGATTGTTATCCTAACAATGCAAGGTTCAAATTAAAGTAGTCAAACTAAAAAAAAAAAAAAAAATCACTAAGCATTTAGCATAAAAACTGACAATGATTTACATAACAATAACCTGGTTGTATGTGCAAAGTGAGACAGCCAAGAGTTGGAAGTTAAACACTGCTGGGACTTAACTTATCTTCCTTTGCCAAGATGCCATTTCTCACAATACTCAGACTATAATTAAAATATATATATATACACGCACACATATATATACACACACACTACTGGGTCAAATGTGGTTGGAACAATCCCACGATTTCAAAACCTACGAGACATTAAAAAGTTGATAAAAGGTTGAGTGCAAAAAAAAATCATCATATAAATCCCATTTCCACAGATAGAGCAATCTCAGAACCGCAGGTGCAAGAGGGAAGAGAAGGAGGAAGACTACAGAGGAAAGAAATTGGGCAGAAACATCACTTTTGCTACTAACACAAGTGAGCAGCTTGTGTACAAGCCTGAGACATATGCTATGCACTTACCTGCAACTGAGCCTAAAGATCCTCAAGAGAACGTATGAATGCCATGTACCATAACACTGCACACTGAGAACCCACATTTTCTGGGACTGGATCCCGATGAACCTACATTACATAGTTAACTGACCAATCATAAATGCCCTGGGTTGAAAAGGACCACAATGCTCACCCAATTCCAACCCTCTGCTATGTGCAGGTCGCCAACCAGCAGACCAGGCTGCCCAGAGCCACATCCAGCCTGGCCTTGAATGCCTGCAGGGATGGGGCATCCACAGCCTCCTTGGGCAACCTGTGAACAGTGCCTCACCACCCTCTGGGTGAAAAACTTCCTCCTAATATCTAACCTAAACCTCCCCTGGCTCAGTTTTCAATCATTCCCCCTTGTCCTATCACTATCCACCCTCATCGACAGCCGTTCCCCCTCCTGTTTATAAGCTCCCTTCAAGTACTGGAAAGCCAAAATAAGGTCTCCCCGGAGCCTTTTCTTCTCCAAGCTAAACAAGCCCAATTCTCTCAACCTTTCCTCATAGGAGAGGTGCTCCAGCCCTCTGACCATCTCAGTGCCCTCCTCTGGACCCGCTCCAAGAGCTCCACGTCCTTCCTGTGCTGGGGGCTCCAGAACTGGATGCAGCACTGCAGATGGGGCCTCACAAGAGCCGAGTAGAGGGGGACAATCACCTCCCTCTCTCTGCTAGCCACCCTTTTTTTTAATGCAGCCCAGAAAACAGTTGGCCTTCCAGACTGCAAACGCACACTGTTGGCTCACGTCCAGCTTCTCATCCACCAGGACCCTTCTCCACAGGGCTGCTCTCAAGGACTTCTCCCCCCAATCAGTATAAACAACTGCGATTGCCCCAGTGCAAGTGCAACACCTTGTACTTGGCCTTGTTGAACCTCATTATGTTCTCATGGGCCCACTTCTCCAGCCTGTCTAGATCTCTCTGGATAGCATCCCTTCCCTCCAGTGTATCGACTGCACCGCTCAGCTTGGTGTCACCTACAAACTTGCTGAGGGTGCACTCAATGCCACCATCTGTGTCACTGATGAAGATGCTAAAGAGCACCGGTCCCAAGATCAACCCCTGAGAGACACTGCTTGTGACCAGCCTGCACCCTGACACAGAACCATTGATCACAACCCTTTGGCTGTGACCAGCCAACCAAGTCTAAATCCACCAAACAATCCATCCTTCAAAATCCACGCCTCTCCAATTTAGAAAGAAAGATAAGGTGAGGGACCGTGTCAAAAGCTTTGCAGAAGTCCAGGTAGATGACATCCACTGCTCTTCCTCTTCCACTGATGCCACTACTCCATCACAGAAGGCCACCAGCTTCGTCTGCCCTTAATGAAGCCATGTCAGCTATCTTGAATCACCTCTTAAGCTCATAGTGTTCCTCTCAACTGAAAACCCCAATTCACATACCTATCTCATTCTCCTCTTCTCTGGTGCCCATCTCCTCCCTGCTTTGCCTTGTCCTCTAGGACGCACAGAGACATCCACTCATGACCTGGCTGCGGTGAGTTGCCCTGGGGTCCAAAGGCAATCAGGCAGCTTTCGACTTGTTGGGGATGAAAAGATTCAGTATTTCTCAGTGTCCTGGGTGGGAAGAGCAGGTGGGGTGGGGATTCTGGCAGCTCTGTACGACAGATTGGGTTGCTCCCTGTATGGCACAGGTCCATGGGCTGTTTGCTGGGGCTGGTTGGAAAGTGCTGAGACAAATGTGCCCCTGGGTCTGACTGAACCTTCTTCTATTGCACAGGTTTCTGCTGTTCTTAGGCCTGCTGCAGCTTGTCTTCTTCATCCTGGTCCTGCTGAAGAGGGACATCCTCCACGGGGTCCTGCCTGAAGAGCTGGTGACTGCCTTTTGCAGCTCTCCATCAAAACCTGTTCTCTTCTGACCCCAGAACACACTGCAGCTCTTCATCGTGGCACCGTAAGGTCTGCACAGGCATTAGGTGTGCCTGCCCTGTCAGTGGTAACATCAATAAAATCCATCCCAATTCCAAAATGTCTCATTTGTGCATGACAGCTGTTAGACCCCTTCTACTCTCTCCCTGCTGGCCACCCCTTTTTTTTTATGCAGCCCAGAACACAGTTGGCCTTCTGGGCTGCAAGCACACACTGCTGGTTCATGTCCAGCTTCTCATCCACCAGGACCCCCAAGTCTTCTCCACAGGGCTGCTCTAAGATTGTACAAGTACCTGGGATTGCCCTGACCCAAACGCAGCACCCTGCACTTGGCCTTCGAGATCAGTTTCATCAAGAACAGAAACAAAACTAAAATCTGATGCTTGATGAAATTAGAACAATTTTTTTTATGCTTTAAAATCGAACTAAAAATTTACTTAATTTTCTTATGAAAACCCTACTTACAGATACGTGGGTTTTTATGTACAAAACAATGTCTGTTATCTAAAGACACCAAATCTAGGTAGGAAACACTGGGCTATGGGAGCTATCCACAGAGCCAGAGGAAATTTTCTTCTATAGTACTCCTTTACCTCCACTTACTATGACCAGTCTTGTCCGGCAGAGGGTGAAAAGAAATACTGAGCACTGGAAAATTACTTGAAAAACAAAACAAGACCTGTGTTATGAAATCCTAAAACAAATAATGAGCTCTTTTTCTTTTAATTGTGACAAATGGTCCCCTTCTCTTCCTGTCCTCACAAAACAAACCCACAGAACGTTAAGGTCAGAGCACTATATATTAGAAAAAAACTTCTGAATTTCTTAATCATGGATTTTTTCAATTGTTCTCTGAAGAAACAGCACCAAAATTAACTATGATTTTCAATGTTACTTCATTTTTCCTTTTCTTCATGCTTCATTAAGTCCATATACACGGTGTGTTTTATTAGAAAACAAACAAAAAAGAAAACAATAAACCTGCTGAGTTTCCAAGAGCGCTTTATACTACAGCATTATTGGTTTCTGCAATGCTTCACACAGAAAAGAGTCACAGTTTATGAAGAAGGCCCCTAGAGGTTACCGCTGTGACTAATATCATCGACTCCTTAAAAATCGTAATAAGCTCTAAACCACCTCTGTCTAAAAATAATGGAGAAAGCCTATCTGTCCCTCTTCAAGGGCAATAAGCTACAAAGGTAGAAAAATGACTTACAAAAGAGACCAAGCAATTCCCACAGCTTTCTCTTTATAAGTAAAATAGAAGTTGAGCAAACAGGTTCTGAAACCCGTGCTAAAAAATAGCACACCAAAAACATAATTGTTGATTGCATCTGTCTATATATAGATGCCCTATTAATGCATTTAATGAAGAGCAAACGCCAAACAGAACACCTGTTTTTCCATCTAAGAAAAACAGAGCAGTAGTTAGGAAGACAGAAGTCACAAAAAGCAACGTGTGAGCTTATGCAGGTGTTAATCCTAATGCAGACGGAAGACCCAGCCATGCTGGCTGTCAAGTGAAATGCCACGTTACCCAAAACCGTTCTGAAGTCTCTCGGAAGGCCAGTAAGGCTATCCAAATGTCAGCAGCAACCAGGTAAACCCAGCAAAAGCAGCTGTAAGAACGACCTTTCTTTGGATGCTCGGCCCTTTGAAGTAATCAGGGCTTCACAGGACCAGAATGGGCTTTATTTATATTGTACTACTATAGCAGAGATGTTATGAACACAGAATCTGCCTTTGTCCTTTTCCTAAATAACATATTCAACTCCCTGGACCACCCCGGCCTCTCCCACATTAAGACCTGGACCATATTCCAAAACATGGCAGACTTGAAAAATGACAAACCGGAATGTATTCTGAGAAGAAAAACACATCCAGGTGTTTGAGCAGCTTCAGTTACAGTACTCCAAAATGCATATATCCATCCAAACTGGAGAGCTGCCAAGCGGCCTTTAAGCCCAATTAATGAGAGGTTAGCGTGCCAAGAAGTTTGTTGAGTCTCCTGAGAGCAAAACACCAGCTAGTCCTTTAAGCAACCTCACCTCCGTTTCATACACAGCGTTCTGAAAGGCAACCAAGGCCTCGTGCTTGCCACTGCTAACACAACTGCCTCCACTCGCCGCACCAGCTGAGAACTACTGCAGTGACTCAGGGCTGCTTTCACAACACGACTGCTGCCATCCTCTGCTCCTACCATACAGCCACCACAAATCACGACTGCTGCTGGAAACAAATGCATTTAGTCAAGCTTCAGGATACAACTGGTTCACAGGTGTTTGTTATTTTGTTGTTTTTTTTTTTTTTTCCCTTTTAAGAGTATGAATCCAATGAGGCAGAATTAAGTATTACATATTTCTGAAGGATACACAGCAGTCCTGGGCACTGTGGGTCTTCATGCTGTGATCACCTATCTCTCCCTCACAACAAATATTTCTCTTTCAGACTAAACAGCAAACTTAATGGACAGAAAAGACAACACTAATTATCTTTCCTACCATCTTGAAAACAGCCTCAGACACTCACAAAGCAGCGAAAGCAAGCGTGTCAGAGGAATACAACAGCAGCTTTTCTTATTCAAACTGAAAATAACACTGGGGAGTAGTTTAAGCCCTTCAGATAGCAGTTGTTATCTGAAAACGTGGGCATTCCTCTGGCTCGTAATTACAGTATTTCTTTCTTTCACTTCTCAAAAGTACCTGCCAAGAGGGTTCTTTCAGACTATGCTGTCAGAGCTTTGCACATCCTCCCACTTAAAGAGCATGGCTATTTGGCTCTGAACTTTTTAATTTCCTTAAGCACAACGTTTTTCTTCCCTATACTGCCATTCTGTACTGTTTGCTGTTGATCTTTTTTGTATGTTTGCTTTTAATGGAAACGAGACAGCTACAAACACACGGTAACTACAAGAATGACTTCACACAGGACAGTTATCCGTGATAAACTTTTTCCTTTAATGTGTCAACTATTTATTCCAATATGATATGCAATCTCAGTGAAAGTCTTTCTTTATGAGAACAGCGCTCAAGAAGCCATTTGAAGTTAATAATGAAGAGCCTGACATCTTCGCATTCGGCCAGAACCCGACCTTGAAAGACAGGCAGTGTCAAAAGCACTTCTCTTCCTCTGAGCTAACGCAGGACTTCCAAAGCTCTTACCCTAAGGAACCTTCACTGGTTCGCAGAGCAGTTATCAGTGATGACTTTCAGCAAGGACCTCATGAACACACTTCAGTCATCATTAAACATAATTTACAAGAGCTGCGCGCACAGAGACCGCCTTTATCCATCTGAGCAACGCTTTGCTAAGAAGCGCTGAAATTTATTGGGGCAAAAGGAGAACGGCAATTAAAAGCAAAGCTAACTCGTGAGGCAATGTCTGGTGCTAAGATTAGGCCTCGGTGTGGTGACGGATGCTGCCCTATACAACATGACTTGAACACAGATAAGCCAATAACCAGCAGCCCCATCTTAATCCTTGTTTATAAAATGCATTTCCCTGATCTTGCTTCTGCCCGAGACGGTTCCACCTGGAGCATTACTTGCCCATCCCTCAGACCTCTCCCCAGCTTTCTGGTCTGATTCGGAGCTGGAGAGGTTAACCTGCTCTAACAAGCTTCAGGAAAAGCTTTTTGGTACAAGTCCATAAAACTACCTCCTTGACAAGGGCTGCGTCCTGATCCCAGCATGCATTACATTCTAGCTTCCTTCCACCTCCATTCAACCTGAAATAAATTACAAAGCAAGCAGAATGAGGACGTCCTTTACTATTACAGTGGAGGGGGGAAAAAATTGCTTTTTTCTTTTAATTTAAGGGGATGTTTCCTTTCTGCTGACACATTTTGGGACTCCAGGGACGCATAGGAGTTATTGCCAATTTCTGTTATGGTACATGTCTAGCAGGATAGCATGTTCATTTAGGGCATGGTTATAAACTGCTTTTCCTGCTCTTTTATTTTCTTAATTAGGAAGCTTTCCGTGGGCATTTCACAACTACTTTTTTATTAAGGTTTGGATTTATTTTTTGTTACTTCCCTTTGCAAAGCTATGACTAAGCCTCAGCTACCACAACACCTTCCTATTCCCTCTTTAGGTCATACCTTCTTTCAAGCTAATTACTGATGTACATACAGCTCAAAGTGCCACGTTAAGATTTCTAACCACCTTAAAGAATAAGAATGGGGAAAAAAGAACGTACAATTCTTACATAATTACAAGGAGGGCTTTAAAGTCAAAGGCAAGGGTCTATACACTAAGTACTCCATGAATTAGTAACACCACTTGTCTTCTTGTTAAAGATGAGAAAGAGGAACACCAGCAGGCTTTTGGAGGCGTTGGTAAGCCCTGTTTTACATGACAACACACACATCGACCTTAAAACAGACTAAAATTTCCCTATAGCAATTTCCAAACCAATGAGCAACATGATCAAATCGCTGCCTTCAAAACTATCTTCTCATCGTTCCCCAATTTGCAGAGAGAAAAAAAAACCATTCAAGCTGCAACATAAAGCATGCAGCAGAGAAAACGGGTTTGATTGTGAGAGACACTTCTGCATCTTAGCACTGCTGTAAGAGTGTAAATAGCTAAAGGATCAGATTGCAGATAACATCTCTGTGTTTAAATAATTTATTTTCTTGCCATGCACTCCTTTAAGTCAATGTCAAACAAAAATACAAAAGCAACTAGTGCAGCAGCTCACTACACTCTAGCAAAATGTCACTGTTACATGAATCCTATATTATAGGCTCAACTATTATAGTTAGCAAATACAATTTTTTAGAACTTGGCCAAAATATTTATATCTGGGCCAGCATCTGTCAGTAAACCAACTTAATGCTCAAGACATTCTTCTGCTAACACTCAACACAAGCTGCCCCCAACGATTCCCATTTCTCCACTTCCCAACAGCTTTTCCACTGTTTTTCTTGCACTGTTGAAAAAGTGATGCTGATGTCTGAGTGTTGTCTCTACATCTCTAAACTCTGGTCGTAGTCAGAAATCATTCTTGTTCTTTTAGAAAATAGATACTTAGAAGTATTCCAAAAGAGTTACATCATCATAATTGATCTGGAAAGATTCATTATACATTCTTAATTATAATCTTAAATGTATTGGACAGCTTTTTTCCCCCATATAGCTACCTCTGCCACGGGGGTTTGAAAAGGCTGCCAAGATCAGAATCACATGAGGGTCACAGAGTGGGAAAAAAGGACCAGATGTACGAAATAGTCTCAAAATAATAAAATAAAATAAAATAAAATAAAATAAAATAAAATAAAATAAAATAAAATAAAATAAAATAAACAAATACTGCAGACACAAACTTAAGGAGCAAAGAGACAAAAGGAGTAACCAGCGAGCAGAGCCAAATGTCATTCACCTGAGAACTGCAAAAGAAGCTGGAGATAGGCAAGCTGAATGCCTACCAAGAATGCAACCTTTGAGTATCACACAGAGTGCAGGTGACAAACACAAGGCCCAAAGGAAAGAAGCTTTCAGCTGACAGCACTGAAAAGTCTCGCTGAGCAGTTGATCCTGGGTAAGCAAACTAGCAGAACAGTTGCAAAGAGCAGAAATAGCATGCGACTGAATAACCACGGAGTATGGGGAAGAGTGAGCCCAACTTGTATAAAACCAAGGGTGTGCTGCTCAGCACAGCCTGCTTCTACTTCCTAAAGGTTTCAGCGTGGGCTTCCAGCAAGGACTGCTACCAAAGTGTACCAGCACAACCTCTGAGCTAAGGCCTCTGCCCGTCTCATCAAGAAGCTCTAAGAAGGAGCGAAATAGAAGGTGGGAATATGAGGCCACTAGGCTGTCTCAGGATCTGTTTCATGCAACACATTCCCAAAATAACCAGGAAAAGGAGTTAGGAAGATGAAATCACAAACTTTGCACCAAACCCTAGTTTTAACTTATGCATTTGGTTGGAGTTGAGTCACAGAAAATACCTTTTAGATCCTATCCAAGCTCCAAAAGATGCAAAGGAAGCAGTAAAGGATTGGGGGAATGGAAAAAAATCATCAGATGGCTATGGCAAAAGGACAGGGGCACATGATGAAAGGAGAGAAGCATCCTTTTAGTGGGAAGAAGGTGCAATGTTTCCATTGTTTTTCTCAGCATATCTCTACCCGCTGTTAGAGCATAAGACCCGTGCTATTACGCTCACAAAAGCCCTAAAATCCATTCTTAACTGGCTGCAGATACCATCAGCTGAATGACAAGCACAGGATGGTCTCACACCAAGTAGGATCTCACCAACACTTGGGATGTGAAAAAGGAGAACGGCGTTAATGACCTGTAGCCTGACGAGATCCTAAAATTGCTTTTCAAATGCTATGTCAATAACTGTTTCCAAAAAGAACCATTTGAAGCTTCAATAGTCTATTCAAAGGTGAACCTAAAACACTTCAGGCCTCTCTCTCTCTGTTAAGAATAAGAAAGTTTAACTCCCAAACTCCATATAGGAAAAAAAACCTGAAGATTAACACAAGCTCTTGGGTTCCATCCTATTCCTAGAATGCATAAATCCTTATTTTTATGCCACAAGGAAGGTATTGTACCACTGAAAGCCAGTCTAAGGAATCAAGCCATAAGAAGCAACAGCATTTGCTGTGCATCTTCGAGTTGGGTTCTAAGCTAACAGCAAGCTGACAAGGCTTCCAATACATATGTGAATGAAAAAAAAAAAAAATTTAGTTTCCTCAAAACAAAACGAAAGCCAAATTCTTACTTCAAGATCAGACTATCCATTGCATCTCTGGAATATCACTTTTTCCAAAAGCAAAGCACCAATAATATATTACTAACAACCCCCAGTTTCTAGAGAGCAGTGACATCCACCAGTCTGCCCTGCTGACATGCAGCAGCACAGAGCAAGCAGCCTGACCTCAGAGGATACCTAAAAACATGGTAATCTTCAAGAGACACCCTACAAAAAAAGTACACTAAATGAAGTCATGGAGCGTCAATGCTGACTAGAATCTTTTCCTCTTTATTTGAGCCTTGGCTTTTGGGTTGTAATTCCATGTCTAGCACTATCAGAAAGAGAAAAAAAGGGAAAGGCAAGAAGCACAGTACCATGGTATCATGTCCACATGCCTGTAGCAAACAAATTAAAACAAGGCTGTTCCAGTAAATGGAATAGTAAGCAGCAATACTTTCCCTCTGCCTCGTGTAGGAATCAATGTGAATGCCAATTCTAACCCACCCAAAAACCTGCCACAAGCAAGCAAACGTAACAGGGAAGCTCCTCATTAGAAATATCTTGAAGAGCCTAAGAAACACATTTCAGCACAACCATAGGAAAGTTGCTGCTGCAAAATGTAGCGCTTCTTAACTCAAAGTTCCTGCAAGTAGCAAGTTTGTCATTTAGCTGTCATTCATAACCGATACTTTGATCTGAAATCGGATTTTTTACCCTCATGAAAGCTTAACAAGAGAAGAAAAATAAGAAACATACTTGCAAAGCTGTGAAACATGGAGCAATGATATTTTCATGTTAGTCCTTACTTCAAACAGAAGTTATAGATACCAGCTTATCTTAATCTTTCGACTCTTGATGCATGATTTAGCCATTTAAAGCAAACCCAAATAATCAGCACGTCAAGAAAACCTTTCCATATCAACAGAAATCAAGTTGCTGTTTCTGATGTAACTGCATTATCACTTAATCCATTACACACAGCTCAGAAGCAACGAATCCAAACAACCCTTTTGGTACCTGGCTCAAAAAATCATTAAGATCTGATAGATAAATCCTCCTATGCATCTCTGAGCACAGGACTGCAACGCAGACGTCTTCCATCACTGCTGTTTTACTTTTGGAGGACTCAGTTATAGCACGTCTATGATAAGAAGCACAATCTCCATCAAAGTCAGTCCACCATGCCATTACACACGGTGCAATTCAGTTAGCATATGTTTCTAGATTAGGCCTTCCAGTAACACACTTGACCCACTGTGGTCTTCAGATATGCTTTATCTTCAAAAACACATTACTATCTTATCTAGTAACTTTAATAATTGAGACTTCTTCACACATATAAAATTGCTACTTGCTAGCATGGGCTGACTGGAAAATTGGAAAATAATGATTACTATGCAGGTGAAGCATACAGTACAAGCAACATTTTTCAGAGCTATACATATCATGTGTATATGCAGTATTCAACATACAAAATCCTGGCTAATCCTTTCCTAAATTCTGAACCACGTGGCATCAAGAGTCTAAAACCTGTCTGTTCACAAAAACAAGATGCAATGATAGAACATCCCTGTTTCAGAAATTAACAGATAAATGGAGTGATGGCGTCAATGGACAGAAGGAAGGCAACTGATGCCATCTACCTGGATTTGTGCAAGGCCTTTGACATGGTTCCACACCACGGCGTTATCTCAAAGTTGGAGAGATAGAGTTCAAAGGGTGGGCAATCTGCTGGATAAGGAATCAGTTGGAAAGCTGCAGACAGAGGGTTGGGCTTGATGGTTCTATCTCTAGGTGGAGGCTGGTGACAAGCAGTGTTCCCCAAGGATCTATCCTGGGACAACTTTATCTTCAGCATCTTAACCTATGATATAGATGATAAGATCAAGTGTACCCTCAGCAAACTTGCAGATGAACCGAGCTGCACGGTGCAACTGATATGGCAGAAGGAAGGGATGCCATCCAAAGGATCCTTGACAAACTCAAAAGGTGTGCCCATATAAATCTAATGACATTGAACAAGGACAAGGGCAAGGTGCTGGAAAATGGTTTTAAACTACAGGAAGTGAGATGTAGATTAGATGCCAGGGGAAGTTTTTCCACTGAGAGACTGGTGAGGTGCTAGAACAGGCTACCCAGATAGATTGTGAACGTCCAGTCCCTGGAGAGGTCAAGACCAGGCTGGATGGGCACCTGAGCAACCTGATCCAGAACCTGATCAAGCAGTTGGCAACCCTGCCTGTGGCAGGGGGTTGGAACTAGTTGATCTTTTAGATCCCTTTCAACCAAAGCAACTCTATGATTCTCTGAACAGCTGCTCATCCCATCCACACACTATTTCTTTCTTTGCCAAATAACACACAGCTCTGCCTCAAAGGGCACTTCTAAATGTTTAACATATTTTTCCTCATGAGAATACTTAGGGAAACCTTGCAGATTTCCTAGTCTAATGTTTTTGCTCTGACATTTTCTTTTGGTTTTGACAACAGTTTGACTGTTGACTCACCTTTAATTTTCATTCAGTGCATCACCAAGTGTTTTTTTCCCCGAAAACTGATACCTAGAAGCCATTCACCACGTGTATTTATGTGTATTTTGTTTGCATCTATCCTTTAGTAACTGTATGGTATTTATCTCAAACAAGTCTTAAATAGCAAAAACCCTCCTGAAGCACCAGCCATGCTGTCAAAATGCTTCCATCTCTTCCTTCCTCAAATCTGCAATATTCAAAATGCAGCAAGCATATTCCACTAGAAAAGACATTAATGGAAAAGCTGAATAGGATTGGACCAAAAGAGGCTCATTCAGAAACATCACTGCTGTACATCAGCTGAAAATAAGCAGAAGGACAAAGAGAGACAGAAAGGTTGGCTTTTCCTGAAGAAGCAGCAGAGAAATTCCAAGCCAAGAAAGGGATCCCAGTATGGGCCAAAAACTAATTTCCTTTTAAAGAATAACATAAATTAGAACAAAAGCAAATGACTCAATGCAGTTTCACACCACATTTGATCTAAGTGAGCCACAGAACAGAGCCATCTGTTCTTGCTTCCACTATGCACCACGAATTCCTGCTCCCTTTCTGTACTGGATCTGGTGATCACACAGCTGCTGCATGAACACCCAGCTGACCAACGGGATGGAAAAATAATCTGTTAAAAAAAAAACAACCAAAATGTTAAACTAGTTAGATGTATGAGCACTGACAGTCAGCCTAGCCAAGGGGGTGCAGTAAGACACGAGCACTGCTTCTGATGACATGAAACACATCCTGAAGTGCAACCAGTGACCCTTCAACAGGGAAGGTAAGGACTAAGGATTCCCCCAGAAAATTGGGGAAAAATAATAGTTAAAGAATATTGAAATTATTTAAATTTTTTCAAATCATCAGAGCCAGGTAAAAGTTGCTTTTAATTATTTGAAAAACTAATGCAAAAACATCTGCAAAGTAACAGAGGACTTGGGATGTCCCTGAGGATTAGAGGGGAGGACAAATATAGGACTTACTTAAAAATAGGAAGAAGAAGGCCTTAAGGAATTACAGATCCATCAGCTTAACTTTGCTACCCAGAAAGATACCAGAACATATTATTAATCAATTTACATGCACCTAGGGGATAATAACTGAAAGCAAACAGCCAGCATGAAGTTTCCAAGTACAAATCATGTCAAACCAACCAATTTCCATCTCTGACACAGTAACTAGATTAGTGCATAAATACAAAATCTCTTGACTAAAACTCCTAGCAGGGATATGTGTGTGTGTATTTAGAGAAAGTAAGGAAATTTTCAGTTAATTAAAAAGCACAAGAGTCATGTTTAAAGTGTTCTCTTTCAACCTGAAGGACATCTCAAGTACAGTTCCAAAGAGATACGTCCTATGTTCTTTAATATCTTCACTAATGATTTAAAAGATGAATTATGGAGCAGACTTACAAAATATGCAGAGGATGAAGAAAAAGATTTTTAAAAGGGTAAAAATAACTCTGGAGAACAAGATCAAAACTTGAAGCTACCTCAAGAAACTTGAAGACCCATCCAAAATCAAACGAATGAAAAAACCCACACAGGAAAAACGACATCAAAAGCAAAAAATACATACTGGGGACCCCGTGGCTGGGGGCAATGCTGCACAAAAAGAAGAAGGCTTTCTAGCAGCAGCACATTGAGTGTGTATATATATATATTGTATATATATATTGCATATATATATAAAATAAGGCACAAGTAGAAGCAACAACCTTGTTGCATACTCCTTACCTACAACATCTGCCCACATCACACCAATGCATTGTAAAGATGACGCAAATTAACTGGGAAAGGCCAAGAAAAACAATTAAAGAGCATATTAACAGTCACTGAAACAACTAGGTTTCCTTTTAAAATCATAAAAGGAATACAGTAACTGGCACACAAGCCTTCAACCACATAAAGGTCAACACGAAGAGAACAACCAGTTCCCTCCAGGCTCCCATGGGGAGGCAGGCACAGGCAGGAGCAGGCGTCGCTCTCAGCAGAGAACATCTCGCTTGGAGCCAGGACAAGCTTTCTGAGCACAAGGGCAGCACAGCCCCAGCACAACGCACCCGGGGACTTTGTGAATCTCTCCTGTACGAGCAGATTTAAGCAAACATCTGCCCACACCTTGTTCCTGCTTCTGGACAGGGAGACCGACTGAGATGAACTCCCCAGGAGCCTTCCAGTTTTAAGCTAAGCTAACTCCCCCGGGCTCAAAGAGCATACGCTTTCAAAACATCAGAATGATATTTTCTGATTATTCACTTGGTTTTACAAGACGAAGCAGATAAGCCCCTGTTTTTGTGAGCTGAAGAGCTGAGTAAACACAAGGATACAGATGCAGCTTCTGCATCATTTGAAACATCTACGTTGAACAAAACTACTGCTTTTATTTCAGCTTAAAACTCATAAAAAGATCAATCCACCTTGCAGAGTAAATATACTTTATAACTTCCTGAACACTTTACAACTTCCTGAAGGGAGGTTGTGATGAAAAGGGGTCTGGCTTCTTCTCCCAGGCAAATAGTAGGAGCCGAGGAAATGGCCAGAATTTGTACCAGAGTAGGTTTAGGTTGGACATTAGGGAGAAACTTTTTCTCTCAGAGGATGGTCAGGCACTGGAATGGCTGCACAGGGAGGTGGTGGAGTCACCATCACTGGCAGTGTTGAAGAGGCGCCTGGATGAGGAGCTACGAGATATGGTTTATTGCTTGTGGTACTAATAGGAATGGGAAGGCGGTTGGACTAGATGATCCTGCAGGTCGTTTCCAACGTTGTGATTCTATGATTCTATATAGAAGAAACAAAGGAATAAACGTAGCTACAATATACATTTTTTCCACCCAATTCTGTAACTTCGCTAAAAAAAAAAAAGTTACTAAGAGAATCTCAAGTTCCCATTTTCAGTTCAAGCAGGCTGAGGGTGTGGGTGATATGGATGAGGATGTGGGTACGAATTCAACTCTCTTACTGTTGGTTCCAAGAGAATTTTTCTCTCTTTTTCTCTAAAACAAAAAACAAACAAACAAACAAAAAACCAGCAATCAAAGAATTTATGCTGGTGGACTGCAGCTTGATCCATCATAACGTATGAAAGAAAAGGAGAGAAAGCCCTTCATTCTCACAAACTAACACCAGCTATGGAAACAACCTCTACTAACCACCTCCCTGCTCAGCCTCGATGAGCTCAAAAAAGCAGGACTTCCAGGGCACCTATCAGCACCCATATGCAGGCTGGCCGACTGCTACTTTTTGTCTTCCAATGAAAACACAGATGTCTCGATTAGATTTGGATTACAACAGGAGCTTTCAACTCCATACTTACTGTTTATGGGTTTTCATTAGATATCCTCTTTCCTCTTTGAATACAGGATGTGCTACTGGTTTGCTTACAGCGCAAATACAGCCTGGCAGAGTAACTTTCTCTGGACTATCTTCAGAGTTTTCACATGAAACTTTACTGATTCTTTCATTTTTCAAACACTAAGGAATTGCAGCTGCTACGTGACTCACTGTCACAAAATTCAACAAGGACCCACTTCAATTTGGAATTATTTTAGCTTTTTTTTTTGCATTTTTTTCTCACTTTTACGTTTAATCTTGCAATACAAAAGTGGCTTCCTAAGGATGTTAATAACAACAAGAGAAATGTCCCAGTCAGGATGCCACCAACTGGACACACACCATGATGTAACCAAAAGCACGCTGGCTTCGTAGCGCCCCATCCAAACAACGTGCTTGCCAGCCACAGAAGCACACAGAAGGTGACTTGGAAGTGAGCACAGGGAAGGTGGAAGGTTGTGACACTGCAGCCAGTGAGATGTGGCTGTGCAAAAAGGCAGCAAGCATGGTGGCTGCACGCTCTGCTATCTGACAGCTGGAAGGAAGGGCCTTGCGTGAGATGGATGGATGAAGCTTCAGATTGCTTCACACATCACCAAATACTTTGCTCATCTTGTTACGTTAAAAAAAGACAAGAAAATAACAATGTTTTCAACATCAGCCTGACTGCGTCAAGAAAGATTAAATATGTATGCAATTCTATGGAACTTCAGACAAAATAGTTTGTCAGCCATCGTGGTACCGGTCAGATAAATGAGCACTCAAAGGCAAGGAAGTGCATCTGTTTCCAAGCTGTTGTCATAAAAAATCAAATTTTTTCAACATACACCAGTGAATCTTTTTCTCATCATCAGAAATTGATCTCAGTGAAAAATGAAATTCACAAAAAAATGCCACTCCAAACAACTACTTTTCTCAGTACCAAGCACAAGTTTTTCAAGGAAGGGACTTTTCGAAGAAAAGCTGCATTTTGCACAGAGAAGAAGAAAAGAAGCGCGTCAAAATCTCTAGCCATGCCGTGTCCACTTCTACATCTTCCTGCCCCACACTCGTTTCTGGGACAAGCTCGGGCCATGAAATCTCCCAGGACTGCAGCACTCCGTGATCCTTCATCACCAGCAGCATCAGCAGCCCATGGTGCCTCACCTCCCAAACCATCTTTTCCTTAAGAAGACATTTGCTTCCATCAGCTGAGTGGAATTAAGTGTGATGCGAAGACAACGAGAACAAAAATACCAGCTTCAAGCTGCCAGAGAACAAGATGATGTATTCCATTTAATTTGGCATGCTAATTACCAAATTACAAGCAGATACAAAGGTAGCGTCTATATTTAAAGATAAACTATTTGTTCTGATGTGGCGATGAGAGAATGGTTTTCAGCTACCCATTCATTAGTTGTCATGGTTTTAATTTGTTTGCTTTGTTATGTTTAATTTCTTAGCTCGCCTAGTTGTTGTTTCATTCCTTTCTGTGCTCCGAGCAGTTGAGATTTTAACCTCCAGAGTGATTAATGCAACACAGAACAGAGCCTTCCTTTTAATTCCCACGAGAGGATGTCCGAAACGATGTTTTTGGTTTAATTCAGTGGAAGTCTGTAGTTTTTAAGAGTAAGGAGGCAGAAGCTCCAGAGCACATCATGTTTCCTTTTTTAAACAAAACCAATGCAATAATTAGTAGAAAGCCAATACCTGAAATAGCATCTCCATGAAGGAGTTGAAGATTTTGGAGTTTACCTTTTCAGGCACATTTTACACCTGTTCACCCTCTCTTACAAAAACAATAGAGCCCTGTGTACTAGAGAACTATGAAGACTTGTTTTGTTTCCTTGAACTCACCCCACACACCATACAGCTACTTGAACACAGCAGCCTGGAACCAGCCAAGCCCAGCTCAGACACATGGCTCGACCCTTCCCTGAAGGTTCACAGGCTGTGCAATTCCCAGAAGGAAACCTCAGGTTGGAAACTCAGACCCATGCACAGCTTCCTTCTTGCATTTGGGTTCCTCCAGACCAGCATGCAGCTCAGTGTTGCATTCCATCACGGAATCACAAAATCTTTTCAGTTGGAGGGGACCCTTGAAGGTCATCTAGTCTAATTCCTAGGGCAACCACAGCTCGATCAGGGTGCTCAGAACACTGACCTCAAGTGCCTCCAGGGATGGGGCATCTAACACCTCTCCAGGCAACCTGTGCCAGTGTTTCACTACTCTTATTTCCTTCCAGTCTATATCTTTCCTCTTTTAGTATGGAACCATTTCCTTTGGACCTGTCACAAAAGACCCTGCTAAAGACTCTGCCCCCCTTCAGATACTGAAAGGCTGCTACCAGGTCTCCCCAGAGCTTTATTCAGCCTTCTCTTCAATAGTCCCAGCTCTCTCAACCAAATCTCATCAGGACACGTTCCATCCCTTGGATCATGTTAGTGGCCCTCCTTTGGACACACTCCAGCAGATCTTTTCCGTGCTGAAAACTCCACATCTGGACACAGTGCTCCAGGTGAGGTCTCCCAAGCACAGAGCAGAAGGGCAGATCCCCTCCTTCACCCTGCTGGCTGCACTGCTTTAGATGCAGCCCAGGATACAGTTGGCTTTCTGGGCTGTGAGGGCATGTTGATGGCTCATTTTCAGTTGTCATCCACCGGTTCCCCCAAGATCTTTTAGGCAGGGCTGTGCTTTATTGTTTTGTCTCCTAGCTTGAATCGATAGTCTTACTAGGGCAATTATCACTGCTTCCTAAATGGAGCATGTATACATTGTCAATCCTGGAGGCAAGAAAAAAAAAAATGTAAAAGAGCCTAAGTCCCAAAAAACAAAAAGTAAAGCTGTTAGAGAAACGCACTCCAGGCAGAATAATGCAAATAAACTAGCCTTGCTGGAGTGAGCCCTTCCTTGCTTTCTATTTAAGGAAAGAAAAGATCACTCATTTCTCCCTTCCCTTGACTCCCAATCTGCTCTGGGAGTTGCATCACATAAATAAAGCATCAGTTAGCCAGAACCATAGGAAGCTGAGGTTAAAGAAATGCTAGCTCCAAAAACCAAGGCTGTGCTTGCAGCTTCACTTCAAAGAGGACGCAGACTCCATGATTCACACATTAATGATTTCATCCTTTCCCTGAGTCTAACCGCAGGTGACAACCATGTGGCCAGAAGAGAACATTTTCTTGTTTGTACAAAGAAAGGACGATAAGGAGAGCAAAGGAGAGGATGCCCCGAGGGGAAGAAGATAAAAGCCATCTTCCAGTTTTGCACTAACCAGTAGAAAGCACTGAGTCACAGCACTGTAAGGAACACCCACCACCCAGTTTGCACCATGAAACCAGGAGACGCTGTTGGCAACCACGCACCCACCACCCAGGCATGGCTGAATAGCTGGCAACAGAACAAAAAAGCTTTTCACCAGGACACATCTTTGGGTACTGAAGGGGACACAGGACCGTGCGTGAAACTCTTGAAACGCATCCGGTACCTCTTAGCAGCACCCCACATCACAGGCTCGGGGAGTGAAACTTCCAGATGTAGCAGACGTTCTGAGTTTTTTGAATCCCTGAATTTATGATCTGTGTTAAACCTTTACACGCACACTGTGCAGTGCTTTTCTTCTGACGTTGGGTAACTGAGAAGAAAATCACTTCATTGTTTTCAGTTTATTCCAGATGAAAAATTGAAATCCAAGACAAAGAAATCCATCCAACCTGGACAGGTGACATTTTAAAGCAGCAAAGCATTGAACAAGAGAACAAGGAATGCTGAATAGGAATAAGCTGAATATTTATAAATGCATTCTAGAACCCATCAGCGCTCAACTTCAAAATCAAAGCAGGTGTTGATAAATACCTGCCAAGGTTTATCAGCAGTTTAATCACATGCATTTGTGTACTGGTGACAACACAAACCGGATTCTGTCAAGAGGAAGTATTAAGCCAAAAAAAGGTTGCTAAGAAGCTGATTTTACCCATTCTGCTTTACCACTGTATCCAGTGGTGGCAGGGAGATAAGTAACAAATCTGTACGAGGGACAGCATAAGGAGTTTTCCCAAGATTTTAAGTATAATGTTTATTTAAAAGAAAAATAAGTAGACTCAACATCCTGACGGTATTCCAACAAAGTTTACAGAAGATGAACATTTTTCTGGTAGAAATCTGGCTGAACGCTGAAAACAAACAAGGAACTGGACAGATGAATACATTCTGCCCATTCCTGATGACTGCAAGAGTAAGCAAGAACAGAGCATAAAGAAATGAGCTGATATATAAAGGAACTGATACGAGAACTACTTTTTCAAATGCGACCTTCACAAAACAATTAGGGAGCAGCTGCAGAATTATAAGAGCAGTGTGCTCTACCCAAACACCATAAGGAGGAAGAAAAAGCTGCACAGGTCTGGGCTTTTCTCCTACAGCAAGCTAACTGAATGAGTGCAACGGTCACACTTCACCAAGTGTTGAAGCACAGCTTAGGTCTGTTGCCACAAAGCTACGCTGAGGAGATGGGTTTTTCTTCTCCTTGCAAAGGCAATGCAATGCACTGCGTTTGTGTGCGCTACAAATGAGCTCAGCAAGGATTACAAAGGCATCAGCCAAGGTATCCGACCCACCTTTCCCATGCTCCAGGTAAAAGTGCATCTCACAGCTCACTATCTTCCTCAGGGACAGCCACCATATCCTACTGATTCTTCAGGTTCCTCCTCATTCACATTCCTACTTTTAACATCATCTTTGTACAAAAAAAGGAAGCAATCTGTTATGGACACATTACTTTTGTTTTAAATACACTCTTTACACACACAGCAAGGCAATCTTGTTAATACCACCTTCCCCGTTCACAACTTCCAACCTTAGCTCAGATTGAAAGTTTTTAGTGGAAGGAATTGCATCTGGTTTTATTCTGTTAAATTTTTGTTATACTAGAGAATGGCATAATTGTAGCATGCATAGCTTCCATTTTCCACAATGAATTCAAAGGGGCAAAATATAGCTAATGTACAGAGAATATACAAAGCATATACAGAACACTGAGCACAGGCATTAATTATCAATCCACAGACATCTAGCAGGCTACTTGGGCATCTTATTTTCCAGCAGGATGGAATTAGTGGCAATGAACAGATGTGTGGCTGCTACACAACCTTCCTCAAAGAGTTATATCTGCCTGTCAGTTGGCAAATTGATGCTGTTATGAATATGCATGGCATCGTGCTGCTGCACTGACAAAGAACTGAGCTGTATTAAAGGAACAGCATAGATCAATGATGGTAGAAGAACAGCGAGATGAGTCCCCTTGTTTGGGAATCAACAAAGTGCAATTAAAACGAGGAGCTGAAAGATAGGTGGCACTTTGGCTTTCTTGTCCAGTCTCTGACAGCAAAAGCGCTTCCCCAGCACAGCCTTGTTCTCCAGCCAACACTGAGCACTCACCAGATGATTCTTGTTACAGGACCAATCCAAGGCTTCTCCCCTCATTCTCCCCCCTGGAAATCCTTTGGAAGGTGCTCACTTGTGGAACAGAACAAGTTGCAGCTGACCCAGCGTGCTGCATGTATTCAAGCTCTGCGAGCTCAAGTGCCGTTATTGGCTTTCTGCGTGTGCAACAAACAGCTCGTCTTTTCAAGAGTAGAATATTTGTCACACTTGCAGCATAACTTTCATCCCTCACACTCCAGCACGAAGCTTACACCCACCACACTGCTGCTGCAGAGGTGTAAAGCCCACCTCGTAGAACCTCATCAGCATCTTCTGTGCAATAAGCCAACTCCTTCCAATCTCAGGGACGTCTTCAACAATATTATTTGAAAGTAAAAGGAAATTTCTTCTGCTGAAATCTCCAAAAGCCTAAGACTGGAAGAGCTCCACCTTCCTTTCAGCTAGTATGTTTAACTAAGCTAAAAGCTAATTCATTTATCAATTAGCTGGTGATGGCTTAGCTCATATATGCTGTTTTTGTCAACTCTGGTAAAGCACGGACCACTTTTAATCAGCTCCCAAACACTTGGGATTAGAAAGAAAAATGTCACAGCGGCTACATCGTTTTACCTACAGAAAGTTGAGTAAAAATATTGATTTTTTTTCCTCTCAAATGTGAGCTTTAGCAACAAGTTTTCTTCTTTTCAGCACGATACATATATGATCATATCTGATACATACAAACATTACTAATATATCTTGCGTATAGCTGCAGTTTTTAGGATGCATAATGCCACAACAGTGCATTAGTACACACGAGCTTGATAATATCTCTCATCTGCCACTATTCTCTCAGAATTGCCACGTGCATTTGATGAGTCTGGAATCAAAAGAGACTCTCTCATCCCTTTATTTAAAACAGAGCTGTTGATTTGATTGCTGAAGCCAATAGGGAAAAAAAAAAAGGCATATATTTTTCATGATGTTTCATCTTTTCTGGCTTACCTCCTGCCAGCTGCCTTTTGACAGCACAGGGTTGGTGCTTCTCAGCCACCACACCTCCATTCCCTGTTCACAAAGCAGGAACGTTCTGTGAGCACCCAGCAGTACGCTGCAGCTCCAGGACAATGGACTCCTGGCTCTTTAATGAAACATCACAACACTGCCAGCAAGAACGGGCCCCTCATTGCCAGAGGACTAATTTCTGTCAAAGGCATTCTGCTATGTGAAAAACTCTGAACGGCCAAGAGAAAGAGATATTCAGTATTTTTTGTTTTAATTAAGGCTGTATCCACACACAGAACAGCTATTGCCCTGCTCTGAACAATCTATTTCAAGTTACTTGATCGAAACACCATTGAATAGACTGCTACAATGATGCAGAATTTTCCTAATTAACTCGCTTATTTCTTTGCCACATTCTGCCATCATTTCTCATTAAAAATCATTCCATTCCGTAGCTGTCCTATTGACTTACAAAGTACCAAAGGATGTAAGAACCTGGCACAGTATGGCTTTTTCAGACCGATCCACAATTGCTGGAATCCAATCATTTAATTTTAAACGCTTTTAGTTGGCTGAATGTATTATCTATCAAAAAATGTAATAATGGAAATAGTATACCATGACCATTGGAGACAGACAGTGACAGTGACATCAATCACACAGGTCAGAGCCATTGCAAACACGCACAGGCAGCACAACTTTACCACAGCTTTCGCTGCACTCATGGAATAACTATGGGATGATGGGGAAGGGTCAGAAGGAGCACTCTGAAACCAGACATGAGTCAGTGCCCAACCCCAGCAAAAGATTAAGGAAGCAGCATATTTGTAAGTCAGGTGACAGATGCAGCTTTTGTATTATTAAGATGAGTTCTATCTGGTGGTTTTACGGAGATGAAGATAATTTTACTTTGGCTATAAAGAAGGGCTAATGGAAGAAGGGTCTGACATCAAAGCGGAGATCCTGCAGCAGACATGCAGATATTCTGATCTGAAAAGCCTCCAAAACATTTGCTGAGAGCTAGTCTGCACGTCTAAATACAGAAAATATTCTCTCTTAGAACATGAGTTCTCCATTAATATTCTTTAAAGTCATTTCACTATCAAGTGCAGATGTCTTTTTCCAAAGTAAATTTTTAACCAACATCATCTACGATCACATAAATTTGATATTACTCCACAAACGATCCCATAAGATATCTGTATTGCCTGGGTGTTTCTTCTCTTTTATCAAATCAACTATGCACTTAAAATGCACAGAGTTAATTTCCTACTGAAAGGGTTACTCTTTGGTGCAGGCTCCCTGAAGATTTTGAAATTTCATCACTCTTTCATCACTTCATCTGGAGGCGAGACCTGAACAGCTCCAACAAAATGAATAAACAATGCAGGAAATTGTCAATCATGGAGGAATAAAATCCTCAGAGTTGGAAGGGACCTCCAAGGGCAATCTGTTCCAACCGCCCTTCAATGCACACAGGGATACCACAGCTAGATCAGGTTGCCCAGGGCCTGATCCAGCTCCACCCTCGAAGTCTCCAGGGATGAGGCAACCACCACGTGTCTGGGTAACCTGTGCCAGCTCCTCGCCACCCTCATTCTAAAAGACGTTTTCCTTATATCCAACCTAAATCTCCTCTTCTTGATCTTGAAGCCACTCCGCCTTGTTCTATCACCACAGCCCCTGCTAAAAGTCTGCCCTCTTTCTTCCTGTAGCTCCGCTTTAGATATCGAAAGGCCACTCGGGTCACCTCAGAGCCTTCCCTTCTCCAGGCTGCACAGCCCCAGCTCTTTCCCATTTTACAGCATGGGTTATAACAAAATCATCCCAAACTGTCCCACTAAACATAAGGAATCATAGCGCGCAGCATTACTAAGCTGTAGGTGGTATCTTGCAATCTTCTGGTCCACAAGATGCCAAAAGCAGTCACATGTTTACTTGCTTTTGCTTGTTCCAGTGGTTTTTCAAACATGTCCATGAGCACCAGGCAACAGCAGGCAGAGCAAGGCAGTGGCAGGAGAGGAGGCAACCACCTTCTTACCTTTCCCTCAGGCAAACTCTCCACTACATTAAGATCTCATTTTCATCTCAGTAAGGGCAGAATTTGACCCTACAATCACTTGCACTGTAGTTTCAGCTCCAGCTGGAGGCACAACTGGATGCAGAGCTCAGTGTGAACAGTCAATCAGCAGAGAATGGCTCTCACATGCAACCTAATGGCTGATCCTACTGACTACCAATTCTTTCCCCTTCAAAGCATTTGCGAGGTTCTGCCCTGAGATGATGCTTTCCTCCTTCTAAAGAGGAATGGCAGGAATTGCAGCATTAGGAGAGCACACTGAGGTCCATGAGTGACTTAGATTTTAATTTTCAGCAGAGGATCTTGGCAGACATATACCACAAGATTCCTATAAATGGGAAAACAGGAAGTGCAACCAGGCTGGGAGGGAGCTAATGGAAATACAAGATGCTCCGTCTTCAATTCAACCTCTATATTCCTAAAAGAAGAAACTAGGACAAGTTTCAAGCAAGGTAATAACATCAAGTTGAGTACAAAATCCAACAGCTTCAGAAACAGTATTTTGCAGAAAGAGAGTATAGGAGTGTCCAGCAATGTCTAGAGACCAGGTATAAGTATTGGCATTTGAGGCTGGGCATCTTGGGAAAACAACGAAGCTTTCTTGTATTCTTATCCATTACATACCCTTGAATCTTAGAGCACAAATACTCTCACTAAACTTCACCAGAAGGTGTGCAGAACTTCAGACCATTCACACCCACTTGAAAAACTAGTCCATGCTCTCATCTGAAAATCAAAACTTCTCCGGCAGTGTTCTGTGAAAGAAAGGCAGCTACCCCTCTCTAAGAAATACTTTCCATAGAGACAAGGTACATAAAAAAATGATACCATTTTATAAAAGCTGGTCATAAATTTACTGTGAAGCATGTTTTAAATAAATAAATCTCTTCTTTCTGTAGATGACAGTTGAGCTCTACTGGATGCAGCTGCCTTTGTGTTTGCTTTGGCAGAGTTCGTAAGAAATTTATTTTAAACGTATTTGGCAGTTCAAAGCTTAAAGAATGATAAAATTTATATTGGTTACGTACTTCAAAGTGACATTCACACACTGTCACCATCACAGGCATCTGGCATGCCAGCAAAAGGAGTCTGATTTGTGTTGGCAGCCAGAACATTGCTGATGCCCGCACCAGCACTGGTTTTGTGTGTTATTTCTTCTCTTTTTTTTCTTTTTCTTCTTTAATTAAGCAGGAATTACTCCCCGTTTAAGAACTGGTTAGCATAAAAGAAGCTCACACTATCCCACATATCCTGCTGTAATCCTAGTACTTCTCGTACCCCAGAACACACGTCTGTGCGTTCACTCATTTTAGAGATTACTCAGGTTCTGAGAGCACGAAAACTCTATGCAGAAATACTGTTCGTCTTACATTCAGCATCAGTTTCCCAGAGTGTGGGCTGAAAACAAACATAGATAGGTTACTCAGGTGGTTTACCAAGTCCCCAGCAGGGTACCCTGCTCACAGGAAAGCATACTTGGTTTTTCCAAACAAGAACAGAAATAAAGCTGAAAGTGAGTTGTAAAATAACTCCAAAGTAACTTTGGAGCAAGTTAGAAGGAGTATACAGAGGAAACCTGTATTTTGAAATCCTGAATAAAGTTCAGTACAGACTTTGAAAGTTGAATATTCGCATGTATCACAGAGCTCCAAACTGCTGCAGAACAATTACACTCTTCCTTAGTGAGCACTTAACCTTTTAGAGGTTGCCCTACACGTGATAAAGACTTACACAATTTTAAAAAAATACAACAGTACAAATTGTCCCACGTGCAAATACTGCTTTAGGGTTAAAATTGATAATTTAAGAGTGTACCTCCATGGAAGCTCCCAGAATTCTGCACAGATCAAGCTCAACAAGAGCCAAACACAAGAAGAACAGGCTGCTAGAGAAGAAGCTGTGGATCCCCGATCTCTGCAGCCATCCAAGGCCGGGCTGGATGGGGCACTGGGCAGCCTGAGCTGGTACCTGATTGAGTGGTTGGCAGCCCTGCCCATGGCAAGGGTTGGAACTTTGGGGTCCCTTCTTCCAACCCAAACTGTTTTGAAGTACTTTGTGATTTAGGATCAAAACTTTCTGTACAACATTCCCACTAGAGTTAAGATCACCGGGTATTTCTTCAACAGCCTAGGAGCATCTCAAAGGGAAAAAGTAAACAAGCAGAAACTCAGCGTCTCTCTGAAGATCTCTTTAAGATGCCAAGGAAAAGCAAGATCCAGAAGAAAGAACTTAGCAATATCTTATTTCTGACTACTGAGTTATATGAAGCACTGTTTACCTCCACTATTAATTTGGGACTACAATGAAGCCATGCATTTATTTTTCCCAGCACAGTATTTGTACTATTGATCCGAACCAACAAGACTCCAAACTCACTGGCCCCAAAACAGCAAAGCATCTTGGCATGTGAAATGCTCTCGAGCTAATAGGATCTGAATGGAACTTACATATTTAAAATTAAGCTGTCACTGTTAAAATGCTTGAATGAATCAGAGCCAAAATATCCTACAGTATAAACCAAGCATGCTTTTTATTTAACTCTTTCACAGAAACAGCTCTGAGCAGCTTTCAGAAGTTACCTGTATTTCACACAGAGATGCAGCTAGTTTCCAAAATACTCTCCTTCCAGAAATACATTTACAAAGTAAAAACTCTCCCACGAAGTAATGAAATTTCAATACATGAACTTCAGCTTGTAAAATCTGGATTAAAGGAGTAATTCATGATTTAAGTTAGAAGCAAAGGGTTCTAAAGGCTTCCACAGATTCGGATCTCTATAATACAAAAGAAAAGAAATGTCATGCATTTGCCCTCAGAAACCCTGTGTTCGAACAGCCTTCCATCAGCTAGGTATCACACACTATACTGAGAGTTAACACACCCTCTGCCAACACGTCCCTTGGCTCAACCAACAGAATCCAACGCAGGGAGAGGACAGGTTACAGAAGGACTGCACAACAACCGTGCACAACACACAACAGAAGCTGCTTTCACAGCTATCACAGCACACCCACTCCTGGGAGAGGAGAGCAGCAGAGGTGCCAACGAGCAGATAAGCAAGGATGCAAGGCAGCCCAGCTGTCGGTGAACCTACCAGTGTTTGAGAATCAGGCCAGCGGCACCAGGAATCCTGTATTACTTCAGAAAGAGCTACACTGAACACGGGTTGGTTTGCACATTCAACCAGCCGCTCTGACTTCAGTCACACTCCTGAGGGGTTTAATTGAGTATGTGATGTCACACCTGGGCCCGTTTTACATATACACACACATATGCCACGCTAACCATGTATATAAAACGCCTGGCTCTCAGCAACCGAGCACCTGGGGAGGACTTCTGACAAAGCCATCTTGCTGTTACATTGCCAATACGGTGCAATAGATTCTTAAGGGCTCTTCTTTCTGAGAGAAGAAACGCATTAATCTCATTACCTCCTCCTTAGCTGATGCTAACAGAAGTATGGAGTCACACTGGCACAGACAGCACTGGATCAAGCAGCCACCCACCTCAAGCTCATGAGCCGCTATGAAAAATTAAATTTTCAAGATTAAGAAGCATACGAAAGCACTTTGAGATAAGTATTATAAACACATAAATAAGTGTTTATAATCGGTGCCCACAGAGCACAGCGCCGATGCCCACCCCTTTCTGAATGGCATTTCACACTCACTTCCCTCCTGCAATTTTTACTGCACGGCCTTTCCGCAGGATTTTATCTAAGACCAAGTAACAAGCACTTGCAGTTGCTATCTCTGGAAAACAGCATAAATTTCATTTTGTATTGACTTTATCTGTTACTTAATTTCATATCAATGCTATTTGGTAAATACTAAAGAGTGAATTATCACTGTGGTTTCATTCTTACAACCAAATCGATCCCGAGTCATTTAAGAAATATCAAAAGCTTTGTTTCACCAACATTCCTTATGACTACATTTGCACTGATCATTGTTTCTTCACCGCAGTACCATTTTATCAATTAGGCATTAACCCCCAACCCTCGCCCAAACTCTGCCAATAGTCACTTTTAAAAACTGCTTTTTGGCATTAATCAAAGGAATCCTGCTCCTTTTTCAATAGGCCTTTTCACTTCTGATCTCTATGAAGTAACCATTTTTCATTCTCTGCCCGACATCAAAAAGAAGTAGGAGTCAAGTTTGTCAGCACTAAGCTGAGATCCAGATGCCAGCTCTGCACAATGTCCACAGACAGATTTCTGACTGCACCCTACATAATAACTCATTAAGGAATCAGTTTCTTCCCCTGCTTGAGCAATGATCATCGATGGTAACCAGAACTATGTTTTCCAACAACACACAGAGCCAGAAATCTTACGACATCACACGCTGCCGTCGCTGAGACAGAGAAGGGGAAGGGAGGATGCCTGCACAGCGCTCCAGCAGCTTCCAGGGGTTGCCATCAGCCATTTCTACAGGGATAGCCATCAACACCGGGCACAGAGAGAGAAGTTGTGCTGTACAGCAGTACTGTCGTTAGTGAAACAAACTGCCAACATCACCTCAAAGCAAAAGCAGACATATTTCTGATGCTTATCTTCCTTGCAGCTTCAAATTTCTAGATATTATTAGATATTCTATCAACTTCCATGAAATAGTATCAAATTCTTTTTTTCCTCATAGCAGAAGCAGTGAACAACCCCCAATCCCAAACGCTCTGTTGTGGCACTCTGTGACACAGCAGCTTCTCATGCCAGCACACTGGAGAATGACACACAGCATCAGGTTCTCTCTTTGCATCACAGTTCTCCTGGGCACTGACGATGCAGTCTGGCAGCTTGTGGGACTGCCTTCTGCTTGCTGGCAGTTGCTGCACCTGACACTGGCTCACACATCAATACAGACACTCCCTTCCTTCCCACATGAAATACCTTATGGGTATCTATCTATTCCACGAGCAAACCTTCAATGGCTTCCAGGGTGGCTACTCATGGTGATGGATTTGGCACCAAACACAGCTTCCATCGAGATGACAACACTGATAAAAGCTACAGCCTATGTCCGAGGCTAAGGTTAAGTGCAGCTCACCCTAAATGACGTACGGCTCACCTAAAGGATCAGATGCCACAGTGACAGCCTCAGAAGTCAGCGCAGCCCACACTGCAAGACAAAGTGCTGGCAAAGTTTCTCCCTCTTTCCCAGGTTTAACAACTGACAAAACACACACATCAGTTTCACCTGCATGCTCGGTCTGTACTATAACCACAATACAAAACCACCACAAACCTGACAGAACTGCGTGGTAAAATACATGCATGTACTGACTTAATACAGCAGTGCACTTGGCCTTTGTGCTTTCTGATACTGCATTTTCTTTGCAAGAACATTCAACGTAGCTTTAAAAATATCAATTAGAAATACTGTTTGGTACATCAGTAAAACAGAGAGAAACAATATTCCCTTAATATTCATAAAGGGATCTTCTTCGCTCTGCAGATAACAAACGGGAACACAACATTTTCACTGTGTAAGAATAATCCTATTACACTGTGCTAGGCATCTTGGCATAAATGCAATAATAATCAGTTTTACACAATGAAAATACATACAACCGTCTGAGACTGGATGGACTTGGTACACGCTCTGTAAGAATACACAAACATGCCTTGTGAAGTTTTCAACAATGCCAACCTTACTGAGCCCAAAAATATCTCAAACACTCCACTGGTGTAATGCTGGTGGGACTTGCTGATAACAGGAATCAAAGACGGAATGAACATTGAAATGCCTATTTCCTTATGAAGAGTCTGTCACAGGCCAAAGCAGCTGACCACAAAAGAAAAGAGCATCAGAAGACTCACTGTTTTCTTTCACTTGGGATCTTAAGCACCCCCTCTACAGTTACAAAAATTGAGTAGCTATCGAGCAGTATTCCAAGAAGTGTTGCTGAGACACCGTTCCTCAGCCCTGCTGCAAGACCTGTGCCCCATCCAGCACCAATGGAGAACACACATCTCGCTAATGGCGTGGCAGGGCTGGCAGAGGAAGAACAACATCTGCAACCACTTTAGGACCTTAAAGACTGGGTTGTACGGCTGACCAAGCGTTCACTGGACTATAGCTCTGTCCCTGAGAAGCCCGCTCCTGATGGAACAGTAATGTTGTTTTTTCACATTTCAAAACAATAGGCTTTTTTTTTTTTTTTTTTTTTTTTCCCAAACCAATAGTGTTTCTTGCTGACTAAAGTTCTGTGTGATGCAAATGCTCCATAAACCACACATTGGAATTCACAAACTTCCCTCCAAACCTCACTGCAAGACCTGGTAGGAGCAGACCTGCTAAGGGAGCACCATCCAGCAGTTCACCCCATCACTTTTCTGGTTCATCACAACCACTGTAAATACTCCCCATTATTACGGGCTGCAGCTTTTAGGGGAAAAACAGATGCAAACTTCCTGCAGCACCTAATCTATGTGAAAATTATACAGAACATTACATTAAAATCTAAGTAAACACACTGGCACACTTATAATGTATGTGCATAGATTACTTGGGCGTACTTCTGGGATAAGTATCATTTGATGTTCAGATTATCGGTGGATATTTAAAGTTGATTACCCCAGAGGTAAGGTTTAATTGGTAAACAAGGAACATATACAGAACAACAACACAACTATAAGCTGCAGTTATTTCATAATTTATTCTTACGTTCAGGACAAGAGTTCAGCAAATATATATTTTAAAGCTAATTAATTGAAGAAGTGTCACAAAAGCACCACATTTCCTGGTATCACCTAATAAGCTGAACAGAAAACCTCACTGGACAACACCTGCAAGGCACAACTGGCAGCACTGGTTTGAACCTTCGGCCACATCCACACCAAAGGCCCAGCGCAGCCCTCCTGGAGGAGGAGTCAGAGAGCTCAGCCATCGATCCCCACACAAGACATCTTTTCAGCCAACTACAAACAAGGAAAACTCCACTGATGATGACAAAGGCTATTTTTTATTCCTGAAGCCAGGTGATAGAGAAGGAAGGATAAACATGCCACAGCAGGTAGTAGAAGCGAAGCAGCGTGGACATGAGCAATAAAAGAGCAGAGAGACAGGAGACACTTCTGTGCTCGCCAGATTGCTGAGGAGACAGATCAGCACAGATGTGATGGTGGGGACATTCACTGGGCTAACATTTATTCCATCTCCTGTCATATTTTTCCTTTACAGCAGAAGCACCTTGTCTAAACTGCTTGATTATAACTGGCTGCAAGCTTCTTCTGCCTTTTCTCTCTCCTTGCCTCAAGATTGCTTTCACTTTGCGACATGGCGCAGCTGTGGTCTCCTCCACACTATCCTCTGTCTGAACTCCTTCCTCACTGCTGTGAGAAGTTAACAAGTGGCTGCTGGGATTTCCCAGTGCCTATGTGAACCAACAGATCACACAGCTTCAGGATAGAATCACAGAACAGGACTCACAGGAAGGGACCCACAAGGATCAGGAAGCCCAACCCCTGGCTCCACGTAGGACTGCCCAATCCCAAATGCTCCTTCAGCTATGGCAGCTTGAGGCTGTTCCCATGCCCTGGGCAGGCTGTGCCATGCCCACCACCCTCTGGGGCAGACCCTTTCCCTCCCTCCCCTGACGCAGCTGTTTCTGTCCCCAAAGAGCAGAGTTCAGCTCTGCCCTCTTCTCCCTGTAAGGAGCTGTAGGTTGCCATCAGGCCTCTCCTCAGCCTACTCTGGGCTGAGCAAATCCAGGCACCTCAGCTACTCCTCACATGCCATGTCCTCAGTCCTTTCCCCATCTCTGTAGCTTTCCTTTGAACTCTAACAGCTTTATGTCCTTCTCATGTAGTGACACCCAAACCCAGCACCCAAGGTGAAGCTGCACAGCACAGAGCAGAGCAGGACAACCACTTCCCTCACCCGGCAGTGCTGGGCTGAAGCATCCCAGAGTACAGTTGGCCTTTCTGGCTGCCACGTAGCACTGCTATCTCAGATTCCAGTTGCTACCAACCAGAACCTCAGAGCACTTCTTGCAGGGCTGCTTTCCAGCCCCTCGCTCCCTAAGACTGCACACAGAGCCAGGGCCACCCCAACCCACGTGCAGAATCCAGCACTTGTTCTTCATGCAGATGGTGACCACTCTCAAATTTGTCAGCACTCCTCCCAGCTTAACATCACCCACAAATTTACTTAAGAGAACTTCCAGATCTTCGTTGGAGTCATTGACAAAAACATTAAAGAGAACCAGACCTAAAATGGAGCCCCATAGAATCTCACCGGTGACAAGTAGGGCAACTGTCAGGCCATAGCCTCCGCTTGCCAACACAGCCATGTTTTGATTGTCATGGGACATTCTTAGGGTCACATCACCATGGCCTTATGATGTCACGAGCCACCTCCCTGACAACAGAACACCAGCTGCTAACCAATTTCTGTCTGGGAAGCACATAGCTGAAACAAGGAGCTACTCAGAAAGATCTTTTCCTCCCATTGTGGGAGCTTCTGTGGAGGAGGATGGATCCTCCTCCACTGAAGCAGCCTTGCCTTCTGGAGAGCGGCAGAGAGCCTGAGCCAGTGGATGTAGATCCTAAAGGCTATGTTGAGCCCATGGAGGTGGATCCACCTTTGGAGGAGGAACCAATGGAGGTGGATCCATCTCAATCTGGGCAAGGTAAGTGCTGTAACATCATGCTTGCCAAGAGACGGTGTCTCAGCCATTGGTGGTGCAGCAGGGGCTCTCGATTTCTGGCTTGGCACTGAAGAGTTACCACCCATCAGAGAGCCTCTGCTGCCCTCTTTTATAACCTCTTCTTCCCCATCCCCCATCCTCATCCTTCCCCAGGACCTCTCACCTCTTCTTTCTCAAGCTCTGAGGAAGAGGGAAGGACTGGGATTGGTGTCCTCTATGCTTCTGCTCTGGGACAGTGGGAAGAGCCCAGAGAACAGCCCCAAGCTCCTGAGCCTCCACAGCTGGGCCCTCAAGAAGAGGGCAGGACTAGGACTGGTGTCCTCAAAGCTGCTGTGCCAGGACCAGGAGGAGGAGTCCAGCAGATGGCCTCAAGCTCCCTGGGGGCTCCAGGTGAGCCATGAAGAAGAGTGGAAGGCTGGGACTGGAGTCCTCTGAGCTGCTATGCTGAGATAATGGGAGAAGCAATTATCTCCCAAAGAAGAAAAAACATTCTGCATCAGTGTGGATGTCCCAGATACTGCCCCATCAATAGATTCAGCAGAAGACACTGGGTCACCAGCCTGAGATATGCCCCAGAAGAATGAAACACCAGCAACTAGGCGACAGGGTAGGAAGGCCTGGCTAAAGGCCACTTCAGCACTACTGTAAGTTGTGGGAACATCCAGATGCAGCTGTGAAAGCTTCATTCAGTTAGGCCATCACGTGAACAAGCAAGCAGGAAAAAGTGCCAAAAACTGGAAGAGCGTCGACAAAAAAAATTAAATTCCGTGCTGAGATTTAGAATGATTTAAGGGCACAACAGATCAAAGCGTTTTACCAGACCTTTTTTTTTTTTTCCCCCCAAATGCTAGCAGACTCAGAACTTGCACTGCTTTACAGATGTGCCCCAGCTGTGTGCCCAACCGTACCTTCAGGTGTGGGCTGCCCGCCTCCCAGCTTCCCGTAGAACTGCCTTGCAGAATGACTGCTCACCCTTCAGAGCGGCTTTTGTCACTTGTTAAGAGCTCTTAGAACCAAGTCACTACAAAAACTCCTACTGGAGGCAGCAGGCAGAGTAAAGGTTCACACCATGAGTGAAGAGCACAGACCTTGTATATGAAAAAGGCCTCTGGGGACAGAGCGGTGCAGTTTGCAACGCAGGCAGGGCCACAAACAGAATAGAAACCTCACACCTTTATACACAAAGTAAAAAATACAAATCCAATGCTCGTGAGAAAAGACAAGATATACAGGTGAAGAAAAAATGGAAATTATTTCTTGAATCACCTTACGTAGGACAGGATGTAAAACAGGAAGGAGCGTGTTTTACTTGGGATCTAAACTCTAACAACTTCAATCTCAGGCATGTTTTTATCTCCACACAGACTTATTTCCACAGGGTATATTGTAAAATACATGCTTCACTACTAGGAAGGTAAAAATGTTTTTAGTAAGCATTAATCCATCTCGGGTATTTTAGTGGTGACAAGAATGCCTGCCATTTGTCTTGAAATAATTGCTATTCTAACGCAGCATTGGAAACACAGGCACAATGCTTCTGGCATTTTTCAGGGCACTACGAGGAACCGTGCTCCAGGTACAGGTACCCCTAAAAAAACAGTGAACATTATGTGAGAGGCATTCAGACGTGAAAATCCTGAAAGCACACGGTGCCACTGTGGCTTAACTTGGCCAGGTGCGGCTTCTAAAGGATTCCACAGAAGAGGTATAAAAACCCAACTGTAAAGCAGCTCTGCCAACAGCTCATTCTTCCAAATTATTTGAAATTACATTACGCACAGAAAGCTTTCAAGAAATATGAGAAGCTTCTCCGATATTCGCCGGTAAGTACGTGGCATAGATAATGCAAAGCGATGTAATCCCGAAAATCCAGTTACGCTACAAGAAAGTAAGGACAGTTATCTTTCTAGAAAGAAGAACAGACAGCTCCAACAAGAAATGACAAAAAATGGCTTTATCATCAAAGAACAATTTTCTGATGTACTTTCAATACTGAAAAATGTAGGATTTACTTAAATTCACTGGCAGATCTCAGAGACGCCGGACTCAAAAAGAGTATATGAAGTGGTGTGCATCAATCAGCTGCTGCATAAAGACTTCTTCCCCCAAGGCTGAACGTGGAAAAAAGGCACATCAACCACACTTGGCATTCTCTAACCGCTCATATTGTTGCGATAATCAGTCCAGACAATAATCTGTGCAAAACCTCAAAGCATCATGTGTTGTCTCACTTCTGTTTTACTTCTCCAATTTCAAGAGAAGCATGTGACTGAGTCATCACCAATAACAGAGGGGAAAAAGAGTGATTTTAATAATACAGTTATCTTAAGCCACCTAAAACACTCAAGCATTCTTCTGCTAAGAAAAAAGAAATTATCATTCCTTTTTTTATTTTTTCCTTCTAAGAAGGGCGTTAAGTCTAGCAACCCTAGTAAGAGAGGAAAGCTACGCTCAGAGAGCCCAGAGAGGCTCTGCATACCAAGGCAGTACCACCTGCTTGCTTTCCATTCATCTTCCCTTTGTATTTTTTAATTCCAAAATCACAACAGGGATTCATGGTGTATCCAACTACTATCCTCCATTACCAAGGAAGGAGTCTCCATCCCACTCCTCTTTGCATGTTACTGTTCCCCAGTTGTCCACACCAGAAAGATAGTATGTCCCTTTATTTTCTTACACTTGGAAAAACAAGCCATTATTAAGTCAGTGATTTAATTTGTACAAGACAGGTATAAACAATTACGTACCAAGAGAGATATTGGCTTCCATCAGTCGTTAAGACTTAGGGAGTTGACTAAGCGTGCACTGGGCACTGTGCTGTAACAAATTCCTCTGAGCCTTCCAGTATGAACACCATAATGTGATTCTGACAGAGAAAACCTCAAAGCTACGTACAGGTTACCTGTAGAGCCTGCAAGCAACATCAGTACAGATGTTGCACACAACCTACATTTTGTCTTGCCTAAGACAAACCATTAAAACCATTAGAAACACAGAACAGCTTGGCTTGGAAGGGGCCTCAACCTACCCAGTTTCAATCTCTTGCTGTGGGCAGCTGTCAGCCACCACATCAAGCTGCTCAACCAAAACAGGACCCTCAGAGCAGAAGCTTGCAAAAAAAAAAAAAACTTCAAGCAGCAGTCCAAGCTCTGTAGCTGTCAACAAAACCCTGCAGAGAATCACAGAATCATAGAATGGCCTGGGTTGAAAAGGACCACAGTGACCATTTTAGTTCCAACCCCCTGCTATGTGCAGGGTCGCCAACCAGCAGACCAGGCTGCCCAGAGCCACATCCAGCCTGGCCTTGAATGCCTGCAGGGATGGGGCATCCACAGCCTCCTTGGGCAACCTGTTCCAGTGCCTCACCACCCTCTGAGTGTAAAAAGAGAAACAAGTGATAACGAAAGTTCTCGAACTCCTAAGTGATAAAAGAAATGTATCTCATCTCCTCTTTGCAGAGGACTTTTGGCCTCATAGGAGGTGGCAGCAGACAAAATCAGTAAGAAACTGATTCTAAAGCATACCACTGTCACAGCACCAGCTTCACAGCAAGTTGTGAATTCTGACCTTCAGCACGCATTTCTGATACAGGAAGATGTCAAAGTTGCTCACAGTAGAATCGCTCTGAAATTCAAGTTCACATTTTTTTCTGCAGTCAGACACTTAAGGCCAAAATTCTCATTCATGTCTGATTAGCATGTGGAACAATGCATAAATCATAAACTGGCTTTGTTTACAAGATATCTGTCTTGTCTAATTAACATGAAAGGAGACATTCATTTTGGATGACCTGGAATGACAAACAGAACTCTGCACATTTGGTCCAGCAGCACACCAACCTCATCACAGGAGATGGGAATAGCGTATTTAAACCTGGCTGTGTGAGTTTGCTGGGAGCTGCCCTTAGTGGTAAGGGGAACAGCCGCCTCAGCCCACGAGCAGAGGCAGTGGCAATGCAGGACGCAACCCAGCTTTACTAAGTATGCTCAGTTTTGATCACGTTTGCTTAGATTTTGACTTTTAAAAACTGCATGCCACAGGATTTGCAAATGCCCACTCAGCTGCAGCCCTGCTCATCACCCCTGGCGCAAACTCAGGGCTACAAAGCAAATGAAAGCAGTGCTCCAGCTTTAATGACGGGCGTAAGACAGAAAGACTGCCCTAAGGAAGAAAGCAAAAGCTTTTGTAAATGATGTTACAGTTAGTGCTTCTTGCTTTGCTGCTTTGGAATAGGTCTACCACTGCACTTCCATGCCGAGTGGGATTTTTGTTGTTACAGTGTGGGATCAATGAACGCTGCTCATCGACAGTCCCACACTCAGTTAAACACCAGTTATATAAAGTTGTTTTTTCCCCCCTAAGCACAAGCTTCGGGGGATATAAGTCGTTACTGGCTGTAGTTGTGGGTTCGTTATAAACAAAGCATCTTTCCTTTTAGAGAGAAAAACTCTTCTGGGGAGCAGTAAAAAAATGCATCGGTTACATCATTGTTCTTACAATAATGCAATCAGAATGGTATTTTGCTTGACAGATGAGAACATAAAATTTTACTATTAGAAGGGGGAAAGCTTTTCATGGAATATTAAGTGCTACAATCCTAAAATAATCACTGCACTTGAATACATTTTCCAAACATATAATAGTATATTATTACTGGTATAAAGGGAATTTTTTCCCTGTGCTAAATAAAAACATCACGTGTTCAGAGACGCAGTTTTACAGTTTTCTCCGTTCAGTCCCACTTCTAATCCAGCCATAACATACTTCCTTTATTTGTTTCATGCTGATTAGCAATCAAAGCAAATCAGCTATTTTAACACAGAGCCTCTTTTTATGTGAAACAATATATACTCTCATGAGCAATATAAATTACTGAAAGGATAAAAAACAAAGAAAATATCTACCTTAAATTCGGAGCATCTGAGCAGTGGCAAGTTTCACGGCATGCAAGAAAGGTATATTGTTGCTTACTGCTGGTCACAAGCAGGTAATTGGACTTGTTAGCTGGGGTAAATGCTATTCATACAGATGGAGACTGGTAATTTAGTAGGATATTTCTTTGATCCACGTGTTTCAATTAGATGGAGAAAAAGTGTTATAACGGATCTCCGAACTGGAATATGTTCATGTTTAGTAGAGCAAATGCTAACTAATATTTTCAATTAACTTCCTAAACCCCAGCAGTTTGGGAGTGCTGGCTCTTCCCTGGGCTTGGCTGCTTTGCAGGAATAAACAGAAGGCTGGGCTGGCAGGAGGAAAAAAAAAAAAACATCCATCTTTTCTGTTTGGGTCCAGCACACTGCTTCAGAAATGGTGCTCTGGGTAGCTGGAAGACTGATGGCCTCAGTGCTAGGTGAGATCTCAAGATGCAACAAGTGACTCTTCTGATCACATGAAAAAAATGTCTTGTTAACATGAACATGATATAAAGCACAAGCAAGTGGGTATCCCACCAGAACTAACAGCACTCAGCAAGGAATGCAAGCCTAAGGCAGGACAATAAAGCTGACCCCAGAATCACAAGGTTACGATTAATTCCCAGGCACAACAAGGAGCACACAGCCCTACCTCACTGCAGGAACAGCCCCAGCACCAGGACATGCTGGGGGCACCCAGCAAAGGTCCTGGAGTCCCAGTGGGCACCAAGTGAAACACAAGGCAGCAGCGTGTTCATACTGCAAAGAAAGCAAGAAGGCTCAGGAGGATCTCCTCAATGTCACTAAATACCTGAAGGGAGAGCATAAAGAGAGCAGATCCAGGCTCCTGATAGTGTCTATTGCCAGGGCAGAGGCAATGGGCATAAAATAGAGCACAAGAGGTTCCCTCTGGACAGAGAGGCTGTGGGTTCTCCTCCTTGGAGATCTTTGAGCACACGGCCCTGCTCTAGGAGGCCTTGCATGAGCTGACCTGCAGGGTGACTTCCAACCTCAGCCATTCTGTGCCTGTCAGAATTCAATGTTATAGCTCATATTCACTGCTGTGGTCTCCAAGTCTCAAGTCCACACTTGAAAGACACTAGATGAGAACAGCTCTTTTATTTCCAGCATAAGTGATAGAAGATCACCAATAAGCATTTTTCATTTAAATAATTAAATCTCTGCTTGTAAAACCACAAGATAAACATTGCAAACAGAGTAGCATAAGAATCAATTTCCAAGACGTACAATTTTCCACGCTTTTATAGACCACATGTCTACGAACAGATAAGCTCTCAATCACCGAACTGGCAAAATAAATAAATAAATGAATTCAGTAAGATATTTCAAGTAACAGAAAAAAATGTATTAGTGATATAAGCCCATTCAATACTTCCCTAAATGCATCTCTGCTCACATTAGCATCCAAAAGCAGAGTAGAGGCAGGTAGTTTGCCTCACACGGAGGATAAAGAATATCAGAAGCACTCACCCATACACTATTATTAATCCATATCCGCTGGCATTCAGGATGCCAAAGAGGCTGCTTAAGTGACCATTTATCAAAAATAATCCAGGAAATGAGGACAAGAGGGAAGTGCCATTTTAAAGATAAATGCTATTTATTGCTTCAGTTTAAAGGTTGCGTTATTTTGATAATGCTGCCTGTGAAGGTAGCTTTACGTGCTACAGCACAGAGTTACTAGCAATGAAAACAGACAGGCAGTTCAATCACAGAGTCAATTTCCCTTCACATTCATTAACTGAAAAAGGAATTAATGTTTTATAAGTGATGAAAATTTAGGAGACTTCGGAAACCTGTTCCATCCTTCTTCTGCAATATCCCCAACTACCCCTCCGACCCCATGGATTTATCAACCTCTGTCCCTACACTTCTCCTTAACTCTCTCAATGCAGACAGTTTTCTCAGCTCCCTCTAGCCTCCAGGAATTGCTGCTGTTTAGGAGGTGGCATGAAATGTGGTTCCGAGCCGGCTGCACATAGGGAATGGTCAGAATCAAGCCAAATACAGAAGGTTAACTCTTGGGCCCACAATGCAGTCTTTCATTGCAAATAACCAGTTGATATTGTCTTCTATAGTCAGTTATAAGGAAAAACAGGCACTTAAGATTGCACTAAGAAACCCAGCTAAAAGATGCTCTACAGGCCACGGTCAGCAGCTTTGCTCATGCCATACACAGCCAAGGTTTTGAAGACCAACACTCCGCAGATGCTTTTCCCTTCCTATCGCATTATCTGCTGACATAAATGGGTCGAGTGCTCTGTGAGTGCAGGAAGGGAGGCATTATGTGGTGCTGTACATGAACACACTTGGCGTTGGCAGCCAAAGATCAAAAACCAGAAGTTGGAAGATGTCCACGTCTTCACTTGCTACCACAGAAACAACTCAAAAACAGAAGGTAGAGAGTTCAGAGCTCGTGAACCATTAGCACACCCTACAGACGTAGAATGCAAAGGCTTTGATTCTCAGAGACCAAGGAGGCCGTTCCAACAAACACAAGCAGGCTGTTGGATGAGCTTCAAGCACACGTGCTTTCCTCATTCCAACACCACAGCACGACAGTCAGCCAGGTGGCTTTAGAAGATACTTCAACTGTAAGAGCACAGGAGGGCCGATAGACGAAAGCAGCCTTCCGCACATGAACCGTCCTGGCACGCTGTACCTGGCATGTGTCTGCAAGCTGTTGACAGAAGGACGGTTCATGCTGTGATGGCAACCAGGGTACTCACTTGTACTCAGGGTTTTATAGACAGCTGACATGTTCTAAAGCCAGCCTAGCTGGATGAGCTCAAACTCCACACGAGGATGCGGCACATTTATCACCAGATTATCAAGAAACAGTGCTAGCAAGCACATTGATCTACACACCCTTTATAGTGTTCAAACAGTAGATGAACTGCCTGAAGCGCTGTAAGAAATTGATTTGCTTAGGACACAATACAGCAACGCCTCGAGTTCAGTCAGCATTGACTTTCGTGGCCGAGACATTTAACACGAGAACCGTAGCTCAATCGTCTTCACTGAAGTTGCTATATCAACACACTGATTGTTCATTCACTCTGTGAATGAATTATATATCAAATGAGCTCCGCAGTTGGCACTTACCAACAGCTGCTTTTCTTTCCTGAGCAGCTGGCAAAGTGTACCCTATCATAATTCACATCCCCCTTACAAGCCACCAGTGCTGCTGCGTGATGAAAGCTCAATCTGGGTTTATCAGTAGCTGCTCTAACAGCTCCTGTGGCACAAGAACTGTCCTCTCCACCATCACTTTAAAACCAATTATTACAGCAGGCAACCTAGTTGTACAAAAAATAAAGCACAACAGCAACCAGCACACTGAACTGCCCACCTCTGCAGCACCGCTCCGACTGGATCTCAGCTGGGCTGCCTCCTCTGAAGCAGAACAGCCCTGCAGATCCCTCTTCTGAATGGGGAGCTGGAGCCGGCTCTGTGCTCCTGCGCCCATCAGTCAACCTGCCCGTTCTTGTTCATTTATAAAAAGAGGATAATAGCTATACCAACTGCACAGCAGTGTTTAAAGGATTAATTAGCTAATACCTGCACAGTCTTAAGCATGCAGAACGTCACAGATGCATGGTGTAATTACAATTATTAGGGGAGTAATTTCTTTGACTCATTGGGACAACACACATTTTATCTCTCTTTTTTTTTTATCATCAAATATCCTCACTTAAAAGGAAAATTAAGTAACTGGTATGAGCAATCCACAACAAGGCTTTACCTTCTGCAAGCATCTATTATTTCAAATCAGCATACAGAGATAGAAATTAGTGGGCCGCTGATACTTACAAAGCCTTGCAGGCAGCCAGAATTGAGTCAACAGAAAAGATACTGACCTAATTGCTAAGTGGAGGGTTTCTTTAAAAGTAGTGCTCGAAAGCAAACTAAACGTGGTCAGCTTTCCCTGACTGCTAAGAAATGTCAGTAAGGGCTTTCACTGCTGGCCAAAGCTGCACAATGCCAATCAGGTCCCGACCTATTCAGCTGACAGAATCCTTCTCCTCAGGGTATAATGACGTGGGTGAGGTCAGTGGAGGTACTGCAGCATCAATAAGATACACTACATTGGTCAAACTTTTTGAAGAATGCCATAAAACTTATAATTTTTCTTCTTCTGGCCTCAGTACACAATGCTGATAACCTAAGAGCTTTGAGATCTCCTGTAATGCTTTTCTAAAAGAAAATAGAGATTAAAGAGAAGTCACTCTGTGCAAATGAAGACCTCAATTACTGTAGGCTCTAAAATAAGCTAAACTGAAATAAAGAGCTCAGATTTGGTGCAAAACCTAGGAGAAAACCTGCCTCTAAGAGGAGTACAGAGAGACCGCAAAGGTCCTTTTATGTGTGCATATGCCAAGCATGATGCTTACCTCAAGGTCTGCACACCACATTGAGAGAAAGAGGTGAGGCCAGGACACTGATATTTTCTCTCTTGAGCAAAACAATGTTTCTCAAAGAAATTTAGGTCACCACAAATATATCTCTACGGATGCAAGCATTCTGAACACACACGAGGCAGCGATTACAGGCAAAGTTGTTCTAAACCAAATATCTCAAGAAACACGGCAGCTACAGATGTCAAAGATGACACTGCATTCTCTCTTTCGTACGTTTGCCATTGGGTATGCTGTAGCATTATTTTTTTTTGGCAATCCACAAAAAGGGTAGTAACACAAACAGAGTGTTTACCTACCTAAACAGGGCATGGTTCTTTGCGTCAATTACCACTCAACTATAACAGAAACCTATGAGGCTGTGGGAGGGACATTGAAACCTGTCTTCTTTTTCATTTTGCCTCTCTGACCCACCAAAAGACTACACAAATGATCAGCAGATGACAAACTGGGACAACACCTGACACGAGAGCCTCCTACAACGGCACTGACCATACAGAGCAAACCTACTTTGAGTCAGAATTCAGAGGGATTCTGAAATCACTTTATATAGTGCTGTCAAACCTAGTTTTATTAGCACTTCATTCGCACCTCCTAGGAACAGTACATCGGTAATCAGTGCCTGACACATTATCATTCTTGCTAGGCAGAATGGCAGCAGGAATGCTAATTGCACAAAGGCAATGACAGAGTGGACGTGCCAGCAGCCTGCTCCATCACGAATGCACACCGGAGAAGGCGGACATCATAAAAAATGGCCTAGCACAAATCTGGGCTTTAGCTGATAGCTGAACGGCCGCGTGGAAACAAACAGCAGCACTGGAGAAAGACCACTGTTTGAAGATTTGTGATTCTAAAAGCAGTTCTTGCAGACAGAAGATTGTTATTTTTACTTACCGCTTGTGAGGTGAAAATTAGCAGTTACATACAATTCCAGCCACTGCATGGTTGTTTAGATGGAACCTCTGGCTCTTACTTTATGTAAAATCCACACTGGAACCGAGGCAGAAGCAGTTGAATCTGTCTGCAGTCTGAACATTAACCTGCATTTTACAAAACCACTATACTTTCATTTCTAATGACAGTTCTTTCACATGTCCTCCTCAAACTGATTTTGCTTCCCTACATAACTTACAGACATATATTTTTTTAAACATGAAGCCACTCAAATTATCTCAAATGCAAATACTGTTTGAGGGTTAAAATTGATAATTTAAGAGCCCACCCTCCGCAGAAGCTCACAGAATTTTGCACAGATCAAGCTCAGCAAGAGCTACACATGAGAATTAGAACCACTGAGGCACAGAACCTGAACCTGGCACCGGTTACACCGAGAAGCTGTGGGGTCCCTGAAGGCTCCAAGGCCAGGCTGGATAGGGCCCAGGCAGCTGAGCTGCTGGGGGGCAATCAGCCCAGGGCAGGAGTTGGAACTAAATCATCTTTAAGGCCACTTCCAGCCCAAACCATTATATTCAATTCTGACGATAATCAAAGATCAGCTTGCATTGCGTGATGCACTGGAGTCTATTCCCAGAGTTACTGTACTGCTCTAGATGCCACCAACAGCTCTCTCCCACCGGGGTCCTCTAAAAATATCGACTCTTCAGTTCTGTGCCACTCCGTGAATTTGATTCAAAAGAGATGTTTTTCAAGTCACTGAGGACACAAGTTGTGATTAATTGCTGTTACTATGTAAAAGACACTTCATATGATGTATCCCACGTCAATTAAAGCTGCTAGAAAAAACAGACTGCTGTTGCACACGGGAACAAAGGCAAAGCAAACTGTTTGCTGTTCACCCTCCTGAAGAACTGACCCAGCATCTCGGAGCAGCTCTGACTCAGAGCTCTTCCCAGAGCTGCTGGGCAGTAATTCTGTCCCTGCTCACCATCTACTCCACCAGATCCACGTGCTGCTCCTCTGCTCTGCTTCAAATCTATTTTCTCCCATACAGCAAAACAACCCTCCCGCACTCTGCCGCTGCCACCCAGATGGGAACTCCTTTGCTGCTACTCTGTGCTGCTGCTCTTGCATTCTGAGTTCAGCAGTGTGCTCCCATCTCCAGCAGAAACATCTGGAGCCGAGCTCTGCTGCCTGCCTGGTTGCAGCTGGATCTCCAAAAGACACAGCTCTGAGCTCCGTGTGCAAGCATGGTGAAGAAGCTGCAGTAACCAGAGATCAGCTCAAAGTAGAAGACAAGGAAGCCAAGGTCTTACACTGGGAACTTGAGCAGATTACTCAGTGCCTCTATCCCAGTGTACCAGTATATAAAATAACACATCCCCTCCCCTATCAGCTGTTTTCAACTGGGAGGATCTTTACATCTCTTGAGAAAGAGAGAGAGAGAGAGCAAAGCATCGAACACAGACTTGTGTTTCTACCTTACTGCGTGAAAATCTGGAAGAATCTGTGACCATCACATGCTTGACAGAAGTATCTCCTCTAAAAATATCCTCTGTATCCTATTTAAGGCTTGCCCACGTTGTAAATTCAAAATGCAAGGGACTATTTCATTTTTTTTTTTTCCCCATTTCTGAGTAACTGTAAATACTGATGATCCCTCAACACTTACATATAGCAATACATTTCTTTCATCTTTTACAACTGATGACCACTTATGCATTTACTGCAGTTGAACATCTCCATTTGCTACAGGTCACAATACCTATATTTACACAGGAACATTTCTGATACATTTTTCAGATGTACATATAGCAATCTGAGGACTGCACTGTTATTACAGATTCCTCAACTATAAAAGCAAAAACTTTTTTTCCCCCGAAGTCCTGTGTCTCTTAATACTCCTATATACAAAACAAAGAATAGCATAGGCTACTGGATACCAAAGATGCCCCATTGCCCTTTTTTTTGATAAGAATAGTTTGCACCCTTACTACAAATTGTATTCCAAGTGCAGTCAGACAACACGCACTTGATATCCACCAGAAAATCCCTAAAATATTTCCCTCTTTTAAGAACTGGTAGTCAATGACTTATTAAAGAAACAGATCCATCTAGTGGTAACACCAGCTTTATGCTAACTCGTGAGCTGAAGCAGGAGCGGGGAGGGCTGATGACAGGCCACATCATTCCACCAGAAGACCACTGGGAATCAAGTTTTCTCTTTAAGTCAAGTAAGGAGAAGATCTCCTCTGGTGAGGGTGTTGAACAAGCCTTTTGAAATCAAACCTTTTACTAAATATTAGCACTCACAGTTTTTAGAAATGATGAAGCCTCGCTACTCAAGCTTGTCAGTCGACATCAATGTCATATTGCTGCAGAAAAGGCTCAGACAGCCAAAGGAAACTGCCGGGGTCCTCTTCAGAAACTGGAATTCAAAACATCCTAAACCTCTTCACAAGGTAGATCTATTAATTGTAATGACTAAGTGCATCTGATCCTCGACAATCTTCAGTTTTGAGCCACTGCACGCCTTGCACAGTTGGGCTATAGCTGGTGGAAGTAACAGTACTGAGCAGGAATGGCCCCAGAGGATTAAAATAAGAAGAAGGCAAAATACGTGCCAAAAACCAAAAGCCTCAAAACGTTAAGCCTGTCAAATCACTACTCGTAAGAAGTGCTAGAAAAATGAATAGGAACCCATCTAATACTGAATTGAAAATGACAACAGAATTAGCATCACTGGTCATGATTTCATGGTAAATATATCTTGTCAAAATAAATCATCATGCAGTTTTTCAGCGGCACACCTCAGACTTGGTTGGTTACTTGGCAATTCAGGCCATCTCGATTAGAAAACAAAAGCAACACAGCCACAAACCAAACAGATTCAGCACTGTGAGAGGCCCCAAAGGCAGCTGAACTGAGATGCACACACTGTTGTAAGGATCCAGCAACTTATTTCCCACTTACCCCTAATTCCTCCTCCATCCAAAACTCCACAAAGGCAGCATAGAAAACACACAATTATTAGTGGAGAACACAAAAATGGACTATGGAAAAACAATGAGTAGCAAAGGGAACAGACCAGCTTTCTGCTGGGCTCAAATGAGTGCAAAGCATTCCAGTGAACAGCCAGCAATCAGAATTGTGAAAAAAAATGAGAGAAGGGTGACAGAATGGGAACAGGACAGTGAAGAAAGCAGACAGCAATGGCTTCAATACAGGGGGTAATTGGAGGCAAGGCCTTGCTTAGAATCACTGTCCCCACCCACAACCCTTTCCTCCCCTAAACCTTCATCTTTTACCACGTATTACAAAACTTGTTATTTAAAGCTTGGTGTTATTTAGAAATCTGATTATTTAGATATCTGATGGAGACGAAAAAACTAAATGCCACCTGCTGACACGAATGGTCCCAGCAGCAGCAGCTGCATCCCAGTTGAACAGCAGTCACACTCCTGTCTGACACCAGCACAAGCTTCTTGAACTGGAACCCAGAGGATGCAGCCCTACGCTGGGTTCTGACACCTTTAAGTTGGGGCCAGGCAGAAAACTAAGCTCTTACAGATTAAACAGAGGCGCTTCTGATCTCTTCTCCTCTCCAATTCTCCCAGCATGAAAGCAGGATTTTTTTCCTTTACTCCAAAGCTCCATTTCACATTCATGCATTCAGTAAACTCCTTTGATTTGATGCAGTGAATACGCCCAATGCGCACAGGATCTCTGAACTCAAACCACAAACAACAAATTGGCACCCAGTTCGAGGAGCCTTCCCTCTGCATCTTTTTGGATGCTGCGAAATCACAAGTGGAACTGCTGGAGGAACTACACACTCAATCCTCCAGAAGTCTCCTTTAAAAGATTAGGCTATTCTGGGCAGCTTCTCCCCAGGCAAAAGCAGCCTTGAGGATAACCATCTCAAGTCCAGGGCCCTCTTTTGGTCCCTGGGACTAGAAGTACAATAAACCTATAGGGAACTCATCCGGGAGCTCTGCAAAAGGCTCCCACCAAACGCTACCTGACAGCTGATTTGTCTGCTACTGAAATTTGCCAGTGGAGTCCTGGAGATAAATTAACTACTCAAATGATGCCGTAAGGAAAAAGAAAAATGAAATTGAGCAACTGAGCAAGGATCACAACTACACTTTTTACTGAAGATGGATACCGTGAGCGCTCACTCCTGAAATCTACTGCCAAAATTACTGTATCTGTTCTTTTTTCCTCTCAGATTGGCTCAACACCATTGCTGGGGTTTGCTAAGAAGCACTTATTTATACGCCGCTGATCTTCACCATGCCAAACTAGAACTAGAATCTCAATGCCATATCAATTCTTCAAATAAATTAGAAACAGAAGTCAATAATCTATGGTTCTCTGCTATTGATGTTACTAAATTATTTTTCTTAAAAACAAAAAAAAAAATTAAGATTTAAGTAACAAAAGGATTTCATACACCTGTAGGTGGGGCTCCACTGACAGGCCTGTACAAATCAACCCAAAAGCTCAAGAACCTAAATGACAAAAAATTAACCTCGTAAATCTGCCAGAGAGCAGCAGAGCTGCAGAAGGAAACCACTGAGCTGTAAACTGATTGACATAAGCTGGTGAAAAGCACTCCTGGGTCACTCACCTCCTGCTGCGGGACTTCCAAAGCGTGCTGCCATCCGACCGCAACGCACACAGCATCCAAGCGGCTCCAGTGCTAATTGTACAACATTGTACTAAGTGCCTCTAACACAAAGGTTTTGAAGATTTAATGCACAAAAACAGCAACAAGAGAAGAACCGAAGCCATCTTTTTGCATAGCTGCTCTTACGGTGAAAAATGAGGGACAGGAAACCATGGAAGCACAGAGGCACCCAGCACTTTAACCCAGAGCAGGGCTACCAGGCACCACATAACCTTCCCATCAGCAGAGCTACAGCACAGCACAACACACAGCAGTTAGCACTGCAGCTGCCCACAGCTCAGCAAGCAGGCTGCTCTGCAAGCTAGGAAGCAAGGCTGCCACTACTTACATGTTATATATGTGTGTACATACACACTTTGTCATACGTATGTAGGTATTCCCACACCACAGCGGTTAGGTCAGATGGACAGTGGGCACAGGGAAGAGCTGCCTACAGTCTTCTATCATCCTTTTGCCTATAGAGCAACTGCTCGAGCTCACCTGTTCAAATAAACAGACTTTGATTCCCTGTGGTGCGTATGGAGCCTGCTCCACAAGGGCTAAGGGCTCTAGTCACAAGGGTGACAGCATAACAGAGAAAAGGATTTTTTTATATATTAAAACATACTTATCAATTTTAGAACACAGTTTCTGATTTACAGTAAAAAAAAAAAATACCGTATTAGATAATGTGATAAGCTGCCTAAGCAGACTCAAGTAGAAATCAGGCAACTTGTTTTTTCATCAGTTGAGCAGAGGGAACACTCTTACGATCCTCCAAGGACAAGATGATGAAGACATGGTACTGGTGCACTGAGAGCACCTTTCTTCTGGTACCCTGCAGACATCCACATGTAGTATAACATCCAGAGACATAGACCAGGGTTTAGCAAGGTGGAGATGTATTGAGAAGGAATTTTCATGTGAAAGCAAATGGCACCCTTGAAGACAGGGGCCAGGAGCCCACTGACACCCCCACACCTGCCTCTCCGTGTGCACTGCTGTAAGCCCATCCATTTGGGACCGTCAGCTGCAGAATGAGCCCTTCAGTAAAGCATGCAGGCCATCACTTATGCTGGTAAAGCACAAGCTCTGCCAGGTTATTATATCAGTACTTACTTATTGCCACTTGATCTCAAGAAATGATTAGCTGGGGTGGCATTTAAGCACTTCCCTAAGCGCTTAATGACACTCTGCGTAAGAACTAACTTGAAAAGGTGCAAAGCAAAGTGCGTAATCTGGCGTTTCTTCTCTTCTTCCTACTGAACTTAGTCATGGCACATGACAGGATTCTGCTTTTGCTGAGTCAGAAACACACTGAGCTGCTCGACGCGTTGCTTCAAACTCTGCATTTTTAAGGGATTTCCCTACAGCTGCTTCAGAGAGCACGTGGTTTAGGGACCTGGAGAACAGTCAAGTACCTGCAGCAAGGGGAGCCTGTCAGCCTTCTGAGCAAAAATTCCGTGCATTTCCTCCCAGAAAAAGATTGCTGAGTTTTTGGTTTTCTTTCACCCTCTCCTTTCTGTTGTTAGCATGTAAGGGACAAAGCTCACATTTGTTTTTGCCTCTGGTCTCTTTCTGACAGCTATGCTTATGAGCCATTCAGCTAACTCTGTTCCCAAGGTGGGCAGCCTCTCCAGGTGCGAATTACTTCCCTTCCAGCTCTCCTCCAGGCTTACATATTTGCATTGCAGTGGGATCAAGCTTTAGTCTAATAAAGGAAGATGCCATTCTAGGTAAAGCAGGAAGAATAATCCCCTGCATCAAAAGGAAAGGTGCAACAGGCGGGCTGTCATCCTGCCCTGATAAGCCAGCACTTCCGCAAAGCTTTTTTTAACTCCTGTCTTTACACTCCTCTCAACATCCCTTATGTCTCTGCTTAGATATTTGAGGTAAGGGACCTCCAAGAAAAAGGCAACACAGAGTAGTCCAGCCTCCAGTTATGGAAACGCTGAGAAAAGACCTCCAAAATTATTGTTTTACATCTGCCATCGCAACTGCATCCCGTGTTAGAAGTTTCCATGCCCATTGCTCTTCGGTTGCCTTGCTCAGCTCTGCACACAATAGCACACAGTGTGCCAGCTGAATCCATGCAATGTTTTTTCCCTGAGCTCCTTCTATTTGTTTTTTGCTAAACAAAGGATAATTCTGCAATATAAAACATGGGTTACAAGTAGGATAAGGAAGAACAACAACAAGAAAGTACCATTTAAAAAAAAAAATTCAACTCTTCAAGGGAAAAGAACACAACATGTTTTTCATTCCCTATGAAAAATCATGTTTAATCATTTCATCTCAAAGCTTGAAGACTGAAGTAATGCTTCCCCTAACAACTCAGACAATAAACTTGGCTCTCTCCACCACATGGTGCTGACAATTTCACTGAAATCCAACTTCTTTTACAATTTAGCAGAGTAAGAATTCACTTTTCCTATAAATTAGATTCCATATATCTTAAGCATCTGCCATCTTACCGTTGCCAACACACATCATTTATTCTGCTTTGCAACTGAAGGGTAGATTTCACATTGATAATACATTCAAAACCTTTTATACCTCTTATTCAGTGCTGTGTTGATGTTTTAAGAGTGGCTTTTATACTCGACACTTATCTTTTTATTCATGTAGTACTTTCTAAATTACTGTCATCCACAGAAATAGAAAGACTGTGGTAGTGCTTTTCATTATGTATTGATGTTGGCTTTTTTTTTTTTTTACATGTACTTTGTTATGCTGGTGGTAAAGAAAAGAGCTGCCAGGTAACATGACTGGCTGTGGCAAGCCCTACCTTCAGCATACTCGCTGCTAACTTCTTGGTTTCTGCTCTGCTCAGACACTTGCTCCATAAAAATCGGTTAGAAAACAATCAATAATTCTATTCTAAATGTGCTGCTCTAGATCTAAACGTTCTGTACCCTAGACTGCCAGCCAGCCTACATCACTATGCAGCTCCGATACATTTAGACAAAAGGATCACAGCTAAACTTGCATTATCCTAATATCTTCAAGTTGAAAAGACCGAAGCATTAATATTTGAACTGACATCACAGATTCCAGTTTATAATTTTCCTCTAAGCAGAGCTAATGCTTGTTTTCTGTTGGATAACTATGAGTAAAGTGGATCTTCTGAATCCAAATGAGCTCTTATTTATGAAACCTCAAATTCAGATGTTAAAAGTACCACTAAAATCGTGTCTTTTTTTTGTTCTTCCAATAAGCAATACACTTCTCAGTCTGCAACCTGGCAGAGCAAATTGTAGTCTACCATTACTGACATAGGTAAGGAAGTTAAGAAAGCAAAGGGCACAGACAACAAAATCAAACTCATCCTCACTCTTCTCGTCCAGCTGCTCTCTCCAGAATGTCAGGACTCTCCCAGACCAGAGCCAGGAGGCAGCTGTGGGATCCCCACGGCCAGCATGCCAGGAACGCTCAAAAAGCAACCACCTCAGGCAGAACAGCCAGCTCTCAGCTCTGTGTGCTTACAGTGATGACTGCAATGCTGGAGGAGAGGCCTGAACAGATGTGGGGACTCGGAAAGCACAAGGACCACAAAGGAATCCCCCAATGGGCCAATGCTGTTCAACTTCCCCCAGAAGACCCCCAGGGGATATCTTCTATTGAAAGTAAAACGTACAAGTTTCTGCTCAAAAGACAGAAAGAGAAAGGACCACCAATATCAACAAGCACCTGCATCCTGTCAGGGATTGTTTGTTTATCACCCACTGTTTATCACTCCACTCAGCTGAGAGTGTGTCAGTCTCTGAGCAGCCTCAATCCATCAACACAGGAGATCACATCGCTACAGCAGAAAGTTTAACTGTCTTTTTGCTCTGTCATCGCTTCCGAGCTCCTGCTGCCTAGCTTCCAAAATGCAAATACAGAAGAGAAATGCTGACAGCCACGTACAACACCTGCCTGAAAATCTGATGAGGGATCAGAACTGTGAACTGCACGGTGAATTCAGGCTGGAACTTGCCTCTACCCCAAAAGGTCCTCGTCACCTCCTGGAAGGACTGCAGATGTTACCTGTCAGCTCAGACAAGAAAACTGTTAGCAGTCTTTATTATTATTATTTACATAAAGTAATGCCACTGGAAGCAGATAAGATACGTGACTTCCTCTTCGCTTATGCAGCAGAAAACAGAAAATAACTAATAGAACATCTGTCAATCAAAGGCCATTGCAAAATCTGAGGTTTTTTCTTTAATATTAAAAATAACAAAAATTAAACCGCCTGGGTTTTGCTGTTTCTCCCAAAGGGACCTAGCTTATAATTCATCCTGCCTGCTCTGAGATGATTTGAAATTTCTAATCCTGAAGAAAACAAGCAAACAAATCTCTCCCCTATCATGTGTGAAAGCTAATCACTTTTCCTGGGGAGGTCTGTAGGTCTTGTAGTTGATCCTAAGGTCCAAAGAGGCCGATGATTTATTTCTACTCCCTGCAGACCAGAACACAGACCACAGAAATGATGAAAAAATCAACTTCTGTTGTTGCAGTGCAACAACCCTGAGAGCAACCAGGCTAGCAAGGAGGCACTGGGCACAGAGGTCCGACGGCATCTAACCTGAGAGCCAACACATCTGCTTAGGAAACCAGACACACGTACTTTCAGGGGTTGTACTTAGAGCTGCTGCTGTACAGGTGCTGGACAAAGCCCGCCTGCATAAGCACAGCTCCTGTCAAGTGACTGCACTGCTGCTTCTCAGGATCCTGCTTTTGCCCGAGGCTTCAGCTGAAGGTCCTCACAAATGAAGATCCTGTTACCTTACCAAACTAACGGAACAAAGCCGGGCCATTGCCACGAAAAGAGAATAAAATCAAAGAGGAATAGAGGATACTAGGTGTTATAGAACAGCAGAGCTGGCAGCACTCCTTTAGTTCGCACTGCTCATTTGTCCTGATTGCAGGCCATTTTCGTCTCTCCTGAAGTACCATAATTAGTTTAATTTATCCCGGGAGTAAATGGAAGAAATAATGAATATCAAATACTTTAAGAGGCCAAATGTTCTTCTTAAAAAAAATAAAAGGACATTTTCTAGGAGAGACTATAAACACAATATGGTCACTTTCATATGGCTGTCCACAGCAATTACATGAAAGAAAATGGTACTTAAATGAAGTAGCAGAATATAAAACACTTTTTTTTTCCTCCCCATTTCCTTCCTATCACAGGACTTTAAAACAGAAAGTATTAAGCTTCATTATCAGCTTTTGTCCTCAGAGAGCCTTTATTTTGGCAACAGTACAAAAATCTAAGCAGCATATGACAGAGGCCATGCCAACACACAAAAATAAGAACCCTTCATATCCTCTCTTCTTTAAAGTTGCTATCTGATGGATCTGTAAGATCAACAACAAATGGACTTAAGGGAGTTGAGCACTGTGTACAACAATTAGAATACCATTTTATATTTAAAATTAAAAATATCTCAAATCTCATTTAGAAAGTTCAGAAAGGGAAAAGCTCTTTCATATGCTGCTGATATCTGTCAATCCTTTGCGATGTTTAAAATTTTATTAAATTATTTTTTTTCTTTAAGTACAGATCAGTTAATAGATGAGCATAAACATCTCGAGTTACTTCATGGATCTCCGACTTAAGGCAAAATATCTACCATCAACGGAGGAAAGAACTAATCTGATTATTCACTTGACAAAACCCTGGTGGTTTTTTTCCCTTTTTTCTTTTTTCAGACAATTATTCAAGAATAATAACATGTTAAAGCTTTTGAATTGATGTTTTCAACTCAGCACTGACTGCTGAAAGTCCAAAATCCTCACTGGAGAATGGGTTTCATTTTCATGTTCCTGTCAATATTTAATCCCAAACCTCAGCATCCAGTTTCAATTCTCACCTGTCTGTAGTCCCCTTCTTGTGAGCTTACATCAGATAACACCTGACAAAATACAGACTGTCTACACTGAGATTAATTAGCATGACTGTGAGATTAATGGAAGGGATTGTCAACAGGATGCAAAGGATGCAGGTTGCTGAAATGGCACCAAGTTCAACACAAATATTTGCTTCTCAATTCCCAGAAATTTCAGACCTCATTTTTTTTTCCTACTCAGTACAAAAGGAAAGAAAAACAGCTGCCACCAACAGCTGTATTTAAGAAAGAAAACGCTCAGGACGTTTGAGATTCAGTGGAGGTCAACTATAAAGTACTTCTCAAATTCTACCTTAAGAATTGCTTCCAGCTACAGGACATAGACATGCACAATGAAACAGACCTCATACTTCAGTCAAGTACATGCAGCAATTAATTTTTTAGTGACAAAGAAAAAACTGTATTTGGAAAAATTAGAGGAACAAGCAAAATTAAACGGAGAAAGCAACAGTATGAATGTAAGCTTCATGTTTTAAAGGTAAAGAGCTAACAAAAACACAAAAACAGGCCAGTCAGCATTTGATAAGGCAAGCGAAAAGAAAAACAAAGGAGGTAACACCTGTGCTATTTTTGTTCTTGTGGTCGTACAGACAACAAACCAAAGGAGAACTCTTAAAGGGAGGAACTCAAAACAAGGGACCTTTCAAGGCCATTGATGGGGTGGAGGACCAGCCCACAAAGCACCAAGAGGCAGCCCCTCCATGTGGCACAAGGCAGTACACCAAATCATAGAACAGCCCAGGTTGGAAGAGACTTCAAGGATCACGAATCTCCAACCCCCCTGCCACATGCAGGGCCACCAACCTCCACATTCAATACCAGACCAGGCTGCCCAGGGCCCCATCCAACCTGGCCTTGAACACCTCCAGGGATGGACGGGGCATCCACAGCCTCTCTGGGCAGCTGTTCCAGCACCTCACCACTCTCTCTGTGAAGAACTTGCCCCTGACATCCAACCTCAATCTCCCCTCCCTCAACTTAAAACCATTTCCCCTTGTCCTGCTGTCACTCACTGTTTCGAAGAGTTGATTCCCCTCCTGTTTGTAGGCTCCCTTTAGGTACTGAAACGCTGCAATGAGGTCACCCCGCAGCCTTCTTTTCTCCATGCTGAACAAGCCCAGCTCCCTCAGCCTGTCTTTGTAGGGGAGGTGCTCCAGTCCCCTGACCATCTCTGTGGCTGTCCTCTGGACCCTCTCCAACAGCTCCCTGCCTTTCTTGTTGTGGAAGCTCCAGACCTGGACACAGTACTGCAGATGTGGCCTCACAAGGATAGAGTAGAGAAGAACAATCATCTCCCTGTCCCTGCTGGCCACCTCTCTTCTGATGGAAGAACTGGTGAGATGTAACTGGCTAGGAAGGGTCTTACAAGAAGCCCCTTTTTAATTTCATCAAGCCTTAATGACTCTGATATAATCAATTAATTATTAATTAATATTATCAATTAATACATACCAAAAACAGGCTATTTACAGAGGATGCCTCAAGAAACTATGAAAAAGTCATCACAGTCCTTAGACCTTAAGGTACCCCACAAAGGACCAGGTTCTTTTCAAAGAGGTACACACACACACACACAAACAGCAACCATGCAATTCATTACAGCAAAGGAAAAGTGACTGAGGCCAACAGCAGAGTTCCTCAGACCTTCATTACATCCAAACGTATGCAGAGACTCTTTCTCCAGTTCAATAAAAGGGGTTATCACATTATTTCAATAAAAGAAGGGTTCTGAAAGATGCACCAGGAGCACTCCAGCACACTAGTTAGAATTTACGGTGTTTCAGTTCTTTGACAAAACGAGCAAGAGGGCTCACTCTCTCAGGAAGCCACTTTCTTCCCTTTAACCATCAGCATCTTTCATATTCTGCAGCTTTGATCAATGGTTGCAGCTACATTAACAGAAAGTTTAAAGTATTTTAAGTTAATAACAAAAATCTACTCTTCGTAAATAAGCATCCTCTACTGCCTTCAGAAATTCAGAATAAACTGCATCTCAGTATCTGCAACGCACAACTATCCCTGACATTACTTACAACAGTTCTATTGCAATTAAGATTCAGTGTTTCAAGATAATTCACTGCGTATGTTGACAACGACTGCATTGTGAAATACCTTCTAAATGACAGTGCAGATTTGGTATCTTTGAATGTCCCAGCATAACAAAGAAATACTTTTAATGAAGCAAAATAAAAACTGAAACATGCTACAAAACTCATTACAAGGACGCAGGTGTTTAAGAAAGTGTACAGCCACAGAGAACTTCACACCAGCATTACAGAGATGTAAAGTTCTCTGCTATTAAATCTCCATCACATTTCAGCTACAGCACAGGACTGTGTCAGCCTTCAATTACATGCTAACGGTAATTCCTTATGAGACTCACAAACAGTTTTGAAGATCATGTGCCATCCCCATTTCTACTGATAGCACGCACAGCACACTGCACAATGGGTAGTGCACACCCTTAATAGACAACTTGACTCTTCAATATTTATGAGAAAGTCTTCAGCTAAACGCCACCCATCCGCTTGCTCTCTCATCACCCTTCCCTCTCCAACAGAAAGAGATCTGACACCAGCAGCAGTGAAGGAGGAACATCTCTCTGAAAAACTTTTGGAGGGTCGTTCTGCTAACAGTAGCTATGAATGGACATGTAGAACAAGATGGACCGATGTCCCCGTGGGGCTGGTACACCAAAGTCCACAATCTATCACAGAGAGACAGCTTCAAACACAAATTGCAAATTGTCATTGCTGACTCTCTTCAGAAAGAAGGAGAAAAATAACTGAGGTATAATGGATTGATTTTTTGTAATCTTCAGACATAGGCTAATCACAAGGGAGACTGTCAGCTCACTTGCAATTTACATAAGATAATGAGAACTTCAGGTTCATCCACTGTAACATCAAGCATTTCATAAAGGTCTTCAGTGTTATGAAGAGACCAAATCAGGGTGAAATGTAATTGCAGGTAGAACCTTTGTATACTTCTTCTGTGAGGTAAGAGTCCACAAGAGAGCAACCATGTAACAGCAGCATGAATCTACGGTTTAATTTATCCAGGACAAATCTAACTCATTCTTTTTTTCTGAAAATGAAAATGTTTATTTGTTTCAATCACTTTATTTTGGCAAAAGGTATTTCTGCAGTATTCTGATTCCTGCAGCATTGCAGGAGTCCCCATTTTTCAATAAAGCAGAGAGAAAGCCCTGAAAGAGTGCGGAGAAGCAAATAATGTATGTTAGCTATACAGATATATTCAAGCCCAGGCCACAAATGAAGTGCTCTCAAGACTATCAACCAAGCTCCTGTATCACTGATAAAGTGACACATCAGATAAAGAAGCATCCCTTCTTTAAAGCTTTTGGCTATTTTATTTAAGTCAAAATTCCAACCCCCTGCTATGTGCAGGTCGCCAACCAGCAGACCAGGCTGCCCAGAGCCACATCCAGCCTGGACTTGAATGCCTCCAGGGATGGGGCATCCACAGCCTCCTTGGGCAACCTGTGAACAGTGCCTCACCACCCTCTGTGTGAAAACATGGGCTCATTTTAACTATCAGAGCAGGAATATCTGCTCTCTGGTGCCAAGCAAATCTCCTGGTGGTTCATGAGCTCCAGGTCACGTCTTCCACGAGTGCTTAATGAGAAGCTTATATTTAGACACTGAACAGTTAGTAAATTCACCTTTGGCAATGAAGACTAATTGGTCCTTATTTTGGGGAAGCTCTCTTTGAATTCAGATTTAGAATATCAATGGAAATAATTGTTCATTGTTGAGAAGTTTCAGTAATTGCCAATTCTCTCTCCCACACTGACAATGAAAACTTCTATCAATTAGCCTTCTTTCTTGTCATCTGATGTCCTTCTACTGACTTTCTTGGACTGCCATTCCCTGCAAACCATAGGGTAAAACACAGATAGAAGTGCTTTAAGCCTTCAGAACACACTTGGTAGCGATCATCTGCTAATTCTGATGTGGATGCCAAAAGCAAACAAACGCAAACAGAAACCAACAGGCGCTGAGAGCTCAAATTAGCACGCTCAGAAATTCCCCCACTGCTGCACAGCACATCGTGTTCAGGAACTTGTGCACACCATCAGAATCCTCAGTGTGGTAATGGCTGCCCCAGATGAGAGAGAATAAGAGCCTTATCGGAGGAAGACAATGACTGGTCCCTGGCAGAGGGTGATACTTCATATTCAGCTGGCAAACAATCAGCCCAAGCTAGTTTTAAAGCCTTCACAATGGGAACACAGAAAAAAAAAAAAAAATGCAACTCTGAATTGGGATACAGATGCTGGCCTTCTGGCATCACACGGTCCTCACGCTGCCAAATTAAACCAAGGCTACACAGAAAGGGCAGATATCCAAAGCAAGCTTTGAATCTTCTCAAAGGAGACAAATATCTTCCTTCTAGTTTCTCTACTTGGTGCTGGTAGAAGGAAATAACAAGGAGACTGGGGAAGTGTCCAGGCTGTAGAAAACTGAACACATCCAAAAGTCCTTGGAAGACTTAGGACTGAGCTTTGAGGCAAGTGAGCTAGCATAGTTAGGTGAGTCAGTGGCTTACCTGATGAGAAATGGGTTCAACTCGGTGAACATGCACTGCACAACACATGCAACCAAATTCCATTTATCAGGATTTTCAAGCAAGAGTTAGGAAAAAAAAAAAAACAACCTGATTCTAGATTCCTTCACTGTTTTTTTTGTTTGTTTGTTTTTCTCCCCTCCTCCTCCTCCTCCTCCCCAAAAAAACCTAGTTTAATAATAATTTAATAATTAAAGATCAGGTTTTACAACATACCAGCACTCTGATAACTATGCTGTAAAGGAACAACCCAGGTTTACAATACTTACTACGAGTACTATGAGATTTCCTTTTTAATCTGAAGATGCACTTTCAAGGCTCCAATTTGCAATGGAAAAACTCCCTCTCATCTCTTTTCTGCAGGCTGAAAAGCAGCAGGCAGCTTCAAGCAGTTCCCCTAGAGCCGCCCTGCATCCTGCATGGTACTAAATGCACCATGGTGATCTCACACTCTTGCTGCTGTGTGCTCTGGGATACAGCAGCAAACACTGGATTGCAAGAGGTATGATTTCAAACTGTTCACCACCTCTGAGCTCATTTTCCTTAAGTGAAATACTCACCCTCGTTCTCTGGTGAGGGGTAAGCTTTCATTTAAAAGAAACTGTCCATTAGCAGAATCACTCATTGTGCTGAGGCCATCCCATGGACATGGGACATACCCCTGATGATACATGTTTTGAGCACGCACCTGGATAGCACAAGCAAGCCAGAGTGCAGACAGAAAGCCAATCAAACACCCTGCGCTGCCCCATGTTACCTTCTTTCCCTTTCCACCCATACCCTTATTGCTTAGCTATTTTCAAGCTTTAGAACAACTCAGCCCATACACCTATTCCTGTTTCTGTAGGCAGGTTGTGCACTTGCCTTGGGACAGGTGATTTACACTCCAAGATCAGACTTCTACTCATTAAAGCCATACACTTTTCTTATTTCCAGTGTTATAGCAACACAAAGCAACAAGCCTATCATTCCATACTTGATACCAAGAGCCTTCCACTAATCAGTTTTACTAGCTTTTTTCACTTTTCTTACAGGTATTTCCTTTCCAGCACTTCAAAGGAAGGAAAAATTATTATATACTCCTGCCTCCCATCTTCTGAGGATGTTTCTGATCGTTACATTCAGTCTTTGGCTGCCCATCATTTTACGTCTATGCTTCAATAACAGCAGAGCCAAGCTTCAATTCCAACACCACTTCCACATGGCTGCTGACAGAACAGCAGAGTGCTCCTCGTTCTGTGTTGCTGAACAGCTTCAAGAACAGAGCAGTTAATTTCATGTTTTACTTCCTTGTGTCACACTGATCACATGTCACACGAGCTACTTACATCCTTTTCATAAATACGTACTCAACACGAAGCGGTATTCTTTCAATTCTGGTTTGAAAACTTAAGAGAACAATTCCTTTTCATTGGTTAACCTAACACAGCTTCATCTCTGCTCCATCCTTAGAATGATTATAAATGCATTTTCGACAAGCTTATTACTGAGCTTACGCTTCCTAATTATGCTTTTCTTTTCCAACAGCCAGCTTTATCCTGGTTCTTTGCTGTGAGAATTAGACTTGCTTAGACTTTACACTGAAGTTATATGCATTCCTTGGCCTTTTTTTTTTTTTTTTTGTTTTTTTTTGTTTTGAAGTAATTCAGCATTGGAAATCTGAGCCCTTTAGTGCTGACAAATACACCCCAACAGAATGAATTAAATATTTCTCAAGGCAATTTTAAAAAACACAGGTCTTTCATCCTCCACTACTTTTCATCCTAACAAACTGGGACATCAAATGGATGGTATTTTTATTGCATCTGTGAACTGTCAGTCCAAAGACCAAGAAACAGTAAAAATAGGAAGTAAACTTCTAAGCAGGCAGCTGAAAAATCTCCCTCCATTTCCTTTGCTTTCAGTTAATTCAATTACAAAATGGTCTCAGCGATGTGTATTTTATTTGGTGTTCATTGTATATTAATCAAATCATATGGGCAGAATACATATATCCTATAACTTCACAAAAGGAAACAGCTTCTCCAAAGCTGTTTCTCCAAAGTGCAGCAGAAGCAGCACTCTCAAACCAGTGACTCCAGATGAATTCCTTAGTGAAGAAGTATCAAACTACCACTGGCCTATAAGGAGAATTGAGGTTCTTCATAACCAAAGCCCTCTGAGCAAGCACCACAACCAAGGTTTCTCCAGTTGTGCACATGCCATGACTAACAACATACATCCCACGCTCTGAAACACTCGCAGTTTATGCAATTAAAATTTGCATATAGGCATTTATTAAAGTAAATTTACAAGACAAGCCACGCTGATTACAGCTATTACAGTGAACGCATATTCATGTTTTAATGATTACACGCCTTTACAAACAAGTGACAATGCTAAGACATCTCGAGCAGCATTTTCTGACTGCTACCGTAGCTCAACTTGAACCAACACTATTCGAGATCTCCGCTGAGAACTGAGCAATTGTTGGGAAAGCAGTACTGCTATTTACAGTGTCTTTGTAGCAGAAATGGGACCAGCGACACAAAACACTACTGAAGGAAGGCTTTCTTTGCATCTCACATTGTGAAAGCATAAGATGACTGCCTTGGGCTCTGTGAGACTTCGTATAACAGCTTGGTGGTCACTGACTAAAAGCCTCTGGATGACCACAGAAGTGTCTTCTGGAAGTTCAGATGGACAGGTGCACAAAGTCTCACGTACTATGGATGCACTTGCTCCCTGCACGCCTCCCCCCTCTTCATACCAATCTTTCCAGACTGCCCCATTTGCACGTAGTAGACAAAACCTGGTCCCAGCACACAAAGTCACAAGCTTATTAGTCAGCTTCTACAAACTCTCACTTCTTATCAGCTTCTCCACAAAGACAGCCAGCTGTTTTACTCCCGATGAGCACACAGCATTCCGATGCAGCAGACCAATCACATGCCAACTAGAATTCTGTCTTTAGAAAAAAAAATAATAATGGCACTTTTGCTACATGCAAAGAACATACAAAAATCCATTATACACAGAGACAGCAGACGTACGAGGTACTTCCCCTACACCTTGCTAAAATATGCCCTCACTGCAAACACAGCGGCACTAAGCTGTACCAGAGGATGGGATCAAGCTCCCAGCTAATCTCACTGATTCAGCCTGGAACAGCCTCATCCATCCAGAACTCAGAAATCATTTTTATTTAGGAGGCATACCTCCCTCTAGCAGATCAGACTGTATTCAATTTTACATTTTCAGGACTCCACAGCAGTACAGTGCCTCCAGCACTGTCACTGCATCTCTGCCAGCAGGAGAGGAAATGCTGGATGGCTTAGCAAGGGAGGCAGAGAGAAGAGCTTTTAGAAGTATCCTCAGCCAAAAAAACACCATAAGATTATACAGAACAGGAGAGAAGAAAGCAGCCTCAGAATTGCAAGCAGAGCTGCGTTTGAACATGAGAGAGAAAAGGTTAATTCTCTCTGGCTCTTCAGATCCAGGCAGGAGGAAAGCTCACGGCTCCTTATCCATCCTGCCATTCTCCTTTGTTCCATCTGTCTCACCCAACCTGGTCTGGGGTTGTTGGTTGATTGTTTTCTCCTTGTTTGTTAGTGCCATCTTGTTGTTGTTTACGAGAGGCAAAAAAATAATTAAAAGTAGAAAATCTTGAAGTTCTTAAATCTACAGAAAATTATTTTGGCCTTTTACATGTAGATATTTGTTTTTTTAAAAAAAATAAACCCTATTTAAAAACTGACTCTGATGTCACAAAACCCAAGATAAGTAGCCTTTACTTCCATCTATAGGAAATGGCTTCATTTGGAAGATCACTAGAAATGTTGGAATCCTCGCAAAAGGTATTTTTTTGTTTCTTCATAAGAACTTTAAATAACTGCATAGTGGTTCGATGGAGAAAAGCATTTCCATCCTGGGAAGGATTTAAGAATAAAATTTATTTCTACTGAACTTGAAGGAACTAAGATGTGTAAAGTGCTTCTCTGAATGTCAGCCAAGACCTGCCAGAACAGCTGAGTGGTGGGGGGGAAGGCTTGATTCCACAGATACACTGATAACATAACTATGGTTTTGCTATGTACCTTATCTGTTTAGACCTTGGTATGTGCTGGTATGGTTAGAAAGTTGCCTGACCTACTGGAAGGAAACCAGGAAACATCCATCAGCCCCACAAATCAGTTATTTAACACAACAGAAACAGTGTTAAATGCCACAAAACTAAATATATCCAGCTCAATAAGTTAACCCAGACATACAGTCACATGGTGCTGTAGCCTATGTAAACTTACGGCTTAGCAGCTTGTGGCATCTATGGTAATGGGAGAATGGTTGGACTAGCTGATTCTGTAGATCCTTTCCAACCTTGTGACTCCAGGATTCTGTGACCTCACAACGAGCATCACATCCCAGTGGTGACACTGTCAGGATGAAGTGCCTTCAAGTTGTTCAGTAGCTACCAAAAGTGCATAACCACATTTCATATATGCATCTCAAAATACTCTGTGAAAGCATCCATCCTTAAATAATTCCTAAGCAAATGTTTAAGCTTTTTCACAATGCTGGACTAACATTTACATCTCTCGCTGCATTTTCTGTGCCTCATTTATCAGGAACAGAGCAGCAAAGCCAAAATCCCACCAAGGTTTAACAGCCAGCAGTACATATCTGAAAGAGAGCTGTATTTTGGTGATGCTATGTTGAGTGACAAGTTTTTCAAGTCTGCACAAATAAAATGTGAAGAAAAAGAATGCCTATTTTGTCACTGACTATGCAAATCTACCTAGTTAGGAGTAGGAACTGAAACCTCAAGTGAAGCTATAGCACTCTCCTATTTCAATCTGTTGAGATGATTAGCAACAAAAATTGTTACTGCCTCCTAAAATCTGCCTCTATGGCAACAACAGTCATTTCCTCCTTCATTCATCTCAGGTAAAATGAACTCAATGGTGTGCTGTCCTTTCATACACTCTGCAAGACGAAGTTTAAGTTTGGATCAACTGAGCACGGAAGCTGTTCATAGCCCAAGACAGAGGTTACCACATTGCTCTTAAGTACTCACAACTTTCTACCCATAAATAACTGTCCCTTCACCTGATCTCTGATCCATAAGCACGAAAGAAAGAAGTCAATCATAACCAGACTCAACTGTTCCTTTTTTTTTTTCCCTTACCCCCTGCCCCACAACCACAGCCTGCAGAGGGGCTTCCATTCCACATATCACTGTCATAGTGATGTCACAAAGTCATCCTTCTGCTCAAGCACCTGTGCTTGCTGCTCCATCCCAATGGTCAGGCTAGAACCATCACTCAGTTTGGGTTAAAAAGGCAGATAACTAAATGGGAGTGGGCTGCAACTGGTCAGAAAAGAGCAGGAGTCCAGAAAGAACATCCCAAATCCGTTCAAATCTTACCCAGATTTTAAGGATCAGGCTGACTCCAAAAATACACATGCAGACATACCAGCACAAAGGGGAAAAGTGCCCAACTATACTAGGGTCCTAAGAAAACACACCTTTAGATAGCCTTTACCTAACACATTTTCTGACCTGCTTGCTATTTTTACTTATTTCTAGAGAAGCCTGCAGGCTGGTTCAGTAAGGTAAGCATACACATACTCTGGCCCCACCACAACCCAGTAAATCTGTTACACATACTTTATTACAGCTCACTGATTCAGCCTGTAAGTGCTACATTGGAAAGTTCTCCAGCCAAAACTCTTAACAGAAAGGATTTTTTTTTTAATACAGTGAATTTTTTCCAGCCAAGATGCAGGCAGCTGAAACTCTTGGCCCAAACCAGGTCATACATGACAAACACTTTTAACCGAGCAATGCAGGCAATTCCGTTATACATTTCAGAAGAAAAACAGATACAGTTTTTAGGGACATCAGTCACCAGCTTTCATTATACCCTTCCATTTCATCTTCAAAGATACAGACAACAGTGGGGACTGGAGGAAGGACAAAGCTTAAATCTTCTGCACTGAAGACATCGAAGTTCTTGTTTCCCAATGCATTTTGTCAGTGCCTTATTAACAGGCCTTGCTTTGCACCAAGGGCAAACGTGATGGTATAGATGGGATCGCCCCAGCAGAGCCTTATTTCCACAACAGTGTGATTTATTATATGGGGACTGAGGAGCAGAGCATGAAAGGGTGACTGAGGCAAAGAAAGCCTCACATACTTGTACTACTCCTTCCCAACAGGAATAAGATATTTATTCTATTGTCTTGATTATTTTTTTTTAACCATTCCAAATATAGAGTGTAATTTGCAAGAACAAATTTTTTTCCACAGAATTTTCATGAGACCCCTTGCTGCTTTAATTAGGAGAGTTTGGGAAAACATTACTGAACTTGCTACTGTTGCTACAGTTAGCTGTCCCTGGAGGAGTTCCCACAGCCATGCAGTACTGCTGCTGTACTTCAAGGGTCTTTCAGAAACCAGACTATGCTTTGCTACCTGCTGGAGCCAGCCTGCCTTTATACACTTGACATCAACTATGCCAAACCAGAACCCTATGAAATTTTCCCACAGAGATAGTTTTCCTCAAGAAAATATTTTCCTTTCAATATCACTGCTAATTATTTGAGTTAAATACTCAGGATGTCTCCCTCATTTTTCAACATTTCTCATTTGCATTTAAGTACTACTTATTCAGTGATTAACTGGGCAAAAAGAACAAGTACTGAAGTACTGAATCAAGGAAGTCACAGAATCACAGAATGGCCAGGGTTGGAAGGGACCTCAAGGATCATGAATCTCCAACCCCCCTGCCACATGCAGGGCCACCAACCTCCACATTTCCTAACAGACCAGGCTGCCCAGGGCCCCATCCAACCTGGCCTTGAACACCTCCAGGGATGGACGGGGCATCCACAGCCTCTCTGGGCAGCTGTTCCAGCACCTCACCACTCTCATAGGAAAGAACTTCCCCCTAACATCCAACCCAAATCTTCCCTCCTTCAACTTAAAACCATTTCCCCTTGTCCTGCTGTTATCTACCCTTTCAAAGAGTTGATTCCCCTCCTGTTTGTAGGCTCCCTTAAGGCTGCAGGAAGGTTAAACAAGTCCACAGCTTAAGGCACTACAGTCCAGAAAAAAAACATGTACAGAGCATTTCCTCATGAAGGCAGGCAAGAGAAATGAAAAGCTTTTTTCTTTTTTCTGATTTTCAACACTTTGAAGATGCCAAGAGCATCCTAACACGGTGCTTCTGATCCCCAAAGACAAAGCACAGTCAAATGGACACATTAATATATAGAATATCCCACACTGGTGACAGAACCTGAAGTAGAAATCTCAGGGATTTGCAAGCTTTTGTTTCAATGTAAAGCCACGCTTCAGCACCACACAATAAACCTGAGAAATGCACACAAAGATTGATTTCACCGTCTTCATAAAAAAGCCACAATGTCAAAGGACAATTTCAGGAGCCCGTGTTTAACTGTCAACCCTCACAGACATTAACTGGCATTTCCAGCCTGTTTTTAGGTTCTGTTTTTCATTTATGCTATGAGAGGGAGAGCTCCATGCAGCAGCCTGCTAAGGATCAGTGCAACCATAACACACTGGCCCTCACAAGGAAAGCTCTCTGCTTCCCTGATTGGAGCACGTGCCACAGAAAGCTATTTCAGCCTGCCTTGCCTGAAGAAAACCAAGCTATTTTTATTTACGTATTTTTTTTTTTTTAAATAGTTTGCAAAGACTGGAAACTTAATTTGGACAGATAGCTGAAAATCACTGCAACTCTACGGAGGCAAGTTAAAGCAGCACAGGCCCACTGCAGAAGGAAATACAAGCCTTGGCTACTCAGAGTGCACCATGTTAACAAATGAGTTTTGGTACAGCAGGTTTAAGAAGAAATCAGCATTTCTGACTCACTAGGATGAGCACACAACTAGGATGACTCGGAAGGCGGGTTGAGGCTGCCTGGTTGCCAGTATCAGATGGTAGCTACATATGTCTTTGCCTTACTGCACAGCTCTAATTATCCCCAGAAAATGGTATCGATGCCAATCAGTGCTGGCCAGCCAGTAGAGAACCAGCAAAGCCTACGCTTCCAGCAGCAAGTCCCTTAAGACCACTTGTGCTCTGTCTCCATACAGGAAGTGTTTATGAACCATTTCGCTCAACAGAAGGATTTCTAGAAATCGTAGTTGATACAAAAGCACTAAAAGAGAAATTACTGCAGTGACTGAACCAACTACTGCATAATTTCCCGTTTAGAAGAAGAAAAAACTTCAATACTAAGACTGGTGCCTCTGAGGGGGAGAGAGATGAGATCTTGGATGCCATATAAATCCATCTGAAGCAACGTGACCCAAGCAAACCCGAGATAAGTTTTCTTAGCAGCTAGATCCCTTCTCCTAAGTCTGAAATTACCCTGAATTCTCCTTCACATCTGCTCCATCCTGCCTTGATAAAATCTATATGATACCTTCTCCAAGAGAAAAACGCTTTCTTCCTAATTTCACATACAAGGAATACATTCCAGTATGCTCTACTGAGAAGCCAAGAGGAGTTTGCTTTGTCCAGCACTATGAGCTCTCAAATTTTATAGCCCAAGCAAGGATTCATGGGTTGAGGTCTTCCTTGCAGTAAGTGCTGCTATAAGCCTCCTACAGTTTTGTCTTGTCAGCATATAAACATAGTCCTACTATCTAAGGTAAGATTTAAAATTCAGCACCACAATGGTGAAAATAAGTCACAGAAATCATGAAAAGTAAGGGGAGTGAGTAGGGCAAGTTCTTCCCCTTTAAGAGCCGCGTGCCTTGTTGTGAGCATGTTTGTTATTATTACTTACCCAAATGATTCCTACAGCGTAAGGTTGAGTTAGCTTTTTTAATATTATTTCAGAAGAAATTACAACTCAAAATACCAAGACATTAACTCCAAATCTGGGATTCCTTCTACTCAGCAATCACAGATGCCCTTTGTTACTATTTCTGCTATTTTCTAAGCTCCAATCAGACTATTCGCATCACGATTATTCTCACATAACGCTTTCTAAAGCTATACATAACACCAACACCCAAATAATTTCCAATGTGAAACGTTTGGTTAAAGCTGATTCAAGCCTTCAAACTTACAGTGACATCAAACCAGAGGTCAGCCTGGCCTTTCTTCTAGTCTCCCATAATGACAGAGAGCAAAGGCTTCAGGAAGTTCCTAAAAACAATGCATGCAGGTATTACTCTTCTCCTGGTATTCCCCAGACGTCAGAAATCTGCAGCCCACACCTTTTGAACAAGGGGTGATAACTGTGTTTAACCATCAGTCAATTTTCACTTTCTCCACTTGCTTTTATGTGCACACAGTACAACTTCTCACCCTCCCACCTCACAGCACAGCCCCACACAAACCAGCACGTGCCACAGGTGAAGATTCAACTCATTTTGCCATTTTAAATCTCTTAGCTTCTTAAGGCACCTTTCAGGTCCTCTCTAAAAATAAACCAATTCTCTGCCCACCTTCTCCATATCACTTGTAGCATCGCAGACCTCTGGCACCTTTTCTCTCTCCAGCTCCCCACAGTTCTTTCGTAGCCTGACAAGTGCAGCCTATGTGACCGTGCTGCACAGACACCGTTCTGCATACAGACGAAGCCTTTCACCCATCTCTGAATTACCTCCACTGCCACCACAACTCTTCTCAAGATTGGAAGGGTGATGGCTGTGCAAAGATGCAAGCAACACACAGATTTATGCAGCCATACAACGTTCCCTTCTGCTTTCTATTCCTTTTCTAATAATTCCCGGCACTTGGGCTGGCTTTTTGACAGCTGCCAAGCACTGCTATGATATGTTCACAGAGTTCCCAGGTTTAACACAAAGATCTCACTCCTGAGTGATAACAGACAGTTCAGAGCCCAGATTTCCTATGATAATTAGGTTTCCTGCACACAATACTCAACGTTTATCTATATTGAATTTCACCTGCTTTCTTATTATGCAGCCACCTGCTACTCTCAGGGCCCTGTGTAGCTTTCCTCACCATTAGCACTCATCTTCCCTACCTGAAAAGCAATCACCAGCACATCTGTATTTCTTTCTTTCCAAGCAATGAGGAACAGGTCTGCCAGTGACTACTCTGCACTCTGGAAGTTGATTCATTAATCCTAAATTTAATTTCTTACCTTTTAATCACCTTGTATCAGTGCAAGAATCTTTGTTCTTATTCCCTTTGGTATGTTCACAGCCTTTCCTGATCCCCTCAAAGACCTCAATAATTGCAATAGGATCAACTTCCAGCTACAAAATCCACATGAATTCTTCTGTATTTCACTTTACTTCTGCACATCAGCCAATTCAAGCCTTTACTATAGGTTCAACCAACTTGTCTAGCACTGACAGAATAGCTGTTGATCTGTAAGCTCACTCAATATCCCTGAACTACTGAGGAAGAACATCACATTTGTGATGAAGAAAGTCTCTTTTTCTCAACTGTCTCATATTCCTCTTAATTTGTGAATCCCAGCTGCAGAGATCTCTGCTTTAACTCCTGCAGCACATTCCAGCTGCTACCAGACGGGCTCTTGCAAGCAGCATCACCAGTCATATCCTCTGCACTGCTCGGGGCAGGTCAAGAACTGCTTCTCCTGTGGGTTCCCTGAGAAGCTACTCCTTACAGCAGTGATAGCATTTTAAGTTTCCCACCTTGTTTCTTAAAGATATCTGAGTGCCCATGTCACCACACCCCATTTCAACAGCACTCTGTTCAACCTTTATCGTCTGCTATTTGCATTTTCTATCTGCCACACTTTCTTCTACTGAAGAAATCGTTACACACACACCACTCCAGGACAACACTTCATCCCAAATGATATGTATTTGTGTCACCTTATTTTATTTTGGAAGTTAGTCCTCAGCCTCAGTCCCTTCCTCAAGCACCAGCAGGTCAGTTTCACTGTCACTTTGAGCCTCTCAGCCTAGTGGTCAAGTTCCCTCTGTTTCAGACATTTCCCTAAGCCCTGACAGGGGCAAACTTGCTCTCCTTACATCATTCTTTTCAACCCTTGCTTTCCACTTCTCTGGTCTGGTGCAGATGCAGAGTCCTCAGCACAGGAGAGACACGGGTCTATTGAAGCACATCCAGAGGGGGGGCCACAAAAATGATCCAAGGGGTGGAACACCTCCCCACAAGGGCAGGCTGAGAGAGATGAGGCTGTTCAGCCCAGAAGAGAAAGTGCAAGGGAGATCTGAAAGCACCTTTCAGTATCTAAATGGGGACGAGTAAGAAAGAAGGGGACGGACTCTTGCTCTTGAGCAAGGTCTGTTCAGACACGACAAGGAGAAATGGTTTCTAACTGAAAGAGGGGAGATTTACAGTGGATAGAAGGAAAAAGTTGTGGGTTTTTTTGTTTGATTTTTTACAGTAAGGACAGTGAAGCACTGGCACAGGTTGCCCAGAGAGGCAGTGGATGCCTCATCACAGGACGTACCCAAGGTCAGGCTGGACAGGGCTCTGAGCACCCAGATGTAGCTGCAGATGTCCCCATTCATTGCAGGGGAATTGGACCAGATGGCATTTAAGGGCCCCTTCCAACTCTAGCAATTCTACAATAATATATGCAGCATTTCAGAGGACACTACAATCACGGTCCCAGCCTCACAAGGTTGAGGTCCTACCTCAGCAGTTTACCTCTGAGATCTTAACCAGTGGTACAGGAATGGAGCGTGACCACTGGCTCACCCAACAATCTGAACAGACATGCAATGAGAGAAAATGTTTGTGCTTGCCAACAAATTACTCTGTGATCTCCAGCACCAAAAATTCAAGCAGATACAGAGCAGGAATCCTTATCAGCAAAAGGGCATTCTCATTGAATGTGAGCACATAGCCATCACATGGTAGAGAGGGACTATTTACATGACCATTTCTGCATTCACTGCATTGATGAACCCCTGCACAGAGCTTTCCCCATCTCAGCAGGTCTGTGGCTGCTCTCCTAGAGATGAGATTGCTCTGGGACTCCTGCATTAGACAAAGTTAACAGCGCGTGGCAGCAGCAAGATTGAAGTTCTGAATCAATTTCCTTCACGTCAAGTTGGTCAGTTATTTCAAATAAAGCTTGCAATTACTAAATAAAGCATCAAAAAGCGATGAAATGAACAGACTTAAGACCTTTATACCGTTAATTTCCATGTCTATTAAACTATAATTTAAAATTAGCAGCTATGTCACAAAGATACAGCTGCAGTTTTCAATTTCTCATTGAGAGAACACAGATGGAGAAGGATCATCTCTCAGAATGTGTTCAAACGAGCAAACTCTTAGCTCCTCTCCATACAGAAACACACACCTTGGCTTTCTTGCTCTATGCACAGCATTTACCTTTATCTGTATACCACTGATGCAGATATAACAGCATCAGCATTAAGAGCAACATAATGCTGATGGCCCTTGTAAAAATCAGCACTGCTTCTCACAGCCAAGGAAGGATTCTTCTGTAAGATAGTACATACAGATCCCAAATCTCCAAAAATGTAACTGAGACTTTCCCTAACAGCATTTTGGAAGAAGAGTTTTATTCATAAAGACGCTGGAGGAAACTACTTGGTTACAAAACCAATAAGAAATGCATGGATAAAGTTTTAAAGTACAGTTCTTGCTAATCATTCATGGCCAACTACAGGAATACCAAGAGGTAAATATACAAGAAACTGTCAAATGTTAATTTTGCCTCTGGAATATTAACATACACATAAATGCAATCTGGATGGGAACACCTTCAATATAATCATGAAAGATCAACGTGACGTTTTACTTGCTCTGGAATTATATTTGTTCCACAATTGTTGACTACTGAAAGCAAATGGGCTGCAGTCCAGATGCAGTTGTTACTGTCTGGGGATGGAACGGCAACAACAAAATCACCGTGGTTGTGTAAGTCCTACTTCATGTTTTCCTAACTGAAAGTCATCTTGCTTCAGCATCAGTCAGATTAAGTGGAGAATTAAAAAACTCCCCAAGAAATTTAAATTTCCAGGCTGTAAGGTAGTATATTCTGCAGCAATAGTATAACATAGTGTATGTGAATACACTCCCCTCATTTCCTGCAGGAGTTGATAGGAGCATTTGAGTGATTGAATACAAAGACAGGCAAAATGCAGCAACAAGAGAAGAGATACTCCTCCTGAGAGGGAATAGCATATAAAGTGGTAGGAGAGAGCAATCAAAATGCTGTACGGACTTAGGGCACGTCCCCAGACCCCTACCTTGGCAGAGTTTCGTTGTATCTGATGACTCATTCATGACTTTCAACTCAACAAACAACTAAACATTGCAAACAGGTGATTCTCCTTCCAGTTTTTTGTAAAGGCATTCATTTTGTGTGTTTTGTTCTGGTTTTTGTTTTCGTTGATTTTATTTTGTATGGGTGCTTTTGTTTGTTTGTTTGTTTTTTGGGGAGTGGGGAGCAGGGAGGAAGGGTAGTTTTTTGTAACTTTGTTTTTAAATACTGAGTTTCCCCCGGAGAGGCTCTCAACTAATACTGTCTTGGAACACGTTTCACCAACTGACATGCTGTAAATATAAGCCAGTGATGGGTAATCACTGCTGCATTCAAGATGTTGGTACACGCAACAGATGTAATATTACAACCTTGTGCAGATTAGCACACACTGAGTTAGCCAGCTTCTTAAACACTCACCATGATTCTACGAAGATTCTGCAACCTTCTCATGCTTCTGTAGTCAAATTAGTCACTAGGCGATAACATCATCAGCCAAATGGAGAAGAAAATGCTTACCCTTTCAGAAAGGAGCACAACAGCACAGAGCCCACGGCTTACACAGAAGGAATTTGTGTAATTAACCAAGAACACATCAAAATAGGATAAAAAACCATGAAAAAGTTTGGACAAACTCTTCCCATTCAACATGAACATGCTGGTGAGAGACCAGCCAGCACCCTGGTCACGTACCTGAACAAGGGAGATGCTGGTCATCTCAAAGTTGGAGCTACATTCTGCACTCCCAACAGTGATTTATCCATCATCCCTTCTACTCAGGATAAAGGTATCCTCCGCTGGGACACAATTGTTCATCATTTCCAGGGCGCTTCTGAATAAACCATTAATCACTTGCATTAATTACACCTGAACATTTATTTCATAAGTAATCCCAGCTGTAAGGGGTGTTGCAAGCTGAAAGGATGTGAAACGCTGCGGAAAATGCAGCTTGTTGGACTGCTATAGCAAGGCATCACACATAAAACTGTGTAAGTCAACAAAACGTAGATCAGGTTGAGCAGATGTGCTGCCATACACATTCAATTTACAATAAAAGACCTTTAAAGTTAACTATTACTCTATTGTCATCTTACTTACTGCTTAAACGCTGCAGTTAAGACTATCTTCCAGCAGGTTCATCTATTTTAACAGAGCTTCCCTATACTAACAAGAAAAGCTGTAGGAAAAAAGTTAATGCTACACAGTGGCTTTATCTACAGCTGCATCTTACTATTGTTTTCAGAGGTTTTACACAGAATAATTTAAATTAAGGCACAAGGTGAAACAATAGCACGGCATTTCAAGACATGACTAGAATATGACATGTCCCCTATGAGGACAAGCTGAGAGAGCTAGGGCTATGCAGCCTGGAGAAGGCTCTCAGGAGACCTGATAACAGCCTTTCAGTATTGGAAGGGAGGCTGTAAGAAGGAAGGGAACAGACTCTTCAGCAGCGTCTGCTGTGATAAAACAAGGAGAAATGATTTTCAAGTAGAAGAGAGGAGATTAAGACTGATTGCCCAGAGAAGTGGTGGATGCTCCATCCCTGGAGACATTCAAGATCAGTCTGGACAGGGCTCTGAGCAGCACCCTGCTCTAGCTGCAGATGTCCCTGTTCACTGGAGGAGAATTGGAATGAATGACCTATAAACGTCCCTTCCAACTCAAACCACTCTACGAATTACTGTTCATAAAAGTTTTTTCCCCCCTACAAGACATGAAGTTATCATCAGTGGAAGCACTGTCCAAGTTCTGCTGGTCCGCACAAAGGGTGAAACCACCACACGTGGCAATAATGATGCACTGGGCATATGAATAATGAACGACTGAGCACATGAATAACAAACGCTTCGGGCAGCTATTCCCCCCAAATACTGGTAAACAAATGACAAATACCAGAAACCATGCTGATTTTCCACTGCCTCGTGTTTACTGCCACTGCCACTCAGCATTTCTGGATAAAAATAATTCTCTACATATTGTAAGTAGAGTACAAAAAGTATGATACTACTCTCAGTTTTCAGAAGTATACAACCAACAGCACTACTGGAAACACTGCATACTGGGAGAAGGGAATACACTCCGGTCTCTTGATTAACAGCTGCTGATTTATCCTGACATCAAAACCAAGGATTTTGCCTTGGGGAGCACAAGGGACTGCTCAAACATATCTTTGCTCTTTCTGCTTGTTGGCTGTACTGCCGTGCAGCGCTGTTATCAAAACAGTGGGCAGCTGCAATACTCTGCCTTGAAAGGGAGAACAAGAAGTACAAATTGAAATGGCTGTCTTCATAGGTGGAGAAATGCATGCAATACTCCGGCTGCTTATAAATGTATACACTCAGGAGGCCTCGTAAGACTGAGAAACAAGCATCATACTGTCACCACCAAAAGAGGAGTGGATGGAAGCAGATTAAATGGCTGATGCTGCTCTCGGGCTGCATCAGACTGGCTGGTCTGCTGATTAGCACACAGCAGTTTGAATCCAAGCTCTCATGCTCAATGCAGAGCATCTGGGTGGAAAAGAAAATTGCACCACAAACAAGAGGTCAGGCCAAGATGATTTGCAAACTGAAATTCAACATCCCTTTAGTTCCTGGACTGTTTCCCTCTCCAACTCAGGATCAAGCAGTTCAATTCTCTGGATAGCACGTTCAGACTAGAAGCATATGGCCTTCATGCTAATTAGTGCTACCAGCCTTCCCAAAATTTCCAAGGAGAAAGAGAAGCTTACACCAAAGAAAATAGCCTTCTCATTTTTTTACAATGCTTAAGTCTGCGAAGAAATGCTGGAAGACTGTGAAAATATGTACCTGTTCATCACAAATAGTCTTTTTCCCCTTCTCCCTAGTGAAACAAGACAACGAATAGGGCAAAGCTAACGCAACAATTCTGTCTTCCACACCCTAAAATACATGCAATGCAAGAACTGACCACCACGCTTTAGAAATAATGAAGAGAAACAATCTTAAACACCCACCAGTGTTAAACTTCTGCCCTGCAGTAGAGCTGGTTCACACTGCACAAACTCCACTTACCGAAACCTACAGCATCCCACTCTCTCCTAATACTCATCAACTTTTCATTGTGTTTGACAACATAAAGCTGTTAGCTTGGAACAAAAAATCCTTTCAACTCACTTCAAGGTAAAACAGACAGGAAACGCTAGCTTGTTCTTTTAATTAGTGTGTCAACAATGCATGTCCCAGTATCATTGTTATTTATGATATACAACCCTCTAACTTTCTACTCAACTGCGACACGCTCAGTGCAACACAAGCAGCTTCTTTTCACAGCAAATTAATACTTCCAGTCATCAGCAGATTTGTATCATCAACTAGATTGTGCAAAGAAACATACTTTTCTATGGGTCCTACAATACTCTATTCACTACAGAGTAATGATATATTAGCCCACAGCACGCAGTTTGGCACGTGCTCCAACTCCTCCTGCAGTAGACTTGTGCAATCTGTTCCATTCACACAGGCTTATTTTCCAGCCCAGATCCCACCACAAGTCTCATTTCTGCCCACCAAGCAGATATTCCACTTCCACCAAACACACAGCACAAGTAGAGGCCAGAGATGCCTGAAATTATACAGCTGCCATTCTCCAGCCTAAAGCACTTTGTTACCAGCCTACCCTCCGCACAGAAATAAACCGCAGCTTTAAGATTATTAAGGACTAAAAACGTGCAGCTAGGACTAACTAAGACAGTGGGAAACCAGAGTCACTTTCTAAGGCTTTCTTCTTTTTTTTTTCCCTTACAGCAGCACAGGTCAGACAGCAGTTTCATTACAAGAAGCTGCCAAGTGGAAGGAGGAGAAGAGGGCTGTGTATCATCTCGCAATCACATCTTTTAATGCTTCCAACTGAACATTCTTCACACGGTAGACACATTTGTCACAAGAAGGCTGTCCTACTAATAAAAATTGAAGAAACAGTGTAATTTACTCCCTGTAACAGAACACTACCACTGCTAGGGCAAGGTAACCCCAAGGATCCTATCAGCTGACTTCAAGGCTCGGTGCAAGTCCCTGAAAAGCTTGTAGTTACCCGATGCAGTATTCGCATGGAGCACCAGGCAGGCACAGATTGCTTCCAGCAGCAGCTGCTTAGGCTGAGAAGTGTGATGGATGACGCAGGCTTCTCCAGGAAACATCTAGGTGTGTGACCATCTGGGGAGTTGCCCATCCTTTGCAAGGTATCAGCGTGCTGCAGGGAAATCCAGGCAGAAGAACAGCAAGGGAATTCCAGCAAGACACATATCCCTAACTTCTATGTATCTGTGCCTAGAAAAGTCACTTCAAAATTAATCTGCATCTCTACTGTAGTTATTTACGCCAAATTTCCAGGGACAGAAGTATTTCTGAAAATAGAATATTCAATACCATCATTCTCAAAAGTGCTTATTGATTTCTGCACAGACTTAACAAGATATTTGACTTTCTGAATCTGTACTTGATTTTTTTGTTGCTATATTGTTTTTCCCTGATCTTTTGTCCCTTCTAACATTTCTGATTATAAGCATCATTCTTCTTCTCATCTTAATGGTGTGTGGCAACAGGAAGCGTTCTGCATCCACCAAGCTGTTTCTGGGGAAACGCAACTGCTTCTAGTTGTTCAGAAAGGAAAAATACCGAAATACAGACAAATGTAAGGATGTCACTCCCCAATACCAGAGCAATGTCTCAAAAATTAATTAGCATTCTGTTTTAAGCGATTTTGGGTAGTGCACAGTTACGTCATATTCAAGGAAAAGGGGAAAAAAGTCCAATAAAAAATTAAGGTTCTGAGATAGGAAGTGCAGCCTACCTACCTCCTCCCAAGTTGACAAAACACTGCAATCTGCCAGCACCCACACATTTTGTCTGTAAGCTAAGGGAGCACAACTTGGAAAACAAGAAACGCAAACATCAGAATTAGTTTAATTAAAAAAAAAAAAACAAACCCAAAGCCAAATACTGAGTCTGTATTTAAGCAATGTCTTCCAATGGGAAACTCCGTGGAAATCATGACTGACACCAAAGAAATGGTTTTGCTAGTTTCATACTCTTTTGCTGCACAGAGTTTCCATCAACTCAGTCATTAGGTTAACCAGGAAATCCGCACTAAGGTCCTGCTTCAGCATTAGCACCCTGAAACCTTCCTGCCTCCAACTCATAAAACTCACAGCACAGCAGAAGATTTAAGCAGCAGGGAACAAGCTTAAGGTTATTTCATATATATATATAAATATATATATATATTCATTTCTCTAAAAACAATATTTTAGTCACAAGAGACTTTGCAGGGTAAAGTTATATTCTGCAAGGATAAATGAATCCGAAATTGCTTTCAAGGAATAAACATTTGTCTGAGCTCAGAAAATGCAATATATCAAAAAAAGGGTATAAGCACCATATTTCAGGGTATTCACTGATGGTTTATCATCTCCCATTTTATCTTCAATTTAGACAGTATTATTCACAGCTATTGTTAATTTATATCCTTTTGCTTTCCTAATACCACACAAAAGCATCTGATAAAACAAAGGTCAAAACAAATGCACGGTTGTTTTAATACAAAGAAATCTTGATGGAGTCCCTGCATAAAACTGCTTTATCAAAAAATAAAAACAATTGCTTCATGCTATACAAATAGGACAAACTCTGAACTGTTTTCTCATCTCGGAAGCATAACAGTCCAGAAAGCAACCACAGTAAATAGGTGGATTTAATGGGAAGAAGCATCTTCAAGGTGCTGAGAAAAACAAAAAGGAGATGCAATTTAATTGCCCTAACTTTTCTTCGTATCTGTTGTGGATGAAGTAAGACGGAAAAAAAAGCCTCTGTGAAAAGGATTTCCAGCACTTGAAGAATACTAAGATATCTGTGTAACAATGCTGAGCAGCAGTGCATCTTTAAAAAAAAAAGTTACTGCACATCTCAGGGAAAGCAGTGAGAAGAGCAGGAACAACCTCACCACCACTGCTCAACTCGAGTTCACTAATTTCTCTCATCCTCACTTCTGTGTATGGCTAGAAGACAGCTACTGCAGCTAAGGAACGAACAGAGAGAATTTAAGGGGAGAAATGGAGAAATACAACTGCAGCTGAGCAAATCAGTACCTCCAGCACACAAGTCGTGCTCATTAGTCCAGAGCTGAGTTGTTAATGGTCCTTCTGACTGTTGATTCTTGAGGGTTTTGAAGATACGTAGAAAATTAAAAGACTGTAAAAATGCTCAGCTCTTAGAAGCAATAAATGAAGAGGAGCAGAGAACTGCTGAGGTAACCCTGCTGTTAACTCATAATGTAATTTAAACAGGAAGGTTCAGCATGTCTCGTGTTGCTCAGTCTGTCCTATTTGCCAGGCTGTAATTGCCATCCTGCAGCAATAATAAGCCCGAGGAAAACATACATCTGGCTATGGCTGTCAAGGAAGAGCTTTTGAAATTCAGATTATCACCGTAATTGTTGGGTAAATAGCACTGTTCTCCATATATGGCCCCTAGTACAATGGATGAATCCAAATCTATTTTCAATGCACACTGCTTTTTAAATTTCAATTACCTCTTCTTTAATTTGATAAAATTTTCTAGAACAAAATTAAAATTTGTTACAGTAGCTTTATAATAGCCTAGGTGGATGAACACATACCGAGATACACCCACACTTCTGTGGTGTATCACTTCTGGACATTTGCCTCCGGTTTTTCTCCCTACCTCCTTATATGACATGAAACACGTCAGTTTTACACAGCAAAACCTCATGCAAGAGAAAAAAGCTCTCAAACTGAGGCAATGAGAGCCAAGGTGTCTTTTGCTTGTTGCAAAGTTACAGCCGAAACAACACAACGGCATTATACACATGCATTTGAGACCCAAAATCCCTACTCCATTGCCATGAACAGAACCAACCAAGGTATGATATCACTAGTTACAGAATAGGAAAAATAATTAAGGAGGTTAATTTTTTAATTAATTAACCTTTTAATTAAGAAGGTTAAAACACGTATCTGAGTAACTAAACCTACCATCTCACATACCAAGTATGTACACAGATCTGGAAAGGAAGACTAAGCTAAGGAAGATATGCAGGTCAAAGAATGGTGGGTAAACAAACATGAGTTTGCTTCTCAAAACCTACAAGCATAACATTAACCCAATAAATACTTTGGAAAGTTCTCCTCTAAGGTAATGCAACCAATGAGGCAGATGTGATACTTCTTCATGCACCAACAACAGGGATGTACTTGGTACAAAGTCAGGGCAAACTTATCCAGACTGATCCAGAGAAAACAGGAACTACAAGAACTGGTTTGGGGAAAGATGAAAATAGGATTGGAAAGGAACAAAGCTGGAGGGATACAGTTCCCCTGCTGATCACCAGAAAAAAACAGCTGAGAGTCTCAGGGAGTGTAGCATCCACGAAGACAGCTGTTCACACAAGAAAGTAAGCCGCACCTAAGTTTAGCCCTCAAGAGCTTTTAAGCAACGTCTGCCTTTTCATCTTCCAGGTTGCAGAAGGGCTCATTACTTGGTGGCATACAACTCGGTACTCAACCAAAGCTAGGAGGGGCTTAAAAGGGCTTTGAGAGAAAAAGAAGGGAAGACAACAGAAATTCTCCCTCAAAAAGGGTGATTCAGGTACAGTCACGTGCCCAGTAGAGATGGATCTGTATCTTCATCAGCAATTCCTGCAGCTCTTACCGATGGGCTACAGTAACAAGGCACATAAAACAATGCTGGCCCAAGAACAAATGAGTATATGGGCCTTAGAAAAGCATAGATTGTAAGTGAGAAATAAGCACAGATTTTAAGTGAGAAAGGCACAATTATCTGAGCAGTCAGCCTTACACAGAAAGGGGAAGAGGGAACATTAAACTTGACGTGCTCTGTTTTGTGAAAGGGAATCTTCAGCCTGGCAGCTGCAGTAGCAGGCAAACAAATTCAATGACCTACGAGAATTTTAACAGCAAATGCATTTGTTTGTTTGAGCACTTGGATGAAACAATTTTCTAAACGACCTCTCGCTCGGGAGAGAAAGGAAGGCAGAGCTTAATAAGGAGCAGAGTAAAGGTGAAGGTAGCAGAGCTATCAGCAATGCATTTACGTGAGTCCAGAACAGAAGGCTGCCTAATAAAAAGTGATCTCTCGCAAACATCCAGCCAAGGGTTTGTTTCATATTTTAAAGGGCAGCCTCTGTCCAGCATTTCCCGTCTACTTTCTCATAATCTTGCTGCAAACACAGCAGGCATTTCTGTTTAAAAAAGGGCCAAGAACAAATTCAGCTTCAGGTACTTTGAAAGCAATATAAGGAGGAAGTAAAACTTGCACTATTTTCAAGAGCAGTGAAAGCCTGACACAGTAGCACATTTAAGAATTTGATACAGTATAAAGTCTTCAAACAGAAACAGCAGAGAACATGGAGAACAAGACTATGGCCCGCTAGCTGACAACTGATAGATCCGGAGAAAGGAAATCTGTTGTTCCCAAGAGATTTTCTTCCCACCACCTTTGAAATTCCACCCATCTCAAAAGGAGCCGGGGTGCACAGGTTCCTCAGAACAGATTCTGTCCTAATGAGCAATCTCTAAAAGCCCACGCTCTGCCTCACAGTTGACCCCAGCTCTCCTCCCCTCTTATAGCTCAGACACTTAGGCACAGAAAGTAAAACACATTATACAGGATACTTCCTGTAATGCCAAAATTCCTCCATTTCATGTTTTTGTCACAGTTCATTACAAGCACGACAATTCCTAACAGTGCACATCAACATAAAATGCACTGGCACTGCACTGCTGTTTAAAACTTCCTTCCAGCAGGTTACTGCAATAGCTATCCGATGTAGCAGCAAATCAAGCTCTCTTTTGTATGTCCCCCCCACCCCAATTCCACATTACTACAGTAACACAAGATTTAACAGCACTGTGAGCAGCCCCATTTGCAGGGATCCCTTTCCTACATTTAAAGCATAATATCTTCTATCAGTAAGCACTCTCCAAATTGTAAAACGGGGCTACAAAATCCTTTGTGTTCACAGCATTGCCTTTTGTACTATTTACTCTGCATAACAGCCAAGGAGAAGAGCAAGCACAGATGTTAAAACGATGAAATACAAATATATTATAAGAACCTGTCCCACAGAACACAGAACTGCAGTAAGGGCAGTAGAGAACACAGGTCAGTTGAACAAACCAAATGGTTCCATGCTAGCCAAAGTAGAACAATTCAGTGCCAACAGCTCTCCAGACTCATTGCTTTATCAAAAGTATGGGATTTATTTAATTAAATTAAGCACATGGGTGGTGCATGCCACTGATTCACAGGAAAATAACCCTTGAACATATGATGGTTCCTCTGAAAGTAATGCCTCTTATTACATTATATTGGTCTATAACATCAGAGGCGGGTGTTCATGGCATGGCAGTTGAGGTTGAACCTTCCCACCAATATCCCAATCCATTTTATAGCTGTGCAATAGATGGCAGCAAAGGGGCAGTCTGACAAAATATGATCTGACTTGGAAATGCAGACAAAGCAAAGGTGTAGAATTGAAGTCCTCCATCAGAAAAAAATGGCACCTGCATTCATCGATGCTTGTTTAATGTTTATGGAGGCTTGCTTAATGTTTACGGAGAGGAAACAGTGGATGAGAGCACAGTGAAGTAGCAGACAATGTATTTTAGCAGTGGCAACAGTGACAGCGGGTCACCTCCACTGCTGCAGATGTTTACAAGTGTGGCACGCAGCTCTTGCTCATGTCTGGCAAAAATGCACAGCTAAGAGTAGTGACCGATGAAAAATAGTGTTTTGAAGCTGAGAATTTGCTGTATCAATCAGTATTATTGTATTCTTTATATCTGTTGTGGTTTCCACAGAAATAAATAGGAGGTATTACTTTTGGAGAGACCTACATACACATCTATCAATTTTGATTTGAACAGAATGTTTAGAACACAAAAGAAAAACTTTCCACTGCTTTTAGTTTAATCTAGAGGCAACCTAAGCATGCACAAGTGGATACATACTTAAAATAGGATTTACTGGTGAAGTCCCTATTGGCACTTTCATAGCTCTATGAACAACATGCTGCACATCTCATTCTTCTCCTGTGTTTCACGGCTTCCAAGACAAGCAAGCCTGGTGCTCCTCTGGTTCCCATCACCTACTCCCTCAGCCTTACCCACATTGTACCCCACCAAGGATTCACCCTTCAGCCAGTCCCACTGCTTGCCCCAGAGGGGCACGGTAAATGCCCCTGCCAAGTCAATAAGCCCTATAACTTCATCCAAAATAGGGAGTAACCAAGTGCAGAAGAACAGCTTCAGCAGACAACCTAGATTTAGAACATAGGTTGGTTTGTTCCAGTAGCCTCACTGCGTTTGAATACCCAAGGACACATCTTCTGCTGAATGAAAAAAAAAAGGAGCAGGGGGAAAAAAAAATACAGGAGTCACTCAGTGTAATATCAAGTTCATAAACCTACTGCTAGGAAACCACATTCTGCTGCTAACAGTGTTACCAAAATCTATGCTAGCAACAAGCAGCATGCTATTACTTAAACCAAAAACAATGAAGGGGTGAAAATCAGACAATCTGTCAGGACTTTGCAATTAGAAAAATTTATGTGACATCAAATTGGAGCCAGCATACTAAAGGCATGAAACAGTTTAGTCAGCCTTGAGATCATGACCAAGGTGTTACCACCAGCACTTCTTACTAACGCCTTTCTACAATCTCTCAGTCAAAAGCTTGGAGCATAACACAGTTTCAAACAAAACTGAGCAATGAGAAAAAGGAAACAGTGTTTCTACAGATGTGAACGTCATGTAAATGTCAAACTGCACGTTAAAATTTGATTAGGGGACTGTAAAAAAAAAAAAAACAACAGTATTACTGTAAGTAAACAACCGCACTAACAATCATCTTAGCCTGTTTGCTTGTAATACAACCCCTAGTGATTGATTTCATTATCCATAGTTTTCTATCCAATGCCTAGCTATAATTGATTTTGCCAGAAGATGACACATAGCACTGAAAACAATTGCAAACAAATGTTTGTCAACAAGATAGATCTAAATGGACAGTCTTAGTACTTAATTCCTCGCACGCTGTGCCTACAACTATCCTTAGTAAACTCAGTAAAATTTTCATCTCTTCTACGTGTCAAATAAATGCCATGGCAATACTAGAAGCACGTGTACCAATTCATCCACCTGAACACATCAATTCATGAGGTGAAACAGCAAAAGTTTGGCATGGGGAAGATCAGGTTTTTCCAATCCTGTCCAGCTTCCATCTCAGCAACTCCGGTTCCACTGTTCCCAGGACCTTGGACAGCTCCTGACTCAGCATCTCGTTAACAGATTCTAAATTGGATGATGTTACTGGCACGGGTTGCAGACATTTTTAAATAGAAGCAAGAGAAAAGTTGAGATGAAATAAAGCTATTGCTTTTAATTACAAGCTAAATATTTGGTTCCCTCTAAGATACTGAAAATAGAGAAATCAGACAGTATTATTAATACTGGCAATCGCAAAATTAGAGCATTTCCAGCCTCGTGATGTCTCTTCCATCAGCTTTACACACCCCCACCAAAATACCACCAGACAGCACATATGGAAGTAAATCCAGCTCAACATATCAGCCTCAAAACAGTTCAGAATTCATCTCAACAAGTCCAGCGATTGCCGCAAACTGATTGCTTCCTACCCAACACAGAAATTATTAGTCCCAGCTTGCCTTATTACGCCCACTTAGTTAATGACTTAATTTTGCACTCGCCTTGATGCTTTAGTTATCGGTTACGTTAACAAAATGATTTGCTAATTTCTTATGCAGAAGTTGTACAAAAACATCTCCAGAAAAAAAAGTGAAATTTCATGACCCTCGTGACATCCTTTTCAAGTCAATGACAGTGACAGTTCGAGTCAAACCTGTCACTACCTTGATAATTGGTGGGAGGGAGAGAGGACATAACATCCATATCACTGATGGATGGCTCCCTTTAGTTTGATACTCCCTGATTAGTTAGAATATTTTTTTTTTCCTCATCTGCCTTCAAAGATGATAAAACAGAAACTTTATCAAAAACTCAAAGGGAGACCATTGTCCCCTCAGAAGGGAAGCCTATTAAGAGACTTAAAACAATCCTCTGTCCTTTACCTTCCATGACGTAAACCTAGACACCACCTTCCATTGTTTCAGTGCTTTTTTTTTTTTTTATTTTAAGTTATGGTCAAAAAGAAATAAAACAAACAAAAAAACAACAAAAAAAAAGAAAGCAGGTTTCCTGCCAGTGGAGGAAGCTTCAGTTTGTTACAGATTTCAAAAGGCCCAATGCAGCTTCAATTTCCATTCCACCAGCATACAGCAGGCTATCTTGCCAGATGAAAAAAGGCCACCGCAACAGTAGGTCAGCTTCTCTGACTCTCCTGCGGGTGCTATAGCGTTACGCTTCCTTTATTGAGATCAGCCTTACACAAATTGAGAGGAACTGACATGAAAAGGTAAAACACCTCCCACCACCAGCCTTTCACCTCCTCCTCCCTGCTTTGCTTCGAGGTGGCTGCCAAACAGAGCGCACCATATTGTGACAGAGGCTGCTGCAGTATTTCTGGAGGATGCACGCTCTGCCTCTGCTCCCAAGTGCAGAGGCAACCACATTTTCTACAGCAGCTAACAGCATCTTATTCTCTAGAGTTTTTCAAAAAACAGAAAGGTTTTTATGAAATCAAGTTCTGTCCCATGGTTCACCAGCCATAAATCCCATCTTATTAAAGAGCCTGTGGAACAAAAAAAACCCGCCCTGAAATAACCATTTGAAATTCACCATGTGTGTTTATCCAGATCTTACCCAGCCATAAATACTTACGTAAATATTTTCGTTAAAGAAATTTTCTAACTAGACTTTTTATCTTATAAAACTCATTGCTCTCGAGCCATGTTAGGCAAAATAAAATAAATAAGTTTTAAAGGGCAGTAGAAGAAAGCTGCTGAGAAACATTATTTGCTGCCCTATGATTTGCAGACCTAAGGGGAAAAAATAACAAAAACAATCTGCATAAAGCGAAATGAGCAAGTATCAGAAAGTTCCTTGACAATCAGAACTGATATGATGAACAAATTTTTGCTGGCAGACATCTATGTAACTGGTACATCAGACTGCTCCCAGGAGATTTAAATATCCTGTCTGTTAATGTCAAATAAGGTAAATGGATTCGGAAGCCAGTTGGTGCTTCCCCAAAGGCAACACGCACTGTGCGCAGTCTTCCATGGGCAGACACCTACAAGCTGAGCAGAGTGTGGGACTGCACAGCTCCAGCAGCATAAGATACTTTTAGCACCAGAAACTCAAAGGCCTCAAACCAGCTTAGCTTCTTTCAGAATTACTCAATTACTTTGACTACTACTTTCAATATTCCTGAAAGAAGCCCTGCGATTATTTGCTGGATCCCACCTGTAGGCATATGTAATTGCATGTAAGTAAGGATAACGTTTCCATTCATCAGGCTTCAGCTGACCTATGCCAAATCCCAAGATGTGTTTATGCTCCACTGTGGCTGCCTCACACTGCCTCCTATACTGTACCGAGGTTCCCTTAGCAGAGTTCCTGCCTCAGAAAACAAATCAACCAACAAAAATAAAACCAAGCAACACAGGTTTGAAGGTGCAAGAAAAGAAATAAGCAATGATTACCTCAATAGATGGCACAAAGTCAACATTCTGTAATTACAGGAATGCACATGGATATTTAAGTACTACATCAGTAAGTCTTTACAGCGTAAAAAAGACTAGAAATAGACTTGCATGTTTTTATGCCCAGCAATCAAAAACATTTCCTTAATAATACCCTAAGACAGAGATTTGGATGCACTGCATTTGACTTCTGCTCACCCATCCCACAGCTTTCTTACACTCCCTGAAACAAAGCAGAGCGCAGAGCTGTGGCAAGGAGCCAAGAGCTTCTCGTGTCAAAGCACAACACAAAGCTTCACACAGGAACATCTTCCTTTTCACAAATGCAGCCAGGTGCCAGATGGAAGACAGCAAATCCTGAGACAGTAGCACTGTTTCTTAAAATACAGTGAAGGAGAAACTCTAGGTAAACAGAAAACGCTGTAATTAACTATTCAAATTACCCTGGCATGCTGGGATTAATGTTTTTGTTCCCGTAAAAAGCACTGCATGAAATCTAATGACAGAGTGATAAAGACCGTAGTTCCATACCTCATCCAGAAGAATAAATTGCTGAAACCACTCCTGCAGTTGTGCACTGAACCGTAATTTGAATGGAAACCCAAAAGGAAGATCTTCATTTAAAACAGAAAAACCACCACGTGAGGTGAGACAACCAAAACCCTGGCTTTGCAGGAACAAGTCAGTAGAAGGGATGTGCTCACAGCCCTCCTCATGGGGCTCTCCCAGGTCCCCAAATGGTGCCATCTGTGAGTTCAGTCTTACAACTTCGGTCTTAAGAATATGACATTAAGCAGAATTACGTCCAAATATCTATTTTTGGACAATAAAGCAGTTTTATCCACATATTCAAATATGAATCTGACTGCCTAACCACCAGAATACTAAATAAAAGCATCAATAGAAGCAGTGGGCTGTAAGTTTCCCACACTAATTAAATCATTTCAGCAAAAAGCAGTGTTTTATTGCTCAAATGTTACCTTTGTGTTAGAAAGGATTCACTATCTTTCCACTAAGACCACTCCTGAAGCTGTTCCTATGAAGAATCCTTTTCCCTGCATGCTTCCCAAACGCATTTCTAAATCTGCCTGCCAGCTTTTAGAGCCACCTGTCTTACGACTTAGTTTCTTCTGCCCGTATTACAAATGGTTTGTTCAGGTCAGGAAACAGAATAGGACTGAAACGTATGAACTGAAAGAAAAACAAGCTAGTAGCTCACTAGTGACAGAAAATAATTGCAGGCTTTGTGGCTGTTTACTTTGAAATTTGCCGTCCCTCTGCCCTTCAGACTGCACTATTTCAAGGAACTCATTTGATCCAAGACCACGCGTTTTTGTGTTGCAGGGCAATCTCTTGAAGCCAGACAAAATAGGCTGCAAAAGGAAGTCTGCAGCCCTTCCTCGGGCAGGCATTCACTACAGCAAGCTTTGTTTGTTGGAAGTTTGAAGCAAAATTAGGAAAAAATCCACGACTTCCCTGTTCATCTTTATGCTAAGATTCCAGTCTTGAAGCTACTGATGTGCACTGCTCATAACAGCACTGCTTCGGGGCAGTTTCCACCAGTACGAGCCAGCACAGCTGAAGTAACAGTTTGGTACTGTTTGGGTAAGAGCTTGACTGGCACTGAGCTCCTCACCGCTCTCTGTGGCTGCAGCATCCTGAGATACACCACCAGCCTGCCCGGGCCTTGCTCTGAAGCATTACTCAGCACAGACACACAAAGGAAAAATGAAAAACCCACCACACACAGCCTCCAACAGCACAGCCCCACAGCCCTAGCTGCATTTTGCAACAGTGCCTCTTCTGCTCACCCTTCAGCAATGGCAGGAGGTCATGGCATCCCAGCACCTCCAGCAAAGCTGGTTAATGGCAGCTGAGGATCCGCGATAAAAGCATCCAGGAGGCTGAGTCTGCAGTGACAAGAGAACCTGTGCAGGTCAAAGGCAAATGCAGACAGTCCACAGCTGCAGGTGATCCTTTTTAGACATTTTTAATGGCTTATCTCTTCCCTTTGCGAATCCAGGAAGAACACCCTTCTCTCTCATTGACATCCAAAGCCGTGTTTCATATATATATAGATGTCATATCACCTTTGATAAAGGCCTCATATATAAGCATATATAAAAATAATACATATAACATTTTTAAAAGACTATTTTAAATCACTTTGGCTCCTACTCAGAGTTCTGTCAGCAGCTATCAGTCAGGTACGCAGCCAAAGAAAAGCATGTGATCCGAACAGCTAGAAAACACATAAACCCACCACCAATAGATTATACTGACTGCCTGAACTGCTGAAACACAAATCAAATCCAATTACTACCAAGTTAGCATTTATTGTAAAGTCTCATAATAAATCAACCAAACATCTCAAGTTGCAGGAGCATATTCTGTCCCAGAAGCATCCTCTGCTGCACTCTTGGAGGGTTTTTTTAGGCACTCAGTGTTTCCTTCAGCAAAAATCTCTCCTCCCAACAAATGCACAAAATAGAATGGTTTAGTAGCAGCAAAAAGAACAAAGCAAGCATGCCTTCACCCATCAGCTGATTAATTATTTTTAATTAGAAGAGGAAGCTATGATTACCAGTTTTAAGCAACCATCTTTTTCATTTCAGCTACTGTTTTCTGTAGTTCATATACTGAATTTGTAAACTATGTGTAGGAGATACAAGCAAATCTCTTTGTAAGTACCAAGCAGCCTGTTGGCTGGGCTCACAGCTCAAGCTTCAACTAACAAGAGTTACCCAGCTGCACGCATTAACGGGCTAGCAGCTCAGCTTTCAGCAATGCCAGGAAACAACTAAACAGCACAAAAGCAATGCCTCATCTCGCCAGATTTATGTTAAGTTTCCAGGAAGATCCAAAAAAGTACCTTCATGGCATAAAAGCGTCTGTGTTCCAAATGAGTGGGTTTAACCTTGTCTTATTGCTACAGCTGTACAAGGACCAGAACTTCCTTGACCATTTCCATCTTTTGATCCAACAGAACCTCTGTCCAGCTTTTAAGCAAACACCAACATGAAAAGAAACAAAAACTTCTTGTTATTTTTCAGCCCAAGAGTATCTTCATTTAAAGCCACAAAGATATCCAGATTGTTTCCAAAAAACACACCATGACAGGAAAAGTGCCAAAATTACTATGTTTGCTTCCTTCACTCACTTGCTAACAGAGTTCTCATAACAGAGTACGCCCAATGCCTAAGTTTTCACATAGTACTTATGTACTTAAGAGTCAAAACTCCATGTGTTTCAAGCTGCTAAGACAAGAAAAGAGAGAACGAAGCCAAACTGATGGAGATCTGAAGACTTGCAAAGTGTCCTGCTGAAGGACAAACTTAGCTCCTAAATTTCTAAGTGCATTGTGTTCCCATAGAAATACCTAAGAAATACTGATTGGTAGAAGTAAGCATCAAGCCTAGCAAGGCATTCACCCAGCCTACTGCATACTGAATCTCAATGAGAAACCCAGCCAGTTCCAGGTTTCCTCACCAACTCCTGTACCTGCTCCTATGGGCAGCACACACCTCCCTGGTGCGGCTGGCTCCGCAAGCACCAAGGAGCCCACAACCCCAGCGTAGCCCAGCCAGGGACAAATGCACAGACCTCCCAGATACGCAAGGCAGCAACTGAACAGACTTGCTGCAGCAAGCTTCCACTGGGGCATAGAAACCAGAGGCTGGAGCAGACTTAAAAAACCCCTGCACGCATTTCGATGACTGGTACAATGCTTAGCTGGTGGATGGCAGCCCATAAACCACATCTGAAATACTTCATCTGCAAACACACGCTGTATTAGCACTCATCTAAGAGGATATTTAGGAGGCTGCTTTAGTAACTCCCTACTTTAAGAAAAGGAATTATCTCACACCTTCCCAGAGACATGTACTCATCATCATTTCAAAATCAAAGTACTTACTGAAGCTAAATGTGAAATGCTGCATCAGATCTTGAATTATTATTAAAGTAAGGGTGGTCTAAGTATTTGCTTATCAGTCTGCAGTCTCTCCCTTGAAAATCCCACGTCAAGTACAGTCACTGAACCTTCCAGAGGGTGGCATAAGGGGGCTTGCCAGACCAACGGCAGTTGAAGCAGGAGGGGAGAGGCAGCACTCCCCGACGCCAAAGTAAACTGCCAGTACATTTTTAAGGCTCCACAACACAACAAAGTTCAAGGTACAACGAATGCACGCCCCGGTCTCAAATAAGCCGAGTGATGCATGTGACCAGCCTGCACTCCTGCTGCAGCACCAATGAGTTTCCCAGCTTCCTCATTTACGCTGCGTGGCTGCCTGGCCATGCACAGCAGCACGGCTGGGAAGCAGCAAGAGACAGCATCTTTCAGGGAGAGCCGAGTTTGCACGAGGCACACGACAGGAACAGTTTGCATTCATCACCAACTTGCTACGTGGGATCCTGAGAACATTTCCTTTAACGCTTCAAATACGCACTCTGATTTTATTTTTAAATCTTTTTTTTTTTTTTTTTTTAAATATCCCCAGTTTCTAACCATCAGAAAGCATAACAATTGTTGGTCAAAAGGGAAAAAAACAAACAGAAAATGAGAGAGCAGCAACGCATCTCACTTAACCCTATAGACTCTCCCAGGAACAATTCAAGAATTTTAAATAAATCTCCTCCCATCTTCTACAAGGCACGGGGGGAACAAACAAGGAGAAGCTCCCACCTCAACTTTCGATGATGGGAGGCAGATGCAACCTTGCAAACACAGGTGCTGGATTTTTGGTGTTTTTTTTTTTTATTCCTCCCTCCACTGGAATCCTAACGAGTCAAAGCGAACTGACTTCTGGCCATGCACCCCCCAAGCACACACGGCAGACACTCGCACAGTTGTCGCTGCCGGGGCTCGCAGAGCAGGTGCCTGCCTCGCATGGTGATGCCCCCACATGATGCCAACCCGAAGGTCTTTACCAAATTGAACGATTCTATGATTCCCCGAGGGAACCCCGGACACCCGACACCCCGCAACTCCCAAGTTCTCACGCCGAGCTCCGAGCCCGGGAGCGAGGAGCCGATGCGTCACCTACCGGGTCACCCTGCCGACGCCGCTCCGTCCGCTGCTGCAGTCCCGCTCCGGCAGCGTTCTCGGAGGTTTCGCCCCGCAGCGCTGCGGCCGGGAGCCGAGGGAAAGGCGGCGGATGAGGCACCCGGCGTCACTCCGCTCCTCCGAGCGAGCTCGGAAGTGAGATGTAACGGCAGCCTCACTCCCGCGCCAAGTATTACAGGAGCAGAATACTAACTGGTTCATTTATTTCCCTCATTATCGTACGCTGATATCGAAGCCTGCGCATCGCATCTCCTCCAGCAGCCCGTTCCTATTAACCCTACCTTCAAAACCAGCACCGGCGATACCTGAGGTCACCGTTTCTCCTCCGCTTTCCGCCGGGAAGGAGGGCTGGAGACGGGAGGGAGGAGCGGAGGAGGCTCCCCTCCGCCGCTAACTTTGCGCCGGCTGCGGTCGGGGAGCGGCGCTCCTCCCGCTGCGCTGCGCGGGGAAAACTTTGCAGCGGGAGGAGGGCGGCTCCGTGATTTGCGAGTCGGCAGAAAGGGGAGAGAGAAAGAACGCCAAACCCACCCCGTGCCACCTGTAGGCCTTCTGCCCACAACCCCGGCTTGGAGGGGAGCACGGCCGCTCCCCGAGGTGCCCCCACGGATCCCGGTGTCCCCGCACCCGCTGAAAGACGCGGATAGCCGTGCGGAGCTCCCGGCTGGCAGCTCGCGGAGCGCAGCCCCGACGGTGGGTCGGATGCGGGGCAGACACGTGGCGGCACCGCGCCCCGACGGGGCGGACCGGCGCAGCGCTCTGCCGAATCCCGGCTCCTCCTCATCCAACTGCCCCCCGAGCACCGTGCAAATAACAACTGACCTCTCCGGTGGGGACGGCCGCGTCGCTCCTCGCTGCCGACGCAACGAAGCGCCGAGCTCCGGCTCGGGGGGCTGAACGCAGCCCGACTTTCCCAAGGATTTCCCAACGAGCGCGGAGCCCTAACGCCCAAAGCCCGTCTGGAGAAGGTCTGGGATCGGATTTCGGCACTTCAAGCCGGCTGGGTGCGGGGAGACGCGCGGAGTTGTGCGCAGGGAGCACCCAGAGCCGCCCGCACCGCGTCCCCCTCAGACGGCGCCATCGGAGCCCCGCTCCCCTCAGCCCCGCGGCGCCCGCGCTCACCTCTGCCTCAGCGCCCCGGGGCGGAACCTGGCACGACTCCGCCACCCCGGGCATCCGCGGCGGCACCGAGCCCGCGGCCGGGCCGCTCCTCCTTCTCCTCCTCCTCCCCCCCACAGCGCGGGGCTGAGGCACGGCGGCGGGCGGAGCGCGCGCCCCTCGCGGCGGAGGGACGCGGCACTGCAGCCGCCCGCGCGCGGCGGTAACGGCGGAGCTGCGCTGCCCTGCGGCGGCGGGAACGGCACCTGTGCGCTGAGCAGAGCCGAGCAGAGCCTGCAGAGCGGGCTCGGCTTGGGGCGGCGGCACGGGCTGGGAGGTTGGCGAAGGGGGTGGATTGCGTGAAGTGAACGCTAATCGCAGCGGGTGAAGAAAGCAGCCTGCAGCCGCGCGGTCGTAGAGAGTGAGAGAAACGGGCAGGAATAGGGCTGGCTGCTGCTTCAGGCGGCTCTGCTACCTACCAGAAGTTGTTCAGAACACAGCTCTCTGCTTTGGCTGACCTTACGGCACAGCGGTTGAGCTCGTGTTATCAGCAGAAAATGGCAGAGAAGAACGGCGCTTCCTTCATCTTCGAGTGGGTGCAGGGACGGGCAGACGGAGCCTAACTGCCCAGCCTCCCCCTCAGCCCTTCCCCTCAGCTACACCTGTGTAAACCCAAAGTCAGTCCTCCCACCTGCGGCCCAACGCTTCGCCGCAGGCATTCTTTGAAGTCTAAAGCAGAACTGTTACTGCTCAGAACGGGCCCTTTTTGCACATCTCTGTCCCCTGCAACGAGCACAAATCATAACCTGTTACATGCTGGCTCTAGGAAGCAACCCACCAAGTATTTCCATGTGAATGTGCACTACAGCAGTGAGCTCCCGTGCCTTGGTTATTGTGGTCTGTAAGCAAACAGTTGCATGAAAACCTGCCGTGGCTTTTACACTCCCCTCCTCTTGCCGTGTTTCCTTAAGCATCCAAACTGCAAACTCCACTGACCTACTGCACAGAGAACTGGAAGTGTAGGGAAGTCCCTCCGCATGAGCAAAATGCACGGTGACATTGGAGCTGGCTGTTGGACTAGCCAGCGTTTCTCAGCAGCGCTATTAGATGAGTCACAGAGATCTCAGCAGATGATCTCGCTTGCTTGCACTGGAGAGAGACCCACAGATTCAGGAGCTGAGGAGCTTCAGTACTAATGCAGAATTCAGAAGCGCTTGTCACAGTACACAGTCGTATTTGAAAAGTAATGCTTTTAATTAGAGGAAGATTTCATTTCTGCTTCAAAATTTGGTGGATGATTTTAATAAGAGAGTAGGAATTATAAGCTCATGCGTCAAGACCCCATTAATTAAATATTTGCATGTGCTAATATATGTAGATCACTTCAAAAGTAATGCCTCCTATTTATTTCCATGGAAACAACTACAGATACAAAGAGGACAATAGCACTATTTGATAGAGCAAATTCTCAGCTTCAAATCACTATTTTTTCGACACAGCCACCACCATTAGCTGTGCATTTTTGACAGCGATGAACAAGAGCCTGCATGCCACACTTGTAAACATCTGCACCAGTGGAGATGACCCACTGTCACCAATGCTGAAATACACCACGTACAGCCTCACTGTGCTCACATCCACTATTTGCTCTCCATAAACATTCAGCAAGCATTGATAAATGTCGGTGGGTGCCATTTTTTCAGTATGGAAGACTTCGATTCCACACTTCTGCTTTGTACACACTCCCATGTCAAACACCATTCTGTCAGGCTGCCCCTCTGCTGCCATCTGTCGCACAGCAACAAAATGTAATGGCATATTGGTGGGAAGATTCAACCTCTACTGCCGTACCACCAACATCAATCTCTGACATCATGGGCCAGCAGAATAAAGCAGGAGGCATTACTTTCGGAGCAGCCCTCATGTAATCTAAAGACTGCCATTTCTTCAATCTTAACATTCAGAGTGAAGCAGTAGATTTGACACTGTTTCTTTAAGTATGGATACATTCACTGAGCTCATACCTGCAGCCTCTGCTTAGTCTGTTCTGCAGCTCAAAGTAACTGCAAGCAGGGCAGTATCTACTGCTACATCCCTATTTAACAGTTAATCATATGAAGAATGTGCGTGTGCATTTGCAACACTTCTGATTGTTTTCAATGGCCAGCTGTACTGAGAATTTGTTCAAGGATCAATGTGCATTTTATATAAATACAATTACAGTTGTGAATATAATTCCCTAAAGCCCCAAATTAAATTTTCCTAATCCATCATCTCTTTCTGCTATTGAAATGAATGGAAATTTTGATAGTGATTTCACTGCAAGCAGGTGCAGCTCATTTATGTACAAGCATTTCAGGTCATTTTCTTCTCTGACATTTACAGGTATAAATCCAAAATAACTCTACTGACACAATCTAATTTTCCACCAGAAAGACACATCTTCTTCCAAGACTCCAGCCCTCACCCTTAACTATGAATTTCTAAAACTATTTATTTTTCTTTAATACCATCTGAGTCCCATCCAGCCTTCCTGAAGTTAATTAAAACCATTTGAAACTATTCCCAGATATAATTTATGGAGTGGCTCTGCTGGTAGGTGTGTTAGCTCCCCACAGGGATGGACAGAGGGCAATTAATCCACCTGTTTGAAAACACACGCTCCCTACCCTAACCCTTGCATTAAGAACAGCACCTGTGTGGGGAAAAAATACAGCTGTTAGGTAGCTCCTAGCTGGGAACCAAGTATAAAAATACACTGATATATACATTAAAATACATTGATGTATACATGAAAATACAACCAGTAGGCGCTGTGTTCAGCTGATAACTGGGAGCCACCAATTCTGCTGATTAAGAAGAGGTCTTGTAAAACGAATTAATAACACTTGATTTTTGGGCGGGCAATCCAAGTCGTTTCTATTCCAAGCTGCTCTAACACGAATAGTAAGATATCTTTTAAAAGATGTAGTTTTCAAACAGACGCACATATAGTCCTCTAGGGATGTCTTCTTATATGTGTAGGTATACACATGACACAGTTTTATACACGCATAGGACTACCGTGTGTGCAATCAACAACACCCCAAAACTGCTCTGCACATGAAGCCAGTGATTCCACACGGTATTATTTGGGGTATTTTTCACCAGAAGTACCTCACAGATGTGAGCTAATTTACATTTCCTGCAAGATGCGCTGTCTTCATGACAAAGAAACATGCCAGAGGCCATGCTGCAAATCGTCTGCAGAGGAAAAGCTGACTCCCAGCAATTTCTATCCTTCTCCCCATGTCCACACATCCCATCCGCTCCGACTCGGCCCAGAAATGCTGAGTGCCAGTGGCTCCTATCGATTTCATTTGCACCTGTGAGCACTCAGCACTTCTGCACATTAGGCCAGAGGAGTCTGAGAGGTAAGACACACAGGAGCCACAAAAAAGGTATCCTGGTTAAAGCAGCTTACTCAGCAACGTGTACAAAGACTACAGCAGCAACAGGGACAAAAGAGAATTCTTCTCATTCACCTGCCTTTATCACAGGATGATCCTTTCTCTTCCCTTTCCTTTATTCTTTTCTCCGTGCGCCTTCAGATTCTACAGATGAACTGGAATCCTACTTAAATCTATCCACAAATGTGCAAAATAATCTGGAAAGAGAGTTAAGGGCTCTACTTAAAGATTACATCATAATGAATATGCATGAAGAGGCAGAATGACAAGGTTATGCTTATAACCATAATTCTGGCTTTTCCTAACTCTTGAATGCAAAACTCTGCAACAGAAGCAACTTTTAACTCAAGAAAACTAACATGAAAAGTTCCCTATTCGCTATCATCAGCTGTGTACAGACACATCACAACACCTGTAACTACATCACCTGCCAATGAGAAGAAATTCCCTAACTGGGAAGCTGGGTGTTGGTGCCATTTGCTGATCTGATCACTGAAGCAGGTGAGGCAGTACTGAGAAATCCAGAAGACCAAGGCTTTTTCTCCTTATTCCCTGCAGGAATCGTCCCTGGCAGTCCAAGATGCCAAAACTCCTGGCAGCACACTGTGCCTGCTCACACTGTTTGTGCTTTGACAAACTGCCAGCGTTTTGCTAAGAATTCAAGTGCTAAAAGGGAAATTACAAAGTTTTGATCTCAGCCAGAACTGAAGAGAATTTCACAAAATAATAATAATAACACCTGCTTTTTTTTTTTCTTTTTTTTTCTTTTTTTTTTCTGGTTCTGAGACTTTCCTCCTGGCCGGGTTCCAAGGGATAATGGCAAAAAATACAGTTGCTTCATCCTCTAAAAACAGTGCTGTCAGAGTCCTCTACAAGGGTAAATTCTAATAATCTGAAGTGAATGTGCTGGTTCTGAGTTTGAACCAGTAGTAAAAGACTGTATGGTAGCACACATAAAGTCTTCTGTACAAGGAGGAATATATGAATCTTAGCAAGTGCAGCACATAGTCCCACTGTTCCAAAATGTGATACTGCACAGAGAGAGATTTTGGAAAGCTTATCTCACGTTGGATGGACTTCACTCCAAGCTTCTGATCCCTCTCCCAGGAAAAGAGCTTATTTACATCAGTGATCATGAATTCCCTACTCTCTGTAATGCCATGGGACAGCTGTCAAGATCAAGTGCACCTTTTTTGACAGCCAACACTAATGAGGCTTCTGTTCTTACCTATAGGAAATAATGACTGTTAGGAGTTGGGTATCTTTGACTGCTACTGAAACTAATACAAACTAATACCAGCCAAATATAATTGGCAGTTTCCAGGAAACACTCAACTGGTTTTTCTTAGGGCTTGCTTGTTAGCACATCTATTGAGTGATTAGATGTTAACAGTAACTGAGTCACAAAAGTAAGAACACAAATTCAGGATGCATACAATAACAACAACAAAAATTCCTGTGTGCAGCTCAAAGTCAATACCCTTTCATTGCCTGCATCATTTTAATATCAGTTGGGCACTTTCCTGTATCCGTGTTTCATCAGCATCTTTGCAGAGCTCTTTTGAATTACTTGCAAACAGCTGACTTGCACATTCCAGATCTAATGACACAGGGGTAAACATGTTCCCACCCATGACACCACCAAATGGGGGCCTTCTGCTCACTGGTCACCAGAATGGCTCTGCCCAGTCATTTGGAGAACTGTGTTTCATTACATATTTAAATATGTTCAGCCTTCCCTGCCTTTCAGGTTGTTTTTTACATTTCAGATTTACTGTATTTCAGGATTATTTACAGGGTGTGTAAATTTTTCTCTCTCTTTCAGAAGCCTGACATTTGACCTTTGCTGCTCCCTACATTAATTATACCTAGCCTTTCTCTTTTGTTAAATGTTCCATACGTTACTTTTTATGTATAGGCTGAATGTTTTCTCCTATCTTCCATAGGAGACTTGATGGGCTGCTAGGACATGTCTTGGAGAATCCATTCTTTCAGCTGCTAGGAAAAGATGTGTTTAGCCTGTGCTGTCTGAGGCATATGGACTAGCCCCCGAGTTAAGCAGATGGGAACTACGCAGTCCTAGAAACACAAGCACAACCACGGGTGAAATTTCAACATAAGCACGATTGCATTTCTCTCAATTTGTCTGTTAGCAAACCCAAAATATAGGAAAGGTTGATTTGACTATGCCGATAGGTAGATTAAGGTTAGGGAAGAAATCTGCATGCAGGTCTCTCACACCTTTAAACGCACTAAAACCTTTCTGAGTTGTGACACATGAGCAATAATTAATGCAAATTTAAAAAGTATTTTTCCACTCAGCAAAGCAATCTGCTCCAGTGTAACCTGAGCATCATTCCTTCCAGTGGTCCGAAGAGTACAATCTGACCTGTACAAATTGAAAAGGAAGGCTTTGACTCATTAGCATTTCCTCCAAAATAATCATAAATCTCGATATGAGCTTCAAGACGGTATTTGGAAGTGATCAGCTATCACCAGAATGCCACTAACACAATCTCAGCAAGTAAGAGTACAAACTGTTTTAACACAGAAGATTTAAAAGGTTATATACATTTTTTTTCATTATTATTATTATTATTTTTAATGTTTGTAATCATGGGAACCACTGAAGTGCAATGCTGTATGATTACTTTTATGATTACATTAATTGCAGAATTTCTTGTAACACAACTGGTCTTCCCATTCCCACACCTCAGGCATGACAAAGAGCCCTTCAGATCCCTGTAAGAGATGGACGTGCTGTAGCTCATGGCCATTACCCACCTCGTTTTAACATTACATCTAAGAGGAATTTTTCCTGTTCAGATATCCTTTCTGGGAGCATTTCCACAGATTCCAGGAGGAGGCTTTTGACCTGCCACTATCATTGGCAAAACATTAGCAGCATCACTGGTGTTAAGTGGGCAGCAGACCAAAGTCATCTCACTAGGGGCCCAGAGAAATGTGTTTTGTTCTCAGTGGTAGACTGCAGGGTGTCTCACAGATGCTAGGGCATGAGCACCTGTCTCCTGCAGCATCAACAGTAAGGACTGCACCTCAGTGATAGTGACTGAAAGGTGCAGCTAGGTATGGCTGCCCTCTCAAGCCTTTTCTAAAGCACTCGTCAACACTTTGCACTGTTTATTCATCTTTAGGTTTAGGTCTTTTTTTAAATCCCCACTCTGGCCTGAACAAGGGCAAGAGCTAAATAACCTCTGCAAATTTTATGCTTCACTATAGATCTGCATATTGAAATTAACAAACACATCAGACAGGAGAACATCTGCTCTTAAATTTCTCTGTAATGAAAACTAATAAAAGAAACTTCCTTCTCCTACTCAGTTTCTGGACCAAGAAAGCACTTCGCACCTTGCTCTATAATTATCTGGTTTCTCTTAATAGCCTTCTGGAGGCCAAATGAAGGGCCCTTCGCCTATTTAGTTTAATTAAGTCAGGTGTTGCTTCTACATCTGCTACTTCACTTACATGGCTGGAGAGAGGGGTGGTACTGTTATTCCATATATCCTGGCTAGAACTTAAGACTATTAGCTGCTCTGAATTAACATTTTGTCAGCTTTCCAGGTCCAGATGTAAATCTTACATGTCTTTAATTCCCAGATCACTTTTACAACTGTTTTTTTTTTTTTTTCTTTTAAAGAGGAAAAAAAAGCATACATTTGTTCTTTTTTAATTGTCTAGAACAGCTGCTATTTTTAATGGCTATCTTCCCCCATCAACTGTTTTTTTGTTGTTGCTGTGGTTTGGTTTTGGTTTTTTGTTTGATTTGAATTAGCCTGGTTACTTCAGAATTCAGCCCCTGGAACAACCTATTTCATATTCAAACAAGCAAGTTTTGTCTGCCATCTCCTTATCTTACACCTTTGCTTCTAGAAAACAGGATCAAGTAGGACCTCCCCCTCTTCACCACTAACAGAGACTGATGATCCAAACCACTTAGCTGCTCAACAATGCCATCAACTGTTTCCTCTGCATTTCATCTTCTTCTTCACTGTGATTTTTGCAAGCATTTGCACCTCAGATTCAATTCCTGGCCCTCCTAATTTCTATTTGTTTGCTTCAAGTCAGATAGAGAACTACCAATCCTGAGTACTTCTGAAGAATCTTTTTGCACGTGCTATAAACTGTACTTTTTTCTACAACTCAACTCTGTTTTCCTTTGGTGGAGTAGCACAATATTCTTGATTCCTGATCACCTTCTGACAGTTTCCTTTGGCTTCTTTTCTACAGATATGTTTGGCTAATTCTCACCCGTCCTCTTTCTGTGCAGCCAGTTATTGCTTGTTTAACTTCATCCTATTTTTTCATTAAGCCACCCAATTCATACAGTATTGTTTTATTCTACTTTGTCTTACAAGATGCTTGCCACTGCAAATTAATATTTAGCACACTATTTATGCCATCATCCAGGTCTGTAATGAAAATACCAAACAGTCAGTTCCCACACAAAGCTCTACAAACATGCATTACAGCCTTTTCCTTCAATAGGGAATATGGGTAACTCCTCTCAGCTATAAGGTTTCTAACCAGGTTTGCATCTATTCTTTGGTAGTTTCATGTGGACATATTTCTGCATGAATCTGAAAGGAACAACTACTATGTTTATGCCATACATGAGAAGGGTTTCCCTGTTTCAGGAGAAAATAACATCAGCTAGATTTGTTTATTCTTTTCCTCTAGACAAATCCCTTCTGGATGCTACAGTTGTAGGAGCTTACAAGGATGGATGACCTGCTCCAACATTTTTCCAGGATTTGAAATAAAGCATGATAATTTTGAAAAGACAGGGGCATGCACTTAGTAAGAGGAAAGACAAAACCACAAACAGCCATACTAGGCCCATTTTGTGGTCCTACTCCCTCGCTCCCAAGAAGACACACAGATACAACCACATCATAGAGGCTTTACAGTTATTCCTGCTCCTGTCCGAAATGCAATCTCATTGCATTAAGGAAAAACTGAAGGCAGTCTCAACTCAGAGACACGTAAGGCATGAAACAGTTAATAAAATCATACTGCAGTACCAGGCCAGTGACAATGTGCAGCAGCTTAGTTGCACAAAGTGCAATGCCTTGTGCTTGACAAACCTGGAGGATTCCCTGTCTGTCACTTTGAAATCACTACCTCATTCAAGCAGTGTTGCACAAGAGCTTCTACCTACTGGTTTAGGACTCCTTTGTCTACCTATCAAGGAAGCACAGAAGACAATTATGCAAAATGGAATTCAGCTAGAAACACAAGGTGAATAACCTTTACTCCGAGATATGCAATGTTTAATGGCCAATTAGGTGGGTGAGTTCCTGTGGTGGCTTCTTCACATAAGCCTGAGGGAGAAGAGCAATTCTTGGTATTTACTGTGTTACTCTGGATGATGCAATCTCTGCCCTATTCCAACCATTCTTCAACAGTACTCACTTAATGTCATCTTCCAAAATTATTTCTCTACTATTAAATGCTGAGCACCCTTGATATAAACCTCTGAAACATAACCCGTGGCATTTTCCTCTTATAGACTGATGGCCAGATTAATCCAAATCTTTGTTTACATCAGTATAAATCTATCACAGTCTCACTGGTGCTATCCTTGATTTATATGGGCGCAACAGAGATAAGATCCCAACCAAAGCCCTTAACAAGTGATTTATTTTTCTTAATCTGAAAAATCAAAACTAAGATTTAAGGTGGCTAAAAGAATTTAAACAATGAATACATTCTTGAAGATACTTTTTGCAACCTTTAAGAATCTTTTATCACAACCACTGACAACCAACTGCATCCCTGAAGAATGCTTATCAAAAAATCCTTCTAAAACTGTGTCAATGTCTCTAGGGCCTAGTAGGCTTGCATATGTATTTGAGTCACTTGTGTATTTGCAACCAGAGAAAAAAGATTTTCAATGTCATCAGACTGACCTTTGAAGATTTATATTTAATATTGATGAATTGCAAAGCCGGATGTCATGAATTGGCTAAATCATGGCTAACTGAGCCATCCAGTGTCTCATCAATGCAAGAAAGTAACCGGACAAGCTCAATTTGAACAATCAGCTTGTACTGTCTCAAGGAAGTCTAGACTCACACAAATTCTTAGAGAAGGAGTGTCTGCACGCAGTATTACTGTCTGAAATAGTTGTTTCATTCATGGAATAAAGTAGACAAGAGGAAACGTTAGCAAAACTTCAACAGAAATTTGGAGAAAAGACAAAAACAGCATTGTGAGCTGCATCTCTTTTACAGGCGTATTAGAGGGATGATCAGCCAGTGTTTAGACACAGCTGATAGTGCCTGAGAGCCTTCTGAGAACACAGTGCAAGTTGTCCTCTCAGAGAGATTGCTGGCTTTTCTTGGAATGGGTACCTGCACCTCCTGAACCCTGATAACAGCACACAAATGTAGAGAACGGTGTGCAGGTTAAGCATTATGATGGCTCTACTTCTTCACTGAACATCTGTTCTCCTTCACTGTCCTTGGTCTTTCATGCCTCAATCTTCATTTTCCCAGTCAGCATTATTGTCTCATCTGAGAGAAGGGAAAAACAGCTACGAATTCTCAGAACACTTTATTTGTAACATCTGCAAGGCACCCACTCCTGCCTCTGCCTCTTCACTAAAATTTTCTCGAAAAACATAATAAATTTGTATTTGTTCTGCATTAGTAGTTGACTTAAAAAATAATACGTTGTTCTAAGAGAGTGAAAGGAGAGTTTTCATAGCTGAAACTTAACTTAGGGCTAAGTTCAATGTGTATTACAGTATTACAGAGTCTGGAGACTTCAACTTTTGCTGCTGAACATCTCCAGAACTGCCTAATAAGAAGTTCAATCATAGTCCAACAGGTCTATTCAAACTAGGGCATTTGCATTTTGAAACTGAAAGTTGTATTCTGAACCTGTCCAGCAAGTTCAGTGCTCACAAGACAGAGCTTGCAGCCACTTTAATCTGAATACATGAGGGCAGCTCTGAAAGTAATACCTCCTATTATATTATGTTGGCCCACAACATCAGAGGCAGATGTTGGTGCTATGGCATTAGAGTTTGAAACTTGCCATCAGTATTCTGTTCCATTTTTTTTGCTGCACAACAGATGGCAGCAGAGGGGCAGTCTTGACAGAATGGCATCTGACACAAGAGTGAGAATGATACAAAGGTGTGTCACTGAACTCCTCTATGTTGAAAAAATGGCACCCACAGACATTTGCCAATACTTGGTGTACATTTATGGAGAGCAAACAGTGGATGTGAGCACAGTGAGGTGTTGGGTGGTGCATTTCAGCAGTGGTAACAGTGACGTGAATGACAAGCCAAGTTCCGAACAGCCACATGGTTTTCTTTTGAGGGAGCCATGCAGTCTCTTTTTCATTTCTGGAAAAATTGCACAGCTAACGTTGGTTTCTACTGTTTAATAGTTGAGAATTTGCTCTATCAACTAGTGTTATAGTGCTCTTTGTATCTGCTGTAGTTTCCATGGAAAAAAATGGGAGGCATTATTTTTGGGTAACCTATCTAGAAAGCCTAACTAACAGTTTTATTTTCCTAAGCTGTTCCATTACTGCTCACAAGTGTGTCCTCTGAGTGCTTTGTTTGATGCTTTTGTTTGAAATGAGGTAAGGCTGAGCACCTCCAAGTACTACAGCCCTCATAGGCCACCACACATCACTGGTCAAACTGATCCACATGGTTTAGCTGTTGTCATAATTTCTGGTCATTCTCTATTAAGAAAGAAAGAACAGGAAGTGATAAAACACAAAAACATTCTATGTACAAAAATGAGCCACAATGACAGATTAAAAATGTTTATCTACAAGAAGAGACAAATAAGGAGTGAATAAACAAATGTAAGCAAATAAATGACGTGAAAATTTGGGAAGAGCAAGATAACATTCTTATAAGACAGAGAAAGAGATCAATGGAAGCAAATAATTTTAAAACTGTCCTAAGACAGTATGATTTCATATTACAAAAAGTTAGTATTAGGATTTCACAGTTGAAAAATTTGTGAAAATCAGTTAGCTTATTTTTTTTTTTTAAATACAGACATTTGTGTGAAAATGATAAAAAAAAATTAAAAACGTGAGGGTATAAATCCTCATGCTTTGGGAACTAAGTGAAGTGCCACAAAGTAGAGGCTGGAAGAAACTTATCATCTGGATAACAGAGTTGTTGAAGAGTACCAGTCACAAGACAAAAACATGGGGAACACCACTTGTCACCAGCCTCCATACGGAAATGGAACCATCAACCCCAGCCCTCTGGCTGCAACCTTACAACCAATTCCTTGTCCCCTGGATAGTCCAGCCTTTGAACCTATATGTCTCCAACGTAGAGATAAAACTGTGTCAAGGAACCATGTCGAAGGCAATGCACATGTCAAGACAAACAGCATTCATTACCCTTTCTTTGTCCAATGATGCCATCACTCCATCGTTGAAGGCCAACACATCAATCCAGCACCATCTGCTCTTAGTGAAGCATTAAAGAGCTGCCAGCTCTGCTCCATTCCTCTGTCCCTAAGGACAGCTTCTCTTAGGGAATCTCATCCAGTAATTCCTTAGACAGCCTGAATTTTGTTCTCCCAGAGATCAGGGTCACGACTGTACTTTTTGCCAGGCCTGTCTTCCTCAGGATCTCAAACTCAACCAAAGGGCACAGTCTCTACAGCCCAGAGTGCCTCCAATCGTAGCTTCTTTAATGAGATCCTCCGCAAAGGAAAGTACCAGGTAAAGTAATACTTCACCACTGTTTGGTGAAACTGACCACCCCTTCCACAAACACCTCCATTGAGATGATGCTTGGAGTGCAGCTCAATGACTCAGACACCTTCCTGAGTGCTGAAGCACGGCACAGCACAGCTAGAAATGGACCTTGGTGTGCCCACTGAGAGCAAGGTGGAGAACCTGCCCTTCCCAGACACTCCCTGGGTACCTGTGCCCCAGAACTGAGCAGCAGACACTGCTCATCAGGCAGTGGGTATCGCTCCAGCATGTTTTCTCTGCTGCCCTGCCATATTTTGGGGAATCTGACTTGCTGCAGCCGAAGACAATCGTGTGTGGAGGTTTGCAATAGAGAGCTGTTAACATGCAGGCAGTGACCACTCAACATCTTGGAGAGATTTCATGACCTCTGGGAGCTCCAGCCTGTATACCCTCATCAGTAAATTAATTGTGTGAAGAAACGCCCTGTATGTGAGTGTCTGTGCATGGAGTGCTGAGTGCCTCGCTGCTGCACAACCAAGGAGCATTTGCAGAAAAACAGAAGCACAGGCAGACTGAAGTTGGCAGCCTCCTCGATCTGTCTGATAGGACAAGGAGAAATGGCTGCAAACTAAAAGAGGGGAGAACTACATTGAATATAAAAAAAATATTTTACAGTAAGGGGAGTGAAGCACTGGAACGTGTTGCCTACGGAGACGGTGGATGCCCACATAATCACAGAATCAACAAGGTTGGAAACGACCTCCAAGATCATCCAGTCCAAGCATCCACCTATCACCAGTATTCCCCCACTAAACCACATCTCTCAGTACAACATCAGTGTGTTTCTTAAAAACCTCTAGGGATGGTGACTCCACCACCTTCCTGGGCAGCCTGTTCCAGTACCTGACCGCTCTTCTCTAAAAGCAATGTTTCCTAATAATGCCACACAGCAAATGGAAAGTTAGCATTATGCCATACGAACAGTAGAAAATTCAGCAAGAGGAGCCAGTATCAGGGTATTTTCACAAAGACTGATATAACAAAAAGTCCTTCCTCCCCCCAGTACTCCAACAAAGTGGCCTTTCCTGATTTAATTACTGACTACTTTACTGTTTGAAGACGTTCCCACCAGTAATCTGCCTTTTTTTAGCACACGCAGAGTTGGGCATATTAGTTTATAAATAGGGATGAGTTCAGTTGTCTTGCTCTTCTCAGGAAGAATTTCACATTTTGTTCCCTGACAGCATCTGTAAGCTCAATCAGGTATGTCAATCAAAATCTAAATTATTAAAGCGTGGCAAATAAATAGAGGCACTTAATATCCATTAAAGCCATGCATACAAAATTTTGACTGAAGATTAATATAAAAAATGGGATAAAGTAATAAGCAGTTCTCAAAACTCCACGGACACAGGGAATGCAAACAAATAAACAAAAAGCCAAACCCAACCATCCAGAAAAAAAGAAAAAAAAAAAAAAAGAACCAGGGCAGAAAATACACTGCAAATTGCAAAGTCCTTTTTACTCAATTTTAAAGCTGTCCATCACGGGTTTGGACCATCTGACTCTTAGATGTGCTGCTCATCCTGCGACTGACTGGCAAATAGCAATAGATCAACTCTTGTTTATAGCATGCCTGAGCCGTTGCCTGACACAGTCAGTCTGCTAAGGTACAATCACTGATTGATTTCCAGCTTGAGACCTTTTGAAATATCTCAGTTTTAAAAAAATAAATCTTTTTTTGTATAGCAGCTGAGAGACATTTGGACAGAAGACAGTACTTCCCAGTATCCCAGCCCTCTGCCCATTGCTTAGATTAACTCACTCCCTGTTTGGCCAAAAAAGGCTTTCAAAAACTATTCACATTCTTCTTGGTCTGAACACTAGCATACTTCAACAATACATTTTTACTGAGGATTCTGTATATGGAGTGAAACACATTTTTGCTTACTGTGTAACCCGGAGTGCCAGCTGAATGATTAGATTCCAAAACAAATGGGCCAAATGCTCTAATCTATTATCTTTATCGAACCTCAGTGGGTGAAGTAGGCTTGAATGTTAGCAAAAGAACTCAGCTGACTCACCGAACCTAATCTGTAAGTAACTAAATAAGCACCTTTGTAGCAATTTCCCCAACTTTTTCTGTAACCATAACAGGTATCTTTTCCAGCAGACCTATTTATTCCCTTCAGCACATCTATTCACCAAGCCCTGTTGGCGTTCCCCAAGCGGTAGTGCACACTCACTGTAGAAAGAAAGGATAAAGGAGTAGTCAATATGCTTTGAGCTATGCAAACAGACTCAGAAATTCTCTTTAAAACAAGGAAAGGAATCCTTGAGCTCTGACAGTTTGATAGCTGTCCTAAGAAGGTAGAAAGAAAATGCTGTCATCATTCAAATGTCAGCACAGAAGACTATTACTTCAGCACTCAGACAAGATTACAGTAGCCCTTCTCTTTTCATTAACTCAATGGCATTTCGTGATCTCCTTTTGCTTCTGGATTCAAATCCTTGCATCAATTTCTGCATTTGGCAGGAGGAAAATTAGGACTGGTTCTCATTCAGTATTGAATTCCCTTCATTTCACTGAAGGGAAAATAAGAGGAAATATTCCTTTTCCCCTAAGGAAAGATATCTAACGTGTTCTGAATAAAATCTCTGTTTTTAAACTAGCCAGCACAATCATCGGCCAAGTAGTAATGGTAGGTGGATGGTTGGACTGGATGATCTTAGAGATCTTTTCCAACCTTAATGGTTTCATGATTCTATGGTCTATTAATTGATACAAAAGAGCAGTCTAACACATCTCTTGGATTCAGATAGGTTGTCATCTGCATTTACTTAGGTATTAAAAAGCAGTGTTGGAAATAATACAGCCTAGAGATACTACAGTCAAATAGTTTTCATTTAGAACAGAAATGGGATACATGCTGAGCTGTACAGGCACATCTTTGCTGCTGTTGAATAACAGACAACTGCAGACAATTAAGGAGTTTTCGTAAATAACACAAGCAGCATCACCAACCCTTAGGAGTGAATTACATCTATTACTGATACAAAAACTGAATTAGTAAATGCCTGCTTAAAAATTCAGGCTAATTTCTGCACATTGTACAGACAAGTAACCTTGTGGGCGATTTCAGCATGACTAATTCAAGGTGAGCTGAAGCTGTTTAAAATGCAGAAACTGGAGCACTGAGTATCTTTTATTTCAACATAGTGACTCTATGTAGGTATGAAGCGAGGTAAGTCCTGGATCTGTTAAGGCCATTGAGCATTCTGAGCTCTGCAGTGGTTATTGGTGGTACAGAGGCATCTAATAAAGTGAAGAAAGAGATGAAATGCCAGTCCTGCAAAGGAAGCTTCCTTTTCCCCGGTATCTGCCAGGAAGTTTTCTTCACATTTAGGCTTGCTATAAACTAGCAGTGGCTTGCAGGAGTAGTTTATCAACCAACACATTAACTGATGAGAACAAAACAAACTGAATGTCAAGGTGGGCAAGTTTTAGATCAACTCTTGCTGAATTAATTGCACACTGTCTAACGAACAGTATGCTGAAGGGACAATGTGATTGAAGGGGCAATTTTATTTACAAGTGAAAAGCATGACACTGATTAACACTTCACATTCATAGAGAATGCCTATGTGCAACAGAAAATAGAACCAAGAAGCAGAGTTCACAACAGGAATAGAGAGGAAAATGGAAAAATAATGAGGACAAGAAAAATAAGAAGTATATTTAATTTGCATTGGCCTTTCCTTTCCTTTTTCAAGAAAATGGAGACTCCAGGTCTGAAAAGCAATTTACTTAGTCTAACATCTGTCTGTATGAATAGGTATATCAGCAAATTACCATCATTTCAAAATTTAATTTGCATTCAACTAATATGAAACAAATTTTGCAAGTTTTAATAGGCTATAAACATTGTTATTTCTTGAACTTATAATTTGTCTTCCTCAAATTATATTTAAGAAAAAATTATTCAATATATGCACTATAGTGTACAAGTATTTAAAAACAGTAAGGCTACAACACAAGGCTATTCTGGAAAACACAACATTCATATATAGACAGAAAAACAAAACAACTGTATTTATTATTGCCCCTCCTCCCATATGCACTAAACATCAATAATGAGAGTATTGGCATCGTTCAAGAAATGGCACACTGTGAGAAAATCATGATAATCTACACAATTATCTGTTTTTCTATGAATATATCAAAGTAACAGACACCAATTCAGACTCCTTTCCTTTGATACTGTAATGGGTAATTTCCAAGGAATCTAAAGGAAATGTGTACCTAAAGAAGACGTGTAACTAAACTCTCGCTGAATGAACAATCTGCCATTTATAGGGTACCCCCAACATATTAATGAGCTCTTCACATGCATTTTACAGATGGATTTGCTAAATACATGACTTACAGGAATCATTTTCAGCCCCTCATGGGAGAGTGATAGCTACAGTTTCCTATACACAACAATGGCATGTAGAAAGTATTGAGAAGGGAGAGACAGATGAATCATCTGGAATTGCCAAGGGATTTTTAAAACTGCATAGCCATCAAAACTAGAATTCAACCTAAATAAGGAAGTTAATATACTTCAATTACTTACTCTAAGTAACTCCAGTACAGCAGACAGATGAATCATTTTCCTACCTTCTATATGAATAATGTGCAAGTGAATAAATGAAAGCATGTGAAGAAAGAGGAACAACTTATGGAAAACCATTTTGGTCTCCTAGTTACTATCCCGAGAATCCTTGTAATCCTAAATCACCACCTTCTCACGGGACCTTGGCAGCAAAGTGCTTAATGGATCTCTTTTTTTTTTTTTTCCCCTTCTGTGAGAATTTCTAGAGCAAGAAGGTTTGATAGATGAGCAAAGGAAGTCTTCCGCTGAGGAGTTTGGTGAGATAATCAGGTCAGAAATAAAGCTTTGAGTCTGACACGAGAGCTCTCTTACTGCTTCTGACCTGCTTTCTAGAAAATTTACAACAAACAGGCACGAGTGATCCATGCAACACACAAAACATACGATGTGAATCGTTCAACTCTACAAAGTATGAAATATTAACAGCTCCTTTGATACTGGAGAACTAAGAACTTGGCCTCAGACCAGCTGTTAGACAGATGCTTTCAGAGAGGAAGAAATGCGCTCACGAGTGATAAATTCACCTCCATTTATATTCTTAATGGAAACTGCTACTAAAGTACTTAACCAGGTAACCAATCTCAGCTTCCAAACTCCTTAAGTTTAAATAATGCTAATCTCTTGTGACACTTCACCCCTCGTGAAGGACACCCAATAGACATTTGAAACCAGTGGCACAATTGCTAGGTCAGAAGCAAATTCGAATATGTCTATTAGTCCCAGGCGTAGCAGTTTCTTTCTGACAGCTTTCACACATACAGAATTGCAGGGGCTGGAAGGGACCTCAAGAGATCACGGCAATACCTTGGTTCTAACTGCACATTGTGATGGAAAAAAATCCCTTTCCCAAAACTTTGTGGATAAGGTCGTACCATCCACTAAAAAAAAAAATAAAAATTAAGGGACACCTGCATTTTGGAAGTCTGCTTGTACTGAATGTGGGGTTATTGCCTTTCAAAAGAGTAAGCATTTAAGTAGCTCTTGAAACAGCTACAGCCTTGTGATTTCCACTTTGCTTTGGAGACTGAATCACATAGATATAATTGAAATAACACGATGCCCAGAGAGGCTGTGGATGCCCCATCCATCCCTGGAGGTGTTCAAGGCCAGGTTGGATGGGGCCCTGGGCAGCCTGGGCTGGTATTAAATGTGGAGGTTGGTGGCCCTGCATGTAGCAGGGGGTTGGAGATTCATGATCCTTGAGGTCCCTTCCAACCCCAGCCATTCTGTGATTCTGTGATTCTATGAAATCTGTGTCCATGGAGGAGAACATCAGTGTAATTCCATCCAAAGCCATTAGAGTACTGCTGAGAGAGCCCTTCCCAACACATATCAGTGTCCCTCTGGGGAGGACCCTCAAGAAGATCTTATACATTTGTGGCATCCAGCCATTTAAACGAGCTCTTCCTACTAAGTTTTCTCTACAGCTGTTTTGCTTTCCTTCCTCCAACTGATAGACTGACACTTCTGCGCGAGCTTGAAGAGGCGGACGTGCTCTCTGCATGGCTACCAAGGGAGTGGTTTCCTTGGCAACATCCATCACGTGAAAGCCCGCTGGATAGCCGACTACTCCTCCGACATTTCTACTTGAGCTCCATGGATAGCCGAACTGGGTACTAAGTACCCAAACCCAATCAATTGCAGAAGGAAAAGTGGGGCCGAATGGAAAAAATATCATCGACTTTACGTTTCCTTCACTTAAACCACAGTTTTGCAGATATGTAGCATTTTAGAGATGCATTATTTTTTTGTCTTACTGAAATATTTTTTTTCTTCAAATGTAGCATGTTATGTATGTTTTCTATAAGCACAGCTTTCTGGCAAGCTTTAGTTTGAACGTGTTTTTAAAATCTCCCAAGTTTTATGGAGTATTTTACATATTTTTTCTGCTACCCAGACATAGTTCATATGTTTTTATATTTTTTCAGAAAGTTCATTTTAACCAACCTATTGCAACAACAACAATTACATTTACATATCAAAATGTTACTCTTTTTTTCCCTAGTCGGCTTTGCTAAGACAAAACAGTTGGTACTGTTCTAGTCCATAAGCCCCATTTTGCTATCTGATATCAGATGTGAAAAAATACACAAAATTCAAATATTGCATCAATCAAATGAAAACTCTGCTGATATTTGCTAGATATTTTCCTGATATTTGCTCGAAAAATGATCTTTGCTCTCCTCAGTGAAATAGTGATCTTACAGAAATGTGTACTAGTAAGTCTTTCAGCACCCCTTGGGTGGTTTATATTAGAAAAGCTGTGCATTGCAAGTAAAACAGTGTATTTGAAAACATCTCCATCTCCATTACATTTTCCATATACAAAATTGAATACTTTTATCACATAACTTAGTTTTCGCTTTGGTCAAATGAAAAACAGCTAAAATGACCAGATGACTGGTAGGCAGGAAATCTGCCTAAAAATAAGGTGCAGAATCCAGGGCAATTTTCAAGCCTTGGTCCCACTCTTGCTAAACTACAGAGCAACGTAAAAATTAATCACCCATCATGATGTAAAACAGTTGAAGCCTCTCTGACTAGGGAAATTCTGCTCATCTCAGTGTTCAGCTTAGGATCCCTTACAGTACCACTACAGACAGCATACCAAACTGCACAGTCTCTGTGGGTCTACTGGAGGCACATCAATGTGCAAAAGAGTAAAAAAAAAGTCAAATAATTGTTTTAACTTTTTTTTTTTTTTTTTTTGGGGGGGGGTGGTATTGGGAGGTTGGAAAGGGCAGGAGGAAGGTTATTCCACTGCACTTTGAAGAGAAGCAAAGCAATTGAGCCAGATTTGTGTGCATACCAACAAACGCCGATTTTACCAACTAAGGAATTACCTTTCATGAAATACTGACTTTGCTCTTGAAAGAATATTATTTTCAGAATTTTCTGCTCATCAAAGACCTTGCCAGTAGTCACTGTTGTCTTAACATTATCATTGCCATCTTCATCACATCTTTCCCGTGCACTGATCCGTCATTTTTGAGCAGAACGGAGGAAAGAGCTTTTTTCCCTCACCCAGCTTAGCAGCGTGTTTGTAGCTGCCATCCAGGACTGCAGTGCAGGATGCCTCCCAGAGCCAATGCAATGGCATTAGTACCACATGCATTGCTCTTTCCTTTACACTTCTTAAGAACACTATAGGAGAATTTAAAATCTCACCTTTAACATTAAGGCTTTCATTAGCCTTAAGATCTAACTGTAGAATAAAAGTAGGAAAAACAAACAACGTTCCTATTCCAGAGACCAGAGACTCCGTGAATTAGCATAATGTAAATCAGTATTAAAAAAAAAACCTTTTTTCAAATGGGTTTCTGGCAGCCAAAACTCTGTTTTAAGAAATGGCAAACTATTTTAGCAGCTGGGATTATATCATCTCTCACAGGTGGAAGTTTGGTAGATTATTTGTGATATTAAACACATATAAACTTAGCAGCAATTGTGCAGAAAAAGGGCTTTTTAAAATTATTTGAATGCACATTTCTTTTACCTGCCACCTACCCACATACTTCACTACTCATATGCAGCTTCAGAGACAGCACCTGTAATACAGGCACTTCCTTAAGAATGTGCACGATTTAACACGTGGAGAAATAAAGCCGAATTCTGGATACCTCCAACAAAACCAGCAAAGGTTATCTACAATTTTTACATCTAATGCAGATAAATACCTTCCTGTGAAAAACTACAAGCAGCCTAACATCCTAGGGCCTAAAGGAATGTTCATTGTCATAGAGTATATCTTTAACTGCACACCCACAAAATCGTACATGAAACTCCAGCATTTTTCTCCTGGAGGCAGTACTCAAGTGCTCGTATTACAGGCAAGTTATCAGAAGTATAACATTATTAGTAAGGATAATTGATTCATGTAAATGGGAAGTATGTTTCTGAATTTATAACGTTTTCTGTCTTTTAGTACAAGCTGTCGATAACTGTGCTATCTACTTCAGATAAGGTAATTTAAGGTTACACTCCTCCTAATAATATGGAAACATGAACACCCAAAATCCAACCCCAAACCAACCACCAACAGCAGCAAAAAAAAGAAACAAAACCAAATCTTCTCGAATAAGGGGTAAAAAAAAATACTTTGCTAGGAATAACAGAAGACCTCTCATCCAACTACACTTGATGGTAAACCATTCTAAAAGAGCAAACTATTTCCAGGAAATACAAGCAGAGGCAAGGAGTTGGGCTTTTCAGATGGCCCCGATGATCACCGTTGTCTCAGCGTGTTATGATTTATTGTATAATCATTTAGGACTGGCAGCTCCTGGAAGGTAATAACATTAAGGGGCAGAGGTTAGCTTGTATACCGCTGCCAAACACTTTTTACACCGTTAAAAACTTTTGTTAAAAGTGTAAATCATTTTGAGCTTGTAAATGTCAAAACTTCAGCAGTCCTGTTCTGCAATCCCAGCAGCAGTTGGTAAAATTTTCAGCTGTGTCCCCGAGTGACAAAGCTAACATTATCTAATTCACTGGGCTCTAGAGAAAATATATCAAATGTGAGATGATATGCAACATCTCAGACTGAAGTTCCCAGGGCATTTTAAGAACTCAAGTCTGTACTAGAGGGCTTTCAAGGATCACCAAGCTGCACACAGTCAGAAACACATAGGCAACCCCGAAAACTGGTCATGAATCTCTTGCTGAAGATTAAGGTCATGCTGCTTAAAATTTTAAGAGAACTACGTTAGTGAGCAACTAAAAAGATACAGTCAGCTTTAAAAAATCATAATTATTACTGCAAAATCCGCAACAGTGTGCAGATATGGCTAAGAGCATGGGCACTACCCTATCAGACAAACTGAATTCTAACCTGCAATCGTCATACTGGAAAAGAGTTCTGATCAAAGACACAACTTCTCCTCAATGCATCAAGTCAGCAGGGGAAACACACGATGGCTTAGGTTAGGGGAGACCTTAAAGATCATGTAGCTCCAACCCTCTGCAGAACAAACACCTTGCTACAGCTAAGGCAAGATAAGGGGATGATGTTTTTTTGTATATACTAGCTAGATAAAACTGACCAGTTGTCTCCACAACTGAAAATAGCCTTCTGCATCACAATTTAAATATGGCTTCTCAACTGTTCCCATGACATAAAACACATGCTCAAAAATCTTCTTTCTGTTGATTTAGTTCTGATCTCACCAAAATGTTGTGACTAATGTGCAAACCAAGCAAAAACTTTCTCCTTGGACTAGTTCTGAAAAGATCAGAAGCAGCGTTCCAGCCATAGCACAAAACCCATGAAAATAGATGAGTAGCCCACATGTGTTCAAAGGCAACTGTCTGATAATTAATGCAGTTAATGATAACCAGCAAAGAGATTCAGACATCTTAAACATTCAGAAGCAAAGCTGAAGAGTTAAAGTCTTACTGTGATATTCGTAAATGTAAAAGTCACAACATAAACGAACTTAATATCATTAGCTTTGCTAAAGAGTTCTAAACTTCTTCCCCACCACATCAACCACAAGGAAAATACATTCTAGATGTTTTCTGATTACCTAGGAGCAACACAGTTAACCGAGTTTAGACACTGCTGCACAAAACAGTCAAGCCTTTGATTATCCAATTATGGTTTCAAGTGGTGATGGCATTTTTGAAGTGTAACAGTTTTATAACTGCTGTAATGATCCCATCTCTTATAGGAACATCTTCTGTCTCATAACACACTTGATACATTGCTCCGACAGCTTCAGTTGGCATCGCTTGGAAATACCTCTTCAACAACAGCCAGTGGGCTGTGAAATGTACCTAAGTGAAAGAAGTCAAAAATGTACTGCTTGAGCAAATATGTTAATAACAAAAGTGAAGCTAAGTCACTGGGCTTAATTAATTTTAGAAAGGGAATGTTATTTGGGGCTAGGGGGGAAAAAAAGAGAGAGAGACATTTGCAACATACAACAACACACAGCACAGCAGCTCCTTTGCCTTGAGCAAAGGACTGTTTGGAAAGAGGTCCTAATAGCAGATTGCAGTTTGGGCATTAAGACTGTGTTGCCTATTGAAACACAGTCCCTGAAAATAGAAATAGATCCTAGGACTTGTCTTGTTCAGGTATACATCATCGTTATGTTGTATTGGTATAATCCATTGCATTTCATTATATTTTTTGTCTCCACTGCTCCAGCCATCAATTTCATCCAGTGCTTCCTGCACTACCTTCAGGATGCAAAGCTTTCTCTCCCACACCATACTGTGAACCACAAAGTTGCAGAGATTCTTACGTCCAGACACAAGTAGTTCCTGCAAATACAGTCTTCTATTCACGTGTAATTTTATACTGCAAACCAGAAAACACACACATTTACTTCAAATTCCTTAAGTCCTAGATCATCTCTAACAATGGCTTACACAAATGTTACTTCTTTAAAGCTATTCAAGAAGCAAAACTGAAACGAGTTCAAGCACTGGAAACTCTTTCATTATATTTTTTTTCCAGTGTTGAAAAAGAATTTAAATCCAAGTATTTGATGCCATATTAAAGAAAAAAATCAAAAAGATCACTGGATTCGTATCTTTTCATGCTTTTGCTAGAGGTCAATTCCACCTCAGCAAATATATATTCTGTATTCACAGAAAGTTTAAACTGCTGTAAACAATGGTACTTATATATTTTATTTATATATATATATATTTTCCACACCACAGCGTGCATCTACATGTGTGTTATCTAAAACATACTTCATATATGCTAGGAGTTGATTATTTTGACGGTACATGCAGTGAGTTAGTGTTTGGGAATATGAAAAGTAGTGATTAAAAGCCAAGGAAGTGAACTTCTTGAACAGCAAACGGGACATCTGTTCCTTTCCTTCCCAGACTGCTATTTTTTTTTTTTTTTCATCAATTTGTAGCTTCAATCCACAGTGTTCCAGTTTTTCTTCCCTGTAACCATTTCAGCTTGGCTACTTCCTGCCTTCTTGTCTCAGACCACATTTTCATTCTGCTTAAATAACACTCCGGCATCGCCTTCTCATCCATAAGCATGCCACTTTTTTCCTTTATTTTTTAGGAAAAGACACTGTTCTTCATGTTTGGTGCTTCCCAGATCAGGGTGACCAGCTTGCCAGCCAGACCCAAGATGATCTGGAAAACCCCTCACTTTCCTTTGATACAAACCTTTTAGTTTAATACCACCGATATTCCGTACGTTGTTGAAGAGCAGTTTGCTTAAATCTACAGCACACATGAGGACATCAAGTAAGAGATGGAAGGGTAACTAAGCCTTGAGTCATCTGCAATATTACACTCCCCTGTGCACTGGCACCGACCAGCTGGTTGGAGGGAACATTCTGCTTCACAGTATGTTGGTGCCACATGAGAGCCCCAGTGTCTTCATTTCCCTCACAAGCTCTTTCTTCCAGCAGAAGTTATTCAGTCTGCTTTACAGTTCAAAGCTCAGCACCCCAGCAGTTAAGAAGTTTGATTTGGACTTCTCAATAATAATCACAAAAGAATGCGACAGAAGGTGCTGTAAAAATAAATAAATAATCTGGGACCTTTTGGAATCAAAATTCGTCATTATGGCACGTATGCATAAAGATTAAGGGTACAAATGTAGCAAAGAAGCAATAAGCATGAATACTTCAAGCTCAAACTGGCCCCGATTTGCTGCCAGCAAGGCTGGATAGCAGGAAATTGCAGATATCAAACAGGAAGGATCAATCAATTAAGTTGTTTATAAAATCTCAGTATTGTCACAAAACTACTGAGGACTCTTCGCTAAAAAACTGTACGTGCCTCTAATGCTGAAATAAGTTAACAACAGCATAGAACTATCCAATACAAGAAGAAAAGCTTGCAATTACAGCTAACGAAACTTTTTTTGCTGTTATTTAATCAATGTCTCACACTGTTATAAAGCAATGCCTAAATCAGACAAGTTTTAGTAAGGACCTAAAAGTTAATTTAATGGCAGTGTTTTAGGACAGCTCTCATTATTAAACGATGAAATGGAACTCAAGATTCTCTACCTAGATCATAAATCAAGAAAACCAATTAAAAAGATGTGTACTGAATGTCTGATCTAATTCAAATTTTGGTGAGCTTAAAATACTATACTCTCTGTTAATTGAATAGATGCTGCATGGTTAAGAGGGTTTGTTATGAGCCGCAGATCAATACCTTTATTTTAGCTCTCTTTACAGACATTCCTAATGCAGCTATCACTTTGAGATCTGACAATAAGTATTTTGTTATGCGGGCAGAAGGAAAAATCCATTCCAGTTGTCCATTTCCCCAATTAGAGTTATTTCTCTTTTGAGCGCTGATCGGTTGTGAGCATTCACAAAGAGTGAAAGCAAGCCTCTGGCTCCTAACTACGTGTTGGCACAAGGCATTAAGCCCAAACCTAGGGATTTAAGTCCTGCCCTGGGTTGCATTTTAATAGTTCAGACTCCATGAGGAAGCGTAGTATCTTCAGCCATGGGATTTCAAAGCCTGCTGCTTCTACAGGAAAAGCAGCACCTCCTGACAAGTTTTCTCCTGCAATATTTTATTCTGTTGGAATGGGTTAGTCTAATGATACTGTATGAAAATTACCTTTCTCGGGCTTCTTCATGCTGCGTTAGCTGTCAGTTTTCTTCCTTCCTATTTATAAATAATGCTTCCTATTTAACCTAAACAGCAACTCGTACTCCTCTTCAACTTCACAAGCTGTCAATTGCAAATACTAATATAAAGCCCAATCTCTTAAGAGCTTTAAAATAAGCACAAGAGAAGAGATAGCTGCAAATTAGCCATAATGCACCTAAACAGCTCTGCAAAACACTCCAGTGAAAATTAACACTTCCGTTGCTAAAAGCTTGCTAAAAAACCTCGACATTTGTTCCCTTTCTGCAGGTACTGCCTCATCAAGGACCCCTGACTTCAGTCATCCCATTAATAAAGCCTGACGACAAGAGTAATAGGTATTGTGCATTAACTCTCTTGCAGAGACAGCTGTCAGCCCATTATGACAGCAACTGCTCCAAGAGCACTGCTCAGTGCATGCGGGAGTTCGGTGTGTATCCAATTCCTGCAGGAGATTGCCAGCAGCCCTGGTTGGTTTTTTTTTATATCTCTTTGTAATCTCTCTGAATGCAGTCCACACCAGAAGCACAGCTCTGAACACAGCTCTCGTGTCACCTAACTCCGTGCCTCAGAGTGCAAAGTGCTGCCTTTCATTGTTCCCCGGGAGGATGCTGATGTACATGCACACCATCAGCACAGCAACACACCTGCCTCAGCTGTACTAGTAGCAATGCCCCTAATGCCTAGACCAACTGTTCCAAACGCCAAAAAAATCGGATTCAGGTGGATCAAAAGCATCTGCAAATAGAATCACGGAATCCTTAGAGTTGGGAAGGACCTTTAAAGGTCACCTGGTCCAACTCCCCTGCAATGACACCACAGCTCTATCAGGAGCTCAGAGCCCGATCCAGTCTGTCCTTAGGGTGTCTCCAGGGATGGGGCATCCACCGCTCTCCAGGCAACCTGTTCCAGTGCCTTGCCACACTCCCTGTAAAAGACTTCTTCCTTATATCCAACCAAAATCCACCCTCTTTGAGTCTGAAATCATTTCCCCTTATCTTATCATCACAGACCCTGCTAGGCAGATCTTCCAGAAAAAAAGGAGAAAAGAAGAAAAGTAAGAAACAAGCAAAACGTTTACATTTGCCAGTTTCACACTTCTTGTCTGGAAAACTATTTTCACTTTGAAAATTCTAAATTAAAGTTTATTAAATTTCTGAAGATTGAGCGAATCAAAAGAAACCTCGCAATTCCCAATGTTTTTTGGAGATGAGATAGAAGACAAACTACTGAGTGCTAACGAATGTAAGTATTTGTGGGGCTTTTTTTTTCCCCTGGTTCAGTAATAAATTTGAAAAAATAGCTCAAATTGCAGTTTGATTTTTGATCACAGGCTCTGAAAGCATAATTCAGATAGTAAGCTGAGAATAGAACTTAGACACCAGTAGTAGATATGGCTTTGTCAGTTAAGATTAAGCGCAAAATGATGAAAATCTGAAAACAATTACAGGAACAGGTTGAGTATTTATTTCCTTTCTCCACCCCACTTGCTATATTTGCCATTAGAAGAGATTGTTTTCACTCCCCGTTTCAGGTTTTGCTGTAGAGGAAAGCATCAGAATGTTAATAACTGCTCAATGCTCCAAGTCTATACAGGGCTGTACACAATTGCTTTGACCTTTTCAGTATTCTACATTTTGAAGGACTCACCCTTTCAGGAATGCTCCAGCTTCTCTATTTACAATCTCACTCAGCTGTGGAGGAAGAGAGGTAACGTCCAGTTACAACTGGAAGTGCTGAGGGACATTGTAAAAATACACTCCGAGACAATCTACCAAAGATGAAATATTCAATCCATTCCTGTGACGAAGATGGAAAAAGGAATGGAAAATATCATAAAACAAATGCACTCCCTTGACAAAGTCAATAAGGGAAAAACACGTCTTGTTAGATCCCTCCACTTGTAATTTCTGAGACCTGGTTTGTGTGCCGCAATAAAACCACCAGAATTCACAGCCTTTTGAAAAATCTTCTCGTAAATCAGCCCAGACTTATAACAGCTTTCAAGAAAGTTAAGTTACTGCTCACCAAAAAAGCTAAGTAGGACAAAGGATCCTCAGAGTCTTCATCTGCACTGTTCTTAGCGAAGCGAAGTTAAGGCGGAGGCGTAGCTGTGCCCAAGCAATGCCCTGTGCTCACTGTGCATCCCCATGTGTGCAGCCATAAGGGTACCTTGCCCACTGGGACCTGGGAAGAGCATCACAGCAACACTGCCATCCAGGTGCCATTACAGAAGTCAATGTGCACTTCACTATTTTGCATGCTCTTCAGTGCTTGATAGTTAAGTATCTTTCCTCCAAGTTATAATTTCTATACAGCTACCGAGCAGCTGTAAAGGTTTTTTGAGATCCCAGTCTGAGATCTTTACAGAGCATGCAAGCTAAACAAATGTAGCTGGTTATTACTGCATTAGAGCAACATGAGCAAGAGCTGTCACAGACTGAGGGTGCTCCTCTCACAGCTGACACAACTTCCAGAGCAGATCTGCAGGTCAGCATGTGGCAGTGCGCAGGGCAGCAAAAACTCCTGTGTGTGTGTGGGAGGACAGGGGAGGTCTGCATTACTGGGGCTGAACAAGCCATCCACATTTGAGCACTGAGCACATGTGAGCACTGAGCATTTGAGCACACTGACACATTTGAGTGTCAGGCAGACACACAACATCTTTTGCACGTTGTGTTAATAGCACTGAGGTTTAAACAACTTGTCCATTGCCACCTCTGATAACCCCTATGTCACTGTTTCCTCTTCCTCATAACCTTTTGAGAAAAGGCAATGAGCACTCCCTTGTCCACCAGCCTCTACAAAAAGCATGCACGCTCACTGCCCACACCCCATGCTTCATGGTTAGGGAACGGAGCTAAATCAAGGCTCTACTGGTTTCTATCATGGAGTTGTTTGTATCTCTAGGCCTGAGATGGGGCATTTAGGGATTGGGATCATTACTCATACACCTTCTGGGCACTCCCTTGTCTCTGCTGCTGCTGCCCTGGTACTAGTCAAAGTTGGAATGTCAGCAGAACTGTTCAGCTCGTCCTGATGAATCACATCCCCAGAACGCTCTTAACATTCTGAAAAGAGCTGTATTTCATTATACATCTAGTATTCTTAATACTTAAACTGCAGGCTTCAGTGTAAAGCTGAGTGCTGTGCCTAAGAGCATTTTTGTCACCAACTGACAAACTGTCCAAAAAGTTCACTCCCTTCTACGTGAGATCTCCTGCTCTCCCATGTTAAATTGCCCATTTCTAAAGTCACTTTTTGAAAATACTGCCATTCTCAACAACCGCTTCACAGTCTGTTACAGGAATTGTTTTGCTTTCGGTTAACATTGATCACGACTATTTACATCTCAACTGCAGTCAATTTTCTGTTACAAGAGGTTTCACTAACCTCCCCTGCACTCCTATTTTTTGCTACCCTTCCTGTAGTCCAATGCAACTGTTCATTTGTTTTCATCTGTTATTACACCCTCCTTTAAACTTTTACCCTCCGTAGTCTGACAAACAAGACTGTAACCACATTTTCAGAAATCACAAACACTTTGGTTCCCTCCTACCTTGCGACAGCAAGAGCTGTACATCTTAATGAAAGCTACAAACTACAGCAATTCAGAAAGAAAAGCTAAAACAAAATTCAGCCCGCACCCACAGGGTCATCTACTTCTCACCCCTCTTTCTGCTTTCTGAGAGAATTTCAGCTGCTGTCCTCTCCCTTCCCATACCATTGCTCATCTCGCTGTAGTCCTTTCCTTTCAAAATGCCCAGCTGAGCCCCAGCTAATGCATTAGGTTCTATTCAGCTGGGCCTGTGACTTCTTCCTGCTGAGGCAGTCATTTAATTATCTGCTTTTTCTCACTTACTTGCACGGTCTGTGACCATTGCAAAGTCATTAATGCACATGAGCACAGGTAAGTGTCCAAAAATATACTTTTTCACAGCATACATTTTATTTCTGAAAGCGTATCTAGCTCTATTATCAACACACTGCCCGTATTATGGTGATGCAACTCAGATCGTTCAGCTTTTCAGTCAGTCAATACTAAAATCAATACAGATGTGACACTATGGCAGAAGGAGCCAAATGTTATATGAAAATGGACTGAATGTCAGATTTGTTTTGTTCCTGAGGTCAGCGATTTATACAATCTGTAATGAATGCAACATCAAGATATGAAAGGGAGATATTTTGATATCTCTTAACGTTTCCTGCTACACTTTGTGGCTCTAGCTCATTAAATACAAGAAAGCCACTTTAAAAAAAATGACTATTAACACAGAACTAACCTGATTCATGCTTTGCATGTGCCAAAATCCATGAAATGAAAACGAAGCCCCCTTCCAGGCTCAGGTGAGAGAGGTGTGACAAGGCACAGACACGAGGTGATGATGCCCACATGCCTCCCCTTGGTTATGCAGTTGCTCCTGCATGCAGACATCTGCCTGCTTCACCGTGGAAAGGAAGGGGGTCCCTACTGGGGAAAATGGAGCAGGGAAGAGCAGATTGCAAAATAAATCTTGTCCTGTGTTGAGCATAGAAGGCCAGGTCTGGGGAGCAGGGCTGGAGTGAGTGAAGCTGGCCACAGCACTACTGCTGAGGTAGATAAGGTGGTGGGAGCTACAGGAGACAGAGGAAGTCAATGGAAGGGGATGCTGCTAGCATCTCTGAGAGCATTGCAGCCATCCCATGCTGCGGCATGGACAGTCTAAAGGGGATGAATAAGGCTATACAAATTGGCAAATAACTTAATTAGCTGCAATTCCCTGCTCTGAGACTTTTCATCTGCAAGGAACCTCCAGATGAAAAGATCTGGGAAGGACCTCTTAGGGATCGACCTGTGGGGTGGAGAAGGAACAGCTCAAATCAAGGTGATGAAACAAATATTTGGAGAATTTCTCCTGGAATCCTGACTCCCACTTTCTCAATAAACACAACCAAAATGTTTGCAATACATTACCACCTGTTCTAAAACATTCCCTCAGCTTTCACTTACAATCAAAATTTCAGCTGCTATTGATTCTCTTCATTTCTTCATACCTTTGGGAAACCAAGTCCCGCGGCAGAAGTAGTAATCCTGACTGAAGAAGAGATCTAGTTAGTGTAAACATGGAATTTTCAAAGGGGATTGATTTAAAAAGAAGAAAAAAAAAAAAAAAAAAAAGGCTGTCTAAATAACTTTTTTTCCCCCTCACATTCAAATCAATTTATTAATGCAACTAGTCTTGCTGTGCGTTCATCTTTTTCTTGTTGGAAAAAACAAACAAACAAAAAACTCACTACAAAAAATGACTAACAGAGATCACTGCAGCCTCACGCAGTTCACTTCTGTATGCAGATAGAAAAATCAGAAGACTTGATGCTTTACAGGTAGTGTTTGTCGTGTTTACCCTCTGTCCCAATGGACAAAAAGCAGCAAATTCCAATGATGGCCTGGTGATTTCAACGTTTCAAGAAGCCAGATTCAGAATGGTTTTTACACCTTAGTATACACAGCTTTTGTTGTTGTCACCCTACTTACAAGCATAACTGACTTTTCCAGATCTCTCTATTCTTTTCTATAAATTTTATACCCTGCCAGGTATGACAGTTTGTTCAAAAAGACAAGTTGAGATGTCAATGTGTTTTCCAGTTTTGAGAGTGTAAACTGTAAATAATTAAAGAGCAGACTGAGAAACCTGAATTCTACATCTGCTTGATTTATTTGCTAATGTTGTCAGTACATTTTCCTTATACTTTATATTAACATATTGAGCACTATCTCTACCTCCCAAATTACCTCAATATGACAGTGCTGGGATCAAGACATTTCATCTGCAAAGTCTCAGGTAAGTGTCAAGGAAACGATTATCTCTTTCTTCCCAAGTGTCATCATCTCATTTTCATTTATTTCAAGATAAGTTGAACATACCTGAATCTTGGAATCAACTCTCCCTTAAATCCTTCTTTTTTTAGGGTTGTGTAGAGGTGGTTTTCACTTGGTAAACTGATTTGGACATTGCTTTACAGTGTAGTATACTAAATGAACGCTCTTTTTGACATGTAATTAAAAAAAAAAAAAAGCAAAAAACAACAACAACAAAAAAACACTCCTGAAACTATGAACCTAACAGTGACTACATTTCAAACATGAAATGTAGGGCCAACACAGCAAAATGACTATACTGTGGTTCATCAGTCCGTGACGTTATGACACGGTAGTGCAATTTTGCCTGATGATATCGTGGAAGCTGTAGACTGTCACCTGATTCGGTGACTGCTTTGTGTGGCTGGCCAATGGCCAAAACATGATGCCACTCAAGGGTTCATTTTAATCATTGCAGGCTAAGTTACCACTTGGGATGAGTTGAAGTACCACAACAACAATGTGCACAGCTGTAATAAACAAATTACCAAATTCTATTTTGTATTCAGAAATAGCACATGTAAATCACACCTTTCTCAAATTACCAGCTCAACATCAAATCTTCCAAGCTTACCTTACATCAAGAAGCTTCATGTATAATAAAATTGGTATCTTAAGAATTCAGAGGTTATGCATATTTTTAACAGTTGGAAGTAGTGGAAATAGGATGTCTGTTTGATATTCTAATTGGAAGCTAGTTGTTCAAAACGTATTTGCTTAACTACACAAAATATTAAAACAAACTACTTAGTTGCTTGCAACACCTGCTGAAGAAATGACACAATATCTTTTTGAACTCTAAAACACAAAAAGAAAGCTACAGAAGCAAGCTTACCATCAATTACTGGCTCAAGGTAACTTCAGAGAGAATTTCTTCTAATCTCCAGCAATATCTCTTACATCATCTTTGTAAAACTTTCAACATTTTAAAATAGCATATCAGCAACTCCTACTTCCAAGAATTCAACTCACATGATAGACAAACACTTTTAGTGGCTTACTGAAGGCTGAAAAATTAAAGCATCTTGCTAATATGGATGTGCGTACCTACGAAGAGCACTTCTACAGGTTATGTATTCTCTTAGTAAATGAAAGGACATACCAGTGCAGATTCTAGAGTACAAAGCAAGACAGTGCAGTGAAAAATACCACTGGTACCAAGCACATTGTTTGCCCAAGCTATCAGTGCTGAGGAAAGATTTTAGGCAAATAAGACTTCAATAGAAATAATCCTATAAGTCATTATCCAAGCATTAATATCTGTATTTCATCTGAATTCTTTGAGCGAAATCCTAATGATGAAAGGTCAAAGGGGCGACTTCCCTTGTCTTCACAAGTGCCCAAACTTCCCCCAGCATCATTAATCTGGAATGTCATTCACTGTCATTATAATTCAGAATAACCTGGAAGGAAATGGGAACAAATCCCGTGAACAGATTTCATAAACTATGACTTACTTTCACCATGTTCAATGCAGTAGCATTAATATTCTGAGAGGACACCACAAATAAACTGGATGAGGTATAAGAGAGAAAAGGACAAGTGAGAAGCTTCACAGTTAATATTTTTCACTACTGTGCAAGTGTTGAGACAGTAAATTGTTACAAATATTCTGCAGGCAGCTATCCGTGAAGTTTATTTAATTGCATGCATACAAGAAATGCCAAAAAAAAAAGGTTCTTTCTAATGATGACTTTTTTTTCTTATGTGAATAGTGAGGAAAATAGATAGAAAATATTCTGAAATATTTAGACAGAATTTTAAAGATTTCTAGTGTGATACAGAGCAGAGCTCCACCCCAAATGGGCAGTGACAAGCACTGAGAGTGACTAGACTCATTAGAACATAAGTTGTCATCACCCACACCACATGGATGTTTCCAGCCACCACTGGGATATTATCATCGACAGAAATCACCATGAGTCTTCACACAGCCTGGCTGTTGACTCTATGATATTACTGGTGACCCGGGGAGTGAAAAATAAAATAATTTATCGACAAAGTTTGAGCTTGGTACAAGCACTAGCGGAACAGCAAGTATCATCAGTGAATGAACCACTGGGTGGAGCTGTCCTGGATGGTCTGGTAAGCTGGGGAGATGAAAGAAAAAGGATGCCTGGCTTCCAAAATGGAAGATTCCATCTGAAGAAGCAATACCTTCAAAAACAGTTTGGGAAAAATGTTGAAAGAAAACAGAATTTCTATATTTGTATTTTGATGATTGCCAATCCAAAATCGGAAATTAAATCTGCTCAGATGCATTTACAATATTAGCTTAAAACCAAATATTTTGCCTTTACATTCCTCATTTTTTCGTGTTTATCCTTGTAAAGTCAGTCTCAAAATACAGAATACAATCCTCATCCACCTGCCTCATCCTATCGCTTCCTTTTCATCTAAACTATTCACTACATTTATCCTAGATTTGCAAATAGTTTTAGTACTATAAACTTTCTCGTTTCAATTAATAAACTCTTCAGATGGAGCACACTGCTGTGTACTATTCACTCATTTATTTTATTGAAGGGAGTGTAAGCATACGGGGACCAAAATACGGGTGTGAGATGGGAGAAGAGCTTTGAGAATGGGCTCTTGATTCTAGAGAAGCAGCTGATGTTCTCTCATAAAAATGTCAGGAAAGAGCAGACAACAACATTAATGTAATAGAATTGCTGGAAATGGCTTTCTTTCCTCCACAGCACACATCTGTTTAAGAACACACAGCAATCACTTCACTTATATTTGAATTCACCGAGAGAAAATCTGCGGGTGACTTGAGATTCCTCTCTGCTTGTTCCACTCTTTGCTTCATTCTTCTATTTTATTTTTATTTTCTAAATGTGTGTGTGTGTTCCTTGTTTCTTGTACAAACAGAAGAATTCTTCTCATTCCCTGTTGCTACCATACTGTACTGATTGTATTATTTGGTCATTACACTTTTTTCCCCTTGTATTCCTAGCATTGGGTTCTTTCCTTAGGATCCTCAATGCTGCTCCTTCTTTCTTGCTAAGTTATCTCCTCCCCTCTCCAATCCTGAAACCTCTTCATTCAACATTTGATCTTTCCTGTTCACCCTGTTCCTTTTAAGGGCTTCAGCTCTTCGTAGGAAGGATTGAACCAAGCACCCAGGCCCAACAAGGTTCTTTCTACGCGCCCGTTCTTCTGGCTTGCCTCCCTTTGGTTGCTTCCAGCAGTACTCCATCATCACCTTTCCCACATGCTCCCCAAGAGTGAAAGAGCAAATCTTCGAAGACACTCTTTGAATTTTGAATGCCCCTGTATTCAGGCAGCAGTTCTGAAATACTCAACATTTGTTTCAGAGATGCTGAGAGCCCTTTAGTTTCTCTAAGTAAAGAAGCAGTCAATTTCTTGCTCATGGAATGGAATGAACGTAATGGGAAGAAAATTCTATTTTTATGAGTGAAGCAGAATTTCTAGCATATGAATTACAGCCGCAGTAGTATGTCTTTTTTTTTCTCCTCATACTTGTATGAAGTGACATTTGTTCCTGGCTAGAGAAATACATTATCTAGACAAAAAGATGAGGCACTCTCAGCATCAGTCTGAACGTCCTTCTTACAGGTTGTCAGGAAAACAGGAGTGAAGGACACAGTCCTCATGCAGACAAGGAGGTCAATTCTTTCTTCAATGCCATTTCACCTCAGTCAGCAGACAAAATATGTTCTCACCACAGCCTCCTTCAGTACTTTTCATAACTTCCCTTGAGTACGACTGCCAGTAGGACAGATGCTGCCAAGGACATAACAGAAGCAAGGTGATGTTCTGAACAGCAAAGCTGTCATGGAGGATTCAATACACAAGATGCCAGTCAGACTGAGGGAAGTCATATTACAACCCAAAACAATTTGAGGAAGCCCTATTCCAGCCACTACTGTGGTAGTAACATAGAGATGGCTTTGACAGAATGCAATTACAGCGCAATGGGAAAAAAAGAAACTGAGTTCTGAAATCTAGAACAGACAAAGCAACTCAGAAGAAGCAAGTGGGATAGGAAAACCCTTCCTACCTCCTCTCCATTCCAGCTCTCATGCAGAAAAAAATTCGGAGGTATTCTCTTGTCGCTCCTATGGCAAACAAAACACTGCTGCCACAAACCACATGCATCACTTTCCATATCGAAATAAAAAGATTTTAAAATAGTTCCTGTGTGGTGATTTTTGCCTGCTGTGTTTTAGTATCCAGAAGATCTCTCTGAGATGGCATCCAGCTGTATTAGACACGTACAAATGGATGGTTTCTAATCCATAGCACTTAGAAGGCTGAAACAATCACAAAGACAACGTGATCTACGTGGTGGTTTTGTTGTTCTCGGAGTAGAAACCACAGGACAAACAAAACCCATTAATTATGACTCTACGTTTCCCAACAGTACATTTGCATGAAGTTGAAAAAAACTGAATCTGTTCTGTGCAATGGTGGTAGAGCCATGCAAGTAAGACTTTAAAGCTCTCAGCTCACAAGGGTTCTTTACTCAACCCTGTATTTGGAGATGAAGCCCCCAAGCTCAGCTGTAGTGTTAACCCCCCTCTTACACAGAGACACGCAAACAAATAAACCCTAGCTTAAAAGCAGTAAACCTCCCAGAAAATACACCAAACCATTAAACTGGAAAAATCAACTAAGAATCACCTGAACTTCCCACGGGAAATGGCCATTCAGCTTAATAGGCTTCATTAATGATTTCTGTAGGAATTCAGAAATATGCTTTCAATTTTTAATTAGAAGAAATACAGAGATGTCAGATCTGCAGGTAATAGGAATTCACTATTAACTAGAAAATATCAATTTTTCAATTCATTTAGAAGTTTGTCCCAAAATCTCTTCAAGCTATATATGACCTTCCCACTGCTGACATACAGCTCCAGGACAGCAATATGCTACTGTCATTTTAAAATTCTGCTGATAACATAAGATGTCCAATGAAAGACAGTCAATAGAAAATCTGCAAGGAAAGTTTTTGAGCTTTTTCTGCACATCATAAATAGGTTTGAAATGTTTCCCTCAACGTACATCTTATTGATCATTTCACTAGAAGTGCTCTGATCTGAAACATTGTATGACAGCAAATTAGGTACATTAGCTATTAAAAAGAGCTATCAAAAACTCTTTAGTGATGGAGAATCTATGGCACTGTAGAGTTTTAGGATTTGGACTGCTGTTGGCACATCATCCGATTCTTTTCCTGCTCAGAATCAGCTATCCTGCATCATTTTCCTGTCCAATGTTCTGAAAGGTCAGTAGCATCCTCACACCATCTACCTCTAGATAAATCACTGCAATATTTAATTTTCCTCACCACTGAAATACTGCACTTGTTTCAAGACTTCAATTTCTAGACAGAAAGACGTGCTGTTGTGGTATCTTTTTCAGCTGAATTATAGGATCAGCTACCATTAAGCTTTCCAGCATTTTCAATTACTTAACACAGCCTCTGACTTGCCGTTTTCAGATTTACAAAGGAAGTCCCTCCACTTTTACTGTATGGCACAGGTCAGTCTTGCAGTTTCTCTTCTGTTTTGCCAGAACCCTTATGTAAAAGAACTGAATCCCCAAAATAATCTAACTTCAGGTACACAGATGTACTATCACCTAGATGTAACTACATGAACCAGAACTGGCTGCACAGAATTATCTGGAAGTCCACCAGTGTCGGTCATCTGCACATTTATCAGCAACACCTTCATTCTTTATTCACAAAACATGAATACAAATAGTATGCAGCATTAAGAACAAATCTCTTAATGGGATGTCATGCATCATTCAGCCGTATGCTTCAAACAGCCTAAATTTGTTGTGTCAGCGCAATTACTTTTATCATCTAAACTTGTAATCGCATGAAAAATTATGCCAAGCTTGCGAGACAGTGTTTGTTTTTTTTTCCACAGAACTTTTGACTGGCATTAATTATGCTCTCCTGCTGTTTGAAAGGAGAATTTCAATATTAAAATGTTGGTACTTTCTATTTTGGATGAATGTTTCAGCCAGCGTCGCAGCAGTGATCTGAAGCCCTACTATGCCAACAAAGCCCTGGAAGCAAAAGAACGTTCATTGTGTATAAATGGCAATATCCACTGAGATATAACAGTAGGGACCGAGTGATTATAATGACACATTATCTACACACGTTCTGTAGACTCACTCCTGCAGGTTTCCCTAACCAACGCACAAAAATCTCTTAAAATATACCCATCTAACAAAAGATGCTGCTAAATTTCCTGCCTGAGAACTCTTCTGCAGGCAAAACACAAGGCTTTTGCCGTTATTGTTACTCAAAGAAGCGAGCTGCAATGAGGTCTGTGACATACATTGCTGAGGTAACATCACTACAGCTCAGCATTTCCCCATTAACTATCACAAGCCCATTCACTTTACAATACAGCTGCTGCAGACACTTGGAAATGCAGCAAGGAAACCATTTGGCTTTCATCTGACATTGGCCTGGGGCAGGGATCTGATATCTCTTCCCCTAAAAGAAACCATCAAACAACTGGGAAATACTTACCAAATTACCTTAACTACTACAGGCAATCAGAAGAAGCTTTTAAGAATGGTTCCAGTTCTCAAAATAAACTCATATAATGTATTATTTTAACTAGAACACCTGACAATCAACAATTTGAAAGTTCTCTTCCTTGAAGCAAGCCCAAGGCAGTGGAGGGAGGGTGAAGGAACAGTGGAGAAAGAACAAGGTCTTGGAATTGATATAAATAAACCCTTATAAATTAAAAAAGAAAGTGGTAAAAAGTAAGCATTCTATTTGAATGCATGTTTAATCCAATGTGGCATCTACTAAAACAAGACAGGTACGAGACGAAAAACACAAATTTTGGACTAGTGCACAGAATACTGCATATAGACTTACATTCCTAGAAAGAAAACATCTTTGAAGGGGAAGAAAGTGCACCTTTCTAAAGGAAGATATTTATGTTTTATTTCTGATAATGTTGTCTACCAACCTTCTGAAAACTTCTCATCTCCCACCCATGGTTTCTTAAAGCCAGATCCTTTAAAGTTGCATTCATCCAGCAGCCTCTTCCACCAGACATATTCCTTTCTGCTCACATTCCTGCTATTCTTTCCACTGTCATCACTATTTTCTCCCAGACGTCAGCAAAAAACAATCACAACATACTATCCCTTCTCTTCCTACACACGAAATCCGTTTTTTGGTACCACTGCCAAAAGACAGTGGTTGGTGGCTACTTGATTTTAGTTCATCTCATCAACTAATAAGGCTGAGCTGTAATACAGCAGCAGAGTTTATTAATTAATCTCACTATTACTTGGTGAAGTAGTTAAAAAAAAAATTGGAAAGGATATTAAGAGTGAAAAAGGTTTGTGTGGAATACTAAAAATAGTGCATACGAGTATTTTTCAGCCTATCCATACAAATCAGAGAGAAAAAAGTGGCCTGACCCAATATTGTGGCCTGGCAGTTCATGGTTGGGTAAGAGATTTCACTCTCCTAAGGCTTAAGTTAACACATACTAAAATGCAGATGTTAAACACTTCTCCGTAGTAGAGACTAGAATGTTTATTAGAGCCTTTGTTTTAGTCTGTTTCCCATATATATAATGTTATACACAAATGGCTGAGTATATCCAAGTCATTTAAAATAACTTTTCTACAGCGCTTGGGACGCATTAGATTCAGAAGACCAAAATTAATAAAAATATGCATAATACAATTCTTCCAAACAATTCTGAGACACATTGGCTCGATGATTCAATTGCAGGGCAACACTAGCAGAGCAGCCATACTTACAGTCAGTTAGCAGTGATTCGCGTCATAATGAAAACTGTATCAGCACAGCTTTAATAACCAGAAAGACCATCAGATTTAAAGGAATGGGATTAGGATCCGAAGTCTTGAGGAGCACTCTGAAAGGTAGATTGAAAAGGAACTGAGGAATACTATACCTGAGAAAGACCAATCATCTGATAAAACAGGCACCAAGGAGCAGCTGGCAAAGAAATGGATTTCAGAAATGAACCTGTCACTAGCCTTAATGAAGTGAAAAGGACTCAAAAGCTTCACTCCTTTGCCAAAAGGGTAAGTATATTCAAATGAATGCAACTTAAGCAACATGTTAGCAAATATTTCCACTGTATTTAGGAGTGAGGAATCTTCAGCAAGCATGCTGCATACGGCTTTACATCCTGCACCTCCAAAAACGTGAAGCAATCGAGCAGAGTCAAAATAAGCCAAAGAGAAAGGCCAAAAATCTAGACATCAGGACTTCTGTGGAAGGTTTGAAAGGAATGGCGTTGCTTATAGTACAGGAGAAAAAGTACATTCAAGACTGCTAGCTGCGTACATATCAAGATGAAAAGAGGAGACAGCAAAAATGGATAACCTCTTTTCCACAACCAGAAGCACGGGACAAGAACTGGCTAACATCAAAGAGAGGAAGAAAATCTCTTGTTAGATAACGGAGTAGTATGTTTAACTGCATTGACAGCAAAACATCAGACTAGTAATGGTGGGGAGACTGGAATTGATACCATTCTGTGGTGAGTCAGGAGGTCTTAAATGGAGGTGACTTAAAAAAAAAAACAAAAAAAAAACAACAAACACCTCATTTTGAAAGTGCTGTTCTATGACTGCATGAACTTGTACATCAAAAGCAGTTTAAAGGAGAGGTGTTCACAGGACAATAAATCAGTCAAATATCTGTGCTTCTACAGCAATGCAAGAGCGCTTCATTTTCACAGTTTCCTCTTAATATTTTCTGCCTTCACAGAGCAACTTTCCAATGCTCAGTCTATAAATTACACAAGACCAAAAGCACTTTGCATTAGTGCGTGTATTTTTAGAACAGAAGTCTCCATAGTTCTAGATTATAGAGAAGTAGTACCAGAGAAATACTTAATAAAATTTAATGGCAGAGAAGCATTCTCTTGTTTATACACTAAATCATGAAAAAGACAGCTACATATGGCATCCAAGACAACCGAATTAATTAATTTTCTTGTTTTGACATATTACTGGTGTGAAAAGAAGGAACCAGTATCTTTACAGGAAATAATTTGAAGTCAAGAGCTACCCACCATGAAGAACTCAATCCCGCTGCCATTTTATTCCCAGTACCTCCTTTAAAGCTTTCACTTAACTTTGAAATTCCTATATCAAAGCAAAGTTTTTATCTTAAAAGACCTCCTTCAGTTATTCTGAAACTTAGTAAATAGAATCACCATTCTCCTTCCACCAGCTCAGCGCAGAGACTGGCAAAACTGTGGCACAGCAGGAGTTTAAGGGTTGCTGAAACAGAATTGCTATTATAATGATGATTACTTCACTCCTATGTCTTTTAGCAACGCGAACGTTCAGAAAGGCTGATGATCCTTGAAATTTCTTGTTATCAGAGTTAGGAAAATTATTTCTGAGCATGTGGTCATTTTTCATTACTTCTCACACACAAAACATATGCCTGAAGATAAATTTACAGGAAAAAATATGCCACTTGGGAATTTCAGTATACCAAAACATCTTGGTTGAGAGATAAGTGGAGACAGAGGCACACGGATTTTCAGAATCAAGTACTTCTTGATGCTCTCATCTTCAAAATGAAAACAATCTTAGAGTTAAGTACTAAGTACTGGAGGTAAGTTGCAAGCAAAAGTGTTGAATGCCCCATCACATAGCCAGGGGATAACCAATGTCTCATTTACTAGGGCCACAATCAACCCCTGGGAGGGGGCTTCTACACGCTTTGGCTGCTCACTTCACTCCTCCTCACCTCTCCACAGTGCCTCCTTCCTCCCTGGGTCAAACTTTGCACCTGGTGTTTTCATATTGAAGTGCTGATGCTGAGCTGCGCTCTTAGTGATGGCAGTGACCAAACGTGGCACTCACAACCACTGTTTGCTGTGCCAGCTCCCTGCCTGGTTCTGCTCTTCCTCTGATTTTTTGTTTAATGCCCGAAGTGGTGATTTTCTCCACTTCCTAAGCTCCAGGAGAAGTCTTACATTGGGACACAGCACATGTCAAGATGGCTCAGCACCTCTATCCTCACAAGCGAACTGCTGATTAATCAGCTGAGATAAACATCAGCCTTAGTGCTGTAATGAACAGACACATTTTTGACCCATAGACCTTCCCATAGCACATCATATAACTGCAGACCAGAGGCTTACTCTGATTTCACACAGAGAACGTCAATAATCATCTACCAAGAGCTGTCATGCAACAAAGCTAGATGCAATGTACTCATTTCCGACCCCAGTCAGAAACAAGCTTTGAATAGTTGTATCTTGACATATTTTTAAGCACAGATGCAGATTAGAAATATATACATCTGTTAGAGTCGTGACAAATACAAAAGGTTACTGAGTACTGACAACAAAAAACATCAATGCTGATCTGAATAAAAGCAAAAAAATGAACACTTAAGTTAGAAAAAGAATAATATAATGGCAGAGGTGATAAGTCTTGAATATTGGAGCATATGGTGAGAATATTTCAAATGAACTTAAAACTACACGTGACACATACAGATAAGGGGAGTTGTCAGAATAGCACATCCCTGTAAACAATGTGCCCATAGTCAGATACCTTCACTTTTTTTGTTGTTTTTTTCCATGAAACTAAAGAGACAAAAGAGAATTAATACACTGTTGTGAAAGATAAAAGCTGCACTTCAAAAAACAGCCCTCTTCTCAATGCCTGCAACAGCTGACTTCCTGGAGTGCTCCATTTGCCTTAAAGTGTACTTCCAGAGAATCCATCTGAAGACTTAAGAGCCCTCACTATAATCTTTTCATCTTTTTACCCTGCTGCCTGGGTTTAGGCTTCAGCAGTAAACTGAACGCTTGAACTAAAATACCATCTTTCTGCTCCTCTCAGCATTCAGGTGTCTACTTATTCCTCATGCTCTACAGCACCTTGGATTTCTGTGATTTAGAATCTTAATGCTTTTTGTTGTTGATTTAGTGGTTTTTTTTTTCTTTTAATAATACAATTATGCAGTTCAACAAAACAAAACAAAAAACCAACACAAGAAGAGAATTAACATCAAAAACAAAGCAGGAAACGTGAATAGCTGCAACTATCCAGCCTGAAATACTCAAAGGGTGCTCCCAGAGCTTAGGACATTAAGCCATGATGTCACGGAAACAGTGGTGTGGTCGAGCACAAAGATCATTGGCCCACTCTGTGATTTACATCCTATGTGCACATTCTCTCACTGCCCGTCCTTTTTGTGTTTTTGTCTCTTATTTCTATGCCATTTATGCCTTCTTCTCATTCCTTTCAGGCACTTCTAGAACTTATTTACCTTCCCTTCCCTTTCCTTCCTTCTCTCACTGTTGCTGTAAGAGCTCATAAAGCACTGGGGAGAAAAAAGACTGAGATGGGAAGAAGCAGCAGAAGTATCAAAATGATGAGCGGAAGAGAAGTACTTGGTTACTCCTGCCTCGATGCAGTGAGAGCACCAGAAGCAAGCTTAGCAAGAAGCTTCCAGGGCTCACCTCTATTACAGGAGGAGCTTGAAGACTGTCAGTCCTGCAGAAGAGAGCACGGCAGCAGCTACTCAGCTAGAGCAAGCCCTATATTTCACTGCCTATTTAGAAGATTATGTATTGCTCTGCCCTAAAAGTACCATTACACTATCTAATCCCTTATTGCAGGAACATCCACAGGTGCTCAAGGCAAGGCTGGGCTGTATGAAGGTCAACTTAATAGAATAGTACGTAATTTTTTTCAGGCTTTGGCTGTTACATTTACAGCGCTGATTGGCTATTAATCCTAAGAGCAATTCATCTTTCTCATGCTTATTGATTAAAAAATGCAGAGCACCAGATGGTGACATTGTTATTGACCTTGAAAACTTTGTTGCGGTCATCAAAAAGGCAGAATGTGTCTCACATCAGTCTCCTGCTGTTTTGTCAGAAAGCCTCATTTAACTCCTACACTTCCTTTCAAAATTTTGATTTTCCATGATAACATGCAAGAAGGATTAGAGTGGCTGGCACAGCACAGCCAGAGCAGCTAGAATCCCCCTGCTGCATTTCCAGGTGAGCACTCCTGTGAACTTTTACTGCCTTGAAATAAATGGAATTGCCTGCTGTGTCAGAGATCTTTATCTCTAAGGAGCGCTGCTTTTATTGGAAGAGCTGAGTGAAAAGTGCACTCTCATGAATCTGAAAGTAGAGATTAGACTTGTTGCCTTTAGATTAAACCTTTCCTAATTAACCTTCCAATTAACCTCACATCACTCCTTTGAACAAGACCATAAATACAAATGATACCACATTCCCTTTTACCAAAGTATACCTTTTGCAAGATAGAATTATGATATATGATCATAATCGGTAGAGAATTACATCTAAACTCTGCCATTAGTCACCAGGACGAACAGATAGAGCACAGCTGCTACGGCGAGCACAAAAAGAAAAGCATACAATTACAGTGACAATTTTTGAGGGGAAATAAGTGAACTCTGACACTGAGGATCACTTGAAAATACTGCTTCTAATAGCCAGCTCCAAAGAAATCTGCAGTTGAAAACTATGCCACTGAGAAATTAAGGAATCAAAACAAAAACTAACCAACCAAGCATCGGTAAGACAGGAATCAATAGATCTGCACCAGACAGTGTTCTCAACAAAATCCCCTCTCCCCGATGTGGGTAGTTCCACTCTAGTTCCAGTCTTTTCCGTGATCCCTATTACAATGAAATACCATCTCCTGTTGTCTCCTTCCTCATCCACAACAATACCTATTTTTTTGCCTTCTCAAACAGTCTTTTCCTGTGTTAACAAATTTCTTCCAGACTGAATATTCTGCTGAATCTGTAAGCTGTGAAAACTGAAGGAGTTTAAAAACTGGAGAAAAAAAGCTCTGTATTGAAACATCTGTTTAGAAACTACGACTTTAACGCTGCTAATTTTTGAGTGTATATCAGTGCCTTTTTGCTTAAAAGATTTCAGTTATATGACCTTGCTCGGTGATTTAGAAATCTTACTTGTGTTTTCACTGGACAACAAGAGTGGCTGGGGAAACAGGACTAACTGGGGTAGGTTAATTAGGCACCAGCAGGCCCATCCTCTGCTTACCATCTTAATGTACCAGCAGTGAGTCAGGACGGCTCCACATTCTCCCTGTTGGAGAAACAGGATGTGGGCAAGGCAGTTTGATGCACTTTCTCCCAAAAGCCACAAGTACCCAGGTCTTGGGAAGGACCTACTTCATCCACTCATCATTTATGCCCTTCCACTAGAAGGCCCACTGAAACGCAGGCATACATGTAAGTCAGACTCACGTTGAGGCAATGTACCCTTCTGATTTTTATTAGGCTGCACCAAGATCACCCACCCCAGTTCAGGCATTCTCATCTAAGCCTCCTCCATTTCTCTTGGCTGTATCTGTTCTTCAGGGTGCAGCTAGCTGTACACTATTGTTGGAGATACCCCTTCTCTCTCAGGTATAAACCTCACCTTGAAGAGAGACCTTCCTCCAGCCACAACCTTACCACTTCCTAAGATAGCTCTCCCTTAAGATTACAGTGAACTGGAAAGTGCCCAGTTCATCTAACTTCAACTAGCAAATTGGTTTCTCATGTTTGACAGCAGCTTTTTCTACAAAGATTTAGGTTTGCTGCTCTTTTTTAAACACATCTTACTACATACATTTCACTTCTCTTCCAGAACCAGAAGGCCAAACTGTTACTGAAATGAGAGACGTGCATCAATAAAATCCAACTCATGGAAATGTTTGGCCTTTCTGCAGCAAAAGGAGCTGGCAGTATATCTAAATCTACAGAGGAATTTAAATATCATCTAAGCTCTAGGAAAGGTAACCATTTTTAAGTATTATCTTACTGGTATTTGAGTAGAACTCCAGCAACGAGTAGCACATTTCAGTTTTACACACAATAAATCATTCAAAACATAGGAGGTCTGTATTAGCTTAAGGAAAAGCTCATAAAGCAGTGCAAACAAGAAAGAAAGGAAAAAGAAAATATCTATTTTACTATAATTGTGATCTTCTACGGGCAACCTGCACCCATGCTCATGAAGCAGTGGTTTTGCTTTGGATGCAGTGACTAGCTAATACCACGTTAAAAATCCACATTAGTATATAGAATCCTAATAAATCCACATTAGTATATAGAATACTGCAATAATTATGGTAAAAGGGACTTCTGGGGAGCAAAGCAAGGCCAGCTGGGACAGGGCTTTATTCAGTCTCCAGGGATGGAGACTCCACAACTTCTATAGGCATGCTTGTCCACCCCTATACAGGTTCTGTGACCTTTGAGTACTAAAGTTGAGAACGTCAAACAGAAAAGAAAGGAATAAGAAAATATCTATTTTACTATAATTGTGATCTTCTTGTTTTATTTTCAGTGGCAGAAAACTTCTTCAACACCCAGTAGTCTCAAGTTCTCTGATCACATTTGTGACTCTGGACACAATGCTGAACAGTAGGGCTACATTTTACAACAACACAGCACTACCAAAACTGTCGTAACAGCTTGAAATTTAGACTTTTCAGTGAACACATGCAGCTCATCTGACAGAAAACAACTGTCATGGGAGAGCTACATACTTGAGAAATGAAAGAATCATGTCTACAGTTACAAGCTTCCTTAGTCCCGTGCTCAGAACAGGAGCTGAACACAAGCAGATAGGGAAAAGCTGTTCCTCTCCTGTAGCATGTACTGTGCAACTAGCCAGCAGGGATGCTCCTCACCTTATCTTCCGTCTCCATCTTTCAGCTCCCACTTAAAATAGAATGCCTCAGTAAAAACACCACGAGGGAAAGAGAACAGCATGAGGGCAAACACAGGCATCTCTGCCCCTCTAAGCAGTCTCAGAATAGTATGAATCCTGAAGGACTCGCTCTAAATCCTTGTTGCTTCTCAGATTATCCCAAAGTAAGATTTTCAAATTTTGAAGGTCACGATATACTTCCACAGGTAGCCAAAGTATGCACTCGAGCTGTATCAGACTATGCACAATACCACTTCCTACCAACACTTGATCTAAGACCTTATCTGAGACTTGGAAGTTCTCTTACAAACTCTTTTCTATGCTAAGTTCTTCCAGTCTTGCTCCTCTGTAACAACTCTCTCACTTCTGATGACACATCCAATTTGAAAGGTATGTGAACGTTAATTTGCTTCTATTATACTCTTCTATAACTTTCACATTCTCACAAAGAGTATTATACTTCTTAACAATCATTACTATGTCAAATTAGGGTATTTTTGCATTTCTTTGTAGTTTCTCTCTAATCTTAGTCTACCATTTAAGCAGAAAGCTTCATCTCATTGTTATACAGATGAATGCACTACTTTTTCTTAACAGATAAATGCCGATCATAGATAGATACTATCCAAACTATGTAAGCCAAGATCCCACTGCAAATGCAAAACAATGAATATAAATTTGCACTGGATTAAGGATTTCACAAACAAAGCAGCTTTCAAACACTGAGCACATCGTTTTTATGGCTACTCACGTTCTAGACCAAGTTTTATGTTTTGCTTAATGCTTTTACAGAGTAAGATCACTATTACAAATAGAAGTCCTACATTCAAGAAATCGGAATTAAAAGACACTTTAAAAAGAAAGCCAACACAAAACCACCACTGCAATGCGTATTATAAACACGAATGGCATAGCCAATGGATACTCAGGAGAAAAAGCAAGTGTATCAGCCTCATTTTCATAAAATCTAACTTTGTTTTCTGCACAAACAAAAGGGAAAAGAGCATGTCACAGAGACACCCATCCCATTGAAACAAGTTATGCAAGTGGTATCCAAAGGTAAAACACATTAGAAACTGAGAGTATAAAGGAAATGCTCTGTGTTCTTACGAATCTTTTACAGGATCTACTAAATTGTTCAATTTAGTATCTGAATGAAAAAATCCTCATTAAATGAAATTTGAGTTGCTTTACACTTTACCACCATTGATCTCCTTTTAAGATTTTATCATCAACCCTCACATTCTTCCATTCTGAGGTTCAAATCCTGAGTCAAGTAGATGGGGCCAGGCCCCTTTCAGCACTGCCCAGCAACAGAGTAAGATCACAAACATGGTCATGGGAAGTTAAGTCTGAATATTAGGAAAAAATTATTTACTGTGAGTGTGACAGAGCACTAGAAGAATCTGCCCGGAGACGTTGTGGAGTCTCCTTCTCTGAAGATATTCAAAATGTGCCTGCACACTTTCCTCTGTAACCTATCGTAGGGAACCTGCTTTAGCAGGGGATTGGGCTCGATGATCTCCAGAGGTCCTTTCCAATCCCTGCTATTCTGTTACCCTGTGAACCCCAACTCCATGCTTTTATTTTTCTCCCTGTGTTTAGTAAATAGAACGTATCTAATCACTCATTGAGCAGGTGACAGCACACTAAGGAAGGAGAATGGAAAAGTCCTGGTGATTTTGTCTGTGAGCTGGATCAGAAATAGTTCTCTTAGCCCCTATTACCTTCCACAGCCAATCCCAGCAGTAAGAGGCAGACAGACATCTGCAAACTTTCAGATCCTGACAGCTCTGTACACTTGTCAGTCCTGTTTTACATCAGAACTTTCTATGTCAAACTGTTCAGTGAGAGAAAAAGAAAATTAAAAAAAAAAAAAAAAAAAGCCAGATGCTGATGGTATATAGAGAGAGCAAACTTATTGGACAGAGGACGTGGAGAAGAGAATATAAACTGAGATCTATTACCTTTGTGTGCATAATGCTCCATTACACCATAAAGGAAACATGAAATGTGTGAAATAGGCCAGATAGAACCAGTATAGCTCTGAATGCTGAAACACAGCAGAGATGGAATTCAGTAATGAATGACTGAAAGAATACCCATAGTCCCAGTAGGCAACAATTCTCTACTAAAACTGCAAAGTCTTCGAGGAAAAAAAAAGAGTTACGCTGCGTTATTAACTCTCCCCACAGAAAACCACACATGGCCAGTTTACAATATAATTCATTATGTCCTGGGTACAGATACTAACAGGTTGAGGAGCAAAAAAAGCAAAAAAATGTACATTATACACACAGACATACATAACATGGACAAAAATACTTGAAGCCACAGCATTCTGCTACGTTATCTTTCTCTCCTCCTCATCCTCTTCTCCACAAAGCCTGATGACTCCCAAGCAACTTCAGCAAGTTCACAAATATTTTCATTTTGTCTGTAAACCTTCTGGCACAAGGGATTGTTTTCTGCTGTTCCTGGTCCTCTTTTCACAGCTTGGGTTGATGGAAAACAAAAACCAACCCAAACCTCAGCAACCAAGTCAGTACACTCAGCAGAATTGCTAGGTGCTCCTTTGCCACCAGAAGGGCATTAAAACAAGCAGCATCAAGTAATGAGAACATGTGAGGGAGAACCTGAGAAGAACACCCACTGTATAAGGCTCCATTATTATTTCATGTAAACACACAACATTAAACATCGAATACAACAACTCTGCCCATTCTGAGTATTGAATCCTATTTCATTTAGGAAAGATGACTTCTTTTTTTTTTTTTTTGAGTGTGTGTCTTTTTTGGGTTTTGCTGCAACAATCTGGATGTAAAGCTCTCAGAGCTCATTAGCAGCAAGTCGTCAGATTTAGCACCCATGTTACATTTCTCTACTTGAACCTTAATTTTTGAGCAATGTCTCGATGTCTGGAGGATGCATACAGCTCAAATGTAGGAGTCACCACAGCAGAGAGATGCTGGAAAGCTTCTCAAATGCAGGGTGGCTTATGATTTGATGCACACTTTTATAAAACCTTCATAGAGTACCAAATCGCTCTCAGGTTCCTTGCAAAATCCTTAAAGTGTGAAATAAGCTTTGCTCCATGCTGCAATCTCATGGCCTGGAAAGAGATTTCTGCCCCTAAGACTGAAGTCCTATTTGCACACATATTTTCTCTTTGCTGTATATGTGGTACAGTGACAGTTTTTATGGGAGAAAAAAATCTAAACCCAATTAAGCCAGGAATGAACAACTGCCAAATATGGCGAGCAGTTATTACTTCAAAGATAGGAAGTGCCTCTTTGAAATCACTTGGATGAGAGACCAGTCTCCATGTTTAACAGCAAATAGCATACATGTTGCTTTTCTGGAGTTGACGATGCTTTGAATCTCTCCAAATCCTTTCTCACATTTTTCCTGACGCGCATCAGGGTGTGCAGGATGGATCAGCTGAACAAAGCACTGCACTGATGTGGGTGTACAACTGCTGAACAGAGGAAATGCTCCTCTGTCTGCACTCATTCCAGTAGATAAAATCCATCACTCTCACCTCAGGAATCGTTATCACCTTTATCTCTGCCCTTTCCTTTGTGAGCATTTCAGCATGCTCTGAAATGTATCTGTCTGCTGATGCTTCCTTCTACTCTTAAGCTGAACCACGGGACAGGAGGCTATGTAGAGCACCTGACCTGTCAGTGACTAACACAGAAATACTTATCGTAATAGCATAGAAAGAACTCCTGAATTCTGCACTGAAGAGTTTCCTTCTGACCCCTGGACTTCCAGATGTGTTTCTTTAACTCTGAAAGAAGCAACAGACCATTAAGGGGAAAACCACACAACACACATACTCAGTGCAAGTTGTTTCCTATGGAGATGATTTAACCTTGCCAATATTTTTCTTCTGCTAATTCAGCATCTGATGCTTGTTCACTACATCTTCCTTCTGTGACTTTTAGCATGGCCTTAGATAGTACCAAGTACTACCAAAAGCAGCATGAACAATTCAAAGCTGACATCAAGTTTTTTTTCCACCAAACTTGAGATTTGATTTCCAGATGTTTAGGGCACAATAAATGTTGTACTTGGGGACATGGTAGTGGGGAAACATTGTTGGTTAGTGGATGGTTGGATTAGATGATCTTGGAGATCTTTTCCAACCTTGGTGATTCTGTGACTGCACATCGCCTTATTGATCTTACTCTGTAAATTTTCCTCTTGGATGACTAAAGGCAGAAAATCTGAAACCCAAAAGAACTTCCCTAGAGGCAGAGTCCCAACTACCCAATGAAGGAGAGCCAATGAAAAGACAGAAGCAACAAACAGGAGATACTGACTGGCATGGGAGACTTCCAAGGCCCCTAGTAAACTGTTAGAATAGGAGGGATGAAGCCTTCCAACTCTTTAACACTTAAACTTTTAAAGATTCATCGGTTAGAAGATTGCAGAGGAGACGCCTTAAGTGAAAAGCTGAAAAGCACTTGGCAGTTTGGAAATTATTTCAGGTATCGTGGACCTGTTGAATGGTGTCTACTGTTGAAGGCAAGTTACAGGGCTAAATAACTTGTTGGTCTTAATTATATGCTGGTCTTTATATTCCTGTATTTGGTGACAATGGCTTTAAGAGTTGAATACATAAGTACTGCAACACTGAAACATGCAAGTTCTGCAAGACAAGGACCTTCGTCACTGCAGTGGAGCTTCTGCAGGACAGAAAGAGCCAAGAGTGGATAAAGAGTTTTTGCCAAGACCCTGTCACAGCATGACACAAAAAAAAACCAGAATGAACTTGCTGGAGAAGAGCCACTTGAGCAAATTGTCTGCACTTTGAGGAAAATTTCAGGAATTTATATTTAAAAACAAGTTTAACAAGGATCATCTACATTCAACGTCTTCTTCCTCTTCGTTTTGAAGAAGACAGTATGCACACCACTGCCAACCATGCCTCGTTTTTTGCCTGCCTATCAGTATCAAACACAGTTTTATAACACTTCTGTGTTTAAACTGGCATTTAAACACAAGGATGAAAAGCAGCTAAGGAGAGTTATCGCAGCATTATACCTTTCAAGAAATTTTGTGTCTCAGAAATTATTAAAAAAATGTTCTGTCTAGAGGAAGAAACAAAAGATAAACACCTCAGAAGTCAGCAACAAGTAAATAAAAAGGGAGATGAAACAAAGATAGAACAAAAACCAAGACCAAAAATAAGGCGTGTCTTATGACAAACCTGAAGTAGCAAAATCTTCAAAACGTATGAATAAAAGTAACTAAGCGACCAGATGTTGCCAACATCATAACGTGCGTTTTATGTGCTAAAAATGATATGTCTAGAGTTCTCCAAAGGATACCTGTAATCTACACACACATTTTCCTGAAATAAATTCCAGCAAGATTCTCTTGTTTAAAAAATACATGACATGGATGTAACCCATTGAAACACAAATGCAAAGATAATTTTAATGTACTTTACAGCATTTCAGACTGCACTGGAAAACGTGGGTTATGCACCTAATTTTTAGCTGTACTGAATACAGGATGGCTTTCTTTGAGTAGCAATCACAAATTATTACCAAAGGGCAACATAAATGGCATTCAGATTTCAATAAATGAGCTCATTATGACACTTAGAACACTTACTGCTTATGATGGGTTTTGCTGATTGCTGCTTATTGGCAGATAATAAATATAACTGAGCACTTCAGACAAGCATGTCCAGTTTCTTCCAATTCTACCTATCTCTGCTGACAACTGACTCCAAGATTGTAGGTAGTTCAACTGTTATCAGCAGACCTACTTAGAAAAGCCAGAAGAAAAATGAAAGCTTGCTTGAATAGGTGCGACACTATGCGCCCCATCACGCACGCAAGTTGAGGCCAATTTATGTGAAAGGAGATGCTGAAATGCTACAGGCTTCTTAAAGGACTGGATGTCCAAATTGTCCCTTTTGGTCACTACGGGAATCCAAAAGGCAATTTCAGATCTTCTCACCGCAAAAGAAGCATGAAGGAAAATTCAACTGAAGTGCATTTCCCTGTTGAAACTGAAGTGGAGTAGGGAAGGACTGGAGGTAGGCCTTGCTGCAGGGCTGCAGTTCTGCTCCACAGTGAAAACACTGATCCTTTCCATTTGAAAGCAGGAATTAAAACTAAGTACCATCTTATGGAGGTGGAATTATGAAATCACTCTTTTCAGACTGAAACCTAACTAGTTGCTGTTCTTGCATGTCACAGTACACATGTGAATTAGCTAGGTGTGGGCTGATCCTGTGGAAAGCCATAATCAAGTCCTTCCTTGCTGGCTGAGCATCACTTGAAGTCAAATGCTGACATGAGTACTTAGCAGTTACAAAATTACCCAGCAGGTGTCCCAGGCATGGATCTGTTCCACGGGTCTGGATTTATTTAAGTTCCCAGCAGCGCTGGTTTGTAGGCAGTGCTCTGCCTGTGTTTCTGGGAGGGAGCTGCATTGAGGCTAGATCTGGTGAGTCAGACACAGCTCTGGACTGGTCTTGGAGTTGCTGAGAGCAGAAAAGTCCATAGGCATGCTGGAGTCAGATCACTGGTACACCAAGACTACTCGTGGCAGTCATAAACCGTGTGTCCCTCACTACAAATTCTTCTGTAACTGGCTTAGGTAACATAAACTACTTTACTTCCATAACTTGTGTGCAGCTTTTCTTACCACACTTATCCAGCGGTGAGAGTGCTCTGAATATTCTACACTGCTTTCACGTGTCCTGCTTCCTCCAGCTTTAATTTCCCTTCATTGATGTCTAGAAAACACTTTGCAGTGTTAGCAATCACCTCCCCATGATAAGGCTTCTCAAATAACACAACTACTCTGTACAAACGCCCATGAACTCTGATGATGTCTCTTGCAAATATTTCCCCCATTGCAAAGCATTTGCTACGGGGAAAAAATACATGGCTGTGTTTTTCCTGTGAACGGAAAACCAGCTGATTTTGTCAGCTGTCCAGTCGCTGCTCAAAGTTTATGTAGCTACATCCCAAGCCAAGCTTAGCAGTGACCTGCTCTGGGTGGTTTGCACTACCCTTTCTTCTGAAATCTCACTGCATTTAGTGGTCAGAGGAATCAGGGAGGTTTATGGTTTTAGTTCTTCCTGCAGCTAATGGTACTTACAGAGAAGACCTGGTTAAAAGCTGTTCCTGACATGTTGGTTGATTTTCTATCACACGATGCAATGATTTACACTAATAACAGTAGAGTGCAGAGAAGACCTGCTGAGCTTTTAATAAACTTCCCTTTTCCAATCACTTAAAGTGTTCTTTAAAGTTGCAACTGAAGTAACACAAAGCCTGTCTAACAGTATACTTGACATTTATTATCTTGGCAATAAACGTGATTTTCATTTTTGCAATGTCTGCTTTTGATTAATTGCAAAAATGTACTATAAATACTTTTAGAGAAACAGTGGAACGGTTTATAAACCGCATTCTGCATGTTAACACCTTAAATTATAACGAAGCATATGCTTTAAACCATGTGCATTATATTCCAACTATTACAAAAAGCCAAATGCTCACAAGTTCAGCTTTCATTACAATCTCCAATACAGAATAATTGTGAGGCACACTGAATTTCATCTAGCTTTGGTGTCTACTGACTTAGTGGATAGTTTCATACAATCTTCACGTTAAGAGCAAGTGACATTTGTAATGATCTTTATTTTTTTGTAGTATAACACAATTAAAGTTAGAATACCCAAAGACTGCAATCCAGAGTAGTTGTCTATGACAAAATGCCATTATTATTGCTTTTCAGCATGACACAAGCAGAACCCAATAAATGTAATTCCATGAGAATTCTGCAGCAGGAAAGACTTGGCAGCGAGACGTGTGGGGTGCATTTCTATCACTTCAAGAAACTGTTTAACCTACCACACATGGGTCCTTTTCTGGGAGGATGCCAAAGCTGAAGGGTAATAGAACTATAATGAACAGCTCCAAATTAAATTATGCTGTTGTAATGTGGCATTAGTTGGCATAAATGATTTCACTGCAATTAAGAAAAAAAATACATAGCCCACAGCAGGTGGCTGGTGATGTACTAGCAGCCGATAAGTTTGGGCTGCAGAGAGAAAAAACAGCAAGAGAAAAGATTGTGCATGCAGAAGGAGGTCCAGCTACCCGGTGCAATAAGCATAAGGGTGAATTATTAAAGGAGCAGCAGATATCTCAGAGAATTATAACAACGACTGTATAAACATTTTTGACATGCTTATCTGACTTAGTGCAGAGGTCAACCAGAGCGGTGCAGTGCTTAAATCTCATTAGTACCTCACCAAATAGGTGTGAAACGGATGTGGTGGGATTTGTTGTCTGCCCAACAGTTCACTGGTCTCCTAATTACTGTGTCTGAAAACTGCATAGTTAGAAGCTTGTTTTGCTTGTGATTTTGCCACTTGCAGACACTCCTGCCACACTCAACAGCTGAAACAGGTCAGGCTATGCATCAGTTTTGAGATGCAACTGAAAGTTGCAGACAGGAAGCTTTATTTATACAAATCCTGGGGGCCCTGCAGACGTGGCACAGCACAGGGCAGTGCCAAAGAGCTTGTAGAGAGTACGTCCTGCAGGGGATGGGAAAGTCTGTACTATTATGGGGAGCAAAGTGACTGTATGCAACAAAAGCCACACAAACAGATAAGGATCAACACGGATGTCAAGGAGTGCACTCAAGGCAAGTTCTCCAAGAACATAACAAACATAATTTCCAAGTTGATAAAAATGGCCTCAAACTACTTAAGGTGACTCAAGACAGTGCTGAAAACCAACTCATCCACGCCCTGAGATCTTTCTGTGCTCTGTATTTTCCCCACAGATGCTGAACTACATGACTAGCTTATTTTTTAATATCGTTGATGTCACTGAGGTACGTTGCTACTTTCCACAAGTAACACAAATTATATACCCATCCTTCTCTTTCTCATGTTTCTACAGGCACAATACTCAACATCAACTATCCACAAGCTTTCTTTTCTTTAAAAAAAAACTTTGCTTTTCTGATAACTCATCCTTTTTTTCAGAAGTAAACAGCCTCCAAATGGATGTTTTTTCCAGAAATGTGCATGAGAGATACTCCTGTATTCCTCTGCAGAGGCTGCAATCAGTGACCATTTGAGATAGCCGTTGCCTCAACCAGTTTGCAATTCCTGTGTCTTGGCAAGAACCTACTGAGAGCAATAATACGAAACCCTGACAAACATCAGAGATTTACTTCAGTTTGAAGACAAAGAGGGTTTTATTTGTTGTTCCAAACTGACACAGTGCAGTTCTTCTCGGGCTTTGAGAAATGTTTGTTCAGAAAGTATTTTGAAAAGAAAGTAACAACCAAGACCTTGGTACCGCTGCATCTTCAGTTACCATCAGACAGCACCTTCACCATTCAGTTATGAATACCAGAAAACTTCAAAAACCATGAACGAAACCAAGAATGGTGGAGACTGCAAGGTAAATTAAAATAGCCTGCAATCGAGTCTTCAATAGAAAAAGTCATTAAAAAAGCTATCAAACAAAAAAACGAAATCACAGAAATTTGCAAGCTTCCCACTCTGCAGTTTCCCAGCACTTGGTGTGCTGAGCTGGTTCTTAATCTTTTTGCTACCCTGGTCCCACCTCTTCTCAGACCCTGACTTTGAAACCCACAAGAGCAAAGCTATAGGAACTTTCTCTAAACCTCTTCCCACTCCTGTACCATGCTGCAGGACGTGAGAACATGGTATGCATCAGAAACACAGCTGCCAACCCCTGAGGGTTGGAGGCAGAAGCTTCTCTATAAAAGGCTGTGGAAACATGACCCTAGACAAAATAAAAAGTCACATTTTAGCCACACCAGCTTCAGTAGGGATTGCAAAACCTACTACTCAAGGACCAAGAAAGGGTATTTCAGCTTCAGTCAACCTCCTGGGGGACCATATATTTCTGAATGCTGTGCTTTGGCTTTCCATGTTAGACAAGCAAAGCATTTCAGTACTGCTCCTTTACAAGTTGCTCCTGACTTCAGTACCACAGATCACCTTGCTGCAGCTCAGAGGATCTTACAAGTGTACCAAGACACAGCAAAACAGCAGAAATCTGTAGTGGCACCAGGAAGCCTTTTTAAAAAGACAGTAGCACTACACCTAGAGACAGAGGCTCACAGGGTATTTCAGGTTGGGAAGGACCTGAGGAGGTCTGTAGTCTTGCTGCCGGCTTCAGGCATGCTGCTCAGGGCTTTCTCCAGGCAGGTCATGAGAACCTCCAAGAACATAAATGAAATCCCAACTCTCACTGTGAATTTCTTTTCTTCATAAATGCAACAAGAGCAAACTCCCTGACCTCCTCCAGGTCACAGATAGAGACGTTAAACAATGTGTCCCACTACAGACCTCACACAGTATTCATCACTGGCACACATAAAGTAAAAACATGAGGCTAGAACAGGAGAAAAAAGACCAAAGCAGACAGAAGTACACGCAGTGCAATTCACTGACAGTGCCCTAGGGCTGTGGCCTCAGCCATTCTGCCCTGACATATCGAGCCAGCTCAGTTACATCCTTCTTTGTTTTAAGACCCAATCAAGGTACATCCAAGTTTCCTCCCACACCTCGTCCAGCGTTCAGTGGAAGTCTGTAATGATTAACTGTCAGTCTGCTGCTGCTCCTCCTTGGCATTCCCATCCATATAGAGCATAACAGATCACACCCAACCCTCTATTTCTTCCAACAAAGAAGAGATTAACCTTTTTGAAGTCACTGAAAAGAGATCATGTACAGGTCACATACATATCTACACATGTACTATTTACATATATAGGTTTCATTAAAATGCACCTTCTCTGCTACACAGAATCATGTAACAGTTCAGTAATGAAAATCTCACAAATATGAATAGAGGAAATCAGAAAAAGTGAGTACTGTTCTTATGAAAAGATCCCTATTCCACCCCAGTGGATTCAAAAATTCCTCCAGCAGCAATGCTAGCCACCAGCAGGCCGTGTTAATACTGACCTTAAAAAATACTTCCATTTCTTCCCAGTGCTATATCCAGTTCATTGAATCGCCCTGTGAACTGCTGCCCTGGTGCAGCCTTAGGAGTGGCTTTGGTGACAGGAGCACATGGCCAGATGCAAGACCTTCCCCAGCTGGCACTATCTGTGGGAAAAAAACAAACATATGTGGGATTATGGTTTACTTTCTAACAAGAACATTTAGATGAAAGAATTCTAAAAATGTAAATCAATTACAACTTTGCATAAGCAGCAGCGGTTGCTTTTATCAATAATAAGAAAAGCATTTATTTTATTCAACTTATATTCCAGCTCCAAACTTAGTTTTTGCAAGTAATATCAAGATTACATATATATGCAGCATAACTGGTCTCCGAAAGAGAAAGCAATGAGCAGACAGGTCTGCACATCCTTGACATCTCCTCTGTGGTTGCTGCCTGGTTAACCAGCACAAGGAATTTCATTTTCCTCTTCTAGTCAGCATCCTGCTGGGTCACGAAATAAGATTTAAAAAAAAAAGAGAGTCAACTTTTGCTGCATTTTAAAATACCTCCTTCCTGACAAAGGGAAATGAACAGCATTGGATACGGGAGAAAAACCTTACTACTTACAGTTCTAAGGGCATCCATCACTTCTACCCAAGTGCTACTGAAAAGCTAAGTATTTTTCAGCTCTAATTCATTTCCCTTGTTTGTTTGGTTTTTAATCTCTTTTTCAACTTATGTTTTGTTTTTTTTTTTAATAAAGATGACATGGGACTGTCTGGTGGAGAGTGAGACCATCAGCCTGGTATCATATGCGTGTTACAGAGGCTACTGATACTCTTTCACTAGTGCCATTAGCACCATTACTCCTAAATGTATTTCCAACTCAGTTTAACCAGAACCCCTTCTGCTTCTTGTTTCTATTGGTAAGCACTAAGATTAGAGGACTTGGTTGCTTCCTATGACAGAGGACTCTCCATCTACCACTGCAAGTCCTCCAAGCAGTAGTCTGACCTTTGAAGCCTTCTCATGCCTCATTCTACAAGGCAACCTTCTGGTTTTTGAGTTAGCTCTATGGAGGTCCACAGAGCAAGAAAAGTCACACTGAAAGCTTTACATAGGAGACTGAAGACAGAACTGTTTGCATACCTGCTTTTTTTTTTTTTTTTTTTTTTTTTTTTTTTGAAAAATGTCAACTACCTTCTCATCCTGCCCTCTAAGACACCCTCACCTCAATTACTGTCTTACATCCCAGTAAGGACAGAGAGAAGAATCTGAGAATCAGAGAAGAGCAGTGGTTTTGCAACTCTGTCTTTCATATAGTAATTCATTATCATTCATTTCACCCTCAAGTGGTATCGCTTTGAGGTCTGTGGTTACATCCCTGGCATTTGATGGTTCAGCAAGACCTCTGTGACATCTCTAAATTCAGGAAATGTCGATGATGTTAAGCGGGCAAAAGATAGACAGAATCAATTTCTTAACAATATAAGCGTATCTCATAGAGCACAGCCTCAGATTTTTAATTCCTGAAGCCTATCCAGCTTCACAATCCATGTCCTTAACATTTTGCAATGATTATGATTACTAAAGCAAGAGAATGAGCAAATATACTTCTTCCCTCCCCCTAAAAGCAAAATGGGTTTTGCTGCAGTCTTTGCAATGTCCCTGGCACGTGCTTCATCAATAGCCGCCATCAACAGAAAGAGCAGCTTGTTGGATGGAAAGCTGGCTTGGCCCCTAAAGCACTGCTACATCCCAACCTCCTGCCCTCCAAAAGTGTTATTCGTGAAGAAAAATGACACTTGAGGAGAAAGAAACGTTTCGCAGTGCTGCTATCTCATCTCAAATCACTTTGTCCAAGCCTTTACCGCATGTTTGCAAGTCTCCATCTGCTGCAGCTAGCATCGGCGTCACCAAACACCGGCGCAGGGATCTGACAACTGCTGTGACTTGCTATTTTTACTTTTATTTTTCGCTCTTGTTTGTTGTGGGGTTTTTTTGTTGGTGTTTTTTTTTTTCCTAAACTATGAGAACATGTTTTTTACAGCGATGTCATAACACTTATTAAAAAACAGCTTTTGATTGCACCCTGCTCCTTTGCATTATCTTTCTTCGTGGAAAACAGAAGCTGACAAAGAGGATCAAAAAGGGCCCTTTCGTGGCTGCTCTGAGCAGGTGCAATACCTTTCAGATGAACTGCTTTGCTACAGCCCTTGTTGACAGTGATGTAGAGCTATTTGCTCGGTGCAGGTTACAAACGCTGGGGCAGCAGGACTGCTCACCAGAACAAAGTACGAAAGCTGTTCCCTGCTCCCAGCTGCTGTGCCACAGCTGAACCCACTCAACTTCTGCCCTACACAGCCACGGCTTATTTTAAGTAGCTCAGTATTTTTTCTTACCCTCATTTCCTGTCTCTCCTCTTGAGAAGACCTTGCTCCTTCTCTCTGATCTTCCCAGAGAGCAGAGCAGTAACAAACTCCTTTGTGAGAGGAGGAGGTGATGCATTCCAGAACCCATTGTGAGTTTGCAGTGGGTAGAACGTGACATCCAGCTGCACCCTCCTCTGCAATCTAAACTAACACCAGAGCCTCCTTATTTCTGCTGCCTGCTAGGTTAATGGTGATCTTCATCCTTACTGTACACCACAACCCCATGTGAAGTAGCAGCAATGACTGCGCAACATTAAAATAATAATAAATGTATAACCACTAAAATAAAATTATACTTTTAACCACTGACATGGGAAAAACTTCACGAAGCAAGCTCCAAATGTGTTAAGAAGCAAAACTGCTTTCAGCTATTCCAAACAATAAAGTAAAATTTACTTTAAAATCCACTGTGTTTTGTTTTTTCTTTCCAAAAAGTACTCTATCACAAACAGCAACATTGTTCTACGTTTTGTCTTCACTGAAAATAATCTGAAGAACACAATCTGAGCTATCACAGCCTAGATATGCACACACAAGACTTTCTCTCAGATGAAGTCAATTGTGCATGGATAAAACTAGTGTATAAAAGCAGCAGTCGTCATGTAGAGGAACTGAAAAGAACTTTTTCTTTTCATCATTATACAGTAGTATAATGTCATCATTATACAGTAGTGAAATATCCAAATATCTATTGAGTGCTGCTCTGAAAGTAATGCCTCCCAGACACGCAGGTTCTTGTTTATCGCTGGTGAAAATATGTAGCTAACAGTGGTGACTTACACTGAAAAACAGTGTTTTGTATCTGAGAATTTGTTCTACAAGTGGCGTCACTGTGCTGTTTGTACCCGTTGTAGTTTCCATGGAAATAAATAAGGGGCATTACTTTTGGAGCAACCTACACAGTTTCACAAGAACAGAACTAAGGAGGTCTAGTCCTGGATTCAAGGGTTTGGAACGTTTTACTCCAACAGCAGTGAGACGTTACTGCACAAGACTAAGGGGACATTAGCCTTTCTGGAGCTGGCTGATAGCGTGACTTGAAAAGGAGAAATCCCAGGACAGCCAATGGACACATGAAATCCCCATGCTGACAAAGTCTGCCACTTCAATCCTGAGAACATGGTGGCTAAAGTAACACTGTCTTGTATAAGAGATGCTGGAGCAAAAAAGGACAGATAAAAGTCATGCTGGTAACCAGCTATCTGGCTCATCAGCAGAAATCAAGAAGTAGAAAAGGGGAGAAGTTGTACCACGCACGGCAGAGGTGGCAGTGCAGAGCAGAGCTACTTGCTGGGCAGCAGCCTGCCTTACAAACCACTTGTTCCCATGTACTGAAGCTACCTTCCTTGGAAGGACATTGGTCTGAGCTGGAATCTAGAGGCAGAGCTGCCACACTCGTGGCAAAGGCCGAAAAAAAGTGCTGCTATTAACTTATGCAAAGTTACGGCCAGTGAAGGTGGTACAAAACGTCTGGCTGTGGTAGGGATCCTCTTTTCATTATGAGCCATAAAAGGTCTCACACATGATAGCCCAGCAAGAGCCCAAGGTGCAATACAAAAACTAATGCCACTGAATATATTACATGGTGAGCTTGTTTGCTGTAAACAAATGTGAAAACAAATTACTGTTAACACATGCATAATTTAACTGAAGCAGCACAGATGAGGAGAACAATTTTTAACTGCGCAGGAGAGGAAGAGACACTCTTTGCCAGAGCTTAGAATTCTGTATTACCACAGACACATTCTTGATAAAAGCAAATTTTCTTCTCTATCCTACTGAGCCCTATTTGTCCCTTTTCCTACTACGTTGGCTTCAACAGGGCATGATCAGGAAAGACTCTCATATTAAACAGCTCGTTTGCCATTAGGCTTCCCCCAGTAACAAACGGGAGCTTGCTGTGTTGTGAGTGAATATGGCGAAACATTAAAAGCCCACAACAGGGAAAATGGCAAATATCTTCCCATTCTAAAAACGGCACTTTGTAAATCCAGATTTTATGCTGTCTGATCACTGAGCAATTCAGTTCTGTCTCAGTTATTTACTCAAATATTTGAACACGTATGTTTTTTTTTTTCATACTGGCTCCTCATATTTGAATTAAAAAGTCAGTGATGCTATTTTGAATGTGGAGGATAGATAAACCGGACAAATGAAGGCTGCTATCTTTAATTTTCTAAGGCGTTGAGAAAGAAATCTAGTAATCAATTTTTGACACTGTTCCAAAATCTGTAACCTCCCCCAAAGAGTAAATACTTTATTTCTAAACAGCTGGATATTTAGAAAATGCTGAGAAAAGAATATAAAACAGAAGTTATCTAGTTGGCTTGAATTAAATTTTAATACTAACAAAAGAAAAAAGAAGACAGAAGAATTAATGGAAGGCAAATTGGTTTGAAACTCCACAGGAACATTATGGCTCTCTCCTTTCTTATTGCCTGTGAAATACATTGAGCCACATCTATTTACCATAATAAGCAGCACCACACAGATAGAGCAGTCCCAGACTGGGTGTTTGCACTCAATGCTGCATCTTATTGCAGTTCTTGATGTAGAACAGCCCAGAGACCTGTGAACATGGGAAATAAGTCATGCCTAGAACTTGGTAGATCCCTTGGTTGCTTTCTTCCTGAAGGAGGTTTACTAAGGTTTTGCAGAACGCATTGTCACAGAAAATAAGTCAAGAGTACGAGCAATGGGTGAAGTGAAGCTGCTGGTTTAAGAGGATTGACGGGAACTCAAGGTTGGGATGTGAGATGGTAAAGGAACAGGACTAAGAACATTCAGTGAGCCAGAATGGAAATCAAAGCCTTTCTAAGCTAATGTGAGTTATAATGGGGCTCCTCGTAGCATGAACAGGCAATTTATCTTCCTGTAAGAAAAATAAAACTAACCCCGCAAAGTAATCCACGTAATTATGCAATGACTTTACAGACATTGCCTAAACAGAAAACAATTTTTCTATGGGTTGCTTACTCTGCATTTTCTGCCTGTTTGCCCATGTAGGAGCATTCCAAAATCTTCTCTTGGGCTGCACAGTGTTGAAACGACAGAGAATAATTATGTAATGACACTGTAATCTCAGTGGAAAAAAAAAAGAGAGATTCACTGCTGTGGTCCTAAAATCTCTTACGTCTCTACCATTCCTCAGTTAGTAACTAAGGCAGCAAGACACTACAGGAGAGAAACTCTGCCTAGCTATATCAGTAATGCCTCTGCACACAGTTTAACCTTCCCATCATAAGCACCCAACCCATGAATCTTACTGCTGTCATCTCTGCTGCACCTCTTCAGAGCAAATAACGTTCCTCCATAAGAGCTGAATCGTGTTGCAAGCAGCTCTGCTGGACTGCTTCAGGCTTCACATGAACAAGATCGCTTTTCTCCATGGACAGATTTAGACTCCCATAGCCTGAATTATATTTATCACCAAATATGCTGTCTTCTGCTCTGCTACCAGTCTTCCAAGACTGAGGACAACTACTGATTTCAAATAGTCCACTGAACCCCTTAGAATAGATCTGCCATTTTCTTGATTTAGTTTTGTCTCTCTTCAGACTGTAATCTACTTGACTAATTGGGTAAAGTCTCCATAGACAACTGGCAGCCACTAAAATCAGAAACGTAAATCAGGATAGAAATAATACTAGATATCTCACAAGTACAAGGCATGAGAAAAAGGCCATGACAAAGGACACTTCATAGGTTAGATAACTGGATGAGTGATATAGACTGCTGGCTTTCCAGAGGAAACACAAGTGTGCCTTGTTTAATTAGTTTAGAGCTAAAAAGGCTCTAGCTTAATTGATTTAGGGGTAGAACCAGCTGAATGTGTTAGATGGAGCAAGGAAAAAAAAAAAAAAAGAAGAAGAATCAAATATACCAAAAGCTACATTTTGACCCTTCTAGAAGAAGGATGCAGAATGTTCTGACAAGGAAGACTGAAGTCAAGCTGGTTATGAGTGTATTAATCAGGTCACCATTCAAGTAGTCAATGAATACACATGGGGATGCAGATAAGAGAAAGTCCTAATCTTAAGGGGTAAAAATAGCTGTATTACAGCCTCAAACAATAGCCTCAGGTCTTGTACAACCACCACTTGTATTAAGCACTTTCTCTCTTTGATCTTTTTTATCTGCTATCTGCTCTGCACTATCTGATAATGAGTCAGAAATGTCACATAATTACAATTTCTAAGAGGCTATTGTAATTGATGATCATTGAGATCTAGCTTTCCTGTAATTTGCTTGAAGGAATGAACATCCTCTGTATGCACTATAGCTGACATGTCTGATCACCAGAGCCCTCAGTTCAGCAGATGTCAATATATCAACTCTAACAGTTATTTCATAAAGACAAAGATGTAAGATGGAGTGAAGGAGCTCTTCTTAAACTTGTAAAATTTCGCTGTGCCATTTTCCCTAATATTCAGTAAGAGCTACTAAGAAAATTCTCTAAGACCTAATTCTAGCTGTGGCTTCAACAGCATTCAGCATGGGCTCAATGATGCTTCAGGCAAGGCAATATTGATATCAAGCTGGCAAGAAAGCAAGGCTAAGTGGGTTGTTCGTGTGAAATATCTATACAAAACGGCATACAAAGAGAAAAAGAAGATGAGATGTCCTCATTGTTATTACGATAGTTCCTACAAGGAAATACTCTATTGACAACAAAAGTTCAGGAATTTGTCACGCTGAAGTCAATCTCTGATGCAGTGAAGACAACTGAAGAGAAAGAATGAGAGGTGCTTTAGTGATGACCAGCTACTGCTCACTTACAGGTGAAGAAACAAGCTTTTGAATTATCTTCCTGCACCGTTCTGCCACCAACTCCACCAAAATTGCTGATGACTACTTCACAGACCTCTCTGACCTCTCCTCAATGAAGGACACAAAACAATAGGAGGAAATATACACAATTTCATTCCTTGTGCTTTAACTTATTGTAGTCATTGATGATTAATGATCAGATCCAACACCACGCACACCAAACCTGAGGTTCTTTGTTGATGCCACCTTAAAAAAAAAACTCTATTCAGGCTACCTCTGCTGTGCAGAGCAAGTGTGTGACTGGTGATAGACTTTCTTCCAGATACCTATCAGCACCACTTTTTTCTATTACTACCTCATTTCTGTTCACTCTCTTGAAAAAGATACTATGAGTCATAAGAAACGATGAGCATTGCAAGCAGAAGTGTGTGTATACGCAGGAAATTGTTAGATGGTAGATACAGGGCCACCGAGCTCTGTGCATGTGCTATTTGAGTTGCTGTACTCAGAAAGTAGAATAAAAGAAATCTTGAGCTCTGAAGCCAAATGTGCATCTCACTAGTATTTGTTTCATGCTGAGAGCTTCCTTCCAGCCCTTGAGTTCAATTAAGTTTAGCACAGGGCTTAGTGAATTTCCTGCAGAAGTGAGCAGTCACTATGATTTTGTGACACTCTCTCCCTTCCTCTGGGGCTAGAAAGAACTCACTCAATGACATTTAACCATTCAAGACTGTCAATTCTGAGCACTCCGACATATACAGAAGCCCTGCATTGATCTTGTATTAGAATAAACAAAGATGTGCTCCTATTAATTCCATCACTGGAAGACAGATTCCTAACTTAAGAGAACTACGCCTTTCTAGTACAGAACCACATCCTTCATTAACATTCATCTGCCAAACTAGAAAACATGATGAGAATTCACTGTCTTGTATGGCACTGCTCTTGGCAGTGCTGTCCGAGGGGAGAATGAGGTGGGAGGTTGTGTAAGGCAGTATCTGCTTTTTTTCCTCTTGCTTTATTTTTGTGAATTTATACGACAGTTTTATCCTTCTTCTAATAGGGAGATAATATGGTATATTTTAAAAGCATCCAGTGGCTACTCATACATTATTGAAAAGCTGGGTGTTAAAGATTAAAGGCAACAAGAGTTACAGAGAAGCTGATTATCATTTCTCATTTCTCTCCCTCCATTCTCCCCCTCACTGCCTGCCACACAGACACACATTTCTCTGCTGGCCACTTGTTGTTTTCAGATAGATCACTTAAAATAATCTTACTGTTTCTGTTTATTTCCTTGGAAGTTTTTGTTCACTAAGAGTTTATGCTTCTTTAATCTGTTTATTACACTCTTTCAGCTTTATTTCCTAATCCTCTTTTCCTCTCTTTATCTTTGATGCTTTCAAACTCTGAAGGCTGCTTCTTTTTCTCCTGTGAACTTTAAATGAGTTCTTTAATCACACAAGTGAAAACACATGCTCCTGCACACACCGTCTGAGGAGCCTTCCCCAACAACACACTTCCCTCTGACCTCTTTCCAAGCCTTACTTACAGAGCACAAAGAACTTTCAACCTAGCTACATGGAAGCATGAACAACATTCAAGCCCAAATTCTCCACAGCATTCAAATAGAGCCAGAGCCACACGCTTGGTACAGCTGTTCACTATTAAAGCAACCCCTGAAAGCTGCAACAACAGCCCTTCTGTTCCACAGCTATACTCCCCTGCTCGCTGTTAGCCTCATGCATTGGTCCCTATCAAACTGCAGCGGTACGTCAGTAATGCTCGCCGTGTGGAAATAAGAGTTCACAAATGAGGCCTGATAGGAGAATGTTTTATTTTCACTCGGCAAAGGTGAAAATGGCAATGCAAGCCACAGAAATTTTGCCTTATGTGCTTAAGGTAATATAGTATCTTAATGACTTTACACATACAGTTTGTTCTGTTGGTTTGTGAATCTGGTACTGAAGTTTCACAGCCATTACTCAAATGACATCAACCTTGTACTAACACAAGTCTAAACGACTGCAGATAGCAATTAATGTAAGTTTAAGTAATTTTAGAGACGAACAAAATGACAGTATTACTTATTCTCAAGATTAGGCTGCATCAGTATAACATTGCTGTTCGTTGGTCGTGCCAGATTTACAGGATATGTGACTACACTGTTCTGGCTTTCCCTCTCAAGTTAATAAATATAGTGATAAGAAGAGGAGGTGGATTCTCTGTAGCACAGTGAAATCCTGCCACACTAATGGCCAAAAATAATCTAGTGATAATATTCAGTCTCTTTTCCATCTCCATAGAGATTAGCAATATTAGAGACAGAAACACAGCTTTAATTGGTCTGGTCAAACCAAAGGAAAAATGCACGACTACTCTCACAGATAAATCAAGGGAAAGACACAAATCACATTTCAGAAGGTGAATAGTAATGTTCTCCTGGATCTCAGCTAGTGAAAGACCATTACACTGCTTAAATCCTGTAGAAGAATAGCTACATGCTTGTGATTAACATTTTGAGAGTATTTCTAAAATACAAGAACCTATTTCTCAGTTTGGTGAACATCAATATGCGTAAGCCAAATAGCTACTGAGGCAAACCTTATGCTGCTATTTACTGTGAAGGACAATCAATCGTGAAATTTACTTTAATGTAGTAAATGTCATGTGGTTCCTGAATTATAATATAGCACTAGAGACTTCTCTAAGCCCAAATCAGCTCAAATGCTCAGTTCTCCCAAAGACTTTGCACCACGCCTGGCGTTTCATTCACCTACTTATCCTTCACCAATGCATTTGTTCAGTCGGGCTCCACTTTACAAGTGGGTTTTTCAGAAACTACTTCTCTGGAAGAGACATTTCAACCTCTTCTTCACGGCTCAGCAAGTGAAAAAACAGATACATCAGCGCTGCCTCCTAATGCAAATCCCAAGTTCCCTATGTGGAATATGATTAGCCTGGGGCAGTCTCATGGGTCAGCATATCTTCAGCCTGAGATGTTCTGAGGAAGGTACAGATGGCATTTGACAGAGAAGATCAGGACGGATTTGTTAAAACAGAAAGTAAAGCACAACTACAGATGGGATTCAAAATGTGAGACTCGTAGACAGAGCAAGGATACAGAAAAGTCCTGAGAAAGATAAAAACTGCACCTGCACTTGTGCTGAAGCACCATTGCAGATTGCTACAACTGAGGAGAGGACAAAGTACTTCTGCTTTCCACACAAGCAACTCTGCAGAACAGCTCCATCTTCAGAACACGCTTGGCACAGTGCAAAGCTACATCTGCAGGATACACACACATCGATATACCCCTGGGGGTTAGGAATGCTGGAACTGCAGAGTGTTTCACTCATCAGCTTGCTAGCACTTCTGCTTGGAGCAAGAGAAGCCACCAGAGGCATGCAGCCAGCAGAAAAGCTCCTTGCTCTGCAGCTGCCCTGAGCTGGCAGGAGCTTTCCTATGCCTGCACTACAGCTGCTGAGTGCACTGCACCAGTATTTTACTCCAAGGGTTGCATTTGTCCCCTAGTTATGTTGCAGAGATTCAGTTTACAGAGAGCTCAGCAATTAGATGACAGTTACAAAGCCCTGAAATACAGCACAAGTGGCAGAACAGCCCCAGTTATAACACTGCGTATGTATCAGGAAACCCTTCCTCACCTGTACAGCGGCATCTAGCTGGCACGGTTTCATCGTAGAATAGCTTGGTTGAAAAGGACCACAATGCTCATCCGGTTCCAACCCCCTGCTATGTGCAGGGTCACCAACCAGCAGACCAGGCTGCCCAGAGCCACATCCAGCCTGGCCTTGAATGCCTCCAGGGATGGGGCATCCACAGCCTCCTTGGACAATCTGTGAACAGTGCCTCACCACCCTCTGTGTGAAAAACTTCCTCCTAATATCTAACCTAAACTGCCCCTGGCTCAATTTAAAACTATTCCCCCTTGTCCTATCACTATCCACCCTCATAAACAGCCATTCCCCCTCCTGTTTATACGCTCTCTTCAAGTATTGGAAGGCCACAATGAGGTCTCCCTGTAGCCTTTTCTTCTGCAAGCTAAACAAGCCCAGTTTGAAGATACCCAGAACATCTTCAGTCCAAATCAAAGTGACTATTCACTATGTACATACACTGACAATAAGCTTGGCTCCATGAGGGCTCTCAAAAGGCTCCATCAAAACTACTTTATGGAAGAGAACAACTCAAAAAGAACCAAATACAGATGGCATACTAACAAATGGTAATGAAACAGCATTATTAAGGCTGCAAATCCAAGCCCTGAAAAAGCTGGGATGTGCCAGCATTCAGGATGTCTATACGATGGCAGTGTGCCCATGCTTCCTGCCCTTGCAGTTCAGGAGAGCCTATGTGAGATAAATATTCCCTTCACCCTGCACGATCCCTCTATCAGCTGCCTCTCCGAACAGGCAATTCTCCCTGTTCCATTTTTTTGCCTTCTCCCACATATCAAGAGTGATGCTCTTTGCCTTATTTACTGCTCTGAAGACAGAAATATTCCTTTTTTAAAAGGGTTTTCTCAAGCACTCACCGTGTAGCATGTGAGAGCATCTCAAATATGAATGACATCTGTTTGCACAACGCACCAGTGAGATGACACAATGCATAAAAGGCAGCCTGCGTTGCACTGGGCAGCAGTTGGCCTTTTAACAGCTTCACCAGCTCTGGTCGGGAAAGCATAGTTGTTCTCCAGGAAGGGCTGACTGTACCAAATGACGACACACGAGCGTATGGTTTCCAGGATGAGGGAGAAGCTGCTCTGATAAGGGAAGGGGCCTGCAACAAGAAGGCTGCTTTGCTTGGGGCTTGCTTGAGCTCTGTCAAAAATCAGAATTTGACCAAAACAAAGCAGGCCATGCATCCTTCCTTGGGCTGAAAAACAGTGCGGCTTGCTCTACAGGCAGGTTGTTACAGAGTGCTGTCACTTCAACTTGGCATCTGGAAACTGAAACATGCTGAAATGAGGACAGATAGTAGCCATTAGTGTCCTGTGCCCCATTTGGCACTTAGAGCTATACTGTGAGCAACACCGTCTGTTACATAAATGGTTCTCATATTCAGAGCATCACACCTAAGCATCTCCTTTTCAGCAGTTGGGTTCAGAAGGGTTGGTGCCTGTGCCAACCAGGACCAGGAGTTCAAAGCTGGCACCTGCTGAGCAGTGATGCTCCCTCAGATGTCTCACCTCTGACAAAGGCTGAAACTTGCTTCAGGGGCAGCATTCCCAGGTCTTGAAGAGAAGAAAGCCCCCTGGAGACACCCACCACTCACATCATGACTGGGTCCTGCTCCTGACAGCCCAATAACCCTGAGCACTCCAGCCAAAATGAGGCAGGGTCTTGCCAACAGCCACAGCCTGCAGGGCTGGGTGCAAGAACTGAAACACAGCACTAGCCATCAAATATAAATTTGCTCTTGCTTCATTAATTATGCAGTGATCATGATGCCAGATACTTTGTACACATCAGCAGTACCACAGTTACCTCTGACACTGCCCATGGGAGGAGAGCATTCCTTTGCTGAGACAAACTACAATAGCATCTCACTTTTCTCCACGCACCAGCTAAAATAACCTCTCGTTACAAAGAGTACTGTTTTAAAGATATCTATAAGGAAGATTTCAGCCTTGCTGCAGAACAGTAAGCCTCACATTCTGAGACAGGGAAGTTAATGGCCAACTGCTTGCTGTGTGTGAGATGTGTCTACATAGCTACATACTGCACACACATCTACACTCCCTACATATATACATAAAGAATGAATTTGTTAAAAATAACATGCAGTGACAGATTCTGCATTAAAAATAAAAAAAAAAAAAAACAGCCAAGCAGGCGAAAACCTGAAACTCAGAGAAAAAAACAAATACAACAAAAAAATAAGCTTTGAAGTGACTGCTTGCAGGATTTACGCTGGATGAACGAGGACCAACAAAAGTGCTGCTGAGGTAAGCTTAAGCAAGACATCACTGTTAAACTGTCTTGTTAAACAAACTACCTGTCCTGAAAGCGTTCAGCTTCATTGACAGAAATACTAAAGCAAAACTAAAGCCCACCCAGCTGGAACAATCAGCCAACAGGACCCAGAGGAGACCAAAGGCAGACAGGCTGGAAGAACAGATGTGCTGGAAAATCACATGCAAGAAAAGGCTAAGTGAAAAGCAGTGGTGCAGCGTGCATCACAGAAACTCATTGGAATACCTTCATTAAGGCATCACAGGATGCTCTGTTCTATTAATGAAGGTTTTTAAGGATATTTTCCACTCTGTTTTTCTTCCCTTAGTGTGAAGCTGATTATTTTATAAGCAGTTGCGAGTGAAAAGCACATAGTTTGCTTTTGCTTTTTTTTTCCCCACCTTCCCATTTTGTATACAGAAGTGTAACAGGTGAGTGACTCATTGACTACGAATCACAGAATTGCAGGAATTGGAAGGGACCTCAAGAGATCATCGAGTCCAACCCCCTGCTAAAGCAGTACCCTACAGCTGGGGGGGTCTTCAGTATCTCCACAGAAGGAGACTCCAGCACCTCTCTGGGCAGCCTGTTCCGATGCTCCATCACTCTTACCATAAACAACTTCTCCTGCATATTGGTACAGAACTTCCTGTGTTCAAGTTTTAGGCCATTACTCCTTGTCCTCTTGCAGCACACCACTGAGAAGAGCTTGGCCTCCCATCTTCCTTTACATATTTATAAACATTTATAAGATCCCCCCTCAGTCTTGTCTTTCCCAAGCCAAACAGACACAGGTTACTCAGCCTTTTCTCATACATAAGATGCTCTAGGCCCTTCATCACCTTTGTGGCCCTCTGATAGACTTCCAGGAGATCCCTGTCTTTTCTGAACTGGGGAGCCCTGAACCAGACAAAGTATTCACACAGTATTCTAAATGGAAGCAAACAGTGATCTTTTCTCCTCAAAAATGGGAAGTTGAAGAAGTCACTTAAGTACATGGGAGGAGTAAGATTGGTGTAGACTTAAGCATCAGAAAACAGCTTTGAGTTCCTTAAAAACATCTAACTTTACTTAACAATCAAGAGAGAATAGAGGAAACATCCGCCCACCATCCACACACCCAAAGCTGCCAAAGAACAGATCTCCTAGTGAAAAAAGTCATAATCTCATGAAAACCCTGTTTGTTTTTTTGTTCTGTTCACAACAAAATTCTGTAGATAAATTCTGTAAATAAAATTCACAATAAAATTTTGTTCACAATAAAATACTATAAGCAGAAGCTGCTGTTTATCGTTTACCTTAAATGAGAAATCATTAACTATGCTGGTAATATATTGAAATATTTTTTGCTAACACAGAAGCTGTCAATCGCAATTTTTTTTCTTCCTCTGAAAGACTGGAAAAATAGAAGGTTTATTATTTTGTAGCCCCCAGATGGATGGAAAGGAATGCATACATTGCTCAAAGCACCCGAGGCAGTTGATTGTATGCAGTTGATTGTGTGCAGTTTCTTTTTACAATGCTAGGTCCAGCAGGATGAGAGAGCTACTTGTCCTGAGCATCTGACTTGAGCTTTGATATGCTTTCAGAAGGGAACAGCAGGAAGCAGGTACCTTTTCATGCTTGACATGGTGGGATGAATTTGAACCTGATAACCTGGGGGCTCTGTGCCACTTGGGGGCATAATGTAGTGGTGAGATGGTCATGATTACATGACAGGAAATCTTGCTTAGGATTTAAGTGAAAAGCAACATCCTATGCAAAAGCTTCCAGTTTTTCTCTGTTGAACAAAATATTTTGTTTCTTCTTGTTGAAGAGACTGTCCTTAGGTGTGGAATTACAAGCAGTTCCCAAGGTATCAGCATTCAGCTGAAGAGCTCAAACAGCCTTTACTCACACATATTTCCCTCTTTGAGGCGCAGGGCAGGACAGGGAGCGCTTTGTCAAGTAATGTCTATTTACAAGTCGTAACAGCTTTGTACACAAGGATTTCTTCCATGGGACATCTCCACCATTTGCAACATATTCCTGCATTTTCAAATATCGAGGAAACGAAGCGACAGGTGCTGCAAAGCAGCCGAGGAGATAGCTCTCTCCCTGTGATTGAGTTATTATGTATTCCATTAGATAGTGCTGCTCAGCTGAGCTTTTGAAGGTGGAAGGTAAGATTAGGAGAGAAGGAAAGGTTTCTTGTTAATTAAAGTGCTGCACTGTCAATTGTAAGGGCAATCAAATATTGGTTCAGCCTTACCACTGCTGCTTACTTTTAATAGGCAGGGGTATATTTAATGATGGATGATGGGACTGCCCAGCTGAGCAGAGGCTGTATGCAAAGCCACAGCATCTCTGCTCACCTCATTCACCACTAGAAATGCTCAGACTGTCGAGGCAAAGACTTGAGGTGAAAAAAAATCAACAAGTGCAAAAAGAGAACACAGCACTGAACCTGGCAAACAAAAGGTTCATTACCCGACTAAAAGCATAACAAGGCAGTTTATAAGCAGCACGCTTATTTATTGTAAATGTTGCAGCAAAGGTAATGATTTTTGTTTTAGTTGGAGTTCAGATTCTCAATTTCATCAGCATTATCTTGGCAAATATGTTCCCAAGATTGTTTTAATTTAGGATTTGACATAGGTGATTGCCTTTTTTGCCCTCGAAGGATAAATTAGTTCACAATAAAAGATGCATATTAGGCAATTTATTATGCTAATGACTTGCAGAAAAAAGCCAAATTACCTTGATGGTAGATTATAACAAACAATAAAGAAACACGTTCTTTGCAATTCTCAGTGAATATATAGTTTAGCTGTGGATAGCTACAGAAGGCCTCCTGGTAGTAGTAACCTCATTCAAGACAAACAGACGTGCATTATCAGTAACCACATTGACAGTGAAACAATGCAGACAGATTTTCAGATTTGTAATTATATCTCATTATCCTTCAGTAGTCATTTTTAGCTCAGCTTGGAAGCAAAGCTTTAAGGATCACAACGTATGATGCCTCTGCTGGCACTTCCTACCTGATGATTTTAAAATCTATCATCAGACTTCAAACAATTTGAAAGAAAGGATGAGACTCGAGGAAAGAAAGGTTTGTACAAATTTTAAGCAGATAAGTAGGCAGGTAGAAGAAAAAACTGACATTCATGATTCTCGTCCATACAGAAGCTTGGCCTGAAAGGATGAATCCAGAGCAGACAGGTGCTCCCAGAAATGTTACCCACTTTGAGATGAAAAACATCTCATGGGCTGTGTGCCCCACCACTGTTGCTGACTTTCTGAGAATATAGAATATAGGTGGAGAGAAGCATTTAGGGGCAGCAAAGCTGTGAACAGTATGGAACGTGTCTTATGGGGAGCAGCTGAAGGAGCTGGGATGATTCAGTCTGGAGAAGAGGCACGGGGAAGATCTCATCGCTCCCTACAGATCCTGAAAAGAGGCTGTGGTGAGGTGGAGGTCAGCATTTGCTTCCAGGTAACAGCGATAGGATGAAAGGTGATGGCCTCAAGTTTTGCTAGGGGTGGTTCACATAGGGCATTAAGAAACACTTCTTCTCCAAAAGAGTAAAAGAGAAAAAACAATCTGTTTTAAGTGACTGATCAAATACAGGAATCAGTGTGATTGGAGGAAAAGCAATGGCCAGAATACTAATCCTGCAGCAATTCAGACATCTGAGGAACCTACAGAAGGCTGGAAACAGCTCAGACATTCAGACTCTTCCAGATTTTTCAGCAGCAGTCTCAAAATGCTGTAGCTGAATGAAAACAAGTTCTTTTTAATAGATGATTGGAAGTATTATTACCCTAAAGACAAGGGAAGTGCCACTTGAGGATCTGGTTCAGGGTGGAATTTAGGAAAAATTTCTTCTCTGAAAGTGATCAGTGGTGGAACGGGCTGCCCGGGGAGGTGGCTGAGGTCAAGAAAGGCGTTCAAGAAATGTTTAGAGGTTGCAATAAGGGATGTAATTTAGTGGGGAGATATTGGTGGCAGATGGATGGTTGGACTGGATGATCTTGGAGGTATTTTCCAACCTCAGTGATTCTATGGTCAGCTGAGATTTCTCAATTCATTACACTACGGAGTTTTCTCTCCAGTCGCTGCTGCTGTTACAGAGTACCTCTGAATTAATGGCCCTGGCACACCCTCTGTGCTTATTTTAAAGGAACTAATTACAACTAAATTTGTCTTTGCAATTATGCAATCTGCACTGCTGAAATTAAGCTTTTATATATTTAATTGGTATTCATTTCCCAGTAAATGAGAAAGAAAAAAAATCCTAGAACATTCGGTCAAATCCTGCATCTTCCTCCATTGGTTACTGTGCCCTGCTACAGCATGAATAGGCAATTCCTGCACAAATAGGAAGGACAGCTACCTGGCATTGGGTGAGTGACAAAGGTTTACATTAGCTGTGAAAGTTCAGCATCACTGAAACGATATCAAAGCATGGATCTGCAACTCCCTCATTCTGAACTATCGTTATATTATGAAAATGAGTAGTTTCAGTGTTTTCCGATGCAGGAAATACTTTAGCTGCTTTAAAGAAAAACAAAAACAACAACAAACAGCTTTTGTAAGTGATTAAACTCTCAAGCTTCTTTACAGAATTTAACAAGCTGTGATGCTGTTCCCAGTATTGAAGATACAGCACCACTGCTTTCATCCTCCAGTGTAGTGACAAAAATAAAGCAAGTGAAACACCACGCTCCTTCTTCTCATTGATGTTCTGCACTTTGTTCAATCATAGAATCACAGAATGGTTTGGGTTGGAAGGGACCTTTAATATCCTGTAGTTCCAACCCCCCTGCTATTGGCGGGGATGCCTCCCACTAGACCAGGTTGCTCACAGCCCCATCCAGTCTGGCCTTAAATACTTCCAGGGAGGGGGTATCCACAACCTCTAAATCATGCCAGATGTAAAATCTCAATTGCATAAATAATAAACTAGAGCAATAAAGTTGAACATCCGTTTGTAGGAAGAATTACCTACTTCTTTCACGAGTACCATCAGCAGAAAGGCAGAAAGCATTTAGACGTGCGGCTGCAGCACTGAAATCAGTAGGATTTGTGGAGAGCTACTCCAAAGCATGGCCTCCACGTAAAGCTAAAGACCAGTCTACACAGGCTACAATTTCCAGCTCAGAACGTGAGTTAGAAGGCTGACCTTTCTGCTGCCTGAAGGCAAGTACAAACTTCTGACACAGACACACCGGTGTTCACAGGAAGAGATCTGCCCAGCTATTGCATGTTCCCTGTGCAGGCAACGTACTTTTTCTCCCCATGGATCAGGAGGTTTGGCCACTATGGGCAAAACGCATTCATGAGCACACATGAAGTATTTTTCAGTCTAGACAGGATTGCACTTTTGACAAAGATTCATTTTCTGCTGCATAATAAAAACCATTAACCGACAATTTCCTCATTTCCCTAAATCCCATTCCGTCCCCCGCTTCCATACAGGATCTAGTTAGTCATGAAACAAGGAGCAATTTTATTATTCATGGGTGTATGAATATCATTCACATGAAAAACCACAACACACGCTGAAGCGCATACTGCAAGGAAGCAAAAACAACCCACGGATGTTTAAAATGTCCAGCCTAACCCATAAAAATAGCCAGAAGCAGCTGTATCTCAAGGCAACAAGCATAGGTTCAAGCCCTCAACTTTCTGCTCTCGTAACACTGAGCATCTCACCTGAGCATGCTGTGCCTGATTTCCCATCTCTAAAATAAACACACTAGGCACTAAAATGCTGTTAGCATATGTGGAGAGAATATTTTGAAACCTGCTTCGCTTGCCATGGTTTCCATGGAAAGTTAGCATCTCCCTCTGCTGATGGTGCTCATTTTAGACAGGCGAGCTCAATGTAGAACACAAGGAGGTCTAGGCAAACTGTCAATTTCCCATGTACAAAAAAATAGTGCACACATGGTATGGAGGAAACAAGGAGTTTAACAGCTCCTCTATTGTGGGTCAACTCCTCTCCAGAAAGAAGCACAGGATGGTCCAACTGCCTGTTCTGAGGTATGGATTTCACTCCTCGCCATAACAAGATCCATTCTGCTTTACTCCAACCATTAATAAAGTAAAAAATCAATCAGAAATACTCAGAGTTGCTCAAAGCTGAATGGAACGGGCACTCAGCCTACGTGTCATAGAAATTCCATCTGTAACACGGGATGAATTCTCCCTTGGAACTCACCCTTCCACTCCCTATGGAGGCTGCCCAGAGGCTGATATAGAGTCTTTAACGCAGGTGATGTGGAATACAAAACATTGTGTTTATTGCCTTTTCCTGTCTGAGTCACAGCTTATTTATTCTCAGGCAACCACGGAACAGATGATTCAATTAAAGGTACAAAAGGTAATTCAGAAATTTAAATTAAGACAACACATCATAGCAGCATCACTACGCTACTGGAAACAACCATCCTGAGTTTGTGCAGAAGCACATCAAAGCTGTGCTTAAGTATACAAGCAAGGAAGAAGGGTCAGAAATACAGCTGTTACGCTGAATGCACCATCTGCTAAAAAAGTGAGAACAGGAGAGAACTGTATTTAGGGAGGCTATGGGCCATCTAACCCGGTACGCTCAGCTGCACATTCACAGAGACATTGGGGAGAAGTTCAGATTTTAAGAAAACATATGCCAGTTTTACCTGTCCATCTGTAGTTCTACTCAGATTCTGCTTCGTTCTCCTTCCATAGAGCTGCTCACCAAAATTAGGAAGCAGCCAGCTGGATGGGGGCTGCTTTTCTCGCTGACCACCTGTTAACAGGTTTGCTGAGGTAAAGCTGTGTTAGGAGGCTGAAACCAGCAAAATGCCATGCTGTTTGCCCATCCAGACAAGCCCTGTGTTTCACATGTGCAGTGAGACCTCCCAGGGCTATGTACTGGATGTACAGCAAGCACTCTGGAAGCAAAAGGCCTCAAAGATACAATCAGCTGAGCATGCTACTGCCAGTTCAGATCGTGAAAACAACTGCTGACCGTCTGCATACACTGAGCTTTTCCTCTGTCACTGCTAGGACAAGGAGATCTGGGACATACCAACAGGAGACAGAGAGACTTTGTAAAGTGTCCCCTTCAGCAGCACTAATCAGGGACGTATCTTCTCACTTCCCCTGCCCAGCATTTAATTCTAAGCAGCATCCACCTGATGCAGATTGGTCCTTATGCTTAAAATGAAAGCTGACATTTTCATGAAGCCAGCTAAGCCCAGGAATGGCAGATGGTGTGTATGTGCAGGGAGAGAGGTAGAGGGAGAGTGTGGTTTAAAAAAAGTACCTGCCCCAAATACAGTGCAAACTGTAATCAAACTACAAGAGGGAAGGAAAGGGAGAGGGAAATAGAAGGAAGGGAAAGGAAGGGCCCTCTGACAATGGTATAAGGAGAAGGCAGTCACACGATGACACCTACATCTAGTGAAAGTCCACCTCAACAGACTAACTACCTCTCTGTGTTTTAACACATATTTAAGGAGATGAAACCCACTGGTTGTCATGATTTCCAGGCTACACCCAAGAATACTGACACTGTTCAGAGATCCTGGTAGATAAGCTGATTTTTTCGAACGTGTTATGTAACCACAGCAGATCCATCAGTGTCTCGGCATCACCATAGAAACAAGCAGAAACTCTTGGTGCAGGAGGAGGAAGCCCTGATCTCAGCTTGGCAAACATGCTGATGTGCCTTACCAAGCACATGCACCTCCCTCCCTCACTGCCAGCATAAGAGACTCCTGCACCTCTTGGATCTCACTTTCTCTGAGTTTTTTAGGAGTGGCCACAGGGCTGAGTGGGGAGTTTCCTATTCCATACAACACAATAAGAAATCAAATCTTTTCCTAATGAAGAAAATAGGACACTGAGGACCTATTACAAATTAAAGATCAAAAAGCAAAACCAGCGAACTTGTCATTTCTGTAGGAAAAAGACTACTTGGATCATCTGAATCTCAAAGCAATGGGGTTCCTGTGCACGTGAAGGTGCGATGAAGAGGTAAAACACTGTCTGCTCTGTTATGACTGCCGCCTGGCATGTTTTCCCAATTACCTGGGCCATAAGAATAGAGAGAAATCACACAACCAACAAAGCCTGGGGCTAGAATTACTCTGCTGGAGGAGAAAAAAAATGAAGCTTTTAAATGGCGTAGCGTTATCCTTAGGGGACATCTTGTTACAAAGAACTGCTTACAGCCCCCCGTGTTTTTTGGTTTTGGTGCTGGGTTATAATACTTTGCTGGGCTTTGTACTGTGCTGAACTAACTTCCTGGACAAGTACTCACTTTTCAGTCGCCTTTACTTTGTGTGAAGCAAGAAATGGGATTAAGAATGATTGCACATCATTCTTAAAATCAACACACAACAAATTGTTCGTTTGAATTAATAATCCATAAACACTAATTGTACTTGACTGGGGACGTATCTTCCCATCGCCTTGTCTACTCAACTTAGATTACACTCCTCAGCTTGAACTATTTCTCTGCATTTTGACTTGGTGACAGTAAATCTATTAATCACTCTGTCACAATGTTATGACTTCACCTTAAAACCATTCCAATCCTTCAAAACAACCTGATGTTTAGTCAAACAAATCAATGAATTTACTTGCACTGCAGTATGCATTCACGTTGTCCATTTATCTGAAGCATACAGATTCTTCAGCCAAAAGTTTGATCACAAGTGAATTCTGTTTAAATACGTGTTTGCACAGCAATTATGACCCAGCACAACTTAAACACTAGTGAAATACACACAAATACTAATGGGTTATGATACAGAACATGTTTTTCATGTTTTTCTCTGAGTTTCAATGGTCATGAGACCATTGTCATGAGACCAGCTCCATTACATTTTGCACTGCTACCCTTGAAATGCTTATTTGCTGTGGATTTAGTTTGTAGCTCTGAATTTACAGGATGTTTTAGAATAGCTACTAAGCCATAGCGTTAACTATGGCAGGGGTCCACAGAAATCTCTAGGCTTTTATTTCACATCACTCTGATACAGTATAATTATGTTTACTGGGTGGCAATGAGATATTAGTGTTACAATAAAAACACGGCGGGGTATTTCATTTAAATATTTTGCTCTTGGTGGAAAGAGTTCAGTGGTACAACAACACGATGTGACATACATAGAGAGAGATGGAAAAAAAAGCATCTGCTAATATTTGTGGCATCACAAGCTACAACTTGCAGCTTGCTACATTCAATTGGATTCTCCATATGTCTTAGTAGATGTGACTATGAATATCATTGCTAGCCATAAAAATTAGACTACTCTTTATGGAAGTAGTTCAGAAGCATTCAGGTCCCACCCCGTTTGGCTCTGAGTGTGACAGCTGACACTACGTGCTATTTCTTCCATTTCTCATATTTTACCTGTCATCAATTATGGTGAATTGTGACAGAACTTTTAAGACACAGTTGTTGGGTTTTTCTTCTGTTTATGACAAGATGTGCAAGGAGCGCTCGCAAGCAGTTAAAAAACAACATTAGGGAATTACTTCTCCATTTTTTTTAATGCAGAATTCACATTACGCACAGAAGCCCAATACTGTCAGTGAGTAAAAAATCTTAACTTTCTCTTCATTGCTTTTCATTCCTCAAATGAATTTTTTTCTTTTTTCTTACCGTTGACATATTTTGGAGACATTTTCACATTGCCGGTTTAGCAGTGACACTGAGAATTCCTTTTTCTCAAAGGAACAGGAAAGCTTAAAGCTCAGCAACATGAGAGCTTCGGAGTGTTTGTGCCAGTGCACATTACCTTTAAATTTATGCAAGTTAAATCTCACATGCCAAGCTTCTAAAATTAATTTCAAGTCTGTCACAATCCCCTATGGCTTTCACTAACTAAAAAGTATATAGGTCAAATTAATGAAAAATACCACTGGATTTGTTTTCCTGCTTTGGCACGTGCAAAAAGCATTTGCAGATACCAACCGTTCTGTTTCAAAGTCAGCTTGCCCACCTTCCTCTGGGTGTGACAAGCAGGAGAAGCTGTAGAGCTTTAACAGAGCCAAGAAGCTCCAACACAGGCAGCTGCAACACAACTTCTCACGCCATCCTCTGCAAAGCAGAAATACCCCCTGCAGTTGAAAGCAGGAAAGCAGCTTTCCCAATGGCATTCTCCAGTTGCCTCCAAGGAAGTCTTTCTGTAAAGCTTTGGTATCTCAGTTAAAGACACGCGTCCCTACCACTCTCAATGTCATGGAAGTCAAGCAACGTTGCCAGCTTAGGATGAAGGTTCAGAGTCAGTAATATGCTCCCCAATAAACCAAATCATGTAATTTACATGGCTCATACTCCATCGTAAAGTCCAGCAGTTGCATTGGCTTCCGTGACATTTTCCTGAGAAAATGCCCCTTCTATGGTGCAGTTACTCAAACTGAGGACTGAAAATATGAGGGAAGGCGCAGGGCAGCCGTGAAAGGGTTATCATTAGCTAAATTATTCATGCAAACGTGGTAATTTTCTGTACAAAGAAGCACTGTGATCAGTTGTTTATAATCTGACATAAAACCTGAATAGAAGACAGTCATGGCTCAGGATTTCTTTCATAATATACAGATTTCTGTTTCTTTTCCTTCTGCTAGTTTCTTGCAATGCTGTTTACAGTTCACATCAGAAAACTGTGCTGCCGTTCAGTGTTGACTCAACCGGTATTTTACTCTAATTCTGCCCATTTTTCTGTCCAATTTGGATTCTGAAATTGAGTTCAGGGAGAATGGCACAGGGTAAGGCAGGCTGGCTGTGCTGCTTGACATTCATTGCTCATGAGCTGCAATTCCCCCAGACCTCCCCCTGCTACAAGCCTCAGCCCCTCCAGAGACCTCTCTGCACAACTTTCCTTCACCTATGCATTTGCTCTGATCTCTGTTGTATTTGATGATGGAGATAATTTCTTAAATAAATCTAGCGGTGAATTCATAATTTGAATAATGTAAGAATAACACTCTCTGCAGGGTAGGATTTGCATAGTTTTTTTATGCAAATATCTGAAAGTATTTAAGCCTTCAAAACACACGTTTTGAGTTACTGGTTTTTTTTTTTTTTTTTTTCCACTTCATGAATATCCTCTGCTGGACTGTTTAGAGATCAGCTATAAGCATTTTTGTTTACAGAGTAAGCTAATTAATAGAGCTAATACAGCAGGGCCCAGGGGTGAAGCATGCTCCAAACATATACAGGAGTCTGTTAATGTCAAATGGCATGACATGGATGAAAACCAAGGCAAGATTATTGACAAAGCAGCTAAGGTTCATGGGCTTTCAAGGAACCTCCTGCAGATTTTCAGGGAACCTGGGCTGATATTTCCCTTTAAGCAACATGAATATGAGCACTCTGAATCCCTTCAAATCCTAAGTATGTGGAAAAAATGGTTTTTCAAGTTCATCTGTAGTTGACAATATTCCAGGTTAGCAAAAAAGAACACAACAGAAAGAGTAGATTAGAACAAAACAACAACAACCACCAAACCCTCTAACATTAATAATTCTATACATATGAACAACAGCAATAAAAGCTGAAGGCCTGATTAACAGGGGAAACTCCAACACCCTGCATAGGACAAACGACTTTTGGGTCACGGATGAGCCCTGCTTAAATGCACTTAAGGGTGTGAAACAAGGATTTCTTTCTTTCAACACTGTTTTTCTTCTTCCTGCACGAGTAACCCAACTCTCTGGCCACAGCTCACACCAGAAGACTCTGAGTGTGTCTTGTCTAAGTCACTCTGAGAGTAAGCAGGGATAAATATGTGCTGTAAGAACTGTGCTGTATGACAGCCAGCAAACCGCATTAGGAGAGTCCTACCTTGACGACAGCCTCTGTTACAGTGATTAATCCTTTACGGAAAATTAGAGCAATTTCTAAACAAAGAAACACAGTAATGATATTAGGGGAACTCACACTGAGTATTTATAGCCCAGTGTGATACACCTGACAGAGGAAACAGTATTGATCACCGACTCGTTCAGGGCTTCTGTATAGCAAACACAAAACCTGATGCCTGACATCATGAACTCACTGAAGATGATTTTCTACAAGCTCTCTGCTGCAGTATAGCTTATTTGCAGCGTGGGAATAACACACATCTCATATATACATAGTTAATTACTCGGCACCCGAAAAGCCTGGGGAGTAACCTATAGAGAATATGGTGATGAAGCACAGATAAAGGCTTTGCTCCAAAGGAACGGCTGGGTGAGCACCCCGCACTTCCAGCAGTGCTACCTGGCAGGTCAGTAATACCCCTTGCAGTTTCAATCCAAATAATCTCATTAGCTTCTCTGACAGAAACCATCAGAGGTAACATTTGTCTTGGCTTCACAACACAATTAAGGTGGAAGGAGACCTCCAGAGCGGTCTGAGGAACATTGTCTTTAAAGAGGCAGAGGCAAGGAGCCCATGGGAGTAATGCTGGCTACAAAAGCTCCCTCAATATGCAAGAGAGGAGAAATATTTCCATAATGCTGCAGGGCATACCAGTGTCTGTGGTGAGGTAAAATTCCCTTTGAAGAGTATGGATTGTAGGCAGGCATCCAAAGCCACATACTGAAACATCTGATGTAAGGCTGGGCTGCAAGATCCAGTGCTCTTTTAGACTAAAAAAGCTCAACGCTGCTTTAGATGAGAGCTGAGAAAATACAAGACAGATCAGTAAATACTCTTATTTATTTACTTTTAAAACACAATGGCATCTAAAGACAACTCCATTATCAGTTGCCGAGGATGTGCTTTGTCCTGTGTGAATAAAGCTTTACCTGCCTCTGTCCTTATCTGCTATAGAGGGCTTTCATCTGCAGTGCTGGCAACACAGGGAACTGCTCGCTTGCAGTCTGTGCTATCTGCTATCATTTAAACATCTCAGGAGAGTCCTTCATAAAACTGCAAAGTGAGCCAAGGGAGTTCATAATAATATAGAATAGCAAAGCCCTCATAAATGAATGAGTGAATGACTTGTTCTGCCAAATACGAAATATTTGAATAGTGAATGCTTACCTTGAAAGCATTTCCAACAAAAACGTTTTCTTTTACTGCTACAGTTCATACTTAAGTTAAAAAAAAAAAAAAAAAGTAGGCAAACATTGTCAGAAACTGGAACCACTTTTTACAGATCCTCCAAATATGTCTAAATATGACGGAAGTCTAAAATGATGCTTCCTTTCCTTTCTTTTCCTCCTGCCTGATTCATTTTTAATTAATATATACGTCCACACTACAACTTAATTCCTGAATGTTTTTTGAGACGGTCATGCCCCAGTTACAGTACTGCCCATCTAATGCTTCTGATTTCAGGTCACTAAAATGGCAGATATTTGGCCTAATGATCTGTAATCGTACACGGAATCTCCAGGCGTTACTCTACGTAATACTACCAGTATTATTGTATTCTTTTTACGTAGGAAGAATTGGTACAGACTGCAGGCTCAGACTTGAACACTGTACTGTCATTTCACTATTAAAAAACAGCAAAAAAAAAAAAAAAAACACTAAATAAAATCATAGAACAGTAGAATATCATATATACGATATATGATTTGGAAGGGACCCATAAGGATCGCCGAGTCCAACTCCTGGCTCCACACACACAGGTCCACCCGAAAAATCAGACAGTATGCTTGAGAGTGTTGTCCAAATGCTACTTGAACTCCATTTATATGCTGCAGGAGAAACCAAACGGTGCCGAAGAACAGTGACCTGCTCCAGCTCTTAATTCCCTACGTGCAGTAAAGCGATAAAGGGATCTCTTTGTCACAGAGCAGATATGGGAACGTGACCATAGCATTGCATTACACAAAACAGATATGTTTGAACTACAAATCATGCAAACTAAATACTACCGGTGTTCTGCAGACTTACTCTCAGCAGTGACCTCACTGGTGCACTGAGAGGCACACGCAGACCCTGAGATATCACACTCAGATATCCCCCAACCAAACAACACTTAGAAACACTGCTGTATCCCACATGCAGGTTTCAAACCCTGACTTTAGAAGGACAGCATTTTGCATCTGCTACCTAATGACCTGCATTACCTTCCTCTAGGAGGGCAAGGAGCCCTGAAGGCTGGCAGCACTCAAGGCTAATTTTATTGTCATTAAGCCCTGAAACAAGTTAGCTCTCCCTGGGAAATAATACAACTTTTCTTACATTTAATATTTAAAATGTGATCTAAACGTTAATAATTAATGTCATACCACATTTAATTTCTATCAGTGAAAGCACTCACTTCAGTCTACTCTAATTCCAGTGGGGAAAAAAAAAAAAGCAAAAAACGTGGGCACTCTGCTGTTTTATTAAAGCAGAACAGTAGCAGTGTGAGCCTGTACGAATTTTAATTTCTGATAATTTTATTATAGAGTAATATTTACAGTATTTCAGAGCATATGTACGTGATCAGCATTTCGTACCCACTTGCTGACTCTATCTGAACATCTGCTTTCCTGCTTTATATTCACAAAGGACCGGTTCTCTCCGTGCTGATACAACTGAAGACTAACACAGCTGTGGCACGGTGCTGATGGCAGGGTTTGTAACTGCTCTCAGCCACACCAGCAACTTACACAATGTTTGTTCCTTGTAACAGCAGTACCACAGTTCAGAGAATAACGCAGCCTTTAGGCAAACAGAACGCCCAGGTCCTCAGTTACCAGTGGTCAATGCTGTTTTAATGTAGCATCAAAGAAACAGGAAAAATACGTTTCGAAGAGAATAAAACAGAAAAAAAAGAAAAGAAAAAAAAAAAAGCAAAATTAATCTAGTGTTATTACTCTAATAGCGCAAGTTATACTTTAGAAAAGAGAGATGAAAGGAAACAATCACCTGGATTTTACATTAATGGCATCTACATGTACGTGATGTACCTGAAAAGGGGCATCTCCTTGCAACTGGAAGGGATAAAACAGAAAATGCTCAAAAAGCCACTTGTCTTGCTTCCCTGCTGTGAGATTTGATCATCCATAGAAAAATAATTCCCAGGGAATGTTAGTCTAATCTGGTCATTAAAAACCTACGTATCTTCTTGAAGATGCTTTTCTTGACTAAGTAGTAACAAAGGTCTCACCACCACTTCTGCGAGCCTACTCCACTATCAAAGTTCTCAAAGTTTTTCCTAACGTCAAACTTGGATTTATTTTCTGCATTTTATCTCACGAGTGCCAGTCCAACACACTGAGGGAACGGAGCACAGCTTATTTCATTTACAGTAAGCTTTGCATATCTGATGGTTTTTGTCTGCCCTTTCTTCTCACAAAACAATCCAGCCTTCCAAACCGTTCTACTCATCGTCTCCCAGTTTTTTCACACGCCACATTTTCCTTTATATTCAGTGTCCAAAACTGAGCACTGTACACCATCAGATATCCTATGAATGCTGTGAGCAGCATGAAAACCTCTTGCTACTCACAGATGATGCTGTTCCATCTAAGCACTGCATCATGAGTTTTGGTTCTCTTGCAAAAGGCTGACATTGCTGAGCTCACGATTCATTACAACCTCCAAATTTTTTTCTGCCTATCGATAGCACACTGTTCTTCCCCTTGCCTGAATTTGAGCAGATGATTACCCCTGCTTAAGAGCAATTGCTTACACTTCTATTCTCATTTAAGGCCAGTTTTTCAAACTGGTCAAGTTTATTCTGAATTTTAACCTTGTAGCTCCTCAAACTTGTGCTATCTGCACCTGCACAGATGTGCTGTTTATTCCAACATACGGTCATTCGTGAAAATGATCCAAGGTTAGACTTGGGAGGAATCAAGAGGTTTTACTTTTTAGCAGAGAACCAAAGATAACTGCTCCATGAAAGGAGACTGCATTCATCTTAGATTCATTTTCCAATTTGCTTTTGATAAAACTATGCTGCCTCCTGTTGGTCATCTGTCAGAGATTAATTGTCTCAGAGATGCTCATCAATAGTTTATTTATGCCTGCATTTCATTTATTTCAGGAATTGAAATTAAGGTGATCAGCCTGATTTTTTTCTTTTTCATCCATTCCTTCTTTTTATGATGGTCATGAGAATACCAATGTTTTTGTTGATCAATCCCACTCATCATATTTAAGATCTTAAATAAACTTAGTAATGGACAGCTTTAGTCACAGTCTTCAGTTAAGAAATGCCTTCTGGTTAAATTCTCCAGGCTCAATTCATTTGGGTACACTCAACTCAGTGAAGTGTTTTTCTTTCCTGTAGTTTAGCTCCCACTTGGGACATTTTGCAGCAGAGTCCCTAGGTGCTCTTCTCTTGCAGGAAAGATCTGCATAGCTTTCTTCCCAGCCCCTGCTCTGCCCAGGCAACAGAGGAACCTCCAGACTATGTGGTCCCCAAATAAACCAACATAGTAGAAGACAAGAAAAATCAGCATAGTTTTTAGAAAACCTTCTGATTTAATAGAACAGAAGGCTACACATAGAACCCATAGAATCATAAGGTTGGAATAGCCCCCTCTAGCTCACCCCCACCTGCTCACTGCCCGTGTCTCTCAGTGTCACAGCTCCAGGCATGGTGACTTACCCACCTCCCTGTGCACCCTATGCCATCACTGCTCTTCTGGAGAAGAAAAAATGCCATAATATCCAACCTGAACCTCTCTTGGCCATCATCTCTTGTCCTACCACTTTTACCTAGGAGCAGAGTGACACCTTGCCACAACCTCCTGTCAGGGAATAGTATATACCAATAAGATCTCCTTGAGCCTCCTCTTCTCCAGACTAAACAATGCTGGAGTGTCAGCAGAAGTTCAGCCATGCCATTCTTTTCTGCCCTGCTGGCTTATCTTATGGCACATGAGGACAGCCTGTTCCATGCCCCAGCCAAGATATTACTAAAAAATTCTCAAACTTGGAACAAAATACATTTATATTCAGCTGTCAGAAATCTGTATGCAAAAAAATCTGTCCAGAGGAGGGCCACAAAGATGATCAGGGGACTGGAGCACCTCCCCTATGAGGACAGGCTGAGGGAGCTGGGCTTGTTCAGCCTGGAGAAAGGAAGGCTGCGGAGTGACCTCAGTGCAGCCTTTCAGTACCCATAGGGAGCCTACAAACAGGAGGGGAATCAACTCTTTGAAAGGGTGGATAACAGCAGGAGAAGGGGAAATAGTTTGAAGTTGAGGGAGGGGAGATTGAGGTTGGATGTCAGGGGGAAGTTCTTTACTATGAGAGTGGTGAGGTGCTGGAACAGCTGCCCAGAGAGGCTGTGGATGCCCCGTCCATCCCTGGAGGTGTTCAAGGCCAGGTTGGATGGGGCCCTGGGCAGCCTGGGGAGGTTGGTGGAACTGCTTGTGGCGGGGGGGTTGGAGATTCATGATCATTGAGTCCCTTCCAACCTGGGCCATTCTGTGATTCTGTTTGATTCTATGAGATGTTCTGAGAAAAACAAATAATTGACTATTAACAGAACATTCTTATGACAACAGGATCTCTCAGTAGAAGTTGCACAAATGGCAAGAAAACACCAGAGTATTTGTGAGCTTTCCAGATTGTTCTCTCTGAAATAGCTCGGGAAATTATTTAGAAGAAGGTATGTACAAACACTTGTGAAAACTGAATTGACAGGAAGAATGGAAGGAATTCCCTACACCAACATACTGTCAAGACCATAAAGTGAAGTTGTTGGAAAAGGGCAGAAAGCAGCAGCAGAGACCCTGCTCAGGGTGCAGATGACTGTAGACACACGCATTCCTCACTCCGAATTAAACAAGTTAAACGATGCTTGACAATTTGAGCCAGAGCAAAATCCTAATAAACTTCCCAAAGCTCATGATGAGATGACAGACGTGGTGTGAATTAAGCTAGCACGCATGGTGTGAAACCAGTGTGCTACTGAAAGGATTTCATTAGCTGGCAATGAGCAAATGAAGGGCCCGCTCCTAGGTCTGCAAACCTCTCCTGCCCTACACTGCAGACACACTCTGTGTAATGTATCAAACATGAACCCTGTTTTGGCCAATTTTTGCTAGAAGTGATATGCAGACTGCTTCGTGGTTTATCTCCTGTCGTCTGTTTTTTTAGAACATGAGCCTTTAAACAGACCTCCTGCCTCACATATTCAGCAGAACAGAGAGAATACCAACTTACAGTGCGGGAAAGCACTTCTCTGTCTCATTACACAGACCATGCAACCTTTAGAAACTGCTTTGTATGCAACAGCATTAGACACCATAAAACAAACCAGTAATTCACAACTCTAATATATCTCTAATCCAACATTTACCTCAATAAAGGATAATACTGCAGCCTACACAACTGTGAAGTCAGTGTGCCATAAATCACTACTAGATCTTTCCTTTCCAAAGAGGATGAACATTTCTTTCTGTGAATTACCTTCAGAGAAATACAGACTTACTGGGTGAATCGTACTTATCTGTTGACTTTAAACAATTTCAAGTACGCTATGGATCCCTGAATACCTACAGTAGGACGTGCTGTAAAGAGTAGCCTAATATTGACAGAAGGTTTAAAATACTTATGTTTGAACAAAAGGTGAGAGGATTATTTGAATCATCTAAGCCAAACGTAAAACTCAATGCCGTTAAAACAGTTACACGTTTTGGAATTCTCTGCAGGCTGAGGAATACACTTTCCTATGCAGCCACTTGCTAAGCCAAAATAACTGAGAAAAAAAAAAAATATCACAGCTGAGCTTGGTTCTGTGCTCTGGGAATGATGTTGTGCTGCTTCTACCACTGCTTATATGTTATGCTTTACTTCAGCTCTCAAATCAGATGTCAGTGAGACGTCTGTTAGACTCACTGCCTTTGGATGCTGGACTGTCAAAGTTGCTGGGACACTTGCACTTTTGTATCTACATGGGTTAGAAGAAGATTTTCCAAACAATAGCAATAGCTATTTACCTGCAATTTACCTGCAAAATCAAGACAATTTACCTGCAAAATGTACAAAGCATACCCACGTATTCTACAGTGAGAATTCAGTATATAAATGACCATACCATACCTCCTGCTTCCCATTTGGCAAACCAATATAATATAATGGAGTGTGGAAAGGAAAACCTCATTGCCAAGTTCATCTGGAGCAAGTTACCTGAATCCTATCGTGGCACATGCTGAAAACATATAGCTTCTACCTTTTAGTTCAGTACTGCACCTATACGTCCAATCCAGAGATATGCATACAGAGATACAGGATGGAAATACTGGGACAGAATATCCCATTCCTTTCTGAAAAAAAAAAAATCCACTGCTAGGAAGAAGCTAGGTACTAAGGGTGACTTTCTGTTGTGATTTAACCCAGCAGTGGCTCAGCATCAGTTGGGCTTGTTCAGCCTGGAGAAAAGAAGGCTGTGGGGTGACCTTATTGCAGCATTTTAGTACCTAAAGGGAGCCTACAAGCAGGAGGGGAATCAACCCTTTGAAAGGGTAGATAACTGCAGGACAAGGGGAAATGGTTTGAAGTTGAAGGAGTGAAGATCTAGGTTGGATGTCAGGGGGAAGTTCTTGACAGAGAGAGTGGTGAGGTGCTGGAACAGCTGCCCAGAGAGGCTGTGGATGCCCCGTCCATCCCTGGAGGTGTTCAAGGCCAGGTTGGATGGAGCCCTGGGCAGCCCGGTCTAGCATTACATGTGGAAGTTGGTGGCCCTGCATGTGGCAGAGAGGTTGGAGATGCGTGATCCTTGAGGTCCCTTCCAACCCTGGCCACTCTGTGATTCTGTGATTCAACATCCCTCTGGTATCAACATGTTTTTTCTAATAAAGCCAAAACACAGCATCATACCAGACGCCGTGAAGAAAAACAACTCTGTCCCAGCTGAAACTAAGACACTTTCTTCCCACAGAAACAATTTATAGAACATGACACTGAGAGAAATAACAAAGAGACACTTCAGCTTTATACATCTCCAATTCAATGCAGCTTGGAACATGATAATAGACTTCCTTCTTGTGACAATTATAAAGCATTAAAACCTGCATATCAGAGTCTGGCCAGTTTCAGCACTAAAACGTTGCCTTGGGCAACTTCTTTATGCAAGGCAAGGAAAAAGCTGATCTACCACTGTCTTTTATAGCTGGTGAAATTAAAGAATAAACAAGAGCAAGAGGAAAAGAGCAGAATTTCACATTGCACTGTTGATGAACACGGTACATCAAAAGTGCTGTGAATGACTGGTTCGTGCCCCTACATGAGTTCTCTGTAACGACACAGGTAAGAATTAGCTGTACAGTAAGTAAGGGAGATAAAACAAGAAATATGGTCTTTGAAGTATTAGTCAATATACCACTCTACATATTTCAGATTTCTAGAATACTTTCATTACGGCAAAGCATAAGAAGGGACTCATCAGTCATAGTTGCACAGTACCCAAATACTGAACAGAGAGTGCTCCAGAGAGTACAACAGAGTAGGAAATAAATACTGGACGCATACAGAACATCTAGGTGTTTTGGGTGAATTCTTGGGTAATATTCTGGGTTGGTGAGTCAGTCTACTCCTTATAGAGGAAAAGATTTGTTTAGAGGGCAGATGCACACCAGAGCAATCCTGCTGCCTGTGTAGGTATCCTGTTTCAGAAGATCCCAGCTCTCAAGGCCAGAGCCATGGTGAGAGTTACTGGCTGGAGATTTGTATGCGCAACAGTCTGCACATATATCCTTATGTGATATTTGGATCTCTTATCCATTCTGTTATAATTTTTGCCAGAACACAATTAACTATACCTGTCTCTTGCTAGGGCGTCTATCACAAGCAACAATTTTACCGTGCGGTTTTCAATCTGTCCAACCTGAAAGACAAAATTTCTGTATGCTGCCATAGTCATAACACCTGAGAACATCAGGAAATTTAATGAATAGACTCTGAAGCACTTCTGTTATCTTACAGACATAGATCTCACTTACAGAGAGCTTAAGGGTGTATTTAATCTCACCAAACGCTGCCACGTAAAGCTAGGGATCTCCTCCAAGCTCATCATCAAAGCTCCCTCAAAAGGTAATGAAGGGAAAGCAGTTCCAAAGGCCACCTAATTACATTGAAAATGCCTAACAGATGCAGGATGAACTATACTGGAAGTCAATTGACCTCTCCCTTTGACGATTACTAAAGCAGCCTAAATGCAAAAGCTTTGTGCCTAACTGCTGCATACTTCCAGCCAGACTACAAGCCCCATCCCTGTGTGAGGACACGCAAGCAGTTGGTTCCACACCTGGAACACAAGATTATTCCTCATTCCTTCTGGGAGGCCTTCAGCTGCATGCAGGGTACCTCAAAGGAAGGGAGCTTCCGCTGATCACAATCCAGGGTATAAAACATTCCATTAAAGCACTTCTGATGAAAAAATTGTAGACAAGGAAGAAAATCCCAGGATGTAGCACAATCTGCACTTGTAAAAAACTCCATTTCTTTCTTTTGGATACACGGAGGACTTGGCTAGCTACAGCCACAGATGTCAGCCTGACTACGACCCAATATTTTGTGGTGTGATAGCAGCAGGTAGGATGCCAGTATGCTTAATACTGACATGATCCACATGTGACAGTTTCAAGAAAGAGACGTGAGCTGAAGAGGGAAATCAGAGCTAATCAACAGGAATCCTGAGAGATCGTGATATGACTCACGAATAACCTGAGAGCACAGCACAAACCCATTCTGGATCTCCAAACCTTAATCGAGCCTGTGAAATTTAGCACCAGGTCCAAGAAGAAAAGAATGTAAAGCACAGAAAAACCTCAAGCATAGGTAACTAATCATAAATTGGATCTTTTTCTGATACTTTTCTGGTACCTTCCAATTTAGCAGTAAAGCTCATCCCTGGCTGGAGTCTTTCAGTGTATCTCATTAGAAATGTTAACAGTTACTTTAATCCTATTAAATCAGATTCCACACTGCCCCCCTCCTTCAGCTGCTTTTGTTCCTAATATTTTTTCAGTGTCTGAGCATCCAAATTTGCATTATAAATTTTACTTCACTCTACTCTTTCTCTGGCAATCTTGCTGCTCTCGTTAATATCGCAAAATAATGGCATGCTTCAACTTCTAAAAAGTGAATTCAAACATTTCATACAACTCATACAACTTTAGCTGGCTTGTGTACCTAAAAGCCTGAACTTCTATGTTCCTCTGCTTCAAAGGCAGACCAGCCTGTTACATACATTATTCCAGTGTCTGTCAATGCAGTTACTATCATAACATTTAACTGGAGTCAGGGAAAGGGGGAAGAGGTTTGACAGGCAAAATTTTTGTCTATTTGCACATCCAAAAGGAATGTGGGGGATTTGAATCATTTACTAGCTGCAAGTATTCTGAATGAGAAAATATATTTCCCCTCTTATTTATCTGCCACACTTTTCTATTGCTTTTTTTTTTTTTTTTTAAACCAGAATAGGATGCAGTAGGACATGTAAGGATGCATTTGCTACTAATTTCAAGACATGCTTTCAGAGGCTCCAATCTATTTCCACAAGGTACTTAAAAACCTTGTCTTAGTTCCAAAGGAAAGCCAATCTCCTGACATTCAAAGTGCCTTCCTGAAAGGTTCTGTCTCTGTCACTCCAACATAACCAGGAGCTGATGAGGGACCAGAGACATGTTCATACCTCATAAAGCTGTGAGTGTAGTGACACCTGATATGTGAGGGATTTAAATGCATGCATAAACCACTTGGAGAGAGATGATTATATAAATACCTTTTTTGTTTGTTTTAACTTACTCTCTTCCCTTAATTTGAATGACCAGCACGCTGCTTATGAAAAAAATGTAGCCTGAAACAGATTTCCAGAGAACTGAAGCAATGTTCTGGCATTAATTGATTGAAATGTACATTCACAAAGTCATGGATTGAGCCTACACGCCTCCAGCTACAGTGCACAAGCTACAAACATCTACATAAACTCTGGCATTTACTTAGACCCAAATTCACGCTCCACATAGATATAACTGCAATGCCAGTGCTCCTCTTTTTTCTACATACTCCTAAACACCCAGTGAAGGGAAAAAATATCAGAATCCACAAGACCTGAACAGCTTATGTCTGTGCTTCAGCCTGAGCTGTGCGGGATTCTAAGTCCTAGAGACATGCACCTTCCAAAAAAATGGTTGTGTCGCTGTGCCCAGTATTAGAAAGGAAATTTTGAATTTATCCCCTGATTTCATCTATTCTAATGGACACCAGGAAATAAACAATATTTGAATTACCCGGATCAAACCTATGCAGAGCTTTAAAAAGCAAAGCCATGTAAAACAATATCCTTAAGCGATTAGGAAACTTTCACGTCCTGTGGCCTTCACTCTCTGCACCAGGATTAAACTGCTCATCCAGTTCTGGTATGGCTAGCTGGGATACCAGGCACTTCCATCTCACCAAGAATAGCTGTCCCAGTGAGGTCTGCCACGTTACCATATTAAATCACCTTCAGGAGATAAACAATTTATTCCTCATAGCTGGTTATCTTGCTACTACAATCATAACTAGCTGGAGATCCATGTATTAAGTAGGGAATGTGATAGAAAGAATATTAACTTAAACAGTACAAGTTTTAAGAGTGACAACGACATACTGGTAGCTTCACAGTCCTAAAGGTGTATGAGCAGCATGAACAAAACAGAACCCTACGGATGATGGGTTTTGTACAAAGATGTAGGAAGCAGCAAAGTCAAACTCTTTGGAAAACTTAATGCACCTCAGTACAGAAAGCTGTCCAGAAAGCCCATGAAGCAATAAATAAGGAGCAAAAACTCCTGTAGAAGGATTGTGCGCTGATGTGAAGGAGGATGGGTATACTGACAGCAGTTAAACCCGATGGGCAGAAGTTGGGAAGAGGCATCAGGAAAGCAGCACTCTGTACTTGCCCAACCACCTGCAGTCTTTATTTAAGTCTCTTCAGAGAAGACAGACACTCCTAATACAACTGGTTCTATAGTACTAGGAAGAAATGAGAACTTCACTACTGGTCTGCTGCCTTCAACATATATTATATGCACTTGAAAACTGTCAGAAGAAAAACACGTAAGAGTGGAAGATATGAATTCAATCCCTTTGTAAGTGCAATTCATTTTCAGTTAATGCGACAGGAACACGTAAAGAAAAGGCACTGCTGGCATGTGCCAGGACATACTCACATCTTCCAGTAGTGTTTTGTCTGATACTAAGTCCATCAAGATATATCGTAAGGTCCCCTAAATAATATAAAGACTTAGTCCTATCTGTAGCATCCTCAACTTTTCAAAGCATTGCCAAACTTTTACAAAAAGCTGTTTCTTACACTTTCTGGATGGTGGCAGAGTGCATGAGGGAAGTAGAAACACTTTTGCGTTCGATTTGAAGAGCACTTTTTTGTTCATTTCCCCTGCAGATAACATCTAGAAAATCTATATAGATTTGGGGTGGGTTGGTTTTTTTGTGTTGTTGTTGTTGTTTTTTTTCCTTAAGCAGTCAAGATAAACTGTATTCTTTCACAGCTGGTAGCTGAGTCCCAGCAGATCTCCATCTGCATTCAGTGTGACTGTTTTCAAGCCAGCGATGAGGAGGAGGACAAGACAGAGCGCTGGAGTGAGTATTCTAGATAACTGAACTACAGAACAATCTCTATACAGTAATTTGATTATTTCTGGAAGAAATGAACCATATGAGCAGCAGGTGTGTATGCTAATAGAATGACTTTGTGTTTTAATTAAGTAGTATTTCCCTACAGAGTAATTACATATGTTGTTTACTCAAGATTTTTAAAGACCATTAAAAAAACCTGTAAGCTCTTTCTTCCCTGTGCTACAAACAGAAGATCCTCTGAATCCTTAAAAAATGCACAAAACACACTTACATGTACTTTTTCTGGGTACAGCTTCAAGAAGAGCTTATACAGGAGATGGTTATCTGAAGTCCCATCAAGAATTGTTTTTATTTCAGATGGTATTACTGATTCTACTCAATGTACTGCGCAATGAGAAATTTTACATCTAGTGCCATGGATTAAAGAACATCAATCTAACCCAGTAGATACTGTAACTTGAAATCGAGACTAGAGAGTCTAAAGAAGAAAAGAGGACAGATGTAATACATCTATTTCCTAAGCTTCAGAGCAACAAATACCATTGTGGGGGAATGAGAGAATCACAGAGCAACCGAGTCAGTGTGCAGTGAGTAGAATCGCTCAGAGCTGGGGTCATTTAGCCAAACACAACACTGACACCTAGAAGCACAGACAAAGAAACAAAGAGCCAAATTCAGAAATACTGAGTGTGCGGTTCCACTCTATTAATATCTCTTATCCAAACTGTGCTTGGGCTGCTTCTGAGCTTCCTCCAAAGAACACACAGTGTTCTCTCCATGAGAAATGCTACGAGCTCCATCCCTAGAAAAGAAACCAGCTGCATGCTCGGGGAGAATAATGCAGAATGAAAGACACTTGGTAGAAGAAATTTTAGTTGGCATTTTTCATTTCTTCCTTGTGCTAAGTTATGCGTGTATATATAAATTTGCATGCCTTAAATGTAACTTTACTATACACACAGCTCTAAACATCCCTGCCTGAGAGGAGAGATAGGATGTGATGACCTCCAGAAGCCCCTTCCAACCTCAGCCACTCTGTGATTTCCCAAGAATGAAATAAGAATATGGGAGATCATTCTATATTATGAGAGACGTGTCAAGTACATCAAATACATGTCACACAGCTATAAAACTGAAGAATGAAACTCAAAGGAAAATCTGAGGATGTTTCTAAGAGCTGAACGCCTCATTTAACCTTGCCTCTTTTGTGCAGATACAGCTTTCTTAAAATATTTCAACCAAATTTTTCTTTCAGGATTCTGTCCATTGTCCATGTGAGATTTGTGATTTTCTGTCAGTGTAGCACTTCTATACATCATGGAACAGCCATTTCAGCATCTTTTTAAGAAACGAGGAGTATGTATAAATCAAGGTTTGTAAAGAACAGCTTGCAAATTCAGCTTACAGGAAGAACAGCTTACAAATTCAGAACTGATTTTTTCTCCCTGTACATTCAAAGCACTTAGTTTGCCTTGAAAAAGCCAGAGACCAGAAAAGAAAGCCAGGAAGCTTTTTGCTCGTTTCATTTTCAGGTTTTTTTTTTTTTTTGTAACTGTAAAGCAAAGATTTTATTTTAGAAACACACTTTAAATTGTTAATAAACTTGAATCCAACTTATCCAACTACAATTTCTTCAAACTAACAGACTGGCCAATAAGAAAAAAACAAAGCTAACTCAAGAGAGAGAATAATTGTTATATTGGCAGGAACTGGCGATCCGGTAATTTTGCTCAAATTAATTAGAGCCAAGATAGATTCTTTCTGTATCTACTCAAACGACAACACTTTTGCAGTCTGCATTTTATTTACAGCTTCATAACATTTATTTACTACTGTTTGTGGTTTACTTGCTCTGTCTTTTCGCAACTTAACCCTAAACACTCAAAATGCTGGAGATCTTAATACCAACAGACTTCACAAGAAGCTTTCAGTATAAGGATTCCATACACAAAGAGCAGGGAGGAAAGATGGCCACTTTTAGAAGTCATACTTATTAGAAAGGCCCACACAATTACAACATGCTATGCAAAACATTTGCTAAATAGAAGATACGCTGCGCAAGGCTGGCTGCTTCCCCAGGTCTGTAAACTGTCCCAGACGTGACTGCACCAAGCCTGAATGTAATGGCCATATAAATCTAATAAAGCCCATATTGGGAATTTCAATCTGCCAAAAAAGCCAACAAACCCTAACTCTAGGAACAACGACGTGCAGAAGGGAGTCTTCAGCCCTGGGAGCACTAAAATACGTTTAGTTGAGCTTAGGTTGAACTTGTAACTGTCCAGTCCAAAAGTATGGCAAAAGGATGACTGGGGTCCTTGAAGAAGAAAACGGAGATTCAGATTGTAATACTACTCCGTAAGACTCCTGTTAAAACACCAGTCTAAATTCCTATTATCAGTGTGAAGTAAGAGTTCAAAAACTGAGAATATTGGGAAATGACACAGAACCACTGAAGGACCAAAAAGTACACTGTAACATCACTGTGGACAAGTTACTGTGGACTCTAGGCAAAAAAATGTACATGTAAATTAGATGTTTCAACAAGTAGGGCACTCTAACTCCAATGGGACTTGTTCTGTAGGGTCCAATGATTCTTGCTCTATACGAAATTTGTCTGAATTGTGACAAGAACTCCTTCTGCCTTTATAATTTCCAAACGAGGACGCTTAGGTGGCACAATGACCCATCCTTGGCACAGTCTAATTTTGCACCAGGGGTAGCAAAGTGGAAAACAAAACAACACAGAACCTTAAATTCTAGTTTTAATTTACACTCAACAGAAAAGCTATTACTGTTTAAATTCGAAAATATGCAAAAAGTACTACGCAGTTTTCATCGTTTCTTTCATACTTAGCCTCCCAGAACACCAGCATCAGTTCTTAAGAGAATTTTACCTTGAGATGATATTTGAGATTATACAGCTCTTTTGACTTCTTAATGTATTGAAACAAAACTAATTTTTACACTAAAGATTTAAAAAGCAGAATTTTTGAAAATATGTGTTTAAGAATTGACAGAAATATTCCTTTTGGCCTCAAATAGTTTCAGAAAATCATGATGTAGAAGAACGTGCAAGCAGAAGGCAATTTTAACCTCTACTATGGGATAAAACTTAGGTTATTACACAACGTACACAAACGCATGATGAGCTTCATAGAATAAGTATGAATGGACTTGCACAAAAAATTCAATGAAAAAGAACCAGATTGATGTTGTATGTCACTGAATACGCACACAAACTGCAAGCTACTCAGAAAATGCTTGTGTGTGCAAGTTACCAGATATCCTACCTTTATAAGATTAATAGTTCTGCTTCCACATTACAAAGAAAAGATGTAAATCTGATGAAACTCACTACGCAGTTACTGTGGAAAAATAACAAATTGAATCTTTATTTCTTCCTCTCTCGGTACTTGGAATACATTTCTGACAAGTTTAGTAACTAGTTCTACTTGTAAGATTTTTTACCAAGTCACTTAAATATTAAAAACTGATATATTATTACACATACTGATGAGACTATTCAGAATTCAAATGCTGCGCTGCTCTGTAGAAAATTCATTGTACACAGATTGGGGTTTTACAGTCACACAAGTCCAAATTTACAAAGCCAAATGATGCCACTAAGTAATATGTGAGCTTAGTGATGGTGGATTTTCACTTGACAAAACACAATTCCTTCCTTGTGCCATTGGTTAACATATACTACACTACATACTTGTTTTTGCTGGAAAAAAATCATTTCATGAAGTCTGTCATACTGGTCTTATGGATTTTCTTGCAATCATATTTTGAGAGTATTATCTTTGTTAAAATAATAAAGTCAGAGTTTATTGGGGGAAAGAGGATTTGAAAAATCATTTTAGCAGAAGTATATTTACTCCAGCCGAAAACCTTAACTGTTAGTCAGATTTCTGGACACAGGCAGATGCAATTTCATTTGTTAAGCATTTTCTCTACGCTTTGCAGCAAGATAACATCAAAAACAAAACAAAACTGATCTATAACATAACGCACATGGAAACAGAATGCATTTACAAATCTTGACTGTATGATTTCAGTCCAGGTAAATTCAAAAATATCAATACATACTAGTAAGAACAGAGTGCTGTGGTACACGATAGTATTTGATGATAAAAACGTACCACAGGTACGTTATAACATCCTTTGGCTGACTTTTATTTGGATGTCCAAAGTGTAAGATCTGCAAGAAAACCCTGATTGAAGAAACTTCATTGGAGAATGTTTTGTTCTTCATCTGAGCTGAAATGTTCTTAGCATGTTCTTAGGAAAGATAAGACAAATGTTTCTCAAGAGCCTGGGATGTCTGCTAATGTAACCAATGGAACAGTCACAGGAACAGTGTAAGGATACTGGAAGAAACTGAAGGACCCTTCCTATAAACACTTGACTTTGTAGGTGGTGCTTCCACCAAAACTTTGGGTTTTTAGATAGTGAAGCAGACTACATGGCACCAGGTTTCAAGACACTGGATGGGTTTCTAATCTCCTGAAGTGGGAAGAAAGTCCTTGGGGAAAAGTTAGCAGGGCTCATTGGCAGGGCTTTAAACTAGGTTTGAGGGGTGGGAACCATAGTGAGCCTGCCCTTGGTAAGGTATGGGATGGTATAGCTTGGGATGGTATAGCTAGGTAAGAGGAACAGGGTGCTAGAAGGGGTGAGATGTGCTGGCAGCACACTTGAAACCTTGCAAGGATTAGCCAGGGACTAATGAGGCAATAAGAAAAGGCAACAGGGAAACTCAAGGGAAATACTTCAAAGGAATTAAGGAGTTATCCTTCAAGAAGGCAACAAAGCCAGCTGAAGTGCCTCTACACCAACTTACACAGCTTGGGAAACAAATTAGAGGAGCCGGAAGCCACTGTGCTACTAGAAAACCACAATCTAGTTGCTGTCACAAAAGATTCTATGATTCTATGAACGATCTGTCCCAATCTGAAGGATGAACATAGAGGGCACAACACTCTCAACTAAATGGCCATTTAAGAGGCAAATCAGGAGTTCACCCTGCAGGTGATAGGTTGACATACCCAGGTCAGACTACGACTTAGACAAGTTGAATGTCCTCTGGTGATGCATCTTCTGCTGATTATCATGGAATCTAACTTTTGAATGAACACAGTTAAATGTGACAAATTCACCTACAGTACCAGGGAAAAGGGTCAGTTTAACCCAAAGGCTGCACCTGTAGGTACAACTCCTGACTCCAGGATGTCTCTGAAAAACATTTGCTGTGCTGAACACATTTGGATTATGGACATATGCACCTAGTCATCAAACCTTAATTCAATAGCATTTCTAAATATAAGTTATAGCAGAAGCTTTTCACTAAGAGAGGTGTCTTCTAGGGAACAAGAATAGGCATCTCTGCTTAAAGTAACTACAAACACAAGTATATAGTAGAAACGTGAAATAAATCCATAAACTTAGCATCCTGAAACAAATATATGGACTTCCATTTCTAAAACACAGCTCTAATTCCGTCTATGTTTGCATTCAGAAACAAACGCACATACTTGCATGCTCTTCATGCAGGTGCCACAGCAGCTACAACCTGCAGAATTCAGTCCCACAGCTGCCACCAGCCCAAAGGCACACTCCATCCCTTCTGCTCCATCTAGCTGGCCCACTCCTGTGGGATTAAGCCTCATCGTTAGAGCTTCCCCAGTGCCAATTGCTCCCTGTTGCAATTTAAACCACCACTTCCTACACTGTCTGTGGCAAACACGCAGAATAGTTTATTTATCCTCTGCAGCACTGCCTCATTTATGCTCTTTCCACTTTTCTTTGAGGGGGTGGGTGCCTAGCCAGTCAATTTCCATCTGTTCATTAGCGTAAGAGCAACATCCTTTTATACAGATCTTGGGTGGATAACGTTCTAAGTAATTTTTGAAGAACTGACAACCAGAGCACATAAAATCATTCTGATATTGCTTAAGATGTTTTGTCCTTGTAACTGCTAAACGTTAACAATGTGCCGTCTGTGAACGAAGGCTTGTATAATGTTTTTTACATCGTTCCATCTTCTAATCCAAAGTTTTAACTACATACCTTCTCTCTAGCTCTGCAAGTATTTGCAGTGAGGTTGATGGTTTCAAACTGAAACCATTTCAAGCTACAAACAATTGCCCAGACAAGTGAATTATGTGTCAGACTTATCACTCACCAGCACTGAAGTCTTCCTATATTCTCCAGTCTAAGCTTGTATCAGAATTATGGATACGTATGCATGCTGTGCTTGCATAACAGACCCACGATTTTCTGCCACCAAAGCTAGCTTGCACAGTGACTTATTCTGAAGTGTCATCCTGAAATATCACATGGAGCCATTAAAAGCAATCCATTTGCTCTCTTGCTCCTTTTCACTTTGTACCAAATGTAATCACTTACTGCTTTTTGTGAGACAGCTGTGCCCTGGAACTCTGACCTTTACCTGCTCCTGTACATTCATCTTTCACGTGTCTGTATCAAATATATAAGCAATATATAATGTTTTAAAACCTTTGTTAGACCCTGTTACAAACATAGGGGCTGAAGCATGACACCTGAGAGGCAAAAAATAATAACAAGCAAACAAAAAAAATGCAAATAGCAATAGAAAGAAAAATGAGGAGAACAGCACAACAAAGCAACAGATTACATACCCAAGATCTATTCAACCAAATGTGGCACAACTCCACACAGTAGTTTGAGTAGAACTTTAAATATGTGAGCTGTCAAATAGAAATCAGCAGCTTAAGTGATCTGCAGGACAGGGAATTAAATAAAATAGATGTGTTATTTCATTTTAAAACAGATGTGCTCCCTAAGGCCTTCCTGTGGAACATTCTACACTGTTTAAGTCCTCAGAGGTCTGTGTTGATTTTCCCATCAGTGAAAACCTAGTGAAAACTTATAAATAGAAATGAGAGGGATCATGCAAGTGATTCATGAGTTATGCAGTGATTTCACTTATTTATAAACTAATTATTTTTATAATTATTTATAAACTAATTCACTTTTTCTGGAACCCCTTTGTTATTTCCTTACCACGAACCACCTGACTGGTATAAACATCATGAAAAATAATTCCAGTCTACATCACTGCTTAGCTGGCAGAAGTTATGCCTGAGAGCAAAAAGATCATTGCTTCTCCAGCAAATTTCCTGCCATACGCTAACGACATCCTCTTTTAATTTTCTACCCCACTTCCACAGAACGTACAACTTCTTACTCCTCTGTGCAGAGCAGAGCTGCAAATGGGCTGATGGTGTTCACCCTCTGAAAAGTGCATTAAAAAAGCATTAAGGTTGTGACACAGAACAACAAAAGAGAAGGAGAGATCAGTTTCTGGAGAAAAGTACCACGCGCCCTCACGTATTTATCCTAACATCACACATGATGCAATTGGGATGCTTAATTATGTTGCGGCGCTGAAAAATGTCTACATGTAAGGATAGACTGAGAAGCCCAGAGGTTAAAATACAGGCAGGTGTTTCTTATTAATCCATGTCAGATACATGAATAAAGCAGGATAACCTGCAATCTAGTTCAAATAAAAAAACAGAGGTGGGTTGTTGGTTGTGGTTTTTTTCTTTGTTTGTTTTTTGTTTATATTCTTTTCAAATTAAATGAACAGTGAAACAATGCTTTACCCAGCTATTTCACAGAATAGAATCTTTTGGTATTTTCCCTTCACTCTACTTCACTCCCAACCCTGTATCCACTTCCCCAGCAAAGTTACAGATACAAAAAAAAAAAAAAAAAAGCTTACAAGTGCCAGAATTGAGGCAGGCTTTGAGAAGAACTTCAGCTGACTCTTCTGATGCTGACTGATCACTAAAGAACTGCATCACTCAGGAAAATGCAAACACCACAGCCATCAACAACCCACATCTCTCATCAGAATTCTACCTTCTCGGGGCCTGCTCACCAGGCACAGCTCAGCAGGAGCTGGGGCTCTACTGCTCATTTGGATTTCCTCCTGTTAGAACATTCATTAGCAGAGTTGGGAAATTGTGTGACAAAGATGGCTCTCGCTTCAGTTTGTGAGATGGTTTGAATCTACTTTTTCATCCTAACAAATAGCATCCATCAGATAAAGAAAGCCAGGGCTACTCATTTGCTCCTGTGCAAGGATTACTCAATTCCAGATAAAACAAATGTGCCAAAGCAGATTTATTGAAGTAGCGATGGACGTGGTCCAAAAACATTGCTGAAACTCATTGCCATTGACCTCCATGGGCCTGCAGCAGGCCATTAGGAAACCTCAGCCCTGTAAAACTGCTGGAGAGAGTTCTTCAAGTCTCAGCAAAGAGATCAGGAGGAAAAGCCACAAACTTTGAAGCTGCTATTAAACTAAGCAGCCTCACCATTTCAAGGTCTTACTTAAATAATCTTGACCTTACCAAAGAATCAGAGACGGGGGCTGGCGCTGTCTAACTGCCTACATTTTGTCCTAGTAAATGGGTTTAAAATATGCCCTAACTCTATAAAATAATAAAACAGGAACATTTTAAAAATACGTGCTATAAGGATTGATTTGTACTTGTCACATTAAATGATGTAAATGATAGACCAAGAGTTTTGTAAGAGAAAAAACCGTAACAACTTCCATCTGTGGATCTCAAAATGATCCAAGAAAGGTGGCAAGCAGGTACATCAGCTCTGCAAAGGAAAACACAGCATGAAGACATGGAACCAGAGTGCTATCATCAGAGAAAGGAGCTGGGCCTTCCAGAAAGTGCCAAGAGGAAACCAACAGCAAGAATCAGTGAGTTAGAAAGCGTGAACTACAAGAAAAGAATAAACGATCTGAGATTATTTTTATTTAAACTGTTGTGAACCCTCCACACTAACCTTTTTCAATTAAGCAGAATGTTGCTTTGTTGAGGAGAAGGGACACAACTATTCCTCGTGTGGTAGGACAAGAAGGGTTAAACTGCAGCAAGAGAAATTCAGTTTAGAGCTTCAGGAAATCTTTCTAGCTGTCAAGATAGCTCAGCATCGAAATCAATTGCCAAGGGAGAGTGGAATCTCAGTCACAGAAGGGTTCTAAGCACAGGCAAGATAATTAACTGCCAGGCACGGCTGGGGTAAAATTGCTCCAGCTGTGGCAGGGGTTGAACTACCTGACCTCCTAAGGCTCTGCCTGCATTGATCATATCATCTCCAGAGCCTCGGAATAATCTATGTCACTCATAAATTATAGACAGACAGAATATACATCTGAAAGCAAACATAAAAGTTAATTACTGATGTTACTCTCGTGCCATGTTGTTGCCATCTCAATAACTATAGAATTACGTCTAATATCAATATATAACCAACATTTTTTAACTTATACAACTATGGATACTTAAGGCAGATTTTTACGTATGGCACAGGCTTATTTTTTTATTTCATGTATTTAACCCATTCAAACCCTTCAGTGACTATATACTCAAATTCTATATTGCAGAGACTCTAGCATGATCTGTGGTCTGTATATGTGTAATATAGCACCATATGTCACAACATGAGAATACAAAGGGAAACAAGATGAAAGATAGCTCTTCCTATCATTCCATCCTGTCAATAACATATTAGAAATAGCTACCAGTACTGCAGTATCTCTGAGAGACAACTCAAGTATTCCCAAAGAACTTCAGGGTTCCAAGTCGAAGACCAAAAGAAATACTCCTGCAGGACAACTCTTCCAGTCTTAGTCTACATTACATACATGAAAAACTCAAATTCATGCAATTAAGACTAATTTGACAAGATCCCTTTCTCTAATCTACCTGTGATTGGCACTGCTGTCCATTATGCTACATTGCATTGTTTTTTTTCACTTACAGAAAACTGGCCCAACTTCCATTTCTTTTATTGTGCAGAACTAGATGGCCAAGAGGCAAAAAGAAATGAGATCCTTTACTTTAGGAAACCCATTCTCTTTGTTAATTAGAACTGCAAAGGAGAAAAAAAAAGGGAAAAAAAAAAGTATAATAAAATGTAATAAAACTAGCTCTGAAAATCTGACTAAAATATGCAAAAAAAAAATCCATCTTTCCACAGGAACCCCAAAACCATTGCTGAGGGTACAAAACTGGCAGCTTAATTTTAGAATGTCCAAGTGTGATTGTGGCATTTAGACAAGTGATACCCTGTGGGCTGCAGACTGCACACCTCCAGGTACAAAGATGCTGATTTTTTCCCTTGTGACAGCCAGTTTTGCTGATCGGCCCCAGGGGAGAAGCTGTGCTTGCGAGACTGAAGCTTCACCTCCTGGCAAGTCTCACACCACATCAGGGCAGCAATGTCAACACACACAGGGCACCAAGCAGAGCACGAGAAATTCAGGCCCTTACTTACAGGCTTCTATCTAGAACTGCAAGTATTTGAGAGGCTGCTAATTGCTTTGTTGAAATCATCTTTGGGCAGTGTCTCTTTCCATAGATTAGGCAGGCTCCTCAACCAATGCAAACCCATAATAATTTAGGGATTCTCTGGGCAGAAAGGCATTCCAGCTTCCTAGCTCTGTTTACCCTAGGTGCATCAAGAAGTTACACAGATCTCACTTGACTCAAAAGCAGGCATTTTGCAGTTACGTGTTAAATTTCTCACACTGTATGCCATTCTGGGTATTAAAAAATCAGATTTATGTTTACAGTTTCTGTTTTGCCCTTTAATATTATACTCACAGCACTGGTTCCCCAAATTTTTTTTCACTGTTTTTTAATTGGAAAATACTGATTGCGAGAAAAATCAGTCATGTGAGTCAAGTAATCTTTTTTCTGTTCTGCTTTTTAAAATAGAACATTGCATAGAATAATACAAAGACACATACACATGGTAAAATATTTGGCTTAGATATTGAAAATGGTAGAAAAAAATATACAAGCTTTTTAGATTTCCAATTACTAATTGGAATAACTTATTATACCAACAAATAACAGTAACGAATCCAGGAACTCTAGAGCAAAGGAGAACTGGAATCAAATTTAGTAAAGATTACAGTGATTTGGGGCTTTTCTAGAAGCATCGCTACCCAGTGGCTGGCTCTTTCTTGTGTTCACTTTTCTGTCTGAGACTGTGGGGATCAAAACAGAATATCTGACAAGCCCTGGGTGCTGCTTTCCTTTTTGTTATACCCCTCCGTTCTATATTTTTAATTTGTTTAAAAAAAAAAAAAAAAAGAAAAAACCTTTCCTTGCATTCTGACATAAATTCTTCTGAAGACTACTGATCCCTCCATGAATACCAAACATGAAAGGGGCTGCAATGCAATATTTGTCAGTAAAGTCCCTACAGTCTTTTATTAACCTGAGAGAGTTTTCCGGTAGATATTTCAAAGCAAACAGATGAAGAAATCTTAAACACAGACTCCTTACGCTGCAAACAACACATTTTTAATTACAAAGTTAAGATTTGCTTTATGAATTAAATTAGATTCCTTTAAAGTTGCTTATTTTTCACCTTGTCTGCTTAAAAGATAATCATAATTCATTTACAACCTCTAGCATTTCACATTAAAGCTACTGCAAAAGATACCAGTATAAATGTGCAGCAAGTAGTTTCCATATCTGCATTTAAAAGTACAGTAAGTGCCTGTTAAATGAAGAATTTAGAACTTCTGCAGCACAACGAACAAAGAAGATAGGAAACCATTTGTTGGAGGTGCAGGTCTCCAAGAACTCCACCAAACTCTTTCAAATTCACTACCTCAGACACACAAAAAAAGCAATGACAATTTCCTGCCTTCTTAATGAAGATCAAAAAAAAACCTGGCCAGTTGTTCAACACAAGACTGAGTTCATTCGATTGTTGTTGTCTGCTCCTATAGCAAATGGAGCTGTACTTTGTATGGGGGATATTTTATCTAAGGATATGTCTGCCTTATCTTTGCAGGTCTGATAAATGTTTGTTGACTTAAGGCTGAGAAACCATAGAAAAAATGAGAGTAAGCAAAAAGGTTTTGAATCCTGAGGTGCATTTATCTACAGGCTACAAACGCAAGTCACTAGAAAAAGCAAATTGCAGACAGAAGAAAAGCTTTAAGAGGTTCTTTAGGGACCACGAGCACGGATACAATGATCTGGATTAAGTAAAAATCACTGCCCTCATAGAGATGCTGAACCTCACAGCATCAGAACCTATCTGGTCTATGACTAGTTCTCTTAGACACAGCTGATGTAAACAGAGGAAGAAAAAATCCCATAGAAGGCCACTGCAGCAACTTCTTTGAAGCAGGAACCACTGAAAGCACTTACAGCAAATTCTGTCCTCACGACACAGCACACATAGCCTTGCATTGTACCACAGTCACTCAAAGCTACTGAATAACTTATAAAAATTATTAAGTGTATTGTTCTAACTTCATTATTCACACAGCACATGTTTGGGCCGCGCTGATGAAAGCCAACAAGATCAACAGAACAGTAGGACTGCAGATTCTATAGCTTATAACCTTTTAAACAATAGCCACAATTTAGATACTATCTGTCAACCCACTTTTCTGTGAAGAAAACACTAGCAAGTTCACTAATCCGAAATCTCTTTTTCACCATGTCTACTTGAGAAAAACAAAAATAATTTTGGACTCACGCTTAGTGGGCACTTTGCAAAGTCTAACATCTGACATGACTGAATTCGACTCTGAGGATTAAATAAAGAAAAAGGAATCGTAGAATCAGCATAAGTTAAGCATCCTGACCTCACCTTAGTCTCTTTATAAACCTAGAATTGAAAGCATATCAAGTAAAGATTCTAAGAATTAGCGAGAGAGATAATCACCCTAATTGTCAAACAGCTCAACTGAAACCTATGAAATAAAATGGAGCTTAAGGAGTCTCTTGTCCCAAGTCCTTGTGGGACTGAAATCTTATCTTTTTTTTTTTTTTTTATCCTCAAGGTCTTTTGCTCAAAAAAGCTTTCCTCTTCATCTATGCTCTTCTTCATAGCCCTACCAACTTGATCTATACTGACTGTAGTCAGGCTGTGCTTCCATCATCAATCTAGGCACTGCATCGCCCGTGGGAATCTGACAGTTCTGCTGAGTGTTCCTCTGTAAAAAAAGCCTTCACCAAGTCAACAACTGTGTTTCTTATTAAGATCACCACTACTTCACCAACATATGCTCTTTTAGCTCCTACTCTCTGGATGGTATTTTTAGTCATACTTTGCATGGCAGTATTCTGAGCAAATCTTGAGTTCCTCCTGCATTTGTAACCTCTGAAGCCTTGTCAGTGTAGTTAAGGGCTTTAAGTTCTGGCGCAATTTCAGAAACCTCCACTTAGTTTTACAAATATTTATCTTCCCATTCTTGCTGTGCTATCCCAAGCTCCACGCAGCCTACGAGCGTTTCCTTCAAGGGAAAGCAGGAAGCCCAAGCCCTGCCTCACATATCTGAAGTCAAAGGCTCAGGTCTTACATCAGATGAAGTTAGCAACATATGAAGCCCTCAGTGAAGAAAGCATGAATAAAAGTAAGGAACGCAGCCAAACACTTGAGTTAGACATAAGGAGACATCTTTGATTTAACTGCTTCTAAACAGTTCACAGACCAGTGCACTCTGGTCACTGCAGTCACAGTGTGTTTACTTACAATATAGAACTTGGACCGATGATATGAAATCAGAAATCAGCAGAGTTAAAAAAAAAAAAAAAACATAGGCTTTACAGTTATTGGTGAGGCTGTTACTCACTTTTACTGTTTTATAATTTAAAAAAAAATAACAATGTTAATTTCATAAAGCTAGTTTACTAAGTCCCTCTGTCTCCATCACTCATTCCAGCTCTCGATCTGCAACTCCCTGCTCCCCAGCTGCTGAGATAATTTGTTACGGACATGCACTGCAGATCAGGTAAAGAATAAGGGAATTCATGGGACTGGATACCAGATTAACAGACTGAGATTTAGTGGGCAAGTCAAAACTGAACACATTAAGGAAGAAAGTTCAAAGTGGTCAACACAAACCTCTGTATCTCATGTTATGTAAAGAAGTGAATCAGCCAAGGTCAAAAGAAACTTTATGGGTCCTGTCAGGTACATCTCCAGGTCTCAAACTGTCAACCTTACTGGTGAAATGTGTCAAGAAAATCAAGGGATGGATTGTATGCTTTTTGTCTGCATAATATGCTGAACTCACAGATGAACCAACTTATCAATCTTAGCAATCAACATTTACTTGATTCACATATATTGTATCAGCAGATATATTAATACAGCTACGACAAACTAGATTCTTATTGCTGCAAATGGTTGAAAGAGTCTTTCGTCTCCATGAATTCTGATTTATTTTGTGCAGAAATGTTGATATATTTATGTTTCTTTAAATGTCATTCTGAACGCTCCTTGAAGTTTAGGAATGCAGGGCAGGTTGGGACTGTCTGGGTTATCGGTTGCAAGATACAGTTAAAGCCATTTACCAGACATTCAACCCTGAAAGGTTTGCAGGATGTGCCTATAACCTAAGTAGACCGGGTCAAAAAATGCTCTGCAAATCCCCATTGGGAAACACACCTGAGACCCACAGAAAGACCAAGAGCTACACAAGCTGTCATGTTACAGGATGAAAGCAGGAGAGATCAAAGGCGCTGGCAGGTGCAGAGGCCCTGACATAAGAGTTTTGCAGATGAAATTTCAAGATGCTTCTAGGAAACAGACCATTCCCCAGACTACATGGCAAGGGAAAACCTCAAGCGGTCCTTGCCAAAGATGATGTGAGAGAAACACAACAGAGAGTGTAAAAAAGACACTGTGGGGAAAAAGATCAATGGGGAATTTTGTACCAGCAAGGCTATTACACGTGAGAATACTGATTCAAATGCATCTGAAATGAGAAAAGCCCAAAAGTTACTGCTTACTATGATCTGCAGCTGTCTAAAGTTACTAATAGCCTTCCATTTCCTAAGAAGTAACAACCTACACCCTGCCAGCTGAGACTATCAAATGGGTTTCAAATTCTCACCAGCAGGTTTTTTAAATAAAACCATCTTTTTAAACATCACTTAATACTGTTCAACAAAAATACAAAATTCACCCTTGTTTCTAAACACCTCGTGAGACATCTTCTCTACCTTTGCCAAAAAACCTTTTTTCCCCTCTTCCTCACCTGTTGCATCAGCTTTCCACTTCTGCTTTGCTTGCATTACCTGCTCCCACTTTAATTGAGGAAATAGTATCTTTATCACTGCCACTAACTGATTGCCATACACTGTGCTCAGATTTAATTCTATTCTAATTCTATTCTGGCCCCATTACAAGCTCCTGTACAGGACCAAGATGCTGTAACTGAACGTGTAGATGTTGTACTAAGGGACATGGTTTAGCTGAAAATATTGGTAAGAGGTGGATGGTTGGCCTGGATGATCTCGGAGGTCTTTTCCAACCTCGGTGATTCTGTGATTCTAGGTTAGTGTTGCTTCCAGGTAACCGTTGTGAGGTCACAAGACAGACAAACAGCAAAGCCACAGATTAACGCTAAAAGGTCACTCTGCCCACAGTGGTCCTTTCAAAGATGTAGGGCCTCACAAATGCTCTGTGTTTTTCAGAGGTCGCCAACAGAGCCACGCTGCCTTCGTAATGCACAGAAGTCCTGCAGGGGAATTTAAGAGCTCTAGGCTTAGTCAGTGACAGGAGTTTCTCTTCCAGCTTACCTTCAGTTCCCTTCTGCCCATTTGCATTTGGGACAGTTTCTCTCCTTAGGACAGAGGGCACCAAGCCACGAGCCGAGCCAGGGGTGGGGAACAGCAATAAGATGCTTTGATGGAATTATCTCTTCCTGCTCATCACACTATTTATATGCTGTAGAGCCAACACACATTTTAACTTGTAATTAACTGTCACTAATTATGACAGTTATTGATTTCTTTCTTACTTTAGAAGATCAATTTTAATCCCCACATACACCTCAGCTCTCAATTCAGTCAATGGCAGAGTGCTTGCTCAGCCCTAAACACATGACAGCTCTAGAGACAAGCACACGCATATGGTGCTTGGTGAGATTAGCTGTTGCCCATGTCCTGAAGCAGTTTTCAAATGGTGTCACTGGGTACTTGTTCTGTGTTCAGGTGCACGTAGCACAAGACCCTGTGACTTACTGCTAAATTAACAGGAGACCAAGCTTTATCATCCATCCTCTATCCAACTAATACTAGAAGCCTTGCACCTCCAAGAACAAACCTTAAGATACTCTGTTGGTAATTTAGGTACGTGCTCTGAAATACACACTGGTTGGGATGCGAATCTGATTGGCAAAAGCTTTCATATGAACTACATAGTTCTAAAATCTTTATTTGAAATGATTTTCACCTTTCCTAAACTCCAGTAAAGCACCTTTTAAGAACACGCAGTTTATGTAGTAAAAGCTGCTGCTTTCTTTTTGTTTTTCTAAACTGTGTTACCTGTGATGCAGTATGTGCAATAATTGAGTGAGCACCTGTTCTAAGATGACTGTATCGTTAAATGACCAGGCACTGTACATAACAATATGCACAGAAAAGTAAATCTAGGAGAAAAAACATCTTAAAGACATAACTAGTAGTATCTGTATGGAACTAGAAGCCTTAGAAAAAGCGTTATTGAAATGAAATAGTAACTGTTGTTCTAAGGTTTTACTTTTTGAAGACTGATTGAACAGGCCAGCATCCCCAGCTTTCATAGGTGTATGTGGCTCCAGAGACATCAGTAGCAATGTGCTTTAATACAAAAATTGAAGAAACAAAGGCTTCAAGACCTGCTAGAGTTTTCTTTTGAAATGAATGCCAACTTTTCTATTGACTGCTTAGATTGCCTTTAAAAGGGAATACAAACACACATTTTGTTGTTTGTTAAGAAAGTTTCACAAACAGGAGCAGTGATACAAACATCTTCTAGGCAGGTTTGTATTTTGTTAACTTTGTTCAAATTGAATTAAATTGGCATTTACAGTCAATTCTGGAAAGATTTTGTATGTTTTTCAAACTAATTGTTCCAGATGTATTTTACAAATACATAAAGCCACTTGGTTTTGAAACCCATTGGAAAAAAAAAAAAAAACTGTTTGATGCTAATAATCTTTAAATACAATTTCCTTTGAAGGTCTCAGACAGAAAGCATCACGGAAACTTTTATTTCATACCTGATGACATGGTATGTGACAAATTAGTTGTAGCCCAAGTAACCCTTCCTTTGTCTTATGCCTATTTCACTCTAAACAATCGTTCTCATTTTACTACATTCCTGCCTTCCATCAACAGAGGGAGTACTGTAGAAGCAAAGATCTTCATTTGTAACCAAAATTAACCAACAAAAAAAAACCCTGCACCGTGCCATGATCTCCCAAAATAACACTGAGTTAACTTTCACAAATTAGTCCATCTACATTGCATATTCAACTCAGAACATTTTCTTAACCTCACTGGCTACTACGTTAAGGAGTAAGTTCCCATTCTGTATCACCATAATTAAATAACAAATTCATCTGCAACATCAGAAAGCCAAATATTCTAGGTCAGTAAAACCACTCTGTCTTTACCTCTGAATCAATGGGTTGATCTCGACCTTCAGGGGCAACCGAAAGTGACCATCCATCGTTGCAATTCATTTGTATCAGTCAAAGTTAAGTCTAAATTTTTCTTTCTGCAAACCTAAAACTTCTCAGGAGGATCACTGAGAGATTTCTATGTGTACTGTATGTAACAGGTGACAGCTTTATGGCTGGTTTTGTTTTCACTAAGATTATCCAATACCAAATGAAAGGCCTGCATTATTTGCTAGAGAAGACAATACAACAGTGTGTGATGTTGTAATATGCTGCTGGGTTACAGGTCTGTTTTTTCTTTGCGTGAGAGACACAGGATAATTTTGCTGCTTGCAAGATGTTCAGCGATGTCCATGTTCAGCACCATTGACTGAACACTGACTTTCACTGCCAAATATGAGGATCATGTGCTTCTCTAAACTTTTTAGATTATAAGGAAATGAAGGGGATGCCACTGAAAAGGCATGTATGTTATTCATGAATGCAGCAAATGGTCTTGAGATCTATTTTTTTCAAGTTTGTAAAACCGAAGTTATTCAGAACAAATTCTTTTGAAGACAGAAAATCTTAATTTTCATTTAAATAAATGTAAGAATAGTAATCAATACAGTACTCAAACTTATAATCTATGATTAATAATCTATTTTCAACATAAAAGGCACAGCAACTACTTCCTATGCAACTACTTGGTTATCTAGGCTATGTAATTCTAAGACTGGTTTTACTGGCATAATCATTTGTGTGCTATGAGCAAACCTGGCTCTGGAGAGACAAGACAACAAAAGAAGAATGAGCAGCAGCGCCCCTGCAGAACAACCCACAGGTCTTCAGCTTAGGGAAATAACAGACGGAATATATCCCCCTATACATCAGTCTCCAGTACAAAACCCAGCTTCAGGCATTAGGGATTGCAACTGAGCAGGACTCCTCCCTGTCTCGCTAGGCTTACTGCAAGATCACATCAGGCAACTTCTATAGACTCAGCTACTCACCCAGCAGCACAATTATTTGTTTTGCTCTCCTTTTGCTAGTTAGAAGGTTCTTCTGATATCCCAGTGGACTAAGATACAGAAAGTTTACCCTGACATCTGGCTTCAATGTAGTCACCACCAGTTTTAAGCCTACTGTTCTTTCACCAGCAGAAGTTTTCAGTTTAAAAGGCTCTTTTCATCACCCTGCATCTGTACTACTTCTCAAGCTAATGAAGTCTAACTGCACATTATCTCATCTTCAGTCATATCTGACAGAGCTCCTAAGGTTCATCTACCTTTCTTAGCTTTGTACTCTCATTAGTGACTCAATCATTGTGGAACACCAGTTGTTTATTTGAATTCTGCTCCTCCTTCTTCATCACTTCTAAATTCCACCTGAAATTATTTTCACTCCCTAAATTAGTGATCTGGAATTGCATCCTACTAATTTTTTTTCCTATTTCAATTACTCCAGTCATTTCATTTTACTGATTTTCTTTTCACAAAAGATTAGCAACAACAGTCTTACTTCCCATCACAGTTATTCATGTCAGTATGACACAAGATTGGTACACCAGAAGTTAAATCTGTGTAGCATTCTGTCTCAGTTTATGCTCAACTCCAAGCTTCTAAGACCTTCCCTCCACAACAAGCATGGTTTAGATGTGACAGCTTGACTGACAATTCCTGTTTGATACACTTACACACAACTAGTTATCTTCGATAATGTCTTTGGACCATTCCTCAAAAAGGAACGTTTTGGTGATTTAAGTCTCAGTCAAATACATACAATTGAAAATTCCTGGCAGCTCAGAAACTGTTTTTATTCACAATCAGAACTTGCAGAACAACGTGTAAGACCTTAAATCTGAAGGGAGAATGGGACCAGCAATCAAAAATACCTATTCGAAGTTTAAGTGGCACCTCTGCCTTAATTATAGTGTGACTCTTCTCAGGCCACACTTGGTTGGGTAGAGTCACAAAGCTGTGTTTCAGATCTTGGTAGCAGCAATGCTGGACTCAGACTGCTAAACCAGGCAATTTTACACCTGAAACGTACTAAGGTTATACGACTACTGCTTAGCATTCTGTAGTTGATAAAAAACAGAAAGGTCATCTCTCCAACTTCTCTGGGCATGCACTGATCACATGAGGGGTTGGGATATCCTGGGAAAAAAATACGGGTAACAATGTTGGCAAATTGATATACATTTTGTTAAAGCCTACAAATGAATTAATAATAAAGGTGATAGCTCTTTTTTCAGCCACTGTCAGGATGTGTTTTTCATAACCAGAGGTGGTAAAGAACGTAAATGCCAACTGAAATGTCCAATTTTAGCTGTGAAAAATACAGAGTTAGATCACTTCGGAATTTGAATACAGCATTTCTTCCTTGGCTGTTGGATTTGGACAGAAAACAACGTACCCTTGCCAAACTCCTTGCAAAAGCCAAATTGTACCAGTTCAGTGATTGACAGTATTGATGGAGTCCAACATAACGTCAAACAATTTGGTCATTCGAAGTTACCTGGTTAAATCCCTATCGCACCCCTGCCTGATTTGCTCTGCAGTCTGAATTATCATTACTCCAGGGTCACATAAGAAGAATGATCTTTTTAAAAACATAACACAACAGCATGTTCCAAGCAGTTAGTTGGATAAGATTCATGACCATAATCTCTACTTGTTTATTATTGATTAAAAACAAAACTAATTAATATGAAATCATAATACACATTCCCAGGTAACAGTAATTGCTTCTTGTACTTAGACTATTGATAAACTATCCGTAAATCTTTAAAGAAAATATTTATTAACCTTTAGATATCTTTAAAACCTTCCTGTAAGTAAATCATTTTTTCTCTTAAATTATACTTTTCTCATTTCTGATGTGTATATGTTTTCGTTTGCAAAATGAATTCTTACCACTAACAACATAAACGCTAATCAGACTCAGAACTACTCATAGATTCTGTACTGCTAAAGAAAAAAAAATCCATTCCATTGGCAAGTCAGACTTTGTAAAGAAGCTGGGATATCGAGCTGCCTGACTAGCGGAAAGGAAGATGGATGACTATTCCTGAATTAGGCGCTTGAAACTTACGTTTGGTCAAAAGAGAAAATAATCAATTTGTTAAGGAGTTGAGTCTAACACAGAAGGTGCTTTTACTGTAAATATTAGATTGCATTTAAACTTTCCTCCAGAGTTTTAAAGGTATTATTTGAGCTTAACCTTCAAAATGAGTAACTGTTTATTTGTGCAGTTATTCACTGAAATGGGCTGAGACACCCGATTTAAGAAATACTCTGCCTTGTCCTCTACATCCTACTTCATATTTCGATTATTAGTTCAGCTTATTATTCCCTTTAGGTTCAAAGACAGAAAATTTATTATCTTGGACTGGTATCCAAAGGGGATCTAAATAAACGTGAGCTCAGACCATCCTCATCAGGGAAGAGGTTTGAAATGGTCTCTTCCAAACTAGCCCTTGGTTTAGCTTCTAACCTTACTCTGTTCATTATATAACCTTCCAGAAAGAAATGCAAGCATCTTTAAAGGTCATACCCTAGGAGAAGGCACTCAATACCATAATTGGATAATTAATTCCAACTCTCCAGGTGATGACTCCTGAATGCTCAGAACCGCTTCCACTCTTTGTAAATTAAATTAATTAAAATCTGGCACTAAGCCTTTTCAGTAAGGAAAGCAGCATCCAGGAAATTAGAGGTGTAAGGAGAAGCGTCAACAATGAAGCAGCCCATCATACACTACAGATGTGCATTACTATTTTTGATTTTTAAACTAAGGTCTAACATCGGTTAGCATGTAATATATACAAATCACAGCTGTTTTCCAGAAGAACTGACAGTTTTTACTGCATATATCCAACCTGAAGACTTCTATCAAATTTATATCAAATATTCATATTGGAAAATATTAACTGTTCTTTTTTTTAATAGAGAAAAACTTATCTAATCATTTATATGACAAAAAAATCCCACTTAATTTTTGATGCCATTTTAATTACTACCAATAACTCAGCTATCATACAGAGAACTTGGATTTAATTCAGATCAAGTCTACAACTGTTTTGCTAACAAAATTAATTATCGGTAATAAATCTGGATAGTTCTTCTTACACAAAATATAGATACGTGCTTCATCTTGATTCCAACATGCAACTTTCTACCTTAGAAAACCCTGAGTCTTAGTTCTCTGTCTCAGAAACGGATATCTAGATCAGAAATACCACTTAATTAGAGATACTGAAACAAATACTAACTCACTAAAAAAATATAAATGCTTTTTACGTTTTTTTGTGTTCAAGTATCTCTATGCTTAGTACAAGGCATAACTAAAATGAATTATTTTAAATACACTTACAGCTAATATTTATGCAGCTGACATTAGTGTTGACAGACTATAGGTATGACTAAGGAATATAAGTCATTTGGAAGAAAAATGAAGACAGAAGTTAAGTCAGACAAGTTTTCTAGGACTGGTTTTGTTCACTAAATGAACTAACATACTAAATAATGCAACAGTAAATTTCTGTAAGAATAAATAAAGTTGGAATGTCTAGTCAAAGTATTATTTTTTATTTCAAGTAGAATCAGTTTTTGTTGGCAACACTGCCTGTGGCAGGACAGTTGGAACTTAATGATCCTTGAGGACCTTTCCAAGCCATTCTGTGATTCAACTTCAAGTACTACGCAAAAAATAATGCTTTAATTTATCTACAAACATAATTCACTATAATGCAACTAAAGGAGACAAAAAGTTAAACAGAAAGCCAATCTGGGGACATGTTTCTTATGAAACATATTAACAGGTAAAGCAGAATCATACCTCCCCATCACAAAGCTACGATCTCCACCCGGTGAGCACAGTAACCGCCCATAATGGATCTGCTCCCTTGTCTATACTCTTCTGAGGAAGGTCTACAGTATTCTCTTCTCTTTTAGTTTCACTGAAGCTACATTCTATTCTAAAATATTTTTGTGAAATAGATAGTATTGCCAGAAACAAGTGAGATTACTGTAACTACAAAGTAAGACAAAGAACAAACACGTAATAAAGAACAGCAGGAATTAACAGTCATAACACCAAATAATGATGTAATATATTTCAGTGCAACAACTACGCTGCTAAACTTAGAATTTTAATTTGAGACTGCTTTCTGTACTAAGTGGCCTTGTTTTAATTTCTGCCCTTAATAATTCCATTAGTTTTAGACGTTATTTAGCCTTGCCCTACGGTAAGCTAAGTATCATGCGGTACATTCATTCTCACGGTGATTTTCACATTGCCTGCCCAAAATAAAATGACTATGGACTGAGACAACACTGAAATGTTTGGGTATACAATTTATTTTTGAATATTATGTGGTTTTAATTGAATAATACTCATCATATTAATGAAGCATTGAGAGATGATGAGAAAATTAGGATAATCATATGCACCAATTCATTTAACCATCCTCTGGAATAAACCTACAAGTACAATGGAAGCAAGTGCCTAGATGACTGTCCACCTAAGTTTATTAGACATATTCTTCATAATGGGGTGAAATGAAGACAAGGTAAGAACAGATCAGTAAAGCACTCCATAGGTTTGCATTATAGCACACAAAAAAACCAACTGGTCTGTTGACATGGTACTGGTTGCCAGTTTATCCATTACATTACATGTGGGAATGCACTGCTTTTCTTACTGAAACCTTTGACTTTGAAAACAAATGTCCCTCTGGCTTCAATATACAGCATTGTGTGCAAGTTACAGGACCTTTAGTGAGCACAGCACTAACGCCAACAGTGACATGCTCCATCTTGGCCTTTTTCTTCTAGTTTGTCTTGTAACACACCACCAGTATCAGCAGCCAGCTTTGTAAATTGAGTGCCTTTCCTTCTGTTCTACACCTACAAACAGCTGGGGGTAAGCTCTCTTATAAATGAGTACCTAACTGTAAACGCCCTAGTTATTCAAGACTATATATGACATATAGAACCACTTAAAATGTACTGGAACCAATTGGTATACACAGAGCTGGAGCAGTCTGCCATATGATTACTAAAGGTGCTTCTGTCTTCAAGCACATCATAGTTTTTTAAAAAACCTGCCAATTCATATAGCAAGTTAAGTAACAGATTATAGGTAGAGATGACATTCAGTAAATCATTAATAGGTTTTTTGGGGTATGTTTCATTGTTTGTTGCATGTCACCTTGAGCATCTTGTGGAAGCGTTCCATCTGCATCGCCCTTGCACAAAGTCTCCTAAGTTTTATTTAATCACATGGTTACAGCTAGGAGTTGTTGAGGCAGAGCTGACAAAGGACACGAGGGACTACTTTCCCAATATATCCTGCATGAACTGGTACACAGGAAAAAAAGGAGAGTGGCAAGAATGACAGAAATAATGCTCAGGCAGAACAAAACCAAAAACGTCTTTAAAAAAATGGAAGGTTGCATGAAAACGTGCATATGGAAGATCATTATCAATGGTTCCCCACAGGAATGGAGAGGTGACTCCAGCAGAGTCCATCCTATGGCCAGCATTATTCAGTGCTTCATAACTAGAATGTTAGTAACTCGGGTGACAAATTCTAGCAAACAGACTGCAAGAAAGCAGATTATATAACTCTGTGGATAGGCAGCTGTTTCGGATTCATCAACACATGCTGAAGCACAACTAGTTAAGGTACACGTCATCAGGAATTAATCAGTGGGTCACTAAATGAGCAGGCAGTTATGTACTGAAGAAGATAAGCCCCGTTCTACCATACTTAAACAGAAACAGGGACTACTCCACAGACCTAATAATATTCTGTTCCATACAACAAGGGGCCCTCAGCTGGAGCACTGCATGCAGTCCGGGGCATGAACCTTTGTTAGCCTAGACAATGGGACAGACAGGAATAGATGGATAGAAATGGGACTGTCTAAACCACCAGCATGAACTGCTTGCAATGTAAAACACATCCTGGAAACAATCAAGAAAAGATCAGAAATTAAAATGAAAGATAAAGGGATGATACATAAAAGATTTTCTGTTGATTAATGAGTTTTACCAATACCTGGGCTGCAGAGTGTCTTCACTTCCATGTCTACTTTACATGTGTTCTGTGGTGAATAACCTCCAGTCAGCAATCACATTACATCATGCCCAGAGAAGTAGATTCCCCCACTCCCTGGCAGTGTCAAGGCCAGGCTGGATGAAGCTTGGAGCAACCTGATCTAGTGGGAGGGGCATTAGAATTAGATGATCTCAAAGATCCCTCCCAACCCAAACCACTCTACGATTTGCTATGAGTGCTGGTGACATGGAGATACCCACCACAGGCGCACCACAGCATTTTAAGGCAGTGCTGAAAATGTTATTATACATGCTCATGCCTGGCTTCCAAAGGGTCAAGGTGAGAACCATTCACTGAGAATTGGCCAAAAGTTTCAGAGACAAAAAATAATTTCTGACTTTCTTAAAAGCCGCAGGGAAATTCCTAGAGACAAATATGTAATAAATGTAATTCTTTCTTTCAAGATGACAGCCTGAATCTGATGAACTGCAGAGCCTGTTCACACCAGTGCTCTCCAAGACAAGAAGTCAAGCCCCTGACATATCTAATATGAGTATTTCAAGCCACACTGCGAGTGTGGGCTGACTACAGTTGAGACAGAGGTGATAGCATTCATTATTACCCAAGTGTAATAGTGTGAAAAGGGGGAACACGAAACAAGACATCCCTGAAAATCTTGCTGGGGTTTTATAAATGTGACATTAATGCATTAGAAAAACGTCTAAAATGAGTAATAGAACTAATTAAGGAAATAAAAAAGCCATGGATAAAAAGTTCCTTGTTAAGTATAATTGATAGTACAAATCTAATTTGAAAGGTTAACAAGCTCTTGAAAATCGTTGAATCAAGTACAGACTGATGTTTTTAATATAATTATATACAGATAGCAGATGGAATAGTCCTTCTTATTATATTGCCAGCTATTACACTTTCATTTTTAAAGCAAATATCAAATTGTTCTAAAGATATGTGGAGCTTATTTTAGAAGATTAATCAGTTTTCTAATATCTGTACATACTGACTGAATACATACTATCTGCCATTGATAAAAATTAGGAAAATTGAATTACAATATGAAATTCGAAGGGTTTCACTTTCCTTTTCCAGAAAAGCTTTATTTTAAGCCTTCTTATATAAAAGCTTGATTATCTTAATGAATGAGACTATATTAGATATAAGAATACTGTTAGAAAACAACTGAGGATTAGAAGTTAAGAAAATTAAGCATCAGGAAAAAAAAACATCAAATTATTCCTAATTAAAAAAAAAATCCAAAAAGCCTCTAAGAAATTTAAATATACTAATCTAGATGGCACACCAAGCAATTCAATTCAGAAAGATGAAGAGAAGCAAACAGAAAAGAAACAAAAAACATTCCTATTTACACGCACGCAGCTGAAGTTCTCACTGCACCACATCTCAGTGGCTGCAGCAGTCTTTTCTCAGATGTTTGCAGACATAATCCTGCCTTTAAAAAGGCCTGCTCACTATTTGCTACTCAAACCACGTCAGAGGGCTGGAGCACCCCTCCTATGAAGGATGGCTGAGGGAGCTGGGATTGTTCAGCTTGAAGAGGAGAAGGCTTCAGGGAGACCTCACTGGAGCCTTCCAGTGCTTCAAGAGAACGTACAAACAGGAGGGAGGATAACTTCTCACATGGTCTGATAGTGATAGGACAAGGGGGGATGTTTTTAAACTGAAAGGAGAAATTTAGATTAGATGTTCGGAGAAAATATTTCATTCAGAGGGCAGTGAGGCCATGGCATGGGCTGCCCTGAAAGCTGTGGATGCCAAGGTGCCCAAAACCAGGTTGATGGAGCCCTGGACAGCCTTACCGGGTGGGGGGCAACGAGGGCAGAGCACGGGATTAGAACTGAATGGGGTTTAAGGTTCCTTTCAACACAAACCATTTTGGAATTCTTTAAAACCTCAGTACAACCTTCCCTGAGCCTTTCCTGTAATGCACCTAGCACACAAGCCAGCTGTCAGAACCACTGACAGCTGATTCCTCACCCGACAGCCATCCCCTTACAGCTGCCCGTCTCTCACTTAGTCTTTAGCAGCTCAATGATTGCCATCGAATGGCCTGCAAATTCCCCCATCACTCTTCATAACTTGAAGCAAAGGCTTTGACTTCCCTCCATGCTCTGCTGCGCTCAAGAGCTTCCAAACGAGCTTCTTGCGAAGCCAAGTTGGCCTTCCCCATGAATATTCCTATAACAACCTCTTATTCAGCACTCACAAAATTCTCATAGGACAACGTTTAGGCTGTTTGACTGTCATCTGTTACACTGTCCACTTTATTAACACATTCTTAAACTCTCCAATCTTCCAATCTATATTTGATTGCTACCTTATAATGATCCAAAACACTCTAGAGTAAATAGTAGCATTTAATTGGTCTACAAACAGAATTATTTGTCTAAGACTCATACTTCTGACTCTGTGTTACTTCCACTGAACAAGAGTCTGTTGCAACATAGCAAATCAAAATTTTAGAGCATTTAGGATTCGTAATTGGAGGATTGCTACAATGGGTCATTATTTCCCATTTCGGCTAATGAGATTTACTAAAAAGGGGAGCCCTCTAATTCATTCTTAAAGGTACCAAACGGAATTAATTTAGCTCAAACTGAATACAGCACATAATACCCAATTCAAGTCCTTACAAAGTCAAGAAGTATGGCATGAATTGTATCCTTTGTATTGGCATTCATCTCACCACGTAAAAGAAAAGCATCTACGCATAAGATTTCCATACAATCACAAGGCTAACTACCAGACAGCTGCAGTGCTCATTCGGATGTGTCTCTTGGCCTTCATCAGCCCTTTAGAGAAATTCTAAAGAGCAACTGAAGAAACAGTTAACTTAGATGAAGAAAGGTGGATCCTATACAAACTTAAACTCAGCCTCACTATAAGCCGATGTTCACATTGCTCATGCCTTAGGAAGGGCACAGAGGATAGCAGGAAGCAACACTTTCCCAAATAACCTTCCAGCTCTGCTTTCATTTCAAATTCTGCTGTCTAACGTTCATCCATAACAATAACCAAAAGCTCTGCTGGCGTAGCACACGAAGAACCCAAACAGCCTGAGTTTGACAGCCCTTGAATCATGGTATATCACTGCTTCAGTTTGTATAAGAAATGAAGTATGGGAAATGCTCCTTCTGTGAACTAAGAGTAAATAACTGATCAGGACAAGTTCAGACATTCCACAGTTTCAACTTAATAAATCCACTGGACTTTCAGCTAAAGTAAAATGAATAAAACATTACACTTTCTCACTTGAAAGTTGCCTTGAAATAGCCAACAAAACAGCTATCGCTTCACCTGAAGGAAACTGAACCAACTAAAAAGTCATGGCTCTTAACCAGCTGACCGCAACCTAAAGGCTCAAACAAGAATGAATTAAATGCTCACTCATTGTCAAAGACCAGATTCATTCAGGTTTTTCTGTCATTGCTATAATATCTGTCACAAGAATGAGACAGTGCAATTTTATAGTCTCATACGTCCTCTGAGAGATAACAGTAAACAGCATTCTTTGACCTTTTCAATGTTCTATAATTTCACTGAGAGGTCACTCTTACTCTTCTTTTTATATTCTCAGCTCTGTTCAAAAACTCATGAAGTAGACAACAAAGAAAAATGCAGAATTGTTCAGAGTTTACAGTAGCGAGCCTGACTACTGTCTCTCAGACAGAGCATAAAGATTTTTGGTTTCTTTTTTCTTTTGGCCATTCTTGTCATAGATTTTTGTGCTCCTGTCTGCCTGCACACAGTTATGTGTATGTATGGATCAAGATAAATCCAAAGCAAGCTGTTCCTTTGCAAACACTCCTGTGGTGAAGATGAAAGAGTCAACGTATGACAGATGTTCGTCACGCTGCTTAGTACAGCACTGCAAGGGACATGAGTCTGCAGTAATGGGAGCAGCATAAGACACTATGCTGCAGAGCACTCGTGGTGTTTTAATGGGGACTGAAGATGGAATAACACAGTGAGTACTCAGTGGGGAAAACAAGTTGTAGCACAGTTTATCCTCACACGCTAAATTCTTGAGCAAACCTCTCCAACTGATTCGCCACGTGGTTCCTCTTATGTCTAACTGGAGACAACGTGATCACAGGGAAATAGTGCGAAATGGGTACAGTGCAGACAGAATAAAGAATAAGGAGGTAGAGGAAGAACCGTACCACTACATGCAGGATAATTTCCTGGACCTTGAGGTGTTACATCTGCATTTTCACTTCTGCCTTATGGGTATACCTGCATCTACAGTGCTTTTCTAATGAGAAACGTAAAACAGCTGTGATAAACAGAGGAAAGGAAATGACATAATCAAAGCTTTCCGGTATTTGAATTAGTTCTTTAACTCGATCTTAATTTTAATGCTTTATCATAAAGGAAAACATTTTGGGTCAGATTTTCAAGTGCTAATGTCAGCTGCAGATCAAAAGACTCCATTTTAAATCTAGACTTGGGATTTTTAAAGATGTGAAGTTGAAGATCACCTCACCATACTGCCATGTCCCTCTCTGGCTGGTTCCTCATTTCTCTGGAAGCTGTTCGCAACCTCTGATCACCTTTGTTTTCCGCCTCACAGCCTTCTACGTGTACCAGCATCCTTTCTGGAGCCTGCAGGACCAGAAACGTGTCCTTATTCCCCCCTACAGGAATTCTATAAGTGATGCAGTGGCAGTAGGGCATTTCTGTTGTGTTTCCTATTCTCTTCCTGAAAAATCTGTATGTGCCAAGACGTAAGGTTTCGGGTTTTTGATGCAGAGGCTGAGGTGACACCCAAAAGGAAACTCACGAGGAGATTTACCTGGTGTCCCATACCTTCTATCACATTCCTGTTCCTAGTTGAGAAGGCACGATCTGCTCAATGCTGATAATCTGCTCCCCAGCAGTAGGCCTAGATAAGCAAGGAGTAAAAGCACCTCCTTCAAGGATTTAGTCTGAAGACATGCCTAAGGACACGCATAACTTCAAGGTGGAAGATAAAATATTTTGCCAAATCATTGTCTAAAATGGCATGCTTTAGTAATAAATGAAGTTAGAGGGTATAGTTTTATCCTGTAAAACCCCACTTCATTTTTTTTTTTTTGTGGAAAACGATCCTCCCAGTTCTAAAAAACAACATTTACAGCTAGCAGAAAAACAGCTACAAGTAGTTACCAGGGAGGTTTGCTTTGTTTTTCATCAAGCATTCTTCACTTTCCCATTCCATTACCCCTCCTAGAAATGCCGGATTTTATAAAACAAAACAAAGAAAAGTAAGCATAACTCTGTCAAATAAATACATGAATACTAAAATTAAATATATTTTTTTAATACTGTCCTTTCAATACTGTTCTTTTATAAAAGTTCAAGAGACATGGTATATATTGCTGTCTGAAATGCATTCTGACAGTGCTCACAGAAGAAAGGATCAGAGGAGCTTGGATGTAGCTGGAGGCAAAAGATGAATTCAAGATACAAGAGATATAAAGAAACATGGAAGACAGAAGAAGGAACAGCAACACTTTTTGACAGAGAAATACGAACTAAAGGACAGAAAAAAGGATTCTGATCATATTCAGTGAAATTGTCCTAAGAAGAGGGACAAACCTGGCCTCAAGCTATCACAGATGGGCAGGTAGCTCATGGTTGTTTCTATAAGAAACTGTCCATGAGATCCACACAGGAATGAGGCCTTTGGCTACCATGTACTGTACAACTATAGAAGTGCACTCTCATCCCTCTAAAATCAAAAGTTTGCATAGTGGAAGAGCTTTAAAACTATTAATGATGACTTTTAAAACCTTTTTAAAGGAAGGAGAAACTTTGGTAATGCAGGAATATCCAAAACATGATCTATAAAGGAAAAGGGAAAAATAAGGGAGAACGAACTAACAGAGAAAAGTAAAAAATGAGATGGACAGTGAGATTACTCCAAGATCTACATTCAGTTCAGCTAATGCATTGGGTGAAGCTGGAGAAAACAGTTTTGTAAACCAATACAGCATGCTTCAAGAGCAGAACGGAAAAGAACATCCAGGGTGTGCAAACAGATAACTAAGATAACATGCTGTGATAGGGATGTAGGAATGGAAACACATGTATTTCGCAGGAAAGAATACCAATAAGGGTGGCAGTGGAGCACAGCTTGTTAAGTGTATTACTGGCTAAACTGTGAAGAAATAAATAAGAAAACAGAGAAAGTAACACTGACCAGTAAGAGAACCTCTCCTAGATCTCATGGTTCAGTCAGAGGTCTCTAATTTAGTTACTTAAGATATACGTTTTAAAACACAGTTTGGATCAGCAAGAGATCAGTGTCCTACTGCTGCGTTTCACCTGAGTGCCTGCTGCTTTACCAACTGGTTAACACAAGTTACAGACACACTGCTCCAGGAAAGGAGTACCTATTGCTGCTGCAAACCAGAAATGGACTCTTGCACTGTTGCAGGTGGCAGCAGCTTCCCTCATTCATGTCACTAATAACAGCAGGATCTGCTTGTTTCCCGGGTTAATAGTAGGGCCTCTGTATTTTCTTGAATAATACACAGACTTTGATACAGTGAAATATATATTACACAACATGAGATACCGAACTTAAAAAACATTTACAATATACAGACACGGTAAAATATACTAAGCCCATAGAAATCAATTCTGTCTTAGCTAAATTTTGAGCCGTTACTGTTATGATGAGATCACGTGTTGGTTCCTTTCATGGTTGGTAAAGGATAAAAAAACAGACTGTAAACAAATGTATTCCATTCAAAACAAACAAGCACACAAACAAAAACTGAAAAATTAAGAGAACTGGTACACAAAACAGACTGAAAAGCCTTGAGACTTAAACAAAGACTGTCATTTCTGTAATTCTGAAATTTCAAATCATATGAAATGTTTTTCTAAAGAAAACAGAACAACTTCAGGTGGCCTTCAGCCCTAACTGAATCATTCCGAAAGAGATACTGGAACGAGTCTAGTAGAAAAACAGGCAGCATAGCACAGCTACATCTTACAGATAAAGGTAGAATAACAATTGGAAAAATGTCCTAAATCGAAGTCTTTTACATAGTAACAAGTATCTTCAGTTCTAAAATAAGAAACAGGAAAAAAGGGAAAAATTGTTATGGTGCTATAAGGATGGATTGGAGATTCTTTTTTATTTTTTTTATTTTTTTGAAGAACACTTTTCTTTGACTTTCAGTGAGAAAGTAAATGAAGAATCTAAGGGAAATGGGAATAAAGCACTGACATGGAGGTTGCCACTGTTGAAAAAGAAACACACATCAAAGGATTTCACATCCTTACACTGTAAGACCAGACAGTCTCCATTCCAGAATATATGAAAGCAAACAGAGGCAAAGTGCGAGTGAAATAGGACAGGCCTCTATCAAATGGCTGGGAAGCATTATCTGACCTAAAGGGAGCTGAAATTGTCCTTATATTTCTGAGGGAAGGCAAAAGGAGAGCTAAGCAACAACGGAACCATTAGAGTTATGTCCATACATGAGGCTCTTGAACACATTCTGTAAGAAAGCATCATCAGCAACATGGAGGTAGGCAGAGCAATGGGATGTAACATGACAGCCTATACCCTTGTGGGCAGGCAGCTAGCCAGCTGCAGTAAGGCAAATCTCCATTGTTTCAGCTGGCCATTGTTTCATTCAAGACCAGATGGAGGAGCAGGAGGGCGATAAGAAGCTTTCCTCCACCCCAAGAAGATATGAAAAATAAAAAATAATGAATAATTTCTTGTTTGGCCCAGAAAAATGCCAGCTCCTAGGAAACAGCTTGTGAACATTGAACACGCATTCAGTATACACAGTGGAAAGATGAAAACAAGCATAATGACAGATGGGCATAAACTGGCAAGAGCATGGCTTCCAGAAACAGGTGAACTTCCCACCCCAGCCCTGTGTTTTCTGTTCATAAGCAATTAACAACCACACGTTCATCCAAAATACATTTCCTGATGTTCAATATACTGAAATTTGTCTTGCAATCAAGATACTGTGTGAATTTGGTAACCCGACCAAACATTATTACAACGTAGTAATAAGATGGGAAGTGTGCGTACGGTGGTGGCAGAGAGGTGCTTTCTTTCATCTCCGTATAGTGGATCTCAGTAAGAATCACAGTAGAGAAGCATAATTCAGGTCAGATGGGACCTCAGAAGTTTTCCAAACTTCCCTCCTGCTCATGGCAGAATCAGATACGCGAGGTTAAACCTTGCTACAGTGGCTTCATCCACTGTGGTTTTAGAAAACCTCGAAGAATAGAGGCTGCACCATCTCTGGCAACACATCCTGCTGATAAAATACTTCATTGGGATAAATGTTCTCCTTCCCTCCAGCTGATAAAGAGCCCATGGAAGTAAAGATAATAGAATTCCAAGTAATAACATAACATTGACTTACAATTTTTTTGTTTTAAAAAATATTGGTTTAAACATAGAATGGTTCTAAACACACAAAATGAAAGATATAAGAAAAAAGCAGTGAGAAAACTAGCTCTACTGCTGGTCATCACTTCCAAATCTAAGTGCAGACTAGGAAATGGATAGTAGTTTTTACCAACCAGTACTAAGTAGGTACTGGAGCCAGGCAAGCCAGCAACCAAAGCCAGGAGTATCTAGCCTTTGGAAAAAGAAAGACCATTGATACCAACCTTCACGTACCCCAGGTGAAGTTAGTAGAGATAGCAATATCATACTTGTGATACCATAGGATCACAATTCCCTGCTCTATTCTTCAGAAAGGGGCAGAAAAAACCTTTGAAAACTGCTGTAGATTTATTAGAACAGTCATCCTGGTGGTTTGGGTGGGAACAGACCTCAACAAGCTGGTCGGATAGCCTGCTTAACATCCATCAAATAGACAGACAGGCTAGATGCCTATCTATTAGAAAGAGCAGACTAAATTATCTCTTTAAGTCCTTTTTAACCCTATGATTCATCCACAGGGCCTACAAAATGCCAACAAGCAGTTCTGGAATGCTCGCAACAATTTTTACCCATGTTTGCCATAACCCATGCCATGCCATGGCAGAAAAGAAGGAACAGACATAACATGCCTCAAGAGTCAGTGAGAAAATGATCTGTTACGCCTAGTAGAACTCTTCCTTTCATCAGATCCTTCACAAATGTTTAGGAGTTGGTCAAATAGCAACTCGTTCATTTCATTACTCTGCACACACTCTGTCCCACACGCCTTCCGCAATTCTCAAGGACAGTCCCCGTTTCAAGATGCTTAAAAATCTGAAAGCAACAGGGAATGAGATATTGGCTAAGGGAAGGAGAACAGAGGCAGGATGTAAATGAATTCAATTCGCCGTAGACAGCATGACAGAAATGGGTCTTTAAGATGGACACCTACGAGCACAGTCCTTGGAGAAAAGTTTGAGGAGGTTATACACTGCTTGAGAGCCAGCAGAGAGTCTGAACGAATGAAGTGACATTACCTTTCCCTTGGGAATTTCCTGAAGAACAAATTTAATCCAACCCGGAGTAAGAATCCTTTTAAAAAATTCCAGATTTAAGCAGACGACGGCAGAGTTGTTTTTTTCTTAGCCTGGAAGTATGTAGTGAAAAAGAAACCTCCTACTTGCCCAGCATAGACTGAGCAGCTCAATATGGCAGGCAATTTTTGCACAAGCATGGGAGTGTTTACAGGCTCACGTAAATGTTCACACACAAGCTAACAGGCCTGTACCTCTGAGCAGAAATGAACTGCAAGCCAATCTACTGCACATGTATTGAGACTTCAAACAACTTGAGATTTTCATGAACTAGTTCTGATCACAGTTAACAAGGTATAAAACATAGTCCTTACAGGTACTAACCTTCAAAAGTTACTGAAGATTTGCATAGTTCAAATCACCCAGCTAGCTATAGTTTTGGTAGATGGATTTCATGAAAGAAAATCAACTTTGTAGAAGGTTCCCTTTTCAAAGAATCTTCTTTCTTACAGAATTACTTCATTTCCATTAAAGACACAGGATGCCGACCCAATTCAATCTGAAGGCAATCATTTTTGTTTGTGACATGCATATTACACAAACATACCATTACAGCAAGATGGACTTCAAGGAGATGAAATCAAGTTTAACTTATGAGTATTACATATTAGCATTATTGTTCATTCCTTTTACATTAGTATAACAATCTCAGAGAACCAAGCCAGTATATTTTAGCTTAAATGGAGCCCCTTAGATATTCTTTGATCCTAAAATGGATTAAACATTTCTCTGATGAGTGCTTTAGTGGCTACATATTTTAAATGCATCGCCAAATTTTCCTGTTCATCATACTGTTGCTTTAAATGAGTCACTGCTTCTGACTGTTCCCATTTTAGCTTTTTGTTTGTTTGTTTAATTACCTCATCTGAAATTCTGTTTTGTGAATCAATCTCCTCTTTCAAGAGCAGATTAAAAACAAACTCTCAAACAAGAATAAACACAACAACAGAAGTTACCCATCCTGATGCCCAGCTACGCCTACTTTTACTATGAGTAATGTGCAGGTACCGAAGAGGACGTTTTAATGCACATTTTGTCTTGGTTTATCATGCTTTATCTGAGATAAAGTGAAAAGCGTGTGGAGATGAGATCTTCTGGAGGAATGCCATCTCCACAAACTAGGTGTCCCTTCTGGGCCTATAAGAGCCTTGGTGCTTTTGACAGGAACAACCAGCCTTCATGTTCAACAGTGCTGTAATTGCCCCTTTGGAAACAGCACTTAGTCCTTAGTCCTTCCCAAAATAATTGCTTATTAATAACATAATTGCTGGCAACACCAGTGGGGCTGACCACAAGCGTTCCCATAGATCTCAACAGCACACGCATCGCCGGAGGCACTAGCAACTTACTTTCTTTTATCATTCAATACCAGTTTCTTTTGACATATTCTCTAACCAAATTTTTACCAAGTAGAGCTAACAGAAGTGCAGATGATGGACAATATTTGTTTCATGCCAATAAAACATCCAAGCTCTTATTAAAATTCTCCAACTCTTGAGAGTAATTATTTTCTCTTTTCATTCCACCCCTTGAGAGGAGCTTAGAAAAAAAATCTTTTTTTAACTGTGCCTAATCAAGGTAAAGAAAAATCAAATAATTTTTACTTTGTGAGCAGTATCGACACTGGGGAATTTACAGCCATTTCCAAATATTAGGACAAAGGGCTTTTAGTCATGGAAGGCAAAACTCCAGGAGAATTAACCTCTATAATTGGCCTGTGTTATTTATGTGCATTATATGCTGTTATTTCGGATGGGTAACAGTGAATAATAGCAAGTACTTTAGAGTACTTTCAGGCGCTTTGTAAAGTTGCTCAGATAACTCTCTTCTCCAGTGGTCTTGATTTGGTTTAACCAAAATTATGCAGTTACTAAACAGCTCTCCTGCAGCCAACAGGTCAAATTCTTCATCATTTTCTGAGCAATGCTGGGCTCTCTGTGTCTGTTGGGGGTGTGTGAAGACCTCTGTACTTCACCTTTAGCACCTAAATGTAGTTTGAGGGAAAGAAACAACTACAACAGAGTTATGTGACAATCTCACAACTAAATCTAAGAAGTTCCCTTATTATAGTCCCAAATCTCTCCAGTAATAACCCATGGTCAGGACAGAATTAGGCTAACAAATAATGCTTCCTTAAATCAGAACGGATGGTTTTAGACAAAGTCTATGGGGCTATGGATAAAACAGATTAACAAAAGACTTGACTGAAATAGCACTGCAGTTGTGAAGTTTTTTCCCTCCAAAAAAGATCCTGGCTCACTCCAAGATCTGTGATTTTTTTAGTGCTGTCACATTCTATTGCGACACAGGATAAATCATTTGAAACTAGCGTGAAAAAGACACCAAAGACGACAAACCATAACTATATTTTCAGTGTAATGAATCCACAGCACGGTTCTTAAATTACAAGAAAAGGAAGAAGCTAGGTATATTTGGTATTTACTTGATGCACTGTACAATGACGCGTACAACAACAAATCAAATACCAAAAGAGAGCTTATTTCCAAAGAAGCAGTCCAAAGGACAAACAAAAGTCATATCTGGAATTACAGGAACTCTATAGAAAAGTCCTTCATGAGAGGGTAGAGACACAAAATTGGGTATGAACCAAAACTGCTTAAGGATCTGAACATTGAAAAGCTGACCAGATTTCACAACATGCCAAAAAATGCCTTCTCTGGTTATGGAGGAGAAGGACTTGCTGGAAGAGCAGGAAGAAGGGCATACAGGTAGCTTTGTTTTAGACCAATTGTACAATACAGAGAGAGAACTACTCCATATCTAGACATGTGTGCAGGAGCTCAGCTATAACAGAGCTGCCAGTAGTGAAAACTTGAAGGAAGTATTTAAAGGACTGAGCTTCCATTCTTTTTTTTTCCTTTTGGTTTCCATAAAATGAAAGTAAAAACAATTTGAAATGAAATATTGGCTCAAAAGTTATTTCAATGTATTAGCTATAATAATAACACAGTTCCCAGGTTTTTCCTTCTATTATAAACAACTCAGCAAAGGGCTGACGAGACACAAGTCTAATCTTTTCCTCTCTCAAACAAAATCTTTAAATTAAGAGTGCATATACTTTCCAAGTACAAAACATGTTGGAAAACAACTGGCTATGTGTAATCTTCAGATCTGAGTCTCCTGCTCCTCACGTTCTCACTGAATTTACTGCTGTACTACCTAACACATCCACAGTAAGTAGAACCGTCTGATTATAATGAAATCTTTTTCTACTATGTCTTGCATCAGTATTTCTACCACTGCAGCTGCTTTTTTTTTTTTCCTCTGCTTCAGATTATCTTGAACACATTTGTGTAACCTTTGGCCCAGGGCTTCAACCATGCCTGACTGATGGTGTGCTTCACTGCATCACAGCTGCCTGACCTTGGCTCAGTTCTGCTATGAAAATTTTTGCTAAGACATGAGAAAGTATATGAGCTAAAGTCATGTAAGATAAGAAAGGTAATTGTGCTGACAGCAGAGCTATAAATGCAACAGCAATAGTTGCCAGATCAAGACAGCAAAGGCAAAACATACTGACACAAAGCTGTATACAATTTGAACAAAATAAAGAGGATGGTAGGCAACATCTCAGAAAAATCAAGGATCAGACCATTCCAAGCAACAACAGACACCATACTTCTCCAGCTGTCTGACAGCTGCCTGGTCAAGGGAAACTCAGAATCACAAGCTTACTAATACTTAGCACATTGGTTCCAGCCACCTGTTGCAAGGTAAACAATGAAGGATGTTGTTCTACTCTTGTACGCACTCTGTTAAGTGAGTCTGCAAGCTAGAACGATATCTTACAAAGTGTCCCACACTGTGCAATGGTTGCATTGAGAACGCCCTTGGAGTTGAAGGAAGCCGACTTTCTTGCCAGCCTTTAAACATGAAAAAATACCTAATGATTGATGGATTTTCTTTAATGGACTCACTGCCCACAAATTTCCTTTGTTATGCTTGTTTTCCTTTTGTTATGGAAAAATTCAGCTTCAGCTCCATCAAAAACAAGTCGTCAAACAAAAATGTCCTTAGCAGGTTAGCGAGGCTGGGATTTTGTGATTTCAAGTGCTCCAGAAATTGAGATAGAAAATCTTACCACACAGTTGAATATTTCCTATTTTTCTTTTTGAAACCAACAGGCGCTGGTGAAATTATGTCAAAGACAAATGCTACTTTGCCACCTGAGTCATTCTGCTTGTTGAGTGAAATCAAGCACAACTGAAAAGTGGGTGCAAAAGAACAGAAATAGGGTAGTGTGAAACATGAGTCAAGAAAATACCTGAGTTTTTTATTATTTACCTTCATAAGACATTATTTTTATTCAGAATTTCACTACAACAGATCAATTTCATACGATCCGTTCGTTTAACAGAGTCATCCTGATCTGTCTTAATTTTTCCTGACGTGTTTTGCATTTCATGGTCAACTTCTTCGCTTACCAATCAGTCTGCAACAAAGCACTTGCATTATAGGACAAAATTAAAGGCTAGTGTTACTTCTCCCACTAGCTATAAGATTATTAAAATCTTGGTTCAGAAACCAAGTAAGAACAAATGGCAAAAACTAATGTTTTTAATGTATTTGATTCCACAATATACCCAATGTTACAGGGGTCAATTACTGGACAAAAAAGGAACGGAGATTAAATAAGATTGCAAGACAGGGAAATTAAGTCCAGTAGATAGGAAAAGATACTTCAGTGACTTCTAATTGAAAGGATGCCATAAAAGATACTTTCTTGATTTAGATGCATAGATGGGATGAATCACCCCGTGGAGGTGGCTCACTGTCTTCGTTTGAAGAGCTGACAATTAGCCTAGCCTAACTTGTAGGCACTTAGAAGGGCAGAAGGCATTGGATTTTGTTAATCTTCTTGAAAGAAGAAAACATTTATACTGATAAGTTCTAAGCCATTTCAAGCCAACTGTATAATTTGTTCAGTGTACATTATTCAGAAAAACACTAAATCTCAGATAAGAAAAGGCCACAACCGAGATGTTGACAAGCTGTAAGAAAGAATGAATTGCAGTCAGGGGACACATCTTCAGAATTCAACTGTTTGTTCTCTTAATCATTTTTATTCAACTGGCAATATCAAGATGAATACCTGCTTTCCTTTAATGCTCTCCTCCTGAGAACGCTGGCGCTCTGTAGACTGCCAGCCAAAATAATACATTCGTGATTTGAGAAGGCTTAAGGAGCCTAGGAAGACAACAGCAACAAATTCTGAGGAACTGCTGGCTGAGAAAAGGAGAACAACACAGACAACCTCAATGGCAGCCATAAAAAACTTACAAACCTTGATTCACCCGGCTATAAATGTCTGAGAAAGGCACATCCCAGGCCTTTAAGACTATCGTTCCCAGCATTATACTTTCCAGAGAAGCTTTGAGTACACACAATTCCACAAATTTCTTTCACTGGAATAATATTCTGGGGAGGACCAGCTGTCAGGATGACTTGTAGGTGCTGAGTATGCGTGCACGTTGTATGTACGCACACAGACCAGTATGATGTTAATTGGTTGGTATATCATTATAGATGGCAGGGGAGTTGAAACCAGATGATCTTTGAGGTCCTTTTCAACCCAGGCTATTCTATGATTCTATGATACGCACACAAGAAAATAGCCAATTCTCATCCATTCGCCTATCAGTGGAAGACTTGATGCTCATGAAATTCAAAGCCTTTCCTGACCAGGACCAAAGTGAAATTAGGAAATTCATTTTCACTGTCAATCATGTCATTTCTCTGCAGTCGGAACCCTTCAGATCCCCAGCTGGTTCTGTGCTTGAATAAACCTTCAAAAATTCAGCTAAAAACTCAGGTAATATTCAGAGCTAAAATTCAGAGCACAGCATAAGACCGCAGTCAGTGTACTCAAAAAAACACCTCAGCTAATTTCTTTTCTCCATGTGCACGAACTCCCACCAGTCAGCAACACAGAACAGGGATGCCCCGGAGCCACACAGAAGCTGAGCACATGCCAGAACTTCAGGTCAAGTCTCATTTCTGCTACATGAGCCACTCAAATCTTTCATCAGGTGGTCAGCTCCCATATACCAGCTAAGACATGACTCTAGTTTTTCTTCTCTTAATATTTCATTTTGGCCAAATCAAGTGAAAACCCTTCCTGACAAAGCTGAATATTTCCAAGGTACATTCAAGCCTTCCAAGAAATCTATAGCTCTATTAACACCGTTATGTCCCCTCTAGCTTTCTTTATAACCACTTTATATTTGATCCCCTGGACTTTCTGGTGCTCTTGTTTACAGCACACAGCACAAACAGCCTCTGCAGAAAACATTTTTACATTTTTTTTTTTTTAAAGGTACAAATGGGCCCTTCCCTGTGCATTACGGGCAGGCTGCCTAATTCAGCAATAGAGTCAGAAATCACTGAGCACTCAAACATACAATTACCTTCAAGACTGGATCTTTTTAGCTGCAGCCTACACAAAAGAGAGCAATGAAAACTAAGTAAAGATCCTTTCTTTAAAAGGCAAACTTTCTTAAGTATAAAATGGTAAATTATCTTTTAAAAGTCTTCTTTTTTAAAAAAGAAACACTCAAAGGTAACATTATTTCTTAACTTCTTCAGATAAGACAGGAAGTAATATATTGATCAGTCTTTCGCAGAAATCTCTTTAATACTAGGACTACTCTGCAACTCAGTCCATCAGTCTCAGAACACAGCACCTAAACCTTTCTAGAAACTATGTTTGCAAGTAACAACTAGCAGCACCAAATGATGATAATCGTTCTGGAGCCATCACAGCAAAAACAGCCTGAAGAAAACTTCAGAAATTTTATCAAGATTCTGTCTGTCCCCCTGTTGCTATCTCTTATGTAAGCATGGGTGACCACAAAGATGCTTCCAAAATTTCTGACTTCTGTCAGCTAAAGATTTTGCAGACTTTGGAATCTTCCCTTCCAAATTTTTGTGAAGCCCACAGCAAACTGGGAAAAAAAAACCCAACCACTTAAATAAAAGCTTAGATGCTGTATTGGGATGGAGAACCTGTCAGAAGAGGTCCACACGTGGATGGGCAAATGTGCTACATCTAAACCCACTTCCAACTCCAAACAACCAAGCAAGTTCAGCCATACTTCTGCCTGGCCTCACACCAAACCACACATGCTTTCCACCAGCTTCATGGGAGAATTCAGGAGCTGCACATGCACAGATCCTTCTCCTCTCAAAACCCAGGAAGATGTAAGCAGTGCTGTAAGATCACTTTTGAGAACCGGGTGCATGTCGAGTTAGCACACTCACAAATTCACAGAATGGCCAGGGTTGGAAGGGACCTCAAGGATCATGAAGCTCCAATCCCCATGCCACATGCAGGGCCACCAACCTCCCCATTTAATACCAGACCAGGCTGCCCATCCAACTTGGCCTTGAACACCTCCAGGGATGGACAGAGCATCCACAGCCTCTCTGGGCAGCTGTTCCAGCACCTCATCATTCTCATAGTAAAGAACTTCCCCCTCCAACCTCAATCCAACCTCAATCTCCCCGCCTTCAACTTAAAACCATTTCCCCTTGTCCTGCAGTTATCTCCCCTTTCTAAGAGTTGATTCCCCTCCTGTTTGTAGGCTCCCTTCAGGTACTGAAATGCTGCAATGAGGTCACCCTGCAGCCTTCTTTTCTCCAGGCTGAACAAACCCAGCTCCCTCAGCCTGTAAGAGCTGGCACACAGTATCAAGCTCATTTTATTTGAACAAAACCCTTCTGTACTGCCTAAAAAAGAAAATATGGACATGAGAATCCTCACCTAAAACAACTATAAATGAGCTCATTTTCCATGCACAACTTGGAATTCGTTGAGCCTTTTTGTATCACAGAACCTTTAGAGTTGGAAAGGACCTCTGAAGACCACGTAGTCCAACTCCCCTGCAATGCACAGGAACACCACAGCTAGATCAGGTTGCCCAGAGTCTGATCCAGCCTGGCCTTGAAAGTCTACAGGGATGGGGCATCAACCACATCTCTGGGCTACCTATGCCAGTTCCTCACCATCCTCACTGTAGAAGACTTCTTCCTTATATTCAACCTAGACCTACCCTCTTTAAGTTCCAAATCCCATGTAAAAACACCCACTGTTCCTTCAGCTCCTCTATGACGTATCTAAAACCTAGATTAATTGTAACTTAGTAGCACAACTAGAATGAAATACTCCAAATTCTTGCTCCTACCACTTCATCATTAGTAAAATATTTTTCCTCATAATTTCTATCGTTAGCAGAGAAAAATAACAGGACTATAAACAACACTGAACTTGGTATGCAAAGGATGCCATATTCATGGCAATGAACGCCTCTGCAAACTTGTTCAAAACTGATGGTGATTTCACATATGGGAACAAATGAGGTTGAATACGAATAGAAGGATGGGATAATCTGCCAAATGTAACTTTGATGGCAGCCTGAATAGCCTTAAGTAAAGGATGCTGAAATACGTTCTTCTGCAAATGTTATGGATTCTAAGCACATCCTTTCACTTTAAAAGATGCAATATTGTATTTCCTTGGTCAAAATGACTCCTCAGGAAGAATTTATATATGCTTTTTTTTTTTTTTCCTCCTTCTAATTGCAAAAATATACCTTCAATTACTCATCATTCTTGCAAAAATTATATTTGATGCCACAACTTGTCTCTCAATGGTTTACTGGTCTTTCCCAGCCTAGATGATTCTATAAAGGTTCACAGAATCATAGAATTGTTCAGGTTGGAAAAGATCTTAAAGATCATCGAGTCCAACCACGACCTAACCATACTACCCTAACTAACAACCCTCCACTAAATCATGCCCCTGAGCACCATATCCAAATGGTTTTTAAACACACCCAGGAATGGTGACTCAACCACATCCCTGAATCCAACACCTGGAACTCACTCTTAACAATTCATACTGCATCAACTTTGACAGTCTCAACTTTGATAATCAGCTTCCCCTTCCTCACTGAGTGGCTGACTTCCTACTGAGGATAGTTCCTGGCCAAAAACATTGTGCTGCACTAATATCACGATTTAACAAGGGACTTTTAAGATCCTTTTAGTCACCATTTGAATTTTAAAATTGCATGTGAGAAATTGTTTTCCATTTTCCACTTCCTTCCCACCTTGTGTCCTGAACAAGTGAAAAAGATCGGCCAGATTTGCTGGCGCAGTAGCAAACGTTAAGTTCCCTTTTCTTCTGTCACTGTCACATAAGTAACAGCAGATGTTGCTAGAACATTCACAAGCTTCCTTCTGAAGTGTGCAGCCAGACATTTGTCAGGCTAATTTGATTTCCTGAAGACTGCTAAGAGAGTTCTGCTGGATAGTTCTCCATCTGTGACACCGAGCCACTCTTGCCAAATTCACTTCAAGCCTCCCATGAAGATGTTCTCCTTCGGATTTTTCTTAAGGCTACCTTGTATTAGTTTTCTTTCGACATCTATCTCCTCTTTGTTTCCTGTTATCTATGAAGATGGATAACAGGTTTAGGAGATTGATGAAAGTACTCCTGCTCCCATAAGATGATCATAATCTCCGTTATCTCAGAATTTACAAAATCTCTTCTCAAGAAAGCAGCGAAGATGCACATGGATTGCAGTGAAAGAATTTTATGTTCTCAGCTGAAGGAACGTTATCCTTCAAATCACCGCATGCACACATGCAAAATTACTTTTGGAACAGCCAGCCTGCAAACTATTTTCCAAGAGACTTATGAAAACAAGCCCCTTTCTGTATATTTGTACAGCAAAGATGAACAAACATTCTGCAATGCCTTAAGAAGCCTCCTATTCTCAAACATGCCTTATGCTTTCCCATTTGTTACTTGGAAAGAAACACATCAAGTATTGCTGCTGAAAATCGCATTTGAACAGAACAGCTTCGACTTTCGCACCTGACTGGAAATGTTCCCACATTGAGGTAAATTATGGAGGTAAATGGGCGAACACATGAGCTCAGACCTAAAAGAAAGGCTTCCTGATGCTTTCTACGCAATTAAATGAATTCTGAGTACGTAGAAGGAGTTAGAGGGAAACAGAGTAACATACCAGAGCCGTTCTCCTTGCTCCTTGTCTACAGGGCTTTTAACCGAAACTAAAACGCGTTTAGCTTCTACCTATGAACCAGAAAGGCGCCTGGGATGTGGGGTGGTACGAGCAGAGCGCGGCTACGAACGCTGCGAACCGAAGGCAGCGCTGCCCAGGCTCTGAGGGGCTCCGCGCACCGCTCCGCAGCAGCGGCGGGCGGGAACGGGCCCGGCTTGGGCACAGAGCGGGGCGAGAGCGCCCCCTGCTGCCGCTCGTCACGCGGAGCTCCGGCATTACACACAGGGGTGCCAAGGTGCGCCGCGCTCCGCTCCGGGGCTCGAGGAGGTCCGGCTTCCCAGCTGCAGCACGCGTGGGATGGAAGGGCCGCTCCGCCCTTGGTTCCCGTCAAGAAGCGCACAGCTCACACGGAGGAACAATTGATGGGCGAACAAGAGAGCGCCGTGGCTTTGTCGAGTTGTTTGGGGTACAAGGTGTTTGCTGAGTGATCTGTGAGGGAAAAGCTCGGCTCTCTTTCTCGCAACCAAGAGCTAAGCCATTTCTGAATGTGAAAAACTCAGGTCTGAGTTTCTTTTTTCTATTACATGGATAAGGAAGCATGACGGCCGCATGTGAGAGAGAAGCCAGTCATCTTCAGAAATATCTCCAAAGGCCATTTAGCTCAATCAGCAAACTAGAGAAATGAGCTCTTTAGCATAATTTACTCACTGAGTTTCCATTTCAAGGTTGGATAATGGCTTAAAAAAGAAAAACAAAAGAGGCTTTGAATTGCTTCCTAACCTTCAGCTCCGCTAAACATGAAAACTGACTGCCGAGATTTGGGGACGTGACCTATTTCTGAGCACTTCAGAAGGCTTAAAACTGTGTGAATGACATTGACAAGCATAGAACCTGCATTTCCTAAGCTTTCTTCAGACAACATAGCAAAAACCAAGTGGGATACAGACTCTACCACAAGAAAAAGACTCAAAATCACCTCAGTGAAACGCACCTCTCCACTTGTCCTTGATTTTCTTTCTTCTTTCCTAGCATCTCCACAGAGCAAATTATGAATGAAGAACTGATCTGTGCTTAGTCAAAATACATCTGTTAGAGAAAGGATTCAGCTGCAACAGTAAAAAGTACCGGAGTTTTGTTCTGATCCTCCTCTCCAGCCAAAATTTTTAACCTACCACTAATAACCACCGTTAGAAGAAATATTTTAGCTACAAATGGAAGGATGACACACGAGGCATTTTTACAAGAGCTTTTCTGAGTACAGCTTTCCCAACTTGAGTATACAATACTGCATAGTACTCACGAAAGCATTCACATTATCTACTCCCTTTCTAAAACGCTCCCAAGCATTCAGACCATGGAAATAAATCAGACTATTTCCTAAATCACTCTTCCTTAGAAATGCTTTGTGAAAATCAACATTGAGAAATGATGGATACAGATAGAATTAATAGATTGTTGAGTAAAAAATGCTAATTTTTATAGCTAATTGAATCAACTAATTGTAATTAGTAATTTTAATTAGCTATTTTTTTTTTTGTCTTTAGACTCTGTTTCTTCTCTAGACTTAGTACTGGACATGATCTCTAGAAGATCTAGATCTCTACAAATGTTTTAAGATAACAGAATCGCAGGGGTTGGAAGGGATCTTGAGAGATCGAGTCCAATCCCCTGTTAAAGAAGATTTCCTACAATAGATCACACGGGTGGGAATCCAGATAAGTCTTAAGCATCCTCCATAGGAGACTCCACCACCTCTCTGGGCAGCCTGTTCCAGTGCTCCATCACCATTACCATAAAGAAGTTCTTCCACATGTTGGTACAGAACTTCCTATGCTCAAGTTTTAGGCCATTACTCCTTGTCCTATCACTGCACAGCACTGAGAAAAGCCTGGCCTCATCCATTTGCCTCCCATCTCCCTTTACATATTTATAAACATTCATCAGATCTTCCCCAGGCTGAACAGACCCAGGTTACTAAGCCTTTCCTCAAACGGAAGATAAGTTTTTGCTTTCAAGATAAACAGCACATAAAACCTTCTTGCACCCATTTCCACTTTTTTCTTCCCATAATGATACTCCCCTTCCCAGGTCTGATTTGTATAAAGAAAAATATTGAAGCTGGCACTTTACTCCAAATATAGCTTGCTAGCTGAAAGTGCCCGAAAGTCAGCAGCAAGCAAGTCAGCCAGGATGACACAACTACAGCTAGTTATGAGCAGATACTGACAGTTCTGTGCATTTCCTCTTGCCCTGAAAGAGAAGGAAGGTCTCTCTGCAGAGGCAAGGGGAGTTCAGGCTGCACTGATACGGAGAAGGGAAGTGTAGCATCAGACCTATAACAACAGTCAAGGCGTTCTCCTCAAACACAGTTTCCCTGCTACCCTCAAAGGCTAGCATAGGAACTGTTGAACTGATATTCTGAAAGCCCTGCCTTTACAGCCTCACAGGACAGGGAGAAAGCTTCAGCATGTAATAGCCAAAAGAAAAGTCAATACTAAGACCTCAGAAAAAGGTCTGCCCCAAACAGGTGGTGGTCGATGTTTCTACGTGCTGAGGAGACTTGCTATCAAGGTGGATAGAGGCATTTAAATGTAGACCAATTCTTGATTTTCACTGAAAACTTTATATGCTGTCCTAAAGAAGCCAACGTTTCACATGAAATCTAGATTTCCTGTTTTTACCTTAATAAAACTCTGTACTAATACTTCATTATTCATTAAGGCTCCTGAAAACTGTAGAATAGCTTGGATTGGAAGGGACCTCAAAGCCCACCCGACTCTAACGCTTGCTGTGGGCTGGCTGCCACCCCCAGCACAGGCTGCCCAGGGCCCCATCCATGGCCTAGGGCACACACAGCTCTCTGGGCAGACCCTCTGAGTCATTTTTTATTTTTCCTAATGCATAATCCAAACCAAGACTTTTATTTTTGAACCATTACCTTTGGTCCTATCACTATCACTATACTCCCATAACGTAATGAGATTGTGAAACCAAGAGTGGACATGAATCAAAGCCCTCTTACTCAAATACACTGCCTGTGACCCATCTCCCCGACAGCCCTAGAAGCCCAGTCCTTCAGCTGGGACTGACTCTAGTGAAGATCCACAGTGCTGCAGGAGCAGCACATGGAAATGATCTTCTCCTCACTGCTCAAAGCTCGGTAGCAATGTGGCACTGTGGGTTTTTTTTTTTATACACAGTTTCATCCTTGGAGTGTTCATGCAAGTCATGTGTGGGTAGAAGACAGACCCTTAAGCATCTAGGCTAAGGAAGTGCTGCAGTATGGATTCTCTGTTATGAGACATGAGATAATCTTCACAGGAGGTCATAAATGTCCCAATCAAAAGGGAAGTTTCATCAGAAATCTGTAGCTTCATGGACAACACATCTCTGAGAGACATTTATATCAGAATATTTTGGCCATTGATACTGTTGCCTGTTCCATGCCACCAGTTTGCCACGGCACTTGTTAAGTAAAAGAAACGGAGAGGTACTACAGCTTCTCCAATGGCTATGACTGGTAAGTACAGCCTTGACTTGCCCTATTGCGCCTTGACTTCTCTTACTTTCTGTAACAGGGTTAAAATATACATACAGAAATTGTGTTTCACAACATAAGACTTTCACAGCAGCGTTCCATACACACACAAATCATCTGACAGCAACAGAAAGCAGAAATATTGCCAGGCATCTCAGCAGGAAAGCAGCATCAACACCTACAGAAATTCTTACTGAACTTTTTAATCAAGTCCAAATGAAACCTAATGGGACTGTATCCTTCTACATCTCCTCACTTATCACAAGATGTTGGATCCAGTTTGCTTTTTTTTTTCTATGCTTAAATTATAATCTAGCTTCAGCACATGTAGAAAACTAGAGAAGCTGTGGAAGGTACAAACTGACTGCAGAAGAGCTAAGAAAGCCAATACGAACAGTAGAAAGAAGCAGGGAAAAGAATTTAGTTTCTGTACAGAACTTGACTACCTACTTTTTCTTATAAATATATAAACTTCATGTTTACTCTTTAAAAACAAGCATAACTTTGTACACTGAACATTCACCCCAATTAAAGTCTGAACTGCAATGCACACTTGAGACTCTCAGAGGGCTTTCAGTAAAACTCAGGAAAATAAGATCTGGCAATACTGAAATGTCTAGTATGGGAAACAAGTTAAAAGTAACCCTCTTTGAAAGCAAACACTTTTATAACTCGCTTTTAAAACAGAGTCAAGAAGATGTATAAATTTTTGTTTGTTTTGCAGAATTCCTTTCAGGTCACTCTTCATATATACGTATATATAAATAACTACAACAAGTTCTGGCTTTGTTTGCATATAAACTCGGTTGTTGATTGAAATGACAGAAAGTTAAATAAAACTGGTTAAAAGAATGCAACAAATGCTTCTGTTGCTGAGAAGTTAAATGTATATACAAACAGAAGAAAGCAACCCTCCCAGCCCCACCTGCCAAGCTTTTGGTTGCTTCTCCCCTACCAGCCTACATAGAAAAAGCAAACCAGAGTTACCTTTTGAAATACAGCCCGAATATTAACCTCTTGAAGCCAGCTGTTGGACCAGAACATTTATGGCAATGGGTATGCATTTCTAAAGGTAGAGCAAGGATTGCGTCCAGCACTGAAAATATGACCATTTAGGCAAAGAGCATGTTGTTTATTCCTACTGAAATTCTAGAAAAGGCAGTATATAAACTCTAGAAAAGTTCTAGTATATAAATTAAATCATTCGCTACCTTTACCATCAGTATTTGCCAGGATTACAAAGGCTCAGAGGACAGAGCTGACTTGTGCCTCAGAACTGCAAGCTGGATAAGCTGTTTTCCAAAATGGATAGATTCTGTTGATTTCAATTCTGTGACAGCAAATCGCTCGTTTTGGCACTTGGTCGGCACACACTGGAGAAACAAATTACATTCTTCAACTCCGTTGATAGCTGGCTTTCATAGCCACCTCAAAAGCCTTAATTCTCCAGCCTAATGTTTGCTGGATTATTCTCAATATCTGTCACTATTTATCCTCCAAATGCCCGCCCGTGTTTCAGAAAAAATGAGGGCAGCCTGACCTAAGCAGGACAATTGAAGCGAATCCAAATTTTTGGGAATCCCCTCTAGAGCATACTGAATTCAGTAAATATCCTTCTGTCGACACGAATGAGCATTAAACCAGGCGTAGAATTCCTTCATTCCTGCAGATAAAGCTTTAGTTATGATACCTGGCTTTATTAACAATACCTTTTTTGACCTTGCCCCACTCTAAAGAAATCTGTTTTACTAAACTTCATTCTTCTGCTTTAACTTCGACCACAAAAAGCTATATGATCTTCTGTTAAGTTCACAAAAAGAACATCATGCACACCATGGAATCTCCGTGGCAAATTGTCCGTTCTCAGCTTCAGAACTCTTGGAAACTAATAGTAATAATACCCAAGTATTGTTCAGGCCTCTTTAAAAGCGTTGATTTATGCTATCACCCTGCCATCTCAGTTATATTTGACACATCTTAATCAATCAGTAACAAGACAATTTTTAGACAATTTTTTTTCCTCTTCCCATTTAAAGTAGCCTTTGTTTGCTGTGATTTTTCTGTCTTAAGACTGAATTAAAGGAGCATCACTGAACCTTCCTATGCTTGTTGGTTTGGGGTTTTTTTTTGTGCGCACACGCGTGGGGTGGGAGAGGGAATATATATTCCATTTTTTATAAGCTATATGAATTTAAAATTTCATCTTTAGTTTCTTGCTCAAGCATAACATTTGCGATGTGAGCTCTTCCCCTTATATCTTTTATGAAACCACAGACAAAGGAAATTCCATTTACTCATGTAAATTATACAGAGATAAATGGCAAGTATTTGATAAAAATATTATGGGGTATAGATTCATACTTTCTTTAAATACTTTTATTAAGATGAACAGAAAGAAATATTATCTGATTTCCGGAAATATATTCAATGGCAGCTGACAATTTATCTCCTCTCAAATTTGCAGTTATTTCAATAATTTTGCAGTAACTTTTCTGAGATTCCACAGACCGGTATGATTCCTTCACAACACTTAATGAGTGTCCTTGCAGATATCACCTTTGTTGAGATATAAAGTATGAATGATGTGATTAGTTAGGGTGAGATTTCTTCTCTAGTATTGCAGAACCATTTTGATACTGACAGTGATCAAACCATCTAGGAGTTAATTAATGAGATTAAGCTGATTGTATTGACCAGATGTTACATAAGTTAAGAGTCATTAGTCACAATGGCATTACCCAGAAAGGCAGGCCATAGGATGTCTGCATAAAGTAACAACTCTACGTGTATTCCCAAAGCATTCACACAAGAGCTGATAGCCTCTGGCTGAAGAGATGGCAGGTTCTGAATTAATACAAATTAGACAGATCTTCCCTTAGAAATCCAATACTATAAAAATTGCACGGATTTTCAGGGACCTATGTACTACTCTAGATTGAAACAACTCCTTACTAAAAATTATTCATTCTTTTGATAGGAGTAGAGAAGTGTAAAAGAATTTTCTGCATAACCGATATCACTACTACCTTGCAACCAACAGAAAACTTAATTCTGAAGGTAGAACACGCTGAGATGACAAATCTGGCCCTTGCAAACAAGTTCTTTGGATGTACACAACCAAAATAGATTCTAGGGTACCTGAAGTCTAAATCCTTAGCCTAGGGTTGGTCATATGGAGCCAAGCTATGATCGAGTGCAGAAGAAGGGAAAGGAAAGGCTGCTTGGCTGCATTTTTGTCAACTTCCTGTGAGGGAAAAGAAGAACAAATGAAAAAATACAGCCACTTTAGCTTCTACCAAACAACACAGCGTTCTCGAAATATTGTTTGAAAAAACATGGAATCACATGAAATTACATTCTGAAATCCAGATAATGCCACTCATTTGATTTTGGAATCAAGGCTCCATAAAAACACATTACGTCAGATTCAATCTAAATTCAAATACTCCAGTTTGCAAGTTACAAATCTACAGGGCACAGGATTTCTCCTGCTTTAATAGTTAATAAAAAACATAATATTTTACTATTTTTTTAGTGTTTACAGTGGCACTCTGGAAGCCAATGCACGAGATGAAATCTAGACTCTAATCCAGAAAGGTGAGAATGGGAGCTTTGTTCTGCTTTTCTCCCTTTCAGGTTATTAGATGGTACTAGAAGTTTTGAAACTGCCCCTATCTGTGGAATTCTTTTCTTCAGATTATTCCTACACCTCCAAAGTATTATTGTAGCTCTTTTCAGTCCAACTTCCATCCACTCTGGCAACTACTGAGGTTTTTTTGTACCACTTCAGTTTGCCAGTCTACTGAAAGGCATGTTTCCTCAACAGATAAAGGAAATGACTACTACCTCAGCAACATCAAAATAGACAACATGTATGTGCATTAATATATTTTTAAAAACAACCCCAAAGTATCTCACGATACCCAACACACTGTTCTAATTAGACACAAAGAAAAGTAGTCACCAGAGATCCTACAAAAGACAATGAAATCCATTAGGCACAATGCTGGGGCATCTTAATTGCCTCAAAGCACATCGGGATTACTCAAGGGTCAGAGAAGCAATTCTGCTTTCCCCAAGGTTCCTAATAGATGGTCATTATAATGGCAATTGGCTTTAATTAAGACGCTCCAAGCACAGCAAGAACCACTGTGGACACCTACAAAGTAAGATTGCAGAAAGCCTCTAAAAATCTAGGACAAAAACTGATTTCAAATGAAAACAAATTGTGTTCAAAGATCCAAATAGCAGTAGGATCACCAGCCCTGGAAATGAAGGTTTTATTCATCCTCACTGTAGCAGTTTGCAGCTTCCTTCGTCACTGAATTTGTCATCATTTCCAATTTCTTCAACTGCATCTTTCTCTCAGTTTTTAGGCATATGGAAAACCCCAGCACTATTTTTTTGTGTACAATTAGATGCACAAAGTTGCTGTTTGGCAAGCTCTGATATTATTTTGCATAAACCAATCTAACAAGTAACAACAGAGATGCCAGCATTTGTCAAATTTGTATTCAGCATGCATTCTTCCATTGATGTACCTTGAATAATTTGTTTCATAAAAGCTAAAAATTGCCACTACGTTTTGACAAGAAGCATACTCGCTATTAGCTTTTTGTCAATTGTCCCTCAAAATAAATCCATTTTCTCATTGTGATGCAACTGATTTCAGCTTTGAGCTCTCCCTTTTAACCTACATTGGCCTGAAAAGGTGAACCAAAAGAACTTTATTAAACCAGAGACAGCTTAGAAGAACTTAACCTCTTACACCAATTTGCACTCCAAATGTGAGAATATCATCAGATTCACATTATTTCTGTATTTGTGCTAGATATCTCAAGGATGTTCTTAAAAGTCATACAAAGAATATGTTAGGAGAAGGATTAATAACCCCCCAAGCACTCCGAAATAACATTTTAACATCTGTTTTTGACCAGCAAACAGTGGAGATGGTTAGAATTCAGTTATTGATCAATGTGACATTAGTGCAATAAATAAATGAGATCTGACTGCCCAGTGCCTGTGCAAACAACAAAAAGTTGTGCTTGCATGCTACTGCATTTCTTGAATAGCAAGCAATTGAGCAGCCTGTAGGCTGGTGCTATGCTGCGACAACTTAAGTCTTCTTATCTATTTTCAAGTTCCTGAGTAGGGTTCATTTACTAATATTTCCTAATAATACCTTGAATCTTGACAGTCTGCTATGACAGCAAATGAATCCAGGAGCTCTGCTTTCCACTATTTTTATTGGCACAGGCTGGGACTTTAGTTTGTTAAACCAGGCTTTACAAACACTGGCAGGGCACAAAAGAATGAAACCAATATTATTGGAAGTTCAGTGCCAGACTTTTCAGACCTCAATGCAATCAATCACCTATGTACTTCATTTTGAGGGTTCTAATACACTTCCAATGGCTATGGAATGCACAAGATCTGTGCTGCTGTGCTTCTCTTACATTAGCCACCAAGTGTTTTTTGGTTGACTGGCAGGTTTTTGTTTTCATATTTACGGATATTTCCTCAATTAGCCATTAATGCAGCTCTACTTATGCCAGAAGAAAGAGATATGTGTTTTAGTTCTCGTCCTTGAAGTTAATTTGAAGCAAGAGATGACTGCATCAAAAGATTTCCTTCCTTTATTTAATGAAACAAGGTTACAATTCTAGATTACTTGCCATATCTACCATTTGTTCATCAAATGCTTCTCTCTTCAATCAAAACTATTCTCTTGGAAAAGCCACTGGCATCGTTAGAAATACACGAGACAGGAGTCTGGTGCATGCAACCCTTTTAAGGTTGCCCAGAGCCTAAATGGAGAAGACCTCCTGAAATGTGGGATGTATCGCCTAGGATGACTGACCCAAAAGCGGGTGACGCAAGGGGAATGACAGTTATCTATCACAAAGAGATGACCGTTACCCAAAAGCACCAACAGAATTCTGCTACGGAGAGAAACAAATCAATTGCTTGAAAAATATTGGCTACCTTGGAAAACCTTATGTTTGCTGATAACAGATGTGAAAACCAAAGAGGCCTGACAAGATTTTTCCAGAGTTTCAGCTCCAGCAGAGCTAGTTCAGTAAATAATCAGATTTGAGGATGTAACTTCTATTTCCTAAGAACAGCAGGGGAACTCCAGCATTTATCTAGTGACCATACCCATGCTAATCTGCTGACAGTGTGATGAGAACAAAATAGCAATCTGCTGTCGATGTAGGATAGCATGGTTGTTGTGGAATAAAGCAACAGAAACCTCTCATACGCAACAGGAAAGTTGTGCTTCTCAGAATAGAAACCCACATCTGTTGTCTGGGGGCAGCTCTCACAGGGCTAAGATTCTTCCTGTAGTTTTTATCAGTGGCAGCACTGAGAACTGATAATATTCAGATATCAACTCTAGAATTTCTGAAATGCAGGAAGCCATTGAGCTCCAGGTTCTAGAAGGAGTGGCAATGCCAACATCCCAAAAGAAAAGATCCTTATGTCAATTCTGTCTAGGCAAAGAAACTAATTTCACTCTCCAAGGAAAATTTGTACAATTTCCAATCTTGTTTGGATCAGCACATGACCTCTAGGATCTTCTCTGCAGCAAAAGCTTTAGATATGCATGCACTGCAGGTGAAAACAAACATTCATATCATGCCAGCAATACCAGCATCACACTTGTGCAGACTGAAATAATAACAAATAGATGTGAGCCATTGGATACTTTCAGTGAGAAAAAGTTAAGATGTTTTTTTCCTCAACAGAAACAACTTCCTTAGTATCTTTCTTATCAGGATGGAAAAAAAAGAAAAAAAACTAGTTCAAATGACCAAAAAACTGAGTAACTGAGTTCTACACAGCTGTGAGATGCACTCAGTTGCAAAGCAATCTGTATAAGGGCATGTATTCTAAGGCACGCCAAACACAGTCACCTTTAAATAGAAAAAAGATTGCAGTTTTAACAACAGTAGAATTAGTGCTCTGCCTATAACAATAATCCTTTTTTTTTTTTTTTTTTTTACCAGCTCTCAAACAACAAAAAGTGAATATCCACTCAGGATGATTACCAAAATGACCCATTCCTTGGTTTCTTTACTTAGATATCTAAATGTAAAGTCTGAGAAATCAGCTACTAACATTAAGCGGGCATTCCATCGATACCATGTACATCTGGCACAGTAACATATCAGGCAAGGTTCTTGTGATTCCATTTATTTTTCCTGTGAGTATTGGTCAAATTCAGCTGTTTGTAGTTGAGTTACACTTGCCATGTTATGATAATAAAAAGACCTGATAAGTTTACAAAAACCTGCCGAAGATCAGGTAATTAAGATAGTAAATAAGTACAAATATTTTTTTTTTCCAGTAGCTTGTTTAACTTCATGTATGGTCATCATAAAATTTGATATCCAAGTTACTTGCTTTCTTAATTACTGAGATTTTGTGTGTATATAAAGACACACACATATACAGTCAAGTCTCACAGTAAATGGAGTTGATCTATGCATATCATCTATTTCAGAAAGAACAAGCATAATAAGCCAGGAAACTTCTTGTTTCTTGGTTTGTATTTTATTGCTTTAAACTTCTGATTTTAAGGGTTTTTTTTTTTTCCCTCTCTATTGAATTTAACAGCTTAATTACTGCACTTTTATTGGAGGAGGTCTGCCTCAGGTAAGACTCAGCCTCTTTCCTTTCTTTTTTTTTTTTTTTTTAAAGAAAAAAACTGAAATGTTCTATTCCATCTTTAAAAATCAAAGAAACACAAAATCAGTCGTGTAAGCACTGAATGTCCTGAACTGCCAGCTTCCTCCAGAAAACTCCTCCAAAGCTGCTGTGCTTTACCCACTCCTGCCTGGCCCCTTCTTGGCCGTGTCTAACCACAAGGCTATCAGTCTCCGCCCTTCTCATCTGTCATATGAAACCAGATAACATAAGGCTCTTAACAACAACTAGATGAAGAGGGGAAAGAAATACAAGAGAAACTTACCCACATATCCATTCCTATCCCAATCTCTTCCTTTTTCCCAAATCAGCCCTATGATGTCTCCTTATAACTTCTCAAAGAGCGTCATTCATCCGCGTAGGTTCCCTCCCTTGTGACAAAACATAGACTAAGTCAAGGGAGCCTTTAATCTTCTCATTGAAACCTCTGAACGCAGCAATATACAGAACAATTCTCCATTGAATTTCAGTGACAATTAAGTGGACAGCCCATAGAACAGACATATCTTGACCTAGCAATAATCCCAATGGATGTCACTAGAAACATAACTATCTCAACTATAACTGGAGGAGGTTGGTTGCATACTACATTCATATGAGATTGATGCGGAAATGCTTAGTAATCATGGAGAAGATATATTTAGGGATGTTGACTAATTATTTACAGGCCCTCTTGGACTTGTAGCAACTGTAGTTGAAAGTCTCAATTGAATCTACAACAAATGGCAATCAGGGAAGCGGCTTTTTTATTACACAGGGGACATTCCTGTGACATCTGCAAGTCTCGGGAAGTATTTTTCATCTTGTTCTCTAATACTTGCTTCTGTACTGTATTAAGCTTTGCACAGAGCAAGTTACTCTCTGGATAGGAAAGTACTGAAGTCTGTCTTTTAAGAATGGCAAACATCTATTGAAACAGTCCATCTAAGAACAAGACAATCATTTCCTGCATTGCACACATGAAAAAAGTTGAAAAATAATATAATCTCATTATCATTCTTCCACAACAGCGATAAAACCCTCATGATTAAATGAGCAAGTAAGTATCATAACCTAATTTCAAAATATGAAGACTTTTTATTTTTTTTTCTTGAAGGAGCTATAGAGCCTAGCAGCTCATGAAGATTATTGATCCGTAACTGAAACTGAACAGGACATATTGGAACTGTTCCCTAAAGTAATGATGTACAAATTACATGACAACACAAACTGCTTTCCACTGATACACCCAGGTTTCTCAGTGAGATACACAAATTCATGACAGAAGGGTGGGCTGTCAGTTTGGCACCGTGAAAACCAACTGAAGTCATCTAATGGTACGAGAGAATAGACACCAGTGATAGTGTAAAAAAAAAAAACATTAGGGATATGCAGTAAGTTCCTATTTCTAATGATTGCGATGTTAAAAAATACACAAAGTGGTCTGCTACTCTGCAGCATCAAATCTTCATTTGGGCTCCCAGTCATGTTAATGAGGGGAATGTATTCTCTCAGTATTGAGTTCAGTTTGTAAGAAGCGTCAGCATTACTTTAGAGCAAATCAATTTCTGTTTCTTTTTCCCCCCCACTGCTCCCTCCTTCTATCAAAAAAACAACCTACTCACACTAATACAGTTCAAGAGAAAACAAAATGACATTGATTCTTCCAGCTTTGTTTCCCAGCAGATGGATTAAAGAGAAAATAAATCTATATTTATAAACATAGCCACAAAACTCACATTAGACTTGAAAAGTAAAGCATCTCCTCTTCCTGAGACCCCAGCCAGACCAGTTTCTGAACTATTACACTTTATTTCATGACTGCAGGCAACAGGAAGCATCTAGAAGTTCTGTATGTTCTCCAAACATCAAGAGGGGACGAAAAGCACACAATCTGTGCTCACCTTAATAAAAACAAATGAAGACTAACTGCTAAGTACCTCCCAAATCGTGAGCCACTGAAAACCAAACCAAGCTCTATTCAAGACACATCATGCCAGAAAGGTTGAATTCCTTTTGATGGGATAACGGCAGGGGGGAAACTGATGACACAAACTGGAATCTCTGACGTGTTTGACCGGAGTATCCAGTGGCTGGGCAGCAAGTTGCCTTTACTGCACTGGCTTTATTCATTTGGAGAATGAATTGCTGGACTACACAAGTCCGAGGGTTCTTTGGGAATACTTCCAGCTCACATGTAATGGGACAAAGAACAGGTTTTTGTAGATTCCGCTCATTTCTTGAAGAACAAGTTCAGGCTTCCTTAGAGGTTAGTAACAGATGTGATATTATAGACATGACATTTTATAGACAAGTCTTTATAGCTAACATAAGAACAACATTGCTTGCAGCACATTGTTAAAAATAAAACAAAACCCATCCAATTTTTTTTTAAGCTCACCTAACAGCAACAAAATAAAAACTCAATCACTAATAACCCCAATCATTTAATTCAGAAAATATCATTCAGCATAAGAATCGTCCGTTTCAGTAATAACGCATAGAGAGCATGAATGTACATTTACAGCTTTGACAGGTGGCAAATAAAGAGACTGTACATATTATGTGCTAAGTTTTTGTATATTTTAAACATGCACGTACTAACCCAGTTGATAATCAAGCTAGCTCATGTTTCCTGCTTGTAATGTAAGCCTGTCAATGGATTTAACAAACTGTACTGTGCAGCAGCTGAGATTTCAAAAGGAGAAGCGAGCCACAGCATGACAGCAGTGCTTTCCCTCAAGGACAGAATAATCAGACCACCTAAGTCAGACCACCTAAAGATGCATACATCTCATTTAATGGAATGACAAAATAGAGCATAAAAACTGACTTAACTCCTTTTCAACTGCTTTCACCAAAAAGACAAGGTAATGCTAACACTGCTATCATTCAGACACATTTGCATGGGTGTACCTAAACACACGTGCTACCTCAGGTGAATTGAATTAACTGAAGCAGAACATGGAGATGTTACTGGTTTGGAATTGCATCTTCAAGACTGCAGTGAAAACATGAGGAATTTCCATCAGAATAGTCACGTCTACACAATCCTTAAGAACTAGTACACGTGATTCATTACCAGTGAAACACAATATAAATTCAGTCTCTCAAGAAGACCAGGTCTACATGCTGTTTACTATTCACTAACATTTACAGGCTTTGTTTAAAAGCTACAATGATTGAAGCCTCAGTGTGGACGCGGAGCACAATGGAACTGCTGGCAGATACCCAAGAGGCTGCCTGTCTCCTGATGACAACGATCCAGATAGCTACAGCCCTTGGGCAATACAAAATTTTCATCTTGGAAGGTGAAACTCATGCAAGAAAGACACAGAGCTTTCTGATACGTTGACCTAAAATATGAAATGCTCCTGCAGAGAAATTTATGCTAAGTGCAAATGTCCCTGCTAAAAGTGAACAAGGTATCTGTAGTCTATCCAACTCAGAATCAGGAATAGGAGAGAGAGATTTACTTTTGAAACAAGACGCACTGAACCACAGGAGTTCTGCTGAGCCAGCCTCCATCCTGCCTACTGGAGCCACCCACCTGTTGCTTAGCCAGAAACATGCCAGGGAGAAACTCAGAAGGCACTTTTCTCCCCACAGCTCCTGGTCAATATCATTATACCACACAGTCACATCACCGGAACTACAGCTTTTGCACACGTGGCATGCATTTGTTTATAAAACCTTGGAAAACTATTTGAATGCCACAGACATAGCAAAGTAAGGACAGCTGGCAAAGCTGTGACTGGCACAGCTGAATTTTCTCCTCTTAGTCTTTTCCATTTTATAATTTTATTTTTCTGTTCTCTTAAGTTACCAGCTAACTCCTCCATAGCACAAGTTTCACCCCTTTCCACCCCTCAGCCAAACTGTCAGCACCCATCTTGGCTTGTGCGTCGTCCACCATGCCTAAAACCTTCATCTGTGGGGAGCACTTCTGCCTTTTGCAGAGGTTCACAGACAAAGGGGACAACTTTCACATTTTAAGACAACAAATGCAAACTTGGGTTATATTTGAGTGTTTGGCATTTCGAAAACGTATCATGTTCCTCTGTAGGCAGAAGGCAGGTAGGGTGGGTGGACAACTGTGTTGAGGAACAATGGTTGTCCTGTCCAAAATCAGTCAGGGTATCGTTTTCCCAGGAGTAGGTACAGCTTCTTGAGAGTCACAGCATTACCCCAGCCATACAAGCATCTTGTATACCAAGTGAGGAAGCAGCTGAGCTGTACTCCATGTCCCCAGGTGTCCTGCGCAAGCTGCTGTAGGCATCACCCTTCTAATGGAGTGGGAGGTGTTCCTGCCTGAAGGATCCCTCCTAACAAAACCATTCTGTGATTCTGCTAACTCAGACAGTTACATCTGGCATACAGAAACTAGTCTTTTCAATACTTCAGTTAGAATCTACCTTTCAAGTTAAATTCACAGCATGTTAAACTGCGACAGAAAAGACAGCCACTTCTAATGTGCTCTCCAAGGACAAAAAGAGAAGAGAGATGAAATAAAGGATAAATAATGAGAAAGAAACCCATAAATAATCAGGGAGGCAAGTAACGGTGCTCCATTTGAAACATCTCGAGACAAAGGAGAACCTCCTTACTTGTTCGACCGTGGGTGGAACAGCCTGAGGCAAATGCTCTGATAACTCTCAGAGAAAGGAGCTTCAGCTCTCCATACGTAAGCTCACATGCACCTGACCTAGACAGCTGAGGAACTGTGTGCAGCTTTACCTGCTCCCTCCTCATTTTATAACCTGGTGCAATGAAATAACTTCCATAGCTTTCTTTTAAGCTCTATCCCCCACAAAAGGCAAGCCATAGGATGCCTTATGCGTAGCCATAGGCACAACTCTAACAACATAAAAAAATGATATGAAAAGTTTAAAACACGATTAATAGATATTCTCTATTGCAAAACTCATGAAAATACATGAAGTTGGCAGTTCTCACAGCTGAGTTACTACAGAAAAAAGCTCTGCATGTTTTGCAAATGTACTGATAACTCACAGAATAGTAAACTCTCCAACTCTTTTCTTATCTTTGCTTTGTTTCCAGGGGAAGAAGTAAACTAAATCTTAGTAAAATGAACTTAAAAATGGGGATTAAAGAGAAGAGAGCACTGCCACACAATTGTTAGAAAAAGAAAAGGATTTTAGTGAAGCCTATTTCACACTTTGAGTTCTTTTGTGAAATATGTTTCCTTATATACCAGGTAAATCAGCACACTTGACTTAATGGTATTTGATCTCACTTGTCCTGAATGCTATAAAGCAGTGCCCAGTCCTGGACTTCTGAACAGTGACTAAACCTCTTGTCTCCCATCCACATTTCACATCTCCTTCCAAAGCCTTGATACTAACAAGAGCTGTTTCATTGCTGAATTATCAGAAATATCTGAGAGGTGCTCTCACAGCTCAAAAGCGGTAAAAACCAGTGGATAATTCAGAGCTGCCCTCAAAGAAACGGTGACTTGAAGTAGAATTAATATTAACCTTGCAGACACAGGGTCACAGGCAGTAACGCCTGCAGAAAAACAGTGTTAAAAATGTGCAGATAAGAGAAGTCAGCAGGCCAGGTACCTGCACAGTGAAGCAGCTGGTTCAACGTGACATTCGGCTTGAGCCTGTGAGAGGTGAAGGCAAACAGAAGGTTTGGAATAGAAATGAATTTCAAGGTAGTCTCACAAGCAGGTCCCAACGACATCCATCTGCCGGGCCTTGTCAGTGAGGGCTTGTAAAGCCTCGTCAAGATCAGGGAATGGTCAGAGCTGTGTATTAATAGGGATGAACAAAAGCTTGTGGGTTTTTTTTTTTTTTGGCCAGAAAATAGAATAGTACTACATAAACTGAAGCTCTCTAGAATCCAAATGCCTGCATAAACACAAGCTGTGACAAGTATCTGTTCTAGATCTTCCTCTCATTATTGCAGAGACAGAGAGTTTCCAAGATAACAGCTCCCCCTACAAAAACCTGCTGGTCAGTGAAAGGACATGAACCATTTTGGCTGGTTTGCAAGGACATCTCAGGAACAGGATTGTCTGCAAAACACTGGTGCCACAAAGACAGGGTCCCTGAGTGACCAGGCAGACAGCAGAAGAACAAGAGTCAGGTTTTGACAAATAACAGAAGAAGCAGAGCATACCCATAGGGCAGGCAGAGCAAAGCAAGCCCACGGCCTAATTGCCATGGGCACCACAGAACTGGCTCTACTGCTGTAATCACGAAGCTGAACACCATGCCAAGAAATACACTGTAAGGGAAGTCCTTTTAACCTGACTGATGAAACCAGAGGCCAAGTTTGGCAATCTGAACTACAAAGCATTAAGCAGTTAGCAAAGAGAATAAGGAAATGCTGGAACAATTTGCTAAGAAAAACCAGACTTCCGTGATCAGAAAGCTGTAAAAAATGATAGGGATGGGATTTTGCCTAAAACACAGGCATCTAGCACCATTTCTAAGACTCTGGGGATAATTGGATTCCCTTACATCCCGGCTCTTACCTGCAAGTCGCATGCTGATGTCTGATACCCTGGGGCATCTCATGCCATAGAAGTATTCCTAAAGTCTACTTTCTAGGAGAAAATAACTGCCTATGGCTCATGATTTTTCATCTTTCCAAGTGACAACCTAGACAGCTATGAAGATTCTGCTTTCACAGGCCATCAAAAAGGCAGAAGACTCTGTTACTCTCAACGCACTCGGAGCATTTCCACCAGCAGAAAGCTTTAGGGATCGATCACACCACTGACACGAGCCAGGAAATCTCTTCTCTTATACACTATGTAGAATTTACTTTTTCTTCCCTTTTCTGCAGCACTGAAGTCCAGCAGTGGAAGAACTGCGTGACATGGACCACAGCCCTGTGACATTACAGGCATGTTTTACAGCTGCCAGATGGGCTCAGCTGACTCATGCTCAGGATCACTCCAATCAGCAAATGTGAGGGTAGGATGGAATTTTGCCCATGGTGATATTTACTGCTTTTTCTCTGTGCAAGAGGAAATAATTTGCCTGCTAAACAGGACCAGCGTATCTTTCCACGTACATTTCTTGACAAACAAAGGACCCCTAGGCACCAGCAGCACCCCTGTGTTCCTTGCTTATAGGCATTACTGACCCAAAGAACCAGTCTCTCTTTTACTTCCTCTTAATAATACAAATAACAACAGCAAAAGCCCTGCAACTTCAAGCCTTTTGTCAGCTCTAAAGCACACAGGCACAACACATGGCCTATGACACCCAAGAAGTCAGGCTCCAGCTACAGTCCTCAGAAACACTGAACAGTTTTTATCTTTTTAATATGAAACCCAATGGGGATAGATTCATAGCATTATTTATTATTAGAACACTGTTCTAAAGGAAAAAAGAAACACGACAAATTTAGACCATGATTTCTTTGGATACCCCAAGTTCCCATTTTTCTTTACGTCTCCTGTAAATTAATACTTACATTCCTACAGTGAAAAAAAAAAATGGGGCTGTGATTTTGTCGTTTTGCTAATAACTTATCCAATAATTAAATTACACACAGACCTAAGGACGAACAGAAGTTTGCATAATGGCCATAAATCACATGGGAGAAGAGTATCTGGAATGTTTCAAAGCATCTAAAAGAATGAACAGACATTTGAAGCTATTCCATATTATGCTTCAAAGGAAAAAGACCAAATGTCCCACATGCTATGAATATCTTAAAGAGTGCTTCCTATGTGAGATGCTCTTTGCAGATTGAACCGAACTTGGAGAACTGCATTTTCATGCTTAACTTCTAAAACATGCATTTCTTCCCCACCGTTCAGAGGTTTTATTGTGATGAATGTTATTGGGCTCTACATTTATGACAGGCAACACTAGATTTGTATAGATTTTCATTAGCAGTTACATCAGTAGAAATATATACTTAGCACGGAAAAGAACAGCCAGCTTCCCCCAACTAACCCAACTTCTTTCATGGATCTTGAGCTGAAAGCTTTCTGGCACATGATGTAAGATGTGATGCCAAACCAACTATCGATGCCTACTTCACTACAGTCACCTTTTTCTACTATTAATGCTTTTCTCACACTATTTCCTGTCTGCAAAGGAACTGTGGGAAATCAGAGGGTCCAAAAGAACGTTAAAGGACACTCCAAGACGTGGACACAAAGTGCTCGATGAGAAAGATAACTGTTTCTAAGGCAAATTACAAACTTCATAATCACTAGCTTCCCTCCTCACCCAGTTCTGGTCAATTATATAATAAAATACGAAGTAAAATTAAGAGAAAAGTTTTAATACATACACTTATAAATACAAATAATGTTTTTGAAGTTTTAAAATGATCAGAATTCCCTACAGAGCAAACATCAATTCACCTCATAAATTGCACACCGAAAATTTCTACAGCTCTAAAAGAACAGGGAAGATAATTACTTTGAACAAGGCCCCAAAAGTGGATATATACGATATTGGCACAGAACTATCAATTCAGTTTGGGTATTACAGAACTTGCAAGGAAAAATTATCTTCTGAATGTCTTCTTACATTACCAAAATTGTGTCCCCCTGGATTTCTTTTTAAGGCTTTTTATGCTCTATATTGTTAATTTTTCTGAAGGGAAAAAAAAGTTAAATTCAGTGTGCATATCTACTTAGAATTCAAGATTAATATACATTATTGATTTACTGCACTTTGCAGCTTAAAGTATTCTTAATGTCTTAAAAAGCTTAAATATAATTCTATGTACTGAATGACTTATGCAAATATTGCATTAGGATTTAGTTTCTAAGCTACTCAAATTTAAAAGACTAAGATATTATTATGCTACTACTGTCAGTGCGTTCATTCTTCAAAAGAAATAATACAAAAGCATTTCCACTCAACCAACCTGGTGTCTAAAGATCACCATCTCATAAAAAGCAAGGAGCTCAGCACACGGATAGAAAATAAGCTTTCACTAATCACAGTCAGAGAATTATGGACGCTAATCACACGAACCAGGCTTAAATTTATTGGCAGCCTACAAGATGAAAGACAAGCATAGTTAAGGTGGGCTTATTTACCTACGTGTCTTTCTATGAGGAAGGTGAAGTGGAAAGAAACATACGAGAAGCAAAGCAAAGGACAAAGCAACCCATCCCCACAGAAACTTGCAGGGAAGTCAAGGGAAGTCACACTGGAGGACAGAAGTGGTTCCACAGTTGCATGAGCATGGTTTTCCCCATGTGCTTGAGGACTGACATGGAAGGAAGTTGGAAAGATTTACAGGAGAGGTGGCAGAGGAATAGCAGCAGATCCTGTGAACTCAAAGGTGATCTACAGCCGAAAAGCGAGCTTTGAAAAGACAACATTTGAGTAAAGGGAAACTGATGGCTCATGAAAGAAGACAAAAGCTAAAGAAGGGTCCAACTTAAGAAGATGAACACGTGTATAGGAAATGAGATTGCATTAAAAACACTACAAAAGTTCAAGTATAAGAAGTTGAAAACTCAGCTGAGTTATGATGAAGGAAGATTGTTCAATTTCAGCACAGTAATATTCCCACATTCTCCTACACATATAATTAAGAGAGAAAAAGGGAAAAATAACTGCACTGGGAGCAAGTGTCACCTACAGAGATAGACAGTCAGAGGTCAAAGCAGCAGCATCTCAGGAAGGCGTTACCAACATATTTCTTAGCTACTGATGTTTACTTCGATGTACATCATTTTGCTCACTCTGAAGAAATTCCATTTCTTCCTTCTCACCGTCTTTGACTTTGTCTTCTCTCAAACATTTACAGTGTCCTTCAATTGGCTGCTTGCATTTCATTGCCCTTCATTGCCTTTCATGCAATCCAGCCCAAACACCACAATGACCTCCAGGCACAACCTATCATACAAATGAATTCTCATCACCTACAAGATGTCAAGTTTGCCTTTATATTCAGAGACCTTTCCCCAACACCCTTCTCAGTACTGTAGAAATCCTGCAAAGAGTAACCTAAACTAACCATATTCTGAAACACTCCGTTCTGCAGCATGAGCAAGAACTAAGAGATTGACAACAGCCATAAAGACAACTTTAAAGGCCATTTTACATGTGAACTGTGACAGTTCAGAGGAGCTTGCTATGCCCATAGCATCGTTTACAGAAACAAAAAATATATATAAACTGAATTTGTGGGTGAAACAGTAGGTGGGGCAAATAAAAAAACAGAGATTCACAAGAGAAAGCATGTCTACAGTACTGGGTAAATGCAGAGTTGTGCACAGTAGTTCAGTGGCCTACATAAGCAGTAAGGCATCCTGACTGGACTGAACACCTTACATAGGGAAACAGGTGTAATTGATTAAAAATGATGAAAATGCTATGAAATTGTCTTTATTCCTCGTAGTAAATCAAGAAATATTCGGGAAAAGAAAACTTTTTGATGATATTTCACAGTGACAAATTTTGTGTACATTAGAAAGTCAGAACAGTTCACAACTTCGTTAGCAAACCACACGAACTTGGTATTCACACAGTCTGAAAGAATACCAGTGCCAGAAAGGCAAAGCAAGACATAAAAAGTTAACGTTTTTTGAACTCTAGTTATTCTGTCAACAATAAATAGCAAGACTGAGCAAGATACTAAGTTTGTTTCATAGACTTGGAAACTCGTTCTATATAGCTTTGTAGCTGCCAGGCCTGCAGGTGCATTTAGCTGACAAAAACACAGTGCTCACTCGATGGTCTTTGCACCACATCAGCAAAATAAAGGAAATATAGTCTAATTTAAATTAATTGTGGCTTCCACATGTAACTATAAAAAATAATGCAGACATCTGATACATTACCTTTGCTCCTACTGAAAGCAAAGGATGACTTTTTTTCTTTTTAGACAGTTAAGCAAAAGGAGAAAAACGTGAAAGATGTTTGCTCTTGATCTGAACTACAGTTCATTTGTTGTGTTTGTTGTCCCCTACAAGCGAACGCTGACTGCGTCATATGGTTGCCTTTAACAATGATATATACCCCTACCTCCTGCGAACCAAACATCTAATTGTTCATCTTCCCTCATCTTTCAGTATAATTGTACTTCTGCGTTCATGGACATGAGATACGAAGTACACAGAACTACAAAGCATCCATTTCTGATGTCTACACGGTAATAGCTATTTGACCCTTCTGACATGTAAGGCACAGTGACACCATCTGGCTATTACAGTCGGTACTGCTAACAGAAAGAACCCTTCACAGGCACGTAAGGATTACTGCAGGATTCCCACATATCAGCTGCACGGCCAGGTGCCAGGAGTCTCTGACTCCTTGTCAAGTTCATAAATAGCTAACTGAAGTTCATTTGTCTTGGTTACAATGTATCACGGTGGAGCAGTATTGGGATAAATTACGTGCAAAATGATTTGATGGCGTAGGCTAATTTGAACACACAAAGTACAATAATACGATAGGAATGAGTTACAAATGGGCAGAATTCACCTCTCAGATCAAGAAGCAGGAGCCTATCCCACAGATTTCACAAGGACTTTCTATGAGGAGATGGCACCCACGTAATGGAGACACCCTCCTACTGCCAGACACCATGAAACTTCAAATAACACAGCATTACTATCACTGAGGAATATTCTTCGTAACATTAACCAATTAAATAAACACTTAAATCTCATCACCTTCCAGAAACTCTTATAAATCGAGTTAATATTTACCTTAGGAAATTCAGGGGAATGTTTCAGATGACAACGGATGTTAGAAGGAAAGCATAATCAGGTCCAGCGGGACCTCCAAACACAGCAATTAGAAGCTGTCAAGTTGATTAGGGAAAGATCAGGGAGGGATTTGATTTCACCAGATGTAAATTTTTTTCTTCTTTGTTCTCTGTAACTAAGCTGTGGGAAGCGCAGCTCCTGGGACTCTGCAGAAGGCATGTAACTGGGTTATTTCTTTGCTTTCACCCGCCCTCACACAGAGGAAACAATCAGTTCCCTCTTGTTTACACTTCCAGTGATATTTCTGACAGAAGTGAGAGCTTGTGTTACTTTTCACAGATCTCTCTATAACACCTACCCCAGTGCTTTGGAGAGGAAGAGAGACAAAAAGGCACAGGGTGAACCTGAATGCCAAGCGTCTCCCTCTGTTTTGACCTCCCACACTACCTAGGATGCATTTTCCACATCCTCTTTGCAGTGTCAGAAAACACAGGATGTCCCTTCTGCTGCCCCTTACCAATATGTTACTAGGCAGCTTCAATTCTTCAGCCGTAGATGTGCAGCACTCCCTTTAGATCCTTTGCTAAGCCACTTGCTGAGGTAGCTGGGAAAAAAAAAATTCCCTCCTATTCCCCACTGAGATAATTCACAGCTATGACTTCTGATTTTCTGGGCAGTTGCTGCCCACTAGGCTATAGTGAACTACTGGGGTTGAGGGTGTTAGTCACAACGTCACCCTGATACAAATAAAAAAACACAATAATGCAATCTATCAGCATTGTTTTTAAAGCAAATAGAAAAGGCATCAAGTTCTTCATCAATTTTTGCTAGTAGCTTGGTTAAATCTTCTAATTCGGTTAAATCTAGTAAATTTGGTTAAATCACAAAGCTGAGAGGAAAATAATTACTAGCAAATATCCAGAGGTAATCTCTCGTGGTCACAGTCTGTTTCAGTAAATACACATTTTTCTCGTATCGTCCATTTATGTCAGAGATTACTACAGTTTTCTTAAACTCCCTTGCACAGAACATTCAGACTGCATAGTTTATGGGCCCGTTATATTTCATAAAAATTTTTAACTCTTAACATGTAATCAACTGGAAACGGCTGGTTATCATCTATAAAAATGAAATGCTCTTTCTCAACCCGCTTTAACCAACTCCTAAAAAGCTTAATATTATTATTAGCATACTGTCGCTAAATCTCTACATTGTTTACCTCTTTTGTGGCAATTTTTTATTAAGATCGTTTGTTACCGTGTCTCTGCACTTCCAAGAGATTCCAAATTCTGTTTCTCACTAACAGAAAAAACACAAGTGTAAGAGAGAAGGTGGGAGTGCAGGTAAAGACAGTGGAGCCCAGCTGTGCTGTAAAACTGAGCGGTTCCACGTAGTCAAGTTGCTGGTGCCCATGTTTTGCAAAGAACTGAAACGTGTTAGACGTAGAGATCCAAACCTGTCAAAGACAGTGGAGGAAGAACACTTAATCTGCTGGCAGAAGAGCCAGCTTGTGCAGACAAAACCCAGAGACTGTTCTGCATGGGTCTGCCGGTACCTCAGGAAGCAATCAGCAGAACAGTCTATGCACGTGCTTTATGAACACTGAATGAACTTCCATCAGCAAGATACAGCTCAGCTCAAAAGCTCCTAGGTGCCTAAGTTCCTGTTAGCTGCACGCACACCTACAGTACACAACTCTGATGCACTGACAGACACAGTGGGAGTGAATTACAGCACAGGCTTACCTCCTGGGGAAACTGGGATTCAAGGAGCTGAAGAAGTCAATTGTTGGCTCGGGCTGCATTTTGCAAGGCACAAAGATAATGTAACAGATTTGAGACCTAGACTTAAATATTAAGAACACTGTGTCAGGAAGAAGTACATGGGCTAAGCAACTCTGGGACAAACAGTGAAGGACTGTCTGACAGATAAAGTTATTAGTGATTCCACTTGATCCCATCAAGTTCATCACATGCTAAGAATAAAACCCAGAGATGTCTTTTACAGGTTGGAGCATAAAATAAAATGAAAAAAGATTTTGTCTTTCAAGCAACAGATCACATAATTATTCTTTTCAAAATCTGAAATGTCATTTACATCCTGGCTAGAAATAACTTTCCATGTATTGCATTTAGAACAATCCCTTCACTGTATTATCTTGCAGCCCACCATACGATCTGCATTTTCTTTATTCTGTACACAGGCCACTTTGGATAGGTTTTCCATAGCCCTCTCTTTCTCACACACACATAACTATGAGATATGGAGCCAGCATAGAGAAAAAAAATCACAGTCTGCATAGAATAAATAATATCTATACTTATGCTGCGGTCTCAATACAGATCGTATTAAACATCAACAGACTCCATATTCGTAAATATAACAGGAAGACTATATTAAAGCTGCTCACCACAAATACAGTGCCACAACTGCAGCAAACCTTTCAGAAAACGGAAAGTAATTATATGAGCCACAGATTCAGACCCCTCTTTCAACTGGAAAGAAAGGAAAGACTCTATTAAAATCATTGAAACACTGACAGTGCTGGTTAAAAAAATCCTTCATGGGGAAATTGTTTTTTTCTCACTGAAAAACGAACTGTCCCAGGCACCAGCGATCATATAAAGCCTGTCACTGGATGAACTCTCATCTCGGAATGATGAATTCCTGTCTCTCTCATCTTTCAGCTGCTTTCGGTAAACAATCTGAGATTCCAGCAGCCGAATGCCAAAGCAGAAGGCACTGGGGGCAGCTCTTCAGATCCCTGCTGAGCCTTCACCTCTGCTACATAACAGGCACCACTTGCTGCTGCTGCAGTCTCTCACTCGTCTAGTCCCAACCTTTCTTGTTGAAATGGAGTTGGCTGTGGCAATGAAAACCAAAAAGCCTTTTGCTCAAGATTCCTTTCTTCCCTAGTAACATAAGCATTCCTACTGCTGTGCTTCATTACAGCATCACAGTGCAATGCAAAAGTGTTTTGTTGAAAGTTTGTGACAAAACAATATCATCATTATTTAATAAAGACTTTTGAGACCCCACCTCGAGTACAGCATCCAGTTCTGGGGCCCACAAAGCATGAATGATAATGAGCTGTTGGAGCAGGTCCGGAGAGGGGCCACAAAGATGATCAGAGGACTAGAGCACCAGCCCTAGAGGGAAGAGAGAACTTGAGATTCTTCAGCCTGGAGAAGAGAAGGCTTTGGGGGCTGGGGGGGGGGTTGGCCTACAGTAACCTTCCAGTATCTAAAGAGGAACTACAGGAAAGCTGGGAGGGACTTTTTACAAGGGCTTGTAGCGACAGGATGATGGGAAATGGCTTTAAACTCAAAGAGAGTTGATTTAGACTAGATACTAGGAAGTGAAGATGGTGAGACATTGGAACAGGTTCCCAAGGAGGGTGTGTATGCCCTCTCCCTGGAAGCATTCAAGGCCAGGCTGGATGTGGCTCTGAGCAACCTCACCTAGTGAGAGGTGAGGGAACTAGGTGTTCTTAAACGTCCTTCCAACCCAAACCATACTATAACCTTGGAAAAGAGAGTCTATCGATAAAGTAGTGAGAAAGGAGAACAGAAGTTGTGAAAAACACATAGATGTTCTAAGGAAATACACTGACGTTCTAAGGAATTAAAAAGGACTTAAATATCACACTACGACAATGGTGGTCCACACTTATTTGAATATGACTCAAGTCTGTCACCTTCCCAATATAGAAATCATTTTCTAAAAGTTTGGAAGGCACGAACCAATCATGACAAGCAGCTGAAATCCACATCCTGCTGCCTTTCTATCAGCAGCATGGCAGCCAATCTGTACTGACTCCTCCAGCGCCTGCCAAGCAACAGAGTTGTTCTGGTTTAACAAATATACTTTGCAGCAAGACAACATCTGCAGGGAATACAAAGCAGACATGACTCTAATAGCCTAAAAATACAGAGAATCAATATTCTAGAGGAAATAGTGTAAAACACCCCGCACAGGAGGTGTTCTATCACCAGCCGCGTGTTTCTCCCCCCGCCCAGAGCTCTAAGCCTTGGCCAAGCAAGCAGCCATCGACTGCAGAGCTCTAGTTTCAGTCTGCTTCATAAGCTGGAATCCAATTGTCAGTATGATTAGCTTCCTCCAGCCCTACAGACAGAGCCAAGTGAAGCTAGCTAGAATAATTCACTGAGAAGCCAAGAAAATCAAGCACACGGAGTATTTTGCCTCATCAAATCAAATCCCACTTGAAAAAAAAATCAGTGACCGATCACTCCGGAAGAAGACTTGGTTGAGGTTCAGCACACACTGTGAGTGAAGTGACATGCTTGGATAGAGGTTGTCTTGGCAACAGCGTCTGATTCATATTTAAAGATAAAACCACTCTCCAAAGCTAACAAAGTGGATGACAGAGAAAGAAAAGAAATGTACGCATTCTCCCTCTCTTCAGAGCAGAAAGCATTGCCTTCTGTCAGTTGCTTGAATTATTGGTGGATTGCTTGGTAAGGTTTCTTCTTTTCATCACACAACATCCATTTTTATAGCAACTATTAAGACAAAAAAACAAGTCTTCGGTCTAGGAAAACAAACTCCTCCAAGTTGCTCATTACGTGAAACAGCATGAAGCCTCAGTATCTAACGTACCACCTCTGTTTTCACTTACATTAACACACCAGCAATCATTACATTACCGTACAGACGCATTCTCGTTATCAGTTTGTGCACATGCTTTGTAACAAGTACAGACTGTTAAATATATATATTTTTTAAATGGCTTTTCGCATAGTTGGTGATTTTAAGAGCTCTAGGTGACATTTTATTTCCTCTGCAAAGAATTGCATTAGACTGATGTGCAATCATTTGAGTAGGATGTGTGTGTGATATGGGCATGCATGGCACAGTGCAGAGTAGCAGCAGAGCACTGCATGCTGTGTCCCTGCAGGTATGTGGGGAACTTCCAGACATTTATTCACAGCAGCAAACACTGATTCTGTAACCTGCTTTAGAGAACCTGCCCTTCGCAAGGGAATGGACCAGATGGCCTCTGGAGGTCCTTTCCAACCCTTGCTATTCTGTGATTCGTAAGCAGTGCTCTCTTAGAACAGAAATCACAATTATTAACTGTGTTTTGTGAATTGTTTTGTTGGTAAAAGGTACTAAAAAAAACAAAACAGGGCCCTTGGCAGCCTGATCTGATGGGAGGTGTCCCTGCCCACAGTGGGGGTTTGAAGCGGATGGGCTTTATGGTTCAACCAATCCCATGGTTCCATGACTCCATAATTCCATATTAAATCAGTTACAGAAAATAGAAAAAACAAGTTTATGAAGTTTTGTCATTCCATTTCAGTCTCCTTTATTAAATACTCCAGGACTACACTGTTGGGTTTTTTGCTTTTTTTTTTTTTTTTTTTTTTGGAACATCTAGTATCCCATACTTTGTCACATTCATTTACAGAGAGAGCTTGAACAACTTCCAAACATTTTTCATGAGCGCACACACTTCTACATGACCCCAAAGACCTGTTTTCCCTCTTCCTCCCAGGACTCACCATCTGCCAGCTGCTCACTGCCCATCGGGCTGCTCATCTGCCTGCACTGCTGAGCCAACACCTCCCACACACCTCTGGCTTCATCAGCTAATACAAGTGAACTGATCATTACTCCTCACTAAATCATCAGCTCTAAGCTGGGACACGCTCAACTTCTCCTAGCTTGGCAGCTTCCATCATTTCTGTCTGTCTCCTTGGCATCTCCCAATCCACGTAATGCTTTCTCTCTGTTCCATAACTGTGAGTCTCCTCAACGGCCTCCCGAGACAGCCACTATTGAAATCTGAAGACTTGTAACTAAATTGGTGGAGAAGACTGATTTAAACAGAATCAATATCTTCATCAGATCTTCCACTTAGTGAATAATACACCTTCCTTAATTTCCCTCTTAATAATCATTTTTCATGCCACTGTGGAGTTCACTGCTCTCATTCTCAGGCTCACCTGAGCGCCACTGATGTGCAGCATCCCCATCCGTTAGCACACTTTTCAAAGCAGACCGAGTATTAATTTCACCCTTTTGACTTCAATTTCCCTTTTATTAGTTATCTTCCTTTTTTCAGCCCTGACTTTTAGCACTATTATGCTAACGCATGGCGCAATTCTTCCCTCAACAATGAGATGTCTAACGCTCTTATAAAGGTAGTATTCTCTCTTAATGGAAATGAACAGGTGGGCATGCCAGAAGGATGTGACAATTACATTTAACTGGCTGGCAATGAAAGATGATCCCAAATACTCACTGCTAGCGCAGTATAAGTTTCAGCAACAGCAAGCCTGAAAAAGAAGGCTTTTTTTTTTTTTTTTTTTTTGAGGTGGACACCTTGTAAAACCTGAAGCCAGAGGGCAGAACCAGATGCTGCAGCCCCCTCTGCGACTGTGTGCACAGGCAGTTCTGCCTCCAAGTTTGTACTGCATGGCAGAAAAGCTGCTAGGTAATTGCTGCTGATAGACTGCCACACAGCTGGCTCAGAGACCCTCTGCAGAGAGCGGTTTTTTTGCTGGATTCTGCCTTGTCTCCATTCAGCCCCTCAAAGAAAGCTCAGTCTATGTTCTCTAGTACTGTGTTACATGGCTGGATTAGCAGCTGATTTAGTAGATTATTTTACAAAGAAATAATCCCTGCACACATGACCCCAGCAAGAAGAAGCTCCCTCCCACCTTTCTCACTGCTTCTCTGCAGTGAACCAGAAGAGAACACAATTATGTGAGAGGAAGAATTCAGGATTGAAGTTTCTTGAGCATTCAGCTAGTTAATGTTACAGACATATCTTGTGGGAGTCCAAATGATCTTCAAGACAAGCTACAGTGCAATGGGGCTTCAGCATCTGACCCTCAGAGAGGCATTAGGCATCGAGCTTCATCATTCAGTGCCTTCACAGTAGAGCTTAGTAAAAATCCGAGTTTATATCCCAGTTATTTTATTTTCCAGATTTGCTGAGATGAACAGCTAATTAGGTTAGGCCTACTCTCTGGGATTGGTACCACACTAAAACACACCTCAGTTCTGCCCCACAGACCAGGCAGTGCTGAGCAGCTACGAGGTGCAGCTCCATTTGAGGAGAAGCCACATCAGGTGAGCGAGATTTTCAGAGAGCTTGGCTTACATGAGAGAATGGGCAGAAACTGAAGTGCTCTAACTAAGCACTCATAGAGAAGTGTTGCTGAACTGATAGGAAAGGAAACGTGTGTGGGTTTTGCAGAATCCGAAGTGAAATATTGGAATTGTGTTTTGAAAGACCCATGCCAAAATTCTCTTACGTTTATCTGATAAAAGTGATCATAAAGGAAAAAATGCTTTCCTGACAGAAGCAGTCGTATTGCTGGGAGTTCCTCTCCCATGAGAACTATTAAACCGAGAACTCTCAGTCACTCACAAAAACCTTTGAAAAAACTGGTTCTTATTACTCAAGGACACACTTCACTACCATTACAGCCTCCCAAGGTCTTCAGGGAGAAAAGAAATCCAAACGTAACCTGCATGAACTGTGTGACACTCAAGCCAGTGGATGAAGACTGATGTACTTTAATCAAAAGCACAACCTTAGTAAAGTTTAAGTTTCCTCTCTCTGCTTTTTCTGTCCTTTAAATGGAAGAAAACTGTGATTAAGACTAAACAGGTTAAGTGGAATCCATTCCCAATGCCTGCATTAGGAAGCCTACATTAATCATCAAGCTTTCTTATTGATTTTGGTACATTGTACACTTAGAAAACAACCACTAATCACACTGAACTCTCTCCTCGCGCTCTCTGATACTCTGCTCGGGTTAAAAACGTGGTTCAGAGGCAGCTCTTAGGTCACCTTGTCCCTCTGAACCACTTAAGTGTTAGTGTGCATACCACTTATTGGAAATGGTGCAGCAGTGGTATATCATAATAGTTAGGTCAAAGTGGACTGTGTCTACAGCATTTAATAAAACTGCCAGGATTTCTTCCTGTAGAAGTCTGAATTATGCAGAGCATAGAAAGCTAAGACAGCACGTGAAACAAAAAATATAAACCAAACAGTACATCACCACCTAAGATACCTACTCAACATGTTTCCATTAGTATCTGAATGTTTTCTGTAACTGACTACCCTTTTTTTTTTTTAAATGTTTACTCCTTTTCTGAATGTCCATTGTTGCAGGATATGTAAGCTACACCCGAGAGAAATTTTGAGGGTAGAAATTGCCTAGGCAATGACAAATATCTGTCCCACCTGCTAATTTTAACTACTCAGTACACAAGCAGGCAAAAAACACCAAAAAAACAGTAAGCAAAAGCAAAGCCTCTCATTGCTTAAGTTCCAACAACAGCAGGTTATTAAAATTAAAAATTACTACTAGACTAATTGAAACACTGGTCTGAGAGTCTGAGAATGAGTCGAACATACTTCTTAAATATCATCAGCCTTGCAAAGGAAAGATAATGATATCTTCAAAACATTATGACAAACTAATCCAAGAGATGAACCGCGGTAGGTCATCAACAATTTTACAAAAAGATGCAAAACACTGAGCAGAGTTACTTTGCAGTGAAATGAACAGGCTCTGTTTTATGTATTCCACCTTTATGATTTAGTGGATACCTGTTGAGTTTAAGTACACAATAAAAAATATTTCTACTTAAACTCATGAAGCCAAAATGTGTAAGAATAAAAGAATCCCTGAAATTCTAGTTCATTTTTCTTTGTCCAAACATCTTTTTTTTAACATATATTTCAATGCAATCTATTAAACTTCAATATATTATGAATTGCTCAGTTAAGAATTAATTTACCACCTATACCCTGTATTTCCTTAAAACACTGTAGACATTGAATGCTCCTTTTCAAGTATATGTTGGTTGGTAAAGCTACTCTCAGATGTATAACAAGGGTTCCATTGAAATCTGAGCAAAAGCAAGACAACTCAAGAGACCCATATCCCAGTTCACACAGTCTTTTACCATCTGGACCAAATCACAAGATGAACTCTCTGCTGTAGTCTCTGTCTGGAGATATCTGTGCGTGTAGGTAAGTGAGAAGGTCATTTATACCAGGCTTTCTGCAGGGAGATGGAGAGCTTGTCATCTTCTCATTGTGTCAATTTTCAAGTTCTTCAACAGATAGTATTTCTATTAATTTTCTTACGAAGCTTAAGCTTCAGGTTCAAATGGTCAGTGAGAAAAACCAAACCTCACACAGCATTGCCAAAACTGAAGTTAATGAAGTCTCTGGTAAGATAAATATCAGTACTGAGCAAACCACACAAAAAGCATAAATGAGAGTTCATTTGGGTTTTTAAGCAAGTTCCCCTTGGCAAAGGCAATGTTTGTTCAATGACCATTCAGTTAACAAGCTCTCTTACTTGCATTCCTGGGGAAAGCATATCTCAGCTGTACATAACTTTGGCATCTTTACCAAACTGGCATCCCCTTCTACATGCAACCTCCACTGTAAGCGGTTGGATTGATGTGATTTCTCATTAGAGTTACAAAAGAAATACCCAGATATTCAGGATTTCACACATGCAAAATAACAGGTCTGTTATTAGAATATTAGTGCACCAGCACAAGATTATAAACACTAAGGCTTTAACCATCTCTCATAACTTCCACTAACTCTCCCCCCCAAAGCTATTTCTTGCAGCATTTTATGTTTGTACTCCTCACACAGGAAAGTTAGTCCACAAAGCTTTCCTTCACAAATCAAAATCACACCAAAATAACCAAGGAACAAAACAACACTGTACAACTCCACCAGGCAGCCATAGCAACTCCTGCTGCAGTGCTTGCTTAAGTGCTGAGCAGCTCCTCCCTCTCTGTATAAAATAAAAACAGTAGTTTCCTCTCACTTTTTCACGAGCTGTTACCAGCGGTCTCAACTGAAATAGAGTTCAAAATGCAATATTCCTAAAGGTTACAGTAGGTGTTAAAAGGAAGGAATTCACTAAATAATCAAAGAGCACGTTAACTTAAAGAAACAGTAAGGCAGAAAACAAATTAGATATTTTCAAGACTCACCACCATTATCCTGGATTTGATCCCAGTTCCTCCGTTACGTACATCCATTGCGTAGCATGCAGATTTATGTGCTGATTCAGTTTATGGGAGAGCACACCCCGAAGGAAATGTTCAATCAGACATAGTCATATAGCCTTCAAAAACCCTCATGTCCAACTGTGCTGCTGCTGTCAGTTGTCCAGCATGCCATTGGAAGGACTGTTTACAAAGTCTTCAGAACATCCCAAATATTAACTGCAAGAGAACAAAAAGAGTCTAATTTACTCATAGAAAACAAACAAGAGAAGGAAAGCACATGAAAATACGTGTTCACTTCACAAATTCCAATCTACTTGCTACAAAAGTCTTCTCAGGATTAACACTGATATCTTCTCATTCATTCTGCTGAACGCTTACTTGGTGTCAGTTTCCTATTCACACAGGTCAAAAACATTTCCTACGACATACCAAATCTTTCATTTTTATCTTCTTAGTACTTCATTTGATATGCCAGCTAAGCATGCGGACCAAACATGTCTGTAATATACCTAAAGCATTTTATGAATGAGTTGCAACACAAGTGCGAAGGAATTAGACTGCCAAGGGAACTGGAATGCTTCATCTGGCTATGTATTAAGGGCTGTTGGAGAAACAACCTATAGTACAAACTACAGAATCACTAAAAAGGCAACTAAAAGGAACATGGAAGACAAGAACCTTGCCAAAAGCTGTGACCAGATGCAGAGTAGACAAGAAACACAATAGCCTTTGAAGAGCAATTATTCGTGCAACTACCTGTTAGGTACAGAGATCTCACACGTGCTTTTAAGCCTCCACTTTCAAACATGAACCACAGCCTGGCCCGCTACCAAGCTGAAGGAGTCATACCTGAGCTCTGACTTAAGTAACAAGAAAGCTAATTTGCCTTCTTTTCCTCCCAGACCCCAGGACTCGTTTGCTGTGATGCTGTTGTCTCCCAGAGGATTTTCACTGTTACGATTCAGCATGCAAAATTCACAGTCAAATGATTCAAAGTTGTACTCTAGAGACTAAGAATAAAGTGTGTGGTAGGTATATCAACAATCATGCGTATGGGAACACCCTTTCTCCAAAGAGACCAGCACAGCAATACACAGCACAGCATTTGCAATTCTTTTTTTCCTCATCTCTGTGTTTGATTGTTTTCCTGCAGAAACCATTCAGCTGTAGTGCTCCCTCCCTCCTATGATAACACACGCCATCTTTTGAAGGAAAAACAAAACCTTTCTCACAAGATTAACCTAATATGTAGGTTTGATTTTTTTTAAACTGCTGTTGAAAATTTTTGGTAACAGTCGTTCACCTCTTACAACTTCCCTCACCTAAGGGTTACCATCTACCTGCAACCAAGAATTGAGTTAGGACACCTGGTTTACCTGCTTGCTACCGTAGCGAAGTCCACACAAAGATAGCGAGTGAATTAACATACTCAGCACACCAGGCAACTGAAGAAGTCAGCCCTCAGGCAAAAGTAATTAGTACATCATGGTTTTATTCTACTGTGATCTTTCTGTTTCTTGCCGAAGTTTCAACGCACGTAAGATGATTAGAAAATACCTGCTCAAGTTTTAGGCTGCCCCTTCTAGTAATTGAAACGTTTAGAGTGTATTAAAGAATATTTATTTCCTGTCACCCAAGGAGAAGCTGTAACATCAACGGATATTGCCTTACCCACGTTTGTACAAGGAAACGCAGCCTTTGCAATCTTCTTTTTGATTTAACTTGTACAGTTTATTTTATGAGAGGTTTCAAAAGACGTGTCTGTTAGTTGCAGAGATTTGTGTCCTTTGTGCAAAAACTCCAATTACACTTACTAATTAAAAGCTTTAAGCGACGACTTGTATCCCAGTACTCTGTAGATACAAAAAGGGCCCTAGTAAACACAGCACTGTTTTTCAAAGCACCTGAACTGCTACTATGGGCCGAACTTCAGCTCAAACAGAACATGAAATAATTAGAGTTTTAAGAAGAGTTGTGACATTAGCAACAAGGAAAGAGAACAACAACCTCCTCTTTCAAACGTAAATATGCTTTCCTAACATCCTACATTTCGTTTTTATTAGCTGCTATATGGATACATGGAAAATGTAAACTATGAAAATGTAAACTAGGAATAGTCCTCTGGTCTTCTCATTAACATTACTTCAAATAAAACCAATGGGGAGCAGACGCTGTGAGATGTTCCTCCAGCTGCAGATTCAGTACCAGCACCGCAGCTAATGCTTGTGAACACGGGTACTGCTGCCCATCCAAACAAGCCAAGCTGTCACTGCCCAGCCTGGTTCCTTCTCTCCTTCTCTCTAATGATCCATCTACAGGCACATTGCCTCTCAGGGAAGAGCTCCAGGACCGCACTGTGGGACCAGCAGCTCCATCGCTGCAAAAGATTCACCTGAGAACCCCAATCAACAGCAAAGCGGGTGTTTGAGTGAGTAGAAAGCACACAAGTTCGCTGCTTTCCTTCTTTTTGTAATGCTCCTCTCTTATTCTGCCTACCACCACTATCCCCAGGTAGGAATCCATTTAGGAACTCAGTACAAGATGAGGTGAGAATAACAAACGTATCGCAGAGCTGCCCGAAGCACTGACAGACAGTGGATTCAGTTATTACAAGCTAAGCCCTTTATATCTTAGGGTTGTGAGTCAGGAAGACTATTGCTAAATTAAATGAAAACAAATGAGTGCAACTACCCTACTGAATCAAGGATCTAAAAAGGAAGAACACCAGAGCCCAGCTGAGTAATTCAGTAATCAGTCAGTACTTCGTGGCCCTACTCACAAACGTGGTGGAGGATAAAATACCCACTGACATGGCTGCTGCAGGTCTTTCCAGACCTGTCAAGTCTTTTCTATAAACTTCTTTTTTCCTCCAATGGATTGGTTTGTTTTTTTGTTTTTTTTTTTTTGGGGGGGGGGGGTCAAACTTCTAAGCCTACTAGACACACTTGTAGTTCACGGTTCACTTAGATGCTCAGTTCATACTCTTGTATTGTTCTTTTGTTCTTTGACAAGTTTCTGGGTTACCTGCGCATCAGTAGATAAGAGTTCCAGTATCACATTATCTCTCCTGCTAAGCCAAAAGACGGCAGAAAATGAACACACCTGACAAGTTCTCTACAAGAAATACACTAAACCTCAAGCCCTTTCTAAGTTAAACATTAAAGCTACTGGTGTCTTAACTAAATACCTACTCACCATTTATCCCTAGTTTAAAATACCTTGGGTTTTTCAGTTCACAGAGAAAAGCCCTGCCTGTTCTCAGTACAACTCAAAGAGCTCAATTATTCATACTAAAAAAAGAAATACGTTGAAGAAAGACTGGCCCAAAGATGATATAAAACTTCCTATACTGTTTTATATACTAAATGTGCGTTATATATTTATGAAAGCAATACAAGTGGAACATTACCCAGAGATATTATTCCCATAAAGGCTTCTCTTATTCTTATCCCTCAGACTCTTCTCATCATTTTATGATACGTGTGGCAAATGCCTAGGAATACAGGAGTTTTACTAACAATCTATTGCACTGAAACGCTATGATTCTTTCAAATGCCTTCAGCAGAGCAGGCTTTGTTTTTCCTTTGTAGTATTGTCACACTGGATATACAACAGGATATTCGGTCTAACTTCATGAATTAGTCCCATTAATCTCTTGGTTTAACAGCATATTGAAACAGGTAACGCTATGTGCTTGGTAAAAGCCAGTCACTGCCTTTCAAACTTACATTCGGTCTCATTTGAATTAATATCCCCATCTCCTGATGTCATGGGAGAAGGAGCAAGTGCAAATCCCCCTCCTGTCTTCACAATGATTGGGCATTTTTTGTATCTGCTCTTATTTACCGCTTCTCCACTGCAAACAGTATCAATCTTCCCACTCTTTCAGAACAAAGTTTCTATGCCTCTGAACTTTCTTGTTATTCCTCCCCAGTCACTGTGCTTTCATCTGGCAGAAAACACATTAAGAGATGGAAAAGCAGATGAAATGACTTGGGAGCACACTTTTTTTTTTTTTTTAACCATGGGAGAAGATGCCTGCACACCTTACACAGGGATACATTATGTTTTCTAGTTTCTATATCAATAAAGAGTGTATCTAGAAATAATTCAGCACAGCATTACCAGATAAGGCACTGCAGCCAGTCAGTAAAGGACATTTGGAAAGATGACTAATAACGCCTGCATGTCACAACTCCACAGCATCAATCTCCAGCAGCCAGCAGGGAAACTAGCATATGGTATATATCGTTCCCACCCTAAAATTTGCCCAGCTTTTAGGTGCAGAAAGTAAAAATAGACTCCATTTACAAAAATTAGCAATCTAAGTATCTTTCTGGACGAAGTGTTCAGAAGTGATACTGTGAGCATCTTTGTGCTTGAAACTGTTTGACCTTTCTTGCTTTTGTGCACATCCAGAAGCGGTTTCCTAAGGTGATGCAAAAGTGCAAAAACTTAAGAGTTAATGACTGGCACAGGTGCACTAACCTGCAAATGCTTCAACCTAGGGAAAATGGAGAGCATTTTCATTGCTATCTTGAGGGAGGGAGCAGCAGATGCGAAATCGTTAGAACCAGGGCAGTGTTTCCCAAAAGCAAAGGTAAAACAGAAATAACTTTAAGGTCATTCAATATCACAGCTGAAGAAGGGAAAGAAAAATCAACGTTTTATATAATGATGAGTTTTTGAGGACTATTTTGGCATATGACAGATTACACCATTTCTAAGCCAGGAAGAGCCTCCTGCCTTCAAGAAAACCTCCTCCTGTTAAAACCAGGAGCTGAAGCCAAGTGGCTTAAGAGCTTTCTAAAGTGCTTCAGTGAGTGCTCCTGGGACAGACCCGCGCACGTGGCTAAGTGCTCTACAAAGCATTTGTTACCATTGAAAGGGACTGGAAATGGCATAAGGAATAAATACAAGCCTTTAAGCATGCACGTTGAAACATCCAAGCAGTACAGCAAGTTGATCAGAGAACAACAGTCAGACTGGCTCTACAGATGCATTTCTTCATGCTTCAAAACTCAAACTCAAATCAGAGAGCTGGAAGAAGGTACAGCCATCCTTAAGTCATACTCGGTATTTTTAGAAATCCCCTCCATCTCTGCTACTACTGAATGGAAATAGTGCCTATGAAATGCAGGCAGATATTAGACCACTTGAGACCACGGCAGGAAAACTATTGTCATCCAAGATGGGATTTGTATCTAAACTTAACTACACGGCTGAGATCCAACATGTAAAAGTGTCGCTGAAAGTGAGGCCTTCACCTTCCACATCCTATCATTCACCTTGTCAGCTGTTTCGACAGCACGAACATTTTGGACAATGGAATTGTTGATGATACTTGACATTTAATTACTATTTTCCCCTGATACCAGCTTTTCCTAATGTTAAATGTTGCTATGATTTCTTTCTCTTTAAAGAAAGCTTGTATGAATGGTAGCTTCATTTAGACAGAAATACCCACTCGGAATTTGTATGAATATTAGAAGATAAATATTAATAAGATTAGTCCGCATGGGGAAATTAAAAGGACCTAAGAATAACATTGCTCTGTATAATTTAACATACACATCTACTACCCTATTAAGTGAATCTGAATATGCCTAATTTGCAAAACTGGAGAAAGCAAAATAATTGAACTGATCAGTAAATGATGCAGGGCAACGTTATCTGTTCCTGTTTAGTTATTGTGCTGTTCCCAAGTCTGACATTTCCAGTATCTAACCACACAACTGTCTCATTCTTATATTTCACTCTAAAATCAAGATGAACATAATGTACCAAGATAAGTAAACTATAAAATGGGCCAGTCTGAAAAACAGCTGAACATAACAGTATCGTTTCATCCATTTCAGTGGAGCTATGGTAAGTCACAGGACATTTTACATTGCTCAAGATGTTTGGGAAGGGTTAGGAATGACTCCTGAGCTGTCATTACTGAACACATCGCTGGTATCTCCCGAATCGCACAAGGCTGTGCTTTCACTGATAAAATCCAGACCACCATTAAATACACAGCCAGGTATCCCTAGAAAAAAATTAAAATAGGAACATCTTAAGCAAGGGGGAGGTTTGCTTTTTTCTTTTCTTCTGAGGTATTAGTTGTTCCAGGCAACAATTAAAGTGTGCAGAACTACAGCAGCAAGGAAAATGAGAATTTCCCATTATTATGATGAACTTAATTTCCTGAGCTTGGTTTGAATCTTATTTAATTTACTGAGTTACGCAAGTCACGCCATGGTCTTCACTACAAGTTTTTGTGTGTTTTTTTTTTTGTTTGTTTTTAGTTTCCCTTCTGCAGAATTTGTTTCCTGCATGAAGGCAAATTAAAATGCAAACCCTGAGGGAAGGAAACAAAATAGATAAGAAAAATGCTTCAGTTTCAGCTGAAAATTGAGTAACGTAGGCAATCCGTTCCCCAGCTAGTCCACATGGGGGCATTTAAGTAAATCCATAGCAAAGGGAGGGTCGTTAAGAACCTAAAAGGTTACATTCACCCTTGCACATCTATGGCATTGCTTCTGATAGGGAATTCCAGTGAACAGGCCAACCCTTCAGCATGGCTACAATCTGAAGACTTGCAGACTACACAAAAAGGCAAATATCTACCTACAGTTGTCACTGGTTTCAGCAAAAGCAGTTGTTGAATGAAAAAAACAGCAGGAAGAGGCTCGAAGAGCCTTTCACAAATGAATCTTTTCACCGAGGGTCACCAACTTTGGGTTTCAGCGCTGTATAACTACAAAGTTGGCTGCCACACAACTGAGTCAATGCTTCTGTGATTTAAAGGAACTACTGAATCATAGAATCACAGGGGATGGAAGGGTCCTCTGGAGATTATGGAGTCCAAAAGAAAAGAAATAGCAGTGAAAAATGTCCATGGCACATGAAACCAAGCAGTTCCAGTGTACCAGTCCTCTAAGTTACATGCAGTTGTCTGTATTATTGCATAGTAAACTGTATCTGGGTTTGAGTGTAGCTGTGACATCGCAGGAAATATCCTCGTTATTCTTGCAAAAAAGTCCAGTCACATTAGTCATTACCTAACCTACAAGCAGGTAGATTATTGTAGGTTGTTTTTTTCCCCCCCCTCTCACAAGGAAACTTGACAAATTCTCTCACATCTCAATAGCATGCCTCAGAAGTCCTAAAGAGATTTCAAATCAATGCATAAGAATTAAAGCTCTCTGGGATACAAAGTATTTTCTATTTGTTTATGCATTGTACCTGGCTTAAAGAGGCTTATATCTTCACCAGCACCTTGGAATGTCACAGCAGTACAAACACAACACAAACACAGCCACTGCATAACCATGAGGCAAAGCCCTGTTAGTAGTCAGCTGAAAACCTACTACTCCGATGGAAAGAATTCATCATTCATTAGTATCCCAACCATTGCTGGATCCAGCTAAGGTGAAAAATTCTAAGCAAAACAGGTGCAAAACAACATGAAAATAGGTTCTTCAGAAACCTGCACTGTTCCCTACACTGCCACAGTCTAAACCCAGCAGGAGTTTAGACTCTGAGCCCCTTCTTGATGGATGAGACTGATCTACCCATGGATTGAGCTACTCAGAGGCTAATTGTCACAGTGCAAAGAACAATCAATCAAGAGCACAAAAAGCAAGCGGGCTGCGGCTGCTCCTGCAGTCATACCCACATAACAGAAAGAGAAGATGGCCACAGGCTTCAGTCAGTTTGCCCAGGCTCTGAGGAGAATTCTCTTATGCACACTACTCAGGTAACCAAATCTGACAATCCATGCTTCTCTCTCCCTCTCCACGCTGGTGAAGTTTTGCTCACTTACATACATCTACATGAAGTGTATAAAAGCCTGATGCATAAAGCAGAGTCTGCTCAGCACCTTACAACCACAACTGTGAGAATACAGTGGAGCCAAGATATATATGAGCACTCTGCTATTATCTACAGAATCACAGAATTGCCTCAAGGATCATGAATCTCCAACCTCCCTGACACATGCAGGGCCACCAACCTCCACATGTAATGCTAGACCAGGCTGCCCAGGGCCCCATCCAATCTGGCCTTGAACACCTCCAGGGATGGACGGGGCATCCACAGCCTCTCTGGGCAGCTGTTCCAGCACCTCACCACTCTCTCTGTGAAGAACTTCCCCCTGACAACCAACCTAAATCTCCCTTCCCTCAACTTCAAACCATTTCCCCTTGTCCTGCACTTATCTACCCTTTCAAAGAGTTGATTCCCCTCCTGTTTGTAGGCTCCCTATAGGTACTGGAAGGCTGCAATGAGGTCACCCCGCAGCCTTCTTTTCTCCAGGCTGAACAAGCCCAGCTCCTTCAGCCTGTCCTCATAGGGGAGGTGCTCCAGTCCCCTGATCATCTTTGTGGCCCTCCTCTGGACCCTCTCCAACAGCTCCCTGTCTTTGTTGTACTGGGGGCTCCACACTTGGACACAGTGCTACAGATGGGGCCTCACAAGAGCAGAGTAGAGGGGAACAATCACATCTCTGCCCCTGCTGGCCACCCCGATTTTGATGGAGCCTACATAAAAGAAAGGTTGATAAATAAAAAGAATAAAAAGGACCTTCTGTCAGGGCTTAAATATGTCTGTTTTGAGTCATTCTATTTAGCTAGAGATATTTCTTTCAGACAGTGATATGATTATCATAGTAATAAAGAGCTTGCCATTCATTACCATGTATATAATATGGGTGAAGGCTCATCCCAACCAAAGGCAGTTGGGCTACAAAAGCTAAGAACCATTAAATAGCCAAGCGAGCGCTTAAATGACTGCTCAAAGGTATGAGCAGGGAGAAGCTGTTGGAGGGTCACTGACATGCTAGGAGACAGCGTTAGCACTCAATGCCACCTGCCTTCTTGCTAGGAGCAGAAATAAGAAGAGCTGTTAGCAAGGTTGGTATAGTTAGAGCAGTGGGTGGTGAGAAGCAACAAGACATTGCTAAAAAAAAGAAAAAAAAAGCAAAAACAAAGCAGGTCACTGCACAAGAATGACAGCTTAAATCAGGCCCTGCTAGCTGGCATCTCTGAGCAATTCCAAACCAGAGTCAAGCACTAGTGCAGTGGGGGGAGCAACAGGTGGAAGAGCACCAAAAAAAGCATTACAAATTGAGAAACAGTAGTGCGTGCTCCTATGCCCACCATTCTGCACTGGTACTGTTGCCTTACAATATAAACCTGGCTTGCCAAGCTGATTGAAGTGTGCAGGCACACGGTAAATTAACTCAGTGGCAACAGAAAGGTTTCTAGATTAGCTCAAACCAAAATGATTACCCTAAGTCTGAAATAGGCTTTAGCTGCTGCATGCCAAGTGTAATCAGAAAGGCCACCCCTGTGAGTACTTCTAGACTAACAACCAGCCTGATCAGTTTTGCTGGACACCTGAACTAAACAAGTTTAATGAGGATACCAGGACACTCAACCTCATTCTGTTGCTGACAGCCAGTGCCTAGCAGTACTACAAGAGAAGATATAAGGATAGGGCGCAAGGTAGGCACTTCTCAAAATATCTCTTTTAGCTCAAGCCTGGTTTTAAAGATTCAGACATGTCTCAGAAAACGGTGACCTAGTGTCACAAGTGTCACTACCCATTTCTGAAGTCTAGATGCCTGCCTACAGAAGGATGCCACAGCTTCAATTTCTTGTGCTTTCCACTCATTCCTGCTTTCATTGCTGAAGAAGCTGCTGAATAAGTTTGTTCCATTTTCAAGTACAGACTGTGTCATTTCTTGAGAGTTATTTCCTAATGGTATTTTCATGATACAGCCAGTAATAAGGCCCAGTTCTGAAATCAGAGAAATACAGAGATATCCACTTTACTGCAGTCAGTGAAGCAATGGAGACACACAAGCATAAACAGAAATAAGTATATTAAACATACGATACCCAACTTGACCTTCTCAGTATCTCCTGAATACAAGGTACCAGACAGATGACTTGCAGCACGTAAAGGAATGCTCTGTTTAAATGCAGCCCCAAGAGATGCAAAACTCCCCTGAGTTTGCAGAGTGCACGATGACCCTTTTGCAATTGAGACTCGTAGATGAAGTGTCCAGACTTCTCAAATCCCTGAAGTTCACCTGACTGTTTTCAAGGGATTATAGAACTGCCAAAGATGACTTCAGAAAAATCAGGCACCATTTGGGGGAGAAGGTGAGCTCTGCTCACAAAGAAGCAAAACTGCAAAGCATTCACAGGTAGACCAGTAGTCACATACAGAAAGAAGGTCTGAACTCACTCAGCTGGTGAAAGGGCTTCTCTAGCCATGCAGAACTCCTTCTCAGCAAGCAGCCCAGGCCCAAGAGATACCCTTCCCTCAGTGGCCAGCTCTTACATGAGCCCTGGGGGACTCCAACTTGGGCCCGCTCCTTCTGGGAGTGCACAGGTGCAAGCAATCTGCCTGTTCTCCCTGGGCCAGCCTCTCCCCTTCACCAGGTGCTCAATCACCAGTTGAAGCCATCACCTAACAACTCCCCTATAAGGTGAAAGAGAGCATTTGCAAATCAAAACAAGTCAGCAATCACTGATAGATTCGATTTCCTCATTTTTCCACCATTTACGTAAATGGTGCAGCAGCTATGAGCAACAATATATAAAATATATCTACATATTTTACAGTGCTTATGTGTTATATTTATTTATTTAGAACTCTACATAATTACTCTGTTGTTGACTTCCTTATTGCAAAGGAGGCATATCCCTAACCCATTGGAAAGCAGCGTGGCAGTCATTCAGAGCAAAAGCAATTCAGGAATATTACAGTGCATGGCTAGAAGCAATTCAGCCGTTTGATATTAAAAGCCATGCAGTTAAATTAATCCCTAGCCTGGAAAAACGTTCAGTGATATCAAGAGCTGAAGCTCACAGTCACTGCCAAATCCTCGTCCCTCCAACTTCAGTGACTCCTCACAAATTTCCTGCATATTTGCTCTGCCATGCAGGGATCAACAGTTAGTTTTCACATCTGATTCGGTTTATAGCTCTGGCGTAACATGGCCAACAAGTGAACTGCCAGAGGCCAATACAGAAGCAGAGATCTCCTCGCTTGCTTCTGTTGCTGTCAAAGAAATACAGCATGAGGATATTTCCTCCTGCAATGTTGTCAGATCGCAGGTCATCAGCAGCAGCTCCTGTAAGACAGCAGCATATGCTGGAGGCTGCATGTAGAGAAATAGCTGTAAGACAGAAATAATTTCCAATCTGAATAAAAGCAGCTCACCGAAAGGGTATTGCTTGGTTTAAGTTCTCTGTGGATGTTTTTCACTTGTTTTCACTAAATGTCTCCCAGAAGAAATATTTAGTCGAAGACGAACTTAATACCAGAAATGGAAATCAGCTTTTTGTAACTAAAACCATTATTTCAATTATCTATAATTAAGCAGGTATTGAGTAGGTCTGATTTCAGCAGTGCTTTCTGATCAATGGGGACTTCCACTGGCATGTTGTACGACAGCGAGTTAGAGACTATTTCCCCTCGTTCACCTTCTACAATTGTTGTCCATCCCCTCAGGAACATCCTCCAGCTAGCACGTAACTCAATTCAGCATAAGAAGCGAGCCATATTGATCTTTAAAGTCAAACCCCCAAATACCCTATTTCTCCACAAGTCTCAGGCTATCTCATGTCAACAGACATAGTGGAATCACTGATCGCTCACTCTCCTGCCAGACCCCATCGCCGCCTATTTCAGTTCCCACCCAAAGATGTTTGCTCCCATCCACTGGATGCACTGCAGCAATTAAACCCCCACTAGTTTAGTTTTTGCAGACACAATGCTTGTTCACTTGTGTTGGACTGGACTCGAGCCTGGCATCTGAAGAAAAGCTGCAGTATAATGACATCCACCAACAACATTACCTCTTCTCAGAAGCCACATGGCCCATAAAATTAAAACTACTTTTAGTTCTGGCCTCCATCATGCTGTTTTCCTACATATTTTCTCCTGTATTTCTTCGGAGACAAGCAAGACGACTGAAAACTAAACGGGGTTAGAAGTCTATTTTCCTGAGCGAGGTCTTTATCTCAATGTTCGTCTAGATCGACAACTAAAAAATCTCCAGGCCCCTTGAATTAGTGATCATGTCTCCTCTATCACTGACCTTGGGGACAATTTAGATCATCTCTGATGCACTCAATGCTTTTCATGCTGTCAAATGTAATGACAGCACAGCTACAGTGATGATACCTGCTGAAGGTTGATGCAGGATTTGATTTGCCAAGACAGACACATTGCTACCGCACACCAGCCAGCAATCAGAAGAGGTAATATGAACAAATATCAGCAAGCTTCCCAGCAAATTTCCAGCAAGCAATGGCAGACAGAGGACAAACTCCTAGGGAAACTTTGTTCTCAGAGAAAATACAACAGTCAAAGCTGTGTTACCAACTATGGTTGTAGACTTCAAGAATAATTCACCATCCATTCTTTAGATAGACCTAAACGGTAGAGATCTGTAAAAGAAATATCAGCTGAGGCAGCACACCAATGGATCTTCAATTCAATCACCTCTCACACCCCCTGGTCTTCTGCAGGATTACCTAAGGTTCACTTCTGCACATCTTACACACAGTTTTCCAAAATGAAAAAAATGAAAGCTGACATGTTCTTTACTTTTGAACATCTGAAATGCACACATGGCTCACGCTTGATGTTGACTGTCACTACAAGAAGCTTTTGCTTAAAAAGCAGCATAACAGCATCATTGAGAATTATGATAAAGGTATGATCAAGACCACAGAAAACTCCTATGAGTTAAAAAAAATCCAATACTGACAAAATGATGATGTTGTCATTCAACTCAGACTTCACATCTTCCGTAATCCTGATCGTGTTCAGTACGTAGAATGTCATGTGGCAACCTCTAACAGAGCACAGAATTTGTTGCCAGGATAAAGGCAGGAGAACTGTAGGATTTCACAGGTCTTGCATACGAACGCATGTATGAAAGCTGGGGGTTATGTTATACATCTTAGTTGTTACAGTACTTACAAACAATTCCACTTCCCAACTGTATTAGACAAAAATCAGCAGAGCTACCAATGCTGTTGTGCACTCAAAAAAGTGTTGGGTTATAAATCCATACATCTTTTCCAGGTAACACCGTGCCTGTGGCTATTGACATCTACAGTCGACACCAAGGAGGAAAGTTTTCCTCAAATAAATACTTGGTTAAGTGAGTATCAATACAATAACAACTCTCTGTCTCAAGAGGGAAACCATTTTCCTGCTTCAACAATGTTCTATGCGTATTCAAATTCCTTTACAAGCCTCTGACCCCTAATCAAGTGAAATACACAACTCCTAACAGCATTTGAAATAAATGTAAAGGGTAACCTGCTGCGGTGTTTCAGCAAAACAGCAGTGACTGCTAATTAAGAGAAACTAATCAAAATGATTCTGTTTTATTACAAGTTGTGTATTCCCATTCACAAGAATGCAGTTCCCACTGAAGTGAAATCAGAGGGCAGAAATGGAGAGAACACACTTGAGGAAACCAAACTCAGTAGAAAACTAATGAGAGTAGACTCATACCAAACTGCTTCCAAAATGTCAGAGACAAGTGAACCAGGTGACTTGGAGGCACAAGAAGAACAACCACAGACAGCAGGCACCGGCATAACCACGCCAGAAAACCAGTACAAGGTGATTTCAGCATTGCTCTGTCAGAGGTCTACACAAGGTAGGAAACGCACATTCCTTCTCAAGAACATCTCCAAAATTAATGATAAAAATGAGAAAATGAAGTCCTTCTCCACTCTCATAGGGTGGTGAGGCACTGGAACAGGTTGCCCAAGGAGGTTGTGGATGCCCCATCCCTGGAGGCATTCAAGGCCAGGCTGGATGTGGCTCTGGGCAGCCTGGTCTGCTGGTTGGTGACCCTGCACATAGCAGGGGGTTGGAACTAGATGGCCCAGGCCATTCTGCAATTCTCTGATCTAATACTGAAAGCCAAAAGACTTCATTTGTCCAAAAGCCACTATCTAGATAGAGGTCTAAAACTCTTTGCAGAGCCCTTGTTTTCCCCAGAAGGAAAAAGGCTAAAGCCAGTCTTTCATTAAACATGTTCCTTGAGCTTAGCACAGGTCCTCCAAAGATGAAGGAAGAAGGTACAGTACCCACTGAGCTGGGAAATGGCGAAGAAAAGTTAAATGAAAGGAAAACTTAAGTTTCATTTAAAAAAAAAAAAAAAAAAAAACAGTGTTCCACCTTGGCTGTTTCCAGCATAGAGAAATAACAATTCCCAATTGTGGCTTCTCACAACAGCTCAAGTCAACAGCACATCTGAGACCCACGTAGAAGAAAAGTTTAAAGTATGGGAGAGTTATAACTTATGTCTCCTGCCTGGGACCTTGTTTTTCCAGCCATTTCTTCTTCTTCTTCCTCTTCTACTCTAATCTCCCAGCATGCTGGAACCAGTGCAAGCATCAAACATGACTTACAGGCATGATAAAAGCACAGCTTTAAATAAGACAATTACTTTGTACAAAGATGCTGCCTTTCACAGAATCACAGAATGGCCAGGGTTGGAAGGGACCTCAAGGACCGTGAATCTCCAATCCCCAAGCCACATGCAGGGCCACCAACCTCCACATGTAATGCTGGACCAGGCTGCCCAGGGCCCCATCCAACCCGGCCCTGAACACCTCCCGGGATGAACGGGGCATCCACAGCCTCTCTGGGCAGCTGTTCCAGCACCTCACCACTCTCTCTGTCAACAACTTCCCCCTGACACCCAACCTCAATCTTCCCTCCCTCAACTTCAAACCATTTCCCCTCATCCTGCAGTTATCTACCCTTTGAAAGAGTTGATTCCCCTCCTGTTTGTAGGCTCCCTTTAGGTACTGAAATGCTGCAATGAAGTCACCCCGCAGCCTTCTTTTCTCCAGGCTGAACAAGCCCAGCTCCCTCAGCCTGTCCTCATAGGGGAGGTGCTCCAGTCCCCTTTCTGTGCCTTCATTTTGAAAAAAAAAAATATATATATATATATATTTCTGACAGCAACGGAATGAACTGACAGAACAGAGAGTCCTGCTCTTATACTGTGGCAGAACAAGACAAACACCTTCCTCATTAAACTAACTGACACTGCGACTGGCTTACTCTGTTCTTTAAGATAATATCTATTTGCTGTATAAGGAATCACTAGCTGTTCACACACTGAAGGACCTGACAAAGCACTGTCTGTTTGCCACATCTGCCCCATACTATGCCTCAGCTCACCCTTATTACAGGCACGTCAAATAGCTCAATATAAAAAGCAAGCAACTTTCAGCCCTGGTTGAAATAATATTGCTTAATCCATACACACTCCCCTATATAATCTAGTGGAGAACAAGCAAACAAAAAATAGCCACGGAATTGATTTTCTCCTGCTGTTGCTTCTGCTGTGTTATTGTCCTTTTAGTGAGTTTTGCAACACCTCTGGAGGCCTGGGCAGCACATTCCTTTTCCAGCAAGACCTCTTCAGAAATCAATAGCACCTATTCAAGGGATTTATAGCCCAATTCTTGCAAAATCCTTTCAAGGAGGCTTGCATAACTGGGTAGGAAAACTGTATGCAGCATTATATTGACGAGTGCTCTTTGAAAAGTGCAAGAAAAAAAACCAACCCACAGTGATAGAACAGTAGTAAAAGTAGCACACAAGTATCTATTAAATAGATGCACGATCTTAAGGTAACTTGAAGAATGACTGGGGGGGGGAGAGGAACTCTTATCTCTGACTATAGTGAGAGGTGTTGTCATTTACAGGCAGAATACCACTTCACACAAGTGGGAGTGCTGGATTCTTATAAGTTCAATGGGGCTGTAACAAAGGAAGGATGAGAGAACACAGATTTCTGATCAATAGGTGTCATCAGCAACTTCTCAGCAGAAGGCAACCAGAAGCGATGAATCTAATGATAAAACATTTAACAAGTTGCTCTGCAGTAGAACAAAACGTGGCCCAGGCATAGCAGACAGGGACAAGCCCCAATTAAAATAATACTTCAGTTTAGCTCTGAAGCACAAGGAGGTTTCTTCCTAGTGTGGTTGTTACTGCTCTGCCTCCCTCTGATTGCTGATAGTCCATGCAGCAGCTGCAGTTCTGTGTCCCCTGTGCACTGAATGATGCCCATACTTTAAGTGCAGCAGTTGTGCTGTTAGGTTATCCACCAGCCACATCCAGGTGACAGCACAAAACAAAAGGACAGAGGTAGGTCTAATTTCCTCGCCACAATAAAGAAAAGAAATCAAGCACTGACCTGGGAAACACAAATCACAAAGGCAGCCAGCATGAACTATCTCAAAGAACACTGCATGGATAGCCCTGAACAGAACTCTTCCACCCTTCTTATTCATCACACTCTCCTTTATCTCCTCCGCGTAAAGATGTAGCGAAAGAAACCCTTCTTGTTTCTCCATGCCCCTCATCAAGTTCAGTTGTATCTGTGCCTTAGCTTTCCTGACTCGACCCCTGCATATCTACACAATACTCCTATATTCTCTCCAAGCCAGCCATCCCTGCTTCCACTGCTTTTATTTGCCTTTTTTTCCCCTCAGACTGATCAGCAGGTCCTTCCTCAGCTGTACTGGTTTCCTGCCTCATTTCTTATTCTGAGGCATTATGGTATTAATAGTTGCAATTTCTGATGGTAGTCTCTTGTGCCCAGTGGCAATATTTTCCCGACTGTTTAGTCCATCTAATATGTTAAACATTACCGATAGAGATAATCATTAATTACTTCAGATCCATATCTGGTAATTATTTCAACACAGTCAAACAAACATTAAGTGGATTGAAAAGAAACTTCCTGCAAGATTTTCCTCAAATTCTAAGCAAGAAATAAAGATAACTGTGTTAGACAATTTCAGCCCAAGATACTGAAATAACAAAATAGCAGTTTGCATTCAGAAATTGAAAATACCATGATCTTTGTTCAAGTGTAAACATCAGGAAAGCTGAAGTACATGAAACTCCTTATCATTTCTACAGTTTTCCAAAAGGAAATGTAATTAATATTCTTTGTTGTGTAACTAGTTTTAATCCTATTTAACATGTTGGGATATCTCTATGTGCATTCATTCCAAAACACTCAAACTTGATAGTAAAAACTTGATAGTAAAACCAAGTGGAAATAAAAAATAGACAAGTAGCTATATAATGGTGAATAGCTGAATAGCTACAGCATTCTTTCATACTCATTATACAATAACAACTAAATTTTACTGTTTGGTGTAAAGACAGCACAGGAAACAGACATATTTCCTACTCTTCCCATATTCCTACAATGGATGGAACATATAGGTTTGTGATGACTGGCATGGCAACAAATAATACTCCAAGGACAATATTAAGGAGAAAGTAAAGTGGATGAGTTGCTATTTGTCCCCTAGTACAGTACTACAATACAGTTTGTACTGTAATTGATGGTGTTGAAAAGCAACAAACTGTAATAGCATGTGAATGGTGCATTTGACATGGCAGGAATCAATCATAACTGAACTACCCGGTATGTTACTCAGTAAACAGATACATTCAGAAGAATACACTCATTTGGTTCATTACCTAACCTGTGACGAGTCCCAAAGAACGAAATGGGCATAAATTAAGCAAGTGTATCATCAAGGAAATGCATTCACCTAATCAGGAAATTGAGTTAGATCTTTTCAAGTCATACACAAACAACCACGGTTCTTTGTCAACATCTTGGTTTTGTTTAGGATACTTTTATGCAATCAAGTTCAACGTCACATGATAGAATAATCTTTAGGTTTTGTTGTTGTTATGTTTGCTCCAGAACACTGGAGTTCTGCTCACTGGAGCCAGCATTATTCTGGTTTCCAGTTAGAACTATACAAACACAAGCACACAGACCAGCAGCTGATGAAGGTCTTAGTTCAGAACATCAAGTTAACTTCCAAGGCTCAGAACAAAAGCAGAAACCTTTCTGCCACTACCTGGTGATATATGTTTATCTAGGCTATTCTGAAGGCCTCAGGGGATGGATGTCTGAGAAGTGCCCCAGCAGCCAGTTCCCATGCTTCATCAGCCTCACTGCAAAGTGCCTGCTTTCTAAATCCGCCTGACTACTCTGTGCTCAACTCTTTGTTAAAACTGCTAAACACATTCTGCCTCCGCTCACGCTGCCTTTACAAACACATTTCATCAGTTTGTCTTTAAGAATGCCATGGCAAACAGCACGCAAGCCTTCAGTGAAGCGCAGCTAAAGTACCCTGCATTTACCATCTCTCTCCTTCACAAGGTCCATTAATCTGTCATAGAAGGAAATTAGAACAGGAGGACAAGAATTCTTTTGGACAGATCCACACTAGCTGTTGACCACTGTGGTACGATTCTCTCCACTTGATTTTTCCTCATTTTTCTAGGAGGGTGTTCACGTTCTTCACTCTTCTCAAACTTCAGAGATTTATTTTTCTTGAGGCCTGACTCTGAGATGTGACATTCACAGTGTCACATAAAGCAAGTAACAGAACCTGAAAACAGAGAGTTCCAACTCCCTGCTAGTTGCATTTCCTTTAAACATTTCTTAAGTATATGCTAGCAAGCATCATATGATCTTTTAAAAGGGCGTACTGTGCAAGCCATCTGGATTAACATTTCAACCACATTAGGCTGCAAGACAGTACCTCTCCAACATGCCATCATTGTTTGAGGGAAGATGCATTTACTCCTTTATGTCAACATCTATCATAGACATAAGCATGCCATTAGCTTCAAGTATACATGCAGAAATAAAGTATTTCATAGCCAGTTTTTCTGTTCTTGTTGCTTCTAAAAGGCTGTTTCCCAGCAAACAGAGACAACAGCCCTTACAGTTCTCAGAAAGATTTTATAAATCCCTCACATTTAAGTCGAGGAATGGAAAATGCTACACTTCATGCATGGAGTTAGTCACAAGGGTAGAGTGAGCAAATGCCATTTCACTGTTCCCAAGCAGCCATTACTGTCTTGCTGCCGAGTCTTGCACAGGGCAAAGTTAGCAACTACCCCAAGGCTACATAAGAAAGGAATTCAAAGTAACCCACTCCTCAATGATCATTTTTTCCTGTAAGGAAAAACAATTCCGAGGCACAAAAGTCTTTATTAATGCAATAACAATCCTCAAGAAAAAAGCAATCTAAACACTGACCAAAAATTATGTAAGCAGAGATGAACAGCAAGCCATTTTCTGCCACAATTGCTGTCAACCAAAATAATGAGCTTTACAACCGTGTAAAGATCTTGATTAAGCCCTGGGGAACAAGGTGAAGTGTTATTGCCCAAGATTACTTCCCCTGTCCAGTTATACTAACGGCAATTTAATCTATGCCTCACAGTGCAGAGACAGACAATGCTGCTTTGACAGAACCAGGCATACAACTTAGTAGGGGCTTCAAACAATGCCAGTCAAAGCCAAAGAGACAACATCTGATTGACAGTCAGGAGATTCAGCTCACTACCCTGAGCTGGTTAATGACAGAACCAAACACAGCTTGAGTTGTATATTTCAGTAATGAAAATGAAAAAGACAATAAATCACGAACTCAGTGTCCCCTTGCCCCCCAGAATAACACAGCCTGGATAATATCATCTAGCATCAATGTCATCTACAAAAAAGGAATTTAGATACGTACTGAGGCAGCACGCCATACATATAGAGCAGTGTGACTGCTCTTTAAAATATGATGTTAGGATTCCAGCAATGTAGCGAGTTTAAACAGGGGAGACAACTTGAGAGGTTCAAGACAGTATTGAAAAGAAGATTTGAAGAGCTAATAAATGCTTAAGATGAATGAGGACACTTGGATCGTCCAGCTGCCGTACTGGTAATCAAAGAAATGATTACTACAAACAAGATGCTAAGCACTAACCTCCAAATTAAACAGCTTCGAATTCTAAAAATTAATTGAGTAACTTAAATGAAGAACAGCATTGCACTTCCCCCCCCCCCTCTCCCTACAGTTAATATATTTTGCCAAAAAAATACAGGAATACTGTGGTGAAACTGATAAGTATTATAAGTTTTGGAAAACAGAGACTTGCCTCCATCCCACAAAAGGATTATGGTTTAGTGGGGAAATAATGGTAGCAGTTGAACAGTTGGACTGTATGATCTCTGTGGTGTTTTCTAACCTTGGTCAATCTAGGATGTCTTTAAGAGTGCCAGCTGAAGTAATAACCTGCTGATGAATCTTTTATGCTTAACATTTGTCCTATTACAAATCAAATTAACACAACTCAGGAAATAGCATATAAACTGCAAACATTACATCACAAGGGCTGAAATAATTATTTTCCTCTAAGAAGCATGTGGACCTCTGTCACAGTCCCAACTGTCTGAGCAATTAACGTTCTTATAGAAGTGATTCTTCCCCAGCTTACCAACCAAAGTTCTTCAGAAAAGCTCTCCTTCAACAAGTTATGGAATTCTCTAACTTGCTTTTTTCCTCCCCAAACATTGCATTTGGTTTTCAGGTCAGTACTTACTAGTTCTAATCAAGTTCACATCTTTGCTACTTAAAGATTATGCCCTAAGTAATAACTTCCTTGTAACTTATTGCCTATTCACATTTGCCATTCTCTTTAAAGGGGAACCAAAAAACCAAACACCCTCCTTTTGTATTTAAACGTCTTAAATCTCTGCTTATTATCTGTTCCCCCGAGCTACCTCTTCTCATGTAAACATTCCCTTTCATTTCAAGGAAGTCCAAGGGAGATAAGAAACATTTTAAAAGACAGTAAAATCAGATATAATTTTTTTTCCCCCCTCTTAGTTTCTGTAATTGTTTTCTTATTGCCTTCTTTAGAATAAGGGGGGAAAAAAGAATGAACTGGTTTTGGTCTAAGATGGTTGCATGAAGTTCAGTAAATGAACATTGATCTGATGGAGGCATCCGTTCTCTACATTTCTATCAGTGGAAAATGAAAACCTTCTCATACACGTATCCCAACTCCAAAGGGCTCCAGCAATAAAGATAATTTTCTACGCTGCTTTTTAGAATGGATTGGTTTAATGCTACATTTTATTTCCTTCCCTGCAACGCATACTCCTCTGCCTGTTACACCAAGTCCATTTCCCTCCAGTATGCTCCAGTTCCCCATAAAAACAGCCCACTTGTAAAGAAGTCAACCCCCAAAATTCTGCAGATTTCAAGAAATTGAGAAGAGGGATTTAAATCAAGATTGCCATACGGCCTCAATCCTGTGTACTAAAATAGCACAAAGCTTCACATAAAGATTGCATGATTTCTTAACTATTTCTTATTTTAAGTACTTGTAACTTGATTTATCACTATTATTATTATTTTTAACTTTCTAAGCTAGCTGCCCAACCCCTCTTAAAACCATGGCAGATTGCATAGCCAAAACAAACCACCCCTAAACTCCAGGAAAAGAACAAATCACCACTTCTCTTCTGCACTATGCATTCTACAAAGTCCTACACTTTCCAGCCAGCTTCCCACAGCCAGGGAAGGAGCAGAAGTAACACTGACCCATCCTGACAGAAAATAATTCTTAGTTGAAGTGCTGTGATAAGCACAGGATCCCCAACAGATGTTGAATTGACTCTAAAAATACAGTTAATTCCCTGTCAAAGCCTGCATCGGCACAGCACTGCAACTGCAGAAATGGAAACAATTGCTGATTTTTAACCCGCAGCTTAATTACCTAAACACTTAATGAATGATCAAGACAGTATCATGCAATAATTGCTTTTCTTTCCTCCTTCTTTCTCTTTGCTCACACTAGGGACACTTGGTCATCACTGTACTTGAAAGAACAGAATTGATATGAGTAACTTAAACAATTCAACTTGCACACTAAATAAATAGGCAAAAAAAAAAAATCAAGATAAGTAGAGAAGTTTTAGAATATTTTCCTGCAAAAATTTAATCCTAATTTTGTCCAAGACAGTTCAACATGGCACTGGACCTATGGATTTTTGTAACGTTCAATAAATAGAAAAAACACTTGGACTGGAAAATGATAGTAGTATCTTTTCCTTGCAGATTAAACTTCTGCCTTCACGGAAACCCAGAGGAGAGCTGTATATGTTTAGTTTACTTGTAATATTGAAGTGATACTAAGAAAGAAGGTACCAAACACGAACTTACAGGAGGAGCTGCCTTCCAAGGGGAAGCGTTTACTACACAACTAGGAGGGATAAGAGAGCAACTAAAGCAGTTACAAAGCTTTTAAGTGTGCTTGTGTCATTTTTGATGGGTTTGATTTACAAGCTACAGCCATTGCACTTGGTCTAAACTCTTCCAGAAAGAAAATTATCATCACTTTTTTTTTTTAAACTCATGGTTTCTAATTGCCAATACTCATAGAAAAAACTAGCTGCACTGGCAGCTAACTTCAGTGAGGAACCCTGCTACCAACACGTATGTGATCGCCCTCTCCCTTGCAGACAGGAAGCTTTTCTTAGTAGACTTGGGACTGTGACAAATAAATTCTGCCTTCAGTACCACCTGATCACTTATCTGTACCTGCATGCAATGCACACTGTTGAATTAATATGGTGATACACTGCCAGTGTAACTCAGACAAAAAACAAAGGAGAAAGCAGTGCAAAGGCTCTTATTTTGGAAAGAGAAGTTTACATGGAAATCCCCATTTTACATGAGGAATGTTTGGTGAAAAAAATACTTTTTCATTCCGCAAGAAAATGGAGCTTTCATACACTACATTCAGAACATAGCTTTCTTGAATGAAATCCATAAATTAAAAAGGAGGAAGCCACCATTCCTCCATTCCAAGATCAGATGCAGCAATGGCAGCCATGCAGAACAGCCACATGGACCAAACTGGGGAAATGTTCATTACTGTAATTGGGAACAATAGGTTTTCCTCCCCCTGCCCCTCTCAAGACCCTCAGTCCATTTGTTCGAGTTTAACAGATTATTATTATACCTTTAATTCTAACAGATTTTCCCATAACACTTCAACTTCATAAAATTAGCTTGTATGGGGGGGGGACTGAAATACTCAGTCACAGAAAAATCACTGGCTGAAAGAGATTTGGGAATTTAGTGGTGCGTAAACGAGGTCATGAAAGCCTCAAGAGCTCCCTACAGGATGACTTCATAGCAGAACTGCAATTTTGGAATATACACATGGGTGATAATTTTAAAGCTGTAGAACATTAGATCTAGAAAGCTGATGTGGGATTTTGAGGGACGAAGCTGAGGAATTTACTAGAAAATAAACCAAAATAAACCTGCAAGCAGATTGGCTATAATTACTCAAAATACCAAGAGAACAGATTTCCAAAGCACTTTATGACAGAAACATTTGTCTAAATAATGTGGAAACACAAGCAAACATTTAAACAGCCTTCTTCAGATATCAGTGCTCAATATAAGACAACTTGAAGTCTGCTTTTCCTTCATGGGAAAAATCAGCTGAATTGGAGCTCATCAGTGAATTCACGTAAACCACGAGCTGACATTTATAAAAAATTCTCTGCTTTTGCTGGTCATAAAGATTCACAGGGAATCATTTCTCAGCTGATCGAGTTTTCCATACAAATATACTTGCATCAAGCTATTAAATAAATCTGGATGCATAGGAAGTTCCAGGAATAGAGTAGAGACAGATTTGCTCTCCTGATGATGCTTTACAGGGAGAATACCCTTCTCAAGTGCCTCTTCCTTCAGTGTAGGCAGCCCTGCCTCTCACAAGTGGGCTTCTGAGTCTCAGCAAAACTGGAGGAATGTTTTCTGAAGCTATGAAAGCCTTCCCATGAAAAACAGTTGGGCCTTCTGTTTCTTAATAAGCATTTGTATTTTCCCTTACCACCATCTGATATGCCTCCATTGCATTACCATTTATACTAGTAAGGAAACAAACAAGCCTCTATTCCGCAACTTTCATGGCCTTAAGGAATCCACCATCTCTTCACCAGGTGTGAAGGAATAATTCTCAACTGGAACAAACCCTCTAAACAAAAAGCTCATCTCCTTCCCTTACAGCGAGCCTAAAGCAACAACCAAATTTACCTCCCAACTGCCCCCTCCAGTCAAGTCTGTGAAAACTTCTGCGTCACCCTAATCGAATCACAGTCCATTCAGATAAAAGTGAAATAAAATGTCAGAATCTGAGCGATAATTCTTGTTAAGGCTGTGAGCTTCCATGCATTTGTTTTGTGAATCACTTCCCTTCTGGGATAGCGTTCAAAGGAAAAGCAGAGGGGGATGGAAAACATATAGAATAAATGCAATAGAGAAGAAAGAATTGATTAAAAACCAACAGACAACTCATAAATATACACTCTCAAACTCCAAGCTACGCTGCACTGCTGGATAGGAGCTCAATACTGTTTTCCTACTGTTTAGCTCGTGCTCTATCATAAATTGATTTTCATCTTGTGTCCATTTTTGCAAGCACAAAGTACCAGATCACACTGCCCTGCTGAAAAGTACTCAAACAAATAACTAAGTGCCTTTCCAAATGAACACAACAAATTGCAGGCAACAGAAGTGAACAGACAGTCTTAAATTCCTGGAGTAATTTAGGGACTGCACCGAGAATCTCCAATTGCTGTTTTCAGCCACCCAGTTGAGATGAATGAGTTGGACTCTTACCAGCAGAGAGTTTTCCACAAATTGCACAAAGGGAAATCGTAGCTTAAACAGAAGAGAAAAAAAAAAACAAAACATCCTTGGTGCGCTGGGACTGGTTTACCCAGGGGCATGGTAGAGCATCCAGCCAGTATTGGAAATACTCAGAATACAGCTGGACAAGGGCTGGAGCAACTTGGTCCACCTTTGAATTTAGCCCTGCTCTGAGCAAGAGATTAACCTCACAATCCTTGGAAATCTCTCAGCATTTCATTCAGGTCACAGAGTAATACTTTCTGGTACTGACGGAGGGCTAGCCTCTGCATTTTATATCCAATGGTTGCAGGTTGCATTAGAGAGAGCCAACTCCTTTCTTCTAAACACATTACCTGCTTCTTCCCAAATCAGCATGAGGTTTATAAGCCTCACCTTTCTGTCTCTCTATCCTTCATCTCTCTCTCATGCCCATGATAAAGAGAGATAAAGAAATGCCTCTCAGTGTCTATGTGCCACTTCTGTTCTAAGAACAAAAGTGTCATTTCAATAGATTACTCTTACTCTCCGCCTCTCCCTCACAAGTGAAAGTTATTGCAATAAATACCAGTAGATACGTTTATTAAAACACACAAGGTTGATTAGGAAGTGAACCAATGACAGAAGGATAGAAATTAGATATTTTGCAACTTCTACTTCAGTGCATGCAATTGAGTCAGAAAAGACTATCAATTACTTCAGTGCTCAATCAATGACAACTACTCACTTAGCAGTAAAATGTCTTTATAAGCATGAGACATCAAGATGAAAAGAGTAAGAGATCCTGAAAACACGACTGGTCCAAGTCTCAGTTCCATTAAGGACTTGCCAGCTTCCTAATGAATCAAACTTGTAAGACATGAACTGTCTACTATCATCTGAAAGTAGCTACACGTGTTGCTCGAGAGTGGCTCCCAGCAGAGTCACTTCCACTCTCACTCACAGCTACAAGCAGAAGCTGCAAGTGCTATTTTTCTGCGAGCCCAGCACTTTGAAGCTCTGTGCAAGGACAAACTACAGCAGCAAGACCCCAGATATTTCAGGAACAGAGCTGGCACTGATGAAAATGCTATGTAACAATGCATTTATTGGGAAAACCCAGAATGCTATTTTCAAGGACTGAAACAACTCAGTGGCATCTCTTTCTCCCTCACCTTCTCACATGTTAAGAGTTTTGTGTAAAAACTATGAGCCTTATGAGGCTGTAAGAATACAACAAAGGATTTTTCAGTGCATAAACCACATGCGGTTATTGTCAGCTTGTCCTCAAGGAAGGTGGTAAAAGAAAGAAACACTCCTTCTAGGCACATTACACCAGAGGCATGATTTTGAAGACTAAAGCAAAAAATTGAAACAGCATAGAAAATCAGCATGGTTTTTTGTTGTTGTTGTTTTTGTTTTTTGTTTTAATTTATTATTAACCTGAGAAGCTCACCAACTGAAAGGATCTGTAAGGTCAACAGCTTAGCAAGGCTTAAAAGGAGGATTAGCCAATAATCTAAGCACTAACAATGCCCATAGTTACTTTTGAAAACATAAAACGTATGTAAGAAATATTAATCCCTATGTTTCAGGTACAACACAGCCATTGTCCCAAGGCATTAAGAAGGAGCCTCATCCTGAGCACCAGAAATACTGGACAAGATGGTGCTAATTTTTTCAATACTAATTCCATTGCTGAAACAGACTGCTCTGCTGTTCTTGCTAAGTCTGTTTCCTCCCTGACAGCTACACCTTCGTGCAGCAGAACAGGCTCGTGAACACTGCAAGTTAAGGAAATGGAAATCAAGGCAAAAAATGCACACACAAAGAGCTTAAATGACTGCATGGAGTAGGGCTGGAGGAAGCTGAAAGTAATAAAAGTATGCCTGACAAGCTCTTTAACAACTTCATTAAAGAACGCAAGCTCCAGAGGTAACACAGAAGCTTTCTTCACAAAGCAACCACTCCGCCTCGGTGAGGATCTTGAAAAAGATTTGGCTCTTCCAAATAACGAACACAAAACATGCACTGTGTGTGAAATGAACTGAAGTAATCTTCAAAATCCTTAGGATAAATAAAGTACGTCTAGAAGATGATGAAAAGGAATTTAAAAATCAAAACAATGTTGTGACACAAGTAGATGGGAATTCACCACTGAAACAAAGAAACAATAAAATGACTTTCAAAACAGGACACATTTACCACTTCTCATCTATCAATAAGAGCAAATTCCACCCAAACAGCACTCAGCATAAAGTTGTTTTATGAGAAAGAAAGCAAAGCATAATCTGTTAACATCTAAGATTCCTACTTTTGTTTGACAGCAGGAAAATTTCAGTTTAAAGGCCGGATTTACTGAGAGAATAATGGAAAATAATAATAAAAAAAAGCCCTGGCAAACAAATGTTGTTTCTACATCGAAACAGTGACATTCGATCATCTCTCTAAGAAAAAATGTTGCTTCACATATATATAAACATATAGATATAAACTCACCTGAATCCCTAGATGGAGTTGTACTGAACTATATGTGCACGGAAAGGAAGGTTCATAAATCATTCAACTTCACAGAGCATACAGAAAAAAACATCCATGGGGCTGCCCACAGTTTGGGTGTAAATATTGACTCCTTGGGGCTGTAAGTGCTGTAGGCACAGTCAGTCTTCACACGGTCACCACCTGCTAGGAGGCCCTTTCCATCCATTCTAGGTAAGCCTGGAGTGAGCCAGCAAAGAATTTAACTGAGAAATCTTTAAGTCACCTTGAAGTGGCTTCCAAGTCACAGCCAACCTAAATCAAAGATCATCCAACCAGCAAGAGATGACCAACATGAAGAAACAGATCAGGAAGGAACACTAACATCGTCATTTCCAGAGTCACTCAAGAGATCAAAAGAACTCAAGTAAGGAGTCAATCAATCTACATGCCTTGGCATGAACATACAAAATAAGGGAGTTCTTGCAAAAAAAAAAAAAAAAAAAAAAAAGGAAAAATACTGTGCATTACCAAGGCAGTAGCCAAATTTGTGTTTCTGGAGGAATTCACCCAAGTATTTCTTAATTGTGTAATTGAGTCTGTCAACACATGCCTCTGTGTCCAGACCCCCACATGTTGGCTGAGGCAAGGTGCAGAAATCCCCCTGTGGCTGTTTACAGAGGTGCTGACAAAGCATTTAATAAACACTGTCAGTGTTCTGCTACAGATTCGCTTAATGCTAGGGTTGCTACTTCCCAGGTCTTCAGCAGATGCTGCTGACTGAATTTAGATGGATAGTGACCAACGGCACAGAAAGGTCAGAACTGTGCAATAGCAGATGCCTCTACAGTCAGCAAGTGGGAGAAAAAACAAGTGATGATTTTCTGTTAGTTCCCCTCTAGCCCCAGTAAGGAGTTAATAACTCTCCAAAGGTCAAAGGCATCTTTCTGCAGTCACTACAAGCAACTCTTCTCATCCTTTCATAGCAACAGTTAGATTACCTATCAACTGTGAATCACAGGAGATTAAAGCTCCAGAGAGCCCACGGGTTTACTGCAGAGGGGCTAGTGCTTTCAGGGCATGAGAAAAGCCACACATGCAAAATGAGCATACTTGAAAAGGACCAATCATATCATTATTTCATTTATACCTGAACATATACTGAAGACAGAAACCTACGCATAAGCAATGAAAAACGTCCAAGTAATTTCATTAAGAGGAATCCCTAGAAGTAAGCGTAAAACCAAGCGTTACCATTGATTCCATGGGCTTAGATAATCTCTTATCAGCACACTTGCATAGAAATGCAAGCCACAGTACTGACGTACAGTTAAACACTACATGAGGAGTTTATAAACAGCAAAACCAAAAACAAATCATAAGCCACCACAGGCTTTACACTTTCTGCAAATAATTGCATGAATTCGGTCTTGAATAACACACCAAAGTAATAAAAATGTTTAAGCTCCATAGAAATTTTTCATGTTGCTCAGATGATATCTGGCCTCCAAATGTAGCTGGTACCAAAAGAGCCAGGAAACCCCGCTGTTTTGAAATGACCTTCTTCCCAAGGATGTTGCTTCTTAAGCCCCAATAATTAGAGGTTGGCTAAACTTCAGGAACATGAAATACTTTTCATCTTACTTCCCGCTACTTATCCAGGTTAAAAATTCATTATGTTATGTATTTCTATTCCTTTTGTTCTTCTTTTAAGAACAAAGCGATTTCATCTGACGGTAAGGAGTATCGAAACCTTATGGGAAAATCTACAGCATAACCTACCAGATGCACAAGGGGCTGAAATGGCTACAAGCAGAAAATGGAAGATTCCGCTCAGGAAAGCAGCAACACAGACGACCGGTGGTGGTCATCTTCTCATCTAATTTTAGACTAATCCAGCATAGAGAACTACATCAGTCTCAGCCTTCTGGAGAAAATTCAGAGCCAGCGAATATAAACAGAAAGCACTTTTTGTTATTTAAACTGTCAACCTTGTAAGGTTAATCATCTCTGTGGCCTCAGATTTTTGCATCAATCAACAGAACGTAGGAGTAGTTCCCTGTCATTTCAAGTCAGTTACCACCTGTTTCTCTAAATGCCATTAACACGAAAGCAGAGAAGGCTGGTATTAATAACAGAGTCCCTGTACCACTCCACTTTCTGCTTAACTCAAAATTTAACCTAGTTCACTGTCTTGTTAGGTTGGCTGCACTAAAACAAATCCTCCCAAACGGCGCTTTGGAAAATTACACAGAATACCTGCAGAACACTCACTGAACCAACAAGTTAACTCTACAATGTACCATGCCTTTTATCAACGATATGGCTCAGTAATGGGTTATTATGATAACTTAAAATGAAACGCTTGAATTTACCTACTTAAAAGACACTTGTTTTTTTTTCCTCGCAAAGATTTATGAGCTACTGCTACAGTAATTATTAATCCTCTACGGATTAAAATCTCTCAAAGTTTGTTATCCTGACAGCCAAACATGAGTTCTCTGTGCTGCATTAGTATTTTGATCTTACACGTGAAAATAAACTTTTAATTTCTCCATGCCTTGAGGCTCAAGAACTGTATACTGATACCTAGAACTGTCTCAACCTGTCTCAGCATTTTAAGACATTTTACAGAATAAGGATCCTGAACCTCAGTTTATCTTCAGGAGTACCTGCAGTCAGCACTACAGGAGAAAGAAATCACACACAACCTCTATAAAAACAATACACAGGAACATTGCTCTTAAATGTCCCTAGACATGGTTTCATCCAACTACTAGTCAGGCTATCCCAGATCACAATTTGGACTCCCTCATGACCCTTTCCTATCATGCAGGGAGGTTCTGCAAATAAAAACAAAGTTCAATCTACAAATTCAAAGCGTCTTTTAAAATATTTTATACATATTATACAGGCTATGTCACAAAATCTGACGCATGGTGATGGCTTTGCTTACACTACCCAGTACCTGAGTTCCAGGCAACTCTTCTGAGGAACCCACCCTGTTCCAGCGAGGTTTTTTGTGGCCAAGGGTTTCTTTTCCCATTTGATCCCATCTTAAATGGTTGGAAAACCCACGTAGAAGTAAGCCACGCAAGCAACTGTGTAGATGAAACCCGTACTTAATTCCTGAAGCAGCAGTGGAACAGCATGCCCCAGAAGTTGCTCAGCAGGCATAAGTGCTGCCAATCGAGGTGGAAGCCTGCCCATGGACAATGCACTCAGAAACTGGGCCATCCCCAGGCTGTGCATGCTGTACTCTGCAAAAGGAAGGTTTGCAAACTTGTCCATCTCCTTCCAATTGCCTATTGGGCTTTTTGGCTGGAGATGTGAAATGAAGAAGCCTGTGAAATGGTAGGTAGTAGGAAGAATTAGTCTTACTAGATGTTGACTGAAAGTGGGGGAATTGGGCTTCTACTTAGAAATGCCTATTGCACACTCAATAACCATTCATATTACTGGAAAACTATCAAAACAAGGAGCTTTACTGAGTCAGGTCATTTCCAAATGTCACCGTATACAGCACTGCAGGAAATATTCCTTTTTTGACAGTTTAATTGTTTTCCACAGCCTTTTACACATCTAAAGAAGATGTAAACAGAATGACTTGGCTGATTCCTGTAACAAAGCAACATCTTCCAGCTGCCAACACATCAGCACCAGCGGTACTGAAACCCACAAAACCAAGCCTTGCTTGCAGTCACTCGGTCAACACATCCTAGAGTGCTCCATTCTATTATGTCCCATCACGGTCAAACACAACAAAAAGCATGCCAGTGAGGTAAGTAAAGATACACCCACTTGCAGTAGTTGATAAGTGATTTTAGCTAACCCTAAGCTCAAGCAAAACATACGCATCTGATCTAAGGAACTAGTTTGGGAATATTCCTATGAAATGGTGTGAAAGGAAGAGTACAATAAACAGAACATCACTGGCTCAGTAACTTTCTTTGTGCACAGTTACGTGAGTACAGAGGAAGTCCCTGCAATCAGCAGTTATCCCGATGGAAAGGGAGGTTCAAGGACTGTACAGGAAGCTCACTAAAAAGAAGCACCTAATAAAATAAATTAAAAAAAAGGGGGGGGAAAACACTAGAGTAAATTCAACTGCCTTCAGTGGTGTAAAGGAAAATAACAAACCACGTGTATCCAAAGGTCTGAACTAGGGAGAACGTGCCATTTCTAAAACCAAGCTACAGGTCACCCTGCAGAAGAACTTAATTTTTATCTGAGAAATAAAAATCAACCAAAAACACAACCAAAATCTTCTACAGCACGTACTTGCAATGAAAGGTCAGCAGCTGGAAAAAAACAACTCCAACCTCTCATCATTCATCACAATTTCCTCAATTATCTTCCCTGCAGCATAGGATGATTCTCACCAGCTACCCCAACAACTGTCTCTTAAATGATGCACCGGAGTAAACTTTTTGTTTGCTTGTTTTTAAGTAAAATATTACAAATGAGATATAGGAGTATTAAAAGAAAAAAGTTAAATACCAGAAGTGGAACAAAACACGAAAAACAGGATAACTGACAAGCAAGAAATAAAAAAGTGGAATTCCTGCAGTGGAAGCTGGGCTTCATTTCTGTTCCAAAGATGCTGTTCTGTTCAACCCTAGGCAGGGATGACAGTGCATGGGCACCATGGATAGACAGGGCAGCTATCCCAGCTTTCCCTCTCATCCCCTCAGCACAGCCCTGCTGCAAGCACAGACACAAACACTTGACATTTCAGCAAAATCATCCAGGGCTGACTCCATGGGGAACTAAGTGGACACAGACACTGCTTTTGCTTCTTAAATGAGCAGCAATCTCTATTCCTGCTTGCTAGACTTCTCAAGGACAAAAACATTTACTGATGAGTGACATGTAGATGACTAGGTATGAGAATGGTTCTACAAAACACAGAGGATCGAACAAACCAAAGGCTACTGCATAAAACAAGAAAGCTGTCGTTAATAATACAATAGTTAACAGCAGACTCAAGTCATGGCCTGAAATTTTGTTCTTATTGAAGTCAGCCAGATAACATACTACATGCAAAAAAGAAAGTACTAAGAACCATTTGCATCTTGTTTTTCACTAATCAATTCTATTAAACTTAGAACAGGATTTTGAATACGTCATTGTTCTTTTGCAACAGGGTGGTCAGCCAGCTGAATACAGTCAATTAACAATATGATGAAATATAAAAAGCTGTAAATGCTCTCCAATCATCACTATTAACTGTGCAGCAAGATGTAAAACAGAACTATCAACAGCGTTGTAGGTTATAATGAGAGCTTAATGAATGAAAAGGCAAACTCCATGCTACACATTGCCAGGAATAATTTGGAATCACAAAGTATGACAAATACAGCATGTAAAAACGTGTCTGACATGTGCTTCAACTCTCTACTTTGACCATCTTGAACTTCTGTTACAAAGCTGAACTCATAATTTATACAAAAGCTACATCTTTGAAAATTTCCATTTTAAGTGGAGCAAGAACCATAAAACATTTTAACTATGTTAGTCACAGTTATTTAGTCGACTTATTTTCCATTTACAACTACATTTGATCTCAGAAGCCTAGGTATGCCATACATACAGCCTTGGAAGTTTTAGTCCTAAATAAAAATTGTAGTTTATTTGCTTCCTCCCTCTACAAAGTTCAGGTTAAATTTCTCTGTCAGCTTTTCAGCTTCCCCAGTAGGAGTGATACAACAACCTGCTCCCGGGACAGATCGTTGCATCTGTATCTTTTGCCTAGGCTCATATTATGTTCTCACTTGACTCTTTGTACAACTGAGGAGTCTTTCCCCCTCTCAACCAGCTTCTCAAGCAGAAGCGCTAAGACAGTAGCAAAGCAACCACAAGACTGCTGGATTAGCAGTATGGCAGCGTTAATCAGCAGAGACACAATTCAAGAATGTGTCACAGCCAGGAAGGGATACCAAGGTGAATCACAGCACAGAAGCAGAGCAATAAAGAAAAAGACAGCAGAACTTTGCTGCAGAGAAAAAGACAACTTTCTTTTCCCTCCTTACTCAATACTTGAATTAAGAGTTCAAAACCAGATGCATCTTCTGGCTTCAAACAATAATGCAGCCACTGCCAACAGTGACACAGCATAAGAGCTAATGGACTTGCCCTTAAATACCAGTCACGTGCAGCAGAATGGACAGGCAGCATGTTTCCAGACCAACAACTGAACCTATTTTCCATGTAAGAACATTTCACATGTTTATGCAAAGCACATTTACAATTACTCTTATTGCCTACTGCTGTTCTCTTTTCCCTATTATTCCTTCACATTCAGAAGCTCTCATGAGACTCTATGAGCATAAAATTTTATTGCACGTGGCCATTATGATCCTTCCATACAGCTGACAGGAAACCAGTAAGCATACCTGGTATAAAAAGAAATAAATCCAACCAACCTCGCCTTTGGAAAGGGAACAATAGCTGTGGTAGTCAAGCTGTCTTGAAAAAGAGATAGGAAGACCTGGAAGAACAAAGAAGGGGCCATGTGATGACTGGCTGACATACTAATGCCCATCTCCTACTTGATAGAAACCTGTGCAAAAATTCCTTTAAGGAACTCTGTCTCAAAGTAATCAGCTCAGTCAGGATGCCGTAAAGGTTTAACTTGGATTGAAGAAGGCTGTGACCAGAGTGCAAAACACACAAAAAACTCCCCAGCCCTTCTGCAAGGGGTCAACTCTTCGGTGTCCTTGAATACTTCACACCTTCCGTCAGACTTCATTGGACAATGCATCTCTCACTTCAAATAGGCTTTCTGAGTGCCAAGATGGCCAACCTACAGCTACAAGAACTTTCCTTAAAAACAAAGTTCTTTACAATGTCTAAGGAACCTCCCTATTCCATTACCAGAATGAATCGTACAGTGGCCACGCACTGACTGGTGCACTTCATTAACACGAGAATGAGTAGAGCAGCCTTTCAACAAGCAGATCAGAAGTTCACCTAAGAGCTTCAAATCTTCCAAGACACCGAGAAAGGGAGAGGTTTCTGGATTATTTTTTTGTTTTCTTAGTTTTTTGTTTTTAAACCACAACCACCCAACCTAAAACCTCTTGTTGGTTTGGAGAATCTTTCCCTCATAACCTAACTGGCATGTTAAACTGAAAATAAACAAAAAATAATACTTCTGTTTATGGGCAAGGAAAGAGTAATAGCCTTGTGTCATGTGCTGGCATAAGCCTTGTCTGCTTGAAAAAAAACACAACGTAATTATTAGTGCTATCTTCAAAAACATCACTCTTGAAGTCATTTTTGCCTTTTCTTGAGCATGCAGAATTTCACATAAACATGCAGATAAAAACATAACAAGTTCTACTTACATAAAAAGACAACGGGAAAATTCTCCTGAGAATCCACATCGCCGTATCAAACAGAAGCACAAACCTGATACATTACCCAAATTTTGGAGGGAACACTGTGAACTATTTCTCATGAGCGCTTTTCATAAGCCATTTGCTCCCCTCATCACCAAGCTTTTAATGAAAAGCACCAGAAATTGGTTTTCTCTGTGGACTGCCTTTCAATCTTTTGAACAGCCTCCAGAACTGCCCTTTGAGAATGATTATCTTTAATGGTTAGAATAATACAGTGGAGGTGTTCAATATGGGTGTTCAAAGTCCAGGCAATCAAATAATCAGCCTGATTTTTCAAAAGCTCATTTTGAAGTTACTTTTTGAAAACTGTAGTCCTTTGAGGTCAGATCAATGAAAGAATGCAAGTTTACTTCCAGGGAAACACAATAGGCCTTCAGTTAGGTACCTGCATTTAGGCATCTGAATGCTATATTAAAAAAGAAATGGAAAAAAAAAAAAAAAAAGCCAAAAGAAAATGCCTTCTAGAAACTCTAATATATCTTCCATAAAACATAGTTTCTGATAAGCATTTTAAAGTGCAAGCGGTTACTTTTGCAGTTGTGTTACCTACCCAAATAGCAATGCTCTATCATGACCATTTTATTTTAACTTACTTAACGTGGGAATCTAAGCACAGACATTTCCAGCTGATTTGTATCAAAATGACTTACATACTCCTGACATACCTCTTCTCTGAGCAACCACAGCATTCCTGCACAGATCCCCTTGTGCATTTACCACCTTAAGTCCCAATGCAGTAGCCTAAAACCATGCAAAGACCCCAACTACCTCTCAACCATTTAAAAGCACTAAGATTATAGCACTACACGTAGCCCACGAGATCACAGTAAGCATATGATTTTCTCTCAGTGACACGTTACCTTTGTTCTGCTCACAAAAATCCAAACTACTTCTGCCACGTTCTCGGCAACACCAGGTGAAGCATTCACAGGTAGGCCAAAAATCATACACAAAAAGAAGAGTTGATTACACCCTACTGGTGTTGGAGCTTTCTAGCCACATAGCACTCCTCCTCAGCAAACAACACAACTCCAAGAGATGCTCTCTCTTTTGTGGTTGGCCCTTATATGAGCCCAATATGGGAGTGGGGGAGGAGTGTGTGTTCCCTTCTGGTCACCTGGGGAGCACAGGTGCAAGCAATCTGCCTGTTCTCCCTGGGCCAGCCTCCTCCCTTCACCAGGTGCTCAATCACCAGTTCAAGCCATCCCCTTACAGTTCCCCTACAGCCTTAATAATAAATTACAAAAAGAACATTTGAAACAGGTAAATTTGAAACAAACACAATATCATGTATTTTCATCTTTTGCTGACTGTCCAGCACTGCCCAAATCTATGAAGGAGTTCTGATAAAAAGAATCAGGTAAAATGTGCCTGACGCTTTCTGGAAGTCTCTCACCGCTTTCCTTTCTCTAACACTGCAGTAAGAATTGTGTCTACGTATCCCACTGGTAATTCAGAAACTCCCCACTTACCTTTAGAATCTTGCCAGAACAGCTTACAATGCAGAATTGTTCAAAACAATGCACCTAGCAATAAAACACAACCCATACAGTTCCTTCTAGGGACAGAATGCCATGCACTAAACTATGACCAGAGAGAAGAAAAACTTTCAAGATGTTTAAGACAGAGTACTTAGTAGCCTTTGGGTATCTCAACAACATTTCCATCTCATTATTCCAGAGACCACACACATATGAAAAGAAGCTTCCAGCAACAACAGCTACATTTGGTGGTGCTATAACTGATGTGAATCAGATCAACACCACCAAGCCAAGGTGTTTTTGTGAGAGACAGCAGCCTGGCTGCAGACACAGCCATCTTTTCTCCATAGGCTAAGCTTACGGTTCAGAATACAAGAGTCACGGGCCTCCATCAACCCCCACTCCCTGGCCAGACAACTGCCTCACCTGCACGTTTTACATTAGATGCAGCAGGTTTACCCATTTGGCAGCAATCCTTCAGCTGCTCCTCAATCCCAGATCTCCTCGAGCCAAATAAGGCTCCCAAAGGCAGCCTCCTATTCTCTTAGGATGTTCCTGAGGACAAAGCAGGAGGACAGATTGAGGCAGCACAGAGAGAAATGAACTTTCACTGTGTTGTAGCTTCTTACCTAGCATACACCCTTTGTGAAGCAAAAAAAGGATAGGTAAGCCACTGGGAATCATCTTCCTCAGTTAATTCCTCTTCTGAAAGATACTGAGATCCTTCTGAAGAGTTACTCTATTTCACAGATGACAAAGGATGAGAGAAAGTAAAAAAGCTTTGATGTAAAGAATACAGGGCTGACTTGAAATGCAAGTGCAGCATCGAGGATACGGACAGAGTTAGGTGGGTGATTTTAAGCTGGGAGGTGGCAGAAGGCTGATGGAAAGAGTGCTCTGAGGCAGGGTGCTGCTTGAGAAGTGTCTAGTGTGACTGTGTGCCCATCCCTGCTATGGCATGGCAGGGAACAGCAGCAAACTGTAGGGAAATTCCAAGCAGTCCAGCGGACGTAGATAGCCTGTCCTCACTGTCCTCAGCAGCAGCCAAACTGGTGAAATTAATACTGGAAACAGCATATTCCTTAGATTAGGCACTTAGCTCACAATATTTAGCCATTTAAAATAAAATATATATGCTTCATTAAGTTTTTAATAAAGATGTTTGAGGCAGCTTTTTAAGACCTGCTGAATATTTTTACCCAGCAGCAGTGATTAAAAACCACTATTTGGTGCTGGTTAGATGATGTGCTATCATTTCTGCTCGTTGCTGATTGACAGAAGAAACCAATCAGTCAGTCAGACAAACTGGTTTAGAACATGGTAGTAGTCCTAGATAAGTCTCATCTCCTGCTCCTCCAGCCCATCTGATAGATGCTCAAGGTTCATGGCTGGGAGATTTTCCTTATGCTCAGATACTAACATAAAACAAGCAGGTATTTGTTGGCTGTTTCCATAGCAATGGTAGGCAGGGGATTTTCTGACAGTCAAGCACTTGACATAATGCTGCCTCTTTAGCTTGCTAACAAATGTCTGATTAAACATTCATGTTCCTCCCAACATTCAATCCATATGGATAACTGACTTCAAAAACACTTGACCCAAATCCTGCTTTGTTACATGGATGAGGTAAGGGTGAGGTGGTGGGGAATGAACCTGTCACAGCTCAGCTTTGCTGCAAGGAGATGTGGTTCTCCTCTGCTAACCAGAATGAGATCAAGCATATGCTACACATATTCCTCTTTTTATGTGCACACAATGTCACAAAAGGGTGTTGAAATCACTGTGTGCTACACTGCCAAACACCCTTAGGAAAGGTTTGCAACTGTTCACCAGAGTTCAGAAGAGCTCTCAGCCTCGTGCCCTGCAGGATAGATGAACACCATTCTCTGCTCACAGCTGCAACACAAAGTGACAGAGTGGGGGCTGCTTACCCCATCTGCGCATCTCCGAAAAAGGGATCTCCTCCAACCTCGACCCAAATCCTCCCATTGCTCTTCCAGGAACTACAGCTGCCTCCTGACCAATGGTCACGTGCTACTGAAGTATTTTGATGGCAGAGGAACAAAAGCTTTGGCTAGGGAAATGCAACAACAAATAGGTGGTGCTGCCTGCTCTGCCTCCCATGCTGGGACGAGGAAGTCATACGTACATTTTTGATTAATAAGGAATTGCAAATGAAAGCCAGGGAAATGTATAGCACTGTGGAAAAGGATCAGAAGACAGAGTACAGAGAAAGCGTGATACAAGTCACATTGGAGCCTGGCAACTTCATTTATTTAACTTTCAGACTCTCCTTAGCTTTGTGGTACCAATGCAATACCTTCAAAAGGCAGCAAATGAGTTCTAGAAACATGGCTCACGTAAGTATTCATACAACTAGAATCACAAATCAGAGGTCTTTTGTTATTATTATTTTTTTTAAGCCAACACTCATTGAAACCAACTTCTGCGATTGACAGGAGCCCCTCATCATCTCTCTTAGAGCAGCATTTGTGTCCTATTGTTAAGGTAGAATACAGTCGTCTATTTTGGCTTGGACCTATGACAAGGTAGGGCAGAGCAAATCCCATCCTGCCCCCAGTCCTACTATAGCTCACAGCAATGCAGTGAAATCCCATTAGCCAAAGCAGGACTCTCAGCTGCTAAACATCAGAACAAGCTTTGTGACATCTTTTCACCTAGATAATGTAGAGTGAAATTTCTAAACACATATATTGGGGGTTTTTTGTTGTTATTTTTTTCCTTTTTTCCTCCCGCCCCCCTTCAAACTTAATTCATTTCTTCTGGATGGAGGTTAGTTTTGTTAGGTTTTGTCATGCAACTGTCTTGTGTCATCTGTTGCAAACCTAAACTTTCTTTCCCAACCAGTTGGTCTTGGTAAGTAAAGGGAAGGATTTTGCCTATATTTGAAATTGTACCATTCCAGCACTTATTTTGAAAGAAGTTATTACTGTCAACGTTTTGAATTAGTTTGTTAACAGTTTGTTCAAGAGCACTGTATACCTTACAATCCTTCGTCAACTAAAACTCTCACATTTTACAACAATAATATGAAGGTAGGGACTGACGGCCTCAGAGGCACAGCTCAAACCAGGCCTAGCCAGCAAGATCTACGTGCAGAGTAAACAAGAACAACATCTTTAGCAGCTCTTAGCCACCTGGGGATAGCTTAGCGTAGAGAGCTATTTCAAAATCTGAACTTTGGCCACTTCAGTAATAAAAGAACACTAATTAATTCAGGTAGACTGATGCTTACGTTTCAGATCTGTTCAAGCACATACGAAGCGTATTCTTCTGTTGTGTTTCTGTCTCAGTATTGCTTTGAAGATGTGAAAGCACTGCAGAAAGAGGTTGACTCTGAGCCCACTCCTTCTGTGCATATATTCTGCCTCTAATTATCACTGCCGGTTGGCAGTTGACTCGCAGGTGTCATTTCTGGCTGCTCCTTCAGCAGGTTTCCATACCCATGAGATTACTATGCTGGCAGCTGACCTTGTTTTCCCCTGGACTGATTTTTTCCCTGAAGGTCAGAGACTCTATTTGAAGAATTTGTAATGAAAAGACATTTGAAGAACCAACATTTCTTGGTGCTCCAGACACGCTTCTCTCCAGACCTCTTGCTGACAGCTAGTATTAAAATCCTGAGCTGCCTCTCTTGTGTCAAGCAATTGAGAGGCAAGGCAGGCTCAACAACCAGAGCAAGAAGAAAAAAGCAGTTTTGAAAGCATTGAAAAACCCAGAAAACTCTCAAGAGATTCAGACTATCAATCAAAAAAATAAAATAAAACACACACACACACACACAAAAAAAAAAAAAAAAAAAAAAAAGAAAGTTTCCAGACAGGTCTCAGGCCTGCTAACACAGGCACGTGAGAAATGCTAACGACCTTCATCATCTGCCATCAAACACTGGTGACAGAGCCAGAAGGTGGAATATGGGAGGTTTTCATCCATAGTAATCTGGCAAGTGAAATATGACTTCAGTGGTGATGAATACCTCTGGTGGCTTCTGCCTCCTTCCATTCTTGCATTTAGGCACCAACTGCAGCATGAATGCTTACACCTGTGTTTCTTATAAACAGTTCTGAGAATAAATGGGCAGAACCACTTGCATGTCGTCTAGGCAAGACGCACCACCACTGCAATCCACGCTTCCAGAACTAATTAGGCAATTTCTACCTGAACAGTTATTACCACTTCACTTCTTACAAACAGGTTTCAACCCCTACCACAAGCACTTAGACTCTGAGAGGTGTGAACAACCAAAGAAAGAGAGTAAACTGAGAAACCCAATGCAGCCCTTCCAGCAGAACTGCAGCAGCATGGCTTTCTCCCCTCAGATAAATCAGTGGTGCAAGAAAAAAGACATTGAGCAGTGTAGGAAAACTGTGAGTACAATTTAACAGTATTTTCAAGCCAATCTAAGGGCTAAGAACTGCTAAAGGGGTGTCCCCACTACCGCCTTCTCCCCATCAGCTCCAAACTCCCCTGCTTACTCCTCTCATCAGTCACTTCAGGGAGATCAGCTTCAGTCAACCAGCCCAACAGAAATGAAACAACTGTGCCAAAATTCTCTTGGTCATTTTCCCAGGAAGTCCAGCAAGTGCCAAGGCCATGAAAAATGTTGGGGAAACCTGTTTGGGATGAAAACTGGGGTGCCTGTTCAATGGCAGTGTAAAGGAAGCAACACATCTCAGACTGCCTTTAACAGGGAGATGCATTATTTCTGCTCTAAAGTTACCTTTGCCATAGCTTTTTTTCCCCTGCATCATTCTACAAGAAAAAGCTTATTCCTAGCAGTTCAGGCAACCTCCAACAGGGCCGCTCCAATAATCCTATATATGACAAGGAACCATCTTTACACAGCAAGGAGAAAACAGGTGTTGAAGTCAAATCCTGATTGCTTAGATCCACTGGCTGCATACCAATCCTTATCTAAAATTTTCCAAAGACATTAGGAGCTAATTGGTCTCAACACTGCAAGAGAGGCCATCATTTTATTCAGTTCCTTTCAGCTTAGGGTGAATCTGCACAGTGATATTCCCAGGGTATGAAGAAAAAAACAAACCAAACCAAATCCATCAGCCTTGAACACATGCTCACCCTCTTGTGGTATTCACACACAGCCTCAGTTCCAAACACTGGTTTTAGGAACAGAATGCAAACTACTTCAATATGGCACATGTATGTTTGTGTACATTTGTCACTGAGTTGAATGAGATGAGGAGAGAGATGTTAACAGCTTCACTTCCCAACGTCACCAAAAAGAATACCTGAAGCTGCAACGATTCATACACATTAAAATACACCTCTGACATAAACTAGGAAGTTTCAGACTTTCAAACAAGCACTGTTCTGAGACCATCTGACATGGTGCTTTTTTCTGTTTCCTTGGATACATTTTTAATTTATATCTGCTCTATCAGTCATTGTAGGAGGCACTGGGAACGAATTAACCAATAAAACAAAACTTACACTAGTAATTTATTTCTGTGTTTACAACCAAGATAAAGTGTTTAAGGTGCCATGTGAATTAATAGTATAGGATTACACAGAGAGATTAAACCAGAAAACAGAAAAAATGAGAGCGGAGAAAATAGTTTGGAGAATTTATGGGCCAAGTAATTCCTTTCATCTTAATCAGACTAACTTCAACAGTTACTGTTTTTCTCACAAATAGAAACTTCTGTTGATGCGGTACCATGCTGTCTGACACTAAATATACTGCATGACACAGCACAAGGCTTGTATTGCTGCCTTTGCCAGCGCCCCTGATAAATATTATTAATGATGGAAGCTGCTGAAACAGAAGCAGCACTTTGTGCTTTCATCTCAAAATGAGGGGCCCAAACATCATGATTCCATTTTCCTCCCCATCCACCCAGCCTGTATTTTTCTCCTGTTCCTGTAAGACCTGTCTTTGCCTCCTCAGTCTGAGATCTCACTCATGGAATCATAGAAAGGTTTGTGTCGGAAGGGATCTTTCAGATCATCTCGTTCCAACCCCCTGCTATAGGCAGGGACACCTCTCACCAGACCAGGTTGCTCAGAGCTCCATCCAGCCTGGCCTTGAGCGCTTCTAGGGATGGGGCATCCACAACCTCGCTGGGCAACCTGTTCCAGTGTTTCACCCCCCTGACATGAAGAATTTATTCCTAATATCTAGTCTAAATCTACCCTGTACACCTAAATCTGCAGCTTTCCCTCTCCTAGTCCTCTCCTGCTTCTCTCCACGCTCTCTCGCCTCTGCTTCAAGGCCAGAGCACATTAGTGCTAGTGTTCACAAAGGAAGCCTGGCTGAAAGCAGTTCAGAAACATCACTCTGACAAAGGGGAGTCTGTAATGGGAACAGAGCTATTTTGGAGGATCTGAGCATGATGTTTACTCAGTAATTGGCACCAAGTCCTCTGAAAACACATCACGAGCATTCATACCGCTCCAAGCACAATTCACCTCCGCTGCCAAAGAGGACTTCTGGACACATCTAGAACATAAATCCATCATTACTATTACTAATGCATTTAAATTGCATTTTTATACCCACAAAGCGGCTCAGTAAAAACAAATTTAGCATTAGCATATTTCTTACAATTAGATTCTCATCACATTGCTAATCATATTCATTCTACTGAATAGGGTTATTTGAATACGTGTAAGCTGCATCCTTGTACTGAACGAGGGATGGGACAAAATAAAACTTTCTCTTAGAACTGGGTAATACAAAACATGTAATTAAGTATTTCACAACTGTGCACTGTAAACAGAAGGAAAAACAAAGTGATGGGTGTTTACTTGGAAATGTTGTGAAAATATGACAGTGTTTTAATTAAAGACAAAAACCATCTGTGAGAAGAGTTTTGAAGTAAACAATAGTATAATAGACTCAGTCTAGTAGAAATATATATATATATAGCATATCTTTGATTACAACATTATATAAAATTCTAAAATAATTCATTATTGTACAGCTGCAAGAACTAATTCAATATTCTCAAGTAATTTTCTTCTCCAAAAAGAGTTTCTATTTGGTCATTTCATTACGTATCACTTCACGCAAAATCAATCTTGTGCCTTTGTAAAAATACCATTCTCATTATGCACCTCGGACCTGCTGAGTATGCCATAAAGATTGCCTGTGCTTGGCACAGAAGATGCAATGAATACATTCATCCCCATGCATAGGTGCAAAAAAGCAGCACGTGCACACTGCATCCACAGACACACCGCTCTCCTATTGCTTTCCTGTTTGTATGCAAACAGCAGTGCTGAATTTGTGCCATCCAAATAATTGCAGTGGCTGTGAATGGCCATGTCACAATTGGCTGAACAAACCCAAAATCAGATGATGGAGATAAAGCCAGACAACGAAAGATGCTGAAAGCATAACTTACTCCATGTATAAATTGATAGTTCAAAGTTTGATCCAGTAAAAAAGAAAGATCAGTTCCATGAATCACCACGGAGGCAAAAAATCTGACTACAAATATTAGCTGATGTTAATTAAATTAGTGCCATTGTCTTCATCCATAACAGCTTAGGTATATAATCTGTTACACGTTAAAAAGTAAGTGCACATTTTTTCCTATGTGATTCACTGACAGCACGCAGTAGACAGCAGCAAAGAAATATACTTGTAGTTTGATTTGCTGGTTCCAGCAAGCAGCACAGGCAGTTTGATGTTCAGCATCTCATGCAGTTTTGGCAAGGCTTGCTGGTCACTTATACATTTGTTAGTGAGATTCAGTCTCACCAGTACAGCACACATTGGTTACTTATATCTGTCATAACAAAATCTCACGTGCAAAAGGAGACTTATTCCCCAACTCATTTGCCCAACTGTATCTGGGGACAGAGTTAATGCTTTTCAATCAACCTTCAATCACAAGTTACATTCAAGTTACATTGTAGAGGGCAGTCTGTTCCAAGACAAGCACCATCATTCAGCTGCATTCACAGAGCTTTCAAATAGAGTAGAGCTGACCTGGATATTGGCCCTACTTCAGTTCCAAATTGTCAACAGTGACTTTGATGCTGGAATGCTGAACATATTCATAAAACTATGGATTGCTCTGAGCTGGGATAGACTGTAAACACTCTGGGGGGAGGAATAGAATTCAAAATCACAGATCAGAGAAGCAAGACAATGAATTTAACTTAAATAAAACAGACAAGCAAAACTCTCGAGAGATTAACACACTCAGGAGAGAAACCAACGCTCAAATACAATTGAAGGCTAGACTGTGGATCTCAAAAAAGATACCACAATTGCACCATTATCAGAATGAATGTAAGAGAACAACATGATACTGAGGAAGACAAAGCTCAGGCTGTGATGAACAAACAGAAAGGCTGGATACTTATTTGCTTGCCCTACTGGAACCTTGAAAAGCCTTTTCGGTGCACCGCGCTGTCATCAAATTGCAAACTAACTGGAGGAAGTCCAAAGGGACTGTCTGGAATAACAAGATGATTAGAAGCATGATTATTGACAAAAAGATTACAGTTTCAAAAGAAGATTAAAGATGACTACAACCCTCTTAAAATATTTTGAAGGTTACAAGAATGACGGTAATCAGTAGGCCTCTCTGATGACTATGGCAAGGAGAGAAAAAAAGTTAAATACGAATGGAAAGCCTTGTTAAATCCAAGTGGTGAATGTCTGTCCAGAAAGGTGGAAGGTCTTTGCTTTAAGATTTTAAAAGAGATTACATAAACACCCATCACAAAAAAAAATCTAGGACAGAGCTTCTCAACCGTGGGCTCATGGACTCCTGGGGGTCTGCACACATTTTTAACGGGTCTCTAGATAGTAATCAAGACAGGAAAGTCTGTGATCAATTAATTCACTAGACAAGAATCCCATTTTCTAACAAGAAAATGGCTGGTGGTTTCAAATGGAAGAATACAAGAAAAGTTCTGGGTGGCTCATTTCCTAGGGTTGTACTTTTCCTTTTTATTAACAAAAAAGAGCCCATGTAGATTCAGAGAGAAATTCAAAGACTTCTGGGGCAGGAAACGTTCCTAATTCTGATGAAACCCTGGGGAATATTCCTTTTTATGATATTATATAACCACGTGTCAGGAACAGAGTCATGGGCTGTTAGCCAAGGATGGACCTCTGTATGTTTTCATAGTGTGAGATAACATTAAAGTCCAGTTCTTCTCTGAATAACACAAGCCTTAAATGTTTAGAACGTGTTTCTTCTGACGCCAATTCTACTCTCTACTTTTCTCTCACCACATCAGTATTTTTAGAAAACACCAAGTCACAGGAAGGAAAATGTTATTTTTCTCCTGTGCCAGCATAGACATAAGAACTTTAATATGCTACCCTCTACAGGGAGATGGCTGAGAAAGAGACAGATGGCCCATTTTGACAGAAGTGCAAACAAAAGCTCAGCTCTTCTACCTGAGGAATTTTCAACATCTGAAAGTTAAAATATTTAAGCTACAGGACTCTTGAAAAATGAATGCAAAGTAGAAAATATTTATAGCATTAAACTTTGGTTAATGTGAGTGTGGCATTTACGAACATACAATCCAAGCATAAAATGAGGGTCACGGTGAAGGAAGATCTCATCTAACTGAAAAATGGGTGAAGAGAAAGATACATCAAGTGGGGAATATGGCGGTGAAGGCACCCAACAGACCTCTCAGTATGTCATATTCTTTTTAATCTATATCCACAAAAGGTTTATTTTCAACACTAACATTTCTTGTGTTTTACAGAAAGAAAACAGTTCTTTCAGTGAAGTACTGTTTCCCTATTAGCTTAGGTTGTTGGGTTTGTTAATCCACCGATGGATGGCACCATCTCATGCTTTCTCCTCAGTATCCCAAGTGCCAAAATGTCTTGTTTCAAGTGTTTCCTGTAATTTTTGGAAACACAGAAATTCAGAGGGGACAGGATGAGAAAAATATCTTAATTATGTTCTACAAGCAGGAAATAACTTGACACTTTTTTCATGCTATAGTACACAAAGTGCTGAACTCCGTTCAGTATTATCAGTCCTGAAAGAGACTTTCTTTGTTGGTTACTTTGCTGAACTGAAAACGTACCTTCAGAAGACTAAGTCATACAGGTGAGTAAATTGTACAGGATTGACAGCAAAGGAAAAGAAATTCACAGAAGAAAAATGATGATCTATTCTAGCAGAATTACAAGCAAAACATTATTGTCCTCTTGAAAATGTCATTGTTTTCCCCCTCATTTTAATGAGATAATAATAAGCATGCGAAACATGGACTTAGATAAATGGAGAGCGGGGACCAGTAATTGAAATATCAAATCACAGATTCTGCAAAAAGATCCCATTATCTGAAATGACTTTAAATTCTTTCTCATTAGCTATTAATGCCGAGTATCTGGAGAATAGCTTTCAAGAAGAATACAGGGGAATTCAGAAGGCAGTGATAGCAAGTGACACTACTGTAATAAAGATCAGCTGGATAAACACAAGATCTGATTCCTTGCTGTGTAAAATGACTATAAAAGGTTAAATCTAGTACAAAATGGTTATATAGTGATTCTACAAGAAAATAACCAATGTAATGAACTAGTCAGCAGATACAGCAATAGAAATGGAGACCTATAATATGGCATAATAGCTGAAGAAATCAAAGCACATTGGTTAATTTGGATTGTCATTTATGGCTCTGTCATAGAGGGAAGAACTGAAATACAGGATTATTATTTTTTTCCATTCAGATCCACTCCTAACAAAAGGGCTAAGAAATTTCATTACTCTCCAAGAAAGCAGCACTCAGAGATTGACCCCTGCATAGCACAGTCATCCTGGTTACACCTTATGGCAGACAATATTATCCCACATTTTCTTCCCCTACTAAGTTCTGCACAGTTCTGTAATTCTCACAAAAAGGATCCCTGATCTGGCCTTCCTGCCCTCTGACTTCTCATTCAAAGGATGCCAGCAGGTACCAGACCATACTCTCAGTATGATTGTCCCATATCTTGCAGACAGAGTATTGAGAAGGTGGAAGGTGAGAGAGAATGGTGGTCCACAAGACTCTGTAGGCTGAAAAGACTCACTTTCTGGCAAGCTTTTGATGTTATTAAAGAAGAGTTCCTGTGCCTTTTGGTATAAAGCTTTGCTTTTTGCCACATGCTTAAAGCAACTCCATGAAAAAAGATAAACTTCCTGCAATTCTTCTTGAGGTCTTAACATTATTCTGGAAACAGCAATTTGATATTTTTGAATACATACAGCAGACGTGTCAAGAAAAATGGTAGATCCCATTCATTTTATGTTAATAGAGTTTGTAATACAGTCATGTCATTCCTAAAGTCTGGCTTCAGCATTTCTGTTTTCAGATAGAGAGAGGTAATATAATGCCCTTTCTGTGTCCTGACCTGTAGAAATGCTACACAATTCCATGCTTGTTTAAACTTTACGGAATGGATTTACTCTATATGCCATTTACACTAGAAGCCTCTGTTATCCTGAACATTAAATGTCCTTTGCTTAAAAAAAAAAAAAAAAAAAAAAAATTAAATTGTATTGTTGAGGAAAAAAATTTTTTTTAAATTTTTTATTACTTGACATTAAGCAACAAACGATTCTCTGATTTTTGAAATTGTTGAAGTCTTGGAAGACAAAACCATGAAGGCTGTATTGGTTGAGTCCTTTGCCTAGGACACCAGATACATGTAAGAGATCCTGTTCCATCACAGACTTCTCCATGACCCTGGAACTACTATCTCCATCACTCCTCTATCAGGTAACTAGCACTCCCTTACTTCAGAGGAAAACAGTGAGGACAAACTTACTAGAGGTTCTAAAATTCACATATACTCTATTAAGTGATATCCTTTGCACCAGGAAATGAATACGAGTGGTTTGCATGGATGAGCTTGTTTTAGGTCTCCCAAGACTGCAGGACTACAGGAGCTCTTCCTAGAAGGGTATGTCCGTAGGAAAAAAAATCAGAGGCAAAACAGCATCTGCTTTAGCTTGGACCAGATAACTGCCTTCGCTCTGCAAATTAAATTTACTTAGAAAAGGTTAACTGTGATTCTTACCGCACTCTCTGGACCTTTGTTGCTGGCATCACCTGTAAGCTACTAAGCACACCTCCATAAAGCAACTACAGATTTCTATAATGTGTGCTCAATCTTAGATCAGAATTTATCTGTATTTTCATCTTTTTAACTGTGCTTTCTAATAACAATGTCTGTTTCGCTTAAAGTTAGAATGCTATGCTCTTAGATCTCTACAACACTGTTTCCTTGTTGGCCTCCCCTTCTTGAGTTAGAAGGGAGTAAAGGCTAGTAAAATGATAATCTAAATGAACTAATGAAGAAAGTGAAACGAATTCCTGATCTATTTATTTTTTGTTCACACTTTTTATGAAACAAAGTGCTGTTTTACACTTTTCTAGCATTCTCCAACATCCACAGAAGAATTCCCAGAAAATTTCAGCTTCTGCCATAATTTCACTTGGGAATTTCCTTGGACTGCTCTACTCCTAAGTCTGTGAGCTGCCAAGGCATTACCTGGAGCTCCTCCACAAGAGGGTTGTCGCACAAGGATAACCTATGAACTTTTGGATATTTTACAGTTAAAAAACAAAACAAAACCCCCCACCGTTTTGTCTGCTTTATGCCAGCTAGTGTCCCTCAAAGGGCACCCCAGCCCCAGAGCTGTAGCTAGAGATCACCTCTAGCCTTCCAGCAATAATAAGAAATGCTTTCCCATTATGAGATTAATGCACATTTTTTCTCTGTACTTATTATATGAATTTAAAATTATTTAACACAGAATGCATTTTGCAATTCATTTTCTTCTTTCCCTGTGCTTTTTTCAATCCTCTGACTGTACTTATTGAAAACATTTCTTTTTAAGCCATCCCTTTGAGAAATATTAATGCTCCCACATGTGTCTTATTCAGGACTTCCATTGACCTTGTGACTGAGAAAATCACTTTCTTTCTGTATCAAACAAAAGCAGACTTTTTAGAATAAGAGATTATCTTTTGACAATGTCAGAATATCTTGAATTCCACAAAGAAATGAATAAGGAAGCCTATATAATTTATTTTAATAGGAAGCTTGACAGAGGCTGAAATATTCATTTGTATTAAACAGAAAATATAAAACGAGTTATACACTAGAATGAATGTCTTGGGAAGAAAAGCAGCAGTCTGCCTCTCAGCTTGCTCTCACTCTCCCATCTGCTATTCTGAGCTCCTGGCAGGTGTCATCTGCATTAATTCCTCTAGCCCTAACACAACACTCGGTCCTGCAGCAGCAACTCCGTGACAAAACCTTCCCATGCTGCCATTCTGAGCTCTCCTGCAGGCCCACTGGAAGCATTCCTTTGAAGAGCTCAGGGTTGAAGCCAGAAAAAAATGGCCAAAAGAAGTTGAACTAACAGCTTTCCAAAGCAGCCTTTGAACTCAGCCTATGGTCAATCAAATTGTAAACCCAGCTTTAGGGCTCCCTGTACGCCAACACAAGTGCCGTGGCTGTGTACAAGTACTAATGTGGGACGAGCTCATCCTGCTGCCTGGGTGTGCACTCTGCTCTGACTGTTCAGATTTGTTCAGGAGGTGTTGAAGATCACGTTAGCACCGCAGGCACGACGAAGGATTAGGCATCACATGCAGCCAGCTAAAAGAAATAAAGCCAGCACAAACTCTATCTGAACAGCCTGGCTAATCCAAGAGAACTGTTACCACAATCGTGCTCCTGATCAAATCTGTTTTGTTGGGGGCCTTGCCAGTGCACAGATCTGAATGGAAGATGATGAAGATCAGGGAAACATAAAGAGAAGTTCATCCCATGTAAGAGAAATGGTTCCTCTGGATCTCCCCACCCAGGAGGTACACGGGAACAGTGTTAATTCGCAGTTCAGGTCTTTGGCATCTCTTGCAGAGAAGATAATGACAGCGACAGAAAACAAAAGGAAGACATATTATATGGAAGCCTGCAGGCAGAAGCGTTGTGAGCTCAGAAACTTTTGACATCATTTTTCCCAACGTAATACTTTACACCTGGGACTCAGTGACCTTTTGGAAGAGAGCAAATACACGCAGAGGCTGTCCTTAGGCACAAAGCAGTGTTAAATGCAAATACTCCATTTCTGCACTCTGCCTGAGAAGCGTAGGTTCAGTCACAACATTCTCTGAATTTAGAAATTAACTACGTATTGTTTACACTATTTTCTGTCTACTATTTTCCTGGTGTATATGCAATTATTTACAAATTGTATGACTCGTGCTCCTAAAGTAAATACTCATCTAAGTGCATGCATTTACATACTCAATAATGAATTCCTCGTACGAAGTACTCTTTCATTTTAAGTGCACCTGCGTGGCTATTGAAGAGGGATGAAACATCTGTTCACAGCAGTAATGAGGCAAAAAAAAGTTTCCTGAATTTCCTTAGCATTCTCTGGCATCAACGTACATCAGCTTATACCTGTGGTGTGTCATTTCAGCCTAAGAAATTCAACAGATATTTAACTACCATTGATTATTTCATATACGCTTTCTAATATGAACTTCAACAAATATAATATTGGCTAATTCCTTTTCATTTAAAATGGAATGATAAATGCTTTCCTTGCTCTTAAACCTTCTTCTCTAGCAATACAGCACAGATTTCCTTTCAAATTTATTCCATGGGGCTTAAAAGGCAGGGAAATCCTTTTCCTACACAGCTCCCTTCTTCATGCAGAGAACTGGCGTTACTGGGATTATACAGTGTGAGGATGTTTATGCTACACACCTGTAAGTGATCTAAGCATTCTTGTGGAGCTGTGTGACCAACCAAGAGGTGCAGAAGGCAGCCTCACCGCTCACACCAAGGCTTCCCCTGCCTCTCTGCACCAACACTAGCAAACACCTGGAGTGTGTCAGGCCAAACTCAGGATCTAAACTTACAGCTTCAGCGTAGCATTCTGCATCAGCTGAGCATTAGAAATTAGAGACTTCCTTGCCAAGCAATGATGACAAATAGCAAATCGCTGTGCACAGTTACAAAGAAGTTCTGGATGCCTGAGTCTTTGTCACATTTAGTGCTCTAGATTTTATTACCAGCAGTGTGCTGACCTGAAAAGCAAAGTAATGTTTGTAAAGAGAGACCCACTGCCACAAAGGACGTGCCAGTGTTCAGTCACCTAAGCACCTCGTCAGGTCTGGGACAGAGAGAGCAATGCCTTCAAGTTAAATACCTATCAAGAAAATCACTCTAAATTAATTCTCTCTCAAGTAGAGAATCCAGAGAGAAAAACACTGGTAGCAGCAGTGAAGCAGGACTGCATTAGGGTCAGAGATTATGCAACTATGGGGAGAAAGCACTGGTAGCTGGGGAAATGTCCTTAAAGTAAGGAAGGAAAATAAGTTTACTTTGCATTGAGTTTCTCCGTACATAACTAATGGCAATTTGCAATTAGCATTTCAAGACTCCTTAAGCAATCAGTCACATATTAATTTTCATTCCCTTCCATGCAGTCATAAGGAGGCTAGGTGACAGGTTAACAATAAATAGCTTAAAACTTTCTCAACTCTGTATGGGTTTTCTGTTGCCTATGTACTCATCTGACAACTTGAGAAGCAGGAACAAAGCACTGGCAAGGCTGACAAATCCTGCGGATGCAGCAAGGAATCAAAGAAGGCACAAAAGAAGTCTATAATGAAAAGCCAAAGGTACGTGAAACAGAGTCAGATCAGCCCATCAAACAACATTTATAACACGCAGAAATCTGAGGCAGGGCTTGCCTTGTCAGGCTGGCATTGCAAGGCCACGAGGCTTTGGGATGTGGCTGGCACCTAGGAATCTGAGCTAATGAACGCTGTAAATGTGCCTTTTATGTTTCACAGGGAAAAGGAAAGGATCGTGGCCGAACAGTGTCAAATACCTGCTCCTCCCAATAATTTTAGTAGAGGCTCTCTTGCAAGATCTGTCATCAAGCATAGAAGATATTGCTACACCACAAATCCTGATGTTATTTTCTACTGGCTTTGAAAGGTATCTTTTTCCTTTGTTGCCTCAACAGGGGCTCAGTAGTGTAACCATTTCAAGTATCGATCTTCCCTTACACTGAATTCCAAACTAAAGTCATTTGTTACTGAAATGCTAAGGAATTAGTCTCTGCTGCCTGCCAAGGCTTTTCCTTAAATTGTACTGAGGCACCTTCTGTTGTGTGACTCATTCTTTGCTTCAGAACTGATTCCATCCCTTCATAATAATTTGTTTTGTATATAAGGGTATCTGCTGACCAACTGGTAGAAACATTTACTTTTGGTGCCCTATGATGCATATTTTTGAAAATAGTTTCAAATATTCAAAATCAGCAGCTAAGTTGGAAAGCAGAGCTAAATCAACCATGCTGCGTACTGCATTCTTCTTAATTAGAAAATCTTTGGATTTTATTGGAAGGCCTAAGCACTTTCTTAACTGAGAAGGAAAATGAGAAAGGATGCTTTCTTTTTTTATAATTGCAAATATCATGCAACATTTTTCATATCTCTTTATCCTAAATTATGCTTCCCTGAACATGTCTATGAGTGAGGATTTGAAATTTTATACACACAAGTACACACGCTATTTTCTCTCTCTAATTATCAAATCATTCTTGATTTGGTATTTTCTAAAGCCAAAGTCTTCTGTCTTTTCAAACAGATTCTGGAAATTATTTTCCCTCCTCTCCTATCATCTAATAACATTTCAATCAATTTTGAACTAACTTGCCCAGTACTTTTATGGCTCATGAAATAATGTGTGCACAGCTTGGAATTACAAGGTTCTGAAAAACAACAATGTGTGAGACAGTAAAATTGGTCACTCTGTATGAAGTCATCCCCCACTTTACAACTTATCTTAATCAAAGGCAATATCCTTCTACTAATGACAGAAAAATAAATATGGGCAACCAGCACCAATAAACCACTGCTTTGTAAAAACTTAATTTAGAAGACTTTTAATGAGAGAAGAGAGGACACTCCAACTGATTTCCAAGCCAGTCAAACTCAAAATACCAACTTACTGCATAACTGTGATGCTTCATATTATAAATTTTCTTGACCACAGGAACTGTCACCTACTCCTACTTGTTAATACAGAATTCCTGCATCATGTAAACACTGGCAATGCAGAAACACCTTTTGGATGATGTTACAGTTAATTGCTTCTTTTCTAGTATACCTCAAATGTTTTGAAATTAAGTTTATAATTCTGAAGAAAGCATCTACGTATCTCTGCATTTGTGTATACTATAAAATTGAATTTTAGAAATAATAGAGTGGTAGTGATGGTTCAGCAAACCACAATATAAATGATGGTGCTGGAGGTGTGGAGGGAGGTTATGGAAGAGGGCTACACTTGGGACAGGAATAACTAACATGTAACTGCAAATAAATACAAGAAAAAGAACAACTGCATGCTCATGTTCTATAGAGAAATATCTAATCCATCATAAGCTGCATATAAATCAGCCTGCTGTGAAAAAGGCAAGCACTCTGCCTAGACGGGCAATGGATAGACCTTTTGAAGAGTGGCTCATCCTTTCCTCTCTGATTTTGCAGGAAGGCACTCCAACAATGTGTCACTGTATCTCAGCTGGGAGATGTAATTACCAGCAAAGGGACTCTACCTTCTTAAATTGCCTTTGGCTGCTCCTGAATATTTAAAGACTGCTGCTCTGTCTCAGTGCAAAGACTAAGAGAGAGAGAAAAAAAAGAAAAGAAAAGAAAAAGCACAATGTTAAAGTCGCCTGTTTACTTTTGGCCCTTTTTAGTTGAAGTCATTCATGAGGTAAGAGGTGATAAAACCTGATTTCCTAAAAGCTTCTTGACATTGCTTGATTACTTTTCCAGCCAGCTCCTGTGCCAAGTCAAACAGGCAACCTGAAATCAACGCATTAAATTCACCCATTTCGCTTTGCAATTGAAGTTGTGCAAGAGGCTGCAGCTGCTTAGAAATGAATGAAAGATTGGTAACCTTATGTTGGGAATGCAATGCACTGAGCCAGTTCTCGCACACTGGAGGGTCTTGTGGTGCGTGCTACAGTGGGTCTGAAATGGAACTAAATAATGGTGTAGATCTACTTGTAGCCTGCCTTTTGTATTCCCTTTTTCAGACTGTCCTTTTCAGATTCAATTTTGCACGATACCATCAGTCAAAAAAAAAAAAAAAAAAGAAAATAGAAGGAGCAACAGTGAAGGTGTTATGTAAACTTTGGGAGGACGTTTCTGAACTAAATATTACTCCTTTTCCCTACACCAGTTTTGTCCAACCTAATTATGCTATTAGATCCTACAGAGCCACAAAGCTTCTAGGTATGCAGATTCTCTTAGCTGTTACTAGATGAAAGTAAGCTTCAAAGGTACCAAATTAAGTCACCAATATATATTTATTTAACACTGTGACAGATACCATATTTTTATTACAAGGAATTAGCACTGTTCCAGCAGCTGTGACCCACACACAGCCTATAGCCCATGGGAGCACCATAAGCCTTGTATTCACCCTACTCAGTTGAACAACCAGGCTTTGGCTCTGCAGATTGCTTAGGCTCCCATTTAGCACACTGAGTGGCCTCTAATGACTCTTTATTCAACTACAAACGTTTAATTAGCAATAACAACTGAAGTAAATAATAATAATTAAAAAAAAAAAAACGAATTAATATTTACAATCACTGATAAAACTTCCGGATGTGTTCATATATTTAATGTATTTACATTATATTACATAAACAAAGGTGGAATTGGATGTATCTCACTGGGGATGTATCATATACAGCTTTATATACTATCATTCATCTTTTCTGGGAAACCTACAGTACCTCCTTTTCTGTGATCAACAGGAATGAAATAGAACTGCTTAAACAGGAAGAAGATTGCTGTAAGTATACAGAAATAAAGCAACACCAAAATACTCCAATACATCTGCTTGATCAAAATCTCTGTGCCTATCCACCTATCTGCTGCCATTTGAAGCATCATGAATTGGATGTGCATTAAGATCTTCTAAGCAAGGCTAAAATTAAAGGAGTTATTAAAGGAAAGAAGGGTTGTGATACACCAGAATGGCACATTATTTCTTTAATCATAAAATCAAAAAAGATTCACTTTCAAGTATAAGGTAACAACCTTTACCTGGGTTGGTCCCATCATCATTCTGGGGGACAGACTGTTTCTGAATTTGTTTTCTTTCGTAATGTGCTTCTCTCCCAGCATTTGTATTTTTTTGCTTGACTTTAATTAACTTCCTTCTATTTTCATAAACTTGGAGAGGATTTTCTCTAAGCTCTTACATCTCTAGTCTATATTAAGATATTTTAAGCTTTAAACCTCTAGTAAATTTAATGGATTTAAACCATTTTAGAAAGACAGAAAAATGCCAGCAAAATGCATCCAAGCTGAACACTTTCATACAAACTTTCCATTTGATGCAACTTAAAACTTATTTTAAGATGGCTTGAGAACTCCTGAATGGGTTCAATCACAGCAAAAAATGTTATTTCATGTTGAGTAAAATGAAGCTGTGAAAAGAAGGGGAATACAAGGGATGGAACAGGAAGAGCTAATGCAAACTGAAGCATACAAACATTGCAGTAAGGTCTACTTTGTGGAAAGAGCTTTATGAGCCCACTAAACTAAGAGGTTGAGCTACCAAACCGTGCTGGGAAAAATGATTATAAAGACAGTAGAGTTATAACGACAGGAATAGTTATGTATGATTGATACAGAACAAGCACAGTCATTTAATAAAAGAGATGCTTCTGTGTGGTTTATAGTGGATCTGATTAAACAATTCTTCTCTAAAATATCTGCATTACTCTTATTTCAAAATATGTGCCTTATCTATGGTGACAGAGCAGTTCTTTCCTACTTGCTGTTTAATCCATAAGGCACTAATCCTTAAGCATTACCTTCTCTCCTAGATACATCACTCTTTGTAGACTATGATGTGAGTAAGTCCTGCAGATAACTCTTTTAATCTGGTACTTCAAGAGGACTGGAAATATGCTCCTTTCCTATCCCTCCTTTCTGCTTACCTCCTCATTTTTCAAGACGCAGAGATATTAAAGTGGACAGACAAACCTGAATGGTGCAAATACCAGAGGAATAGATGGCATGGCAGATGAGTCCTCCATGCCTGAACTGGAAAAGGAAAAAGATAACTGTCTTGAGGATCAATTTTACGCACAAATTTGGAGTGTCATTCACCCTTCAAGCAATGGTTCCAGTCCTCTTCCTCCTTTTCAAGGATGCACTGCTCTCCTTTATTGGTATGCTAAGGCCTGATCTCTCTCTCTTACTTTGATATTAACACTGATGAAGGAACACAAGCAATGTTGAAATGGAGTTTGATCTTCCAACATTTCTGCTCTCTGAGGCAATCACAGACAATTCTTGACTTTCATCTGTGTGCCTATCATTTAGAAATGAGCCACTGGACCATGGTAATCAAAATATAGCCTTATGTAAGTATCTAATTTATCTAATTTAATTTAAACTGGTCATCTTTTTAAAAAGTGCACAACAGTTACCCATCTTCTTGCAAATGCATGCAGACCAGACATCCTAAATCCAGTAACCAGGTCAGTGCCGACATCAAGAATAAAGCCATGCACACAATATGGCTGTGTCAGAGATGCAGAATAAAGCGATGCTCTTTGCCACAGCTTGGTGTTTCTGTTTATTTGGTAAGTCTTGCCTGTTACAGTAACTCATCTGAACGAAGAGTTCAGTGGTAAAAGAACCGCTTCCTGAGATGATGCTTGTTACATTCATGTGGTAGTGAGCAGAATTAATTTGCCTCTCCAGAATAAGAAACAGACTGGCAGATGATACACAGTTAAATAAGTACTGCTCTTAAATTCTGTGAGCCTACACCTGCTGTTAACGGACACATTAAGATCCCAATTTCAGGAAAAAATAATCTGTTGTTAGTCTGTGCTGATCCTCTCAGATTTCAGCTGGTATCCAAGCAGACAGAACGGGCTGACCTGCTCCTGCTGATGCTGTTAAAGCCCCTGCCCTCCAGTGGTACCACGCACAGGCTTTAGGAAGACAGGAGCCACTGCTCTGAATCCATGGCAGGCTTCATGACATTCACTTGCAATTACTCAGCGAGGAAGCTGGTGCTCCAGACATAGATTTTGCAACGTGTCGGTGCATCTCAGAGCAAGGTGAGCACTCACAGCTGAGAAGCCTCTAACCTCTGCAGTGACTGCTGCTCAAAAAGACGAGCTTTAGCTCTCAGCAAAGATTGTGGAAGGATGCATAAATGAACCCCTTCTTGTACAGTCTGCCAGTCCTAACTTTCTTTCTCACAGTGCCTTTGTGCTACTTCAGCCTTTCCCTCCGTCCCTCTGAAAAGGAGCAGAGACAATGTCGTTCTGGCCTTGTTTCAAGTAGATTTTTGAATGGGTCCTGAAAGTGTACTGGTGTGAAAGCAATATACTTTGCCCTCTGGATATAAAGACTTAGGGCTTTCAATCAAAAAGATTTGAAAGCTGTAATGTTGTTACTGTGTTCTCACTGTAAGATCTCATTTAGCAGACCTATATAATTTTGCTCTGAGGGACCTCTGGGCTGATTCAGCAACAAAAGAAAAACTTTGTCACTGGCCTTCTGTGCTGCCACCTAAAGTTCCCAAGTTTGGAAATACGAGCAAGATTTTAAGCACGTATCATTTTGACAGTTACTGTGTAGAGTATGCCCACTGGAAAGATGTGTAAAAGGATAATACCAAGGAGAGCCAAAGCTGGGGGTAGATATGGCACTTCTGTTCTCCAATTCTAGCTCCAGCCCATCCACAGCCACCTCAAAACATTCCTTTTTCCCAATGACTTGAAGTCATTTAGTACAAGAATTGGGTATTGGGAACACACAAGGCTACATTTGTTCTGAGAGTGCTGCTCATCTGGAGGTCTTAACCTCCACAGCAAACAAAGGTCTTCTAAGACTTCCTAGTGGCCTATCCCCACTCTCAGGAGCAGTGTTACTGTTCTGCTTTCACTGTTATCTGCACTGACATCTGTGATCAGATATCCAGCCTAAAGAAGCCAAAGATAGACAAATGCACTGATTTTACACTATTTTACCATTAAAAGGCATTGCTGTGAATTCCACGTAGCTCAAAGATCTCAAGCAATGGGCACAACATATATTTGCCATGCCTTGCTTTGTCTATTTCTTCATTAACTCAACTATCTTCACCTTGCAGGGAATTCTGCGTTACTGAGCAATATTTGCATTACCTTACTGCAATGGTAAGTGTCAGACCAGATACCTCCATGAGCTTCTCTCTTAACCGGGGAGATCTGCTGATCTCCTGCAACAGGGCTCTCCTGCCACCACATCACCAAGTTCCAGAAAAGGCTGCTCACTAACCATCCCATCCTTTGCTACCTTCAGACGCCCCTTGAGCTCAAGGCATTGCTATGGATGCTTCTCCTAATAGCAACCACTTAGAAAATGGAAATCCGGCAAGGAAACTTATCTGTTTTTTCAAATCCTCTGGATGCAAACAGACGGCAAAGTAATCTTAAACTACTATCTTCTAAGCACAATTCAAAAGGGAAAAAAAAAAAAAAAAAGCTAAGAAAAAAAGAGATCTCTGCATGTGTCACTGGAAATATGATGTTATTAGAGAAGCTGACAACCTATCTCTCCGATATTGTCTGAGAAGAACGGAGAGGAACAGAAATAGCAGAGGTCCACAGAAGGGTAACAGAAATAACAAAGACATTTAGCGGCCTTCCACATGACTGCACTTGTTTCATTTGGGAAATCTGAATTTAAACAGTGAGATAGTGAAATTGGTCCTTCCTAGCCTTCACAGAAAAGCAACAGTGCAACTGATGAAAATGAGAAGTAAAACCACTTGCAGCTGATAACACTTCTTCACGGAGTTCACGATTCACTCCTGATATTCTATGACACCAGTTGAGAGGAACGAAACAAAGCGAAATTTTAAATACTAGCATATTTCCTCACTGTGTTATTTCAAATGAAAACTGTTATGGATGATATTCAGGGCTAAGAGTCATCCAAAACCAGAAAAGTGGCAAATTTGCAAAAAAGAAGAAACAGTAAGATAATGAGAAAGATTAATGAAGATCATAATGTATCCAGACACGCCTCACTCTTAGTCGCAGTGCATGCTATAGGCTATGTACGTGTCGAGAAAAATCTTGTGCTTTTTGTAAATTACATTCAAGAGTTGAACAGATACAATAAACAAACACAAAGTGCAACTGGACATAGCCAAGCTACTGGTACACTACTTCACCCAGTAACAGACAGAGCATATGACCTATCTTTGCTCACAGATCATTTTCTTACTGAGAAGGGCTGGTTGTTGTGATTTCCAGCAGCTTGGTCAATCAGCATGCTGGCATGGGAGGAACATCTGAAGTACAGGTTCTAACCCAAATGGATTACCAGAATTTATGGTGATACATTGGTAACGATTCTGAAAAACAAGTGTATAAATTACAGAGACTTCCTACAGACCTCCATTAAGGCTAGAAAACGTTCTGTAGGAAACCCAAGATTAAACTTTCAGCTGTCCGAGCCTTTGTTCACTGAGGTGAGCTTTAAACAAGAAAATTGCAATTGTCCAGTCGTCATTTGTCAACTCATTTCTTCTCGGAGATCAAATAGTCCCGAGATTTATCAAGAGTACGCAGTAAATAATCAATGTGCTTGCTCATTATACACCTCAACTTCATTGACTTCCAGCCCTTGCAGAAAGTGCTAACAGCTATTGTCATATTCCCCATACATGCTGCCATCTGTCAAACGTTGGCTATTGGCTAACACTGGCTTTCCAAAACTTTATTACCCAGAGGTGCTAATTATCCCTAGTGGAACTAAGCAATACAATATAAAGTTTTTTACTGTTTTTATTTGGACATTACTTCTCCTGAACAGATTTTAAGCTGTGGGCAATGCTGTTGTCTGCTGCTCTATTCTTTTCCTGAGTTCCCACTGGCCTGGTTCTATTGTCAGCAAAGCAGAGCCAAACCACAACGATCACTGGCTAGATTATTTCATATAGCAAGCCCCAGTTTACATTTCCTAATGGGAAATGTATCTAATTAACTCTAGGTTTTCTGTGTCATGGTCTGCTACCAAACAGTTCTATTTTGCTCCACTCGCCTTTTGGAAATAATTTATAGAAATCTGTTCGCTGATGTTTTGTTGCCAAAACCAGCATTCATTTCCTCCAGCATTTAAGTCCACCTGCTTGTTGTTTTGCTCTTCCTACTTCCAAGACCCTGGCTTCTATGAGATCCTCAAGTTTCCATTACAAACCTAGGAGTAGCAAATAGAATCAGCAGACTCTTTACAGATAAGAGAACAAGAGGCAACCTGCTGCTGCTATGTAAGCAATTACTCTCCTTGGACAAGCTAGCGCTGGACAAACATTCACATGTATATGAATGTGGTGAACATGAATGTTGCTAATGTGCTTTGTTGCCATAAACGCACTGTTACTCGAACCTTCATCTACGTTAATATTTAGCACTTCCAGTCTTTTCTTACATCCCCAAGCACTTTCAGCACATAATTATAGTTTAAAATATTAACTTTGATGACATTTTTTTAGAAATTTTGTAGGGTGGAACATGTGCATGTTGCTGACTAGAGCACATGGCTTACTAGGACTCAAGGCAACATTTGAAAATTCAAAGAGAGTGAAAAAAATACAATGGAAATACAGATGAAAATTAAATTTCAATTACACAAGTAAGAAATTGATATGTAATTTTTTTTTTTTTTGTATAATTTAACAATTAAAAAAAAAAAAAAAGGAGGAAAGAACATCAGATACTGATCCTTATAAGTGCAGGAATTATAACATCTATGCTATGTTGAATGTTAATAGAGAAATTAAGAATGTTTTGTTTGAGGTTTTCCTGCAAATGATCACTCCTGAAGTACTCTTAAAAGTCCCTATAGATACCTGCAGGCAGCATCTACGTGCACAAAATGATACAGCAGCATCCCACCTTCCATTCTGTTTATGTGTCTAAAAGCAAAATTCAAAAGCAGAGCAGTTTAGCAAAGAGAATTTAGAAACGTATTTTGAAAATATGTTCTTCCTAGCAACAGAAGTGAGATCCTAAGTTTATTACTGAGATCCACAGCCAATTGCTAGGTTTCCAATAGTCCACATGAGTCAAAAATGCAAAGCGAGCTAGTTTTTAGAACTACCAGAATAGAAAGGAAGGACCAAATAGAAACCAAAGAGTCTCTGCATACATTTCTGTTTCTCTGGTAGAAAACACAGAAGGGTGACTAGAGATATCAACAATGATAAACTGTTTCTGACTATACGATGATGACATTAGTGTTCTGCCAGCAAAACATGTAAGTGAGGCAGGAGATGATAGAGGGCTACAAAATCAGTTATGGCATAGCAACTAACTTGTCATTGATCACTGCCTCTTCCTTCATCATTCTAGAGGTATTAATGTAAAGCAAACTCTAACGAAGTGTTGCTGTGCATACAAAAATTTTAATTCATCACACTGAATACCTGCATTCACAAAGCACTGAACATGCCACTTAGACAAGTCATCTACTCCCTGATCTTTTTTCTTTGCATCATCTTCAAGATATAATTTGGCTATATATTGACGAAGTAGGCTCACTGAACTTCTGGATAAAGACACTAGATGTTATGGGATTCTATGTGTTCTCCCATCTGTGTTTCTGCAAACATAATATATCTAAGAATATTCTGCTCACTCAGATCAATATAGCCTGCAAAGTTTTCAGAATTAAATAAATCAAGGTAACATGAAGCACAACAAACTAAACATGGCCCTTAGGAGAATCTTGGAAAAGTTGGACTCACTCAGTCCCAAATTATCGTTAGTTTAAAGGAAATATTTTGCTCAAATTCGACGCTATCACGTTACACTTGTTCTCTCACCTTTGTTTTAATAGAAGTACCTGACAATTTGTTTCCTGACTACCTTTCTGTAATCTCAGCCATGCTGGGTAGCTGTCACGTGTTTAAGTGGAGGACAATCACACAGACAGCTGTAATAAATTTATTGTGATCTTGTCTGAAAAATTCCAGAAGGACGAGTTAGAGGACTGAAGATCATCGGTACATCAATAATTTCAAATCAGTGGGATTTATATAGCTAATTCTCTGTATACTTTCATAAAAAATTTCCTACTGCATTCAATAACCCTTTTCTTGTGTATATTTCTTCTATAGGAGTACAGTGATGTCACCACCACAATCAGTGAAGCTCTCCACTCCAACTGATGCACCGTTTGCTAAAAGACAAAGCAATCTGCCTCAGTGAAGAGGGAGTAAGTCTTCTGCAAAGGATTTCTGATAGCAGGTACTCTAGTGTCCAAAGCTGAACCTCTCGCCTTCTGGCACAGCCAGTTCTTGACAGCAGATTTCCTAACAGATGCCAAGCTATTCCTATCAGTTTAACCCCAACAGGACATTCTTGTTGACCATATTAATCTTACTTGATGAGATGCTGAAGGTTCAGTAGGAAATACCAATTAAGCATCTTTTCTTTGAAGGACTAATCTGCTGAAACTAAAGCTACCTGCAAGAATTGGGCTATTTATAGGTAAATAAGTCTTGCAAAAAAAACCAAACAAAAAACAGAAAACTTGAAAACATTTTCTGAAAATGCCACAGAAGCTTCCCAATCCTTAATCAGAGTCCTCAACCACTCAGCTCAGCTTTGGTTTTGTGCCGGACAGTTGAAACTCACTGTTTTTCATAGTTTGACCCTAATACATGGGGAAAGGAAAACTGCAACTACAGATTAAGTAATTACAAAAGACAAGCTGGGGCTCTTGAATGGGGAAAAAGTCCTCTGCTGTGCAGAAGGTGAAGGAAAATTATTGGTCTCACCTGGAGTTCTGTGATCTTTTGCCATCTACTCTAAGACCTATTTCGAAATGTAGTTTCACTGCAGTTTGAGATTTAAAGGCTGACTTCCCACATAACCTTAGTTTACGGCTTGGCGTGTTTTCATTTTGCTTTGAGCAGGGTGAAGGAAGATCATTCCAATTTCTTACCACCTAAAGTGTCCTATTATCAGATTAAATGCAAAATACAAGCAGCAGCACTTGGCTGTATGCTGACTTGACTTACACTTTGTGAAAACTCAGAAATCAAATGAATGTGCAGGGACATGTTAAGAAACAAAAAACATCAAGGAAATTACTTGCGATCCCCATTTTCTGAACTTTGCATTTTCAGCTGCTAATGGACATCTAACTTCAAAACTGTGATGTGAGGAAGAGTAGCAGATATTTGAAGGGATTGCTTCCAAAAAAGAAAATTCCACAGAGGTTATACAGATACAGTGAAAGAATTAAGGAGAAGAAATTCAGTCATGAGAATAACTTGACATAGCTGCTTAAATGATTCCATTAAAACTACTGCAGTATGCAGCTGAAGCTCAGCTCCATTGCTCACTACAGCATCCAATTGCAGCTAACCTGAGTGAAAACACTAATACATTCTTAAGGGCTTGGGGACAAACAAACTAAATCCAAATCCAGCATGATATTTCTCACATGGTGAAGACTGTCAAGAGTTAACACCAGCTAAATTCTAAGGCTCAGATTTCCCAAATAGTAATACATGCTAGGCAAAGGATGTGGATCAAACCTTTAACAAGAACATCCAGTAAAGCTGTACAAATGCATTTTGTATCCATCACTTAACTCATTCTTGAACGTTCCGCTCCTCATAACTCCCAGGCAAAGTAAAACATGCCAAGCCTGCTCTCAGAATGCCTTATGTCTGCTGTTCAGAAGGCTAGCAACTACTGGACTGTGTTTTATGTAACTTCCCAAAGCTTGTTACACCATAGGTGATTCCAAATTATTTTCTGTTGGCACAGTAACAAACAAATCCTAGCTGCTGATATCAGCATGGAGTTCCAGGAGGATGACAGAGCCCGTGGGCTGAAAGATTTAAGGGATGCCATGGCAGGGTCTGTTGTACTCTTAGCCAATCTGGTTTCCACAAGCAACCTGTTCTCTGTCTCACACAAGAACGCATGCTCAGGCTCCTCAGGAATTAGGCAACTGACGTATAAGGAACTACTTCACATTCAGCAAGCTGAGCACAAAGTGACCTTCAACTCCTCTTCAAAGGCTCCTACCTCTGTCTCTATCTCTCAGGGCTCTATTAGCCCCAGATTCCCTCTTTTAAGGCTGCCCCTACCTCACTTTCCCTCAGGAGGTGGAATAAATGGTCTGTTCTTCATACCCAATCTGCCCAATCTTGAATTTGCACTGTATTACTTTCTGGGGAACCGCATGCTGCACAAGGAATTACCAGTTTGCCAGAACTCATGCTCATTCTCCTGTTTTTAGGATTTACTCAGACTTGTATAACGGAGGGGAAAAGGTCTGAAGAACCTCTTACTTCCCTACCATGCATCAAACGATGGACTCAGGGCAAGCTCTATTCTTTTCCTCTCTGCCTTTGCTGATACATATGTAAACAACGGCCTGCTATATGAAAAGTTCCCTACTGCTTGCTCTAGGTACTGCATAATTCCAGACTGAGTCACAAGGCAGGTGCACAAAGCACAGGTATTAAATAGCTCCAGGAGTAACAGGAGAGGATCAGTAACACAGAGTGCAGACTGGAGCAGCTGCACTTGCTGTTTCCTGAACAAAATGACTTCCCATCAACATGAACACAGGCCAGATGGACACTGCACGAGGCACAATACAGCACAGCAGCTGCAGGAGGGCAGCTGTGTCACAGAGGATTTGAGAAGTATTCACATATACTTTGTCCCACACTAACTCAAGGCAAAAGGAAACGTAATTCATTTTACAAGAGAACTGCAGAACACTCCTGAAATGACCATCTAATTCCCTACCGGAGTTGTGTTGTGTGAATGCAGGGGAAAAGTGAGACTGAAGTAATGCCCCCGCATTGCTATTCTCTAACAACCCATAAAGAATCCAAAATTAGATGTGGAGATGTGGCTGGCCTGCTAATTAGTGGCTGCTTTGCACTCTATGGACTCAGCAGTATCAAGATGATTACAGAAAGACGTTACTGAGCCCAGAGATGAAGACTCCTATTTCTCCAGTGGGCAGGATTGCTTCCTGCTTCTACATTGCAACCGACACAAACCTGATGGCTGGCTTTTAAAAAGCTACTGAATAACTGTAAGAACAAAACAAAAGTTAAAAAAAATATATCTATCTAAAGCTGGCATGAAATTAAACCAGTCAATGTAAAGCTGCTATGACATTATAATTTGTGTTGTAGAGATCTGTTCACCAGAAATTTCAGCTGCAGTGAACAAGAGCCTCTAGGCTTATGCATACAAAGCAGTTGTTGTGTCACCTGTTAAGCTGGTTGTATTAGACTCATGAGGAAGAACTGAAACTCATCCTTTGCCAGCTTTAAGCTGGAAGCCAAGGATAATGCTCTTTTTTTTCCCCTACTTTTATTTTGTTTCCCCCAAACACCTAAGAGCACATTTAGAACACAAGGAAACAACCTCGTGAGCTGCATCCGAGAGCGATTCACATGACTGCCTGCTGTGCAAAAGCATCTTAAAGAGGGAAAGAAGGATGTGACATGGCAAATGCAACTCCAAGAATAGTATCTTGAAACAAAATACATAAAAAAGAACAATTAGAAGAGTCTACTTTTGTTTCAGGGAACGAGTTTGTATTTAAAATGATACGTTGGCTCTCTTGGCCAAAGGGAGTCTAGGGGAACAGACCTTCGTTTCTGGAAAACAGCAACAAAAACAAAGAAAATAATCATTCCAGTGTTATTTTTGCTGGCTGAGCACACTAACTGAAAACCATCCCACCACAAAATACTCACGGATCCACAGGATCACAAGTCTGTGGTGCACAGCCTTCTATTTTTCAATGAGTTGGGGCTAGTAAGGGAGAAGAAGCCAATATCATTATCTGGCTCCTTACTTTAGAACTCTTTGCTTGTTGCCTTTGCTTAAAAGGGAAAGACCAACGTGCTCTAACCTTCAAATTAAAAGGACTTTGGCACAGTGCACCTCAAAACATGCTGACAAAGGCATGTTTCTCAGTCCTGCAGGAAAACGTGGCTACAGATTTGAGTGGGCTTAAAGTATAAGCCAGCAGAGCCTGGCTAAGAGTATAAGACAATTATGGGACCTAAGAGGTCAGATGAGAACTGTTGCATCTCCGTAAGTAGCACAGGGAGCTGTAGGCAATCCTGGAATGCACTGAGGATAACTTCCTGAGTCAAGTAATAGACTGCCCCACCAGGGGGATGCAATACTGGACCTGTTGGTCACCAGTGCAAATGAGACAATAGGCAACATCAGGATTGGAGGCTGCCTAGTCTGTAGTGAACATGTTATGGTTGAGTTCATGCTCTGGATGAATATGAGACAGGCAAAGAGAAAAACTTTGAAGAAGCTAAAGTTTAGGAAAGCTAACTTCCAGCTCTTCAGGGAGCAAGTCAACAAAACACCCTGGGAAACTGTCCTCATGGGCAATGGTGCAGAGCAGAGCTGGCAGACCTTTATGGAGGCTTTTTAAGGGAACTATCAATCTGTCAGTCTCACCACAGTACTGGGGAAGATCATGGAGCAGATCCTCCTGGAAGCTATGTGAAGGTACGCAGAAGGCAGAGAGGTGATACAGGAGAACCAGCATAGCTTCACCAATGGGAAATCCTGCCTGATCAACCCAGTGGCCTTCTATGATAGTGTCACTGCATCAATTGACAAGGCAAGAGCCACTGATGTCCATCTACCTTGACTTCAGAAAGGCCTTTGACACAGTACCCCACAACATCCTTCTCTCCAAATTGGAAAGATATGGATTTGATGGGTGGAATGTTCAATGGACAAAGAACTGGCTGCAGGATCGAGTCCAGAGAGTGGATAGTCAATGGCTCAGTGTCCGGACGGAGATCGGTGATGAGTGATGTCACCCATGGATTGGTGCTGGGGCTGATGCTCTTTACTATCTTCATCAATGACACTAACAGTGGGGTCAAGTGCACACTCAGCTGATGATACCACGCTGTGCTGTGAGACAGACACACCAGAAGGATTGGACACCATCCAGAGGGACCTAGACAGGCTTGAGCAGAGTACCCATGTGAACAACAAATCCAAGAGGAAGAACTTGCACCTGGGTCAAGGCAACCCTCACTGCCATGAAATGCTGGAGGATGAAAGGACTGAGTGCAGCCCTGCTGAAAAAGATCTGGGGGTACTGGTGGATGGCAAGCTGAACATGAGCCAGCAGTGTGCCATCATGGCCCAGAAAGCCAACCATATCCTGGGCTACATCAGAAGAAGCATGGCTAGCACATCAAGGGAGGATCCTGCTCCTCTACTCTATGCTGGTGAGGCCTCACCTGGAGTACTGTGTCCAGATGTGAAGTCCTCACAACAGGAGAAACACAGACCTGCTGGAGTGCATCTAGAGAAGGGCCACAAAAGTTCTCCAAGGAATGGAACACCTCTCCTGCAAGAACAGGCTGAGAGAGCTGGGGCTGTTCAGCCTGGAGAAGAGAAGGCTGCAAGGTGACCTGATAGCAGCCTTTCAGTATCTAAAGGGGAGCTACAGGGAAGGTGAGGACAGACTCTTTAGCACAGTCTGTTGTGATAGGACATGGGGAAATGGTTTCAAACCTAAAGAAGGTAGATGTAGATTAGGTATAAGGAAAAATGTCTTTTACAGTGAGTGTGGTGAGGCACTGGAACAGCTTGCCCAGTGATGTGGTTCATGCCCCGTCCCTGCAGACTCTGAGAATCAGGCTGGATCAGGCCCTGGGCAACCTATCTAGCTGTGGTGCTGCTGTTCATTGCAAGGGAGTTGGACCAGATGGCCTTCAGAGGTCCCTTCCAACTCTAAGGATTCTGTGATTCTATGATTATAACTATTCTGTCATATCAGCTGTGAAACAGTGGGTCAACTCCACTGTTGCAGACAGTGCAACATGCAGGCTCTTGTTCATCGTTGGTGAAAATGCATTGCTAGTGGTGTGACTATGTTGAAAAATAGTGTTTTGTAGCTGAGAATTTGTTCTGTTATTGTGTTCTATGTATCTGTTGTAGTTTCCATGGAAATAAATATGAGTCATTACTTCTGGAGTGCTCTATGTAGAGCTTAAACCAAGATACCCCATGAAAAACATTCTCTTGGAACACAAAACCCCCAAATCCAACATTTAGATTTCTGAAGTTTTCTGAAAGCTCAGCACATCAGAATAATTGATTCAGAATTATTAACTCACGTAACAGTTCCATCAGTTCCAACATGGAAAAAGTGATGTATCACATTGAAAAAATAAGTACGCTTTTCATCACAGGTACACTTGAGAATTCTTCATACTACAAAGATCCCTCTTAGTTCAAGCACTCTTCTTTCAGACAATACTCGCTGATCAATACAAATCACTGTGCTGGCTGTCTTACTGTGAGATATCATCAGTCACAAGCCAGTTATTTAAACTACACTAAGGATTATCTATTAAATAATTGAAAATGACAAACAATTCAGAGTGGGAGAAATCAACAACATAATGAAAATGTGCATCAAAAAACTGCTGTGTCTGCCATACAGTATTTCACAACTGTCTAAATGCACTTTATATCATTATAGAGACAGTGAAATCTCCTTCATATGCATAGAATGGCTCAGGTTGGAAGAGACCATAAAGATGATCTAGTTCCAAAATCCCTGCCATGGACATGGTTGCCAGCCTCTAGATCAGGCTGTCCAGCATTCCATCCAGCCTGGCCTTGTACAAGTCTAGAGAAGGGGCGTTCACAACCTTTCTGGGCAGCCTGTTCTAGTGCCTTGCCACCCTCTTATTAAAAAATTCTTCACTGCTGGCTTATGGCCAGCTTTTTACCCATCAGAACCCCCATCTGGGATTGCCTTGACCCAAGTGCAACACCTTTCACTTGGCCTTGTTAAACCTCATTAGATTGTCACGGACCCACTTTTCAAGCATGTCTGCATCCCTCTGGATGGTGTTCCTCCCTTCTTTTTTGTCAACTGCACCACTCCATCTTGGTGCCATCAGCAAACTTGCTGAGGGTACACTCGATCCCATCATCTGTGTCATTGATAAAGATGCTGAAGCGCACTGGTCCCAAGGCAGACCCCTGGGGACATCGCTCACGACTGGTTCCCACCTGGACATAGAGCCATTGACTACAACCCTCTGGCTATGACCATCCAACCAATTCTTTATACACCAAATAGTCCAGCCTCCAAATCCACATCTCTCCAATTTAGAGATGAGGACGTGGTGTGGGATTATGTGGTGTCAAAGTTCTTGCACAAGTCCAGCCAGAAGACATGAGTTGCCCTTCATTTGTCTACTGATGCCATCACTCCCTCACAGAAGGCCAACGCATAAGTCTGACATGATCTGTCCTTGGTGAAGCTGTGCTGGCTGTCTCAGGTCACCTCTACATCTCGTGTGTGCCTTAACATCTCTCCCAGGAGGATCTTTTCCATGATCATCCTAGGCACAGGTGTGAGGGTCAGCAGCCTGTAGTTCCCCAGGTCTTCCTTTCTCCCCTTCTTGAATATGGAAGTGACAATTTACTTTTTTCAAGCACTGGGACTTCGCCTGGCAGACACAACTTTTCAAATCTGATAAAGAGTGGCTTGGCAACTGCATCAGCCAGCTTCTTCAGAACTCTGAGATGCTTATCATCTGGCCCCATAGACTTGAACACATTCGGCCTCATGAGGACTCAGACACGCTCCACTGTTACGGTGGGACTGATTTGCTCCTTTTTAGAAGTTCAAGGACACAAGAGGCATGAGAAGCCTGAATAACCATGAAGACAGAAGCAATTAAGTACCTCAGCCATCTCCATGTCTGAGGAGGCCAGCTATCCCTTTTCATTTATCAGAGGGGGTACTCTTTCCTTTGCCTCTTCTGCTCAACATATTTAAGGAACCCCTTGTGTTTTTTTTTCTACAATCTTCACCAAGTTCAATCCCATCTGTGCCTTGGCTTTCCTGACTCCACCCCTGCCTATCTGGACAGCATCCCTGTATTATTCCCAGACCATCTTCTACTGCTTATATTCATAGCAAAAACGTGCATTTTCATTCAAAAAGAACATTGAATTTTTTTTTTTTTTTTTTTTTTTCATTTAAATCAAAATGAAAAGTGGTTTGGAATATTTGGCTTTGCAATATCCACGTTTCACTTGAACCTTACTTTATGCTCCGATAAGCTGCGGCACTCTACCTAATTTCTTTGCATTAAACAATAAGTCTAATAGAAACACTGTTGTCTCTTAAAATACTGTTGTAATAAAGGACTTCAAAAGTTCTGACACAAAGCTTGTGTCTCACCTCAATATACAAGATATTCAACTGGACACCCTTAACATAAGCATTCCAGGTATTTTGCCCAGGAAAAGATGAGCTGCACTACATAAACACACTCAGTGATATTTCAACTAAGAGAACAGATGGTAAGGTCCACCTTTCAGACAGCTGATGCCTGATGAAACTTAACACATCACAAATGCAATAGCTAACACATCTCTTGATTTATGCCCCATTTATGCTCTCCGTTTTGATTGGGTAACATATTGGAGAGGTCTGACACTGCATAGGTGATTCTGATGAGCTAGCAACAGAAAATAGGATTCCTTCCTCCCCTGAAAGGAGGGAAAAAGTTAGGCTTTTACTCCCATGGAGGTGCCCGCTGCTGGAAAGGTGAAGGAATGATCCCAGCAAGCAAGCAAAGCAAAATGTAGAGTCAGTATGAGCCTAAGAGAGGCTGACCTACGTAGGGGTGACTTCTCCTCCGTGTTGACAGTGCCCAAGAAACATTCCACTGGCTTTGGCAGGCATAACACCATAGCAGGAGTACCACAAAACATCAGGTGATTCCTCATTTTGTTTCTCTTAACTTACAATTTTTCCTACAGAAAATTAATAAGCAATCACACCGAGGAAACAATTGGAACGGAATGAGAGGTAACTGCAGTGCTCCAAATGATTGTTTATATCATCTTTAAAATGAGAATTAAAACTCTTTCATCACCAACTGCAGGCAATTCACATTCTCAAATCATTGAAATCATTGAAACCATTGGTGAGGATAAACTATCTTCCTAAAATATTACATTATTCTCTTTTTAATTTTGAATCAAATAGCACAGTAGAGCTATCAAGAACACCAGAGAAGTACTAGTAACTACTGCAGGCCAGTGGCAAACAGCTAGTCAGTTCCATATCATTAAAATTGCATTGCTCAAGGAGGATATATCCTGAAGTCATGTTGAATAATTAGCTTGAGAAGCATGACAATATTCAAATAATCACATTCAAACGATATCTGGACTTCAGACACCTCACAGAAAGGAAAATTTGTACCATTGTGTTGTTTCCCACAAGAGAAACTGTCTCAAATGAATCATTTCATCTGCAGAAATAAAAGCTGATGCAATTGCAGTGACACTCTATTTTTTTTAGCACATTTCTGCCTCCAAAGTGAAAACAAATCTTACAGCCTCGTACATATTCCTCCAAATGGACACAAAGCTCCTCTCCTGTACAGACATTAACTTACCTCTCTGAGTACCTGTTTTACAATTGAATTTTTGCTTTGTCTGTTTAGATGGAAAGCAATTTGAGCAGCAGTACATTTCCACTGCCTGGTACAATCACAACTGCCGCGCTGTGTGAAATCACAGAACACAATAGCCCTGTCTCACCTCTGACACTGGCAGCAGCGAAAACCCAAGGAAAAATGTGAGAAAATTGCATATACTGAGCTACTGTTACGTGGTCCCAGTAATCTGCAGCTTGGGGACTTCCTAAACTGTAGATATAGGAAGTGCATCTCACTGTGCTTAATGATTCACCTGCGCACACTCTCCACGAAGACCTGCCACCTGCACTTACTCTCCATGAACATTTTACTCTTTTTGTATTATATTTTAGTCCCGTGGACTTGAACTGTGTAACACTAATATGACGTGTCCAAATACATTTTATTTTGTATTGAACCATCTGCCCGATGGCTTTACCAGGTAGCCGTGCTGCTTTAATTCCAAGCATTACTGAAAAGCCACGTTCTAATTATTTTTTTCTCCCCCATCATGACTTTGTATACCACTGTCACCTCTCCTCTACTTATTTTTTTTCCCAGAGTGACAAGCCAGTCAATTATCTTCTTACCCACCCCGTACAGAAGCCATCCCCTATCCTCAGCCTTTTCTACACCTTTCCTATTTCTATCCTAAGAACAATTTTGAACTTAAGAATCACTAACAGCGACTAAAACTTCCCACAGTAACTGAGCGGAGTCTAGTAGTGACAGCAAAATGATGTCTCCTTTTATTCCTTATGAATTCCATTTATCACATCTTTGGTCCTCCCAAAGGCCCCCTCCTTTGACCAAGTCCTACCTTTCAAGTAAACAAGAAAAAAGCAGGGATAACAAAGATAAAAGAAAATGGCTTATTCGCTGCGGACAGACGATTAGAGGAAAACTGTATGTCCTGCTGATATACTTTCTGGCCTCAGGCTGGCACAGTTTCCTAACTGCATTATGACTAGTCACATTCAGTGCCATACCTGCCTTCTCCCTCCTTTCAGTAATTTCTCACCTGCTTGCTGTTATAATATCTGTTACCAGAAATGCACTTAGTACCTCTACAAAACAGAAAATGCTGACTATTCATGTTTCATGACTTTGATGTGGAAAATACTGTTTCCAATTCCCTTTGCCTTACTCTCCTTGTCTTTTAGATTAGGACAGCTGACTGGAACAGGCCAAAGGGATATTCCATACCATGTGATATCACGTGGAAGGAGTTTTGAAGGGGATGGGAGTTCATCTTGCTCTCTTCCACTGCTCGGGGGCTAGCTGGGCATCAGTCAGGGAGTGGTGAGCAATTGCTTGTGCATCACTTGATATACATGTTCAAATATGTATATAGTCATAAATATTATCCTTTTCCTTTTCTCTATCTTATAGTTTTATCTCAACCCTCAAATTCTACTTTGTTTTTTTTTCTCCTCAATTCTCTCTCCCATCTCAATGAGAAGGGGAAGAGTAAGTGAACGACTGTGTGGTGCTGAGACACCTGTCAGGTTAAACCACTATACCCTACAAATTTGCTCCTTTTTAGAGCACACGGAAATGTTATAATAGGTACTGAACTTTGTTTCCAGCATTCAAGTAATGGGATGAGAAAGAGAACATCTAACCAAGTTCTATACTTCAGCACCACTCAAAGCAAACTATTTCATGGACACTTCTTACTTCTACACTAAAAATGACAACTCCAATAAGGAGGTGATCTACATTTTTTTCTGTCTGAACTAGTTCACCAATATCTATTCTTACCTTTATTTAACTGTTCAGCTCCTTATGCCTGAAGCAGTTGCAAGCACTGAGGCTGTTCCACTCCAAACCAAAACCCAGGTGAGATCTAGCTTGTGATCATATCATGGAGCACAAGTTATTACCAGGCATAGTTAAAACTTCTGCTAAAAGCTCACTTGTGTTTACTGCCTCTCTAACAGCAATACACACATTTGAAAATAAGACATACAAAGACTGTGGCTGAAAAGGAGTAGATATATTCTTCACAGCTTGTCTAAGCTGGCAGAAAGTAAATTAATGTTTTGATTTAATGAGGTTGCGCTTTCATTCAACACATGTACATCTGACTCTGGCTAGCATCTAGTTTAAAATGAATTTCCACTTCTTTTTCATTTCACTAGGCAGGCACAAGTTTAAGGAAAATGAATCCAAAATGATGACTTGCAAATTAGAGAAGGTAAAGGTGATTAAGATAAGCAGGAAGTGAAAAGAAACATGGAATCATAGCACAGTAGAGCAGTGAAATAACTCCTACTAGTAATGTAACTCAGACATGATTTTAAAACAGACAGAAACTCCTGAGGCAGCAGCAAATAAATCAAAGAGGATGCAAGTTCAAAAGCTAACTCTGTATACATGATTCAAAGACTGCATGCTGTCAAGTATCAAGAGTATGCAGTATTTCTGCGATAATCTGGCCAAAGGGTTAATGTAATAAATGGTGACAAGCTCACACAGCCAATACTATAAGAAATATAGACTCAGCTTTGGCCTTAGATGCATGCCTGCAACTCTCATTAATGTCAGGCAGAACTACATGCATGCGCCTACTGTCAGCATTTGGCATTATCAGAAAATCTTCTGAATGCATTTCCTTCATTACTGTTTGCAGTCTCCCACTCCAGAATGCATAACAGCAACCTCCCTAAGCAACCCGGGAAGCTATCATCTTCATTTATTTATACAATTATATTTGGCTACGTCTATTAGTATGGGAAGGAAGTTGGTATCCTGAAGCTCCATGTAATTTGTACTTTACTGTAATGGCATCTTAAGGGTACTCGGGAGCTGTACGCATACACACAACAAATGTATTTGGACATAAATCCTCTACACAATCAACACCTAGTATCTGTGTCAAGTGACAATGGCACATGGATGCATCACGTCATGTGGCAGGTGGGCAGCCACCATATGGCAGATATCTATCTGCTTCTATGAAGGAAACATGCCAAAGGCTTGTGTAGCTTAGCAGTAGGAACTTTCTAACACTAGTTGATACTAAAGTGAGTCAGACACCTGCTTCACTTTTAAAACTAGCTCAGACAGATAACAGATCTTCCAAGGAAAAATGAATTCTTTGCCACAACTGTTGATGAAGATGCAAGAAATAAAGTTGTTGAAAGATTCCAGCTTCTCCACAGTTTTCCTTGAGGTACTTTAGGAGGCGCCACAACTATCTACAATTCCTTTTCTGTAGGGCCACACTGGCTTAGTAGAAGGGAAACAACCTTTACACCTCCTGTCAAGATGTACCTCAGCACTGAGAGGAACAGAATGTGACCATTTTACCTCAGTTTATAAAACCGTGCTGATGGAAGAGATGATAATGTACAGGATAGTACTTCCCTATCAGTATAATAAACTTGCCAAAGTGCAAATCAGCAAGGGCTTATGATGCTTAATGAAGCCAGAGCATGAATGGGATTACTAATAAAGACTAATAATAATAATAATGAGACATTTGACAACCAGCTGATTGTGCCAGCGGGTGAGGTACCTTGCTGTCTCTTTTCAACGTTTCTAATGTTCACAGATCTCATCTGCTCAGTTGGATATTACACCACACTAGGCATAGTAAGTGACACAGACCTGACTTAAAATAAGAAAGAACAGTGAAAAATCTGCTTAAGTAACTCAAGTTTGCCCCAATGTATTTATGTTGCTTATTTTTTTCTTAAGTTGAACTTGTTTCATACAGTGGTATTTGCTGATTAGAAACAACTTTTATCATAACCAAATGTCTACATGGCCACTCAACCAAATGATGCTTTGGTTATCCTGATTTCAGCAGAGACAGCATTAATAGCACATCAATATTTTGACTGCTGCTGAGCGATGGCTGCATTCCTGGGATTGGACTAGGCTATTTGGTGAGGAATTGTAGCTATGTTTGGATTTGCTTTTTTTATTTTATTTTCTCTTTCCCTTTTCTATCTCAGTAAATAGCTTTTTAACTCAACTCCACAAGTTCTGTTTTGTTTCCAAATCTCTCCCTCATCCCACTGTGTGTGAAGAGTGAGCGACCAACTGCATGGAGCTGCCTTCTGGGTTAAACCACAAGAAGGTGAATTACTTTAAAGAGGGATTCCTCATGGTTTGAGTTTGATACTTGCTACTTAAAATCATTTAGTAGAAGGTCTTCTAATCATCCAGAGGCTGAAATAATGATGTAAAAAAAGGAATCTAATTTAATTCTCAGGAATACACCAAAGTTCTTGAATAGGTCTTGCCTTTAAGCATAGAACAGGAAGGTAACTTTTCATAACAAACTGCTAAGAGAATTATTTGTAACAGGGAAGTTTGGGATTAAGCTAAATAATAAATATAAAATGAAGCTAGAACTGCAGGAGAGGAAATGAAACACTTGCAAATACAGTAGAAGAGAATTATGTGCCTAAAGAAGCAAATATACATTATAGATTTGTTAAAGACTTTGATCTGTCTGTAGAAAAACAACTCTGCAATAGGTTATACAAGCCAAGAATGTTCTGTCCAAACAAGTTTGAATTTTTATAGATCAAAGCGTTGTAACATCTCCAAAAGACATCACTGTATTCATTTAATCTGACCTCCTGCCTAAAACCAGTCAATTTCTCCAGCTCACGTGTGCATCAGAACCACAACTTGCTGTTAAAAAAAAGCCCCTCTAGGGAGAAATCCATGCCTGGTTGACCCATCACATTACGTATTCTCAGTGATAAAAAGGTGCATCCTACTTCTAAACCCATTTGTCTGGATTTAGCTTCCAGACTTCTGATCACCATTTGGCATTACCTGACAAGTCCATTAACAGAAATCACCCCCTATGTGGAGAAGTGATGCCTATGTGCAGGTAGTGATTGAATTATTTTCAATGTCCACCTGCATCAATTACATTGTTTGAACTTTCCAGCTCTCTGCTCACTCCAGTAGACCCTTCCAAAGTTCAGATGTTCATATTTCACTGCCAGCATCATAAACATTTTCAAGAAAATGATAGCATCTTGCTCTTTCTATATGCTATTTGTAGTGCTCAAGAATCTCAACTGCTCAGTTAGATATTACAGTATATTAAACTTAAGATCACTTAGCACCCCATTATCTCTTTCAGTAATTTCCAAACAGCCTCAATTAAAAAAAAAAAAAAAAAAACACCCTTTTTTTTTTTCACCCAGATACATGACTTTAGAAATAATCTTAGATAATGAACTGCATTCCTGTTCAAACATGCTTAGCCAGTTAACACACAGTATCAGATGAGTAAGGAACTGGTAATGAGATGCCTCACTTGCCAAACAAACTCTAGTAGCCAGACTGTAAACACAATCTGAAATCTCAAAAGGAGGATCTGAAATCCCTGACCTCTTGACATAGGCTCCTTTCACCATATGGCAGCACCCCAGAAGTGCCTCCAAACTCTTTGACTCAGAGCCCTCTCTCTGAAAATGTTTTGTTGTGTCAAAGTATTACACCTTGGTCAGTGCTTTCCAGTTAAACTCCAAATACCAGATAAGTCACTAGAAAGGTACAGGGCAGAACATTGGATTCCAGTGACAACTTCCACATTTACTTCTGGGTTTCCTAGATAGATGTGCCAGGATAGCATGGTCTGGAAGACAAGATTGCTCCTCTCCTCTCATCCATGCTTCCTAGACTTCACATCTCGTCAGTTCCTCCTCTATTGCCAACCACGTGTTCTTTGGGACATGACATTTGAGATCTATGCACTGCTCTGCAAGTAAACATTTGAACCTTTCCAACACAAACCACGATACTGCATTCACTTTTGTTTGAAAAAAACATCCTTTCACATGTAACTTCAGTATTACCTCTTTGCTGCATTCCTTAATCTATCAATCAGTGACAGCACCCATACACTATTCATTGGGTCTGTCAGCTGAGATGAAAACGTGAAAATACTGGTCTGATTCTTAGGATCTAATATTAGTCAGCCATTACAAACTCCACAGGATGCCTTGGATCATCAAGAGTTATTCCTTGCTTTTATATTAAAAATGTGTTTAGTATACTTTTCCAAACAAACCTACCTCTACCACCAGAAAAAGAACCAAACACAACAAAAGAACAAAAAAATCCACCAACCCCACTTCATTTTGAGGAACTAAAACCTTTGTTTATCTCTGTACCATCACTGTTACACTGAGAAAACAAACACACAATCCATTGTAAAAATACACCATGTAGTAGGCATGGCTAATTTTTATGATGGCAATTCCCATAAACTCCGAGTAGATTCATGCCTTTCCCTTCCCTCAAAGAATGCTAACAAATATGCATATCCATTCAAACATAATGATTGGGAATAACCATCATAAAGAAATACAGGCTATGTGTGCTTATAAGCTGAGCTGGCACTTCTCTATTGCTCTTCTCATTTCACTGGTGCAACGCTGCAATTGTTATAAGCCTTTTGTTTTAAAACTGACTAAACACTCAAGAAGTATTTTGTGACTGGCTATGACAAATGTTCTCAGATGATAAACAATGCAGTGAATTTCTGAAGAATCCGCTTTTGGATTGTTCAGTGTGGTTTTAAATATAGTTTTGTTACAGGAATCTATCACTTACTAAGACTACTGCTTTTGTGATGGGGTTGCAGATACGAATGAAGTTCTGCAAAAAGTTCTTAACTTACAGCCCTTTAGCCTATTAAAAGAATTTGAAAAGCCTCTCCTTTTTCTTTTTTGTTTTAAATAGCAACATGGAGCTGAAATTATGCAAAAATCCAATACAATATAATTTAAGAGTGATAGAATAGTACAGTTAAACTGCTATGGTGGTTGTCTTATGTTCCTTCCTTCCTTCTTATTTTCTTAATTAAGCTTAATAACTTCCCTTTTAAATCTAATTTCCTATGGATCACATTTTGGCTATGAGTGCAAACATTACAAAGCATGTTTTAAACTACTACGATCTAAAAAAAACAACTAACAAACAAGAGAAAACAAATCACCAACCAGCTTTACGATACACAGGTTTTAGAAAACTAGGTCATTTTAGGAAATAAAAGCCTCCTTCCTCCAGTATTTCTAAGACTGAAATATAGTAAGGCAACTTGCCATTTGCTAACCTTAAATCAAGCAAAAAATGGACATGCTTTGAGTACGTCCCTTGGCACACTGGCATGCTATCTTGTAGCATATACAAAAGAAATGTTACTACAATCACTGAGTTGTTCATGAAATAATAATAAGCTGAAAATTATCTGCAAAATAAATTGGGGGAACAGTTAAGGTAATGGATAAAATGAACAAAATTAAGTTGTTCATGGAAAATTCTGGACCGAAAAAGAAGAAACAGCTCAAAGAAGCTACTAACAAAGACCTATATGCCAGTACAAATCACGAAAGGAGAAGAGGAGCAATTGCAGCAGATGCTGCTAGAGGAGATGTTGGGAAGTTTAGTTAATACACTGCATCTGTTACAATGAGTAAGAACAAAAAGAAAAGATAATTGTTAATCCCCATTTCAGCACACATTAAATGTCCATCTCTAGTAAAAGGACGTAATTACATTACACTGATAAATGCAAATCTCTTCAACATAGCTCCAAGCAAATGCATGTGAATAGCTGGTTTCCAATAAGACTTGACAAGTGGAAAGCAGATGGCTTTGTGAAAGACTGCAGTTCTCCTGTAAGCAATGCACTATAAAAGCTGCAAGAGGTTTATGTTTCAGGTTTGGTAATTGCGGAAAATATCTTCAACGGGCAATCCCATGAACAAAGATCACTGTCAGAGTTAGGCAATGCTTTGCATCCTAGATTATTATTCATTTCATTTAAAAATAGCTTTTATTTTACAGGTTTTGACAGATAGCTAACATTTGACCTAAATAATAATAATAATTAGAAAAAACATAGTTGCCTGGATATTACTCATCATGCTAGAGTCACAAGCCTGTTCTACCCTTTAAGAAACACTACTTTGCATAGGACTTCAATCTTACCCAAGCACAGAACACCCCAAAATTTGACAGATAATCCAGGTCCTTATACCTTGTGTGAATTGTTGGCTCATTCTTTCATCTGTAAATAAGAAGCCAAAGAGCCTACTTTGTTCTCTATTGCAGACAGAGATGTAAAAGTTAGTACTAAATCTTCAGTGTAATGATGTAAGTTCACAGCAGTGGTTTGTTCCAGTTAGACTGTTCCTGAGCTATTCAGTCCTAGCTATAGGTAGGATTATGCAGATACCTCTATGGAAGGGCCTGAAAAGTCCATTCCTGCCCTCTTACAAAATAACATTAATTGCAAAGATGTATTACAATTTAAGAGTACATCTAGTATCCATTTTCCTTGATCTTCAAGAGAGGATACTGGCCATCACTGACTAAAACACATAAAATTACAATGTCTCTCTACTGAATATCAAACAGCTACTCCCCATCTGCTAAGGGATTGCAAGTGGAATCTGCAGAAAAATTCTCTGGTGCACGACGGGTCCGACTTACAACACCCTCCTGGCAGCAGCAAGAGGCTGGATGAATTCAGTCTTACTGTCTTTGTTATTTCTTATTTATAGCCATCTTGGATCTTTGAAGAGAAACATCCCATCTCAGGAAGGTTGTTTCTGCCTGCATAAGTCAGACATACAGAACTTAAAGCAAAACGTCAACCTTTAGCAAAATACCTCTGCCAGACTAAAGTGTTGAATAGTTAGCTTTTGATACATCGGTTTCCCCACCTTTGGAAGTTTCAAATAGCTTTGGGACTTAGATATGCTTCATAACCTCCATAATCTCTAAGCAGCATCAGGTTACGAGCAAAGAGCATCTGCACCAGTGCAGTTTTTATACACCCCATTATCATAATCATAACTATTTTCACTTCAGATAGTATCAGTAGTAGTTAGATTTGAGAACCAAAACAACAGACTTCGCACTGTATTTTTCATACTGGCTGAAACTCAGTCCTTTTGACTTGCTTAAGTGACTACTTCCACTTCTGTGAGGACGTATAAGTATCCCTTAGATCATTTCATTAGTCCCAAATAATCAATTTGCCATGTAGATCATAAAGCTTTCCCTTTTCTCATAGTGCTGTTCTATTTGTTTATATTCTGCTAAGTTAGCCAATAGGTAGTCACACTACTATCACTGCTCTCCTCCTTCCACTCCCCTTTTTTTCTTCTCAAGAGAAATTCCTTCACATCTTCAGGGAGCGAAACTGTTTGTAAAAGTTGTGCATGCTCCTAAATTTACAAAAATAAATAAATAAATAAATGAAATGCCATCTGTCATTGAGGACTAAGTGGAATATACACATATAAATGGGCTATCATCTTTTATGTTCTGGTAAGTTTCTTCTCAGGCAGGCAGGCCCAATATCTTCTGGGCACTATTATTTGTTCTTTTGGCCTTGCACATCTTGACCTTCTATGCACTTCTTGGCCTTCTATGATGTGACTGGCTGGGTAGATGAGGGGAGAGCATTGGACGTTGCCTACCTTGGTTTCAAGCAAGGCTTTTGACATTGTCTCCCATAAAGTCCATGTAGGAAAGTTTAGGAAGTGTGGGCTAGTTGCATGAAGAGAAAGGGGGATTGAGAACTGGATGACTAACAGAGCTCAGAGGGGCTCAGAGTCTAGTTGGAGGACTCTAACCAGTGGTGTTCCCTAGGGGCCGGAGCTAGGTTCAGTCCTCTTCAATGTCTTCATCGACCTGGATAAAGGGATAGAGTCCAGCCTCAGCAAATTTACTGACAGTACCAAACCAGGAGGAGTGGTTGACACGCCAGAAGGCTGTGCCATTTAATGAGAGCTCAACAGGCTGGAGAGCGGTGAAGAGGAACCTGATGAGGTTCAACAAGGGCAAATGCAGAATCCTACACCTGGGGAAGAATAACCACACTCATCAGTACAAGTTAGGGACTGGAGAGGAGTTCTGCAGAGAAAGACCTGTGTGTTCTGGTGGACAACAGGTGGGTCATAAGCCAGCAGTGTGCCCTTGTGACCAAGGAGACCAACGGTATCCTGAGGCTGAGAATTCTGAGGCTGTTCAGCCTGAAGACGACTGAGAAGGAATCTTATCAATGCTTATCAGTATCTGAAGAGCAGAAAAGAAGATAGGGCCAGGCTCATTTCAGTGGTGCCCAGCAACAGGACAAGGGGCAACAGGAACAAACTGGAATACAGAAAAGACTCCGTTACCTCGAGGCTGACTGTCCTGGTTTCAGCTGAGACAGTGTTCAAAGCTCTCCAACATTGTGGGAGCACAGGCAGGACCACTCAGCAGGCCAGAGCCACTGCATCTATGGGGCAGCAGCAAGGGAGTGGCAGAGCCAGGACAGCTGCCCTGAATTACACGAGAGATTATTGCATGCCAAATGACATCACAGAGAAAGTCATAAAGCTGCTGGGAGTTGGCTGGGGGCTGGCTGTTGATCTGGAGGTGGTGAGTACTTTCATTTTGGATATATAATGTACATTGTTATTGCTACTTTTTTTGTTTCCATTTTCCTTTTTTGTCATAGTTGATATTTTTTATCTGAATCTACAAGTTCTATGTTGTTTCCAATTCTTTCCCTCACTCCACAATGGCTGTGTGGTGCTGAGCTGCTGCTGGGTTAAGCCACAACAGTGATGGAACATTTGAACAGCCTGCCCAGAGAGTCTGTGGAGTCTCCTCTGGAGATATTCAAGCCCCATCTCGATGCCTACCTGTACAACCTGCTTTAGGGAACCTGCTTTAGAAGGGGGTTAGAAAAGATGATCTGCAGAGGACATTTCCAACCCCACCAATTCTGTGATGAATAATACTCAGAAATCCAAATAAAATACATGACAACGTGTTATTAAAATTGAATTTTCTTGCTTGAAAATTACAACCAATGGGCTAATTAGCTTATATCTTTCTAATAAAGAGTGACAAATGAAGCCAGGAAGAAATCTGCAAGCATTGCTATTCAGGAGGGAATCTCTAGGAGCAGCTTTCTTAATCAGAGTCCTGGGGAGGGCCTGAGTTATGCTCATGAAGGATTCAAGCTTTTTGACTTTCAGCATCTGACTTATGAGTCAGAGTTAAGAGTACAACCTCTTAGTACAACCCACAGAGACTCCAGACCTCTGCTTTTAATCTACTGAGGTTACTGCAGGTGCGTCATAGGGCCACCTGTAGGAGAAAAACACTCCATTTAAAGCTCTCCCCACCAGCCATCACTCCTCTCGTTTTGTTTTTTTCCAGTGAATTGGAGAAGTGTTATATGGGATTTCAAGTCCATAGCTCACTTTCGTTTCACATGCCCAATGGCTCTGAAAATAGTTGATTTTTGCTACACACTCTTGTTTCCATGTTTACACTGCATAGGGAAATCATCTGTGAGTGTCCAAGGCAGCAGACTGTACTCCTGCCTGAATCCCAGCAGATCTGAGCAGCAACAGCATGTTTGTTCCCTTTCACTGGCTGAAGACCAAGAGGATGAAGAACAGCTTAAGGAGCGAGTCCCACTGCCTCACTGCAGTCAGAACAGCCTTCAAACACCAATGCCTGCCTTTCTACCTCACATTTTGCCTTGGGGTCTATGAGGATCCAGCTGTGTTTAGAAAAGAAGGGCTTTCTCACGTCTTGTCAAACTCCCTCAGCACCTCTCTTCATTTTCAGTTGGCAAACACGGCCCCTAACGCAGAACAAGACCTGTCCTGTGATCCCATAGGCTCCCGTTAGCCAGCTGCCTGCCCGCCAGCAGATGTGTTGGCATGATCAGTGCAGCACTCTTCGTATGCAACTGATGCCCCAGTTTAGAACTGAACATCTCCTGAACAATCTCCACTCCCCCCTCTCCCCCAAGGTTTTGCTGCTCACATTTCACTTTCTAAACACCTCTCTAGGCCTCAATCCAGGGTCAACTTCAGAAACTAATTAGAAGCGGCGAGGCCTCTCAATCCTCCCACAAGTGAATTTCAGTCATCCTCTGTTTACTTTAATAATTTTTTTTTTTGCTAGATTAACGGAACGTCTGTTCATGTTTTGATCCATTACTTGGAAAATTAAGCAATTAAAACAGACAACATCTGTGGACAGCGATCTATCAAACAGTTGCAGGAACCGAAGTGTAAATTGAAGCCAACATCAAGAGCTGGAGGCTTAATGTATCTGCAGTAGGGAGCAAGGGGGAAGTAAAAGAGAGAGAAAGAGAAAGGTCTTCAGAGAACCCAAACCTTCTGGCAAGTAGGAATGGGAAGATATTTATAGGTGTGATGAAGGAAAAGAAGAAACTATTACAGCAGCTTAGAAAAGGGATAAATTCAGAAGACTAATTGTATTGCAATCTCTGCAGAACAATGTACTCATTTAAGAAATGCAGCATTACAGCAACAGAATGCTGATTTGGCTTTAGTTTGTCACTGAATTTAAGCTATGTGACACAAATGCTGAGGTATTTGGCATTTTAAAATGTTTTAGGAACAAATGCAACATTACTCATGAACAAAGTCACCTCTTAAAACCAAACGTGATTTTGTATCATCTTTAGTAAGCAACTAGGTTGTAGACTGTTGACAACTTTTTTTTTGTTTTAAGAATCAGCTTTATTTTCTCTCTGCAAAATTAAGAGGAAATTACTGGTTCTCATGGATCTTAATGAGAATTATATCAATATTTGATTTTTTTGTATTAATAAGCCCCTCTCAAAAACAACAGAAAAACCTGTATACTGAGCTGTAATTTTAAGAGACAGCAAAGCAGTTAAAAGTACCAATAATAAGTATATACGGTAATAAATAACCCGGTTTGGGTGGTAAATATTTAAAGGTTTATCAGGAGACAGCTGAACAATCGTCCCACTATCAAAACCCAAATCAATGCTGAGGAAAAACAACATTACTCTCCAGCTTTGGTAAACCCTACTGTAATATGGCTCAGTGCAGCCTGTCTGCTCAAGAAGTGAGATGACAAGAGAACGGAGATACAAAACCTCAATGCACTCTCTGCGAGGCTTGAATCACTGTTCTGGCACTCTCAGAAGCAGTACATCGGTTTGTGCTTTTACAGACTGTTTTTGTCATGGCACCTAGAGCCAGCTGCTGTGCCGAGAGGCACTCACAAGACAGTAAACAGTCCTGCAGAAGGAAAACAAGGACAACTTTCTGCACTTTCACCTTCACAGCCTCAGTTCTGCTCCTGTAACGTTCCCTGTACAAAAGAAAGGGGAGCTTTGGCACTCTTGCATAATAACAGAGTTAAAATACAACAAACAGGAAAACACCTAGTGGAGTACAGCTTAATTTTTATTGAAAGGGGAAAAACTAAAGGTACAGAATGGTTTGGATGCTTAACTCAATCTACAAAACCAGAATATCAGACCAATCTTTCCTCGCTCTGGAGGGAGCTGAGTTTTGGTTGTTATTTCCACTCTGAAGGACTCTGCAAGGCAAACATACTATTTACACTGCTTTTGTAAAAACCGTTTACAAATTTGAGAGCTTCACACCAACTTGATTTGAACAGAAATTTCTACCCATTCTTATTTTATGGTTTTTTTTTTCCATGTCTGACAGATGCTTGATTCAAGCTAAAATTTGTAACGCCTTACTTTGGATTCTGAAAGTGACTACAGATATTCATTCTGTATGCATCTACTAACTCACTAAGGTATCATGACTGAACACAAGGAAATGCAAGTATGCGTGGTCAGGACAACTGCAGAACTCCTGCTGATAAACCAATCTCTCTTCTATCCCGGTATGTTGCATTTACTTTCTTGTCTTGCTCGCTCAGTGCACACATCTTCAAAAGAAAATACAGGTAGTATCTTTCACTGCATCCCTTCTTAGCACTGCTGCTAGTCCTTTCTTGCTATATTGCTAACAGTACCTTACATATAACTCCTTACCCTCAGTGCCACTGCGCACAGAGTGTAGAGAATAACTAAAAGATTAAGTACAAAACATGAATGGCAATGCATTTATGAAAGCACCTCAAGAAACAACAGAACAAGGTGAACAATAATCTTGTTAATACTGAAGAACTCCCCTTCCAGCAGCTGAGGAACGTGTTGAAGCTAAAACTCCCAATGGAAGACCCTCCATGCCAACAGGAAGGTGGCACTCAGCCTAGCTGAGTGCATCACAAACTCCATCCTATAAGAAAAACAGACACGTTTCCAAAACAAGAAGAAAAAAAATATATAATGAATAGTAATATATGGAGACTGAAGAAAGCAAGATGCTGAAGAAAAACACTGTCCTGTAACAATTAATGACTTGCAAGGAGTACAAAAGGTCATTGCTGTCAGTCCAGAAGAACCCAGGGCTGTGGCACAGACCTGACCACAAGCATCCCTTCCTCTCTGCATCACACACAAGCTGTCCCAGGAGGACCAGCTGGGTATGCTTGTGAGCACTTATAAATTATATTGGTGAGAAAATGAACAAGAATGGGGAAAATCAATTTGTTTAGAAATTCTGTAAAATAAAATCACTTTCCTTAAGTTCACACAGTTAGCTCTGTCACGATGGCTTTCTTAAAGAACCATCAGATTCTATTTTGTATGTTAAAGTGCAAGAAAGTGACATTTTCTCAGTACCCTCGAGGCTTGCAAGAAACTGATAAACATTTACTTTTACAGTAAGAAATTAAGCTTTCAGAGTCTGTTGTGTATTATATATTTACTTTAATTGGTCTGATTTTAGCCTTGTTAAATTTTGTCTAATTTTTATATCTTGGACTTTTATTTGTTGCAGAGTTTCTCATAAAAATCTGCAAACGAATTACAAACTGTGGTTAATGAGGTATGTATAAACCTTCTTTTTTTCTTTTATCATTCCTACCATCTGCTTTGGTTGTTTTATTATCAGCTCTAAGCTAATAATCTACCTACTTTATTTCCCATCTCACTTGGAAAAAAAAAAAAATGATGCAGAAATCCAGAAGAGTTTTTAAACTGTTGTGTTTTTTCTTTTCCCCTGAGTTTTCCCTGTGTGCCTTACCATCCAATCTGTGCTCTGCTATCTCTATCTCCATTATAGAATAATAATTCCCAATTAAAAAAAAAATAAAAATAAAATAATAATAAAAAAAAACCAGCACTAAATCCCACGTGAAAACGGCAGTGCTGCAACTGCAAGATTCCAATCAACATATTTTATCCTGATTCCCCGTTGTTATTAACCAAGAATACTTTTTTCCCCGCTATTTCTATCACATTCTTTATTTAATACTCATTTGACTCACAAACCTGGCTACAGATTTCGAGATAAAAATCAGCATGCACCACATCAGCAGGTGGATACCAGCAGACACAATGATAAATTTAGCCTATCCAAAATAGAATGGGAAATTTACCTCATTAGAATAAATAATCAAGGTCTTCAGAGTTAAGCCTAGCTTTCATTATATTTTAATCTCAAAGCCACCCGAATAACAAGGCTGTTCAATTTGAAGACTCTAGTTCTCAAACTGTCCTTAAATGTTTTTATGTTTATGTACCATAGCTCAAAAAATAAAATATGTTCTTAATTAAAATACAGAAAAAAAAAGTGTGTGAGATCTCAGAGATCTCCTCAGTTTGGGCTATTAATTTTGCAATCTGAAGAGCACATAGCAAAATGTACAGATTGCTCAAATAGTACAATGGGAACAGCACTGTAAGTAACCTGGTACGGACACGTCAGCTGAGTAAAACTGCCCTGAAAAACCCCATCACACCCACAGTGAGTCTAACTGCCATCTCATCTGTGTATGCCAAAGGGAAACAGTATTTCATGCCTTCATTTCAACTTAGAAACCTGAAGATTGTGAGTAGATTCTAAATAAAGAGATAACAAGGGAAAATGAGACTAGTACCTGTTGTTAGAACAGACAAAAGCCAACAAGATAAAAGCAACTTCCCAATATCTGCAAAAGATCCCACCTGTTTCTCAAATTACTCTGGTACCTTGTAACAAACCAAACATTCAGATTCTTTTTTAATTTCTAATAGCCAAAGCCTGGCTGATTTGGAAAAGCTGCCCTAAAAAAACACAGAAAGGAAATATTTCTGTATCCAGTTCTAGACAGCTGAAGAACAAATGAACCAACTCCAAATCAACAGGTAAATTAGCTTTACAGATGGCAACTGTAAGGGCCTAAACAACCCTAATTTTCATAGGAGTATTAAAAAATTCTGTATTTAAAATAGATCCTTTTTATTTTATTCTCTAGTTCAATGTAAACACTGATTCTAATTTTTATCTGTATGTCCATGAATTACAGTCGTGTAAAATACTCATCTTGTTATTTATAGTTCTAAGTAAAAAGGACCACATTCCTAATTATTATGTTCTTGTTATTACTATTGCTGCTTATAAATCGTAATTTATGAAATGTTTCCTATCTTTTCTGCTGCCCTGCCTGCTCCATTTCTCTCCACTGCACTGGAAGAATGGTGTAAACAGGATGAAAAATGCATATATGCCAAACCCAATTATGAACTAACTTTACAGAAGGGTGCGAGCTTTTCTCAGCCAGAGAAATCATCTGAGATTTCTTGTAACCTTGTAAGTCTGTTTGCTTTGTATTATTTTGTTTTTGCAAGTTTTTTTTTCCTGTTTTTCAAGGCTACGAAGAACAGATGTCCATATGATCCATTCTGTTCTAGCTCTGATCCACAGGATTGTGAAATATAGTCATGTTAGAATGCAAGAGAGCCCTAGGTCAGTATTTCCCAACTGCACTGAAGAAGTGCTTTCACTTAAACTGGAAAGAAAGGATTAATGCATACCAGTGTGACCATTTCTAAGTTAACACGACTACTTCAAATTGCCCCGACAGTACTGGGAGTCTGCTAGAACCTGGGAAAACATTTGATCTTCAAAATGAGTCAAATATTTCTTTGGGACAGGGGAATTCTACTGAATTAAAATAAATGAAATAACTTTATTGTAGTAATCACCTTGGATAACATTAATCTCTCAGAGAGCAAGGTTCAAGAACAGTAATAATAGAACCAGAATCTATACCTTAAAATCAATCAGGTCATAAAGACAGAGTTTTTATGTCTTATCTACATGTGTAAAAGGATTATTTGACCACTGCCTTCTTTCTGTTCCCTCCAAGTCTGATTTTTGATTCAAAAGAATTGTTTCTTCTCTTACGGAACTAAAGAGTATTTGATGTTCTTTATGATGGGAAAATTGACTTGAAGAGAAGTAGGAAAAGCCAGCATCGAGAACTAGGCTTTATTTACTGTGAATTCGTGAAAAAAAAGTACTACAAAGAGAAAAGTAAACAGTTAAACACTTGTCTGAAAGACTTATTTGGATCACTGCCAATTTTGTACAATAAGTTCTATCAGGACTTTAAATTTGAGCAAGGATCATCTGAGTAAAAATTTTCAAATGCAAACTCATGTGAACATGGTGTGATGTTGAAAATTGATACTGATCAGAGAAAGAAAACAACGAGGCTTGGGAAAGACAGGGATCTCCTAGAAGGAGTCCAGCAGGGGGCCACAAAGATGATGAAGGGCCTGGAGCATCTTCTCCACGAGGAAAGGCTGAGTAACCTGGGTCTGTTCAGCCTGGGAAAGAGAAGACTGAGGGGGGATCAGATGAATGTTTATAAATATGTAAAGGGAGGTGGGAGGCAAATGGGTCAAGCCAGGCTCTTCTCAGTGCTGTGCAGTGATAGGACAAGGAGTAATGGCCTAAAACTTGAACGTAGGAAGTTCTGTGCTAACATCAGGAAAAACTTTCTTACAGTAAGGATGATGGAGGACTGAAACGGGCTGCCAAGAGAGGTTGTGGAGTCTCTTTTTATGGAGATATTCAAGACCCATCTGGACGCCTACCGGTGTAACCTATTATAGGGAAACTGCTTTAGCAGGGGGTTGGACTCAGTGATCACTTGAAGTCCCTTCCAGCCGCTGTGATTCCGTGAGTGGTGTCTGCCTAAGGCATGCTACATGTGAAAGGTGGCTGGTAAACTCCCTGTTATGAGCCTGTGCATTTATATGCCTTAATCAGCTTTGCCTTCCTACCTTTTTTGTGCTCTGATATACATTACAGTACATCAATAAGTAAACAGTATGCGAAGAAGACTGTCCATTTCCCATGGTTTCTACTTTGCAATTTTATATTTCAGAAAGAAAGCCCACCTGAACAAATTGTGTTTATTTTTAAATATACTCTTAATATGATCCTGTGATAAAGAGAAGTTGGTGATCCCAGGAATAGAAGCTAGAAACCTGGAGAAACATATATGTACCTGATTTAGGCCACTCTGAAGTCCACAGAAAGACTGTGGACAACATTCATCTCTTCTAAGTGCAGTGATTTAAAAGTTGTCTGGCCTAAGGTGCTCACAGAGGCCTCCACAATCAAATACAATTCTGCCTTAGATTGTGATCCATTGCATTTTGCGTGCGCCAATCTCGCTCGCTGCTGATTATGAAGAGGACCCAGATGAGTGCTTTAGGTCAGGCATCCAAGTTGTAAGACCTCTGTAGTCAAGCAAGATCTGCTGCTATTGACTAAAATGGAATGGGATTCAATCAGAAAGTGAAGCCACACAGAAATCTGTGGCAAGAAAGAGCCTTGATTTTTGAATCTCCACCTTAGCCAATAGAGGACATCACTCTTTGCCACATATGAGCTTTCACTTAACAGAGTCCTAAAGCAGCATCTCCCAGTCAAGGAAACAACAAATCCAAAATACATCTATTACCAAAAAAAAAAAAAAAAAAGCAACTAATGCACACATTAACTGTATTTTTCCTGTTAAAGTCAGTAACTTCTACTACTTCTTTTTCCTGCTTAATCTACATTTCTATCATGTCAAGCAAAGGGTGCACAGTTTGTAAGCAAGGTCCATCAGGCTTTCTCGTGGCAGCTGTTAGGACACCTAGATAGGGCACTCACTCAAACTTATAAAGTAAATGCTCTTACTGCACTTCTTTCACTTCAAAATGATAAAATACTAAGAAGCTCAAGAGAGGACTAAAAAGAACGTTTTAGAAATATATAGCACAGCACTGCAGGTACCAGCAGTGACAGAACCTACCTGTATAAGGGATATACTTTTCTGTCCTTACCTCTCTCTTGTCCATTTGCTAAGGTCTGCTTTACAGTGAAATATCTCAAGAACAAAGCTGTCACTTGTATGATCCCATTCCACACCAGTTTTTCTTTGTTCCCAGCTACAATTCTGTTCTACAGTTCCTATCAGTCCGTTTGCTTCCATTCAGATCAGCTTAAACCACAGCTGCATCAATAAAGCCTTGGAAGCAGTTCAGAAGCAGTCTTCCTGCCATACCATTATTGGTAGTCACTGACAGTTTCAAAACTTCTCCCTTTTCTGGATAAATGCCTACATATATTAGAGAATTAGTGAATATTAGTTCAGATGAGGTTGTAGTTTGAAGAGAGGACCCTAACTGCCCAATTTCAGTTTACATGAGAGTGAGGTCCAGTAATGCATGGACTGAATGCATTTTGGAGGTATGCTAGATGAAGGAAAACATCTCCCAAACTGGAAACACTTCCCAAACTAGCTAACAATTCTTACCTCTTCAACTTGGCTCCAGCTGCATCTCAACACCTGTTCATACCTCTGAGTTAATTCTCTTACTTCCTCTTACTAATATTATTTACCATGGAGCTCAGTCTCCACAGCCAAACTAGTGGCAGCCAAAAAACCAGCAAGTGCCTACATCCCAACTACACAGTAGCTACTACAGGTACCACCATCCAAACAGCTAGGTTTAAAGGAGTGACCAATTCTCAAAGTAAAACAAAGTAAACTGAGTGAGGCCTTGGCCAAGTATAAAGTGACAACTAATGAAAATTTGTAATTTTAAAATATACTTCTTTTAAAATATACTTCTTTTAGTATTCATCCACTTTAAAATATTAAATGCATTAAAAAATTCCCAACCAGCAACAAAAATATTAAATGGAATAGAAGCCATAGTGACCACGTGAAGATAATCTTTAACCTCTCTGGTCCTGATTCACAGAATTACATTTGTGTTAAGTGAATGCCCTTTGATTCAGAAATACCACCATTTCCGTAACAGAAAAAGTAATTAGCTGTGTATTTTCTCTTTAAGTAATGAGAGATTTGAAAATGTGCAAAATATTAATTACAATTTTTCTTGAGCTATTAAAGCAGTTGTATAAATATATCACATAAAGAACACTGCAGTACAGATCTAGTCCTTACAGCTCCACTGTATGAATGGTGCTGTGAGGTACCAAACATTGATATGTTTGCACATAAAGAAAGGCAAATTAAAAAAAACCAACAGTTTATGACAGTTAATGAAAAAAACAGTATTTCCTTCTACCTTTACTGTAGCACATGCCTCATGGTACCTGGTAATGCTGGTTCAATCCACATAAACCTCAACACAGTCTTGAAGACCCTATGCAGACTCAAGTTGAGATGATTATGGAAGCCTACACTATATTTACATCTGAATTATTCATCTATAGACAATTCCAAAATCACAATAGGCCCAAGAAGCATACATGTGGGCTGCTCCAAAAGTAACGCCTCCTGTTTTTTAATGTGTTGGCCCACAACATCAGAAGTGGATGCTGGCCATATGGCAGTAGAAATTGAACCTTCTCATCAACATTCCATTACATTTTGTTGCTATGTGACAGATGGCAGCAGAGGGGCAGTCCGACATGGAAATGAGGATGAAGCAAAGGAGTGCCAGTGAATTCCTCCATTTGGAAAAAATGGCATCCACTGACATTACCTCTAGCTGAAAGTTTATTGAGACCAATCAGTGGATGTCAGCACAGCGAGGTGGAGGGTGGTGTGTTTCAGCAGCAGCAACAGGGTCACGACAGGCAAGTCACGTTTCAGATGGCCACCCGCTGCTGTCATACATTGAAATGAACAACTTCTCGATCAGCTCATCCATGCTAATTGCATAATGGTATAGACTAGACAATCTTTGAGGTCCCAACCACCCCATGATTCTATGACTATGTTGAAAAATAGTGTTTTGTAGCTGAGAATTTGCTCTCTCAAATAATGATACCGTGCTTTTTCTCTTTTAGAAATAAATACGAAGCATCACTTTTGAAGCCACCTACATATTTTCCATCCATTAACTATAATGGAACTGCAGATTATTAACTCTTCTATAAATATTTAGACTTGGGTAAGAAGGGCCTAACAAAATGGTGATTCCTTTTTTTTTTTTTCCTGAATTGTTAACAATTTTCCTCCCATCACACATAAGCCGCCAGCGGTGTCATTCTGACACAACTGTTTATGAGATTAGAAATCCTGCACTATTCAGGTAAATTTTTGCAAGGAGATAAGTCGTACCAGCAGGTAAGTTACAGCAATTCGCTCTATCTGCTGCTCAGCAATCCAGACTGTGATTGTTTCTCAAACAAGTTACCTGTTACCTCTGTGATCAAATGATTCTGAGCGGACACTCGTATCACAGAAGATCAGTTACATCAATGCAATCTATGCTATTCCTTGAAATATTGCTTCTCCTAAATGCAGATCCTTTAAGTACTTTGGGTGATTACAAAAACAACATCACTTGAATTTCATCAGGCTACAGGCAGACACTGCTGCCATCAGAGTGATCTATCCTCTACAAAACCTGCTAGCGTTTTGACCGCTAGAGAGATGAGTCATAAGGAAGCTTTGTGTAAGGGATCATCTACTTAGGCACCACGGAAGTCTCAAATGGGAGAAGATACTAGAACGGCTCAAAAAGCACAAAAATACCATGGTTGCAATTGTTTCCTATTGAAGGTTAACAATACTGCTGCATTTGTGAGTGAAATAAAATTAGAAGCTAGACATTTAGCAAAAATAAAATACTTTGAGATGTTCTCCAACCAAACTGACTTGCCAAATAAGTGGAAGGGGGAAAAAAAAGACATCAAAAACAACAAAACAAAAGAGAACGGAACAGAGAAGTAAAGTAAATGAGGTGAATAAGTAAATGAGGTATTTAAAATGAGAAATAGGAATTCATGCTCCTGCTTGCATTCTCTGAATTATTTTCTAAATTAAAATGTATTGTGTATCACAGCTCTGTGTTTCCAACTCTGAAATTACTCCCCTCTGACTAAAGATTTTACACCTGATCTTGGCAAGTTTGTCAACAGAAAAAAAATCCAACAAATTGAATGTCACTGAACTACACCTGAAAGCAAGAGGTTTCAGGTTGCTTCAACACACAAACCTTGCAAATGGAACACAGCTGCCACAGCAAAAAGAAAAAAAAGAAGTGAAAATAAGGCCCTGCTACACTAGGTGCATAAATACAGCATATTAAGCAGATACACTATGACACAGATCTTATATTAAATGCTTTTGCATACGCATCAATGACAGCAATATTGTATACTCTTCTGTTTCTAACAAAACCAGCTTCACTGTCCTTTATCTCCAATTATGCAGCTGTCCTCTCCCTTGCCCCATAAAGAAGAAAGGAAACAACAGACTAGATAATTAGAGGTTAAGAACTTCTTCAATCAATCTTGAAGTTGAAACTTGTACAACAGGACTCAGCTTGTAGAGCTCCAGAGTACCTCAACAACTTTCCTGCACTCAAGATCAGAAAAACAGGGAACAGTAACAAAATCAGCAGAAACAGTATTCTTCTGCATCATGAAATTACCCTCGCTCTAGGAAATACTCCCTCACTGTCTATATAGAAAAACATGGTCTAGTCACAAAACAAGACAACAAAATAACAAAAACTGTCAAAAAACTTGAATCATTTAGTAAGAATATATTTACATGTATATTCCAGAAGCATTAGAAGAACAGGTGCCAGTACTAGAGCTTAGTTAAAGTTTGCAATGAGCATTGCAATTCATCTATTGTCTTCAATAATTGTTCTGTGCTTATCCATGGAGTGACCAAGTGTTCACACCAGCGTCAATTTTGTCTTTTATAATAATTCAGTTCCTAATAATCTGGATGAGTTCTTCAAATGGATGGGTGAATCCCACACGGATGTGCCCCACACGTAGGTCTGTGTAGCCCGTACATGCTACTGAGGTTTCATCACTGGAGCAGCACGATACATATTCCAGCACATGCAGTACCTTTAAGACAGTGTGTGCCATTTTGCAAGCCAGACACCAGTAAGGACACAGAAAGTAGGTGACGTTCCTTCAGAAGCCCTGAAGTAATTTATTTTCTTTTCAAGTCAACTCAGTTCAATTGTGATTCACACCTGCTGCTAAGGTAAGACAACTGCATGCCACCTCTGGTGTGCTGGTCAGCAGAATTTACACTCTGTATCTAGAAGGTTTAATGCTGAAAGCCTCTAGCAACCTGACAAAATCCAAGTGATACCAAAACAGAGCTCAGAAGGGAACTAAATAGGGAGGCTAGAATTCCCCCCTGCTCATTCTACTGACCAGAATCCACCTGGATTTCTAGTAGTTTTTATTACACCAAGACGATCCAACTGGAGCAAACCACTAATACTGTCACATATGTACAGCACTAGCCAAACAATACTGATTAATGATAGCATCTATGACATATTCAATAGCATACTTCACATTTTTCCAATGACTCCATAAATAAGACTATGATTTGACAGAATACCAAGTTTTATCTTGTATTCCAGCTTTGGTTGAGTGAAACATTCATTTCATTTATCAGCCTCAAATGCTGAAAATGAGCTGCGTATTTCAACTTAATTGCAATTGCAGCCCTCACGACTTTTTAAAATGTATCTGAAGAATACACTCCTACATTAAGTTTTCATAAAATACTGGCATTTGTGAAAAAATGGATTTATGCTCTTTTTTTTTTTTTTTTTTAGAATTTAACTTAAAGCTTTGAAAGTGCTTTAGCCCCTGAATTACCTCCCCACTGCTACATTTAATGATAATTCTTGGTTTCAGTACTACTTTACAGCATGTTCAATCTGACAAGTCTTCCATTTACAAAGTACAAAATGTAGTTATTCCATAATATGATATTGCCTATTAGAAATGAAAGAAATACGATTTAGTTCAAATTATATTATTAATTTACATCTACGTATAGATTATTAACTGCTTTTGGCTTCTCAGTTGGGAAGAAAAGATAGGAAATATTTTGATTTATGTAATAATTAGAGAAAACCCAGGGTTCTTTCCATATTTAAACTGTATTTCTTCTCTGAAGAGTGACTTCTTAGACTTGCAGATTCCATATTTCTCACCTGAACACTGAGATAAGAAACATATTGAATTCCAAACGCAAACTCTTGTTTTCTCAATTTGAATCCCGCAAAATCCATCAAAATCCAACTGGGCTTGTTAATCTTCCCAATACTGAAAATCCAAGTCAGACAAAAATTACACGGTTTTGGGGGGAAAAAAAAAAAAAAGGATCTAGTTGCAGATTCTGGGAATATTTGAGATCTGGATCTTCAACGACTTAAAAAGGAATTACTGTACTAAGTCAAGGAAACAGAGAACGTCTCTCCTTTAGTAAAGAAGTGATACTTGGCTTTCTAATTCAAATTTTTACTCTAATTCTTCTTTGAAAGTAATTTACAAATAGATTCAGAGATTCGTGCTACAGAAGCAGGTAATTTGAGAAAGTGCGAGCAGAATAACAGAAGTTGCTCTTTCTTAGCTCAGAGGCATTTATTCCATAAATGACCTTTCGCCTTATTTATTAACGAAGATAAGAAAAATACCCAGACTACTAAAAATATAACTCTTATTTAGGCTTTTATTTTAGGCTTTTACTACTATTTAGGCGAAGGAAGGACGTTAGGAAGGAAGGAAGGACGTTAGGAAGGAAGGACGTTAGGAAGGAAGGACGTTAGGAAGGAAGGACGGAAGGAAGGAAGGAAGGACGGAAGGACGGAAGGAAGGAAGGAAGGAAGGACGGACACCACCACAAGAGTAATGAATGAAATGATTACAATACAGAAGATGTTTTCACTATTTCAGGAGATTATCTAACATGAGAAAGGTAGAAGGAAGCTCCTTCTCTCATTCTGACAGGCGGCCACCACAGTCGCCTAATATCTAGTGGTCTAGAACCATCCTTCACACAGGTCTTACATCTTCCTCTTCCACTTCACTGATAGTTATTCCACTTCTTTTTTTAATTATTAAAACCATACAAAAACTCAACTGCACTCAGCCAGTGAGGGTGAGTGCCCTAAGCAGGCCATGCTTGTAGACTTCTGCCTTTTGACTCACGCACTCCAACTCTCAGCATGCCCTGCAGCCTATTACTCTGACTCAGAATCCACCTATTTTTTTGTGTGAAGATATTTTCTGTTCTATTTGCCATGTCTTTTTGCAGGAACTAGAATAAAACAACTCAGTGATGGAATACTGGAGACTTGCAGAAATGTTCATACTTTCAGTCAGAAATGGTACAGGTAAATAAGGCATGACATTCAAGATGTTTTCATACCACAGAGAAAGAGGACCTCTATTCCCTGAAAATTACAGCCTTATTTTTTTTTGATATAAGTTACTTCCCTTTGCATTTAGCACACACACAGAGTCAGTATGAATCATTTTGCCAATACGCCATCGAAGATGACAATAGAAATGTTCATCCCAGTATGATTTCGGACAATAAAGAATGAAGATGGGTTGTAGGCAACTACTGCTACCTCCACATGAAAGATTTAAACACTGTCCTTCTCATCCTCAAGTATCAAGTGAAATGTTAGCTGTACTCATTTTAGAGCACAGTTCTCTGACCTCTCAGCACTGGTTCTCCAAACTGCTAGGATGGGGCCAAAAGAGTCTTTAGGAGATAACACTGAGACATATTATTCTACTGTGAGTGAAGGACATTAGTTTAATTGAGAAGTTGAATCTGTCTGCAATGAGGAGTGGTCCTCCTGCAGACAATAGCAATCAAGGTTGACATCAATAATTGTAAGGTGGCCTAAATAACCAAAACCAATTCTGCTCACCCCATTGGTCATAGGAATTTCAATTTGTTGTAAAATTTCAGTATCTAACTTAGTTTCCTTTTTACATCCTCCTTTCCCAGTGTTAAAACTATAGAGAGGCTGGGCACTGCACATGTAACAAGACATCCACAGCTGGCAAAGTGTGCTGTGCAGGTCTGTAAGATAGGAAAGAACTGAACTTCGAAGGATCTATCACACTCAGACCTAAATGACTCTAATCTTCCTTTTTTTTCTTAATTAGTAATCATCCTTTTGGACTGCAGGGCTTATAGCATAGAATATTTTTGACAAGGCTTAATTTTGTGAGATGAATTTTCTGAGAGTAACAATGTCAGGTTCAGCCCCAGATTTGAAAATTATGCAGACCCAGAATCAGGAGATAATTTAATGAAGAAGCATTAAAATCTGAAGTATGTGAGAAACAGCAATCAGAACTTTTAAATTCGCTGCAGAGGCCTTCTTTAGTTTGATTGTTTCCAAATATGAGCCAGACATTACTTTACTATTACTTTTCCAGGCACAGAAAGTTTTCACCTCTAATTCTTAGTATCAGTGGGAAATCATAGAATCATAGAATGGCCTGGGTTGAAAAGGACCACAATGACCATCTGGTTCCACCCCCCTGCTGTGTGCAGGGTGGCCAACAGCAGACCAGGCTGCCCAGAGCCACATCCAGCCTGGCCTTGAATGCCTGCAGGGATGGGGCATCCACAGCCTCCTTGGGCAACCTGTTGTCACCACAGCTGGAAAATAGTAAAGGAATACACAAAAAAAACAGCATTTGCTTTTTTATTCCACTGATTACTTTTTGCAACTATTCTTATGTGCTAAAAGTTTGGTACAAACTGCTGTCCCTAGTGGGAACTTGTATAGCATTAGCCTGAAGTACTGAAACAGTTAGCTAAACTTAAGGAAACTTCTCCAAACTTTCTGAAGACAAGAGAATAGCTTGTTATGTCTGCTAAAAAATAAAAAAAAAAAGAACAAAACTCTTATCAGCCCTGCTTGTGTACAGCAGTAAATGCGCATCTTGGGCACCTTGGGATATTTCCAGGTAAGACAGCCATCTCCAAAAGAAAATTTTTAATGGAACCTAATTGCTATAAAAACAAACCCCAGTTCAACAGGAGATAATGTAAAATCCATGCTATACTATAAAACAACAACAACAAAACCAACTGTACTCAATAACTATTGCGGATTCAAGACATAAAATAACATCTGTAGCTTAAGTAAACTGCACTGTGTAGGTAAAATAATTTACTGCTATTACTTTTTCTCTCAAGTTCTATCCTTCTCATTTTAGTAGTAAGTAGCTTTCAAACACTTATTTTCTCCCGAGCTCTGGGCAGCTTATGTAGAAGAATTTCATTGAAAAGTCAAAATATGTTGTTAAATACCAAGGTCGATGCTTGAGATGATTACCACTTTTTGTATCATTTCAACAAACTGAAGGCAACTTTATAGTACCTGGTTGAACAACAACAACAACAAAAACCAGCCACAGCTTCAGGTGCTGTTATAAAAAGGAGTTGCAAGGCAAATCAGTGCAGAAAATCCTAGTGTACATCACTGGAATGGAGAACAGTAGCTCTGATTCTGACCAGAACAGATGCAGAATTTGGAATTCTGTGTTTGGAAAAACTGCAGAAGAAATACTGCAGTAAGATTAGCTGAAGTGATGTTCAAGCCAATATTTTGAGACTTTGCCACGTACAGAATGCAAATCACATATAAGTTGATAACAGTACATTATTACTACTGTACCAATACTATTACTAATGTACTAATACTATTATTACACATTGAAGCCAACTGGTACGAAGAATTGCAATTCTAAATGCAAGGAGCACGTGAAATCACCCTTTAATTGTGCCATTCTATCACTACTCATATCCACTGATTTTCAGTCTCAGGATTGCAATTCAGTGGTAGTTAGTGGTCCCATCTCTTCACTACTGATGGATTAGGACAGACCACTAAACAGCAGCTTGCTCCAGCTTGCGCTTTATTGACTTGTTGTGTCAAGGAGCATCACTAGGAAAATGCCATTCCGAAAGAAATCACATCTTGTTTCTCCTCACAGTGCTTAAATCTCCATTTCTCAGGCAAAAATCTCTGGCAAACTGTAAGTCTGGAATACTAACTAATTGAATAGTCAAACAAAAAGTCCATTGAAGTTGTTTTTGCCAGTTCTGATTTGCTCTCTGTGGCAAATCTTCTGCATACCTCACTTCTTGTTTCATTTTCCTCATTTCTTTTAAGGTAACCATTAAAACAGGTAACAGCAAAAAAACACACAAAACAAAGCCTTCAAAAAACACAACACAAACTAGACAGTACACCAACTCCAATACCAGTTGAAAATGCAGTGATTTTGATGATGCACATTGTGGACACATTTTTCACAGCTTGTAACCAGAAATATTCAAAATAAAAGAAGCAGAGAAATGCAATTGTATGGAAAAAAAAAAAAAAAGAAAAAAAAAGTCTTTTTAGAGTCAGCATGTCAGTCTGTGATATGCTGTTTAAACCAAATCAAAGAATTCTGTCAATTATTTCCTAAGTTGCTATGCAATTTTTCTTCCCCCAAAGGTGAACTTTCAGAAACAGCGACTAAACAAGAACTACAGAGAGGTGCTAGGTTGCCAAAAATGCAATAAATGTTAAGAAATCATTCGAAGTTGATTCTAGGGTCTTTTTTGTAGGATATTGTAGAGATACCAACATAGGTTTTTTGCAGGTTAAAAGCTGATGGTTATTCCTAAAAATGAAATATGTATTTTTTACATTGTTTTTGTTTGTACTACTTTCTTTGCTATTATAGTTAGTTAATTCTCTCCCATACGCCAAAATGTAGTTTTTCCATTGCAGGTGTTTTCTGTGTAGAGCTTTGGCATCAAACCATAAAACCTATTAAGTTCAGCTGCTAACACTTTACAGCATTTGTATCAGCTATACATCTCACGGATTCTGTAATAACAAAAACAAATACTGATTTCATTTTCATCGACTTGACTTCTCGAATAGGGAAAACATGCCCTATTTGCTCCATTGCAATCCTGCTTCTAAAGCATATGCTTTTTAAGTTTTGTATACTCCAAGCAGCATTCCAGAAAAAAAGATATTAAATCAATACTAATCAGAGATTTAAAAGCAAATCTGAAAATTACTAAAGCTTCCAAGACAGAACACGTCAATATTACTGCTAGATTAGGACACAAATCAATTCAAAACGTCACATAACTTTGTCACTCACCATAGTTGTTGTGCTGACATTATTCAATGTTCCTTTCCTAACAGGTGAGGGTAACTCTTCCAAAATGTGAAAATATTCCTGAAGGTCTTAAGACAGTGAAAGAACTGCACTTCGTATCTCTTACGATGGAGGGAAGATAACAATGGAGCCTTTTCCTAATAAAAAAAAAGGAGAAATGATAAAATTAACGAAGAAGTGCTTTACATTTTGATAACAACAGAAAAATAAGAGTTAACAGGAATAAATTCTTCTGACTGCATCACTTCTTACTGACAGCAAATGGACTGGAGAAGATTTAACATGAAGCAAAACGTTGTGTATTGCTTCAACACTGCATTCAAATGAAGACTGATGGTTTTAATGTGGACTAAATGGCAGTAGAAACATTATTACAGAGATAAAATACAAACGTGGAGTCTCAGAGTGTCCAACATGAATAGAGTTTTACTTAGGGACCCACGGTAATACTTTGGAAAGAATACACACAGAACAGTGGTACTGCAGATTTGGTTGAGAAAGAAGTTTTGAATCCATAGAGGATTGCATGCAGTTCTCGATTCTTTCCAGAGTCATAAGCCAGAAGACAGCTTGATGAGCAAATGTTGAGGGATCAAAAGTCAGTGAAGTGAAAAAGCGCGTTAAATAAGCAGGAAAGCATGGAGTCTATTATGACATTGAGCAGTTTATAAATAAAAAGCATTTACATCTAGATAATTCTGCACTTCAGTGTTAGAGGTAAAATGGATTAAGTGTCATTAGAATGAAAGATTGCAACATCTGTTTGGAAATGCATAGTAATATAAGATTACTGAAATCTCAAAATGCTTTTCATCGAAATTGTGAGACTCCAAAGGTCCCATAGAATCTGTGCTGTTGTCTAAGGAATCTCTTCCAACTTAATTGTGTACCCTGGACAGCATTCAAAGCTAAGCTGTCCTATATAGAAAGCCTAAGGTACGTTAGCTTCTTAAACATTTTGATCACCCATACTCTTTTCCAGGAGTTGCATAAATGTCTACTCTATACCCAGAAAAGAGACTGAAGAGAGTAAGAAGATGAGCCCTTCCCTGTGGTAATACAAGAGCTGCTCATCTGCCTGGGATCCTGGGATGGCTAGGAGAGGTAAGAAAGAGATATGTCTGAAAAAGATGGAAAAATTAAGGTAGGGGATGCTGATTTAGGAAGTAAGTTAAAGGTAAGAGAGCGAAAGAGCTGAGCCATCGTCATGTGAAGCTAAGAGGAGTGCCATAGTGTAAGTGAAAGCCAGAACAGCTGTTGTCATTTCTTTAAAGTCTCCCAAAGCACACTGAAAGGCACAAGGTGGGTAATCTCCACAAACCAAGTGCATCTGAATGGTCATGCTATCTTTTATTTATAATCCGTAAGTTTGCATTGCGTGCCTACGTAGTAAGTCACACCTAGGTATTACATATTCATACAAATGGTGTATGTACAAGGTTATACAAACATAATTCAGTCTTCTGTGCACACACAGAGGTCTTTGGTGGTTATCTAGGGAGGCATCCCCCTACTCACTTGAATCATATTTGAACACAATTTTTTAATTGTTCGGTTACTGTTTTGGGCTCCTGCCCCTATTTGGAGGATGCTGCTCTTATTATAGAAGTCTTGTAATCATATATATAATATTTATCATAAATAAACAGTACATCTGGAAGTAGCTATAACTTTGAGCAGGCAAAATGGCAGATATTCAATGATACTTCTTTTATGAATCAGTACATCTGGAAGTCATAACCAAAAGTATAACTGAGCAAAAAAAATGGCAAATAATTACTTTTGAGACATCACAGTTGTGATTGGTGGTTAAAGAGCACATTAAAGATATACAGAACTTTTACATTCAGAAGCTCTTCAAGAAGTTTTGGTTAAGAACACAGTTTTGCAACTAACTGCTGCATTTCTGAAAACCATCTTCAAAACAAGCACAGAATAATTCCGAAATTACAGAAGGGTAAGCACTGACTGGCATCATGTTGAGTCATCTTTGCATATTTTAATAGCATTCCTTCAAATAGTCCTTGGGTTCCACTGCTACGTTACACGGCTGATGCTGTCTAGAAATTATGGAAATAGAGCCCATGGCCCATGTCTCACATGTACTGCTGCTAAATTAAGCTCTTCGTGACTTATTGTTTGCTTTAAAAAAGAGAAGAAGGAAAAACTGTGGTGTTTCTTTTTTCCCCCACCCTGTTTAGGGAAAGGATGATTTTAAAATAAGCCTTTATGTGGTTATGTTCTAGAAAATCTAATTTCAGAACTGCAAACTGTTTTTACTACAGCTGTTCAACATTAAAGACTTCGTGTTTAAAGGATTATATTTGTAAGAGCACACTGCACGTAATCACAGATATCAAATGTAACTGTCTCATGCTACTTCCCTACAAGTATTTACTGAACTGCACTTTGTGCCTCAATATGGGATTAGCAGAATCCAATAGGATCGTATCTTTAAAAAAAAATCCTTAAATTGTTTAATATTAATATAGGAACTGGGTTTAAAAAAAAAAAAATAAAGGCAAAGAACAGAATGTAAACTTCATGGATTGGATTAACCTCAGTTGAGAATTCTCCTAGGAGAAAGCACTGCCGACCATCAGAATGCTGTTCCTGCAGTACCATCATGTTATACATATATATAGTGCAGGAAAACACAAGTGTTACCCTGATAAACTCAAGACTTCCATAAATAGCTATGTTGCCAACAGATGTGAAGGTGTCTTGGCACTGCGTGTACCATTCACACCTCAGCAGCATCCTACCTGCAGCTGTTATGGCCATCTTAGCTTTGACAAGCAGAGATGATCTTAGAATGAATTAGTGTTGGTTCAAACAAATACAACAACTACACTGACAGAATGTCTTCTCATCATGTTTTTGATGGCTATGGGGTTTCACTACCCAAAAACAGCCCATGGCCAGGTATCACCTTTATTCAGACTGAGATTGAAAAACAACTTTTCTTAAAGTAAATTCAGATCAGTTCAGGTCAGAACGTCCTCCCCAAGTACCAACAAGATCTGGAAGTCGACTCCCTCTGTTTTTTGTTGCCAGCTTTCATGGAAAGCATTATTTTCCTTTAAAACAGAAAATTAGGGCCCACTGTATTAAAAGAACATTTTCGCAATTCTGTCCCCAAACGCTGGCAAATTTGAGGCCTTAGGCCAAAATAATTCATATTCATAAATCAATTTGTTCTCAATACTAGATAATTCTTCATCAGTGTATCAGTGTGGTGGTTCCTTCTTTTCACCCCAGTTTGTTTCATAAACAAAGGCAAAACAAACACTTCAAAAAAAAATTGGGTTTGGTTTAGCCTAGGAAAGACTTCCTCTGCCAACTGAAACCATTCAGTAGTATTGATCTAAATTCACAAGTTGTTTTGGGAAAATAAAAAACTCCACTTGAAGCCAGTTTGCTTGAACAAAACTGACCAAATTCCAATGAGGAAACCTTTGAAAAATCCCTCCCTTTTGGCACTGCAGTAAGGGATAAGAAGCCAGTACTGCTGCTTTCTAGTCTTCTTAACATACAGGACTGCAGCAAGTATAATAGAAGATAGAGAACACCAATATGGACAACAACAGGTAGGGAACAACTGCTATTCTAAGAGCAACTACCTAAATTGCTACTCAGCAGCATGAAGGAAAACAATGAAGAATATCACAAAGGTCAATAAAATTAAGGTAGCGGACAGAAGGTCAAGAGGAAATCATTATTCACTGTTTCTCAACTATATGAGCTATGAGACACCCAATGTAATTACTGTAAGCAAAAGTAAAATTAACTACCTTTTCATACAATCCTATGAAGATCATGAAAGTCTTTGTCAGGGAAGGAAGGAATGCAAGTAGGCACAAAATGAATCAGACACTGGAGAGATCTGTCCACCTCTATGAGTCATGACAGCTGAAGTACTGAGGTCATTAAATGCCAGAAACTGGGAACAGCCAATCACTCTTCACATGACCTTGCCAAGATTCTTTCCCTGAACACGTGCCATGGGCCACTCAAATAGACACACACTGGATGAAGTGATCTTTGGGCAACAAAGCAATTTTCCATAAATTAAAATAACAGTTGAATAAAAGCTTCAGCAGACCATCAGTGCTGCTCCCTGCAATATTTTGCTCTTTTTAAAGGTCATGATATATTAAGCGAATGTATTTCTCATTTTCTGAAACACATACAGTAGTTCCCAATTATTAGGTTACCAGTCATGCTACTTTTATCTTGCATTTACTTAACAAAGGGTTGAGGTGAGAGATCTATTTGAGCTAATGTATTATTTTCTTATGAGCTGGACTTAAAGGATACCAAGACATTCACAACATTAGATGTTTTGAAATCACCTGCCGATTTCATAGATTTCTTTGTAGTGTACACCCTGTGGAATTTATGTAGTCATTGCCACCTCCTGTTACACACGCAGACCTCAGAAGGGACTGAAACAAGGGCAACTAATGCATAATATGCTGCACCAATAAGTAGATACTGTGCAGCTGGAAAGTGGGCAAAAGTCATGCGGGAAATTCAAGTAATTTGTCTTCATTTTGCAGTCTTGTGCAAAGTACATAAAAGCTATGCTATTAAATGCAAGGGAAATTGATGTTATGCATATATTTTGTGTAATGGAAAAGACAAGATATATAACCCAGATTCTTTCAGTATAAACTTTCGCTTGCCCAGTGTCAACAGAACTGCCACTGAGACAACAACAACCTTTCAGATCCAGCTGAAGTCAAGTAATTCAAATAATCCAACTCAAGTCAAACAAAAAGATGAGCGTTGTGCCCTTTGTTAAAAAAAAAAAAAAGCATTCCTTGTTCAAATACATAACAGTGAAGCCAGTAGCAACGTGAACATAAGCAGACAACTGTATGCAAACTCATTCCTACTCAGCTGAGCACTTAAAATACTAAAAGACTTTCCTATATTGGAATTTAGAAACCAAAGTCGGGCACTTGGGTAAATACTTTACTAAGTTGGGAAACAAATTGTGATTATAGACCTAAATTCAGCTAGTCTTTATTTTATTCTCCTGTACAAGCTAAAAAACCTCTTCTTGAGAGATATCATGCACAGTAACTGTTGGAAGTACTGTACCAGATCTGCTTCATATGGATAATGAAGTCAGTTACATTTTAAAAAATAGTAATATAAAAGCAATGTTAACATAATGTCTCCATTCTTCCAGAAATGATGGAGCTTGCTTTTTTTTTTTATAAGGATGCAGTCTATTAAAAATATATTAATATTAAGTAATCAGACATAAATTTAAAAAGGAATACTTTAATACAGACCATTATTTCAATTTCACAGTAATTCGTTTGAGAAATGTTCCTAATTAATTTAACATTCATTTTTAATTGCTCAAAGATTAAATGGATTCATCTCCCTTTTACTGCATAAGTTTAAATGAATAGTTTTAAATGTCCTTTATATTTACAGCAGGCCATTTTGTCAGTTTATTTTAGTGCAGGAAAAAAGTCCTTTTACGTCTGCAGGGAAGACAGTAAATGAAACTCGTGAAAGAAATGAGAACAGAACTGTGCCAACAGGTTATGTGCAGGTGTTTTTGATGGATTATTGTTTTCTGGATGAGGCTGGATCCATCTGGCCCAATCTCAGCTTCAGAACAGACACCCAGAGCAGGGTGCCTATCTAAACATGTAGACAGCTTTTGAAAATATTCAAGGAAGAGATTCTACAACTTCTGTCACAACCCGCAAAGCGCAGACGCAACTGCTTCCTGATGTTCATATAAACTTCCTGTATTCCAATTGCTGCCCATACCCTCTTGACCTAGCACTAACACCACCAATAAGACCCAGGCTCCATCCTCCTTGCATCCTCTCTGCAGGTATTAACAGATATTTCTAAGTTTTCCCCAAAGCCTCCTCGTTTTCAGATGAACAGTCCCAGCTGTCTCAGCCTCTCCTCCAGGCCCTCTGTCTTGGTGGCCCTACCCTAGGCTCTTTCCTCTATCAGAGAATCGTAGAATGGCTTGGGTTGGAGGGGAACTCAAGGATCATCAAGCTCCAACTCCTTCTACAAGCAGGACTGTCAACTGCTAGATCATGAACTAAATCAGACTGCCCAGGGCCCCATCCAACCTTTCCTTAAACATCTCCAAGGACAGGACACATGTCAAGACCTCTCTAGTACTGAGAGGCCCAAAACAACAGATGCACATTCATCATATGTGAGGCTTATAAAGAGTGATTCAGCATATCTTACTTGACAGATGCCTTCCCTCTTCTCATTTTCCCACTAACACAGCTGTTAAAAATCTACCTTTATCTTCAGCACCTACGAGCAGATTATTTGCACATTACTTCAAATCTTGATCTAGCAGATCTGAAAGGCACAGACTTCAGAATCATTTGCTTTCCGAAGAGGTGTCCCTTGCCTAAATATAAAGTTGCCACTTCAGCTCTGCTGTTTTGGTGTGGGAAGGTGTTTATGTGGAGAACATAAACGTTCACCAGACACTACAAAAACAGTTTTACCTCCTAACCAAAGGAGCTTTGCTTTCTGTGTGTAATCAGGCATTGCAATTATGATGTTTTCCCCAGAACTCTGTGACAGAAGTGTGGAAATTCAAATGGAAAATTTTAGTTTGCTGAATACTTTAAGACCTACCAAATGCCTTACTCTACTTCCCCTAAAATCCATGTTCCTCAAATCACAGCCAGTTCTTCCACTAAGTTAATTAATAGAAAGCTTCCTCGGCAAATCAAAGACATAGCTTACAATATAAACAAGTGAATGGCATTTTAAGGCATTTTAGAATTACAGAAGATGTCATGTTTTACTTCCAGGATCTATTTCAGGGCTTGTCTCAACTCAGTGAGCAGGCATGGGCCTTAAATCATAAACAGCTATTTGTAAAACTTAGACAAACCAAATTTTATTAGGCATTAAATTAGCTACACAGAAAGAACGAGAAAATATTAGATTCTCTCTTTTTTTTCCTCTAATAGAAAGGACTACATTTAGATGAGCACTATAATTTTTAGATTTTAATTCAAGCAAACCTAATTGTGCATGGTTTACTTTAAACATGATAAAATTGTAAAGCATATATCAACAGATTTAATATTTACTACACTACTTAAATGCATTTTAAACTGAAACAAACAAACAAAAAAAAGTGATTTGATGTGTTGCCTTACTTCATAAATAATGGTATCCTGGGTGAAGATCATGAGAGACATTGCCAACAACAGTAAAGTTCACTTTTTTATGTATTACTTTTAAATTATTTTGGTTTCTTCTTGACAAAGGAAACAAGGATAATTTTAACTACTCATATCATAGGAAATAAATGCCAGTTCTGTGTCTGCTTACAGTTTGGTTAGATGGCAGTAATTTACATGAAAGCAATACAAAATGGATCCACTGACATTCAACGTTGCCATGAAATGTTAGTATACCAAAACTGAAGAATGAAATAAATGCAAATGGCAGCAGTTTCTCAGATGGCTGCCTCTAAAATTTATACGTGAGAAGAAAGTAGAGGGCAGCAGTAGCTCATAAGGAAGCACTTGCACTTCCACAAGGGCCAACGCAGTTAGGCACTACTTTCAGTTTTGTTTATTTATTTAATATTGGAATGGAGATACCCATATTTTACGCTAGCTCTAATGTAAATGCAACATTCACAGCATTCTATGACCGTGCATTTTAGTCATCCCTTATTCTCTACCTTCTGAGTCTGATTAAAACACAAGCAGAATAACTATGAGGTGGAAGGGTTATCATGCTTTTATGATGTTTTCTTCTTTTTCTTATCAGTTGCTTTAACAAAAGATCGTGACAATAACTCCTTGAAATAACACTGCCTATTGTAAGCTGCTCCAATTTGTTTTCCCAAGGTAGAAAAGGACTAACAATTACACAGAGTTTTTTCAGGGCACAGCTTTGTTTGATTAAATAATAAAACTGTCTCGTGAAGCTTTTCAGCCCCTGCATGTCAAAGAGAAATCCAGAACTTCTTTTCACTGAAAATACTTATTAGAATTGCCTGTTACTTCCTATACCAAACCTGACCCAAATGCTGGATGGAATGGAAAGGCCCCAGGCTCTCCAATGCACAAACCAACCTCCTGCAATGCTAGAATTCAGAGTCAATTTTTACACCATCAGAATTAGATGGCATTCTGGTGCCATTCGGGACAGTTATGTAGATGGTTTCCAGGTACTATTCCTCAGATCCTCCTGTAGCAGAATCAAAGCCATCATCCCTAATTCATAATGTGGTATGTAAAATATTTATACCCAAAAGATCAGCTGAAATAGCTAGCGAAGCTGAATTAAACCTCTGTTCCTCTGTAACACCCTGGACTAAGAGACAAGTACTGCAGTTGGTGGCAATCACATTGCTCCAGCCTATGCTGATATCTGATCTTCTCCTGGAGGAAGGAGAGGGGGGTAAGGCTGAAATTCCCTGCTGACACTGCCTCCAGCATGACCAACACTGGATACTTGGTGATGCATGAAATACAAGCCATACATGTTACCAAATACATCCCAGTAACTACAAAACAGCGCTTTGGGGACTTGGAGGATTATTTTGCTCTTGGGATGAAGGGCTCAGTTAATGAAGATTCCTTGTTTAAGAGAATTTTGCCACAATATGTTTGCCATATTTACAGATACATGACCAAACTCAAACCCCTCCTAGGCACATACAACTCAGAAGTTACCTTGCTGAGTAATTTTTGGCCACCTTCTTGACTGCTGAATACTGATCTTCTCTACCACAGGAACTTTGTTAGCTTGTAATTCCAGTTTCAGATTTTCCCTTTTTGTTTCATTATAGCTCGAAACAGTGGTTCTTCCCCAGGACAAATCAGGAAGAAAAATCCACCGTTTTCTTTGTTACTTGGATTTTCTGTTCTGCTGAAAATCTCCCTACATGGCCTGAAGTTAAACTCACCAGCCCCACCTTACACATATTTCCCTTCTCTTCTAACCACCACTGCTCCCTTCCCCATGCTGATATTGCCATTGCTGCGGAAACCTAATAGATGGCAGCAGAGTCCAACTTAAAATAATAAAAAAATAACAAGTACGCCAAAGTCACCAACTGATTGTCTCTTTCTTCCATCTTCTCTTGAAGGTGCTAATTTAAAAAAAAAATAAAAAATGTTGCAAAGTATTGAAGGCACTGTGTGTGTATGTATATGTATGTATTAAAAATGCTGGGATGTACATTGCATTTGTTTACCAGGGAGCTGTGTAGGTCATCTGCAAACTTGTGTCTTCACAACAAAACAATCTTGAGAGGGAAAGCAAAAATTTTAGATGATTTGTAAAAATCTTGGTGATATTCTGTTTGAGTGGTAATTTAATTACTTGGTAAATCCTAAATAGTTTGAGAAATCATCATTTTTTTCTTCAAATAAACAACTCTTTTTTGAAATCTCAGCTCCTAATACTTTATGGTCTCCTTCTAGACTTTAGTTAGCTCTCTCAGATTAGTGTCTGCAACAAGCCTTACTGTATAGAAAGCATCCCCGAGTTTGGATTTGCAAACCTAACCCTGTTTAATAAGTTTTATTACTTATAATTTCAGAGAATCTAGTGAGAAATCAGAAATCCCACTGGAAGAGAAAACGCACAGCCCAAGTCCCACTGCATTCACAAGATCGTAACACCAGCAATGATTCCAGGTTCTCAGATCTCACTGAAGATTAAGCACCAACTTGCCCCTGAGGGGCTGCACTGCAGCTTCTGAGTGTAATTAGACAAGTTCTTTCCCATACCAGAATGCATAGTCAGCAGTTAAGTTACCCGATTACAAATTAAACAAGGAGACTTTGAGCACTGTTTAGGCAAACTGAGTCACAGTTCAAGCTATCGGTAACTGTTTTGACTAGCAAGCAGCAACTTTCCTTGCTCTGAAATGTAACTGTGACCAAGCCATATAATGCTATTTCGTCAATACCTGTGATGCTAGGTCACAGCCAAGGTAAGTTTCTGTCAAGGTCCAAGCAGAAATTTTTAACAACACGTACTCAACAGGAGACAACTTGTGAGAGCAAACTCTGCTGCCTTCAGAAACTGACCCAAAAGTAGCACACTGCAGCTGACCTCCAAGAGACCGTGAAAACCATAAGAAAAATGATTCTTTGAATTCACAGTAAAGGCTCGTTTTATTGTCAAGGCAGACAAACAATAATTTTAGTGACTGATTCCTGCAAAGTGTTTTACTTATGGTCATAAAATCCAAATAGAAACATCTACTTCTCACCACTAACAATAATGGTAAACAAAAGTGACTAATCCAGATGCTAATCATAGAATCACCAAGGTTGGAAAAGACCTCCAAGATCATCTACTCCAGCCATCCACCTACAACCACCATTTCCCACCATATCCCTCAGTCCCACACCTACACAGCTCTTGAACACCTCCAGAGATGGTAACTCCATCACCATCAGGCAGCCTGTGCCAGTGCTGACAGCAAAGACCCCTGAAGTGCAGTAAGTGGAATCCCACACAAGGTGAGTTGCAGGAATTATTTTTGTGGTCTGAATGTTGACCAGAACTTATTCTTGAGATATTTCTCAAGATATCAGTTCAAATATGTAATATTTTACTTTATGCCAGGTATAATTTTCCTTCCATTTGCATTTAATTCTCCTTGACTTTAATGAGAGCTGCACATGTGTCTATGCGTAGAAGAGACTCTAGGCATTTTGCAGCTTGATTATTTTTTAATCTTTTTTAATGTAATTAGAGAAGCACATTGAAATGCTTAATCTGTGTGTTTTGCAAGAAATTTTTAATGTTGGCTAATTACTGCATAAAATTTACATTTAGAAAAACAGTATCCAGGCACTGCAGTAATCAAAATATTTGCAGAAACCACAATAGAAAAAAAGAAAAGATTATAAATGGTTGCCTAGCAATTGTTCATGAATATGTTGTTTTGGTCTTTGTTATTGCTGTTTTTTGTGCTTGTTTTTTTGTTTGTGTGTTTGTTTTTGGGGGGTTGGTTTGTTTTTTAAAGGAGTTTTGGATTATTTGGATTTTATTAACCAAATGAAAATCTGCAACTGTGCACATCCTTTTCTAGACAAATAGGCAAGCTTGGATGCTGTAAATTTGTTAGTTGCTTTTTCATCATTAAAAAAGAAAGAAAAACACAGTTTGTGAACTGTACAAAATATTATCCCAAATGAATTATTTCATTTATCCCCTTCTCTGTCTTTTAGCTTGTTCACTTAAGAGTGTGGTTCTGCTGCTACGAGTTTGGAAAACTTTCCTTTCTCAAAGGCCACTCACATAAGACAAGCTGCATTCTACACTATTTGAAGTCTACTATCTAACCTGTATGTTTTAGAAATAATCTGATGAAATACACATAAGAGCCTCTTGAACTGAAATGAAAAATTAAAATTCTGGTCTAGAAAAATCAGAGAAGAAAATTGAATAAAAGAGTCTCTGGAGAGGAGAGGGAGGGAGAGAGAATAAACCTTTTAGTTTGTGAGACTTCATGGTACATTGTGAAAACATCCCTCTCCTGCTGAATGTCTGTTTTGACTGAATAATAATTCTGTTCTTTTTTGAGACTCCTCATTCTGTTCAATCCCTTTTGGGACTTTACAGCCAGATCTTTTCCTGGAGTTAGTCCAGAAGTATAGCTCTTTAAATAGCATCTTTTCAATGTTTAGAGATTTTGAGGCAATTCAAATACTCAAAGACACGACAGAAATATGGATAGGAAAGAAAAAGACTCATAGCATACCCACATTTCTAAATTCCAATCCCATTAGAAATTGAGTCTAAATCTAGTCCTGTTCCAAATCTTCCTAATTTCAATAGAAGCTAGCTATGCAAGTAAACATCAGTTTTTCCTGAAGATTTAAGTTATCCATTTTTTAAAAACTTTTTTTAATAATGAATTCTTGTAACTTTCTGATGACCTCCAAAAAAGCCAGATTTTATTTTCAGAGATGTCGAGCGCATGCTACTCTCCACCTTTGCAAATCAAAGAACGTGTTTCCAAGAATAACTTTTAAACACCGAAAAGTTGCTTTGTTGCTGAGACAGTGCTGCAGATCTTGTTGTGGAGCTCTAGCAGAAAAAAAAATACAAGAAAGCAAACCCCTCCCAACACCCAGCCTGCATCACTCAGACCCCATGGCTCACAAGAGATCAATATCCTGATGCGAGGCTCCCTGATCACTTGAGGGGCTCTGGCTTGCCAGCTGGCCCTCTATGCATCTTCCCCAGGGCGGCCATCCTCCAGCATGCTGCACAGAACACACCATCAGTTTGCTGGGCTCTGCCTCAGGGTGATAGGAGCAGCCACTTGGGAAATCACTTTCTGCAGTTGGGTTGATCAGCAGCAGTTTGCCAACTGGTTGCAAAAGGCATCAGAATGACCACATCACAAGAGATGGAGGTGCAGTTGCATTTCTGCACCTTTAACCTCATCCAGAAGCAGATGGGCATCATTCTTACAAAGCCTATCCCACAAATCTGTGGCACAACAATTAACTGCTGACAAGTCTACTCTCAAAGATTGCTAGACCAGACGTTCAAGCTGTTCCCCCTGTCATTATCAATGATTTGAAATGCTCATAAAAACAGCAGGCCATCACCACAAGTACCAGCTTCCATCTCACCCACCTGAAAATGTCACTGGTGCTATTGTCTCAAAAGGTACCATTTCATCACGCCAAAGTATTTCACAGTACACACAAAGGGTAACAAGGTTTTAACATCAATGGGTTAAAATATTGGTTGGGGCTTCACAAGAGGAAAAATCATCAGTAAGATAGGATGCTACAGTAACCCCATTTGGAATGTCAGAACAACCCTAAAGGGGTACAGCTCTTCTAAACCCGTGCGTACTGAAAAGCACATCAAGATGAACGGAGATGCCAAAAAAATCTGTGTTAAAAGAGACCTGGAGCAAGGCAAGTCTGGAGAAACCGCAGTCAAAGCTGACGAGTTACACAGAGTATGTAGGGCATGTGCAAGTCCTTCACCACTCTGCCTCAGTTTTTTCCACGTAAAGACATTTCTCACATATTCGCATTAGTGGTGAAGATCTTCTTATGAAGATTTTTTTTTTTAAATATGAAAAGCTATGCAGAAAGAAGCTAAGAAGTCCTTGAAATTTTTAAATACTATTGAAATTTCAATGGGTTGAAGAAAGCATTTCTTTTGAGGTTAAGTAATTTAAAAAGATAGATCATCTACTCTCAACTGGAGCTTTCATTTTTAAACATGAATAATCCCAGAACCTGAGCAGTTGAAAGCCTTCTACATAGCTTATACATTTAAGGGGTAAAGGTGAGCTTCAACTGAAGATGAACTCTGACCTTTATTCAAATATGCTCTGAATATGCTCCCAAAGTCCAGTAAAATGAAGGACACTGAAGAAGAGTCTCACATGAAAAGAATGTGTTATTGCAGTTGACTGTGCACTGAAGAAACCCATGGAACTAGCAAGGGAAAGATAATTGTTAGGAACTATTAGTAGTAATTTAACTTATACAGCACAAGAGACATTCTGTTTTACATAAAGAAATTTTGTGCTAATACATTTTGATGAGTTCTATTAATACATGCCAACCAATTTCCACATAAAAGAGAGATGTTAACCCCAAGTCCACAGCTTTCTCTCTCAAAGGTTACATTAAATCACATCACCCTACATTTCCTCACTGGCCGTAATCCATAAATAACAGTGAAGTACTACTATTCTATGGTAAGACTTGATGCAAAACCAAAGTGACCAAAACACAAAGAGAGAAATCTCCAGAGTAAGGAAATACAGAGGAAAGGCTCTGGTAATAAAGTTAATCAGTCTTACAAAAATGACAACACAAAAATGACCATCTTGCATCAAACAAGTGTCTAACAAATGGCAGAAGCTCATTTAACACATCTAGCATTAAGTTCTGTTTATATTTCTGCATATCTTTGTTGTCCACAGCAGCATGCTGCAAATTCTTTCTCTGCAGAGGATATCTCAGGCAAAGAAGAGACCATATTTGCCTTACTTTATACCAATCAGATTTTCTTCCTTACTTTACACCAACCAGATTTTCTTCCAAGAAACAATTAACACAGTAGTAACTTGTAGTAACCACTCTACAACAGGCTCAGGTTTGGAAATTCAAGAGGTATGTTAGTAGGCAGGGTGACAGAAGAGCCTAAAATAGCTTCAGGAACTGAAAATTCCATTGACCTATCATCTGCCATGCTTTTCATTAAAAAACAAACAAAAAAAAAAAAAACCAAAACAAAACAAGAAAGAAACTGAAACCAGAAAGGGAAACGAAATACACACAAATTTTTAACAATCCACCTGGTCAAAAATCACTGTTTCAGAAAGTTGGCTATTTGCTATTCCTCAGAGGTAGGTGGAAAGAATGGAGTACAGAAGAGAGCAAGCCATATTCCCATCTGGGTAAATACAGATGCTGTTTATACTTGCTACTTTATGTTTATGTTCATTCATTTAATTTAATAAAAAAAATAAAAAACAAAAAAAGCATTGCATATAATAGGAATAGAGAACAACGTGTTTCTTTTTCAAGGAGGAGAAAACATTATTCTCACACTGATTGCTACCATGTTCCTCAGTTCTTTATAACAATACATTCCATGAAGGAGGAAATAGGATTCAGAATCCCTCTCCCCAAGAAGCTATTCATCTTTACATTGATGGGCAATGAGATAGAGAGTACTGAGTATCTGAAAAAGAGGCAAGAAGCATTGTATAGTAAGTCCAATAATATTCACTGTTTGAAGTTTTTGGAGGGAGACATTTTCAAGCTGAAACCATAAATCTAGGATTTGTTGGTTTGCTTTCAGACAGCTGAAAAAAACTGTCCACAAAGGCCTTTGTATGTACCAGGATACAGATCACATAAGAAGTGAGCACCAGACATTATGCAATGCTACCCAGGTGTTTGATTTCAGCATTTATGGGCTACAAAAGTTTGCAGTGATATTCACCACATTATAATTCAAAAAGCTCCTCAATATCCTGTTGATGTACAGTTGGATTTGCTCTTAGATGAGAGCAAATGGGTGAAAAACCTTCCATCCACCCAAGCCTTCTGTACTTACATGTTGTGCTAAAGGCAAGGTCCCAGAGCATCCACATCCATTGCTGCACTAAAACAAAGACCTCCAATCCTAGGAGGCTTATAGTGCTAGATACTTAAAATGACACTGAATTCAAAGGCTTGTTAAGGAAAAAGCAGTGATGTATCTATCACTAGAAGTTATTCCAGAGGCAGCCTGCCCACTGTGCAGGGCAGTACTACTGAAGAACTACTCTTACACATAAGGTCCAAGGTTGGTGATGCACCTTGTTATGTGTTTTAATAAATCATTAACTAATGGATGATTTTAAAAAAGAAAAACAAGTAAGACAGAAGCCTGAATGCAATAAGGATTTTCTCCTAATATACCAGTCCCACATCAGTCCCTCAGAACTGAGATACAGTTAAGGATTTTTCTTTATATCACTGCACTGAAGGAATGTTTTCCCATTACAGTAACAGGTCTGGAGCAAATTTGTACAAAACAACAAACTGTGATTAGGAACAACTTTCCCATACTAGATTGACAGTGCATTCTAACTTCCCCAAAATCTGAAGTATTTTTGACTCAGAGCCAACGCTCAGAAACTCTACTATCATTCAGCTCCTTTGCATAAGCTGCTCCCTCTAAAATCAGTAATTTGAAGGTTTGGTTACAACAGTGATGTCAGTGAGCAGGGTGAGATCATGGAGCATAAGCAAGTAGCAGCAACACATCCCATAAGGAGTTAATAATACAGTATAACAATATCATGTATAATTTTGCTAAACAGAAAAGCCATTAGAATATTCTGTGACTTACATTTAAAGAGCATGGAAAGCAAAATGGCAGCAGATAGCTTAGCCCTGCCAGCCATGGGAACCATGGCAGTGAGAGCAACTCCACACACACACAGCCCCACATGAGAAATAGATGCACATACTGCTCTGCGAGCAGAATGAACATGTTGTCACACACAAACCCAGAAACTTTGTAAATATAGCGTATGAAATCATCTTAGTCTTAGAAGATTAACAGCTTCATCTCGTATATGGCTGCTTTTCACTTTAATCACAAATACAAGAATGCAACTTTTTTCAGTGGGCTTGGCCCTCTCCTCCATTTTGAAAAGGAATAGCAAATAGGAAAGAAGAAACCAAAAAACTCCCTATGTGGAGCCTCCCTAACTTCTGCAAAGCAATTTAGCATCCTGACTACTTCCAAACATAAATTATATCCCACGATAATGAAAGTAAATCTTTTCCATTGTGACTATCCGTTGCCATCCTCACTGCCTTTTTGGGGCAGGAAAGACAGATTCTGTTCTGAAGTCCACTAATTCCATTCAAATCAATCTTCATTTAAGTTACATGGCTGCAGAGGAGGTTAAGATGTGGTGAGCTCCCATTGTTTCCTGAATGAAAACTAATTTTCCAGTTACTGTCCAAAATAAATTATACATGAGTATAATCAAAGTTAATTGAAGAACGCTGCACGGCTTGAGCTCATTAAAATCATCCCAAATGCCAACATTAAGCATACTGCTGGTGCTTTAAGGAAAAATAAAAACCAAACAGATTAATATAAGAGGGAGTTCCTCACAGCTAAATTAATGCTGCTCAGAACAACTTCAATGGTTAGGCAGGAGAGGCAGGTAATAACTGTATGACCCTCCTAAAACGCTGCATTTTCATACTTATTGGCTTAATCAGTGTGCTGCATCACAAACAAAATCAATGTTGCACCCATCGCCGGGAATTTCATGACTAGGACTTCCAGAGTACCACGTGTGGGTCACAGAACAACAGGAATTGTTTGAGAACAAGTCACAGAGCTCCATCATGAGCACAGACAAGCTTGTCGCTTCTGGTTCATCGAAAGCGGTGAGCTGGCAGGTCATCCAGAGCTCCAATCAAGATTGTCAAGGCAAATCTGCTGAAATGTTTTCAGCTGCTAATTACTTTCTCTGCAAATACTCAAAGTCTTAATCATGGGCTAAACATAGCCTGAATTTGTAGTTTTTTGTCTGAAGGTCTAAACGTTGCCTTTCTTTCTCCAACGTCACAGACCTGACTGTTACTGACAGCTAATGACCTCAGAGAAAACAGGGAAGTCCTTGAAAATGGGTTGCCAGAAAATAAGCAGATGTTGCATTACTTCTGCTTAGCCATTAACTTCTGTATCATTTGTATGTCGATTCAAATGCTACCAAGAAGTGAGTTTCCATCACAGGGTGTTGATAATGAGTATACCCAGAGCAAAAGGAACAGTGTCAAGTCACACTTTTTCTAGCGGAAGCAAAAACCAATAAATCACAATTTGGCCATAAGATATTAAACAGCTTAAGATACGGTCTTTAAGACAGAGCTTCCAGACAGCTCTAACCACAACCACCTGTTTGAAAATGCAAAGTATTTCATATTTCTAATTTTAGTGGAAGTTTGCCTGGCCTTCCTTGACGCATTTTTATCTTCCAACTCAAACCTCGCTTTCCTCCGCCATTGCATCTCTGCAAGCCTGGGCACAAAGGAACCATATTCAGGTCCTCTTCATTGACAAAGATTTATTTTTGAATAGCAAGAACAGGCCTTTAAAATATTCCCCTTTCCCCCCCCCTAAACAGCTGTTTCCAGAGATCCAGTGAGCATCACTGCTAAGTTGTGCACCCTTGATGCGCGGGAGGCACCAAAAGCTCTCACAACCAAAAGACAGAGCCTGTGCTTGCCCCTTCTTCTTTGTCTTCATGGTAAGTCCCTACAGTCTTATCTGAGTTTGAAAGCCCGCAGGTTTTTCTGTATAACAATTTATCTGTATAACTATTACAAAAACAAAGAGAGGTTTGAGGTTGTGCTGACCAGAGTTCACTTAAGGTGACATGACATGGTGGAACAGTTGATAGAACCTGATTTCTAATTTCCACCACTTTCTAATACAGCACACCAGAATGTGAAGTAGAAATAAAAAAAGAAAAAAGCTGTTTCCTTTACAAAGAAACCTCGGAGAGTAGTCTCTCTCTGAAGAGCTTCTTCTAGAGGAATCTTTAAAAAAGAAAAGGTGTTTTTTTTTTTTCCTGCTGCAAAGTCAATACTTCAAACCTGCGGTTATCTACTGCAGGAAAATTAATACTTAATCACAACTGTGGCTTCTGTAGACAATGATGCCTAGTGCAATTTTGCTGAAGTAAAAATAAATGATCTGTTCTCACTTTATCAGTGAACTTCTACTCCTCCAAAATATTAAGAATTTAGGTAACCGCACTGAATCCAAATGCAGATAACCACAAATCTGAATACTTCATTTATATTGATTTTGGTTCATCGCACCAGAAATTAAAACAAGGAAGCAAGACTGTGAGCCTGTTTTCTCCAGCACAGGAAATAAATACATAATTAAAAGAAAATCAAATATTCAAAATCACAGAATAATAGGGGTTGGAAGGGACCTCTGGAAATCAATGAGTCCAAGCCCTCTGCTAAAGCAAGCACTCTAGAGCAGGTAGCACAGGTAGGGTTTTGAATATCTCCAGGGAAGGGGACTCCACAACCTTTCTGGGAGCCTGTTCCAGTGAGCTGTCAGCCTCACAGTAAGAAAGTTCTTCCTCGTGTTTGTGTGGACCTTCCCATGTTCCCTCAACCTTCACATCCCCAGTCTTTCTTGTTTGTAAGAACAAGGCCCAGCAGCACACCTCTCCTGAGAGGCTCCTCCACCTTCCACATCAGAACCTGACTTTCCACACGCTGCCAGAAGCACCAGTTGCCATTTTCAACTCCGTTGTTCAATATGGAAGAAATACTAATTAACTGACTTTCACAAACATCTCCAGATTAACAGCAAGATCAACGGACTGCTCTGATTTGTTTTAAAAATAATAACAACCAAAAGAGCATGTATTGCTTATATTGCAACATAAAATCTACTCCAGAACATCCAAATCACATCATTTCACAAAGCACGTAACTCCACAATCAATGGGCCAGGCTCTTCAGCCTCTCCAGCACCATGGGGCACAACATGGTATCAAGAGAAACACAACACTGCTCGCTGAGCAGAGAAAAAGCTCTGGTGAGGGCGAGGAATTCACTTCCTCTGCAGGATCACTTACAGGTTTAGTTTATTCTAGTCCTTAAAGAAGGCTAATTTGGGGACACCAATCTTATTCAGTTGACTGTGTTAATCTGGAAAATGTTGCTCACCTGCATAAACGTGACAGAGCCCAGCAGTTCACTGTGGGCTTGAGCATTTCTACTTGTTAGTGTTGGAACAGTACACCACATTTCTTTATGACAGGGCTTAGAACAAAAAAAGAGCTCCACTGATCAAAGGCAAGAGTCACCAAAGAAAATCACGATGCCAGTGATTACAGCAAAGAAAATTGACCCTTCCTTCACGTCAAGTTTGACTAGAGCCAGGCAATTGTTAAAAAAGATGTGGAAGGGGAAATGAAAGATGTAGTATCTCATAATGGAGTGCTTATTGTATCAGAAGGAAGAGAGCTACCTGGTATAGCACAGAAATATAGTCAGGAAATAGAAAGCGTGGGAGAGGGGGAAGATCTTGGATAGGCTTCTTCAGTTTAATTCAGTCTTATAGCAGTTAAAAAAAAAAAAAAGTAAGCACTTTTTACATATGAAGTGTTGTCATTTCTTAATTGATGTAAACAGACTTTACTGGAATCAACAGTACTTCCTGATTCTTTATTGGCTTCCAGACATCTTTGCCATACCTATGAATGTGTTTTCAAACTACTGGTGAATCTCAGATTATGGTTCTTATGTTTGATTACATTACATCAACTCATATGGAATATTCAGCCACATGCATTTCAGGAGTATTTTTATAATAGCTCAAAACTTTAAATTATGTGACAAAAAATTGTATGGTGCCATCAAAACCTACAAACCAAGCTACACTGACTTCTCACATCCAAGAGCAAGCACAGCACATTCAAGGTGTTTCTGTTGGTGTTTTTAGAAGTCTTTCCAAAGTATACACAAGAGTCCCCATACATCAAGAAATCTGAAGAACTCATCCATGCCACAATAAAATATCTTAGCCTGAACCACAGGGCTTCTCTAATTTGTTCACTGGTATTAATTTTAATTTTTTATTCTCACTTCTTCCCCCCCACCTTCTTACCTGAAACGCATGAAAGTCAAATAGATGAACAATACTCTACACTGATCTATTTAATTTCATCTTAGTGTCACACAGCATTTCCAAAGGTTTCAAGGCAGTCAACAAGGTTTACAGTCAAGTTTTCAGAGGCTGAATTTCTTGTGCAGCTAATAACTCTCAATTTTGATTCAGTACAATACAAATATGCACGCTTATTTCTTCAAAAGCATTCTGGTAATTCTATTAACAATGTGTTCTTTAATTCCAGTTTTTAGTCTTTAGAACCATTACTGTAATTTATGATGTTTTTCCCTTTACAATATTCAAAGCATTTCTCATCTAATTGATTTTATTATTATTAGGAATAGTGATTATATTTATGAGTGCAACTAATTCTCTTCATTTTATTAGTGGTTATGTATTCATTTTTCTATTGTCACCAGTAAATCTGCAGTTTTTCCAAGTTATTTTCAGTAGCATTTTATTGTTCCCTGTTCTTCCAACATTCTTTTTTTTTTTCCCTTGTAAACAGAGGTTTAAATGTTATGTTTGAAATATTACATAATAATCTGAGATACATGCTGAGAAAGCATTAGTTCTCTCTCTCCTGAGCTGTTAAAGTGATATCCTGTACTCATATTCCTGATTCCCCTAAGCAGTACAGCAGAATAAAGCCCTTATCCTCTATAAAGTTTGTCTAGAATTAATCAGCAGAAAAGTTGATGTGGGATACATAGTACTTGTACTATGACAAGTACATACATTAATCCTTAAAAAGCACTCAAGTATAAAATAAGTTCACATTCTGCTGCATGGAGACATTCAGAATAAAGAAATAGGAAAAACACTGTCAGTAGATACTGAATTAGATATTGCTTCATCTTTTCTCCTGTTTTCTTCATCTATCAAAGAGGACAACAGGAAAATGCTGCGTTCAACACTGAACTATCATTATGCCATTACAGTTTTAGGTCCTGCATTGGCTGCCAAGTACTGTGTGCATTTGGTTATAGAATGCTGCATGTTTAGCATGTAAGGAGTTTTCACAGAAAGCACTTACTACCTTCCAAATGCAAAGCACTGCAGGAACACAGCCTATCCTTTCATATGAAGACTTCTATCATTTTTTTCTCTCTGCACTACGTTCTGCTTTTTGAGTTGCACACAGAAACTGCAGGCTCACCAGCTTTTTCGCAGCTTGATTAATAGCTTAACGCATGCTTTCTTCTCATTTTGTTTCAGTTGCTGCCTCATTGACACTCTCAACTCAAAAGCAAGCGTGGTCCCTTGTCTGTTCAGAGCTGGATGTGTTCATGTTACCATCCATCAGGGTAAATCTGCATGAGACAGTTGTTTTGCTCTGAAGACAGTCAGCCTTCTCAGCTTTAACAACATAATAGTGAGAAATGAAAGAACAACATGAGTCTCCCTTCAGCCCCTTCTTTTCACTTCCACAAAGGTGTCCTCATATCCTCCTCCCCTTGCAGCAGCTAACATATTACCCCCCTTGGCCCACTCAAAGGCTCACATGAACAGTGTTTGTGATCCCCCTGCTGCCATTTCCAGCCTTTGTTACTGCTCCTTTTTACAACCACTCCTCACAAGTGCATTCAGATTGACCTTTCGCTCTGTAATCTCTCAGTTGTAACCCATCAGCCTTCTCTGAATTTCAGCCAGGCCCTTTCTCTGCTGCGTAATTCCTCACTACCATCAGCCTATTACGTGGTTACATGGGCTCTTTTCCCATATAACCAGTGACAGGACTGGATGGAAAGCCTCAAGTTGCACCAGGGGAGATTCGGGTTGGATGTTAGGAAATACTCCTCCATAAGAGCGCTCAAGTGCTGGGATGGGCTGCCAGGGAAGTGGTGGAGTCACTGTCCCTGGAGACCTTAAGGAAACATTTAGATTTCGTACTGCAGGACGTGGTTTGGTGGGAAATACTGTTGATGGGTGGGTGGTTGGACTGGGTGATCTTGGAGGTCTTTTCCCACCTTGGTGTTTCTATGATTCTATGACTATAGGCTACAGCATAAATCCAACGTAAGTGAATAATACAAAGGCTTACTCAAAGAGGGCTTTTGTCTTTCCTTCTACGTCATGTCATGAACCACAGAGAGTGTTTAGAGAAACCCAGGAGCAGGCAAGCAAAGTTCTTTGATTGTTACATAAAACAAAATTTCTGTCCTGACTAAAAACACAAGGTTCAAATTAGGCACTGCGAATGAACTTGCTGGCCTCTTTTCTCTCATGTGATAGTTTATATACAAGTGATGCACAAGTCCTCCTTCCTATTTGGCATCCATCTAAGCAAAACACAATTTACCAATATGTGACTACATTTTTAACTGTTCCTCCTGACTCTCCTCCAGTGCAGATTTGTAAGAAGATTCTTCAGCAGGGATTCTGAAAAACCACGGATTCACACCATTTCTTAATCAGGGAGGAACTTCTGTCACATCCTCCTTTCAAGATTGTAGAAGATAGGAAAAACATAGGAAAGGAAGAGCAAAAGGAGCATGAAAAAATACTGCCAATAGCCTTTCTGTAGGAAGCTAACAGAGTATTGATTACTAAACTCATGTCTATGATGATGATAACTAAAATCATGTTTTGGACACGGTCTCATAAGCCCTTCCTGTTTGCTTCTGGTTTTGTTGTTGTTGCTACTGTTTTACCAGCAGATGTATAAAATCATTCCTGAGTATTCTAGATTCTTTGTACTAGCAGGAATAATTTCTCTGACTTGAAGGAATCTAAGCACTTAGAAATTCCATTATTTATGGTGGCATTAAATAAAACTTCAATTAGAGAAAACATTGAGAGTGACCCAAAGAGAACTACCATTTTCAGCAAAAAGGGTAAGTCAAAACAGCTCTGAAATATATTTAAAAACAGAAAACAATGAAGCCTTTCAATTCCTCTTTGAAAAAGCAATACGTTCTAACACACTAACTTGGCTTTTTAGTTTCTCAAACTGTACACGTGTGTTATTTTTTTCCTGTGATTTTTTTTTCCTTATTAATGAGGTCCCAAAGTCCTTTAATGAAATATACTGTGTTCTGATAATCACAGGATTCCAGGAAGTGAGGAATTAAGTCATAAACACTGTAAGACCTGTAATAAAATAATCCAAGTGTACAATAATGAAAATTCCAGTTTCTTTGGCTGCCTTCCCTTTTCACTTCCCCGGCATTGAATTCTGCAGATTTTTAGTTCTGGTTATATTAGAACCTTTTTGAAGCCTTTGACCTTTTATGTTTTACAGGAAAGTTCAAGAATTATCTAGTATTAGTGCAATAATTCAACTAAATCTCTTGCCAGAAATCATCTAGAATTAAAAATAACATTACTATAACTCACTAAGCCTTTAAAAAATAAGCTAAGCGGAGGGCAAAGAACTTGGTTATGAAAAACTAGAGAAACTCTAAGCAAAGAAATTGCAGCAAAGGCCAAGTGCTTACAATTCAGTGAGTTTGATGAATGGAGAAGAAAGCTTCTCTGCTAAACAAGTTTTAAAGAATTTTGTCTGTAAATGACTATAGAAATGTTGTATAACTGTTTTTGAAAAGCAAAGATCGTGGAGAAGTTCTTAGTGGCATACCCTTAGCATGCTAGATGCATTCTTATAATAAATACTCTTTTGTGAAGCTATGTATCTGACAATTTCTCCCTTGAATATTCTAGGCATTTTAAGATGTCAACCTCTAACAAAAATCCATCTATATGAGATACCTATCAACTCATTCTATACCACTTGAAGTTTATCAGAAAATAAACTTGCAGCATCAGTTCCTCTGAAAAATTTGCCCTTAGAGAAGTCAGTAATTTGCCTTTATGAGCTCACAGGCAACTCACAACGTACCTGGGGCAACATCAGGGAAAACAGACCTACATCTCCAGTGTAGCCAGTGATCCTGAAATAAAATGTTCTTCATCTGTAAGACAGTAATCACAGGGTACTTCACAGTCATCGCCTGAACCTGATACTGCTTCTGTCACTGCTGTAGATTTGATAGTTTACAGGTTTAGGAAAATGGCAGTGGGAAAATACAGCGGCCCTTTGCTTCAAGCAACTCTGAAGCTTGGTGCACAGCATTCAGCCCAGCTCGCTTCGGACACTTCACTGGCAGCCTGCGGACTGGGGCAGGAGGCTCTCCTGCTGCTCCAGCTGGTTTCTGGCTTTTGAACTACCACATCCAGGTGCACATTTGGTTCTTACATTTTCTGTGAAACCGCATACGCTCAATTTAATTTTTTTGTCCCTGTTACATACCTTCCATTCTATTCTGGTGATGGCTGTCTAAACAATCCATTTCTGTCAAAGCAGCTAAGTTCATGTGCTAAACTGTAACGTGACTTTCCCCATCACTGCTTACATTTCTTTAGAACAATAACAACTTCCACATTTCAGTGTGCTGTCAGCTGTGCCAAATCCTACACAGCAGAGAATATGGTAGTGTTACCAACCATGATGACCACTTTGCCACATCTCAGAACACCCCGCTACGAAAGAAGCCCTGATTATTGATTCCATTCTCCATGTCTTTCTTCTATAACAGGGTCTGTCCAAGGCAAACCAAACATGAATTCCAGCTCAGCATTCTTTATACAGTGGTCACTGGTGGCTAGACATTATGTTTTATTGCATGGGTAAGTTTTGTGTGCAGTCCTCGCTTAACAAACCTGCAAACTCAATTCCAATGATGAACATTTGAATATAATTCCAAGACCAGAGTCCATCTCTGCTGCATACTAAAATGTAAACACATGAACTTGCAATAGAACTGTTACCACAGTGTGCTCACTGCTGTCCGATTTCTTGGTGTGCAATCCAGTTCTGGGAATCTAGATCGCAAACTGTCATGAGAAAGCTATTATCTACACTGAATAATGATGTGTCTGAAGGTGTCTAATGTCAGAGAAGAGTAACATGACCTGTTTCAGGACTCCATGAAATCAGGGAAAAGAGACACCGAAGACAGATAGCAAACACATATCTCAAACATCCCTATTTTTACAGTTCATGTCTTGTTTATCTTAATTTTTGAATTTTGTAATCTAGTGAACTCTAAGTATTTTTTTACTACAATGCTGCCAGATGTTATATCACTATTAACTACAAAAACACCTGCATAGGACAGACACCTCTCACGGAGCTGGGTCCACATTTGGTCTGCACAATTTAGCTTCCCTACTGACATGATTCAGTCTGAAAGGCTTTTTCCTAAGTAAGTGCCTAGAGGTGGGTGCAGGAAGTGGGAAAGAGATATCTGAAGTATCTTTAATGCAATGCTTACATGTAAACTAAATGCGATAATGGCTTAAGGAAGGAAACCAAAAGTTCTTAATAAAAATAACCACACACTGTGGTGGAAGAACAACCTCTTTACCAAAAACTACACGGAATAAGAGGAACATGGCACTGAAGGTTTTCATATACATAAAGAACCAGTATGTAGATAAGAATCAGGAGGCTGGAGTGCATGGTGGGAGGTCGCCGCAAGCTGTGCAATATATCCATGTCTTTGAGCATATTTAGTGAAGAGGATGAATAGCAAAGTGACAGTCTACTGATAAGACTAACACGTAGCAGCTGATAGGATAATGCTCATTAATAGAAGTATCCTAACCTCATAATATCAAGCGGCTGTAGGAAGAAATGGCAGATGAAATTCATAGTAGATAATAGTCATACCATGGATAGGAAGAAATCCATTTCCAAATTTACATACACGATGGCTAGCTTTGAGCTGACTAAGATAATGGGTTAGAATATGTAGCTCCAGGAAAACTTGAGCACAGTGTTCTGGAAAGGTCATATGAGGAAATTGAATGCTTAGAGTTATCAGAAAAGTAACAGAGCAGAAAACATTATTATACCTCACATCAATATACAGTGTGCTTGCATATACTACTGCTCACAGTTCCCAACCAACTATCTGATAAAGGATGTCACAGGAACAGAAACATTGAGGGGCAAACACTAAATCTGATCAAAGAGTTGAAATAGTTTTTGTACAAGGAATGACTGAATAGACAAACTTTTCAGTCTGAGAAGCAAGCTGACCAACTGCTTATAAGCTTGTAAATTTTGCAATTACGAACAGAAATGTTTGCTCTCCTTTTCAAAATGAGACATTACAGTAAAATCAAGTTTTTAAATCACAGGTTTACAATGCAGGAAAAATACATTCTGCTTAGTGAGGCTACAAAACTGATCTTCTCTCATTCCACAGATGAAGATGAAAAGCTTCACATTCTGGTTTCAGGTGCTGGCCCTGGGCAGTGTGTGATGAAATGTGACTCCACGGAAGTCATTGGAGTTCAGAATCTGTGCAATAATTTTGATTTGTTTTAACATTGTTTCTCATTGTTCTTCTTTTAACATCTTAGTTTTTAGAAATGTTTTGGATCACAGAGTATAAAATGAGAAAGGCTTAAACAATTAGAGGGGAGAACCCCATTCCCTGTTGTTGGACTACCCTCTTCCCTTTCTTATATCATATAATCTCTCACCTTTCCAATCATTTCTTAACTGACTAGGCACCAACTGCTGTTTGATCACCTGGTAAGATGATAACATCAAGCACTTTCTGATCACAGCCATCCCAAACACAAGGAGCAAACAGCATTCTAATATTTGGTTGGCAGTTCACAGAGTTCTCCTGCTGCTTTTATTTTCCAAAGCAATTCATATGAGCCTCCACCGCAGCTTTTGAGTGCAAGAAGGACAAACGTTGTCACTATCAGTGTTACCAGCAGTGATTTTCCACACAATAATGGAAAATAGAAATAATTTATAGGTTCTGTCTGTCTTTAGGTCTGCACTTGAGGAGGCACCTAGACCATGCAGAACTCAGTAGCTGTGGCAGGGTCCCAGGGATTTCTCCCTTCTTATGCACTGGCCTCTAAAAGGAGTGCAGGGGAAACGATTTGCACCTAGATCTTGCCTTTAACAGGATGGAGAGACACGTGGTAGGATATATGTTTACACCCGAAAGCACTTCTAATGTAAACAGACAAGCCCTTCACTAACAAAAGGCTGGCACAAAGAGCTGGTGGATCACTTAGCTTACAACAGAGAAAAGCATCATCAACAGCTTTTCTTTTTTCTGTATTTTCCAGAGCTGTTGTTGATAAATACCTGCATCCACATCAGATTTCCATGAACAACTTCCTACTCTGAAGTTGGTATTTGCCACCTGTTGAACCACACAAGCAGAGAACTCAGTGCTTAAGACTTGCATTTTTTGCTACACTCTGAAGGACTGCACATCCAAAAGTGCTCTAAGCTTTATATCATATATTTACAAACAATAATTACTTTGAAGAGATGGTCTAACAGCACTGAATGAAGGAGAACTGCTGCACATTACTGACAATGACTTAGACCTTTTGGTGATAGGATTTCCTTATGGTCTACCTACCGAAAGATTCATGCCCCCCTATTATAAAAAATGTTGGAATACATTTAGATTTTTAAACTCTCTTGTGGCAAAAGCTTACTGAAATTGAGAACAGCAACCCTAGTGACACAAGAGTCCTACCTCTCTTTTCCACTGTATGGTGAAACGATAAAGGTCAGATACACTTCTCCCTTGAAACCAATGGAACACGGAGGTGAAAGGTGAGGAAAAAACTGACATCTCATTGATTTTCTGTGTGATCTGAAGGTAGAAAGAACTTAAGTTCTGTCATGCTGAGGTATCTACATTTCTCTAGGGATTTTGTCTAAGGATGTGTGAATTTGATTGGTCTCTTTTCAAATCTGCTAAAAGGAGCTGACTTAAGGAGACATAATAATGTGAATACACATGAAATTAAATAGACACAAGAAGGACCTCTGTGCACGTGTGAGTAGTCCACACTCAACTACAAGCGGTGCTCAGAGACTGATGACTTGAGGCATCGCTGCCCTTGCTGATGCCAAAGCCCATAGAATGCACATTTTGCCATCAGCCTCTTTGAAGAGCAACTTTATGTTTTCTAAACTTGTATTTCTAAACATGTAACCACTCCTGAATTTCTGAAAGTGATGAACCACTTTGAAAGTTGAGCCTTTCTTAGAACTCCTAGGCTCCAGTTAAGGCTTTTTGGAAAGCTCTAAAACAAATAATATCTTCAGGAAAGAAAAGAAAGTAGGAGAAAGCACGCTTTACCACATCTCCACATAGCCTATGAATACACAGATAAAAAAGCCTGCTTTTTTTCATGCACGCATCAAAATAAGGCCCCACAGTGAAGAAATGTAGTTGTGTTGGATCTATTTGGATAAGGATGAGAAGCAGAGTCGATGATTAATGGGTTGAAAGGCTGCTGAGAGCTGTGCAGCTCTCCCTCTCACCCACTGCCAGTACCAAGGAGAAACCATGATGACAAGAATTATTCGCTGCAGTGAAAAAAAAAAACAACACCAAACATACAAAGAGTTTGTTTCTAGCTAAAAATAAGACAAAATTTAATGGCTTCAAAACTCAGCCTTCTCCCCACACTCTATTACTTGTTTGCTTCTATGATTTATTTCTTGGAAAAATCTTTCTCAATAAAATGTATTCAAATGAAGGAGGGAAGGAGGGAAGGAGGGAAGGAGGGAAGGAGGGAAGGAGGGAAGGAGGGAAGGAGGGAAGGAGGGAAGGAGGGAAGGAGGGAAGGAGGGAAGGAGGGAAGGAGGGAAGGAGGGAAGGAGGGAAGGAGGGAAGGAGGGAAGGAGGGAAGGAGGGAAGGAGGGAAGGAGGGAAGGAGGGAAGGAGGGAAGGAGGGAAGGAGGGAAGAAAATATAGCCCCAAGAGCTAACTTGGAGTAAATACTGGTGTTTCCAAGGCTGTGAATTGCTTGTGGTAGCTGTTGTATATTAAAGCCATCTCCTTTCCAATTTTTATAAAAAATGAGGAGATGCACAGCTTGCATCTCATATTTTTGTATCTGTAACAGAGGCTTTGACATGTGTAACGATATACTGCTGGCAAAATAAGCCACTACTGGAATTCTATGGAAAAAAAAGTCTATCTTAGTAAGAGACATTGCAAAAGGCATGCACCTTAGCTGTTATTTAAGTGAACTATTGCTTAGACAAACCCTGAAATGTATCAGCTTACAACCTGGAGAATGAGAAATCTACATGTTCTCATTGCAAAGTAAAGTAATACATGGAGAGATAAACTAAACACCAACTTTTCCAATACTGTATGGCAGTTATGAATTTAGATGCACAGAGTTAAGCCATGAGGATGTTAATAACGCTCCTGGAAAACTTGGCAGTCACTGCCCTGCTGTGCATGACCAATTCCCCTGCCTTTATAGACACTTCAAAGAGGAAATAAAGGGTTAACATTTATGTTTCTTTGCATATTTCCTGGGTAGCAATCATCAGCAATGTCTGTCATAGTGAAGGTGTCACCACAGGTGAAGGTGGTCACTTCACCCACGCAAGAAGATGGAGCACATAGCAGAAGTAAGTATGCCAGCTTCCAGACGTCACCTTTGTCAAGGATGCTCTGCAGAGCATGTAAGAAATAAAACATACCCCAACAACTCACTGGTAAAGACAAAACCTACCAGAAGCTGCACTTCCAGAATAAAGCCAAATTCCCTTTTCTAATTGAAGCGGAGTTTCAAAACATGCTCTGTCTGAAAACTCAGTTCCCAAGTTTATACTGGAATAACCTGTGCATCCAACTAGAGCTTTCCAGGAATTTCCAGTAAGCACTAATTGGCAGGTTATCGCTTCATTTCTGTCCTCTGCTTGGGCTCCTCTAAGAAGCCCATCTCCCACAAAATGAAACATGCTATCTATATGAGTAACCTCTCCCCTCAACAGATAGGTGAGGAGGGCTCTTGCTGTTCTGAAATAAAAGATTAACCTATAAAGCAAGATACTGACACTTCAAATAACGCTTCTTTCAATCCCTGTTGAGCTGATGCAAAGAAGCCCCAGAACATGTGAAAACATGTACTGAGTTGTAGCTTACATTCTCAACAGGTTTTCCCTCAATACAGAGCTCAGCTGAAATATAAGTGAACTTCACTAACAACAGCCAGGACATAAATATTGACTTGGGTATTTATAACTGCATCAGTGCAGTTCCAATGGTATTAGAAGTGCAATATTTTTTTGCACTGAATGATGATTGAGTCTGTCAGGTTTGTTCAGCCCAATTTGGTCCTTCTAGTAGGTCAGGACCTCTCAGACGTCCTCCAGCAAAAAGAATGAAATCAAGACTTGGATCACCTCTAAATATAAAATCCACACGTTACCCTTCCACACAAAAAGGAAAATAACTTCTCTTCATGTTGTGCCATTAAGCCAGAATTATATCATGCTATTTCAGACTCAGATGAACTGAATTATTTAGAGACAACGGTTCTGCACCTGGCAGCAAATCCTGGAGCCTGTAACTAACTTCATCCACAGTCTGTAAGCTGTGTGGCCAAAGAGAAAAACATTTATACAAAAATAGAATTATTTCCTCTATAACATAAAGAAAAATAGATACACATGTTATCGTGCTGATTATAGTTAAACAGTTACTGTATCCAATCAATGTAATTTCTAACACCTAAGTCGCAGTCTCCTCGGCTGCTTCAGAGTTTTAGATCCAATGCATTTCTCTCCAAGGACAAAATCTGCTTCCATTTCTGCATCACCAGTTCTTAAATAGTAACAAAGAGATGAGCAAAATCAAGGAAAGCATAACAGACTTTGAAACCTGCGGATGTGTGTTAGAGTTCAGGTGCAAGAATGATGCAGGGCTCTTGGTGCTCACTACCCTGCAGCATGCTCCCTGCCCCAACACCAAACACACTCACGTACATCTAATGGACAGGTGTTGGTTTTTTCCCCTGGCATTTTTTTTCCACAATATGTTCCTTTTGTAAAAACAGTTTGTCCATCTGTATTATTCCAACACATTCGTGGATTCAATAATAAAAACTTCCCCGTAAGTTAATCTTGCTAGTTCATTCCTTCCTTAAGGACACACTTAGTCAGTGTTTAGTCAGTTTTGGCTGCCACAGCACTTGTGAGAACTGTCTCAGCTCTGCTGACTTTGATGAATTCCCTCCTGTCTTTTGAGACATGCAGACTTCCAGTCATTACAATATGGTCACGTTCGCTTCCACAGTAGGGCAAAATACCGTTGACTAAACACATGATTTGAAGTCTGCAATATTAAATGCTAGGGAGCAAAAAGAGCATAAGGACCATTAGGATAGAAAATTCTATTCAGCCCAAAAACCCAAGCACATTAGTAGCAAATGCGGATATAGGACAACCACAGGATGATCAATCTAATTAATTGCAAACTATTTAGAGACTCTTTTTATTTACTGATATAATGGACTTTTCTTTCATCAATTTATCCAGCTAATTTTTCTACACTTGGAAAATCCTGGCACCCACATCATATGATATTCCAGAATCTTACTACTTTGAGAAGAACCAGCTCCTTCTCTTCATTTTGATGCAAAGCCCTGTAATTTCATTTGATTCCTGCTATGTTCAATCCAAGAAGATATATTCACCTTCCAGTTTCCTAGATCTCCTTAAGAATTTCATTTTCAGGCAAATGTCCCATTTGTTTCTTTTATAGAGTCGATTCAGTACATCTGATCACTCACGTTGCTCTTTTATGAGCCTTTTCTGATTCGTATATACCCTTGTGAAGATGGTGCCAGAGCTAAATGAATATTCAAGATGCAGAAGCATCATCAACATGTTTTCTACTTCATTTTTGCTCATCTTCTTTCTAAACCCTAGCAGTACATGTTATTTTCTTGAAGACTACAGAGAGTTCAACTAATCTTTCTTTCTACTCTTCTAGTTGAGTCATAAGCTCATCTCAGAACATGAGCCCAGGATCGTTCCCCTCACACAACTAAGCTTGTATCTACATTTCAACTGTCCTTTTGTCACTTGGGCACCCAGCATCCAGCACGGGAACTTTTCTGCAGCCTTTCACCATCAACCTTCACCTTTACACTTCTTAAAAATATAATAATTCAGTACCATCTGAAAACTTGCAGTCTTTCTGTTCCTTCTCAGATCACTTAGGGTCTTTTCTTTTTCCCCCTCTTCACTTTAGTTTTAGGCCTTAAGTATCAATAGTAAATGAATTAACCTCTCTTCTAAAATATATCCTGCATTTAGACCTGTACAAAAATCACGCATTCCAGCAGTATGAATACTGAGGTTTTAGGGTTTAAAGCATCATTGCATTAAAGAATCACTGGGAACAGGATTAGACCTTTGATATATGAAGGTATTAAAAACAATCAAAAAAATCTTTGCACAGACTACCTCAAACTGGTTAACAAAATAGCAAGCCATAAGTGTCTTATTTATAGGGAAAACACAACGTGTTTTACATCAGAAATGGAACAAAAAGAAATCAGCCTGCTGGGAAAATAATCTACACGTATTGTAATAGAGACTATTGTGACTAAGAATTGGAAGAAGCAGATCAAAATGACAAAAGAAACCATCAGCAAAGCTTTGCTATTCAGTCGCTGAAGACAGAGAATCTTGGAAAGATGTATACACATGATAAAAAATAAGTATTTATCAGACTAGAAGGAATATTTACTGCCTAAAATGTTATGTAAAGTTGAATAAACACTTCACTGTAGTATACAATTAAATGTAACGTAGCATAAAGCAGCCTTGAATGTGACAACCTGGATTCAACAACGAAAATCCTGTTTGTTTTTACTTGCAAATCAAGACCAGTCAATGTAATAAAATCTGTACTTGAAAACTTGAACACAGAAAGGGGTGTATTAGTTAACTCGGGAAGAAATGCAATTTTCTACACTTCAGTAAATTGAAACAATAGATACTGATAGCAGTGACCTTTCTTGAGACTTGCAAAGCAGAAGCTTACATTGGATGTGATACTCAAGAGCTGAACTCCTTAAATTACACTCGCTGTCCTTTCTCCACCCTAGACACAGGCTTTGATGGGCACACACAAGCAAAAAGGGTGGATGACATGTCCACACAAGGGCATTCTGCAGCTATGTTCCCTATGTTTTACATGAGCAGCAAATGTCTAAGGCAAGTAGGAGGCATAACGTATGTCCCCCTTCCTGCATTTCCTAAGCAAATACCAAGCCCCAGTCTTTCATTTCCAGGGTATTACAGTGCCTCTTCAGCTCCCACATGGGACTGGAGCATCAGAACCTGTCAGAAGAAACAGCCACCAATAAAACACCCACCAGTTTTACTTCCTTCCTTTTTATTTACTGTAGCCCAGGACAACACATCAATCAAAAGATGATCAGTTTGGCTTTCATGAAAATCCTCACATGCTCTACATTGTTTGAGAGATGGACTGACAATGTATTCTCTCTCCCAACACCAAAGAAAGGTTTCTACAGAACTAAAAAAATAACTTTTTCTACTGGTATGCCTCCTTAGGAGCACCATGCATTCGGCATTAATTTCTGGAGCTTTGTTTTGATTTCGTACAAAATAGTTTTTAAAATGAAAACACTGCGCTTAACATCATATCCTGTTACTTATCATGCCTAAACAGCTGCTTGCTTTTTCCTTTTGCTGTCCTCCTACTGTAAGATTCCCAGAGATGTGCATCGGGGGAGAATGCAGGGCATTCTTAAATACTTTTAAATACTGTTAAGCAATTACACCAGGAAAGTGGCTGGTTTTAGAGGTATTAGCAAGTGGCTGCACATTTAATTACACAGATAGTTATCTTGGATTTCTCTGTAAAGAAGGTAATTCTGACCAGGATGCCATGGTGTAATGACACATTAATTCTGCTTTATCATCTAATTCAGAACGTAGGCGTTGGTAATTTCAATGAGCTAATTGTGTTGGAATCTGAGCCAAGATTTATGATGTGATGTGACAGTTGATTACATTTTCTAAATGTCTGTATAAAAGAAACTCAAAAAAATTGCCCGGAAGGGAAGATGCAAGAAGGCAGCTTCACACCCAAAACGTACAGCTATAGAAGATAAGGTCTATACATGAAGTACAAAGAAGCCTACCATTGAGCGACTAAAGAGCGAAATCCCAAGGGCAACACTGAGATTATGCTCATTAACAACTGAGGACATTGTTGCAAAGACTTCACCCCAAAAACTAAAGCGAACCACTGCCTAACAGAAATTTTAGCTTTTTCTTTAACCCCATAATCACTTCTGTGCTTTGCTGAGTTTTTCTGGTTTACATCTACTGGTACCATTGTGTCACACCCACCAGACACATCTCTTCATGGATGAGGGCAGCTATTATCACTGAGTGGAAACTACAACGACAACTCCTTCTGACTACAAAACATTCAGCTTTCTGCCCCGCTCATGCTCTCTACCTCTTTGGTTTATCTGATGTGATATAAACTTACATGGAAGAATCTATTGTGGAAGATCAACTACAGCGTATTTGAGCAAACAGATGTGTCATCTCTGGGGATTTAGGAATTCAAGGCGTTATCTTGTCATTGATTTTCAAATATAACTTAATCAAAGAGTTTTATAAAAAAGATCAATAGTATGATAAAGCCCTGACTAAGTCTAAAAGGTGAGCTGAATCCTAAAATAATTCTTGTATTGTTTTTGAACCATAGATAAACTTAGGTACATAAATGCCTTCCAAAAAATAATAATAATTAAAAAATAATGCTGTTGAAAAATTAAATATAAATTTCCATAACTTAACGGGTAATCTTTATTCCTTCCTAGGTTTTTCAACAGATGAATCTTTGCTATGAAACTAATATCTAGGCTGCCAGACTGCCAGTAAAGATATGCTTTTCTTCAGGAAATCTAATTATAGATTCGTTAAAAAGATAATTACCAAGGTTCTGTGCATTACTGATAGTCTGTAAATTTAGCAGACTGGTAGCCCTAATACCAAGATGCTGCGTACACTACTAGAGCTTTTCAGGGAAAATGAGCACAGCAATAGAACAGCACTTATGGATGAGGTAGAAAAGTTGTCATACCACAGATTTCAACAAATGAGGCCAAAATTTCGACCTGAGCACTGCTCAAAGAGGAGATGGGAATACACAGAGGAGTTGACAAAGCAACCTGACCAAACTAAGGAAGCAGCCAGAGGTCTCTGTTTCATTCCATTCTTCACTCTGTCCCAGACAGGGAAAGCAGCTGTTTCCATCCACAATTGCTCCTTGGGAGATGCTGCGTAGCCCTGACATTTCCATCTGAATTTCTTATACATGAAGTTCTATGTGTATTCTCCCAGGAGGATGACTTCACAAACAGCAGGAAATCAAGAGATAAATGATCCTAAACCAAAGTAACGCAGAGAGATAAATTTTTCTGATGGTTGAAAAAAGAAGTGGAAAGTTACAGATGTTTGCAAGGAAATGATACAGATCTCACATAGCTGCGTTTCTCACCATCCCCTTGTTAATACAATCTAGTATCACTTGAAGTTGGCAATTACATTCTGATTTTTCAGAACGATTTTGGGTTGTGCCACGCGTGGGATCAGTGGTGGAGAAATGGATGTAAATAACAAAAAGTATATCTCCTGAAACGTAACATCTTGCTTTGTGTTTTCCAAAAGATGATTACTTTGCCCTCTGGCTCAGCCTTCCTTAGATTGCATTGCTGTAGATGGTGAGAATTGGAATACAAACAGCCCATCTCATACTTCTCTTGCCAACAATGAAAGAAAGAAAGAAACAAACAAACCAACCAAGGAGGTTGGAAGCCCATTCTTGAGTTGTCTAGTACAGCATGATACAGTAATTTTCTCAAGACATAGACCAACTTAGTGGAGTCAGCTAGATCTTGTGAACACAGCAGCACATTATTCACTGGGACATGTTCCCTTTTCTCTAACTCATTTATAAGATCTCTTGTGAATTTCTTCTCTTAGGAACACTACAAAGCAATGAATGGCACAGCTGCTTGTTTTCCTATTACAGACCTCTGACTTCCATTGTGGTGGGCTTGTATTTTCTTAAAGTTGTTTTGAAGTTAAAAAGTAATAAATACAATTTAGGTTGGAAGGGATATCTGGAGGTCATGTAGTCCAACCTATTGCTTTAGACTGAATTAGGTGTTTTCATCTGTTCACATTCTAGGTATCACAAAGGATGGAGATTCCACAATATAGAATCATAGAATGGTTTGGGTTGGAAGGGACCTTTAAGATCATCTCTTTCTAACCCCCCTGCTTTGGCAGGGACACCTCCCTTTAGGCTAGGTTGCTCAAAGCCCCATCCATCCTGGCTGGCTGTATCTCCGGGACCCTGTTCCAGTGCCTGACCAACCATACATTGACATACTGACAGGTTTTGAGAAAAATGATTCCCACTCAGCAAGTTTTTCACACTAAGCAAAAAGGCTCCTTTATTGAAATTTCAAAAAGTAATACACATAGCAAGTTGACTCTCACGTTGCTTCTACAGATTTCACCCAGTCTTGGAGAACGAATGATAGCATAAATAAGAGCCTTCAATCACACTTTGTTATTTTCACACAGAAGCAAGAAGGTTATGGCCTTGGTTCATTAAACAAGGTAACGATTAAGTGGTACACACCTTCTTGAGGCAAGATTTTACTTATAAGTGATTGCTGGGATGAGTCCAAATTCATGTCCTAACACTGCGCAGTTTAATCACAGGACAAAACTGTATATTCAAGCACAAAAGCACATACATATTTTTAATTATTACTAACATGATTCCAATCTCATGGTTGAATGATCTTTATGTGCAGTGCAGGATAATCATCATCCACAGTGTATAATTTAGACTGCAGCACAAGATGCTTACCTAAAGAAGAATCAACACTTTACAAATTCTTTCTGCTTTTACACAATTTTTTTTCCCCATTTTAACTACTAACCCCAGAGGTAAATTTTAATTTTGCTCTTCAAATCAAGCATTTTAGCATTAGCTCCCAGAGATCTATTCACATAGGTGAACTTCTGCCTTTTGGAGCCTGGCTGACAGAAGAAGCCATTATCTTTGGCCAGTGAAGTTTTGTCAGCTGGGATTACAACTCAAGAGACAAAGCTGAGTCTTCACAAACATGTAGTGGCCCTTCAGAGCTGTGTATTTTATGTCACGTGCATGAGATGTCTGATGGGTATTATGACAGCAGTACAACACCCAGTAGAACTCTGCATGTGCTATGCATTGTCACATCAGATCTCCTAAACCAACAGAAGCTCCTCTGGCCTAGCAACAGCCAGTGCAACTTATCTGTCACTTCACTATTTCAGTATCCTCTTTGAAATCTTGCAGTGCTCCACTTGCTCCTACCTTACCTATCCCATACCATCTCCTAAACCCAGAGACAACTCTCCCCTTGCTGATGCTGCTGGGGACCCTGTGGTCTCTACCGGCTCAGCTCCTCCTCTTCCCTACTGCTTGCTGACTTGGATTAGAAGGAAACCTTTGGAGGCAGTGATAGCACTTGGATACTTCAAGCAGACTCCAATTAATGTCTCAAGCCCATTCTTTATACATTAACACTGTAAAGGTATGAATAGTAGTTCATAGTATTACCAATTGCCAACTTCAGGGGTCTCAACTAGAATGAGTAATAATTTGAGGGAAAGAAAAAACACCTCTCTATTTGTAACCTCAAAAGAGTTTTTATTCCTGAGAATAAAAAAGCCAAAAACAAAAAACAACAGAAATCCATTAATTACTTCAGCCCTAACCTAACCAGGTTTTAGCAAAATCTAAAATGCCCTAACAGCATCTAATACCTGGCAGTACAAATAGACTGAAGACCAAAAAGCCCTTTTGTGGACAGCTAATAATTGTGTAAAAGTACATCCATATTTCAACTACAATTCAAGATGTTATTTTTGTTGCCATAATTATTCATAGAAAAGAAAATCTGATACTATCAGAGTAAGCAGACTCTTGCCTCACCAGCCACTACAGTTGTAAAATCTTTCATCTCAAAAACCACACTATGAGCTTGAAAATGCTTTCAGTGTGTAAAATACAGTTCTGAATGCAACTTGTCAGCAACTTCCAATCATGTTTTAAATTTCTACAATCCATAAAGAGTCCTGAACCCAGTCGGGTTTTGAAAGCAATATCAGTAGCACATCCAAGGCCATGGCAAAAACACACATATCATGAAGTGATATCATGAATCATGACATCATGAAGAAGTGACATCTCTCTGAAGTTCCCCAAAAGAGCTCGGGAACTTATAAATCCTTTTCACTTCCATGTAATTCCTCACTTGATTTTTTAAAATAAAAAGGGTTTTTTTTGCAGGAGCAAAGGAGACTAAAAGGAGGTACTAAAAAAAATGCTAAGTAAAAGGTTTCAAGCTACATCAACTCCTATGTTTGAAATTAAAAGCTTTTTAAAAAAACCTTCTTTCATTGTTATCCTCTCTGTTTTGCAAAACTTGCAAGACCCTCATTTCATATAGTCACAATAAAACCCACTGAAATCAAAGAAAACACAGTGGTGTGAAACTGGGAAAATAAGTAAGCAAAATGATAAATATTTCCCTCAGCAAAGAGCTTTTGAAAGAAAGACTCAAAGCATGGCTTGCTTACCTGCAGGTGTGCACAACTCTGCACCACAACGAATGCATCACACAAACCAAACTCTTTGCGGGCAACCAGATCTCTTCTGGTATGAATCGTTGACATGCAAACATAAAACAACACATCAGAGAAAAAAACCCTACTCTTACTGTCACCTTTCTTCCAGATCACTCTCTGTCAACCTCCTGCTGCAGTGAGAAATGGTAAACAGGAGAAAACTGCCAGCACCTGGCCAAAATGAGATGAGGTGGAAGCCCTTCCCAGAAATGAGTCTGCTTGCCCACCTGGCTGCTTGGTAAGCAGGGCTTCTTAGGCTACTTTCTCCTCAATACCTCAAAACATTTTAGCAGAAATAGGAGTACCTCATAAACTTAAACACGCAATGTCAGTAAAAAGTACTATGTCTCCTTTACTTCAAGTGACTTTACAGTAAGGGTGATGGGCACTGGCACAGGCTGCCCAGAGAGATGATGGAGTCTCCATCTATGGATACTGAAGACCCACCTGGATGCCCACCTGCAGGGTCCATCATGGGAGGGCCACACTGACGAAACAAGTGATCCCAAAGGCAACAGCTTGCCCCTGGGCTTGGGGCCAGCGCGGGTCTTTCCTTCCATCAGGGCAGGGGAGCAGCACCAGCCATCAGCTGCTTAATACTACCCTCAAGAAAAGGATATTAGTTTACACGCACAATTTTAAGGCTTCTTGGTAAATAGCACTGGCAATACTTAAAGGGCAATAAAAGGCTTATTCCAAGATTTCTTTTTAAATGCAAAATATCCTAATAAATAATGTATCTAGGAGAGTAATCCAGAATCCTAACACTGAGATTTATTCAGAATCCTGAAATAAACCCAATTTTGAGTTGGAGCACAGCTTTTCAAGATTAATTTAAAAGAAATCTCTAAACACAGCAGCAATGTGTCCTTTTCATATATAAAAAGTCATTCGATTCACTGGGATTCTTCTTTCATGCTTTATCATTTTACTGTCCTAAGCACCGCTATAAAACTTCCATGTTTTACTTAACATATCATACTTTTATATTTTTCATTATTTCTCTAAATGGTGGTTATGAAACCTGACTACAGCTATTACTATTCATACCAGTTGTACGTATTTATGAAGATTCGTAGCTGCACCTGTATTTTATGTACATTAAACCACAAAAACTTCAGAAAATGTAAAGCATCCAACTCTGTTGCATAATATTCCTATTTTCAAGCCAAAACAGTTGTAGATCAGGTGTTCTTTGTCATAAGCACAGAAACAGACAGAATGTTAAAGGAAGATCTAAGTAAGAGGTTTGTTAAAAGTTCCTCCCAGCCCAAGATATTGGTTATATTTCCATGCTGCCTTCCACCATCATCACGTTATCTCTGACGTTTCCATTTGTTGCTGCAAATACACAGAAAAAAAGGTCTTAGCATTACCATTTGTGAGCGGGGTCCAAACCCATGAGACTGCAAATGCCTCCCTCCACTTTTGACATTTGTCTACTATAAAATTAACAGGAATTAAGTCATATATAAGGATCTGGGAGTAATAGTGTCACCTTTGTCCTAGGTGCAAAGGCACACTGCCATCCTTTCAGAGACTTTTTCTCACCAAACAAGCTCAGCTCTCCTCTCTCTCCAGAAAGAGTGAAAATATGAATTCACTTAATTCTGCCAGAATGTTTTACAGCCCAAATGAGAACAGAGCACAGCACAAACAGGACCATCACTGCCCACTGTGCCATAGGGCTCCTTCCAGCAGGAGTCTGGAGGGTAAGGAGGAACGAGCTGGGGCTCAGTAGAGAGAAGAGGTGGGGACAGGTTCACCATCCTCGTGTCTAAAAGAGAGAAAGAGAGGGAAGTAAAAAAAAAAAAAAAAAAAAATTATCAGACAAGATGTGTTTCCTTTAAAATACAGCAATGCATCACCTGCAGCCCATCATGTTTTGCCCAGTAAAATATCTGTCCTCAATATTGAGAAAAAAAAGATGTGCATGCAATCTACTCTGTCCTTGGGAAATAATTTACTCGATTGCTGATGTGTGGCTGTTATATGTCAGAGAAAAAAGGTGAGCAAATAATCATCCAAATATGTTTCAAAGCCCAATTTCAGAAATTGTTTTCTTTACTCAATTTGTCGCTTCCTTCTGTCTGAATGTCACCGCACATCATGGAAGGCCTCCCTGTAACCTTAGCAACCTTCACATCACAACTTGGGCTGGCAGCCACGCCAATCCCAAAATAAATTATTTTAAAGTCAACTGTAACGAATGCTAAGATGTTTCCGAATCCTGGCATATTTAAGGTCACATTGTGCTAAGGAGTCTGGCTTCCATCTAGCTACAGCCAGTCAGGTATTTTTAAGCTTACAAAGCCTGAAAAGGCAATCTTTCCTTCATTCCTCAAGCTGAAAAAGGCTCTGCTTTTGAGGCCAGACTGGCCTCCATAGTAGCAAAACTCAGACAGCACATGTTCACAGAGACAATAAACTATGCACTAATCCCAGCCCTAGTGCTAATTTGAGCAGCAGTGCACATGAAAATTTTTATTCTTTTGTTTAACTAATTAGCAGAATGACAAATCAATTCAGCCATAAGGAATAAAGAACCAAAGATTGCAGATAATTAAACATTAACTCAACAAAAATCTGTTAATCCTTCCACACGGTAAATTGGGTAATAAATTTCAGTGCTCAGCATTACCACCCTTCATCGGCCCTTGAGTGCAAGAAGTTGTAGGGCAAATGCATTAAAAAATACATCAGGACCAAAAAGCCTCACACAGTAAATTCATTAGCCATGCTTTTTCAACAGGGCCATTATTATAGTAGAGCTACCAGTTCAAGCAAAAGTGCTTCTTGCATAATTTTGCCCCGTTCAGAAAACGGAATGTATATCAGAAACCAAATATTTATATGACAGCCAGTGTCATAAAAAGACAACGCAGTACTGGCACAAATTTGCAATGAGAAGTGGAGTAGAAAAGGGACAGAAGCAGCAGTAAACCATGCTGATCAAGGCCAAATGTACTTTTCTGTCTGCAGGAAACAAAATTTTTCAGCCAAATGTAGCCTTAAGACTTTCCCTTTATTTCTCCTCCACATCTGCCCCTAGCTTCCCACCATCCCACTGTGTAATTTGATTGCCACAGCTGGCTGGGGCTGTTTGATTTCTCCTCTTATGGCTGAGTGAAGTATGCTACTGGTCCATAGTGTAAGCAAATTCCCCAGATTTTTAGTTTGTACTTCTTGCCTGTGCTCCCAGAAATAAATTGGTTTTCTAGGGTGTGGAAGTACAAACTGGCAGACTCAACAAAAAGGATTTATTTGCCTCTGTTTCATTGTCCACTGGGGATCACATTTTTGGCTCCCACGTTCCCTGCTTGTACAGTGGCCCAGGATACCTGTGATTTCCCTGATCTTTACTTCTTCTGATGCAGGACACAAACATCTAAATTGCTGTAGCACGACAGGTGATATGGAGGGCTTTGAAGATCGCTGTTTTGCAACAGAACAAGTTCAAGATAAAGCTTCTATCTATTGTGCTGAACTTCAATTCCTCCTCTGTCATTCCCCAAAATTACACAACAGATGAGAGGATCTATGGAGCTGCCTTCAGTACCATCATTTTGACTAGCCAAGATCTCTGCCGTCATTTTATTGAAGCTTCCTTCCATTAACACTTTATTTCTGGAAAGGCCTGAAGGCACCAAACTCGATGGAGTTCAAGAAGCTTTTGGACAACGCTCTCAGACAGGGAGTTTAATCTTTAGGTAGTCCTGCATGGAGCCAGGAGTCAATAATCCTTGTGTGGCCCTTCCAACTCTGAAATTCCATGATTCTATGACTGTGAAATTCTCCCCAGAATGGTGGACAAGATCTGGTAACGTGCCTAGCAAAGGACACATCAGAGTGAATTAGCCAATAGGTTTTTGCCACTGTGGTTTCCAGATTTTCCCTGAGCTGCAACACTCCTAGAATAAAGGAACACTTCATAAAAACTAGCAGCATGGACATGCAACTTGCCCCCTTTCTTGGATCCCCTGGCTCCACAAAGTCTGACACAATTACCTTAAAGATTTAATCAAAGGCACAAAAGTTATGTTTTTCTTCCACTTCAGAAATGCAGACAGTAAGTGTAAGGTGAGAAATGGCTATCTGTAGTATGGGAGAAACTGGAAGAGATTTTTCTGAACGATTCTCATAGTTAATTTCTTGCTACCTCATTGTTTAAGTAAGCAAAACTCAATGCATTTTTATTTAAAGGCTCATTTATTTTGTTGTGTCAAAAAACAATTTCATCTATCATCAGAGCTGATCTTGCAGCCAAACCACCATTCCTCAGGGCTCGGAATTCCCAAGAGCAACAACTTACTATTAAAAAAAAAAAATTATAAATACAACCCAAGGCTCTGGAATCTTCTATAAAAGAAACAGAAGCCTGGCCCGTTGAACGCAGATGTTATTGAAATTGCAATGAATAAACCAATCCCGAGCTGACAATGTCAGACGAGAAGATATTGATGAGAAATTAAGTCTTGGATCTAATTTGCTCTATTTACACAGTAATTCAAAATTGCTGGGAGCATGGTAAATGATTTTCTAACTCCTTTATTTAAAAGGTCTTGGCTGGGATTGCTAGCTGCCTGTAACAAGCTTTGGAAGAACTGAATTAAAAACATGTGAATTTGAAAGGATCAAACAACTACTAGAACCACTGTGGGGTGTGTAGGAAAGGGAGCAGTTAGTTAAACCAGTTCATCTTGGAAAGAAAAGGGTTGGATCAGTGCTGAAGTTTATGGAACTGGAATTATTCTCCTAACTGGTCTTTGCAACATAGGACAGAGCTTAAGTGGTAGTTTGTACGTTTTCTTTAAAATGTTTCACGTACAAATTCAGCTGGGAAAGCCTGAAGCTCTGCAGCTGGAGACTCCCCAGCCAGCAAAGGGCAGGAGCCATAGGCAAAGCAAAGCATTCACAATGCCTTCAGAGAGACTCAGTTAACTTCAGTGTGGACACTTCTGCTCCTGAAAACACATTCTTATACTCCGGACCACCTCATAACTATGACAGAGTACACCAAAGATCAATTACTGCCAGCAGTAGCCAAAATTATTGAGACAGGTGAAAATGAAGGAGACAAGCACCAATGTACTGACCTGCCAAACACGCAGTTTGGATCACTGAGCTGGAGATGCTAAAGCCCATTCCGCTGCTGTTCTTCTGTGGTTCAGTTAATGCACATGCTCACTGACACATTATCCATTGATCAAAACATGGAATTTTTTCATTCTCATTCCAACCTCTAGGTTGGTCCAGACAAGGAATCCATCTCTAACAAAGCTAGAGGGGTAATCTCTGTGTCGTTCCTGTCTTTCCTGTATTTTCTTACATTCATAAAGAATTTGCAGATTGCCTATATTTGTTTTATGCTGAAACTAACTTGAGAGAGAGTTTAAGTTCTTCAGTGTGCATCACCCTGCACGCTGACCTGCGATGACAAAGAGCATGTCACCAGTTTGCAAAAGAGCAGCAAAGTGCCCATAGGTCAGCAGTGCAGCAGTCGTATCCTCCCACAGCCACAACACACAGCAGGCCCTGCTGCAGCATGCAGGGCAAGCTGCCTGGCCTGCTTCACACCAACAGTGTTCACAAGTCATCCAAGATGTGATCTGTTACAGGAGTCAAAAGGGCATCTTCTCTGTGAGCACACAAAGCAGAGTGAGCAGCATCCATCACATCCAGCCCACCTGCATATCCAAAGATTTCTGCAGTTTCTGTTAGCTCACTGAATAAGACACTTTATAGAAACATTCGTGAAGCCTTTATTTGGAGACTGGATATGGTTGTATGCTTCACATGAAATCTAGATCCTTGCTTTCCCATCAGCATTTAAGTCAGGTAGCAGGAGGGATAGCATAGCCATGTGTGCAGCAAATCCTTTCAAGACTCCTTCTGACTCACACATATTAAAAATAGCAATGCTACAGTTGATTTTCTGTAGCACGTAGAGCGCGACAGATGCAATGAGCATTTTCTGGTATGCTCAATTCCCACGTCACGGGGAGGCTGCCTTTAATCTCAGAATATTTTAATAGCACTACAAAGTCACAACTTGAAAAGCCCACAAACAGGAAGGAATATAGATTTGAAATTCGGCTGTGAGATTTGTGGAAGGCTTCTTTCATCAACTGAATTAGAAAATTATCGATAGAAACAGTATTTGCTCGCACAGAAAGTGACAATGAGAATGACTGTTACAGCTTGCAAGGAAAGCTGCATCCCTGGATTCTGTCTAGGAAACAGCCTGTAAAATTAAGATGTTATCAAAACCTTCTATGTAACTGAGATACAACTCTGGAAAACCCATCTATCCAAAGATAATCCAAATAAACAGCTAACTGCTTTAGTATCTGCAGTGATCACAGGGCAGATGATCACTGTTGCAGAATCAGGAATGCAGAAATAAAGTGATAGGATCCAGTGCTCCTCTGACTACTGTAAAAGTCACTGTGGATCAAAAAAAGAAATTGGCAATTCCATTGCTGGGATAGTCCTAACGGTATCTGACTTGACAGACTTTTTTTTCCTATCTGTGAAATGAATAGTTACCTTCTAGTCATTCTTCTTACAATCATACCAGGATAAGCAAAAAACCCAAAATAATAATAATAAATATGTATATATATATATGTATTCAATCCAAAGAAAGATCCATCAGGAACAACTGATGTCAAATTCATGTTCAAGGAACCCACTACCCACTTCTTTAAGATCGCCCAGTCCTTCCTCTCCAGATGCGCAGTTTTCCATCTGCAGTTGTACAACTTCTTATTCTAGCAAGTATTGGCCAAGGAAGATCCTGGCTTCACTTAAACATAAGGCTGCAATAGCAGGGATAATTCATTTACTTTTTAACAGATCAGTTTGCTAGTGTCGTATAAATTTGGAATTAATTTAGTGATTTTTTATCATCTTCCTGGGGAGAAAAAGTTTATCTGAATCTTAAAAACAGACAAGTATTTAAACTTCTTACATCTAACAAAGCCAAAAGTCTCCATTGGGGTATGAAACGCAAAACCAATTGCCACTAAAAGCTCTGGGAAGGGAGAAGAGAAGGAGATAACAAGCATCATCTTCTTGGCACCGCTGCCTCGTGTGAGCAGGACATGTTGTACTGTCTGAACGATGAGAAGATACAAGGTACAGACTGCTGCCTGTGTTTGATACACCTTTCAGCTACTTAACTAGCCCTAAGTGAACAGGACTGGCTTTTAAAGAAAGAGAGAAGCAGCAAGCCAGCTCACTTTAAAAGTACTGATAATTTAAGACATGAGCTATAATGGAGATTTTTTCACTAATCAATAGGAAGGCACCTAAAGTGGTTTTCAGAAGGGCTTAAGATTGAAAAGCACCAGACTTCCTTGTTAGCAGATCCAACAATGGTGCTTTTTACTTCTTTAAAAGAATTTGCAAGAAACTCCAATTTTTACCTTTAAGAAGGCAATACAGATTGTTGATTTCCTATTGTTGTAGAAACTACAATGAAGGAAAAACAAACAAAAGGCATATGAAATGGAAGACTATGCAACAATTTACACATTTTTCCATTATATTTATCAGATTTAGAAAGTCCCCATATATGGTAAAAGCCTGAGAAGACAGTGGGATGCAAAACAAAAAAAAAGAAAATGACTGTATCTTTAACATGCATATGGCTCCTGAAAGGAATAAGTTCAGGAAATGGCCTAGGATTTTATGTAGGCAATTATTTACCACATTTTGGAACAATGTTCTCTGAGTTGGGGCTGTATAAAATGGTTTCAGTGCAGTCATTTGATCAGCTCCCTCCATATAGCCAGTGTTGTAACAGTGTAGTCTAGCTAAAAAATTGTAACCTTTCCATATTTTTGTACTCCAGATCCAGCACGAATGCAGGAGAAAATTTCAGTTAAAAAATAGTAATTATAGACTGGAAAAAAAAAAAGAAAAAAATTGCAGCTCATGCTGTATGAGTTCCTGAAAGCAGAGTAGTTACACTGAGGTTTGAAGTCTGCAGAAAATTTAGCAGGATTGCTTTTTGGGGAATAACCAATTCCCAGATGGCATTTAGAAGCCAGTGGTTAGGAAAAAAAAAATCATTTCATTGAAATCTGGGACCTCTTAAGGGGCAAATGGACTAAAACCTACTAAGAACAGGCAAGTCAACAATCTAATGGGCATAAATTGAAATTTTGTATCTCAGTTCTGAGCATCATTCAACATTAAGCAAGGTGCACTATAGTATTCTATAGTATTTTTAGGTATAATTTTTAGTATGTACATAAGGAAACGGCCTCAAGCTGTGCCAGGGGAAAAGGATTTTCTTTATGGAGAGAGTGGTAGACTACTGGAACAAGCTGTACAGGGTAGTGGTAGAGTCCCCATATCCCTGGAGGTATTTGAGAGAAGCATGGACCTGGCACTATGGAACGTGGTTTAGTGATGGGATCCAGGAGGTCAGACTGGTGGCTGGACTTCATCTTTTTCAACCTACATCGTTCCACGAGTCTATCACTTTCTAACTTCATCTACATTTCAGTAAAAGCAAGATTAAGAAATACAGCTTAACTTTGATGGCAGGGTCATTTGATCATTCTGAGCAGGCTAACTCTCTTTTCCATTCTTCATGATACAGGGCCACACAAAGAAGCTGCAGGTTGGTAAATTTCAGCATTGTATGCTTTCCTTAGTCTCATTTAAATATACAGAATAAAAATAAAGATATCTTACGACTCTCAAGTAAGAGACTGAGAGCGAACACATAGAGCGATGCTGCAACCGTAGTTGGATAGTTCTAATCACAGATTGGTTGCAGATTTGACTGCAGAGTCATAATATTTTAAAGGGTCAATACATTAACTTCTGGAATACATGAAACTTCAGCTGAAAGCAGTTGCTCAATGTTTTTCTTTACATGCCAAAAGGACTGTTACTGTGGTTTCAACACAACTGGACCCTAGTTTTAATAAGTAAGTAAATATATAAGTATATATATAAGTATATATATATAAGTATATAATAAATTCTCAGATCTTAATCTTATGTTTTTGTTTTCATCTTAGACTTGTTTTATTGATAGTTCATTATACTCTATTTCATTACTGTAAGGCACTGCCCAAGAACTCAGAAGGACAGTGTTCAAAGTACATAATGAGAACAGAGAACAAGATCTAGACCAATCTAAATTGGTCTCCCTTTTTCAGATGTTGTGAATTAGCAGTCAATGATCTCATTTTTGAAGAGAGATTTTTGGTTGCACCAAAGGTTGAGCAAGGCAGAAACTCCTCTAAAAAAACCCTTTTTTTCAGAAAGATCATTTATGAAGAAGAAAAAAAACATTTTGAGAGGTTGAGGGAGTTGGACTTGTTCAGTTCGGAAAAAGAAGGGATTGGAGAGACTTCACTGCAGCCTGCCAGTATCTGAGGAGAGCATACAAACAGAAGTGAGATCAACTTCTTATGTAGTCCGATAGTGATAGGACAAGAGGGAATGGCTTTAAACTAATAAAATAAGGGACATTTAGGCAAGATGTTAGGTGGAAATGCCTTACTCAGAAGGTAGTGAAGCACTGGCACAGGCTGCCCAGAATGCTATGGTTGCCACATTCCCAGAGGTGCTCAAGGCCAGGTTGGATGGGGCCCTGGGCAGCCTGAGCTGGTGGGGGCAACAGCCCACGGCAGAGCTTGGAGCTCAATGATACTATGATCTTACTGGCTTTCACAATTGTTTTCCCTCCCCAGGACACAGTGGTGGAGATGGACCCTGACTTACAAGATCTCCGTTAGAAAACTTGCCAGATTTTCTGCCACGCTGCTTGGTTACATAGGATAAAAATGCCTAGGATCTGTAAGCTGAAGAAATCCCATTTCCAATTGGTTTTACTCCTGGTTTCCTACTCAGGGTTCTGCAGAACCCTAAGCAAGCCATAATCTTGATCCAGGCATGGAACTCAAACTGGAACTCCATGGCTTTCTGATTTTCCAGATAATCTTTTACTGAGAATAGAACATAGCAACCTGGAGAGTCCATCCCAAACAATGTAGAGGTTCAAGCTCCCTGTCCTACACTGGCCACCACAGAAGCATCCTGCTTTTCCAGTCTTGCAGACAAACCATTAAGGAAGATCACCAGTGCTTCCCCATCCCGGTCAGGGCTAAAAAAGCCCTAAGGCACCTACGTTGAACAGCAACTCTTTCATCCTCCCTGCTGTAAGCGTGAGCTGGGATCTCAGTAACTTCTAGCTCTTCTAATCTGAGACAGAAGACTGAGATTGGTCCCTGCCACCTCCTCAAGAGCACATCTCCAGGTGCCACAACAACAGTGATTTTTCCCCCAGAAAAACCCATGTGAGAGTTTTTTTTTTTTTTTTTTAAATTGCTTAGCATTTCCTTTTGAAAGATACAGATGAAATTTCTGCATACCACTCCACGCTGGAGTGTCGCTGCAGCTCTAATTGGCATTCCTGTCTAGCGAAACACCTCTCAGCTCATTTCCAAACAGAGATTATTGCTATTATTTTAAGTATTAAGGTTGTCAGCATATGATAGAACCACACTGAGGGCAAAGTATGACGTGTTGTATAAAGTACAATCTAAGGGGATATGTAAGAAACCCAATTTGTTATAAACAAGTAAAGAGTCAGGAGAGAGGTACTTACTTTCCACAGTTCTGGCATGCGAGTATTTTGTTTTACAGGTTTTGACATTTTTCTTATCATTTTGTTGGCTGTCACAACATCAGAGAAATATCTCTTCAAGGCTAGACTCTCAGTATGATTTTAGTCTAACCATTTTTCATCAAAATAAAATATAAATTGTAAGTATTTTTGTGCCAAAATGACTTATTTTCATTAGAAGACAATATCATCTTCCTGATCTTGCTGTCATTAGAAGTCATGATTATTATGCCTGTGCCATTAGCTACTTTTCAGCTAAGTCTTTGGTTAATTGTTTGCTCTGCAACAATCTTGTTCTCATTCATGCATTGTTTATGAGGCTCTTAAATGCCTTCTTGTTTATTGAGATCTGATTTACTTGATTATGTTTGCATCCACTGTTTAAATGAAAACATATTCCTCATAGTCCTTCCCAGGCTTTGGCCATTAATTATTGCAGAGATATTGCCTCTTCTAGACATACATCTCCTTTTTGTATTCTTACTTTACAAAGCTCTGTTTTTCACAAATGGCATATGACAGATTTATAAAATTTTCTCTGAAAAATATAGAAAATGGAATATTTGCAGAGAGCCATCCATGCACAAAAGTAAAGAAAAATAAATAACAGTGTTGCTCTCAGCTGGGTCCACAGCTCAAAAAAAAAATTCATGCAAGTGGACAGAAATAAAATCAGTGTCTGGCAAAATTGATATTTCAAGAGCAATCTCACCAACAATAAAAATCACTTCATGTTCAACCAAAGTTTTCAGAATAATCACACATTTTAAGTCAGGCTAAATTTTTGATCACCCGAAAAATTTCTTTGTTTTATAAAATATGGGTCGATTTCAAAATAAAGTGCTTCCATCTTTTTATTCCCCCAGCTTTATCTATATATCAAAGGCTATTCCCATTGCAATGATGGTCTTTGTTTCTTAATGCCTACGGAACAATAGTTGAAAATACATTCTGGATGCAACTATATATTGTGTTTCACTGCATGGAGATAAAGTGTGTCAAGCAGAAGTTGTACCAATGTTGATTTAGTTGTAAGCAACTGACCTTGCCACTGCCACGTTCTTAGAGAAGAGTAAACTGCAATTTCCACCTTCACTGGCAGAGATAAGTACTGAACGGCACCATGGCACAATGGATTTGTGCTGAGTGATGAAGTAGCTGGTTTTGTAGGTTACCCCAGAGTGAATCAGACAGAGCTGCAGTAGCAAATGAAGCCATCTGTATACACGTGCAGATTATAAAGCAGTCTAAAAGAATATTATTTAGAGTTAGTACAGTATTCTGAAGACACAAAGTCACCTCTTGTTTTCTAAACAAATGGCTGTCAAGCTACATCCCTCCATATATAATCAAGCAGGCAAAAACACCCCTTACCTACCACTTGGTTTCAGATTTAAGTAAGCTCTTTGTTGAGCTACCTTTTCATATCCAACAAGCAAGTTAAGCTCTATTAAGTATAAATCACCTTCATATTGACACAGAGGCTTCCACACACAGCCTACAGGGTGGTACCTGCCTAACAGCTAGGTTAGAGTCTGTAGTAGAAGGAAAGAATAAAAAGGTGAGTAAATCTGAAGTTTCTTGCTTAAGTAGAAGTCTAGCAGCTGAAAGCCACATTGTATGAGCAGTTTCACACTTCTGCACACCACTTTAAAATGAGTAACCATATGCTGAAGGACAGAGTAGCTAACACTTGCCAAAATGCATCTTGCTAAAATAAGGCAAAGGGAAAAAAAATAAAGAAAGCAGACTAAGAGAAAGTCCAACTCCTTGCAGCAGCAGCTGATGCACAGCCAGGGGCAGCCCCATGAAATGCGTATGCAGGACTTTTTCCTTCCCCTTCCTGGAACAAGCAATTTCTTCCACATTTTTACCTTGCATTTCCACTGGAGGCACTAAGTTCCTCCTAACTCCACGGTAGCACTTCCCGTTTCTAATGTTTTTTAAGTCTGTCTTAAAACCTTACAAATTATATGCAATTGCCAGTGTTAATTGCACTCATTTCCCATTCAGTTCTTAATTTCCACACTACAATGAACTTTGACTAGCAGCCACGGGTGACACATTGATAACATCACCACCAGATTATGCCTTGAAGGTACTAGTTCTAGATTTTCATCTCCACTCAGCACTCTTTATTTTGCTTTGTCTCTCCATGTCATAACAGAATGGAAGCTCCCCAATCACTAACCTATGTGGCCCTGAAAGCACAAACCCATTAACAGGATATTTCAAATTGTTCCCATATTTTATGTGCTTTCTGAAGTACAATCAAGTGAAAGTATGGTATATACTGAATCCTGTAGTTCCATTACACAGTTAAAAAAAAAAGTAAAAAACAAACAACTACAACAAAATGTTTGTTAATCACTTAACTTTCAGTATTTTTCTTGCTTACACAAAGATAATGGTTTTAATTCTTAATCCCTATGTTAGAGTGCAGTGAGTTTTAAGCTAAAGCAAGCGAATCTCTGAGGTGTGATTACGTATGAGAATTAATACTATAGCCTATGAAAAAAGGAGCCAGCTGATACCATAACATTACCTTTCATTCTAGCAAAGATGTCATCTGATTTTTCTCCCCCTTATTTCTATTGGCATCCTATTTCATTATTTCATACCTGCCAGTTACTTCCTTGCCGTTTAAGGGAGATCTTGAAAACAAATCCACAACTAAATCTAAGGAGAGAATCAAAGCATCATATTCTGCTCAGATAAAATTAATATATTTTGCAAAACAAAGAATTTGAAAAAAAAATTGTTTGCTATTTGTTTTCTACCGGCAAAATGTCTAAACGTGGTTCACGGTTTCTGCAGCTCTGCATCTTGTTAATGATCTAATTCAGGCTGGTGGGATGTAATAGATAATTAATGTTCTGCCCTAAGGGTAGAGGCTGATGAAAGATGGACCGTGTTTTCAATTCAAGACTGTCTACTCTGTGCAGAACAGAGAAGTTCTTCATCAAGTAACTTTCCACCTACATTGTGATGTTCAGGACAGCTCTGCCCAAGAAAACCTGCAGAGCTGTACCATTTACAACCACTGTCCCCTAAAGGAAACAGTGATTGCAGATCATTTTTCTAATGGCTAAGTGCCATACACATACACACAGGTGACATTTCAAAATTTGTCTGCTGTCTTAGTATCTATAAGACACCTTTTCAGCAAGAGAAGCGTCCATTGTCATCCCAGTCCTAGGAGGAAGGGTTGCAATGATGGACTTGGAAAGACAGGTTGGAAGGGCTGAAGGAGGCAACATTTTGTTTTTCAGATCCATTTAATACGTAGCAATTACCTTGTAAAAGTTTCTTTTGTTCTGTAAAGTTCTCCTGGAGAAACAGTCCCAATTCTGAACATAAAAAAGATCGATAGGAAAACAGCCTTTCCTTACCTAAAACATTGTAAGATCCCCCGTTGTACATGAAGTAGAAAGATTGGGAAGATCTCCTGTTGCAAAAATTCAAAGTATAATGCTCCACAAGACTCAGAGAGAAGATCGCCCAGTGAAGAGAGCTGCTGCCTTCTTAGACACCGACAGCCATGGAATGGATTCATGAAGGAGATGCCCAGAGGCACGCAAGTTTGCAGCCCAGTTAATACAACAGTAGTGACCAGCCAGAGTAACTCTGAAAAGCCCAAACACTGTGGCTTGCTTTCTCAGGATTTTTCTTGGCCTGCCTAGAGCATTATTTTAGTTTCCTTAGCTGCAACAGCAGTTTTAATGACTATGTGGCTGTTCAGTTTTTTGCTTAGCTTTGTATAATCATAGAGTATGACCATAATTTTGATACAGATCATAATAACAAGTAGTTATTCTGTACAGAATGAACCATTAATGATGCCAGCCTAATGATGCAGTGCAGAGGAATGTGGACACGGGACTTCACTGCGGACCTAAAAATGAAGGCTGGGGACATAGAGCAAACACAAATGAATGCAGTGAAATCAGTACACAGGATAATATAGCAGGCCCAAGGCTGGGCAAAGGTCAGCAACTGGCACTTATCGAGAGCCAAAGGCCTTCAGTGAAGCTGGGCAAACATCTCTTTGCCTGGGGCATGAGTACACTCAAAGCTCGCTCTGCCTGTGATGGCTAACATAAATCCCAAGGAGCACTGACAAAGGCTTTTCATGATGTGGATGTCTACCCTCTAGGTATGGCACTGACCCGATCCATTTCATGTGGGACACCCAACAGTCATCAAATAGCAACACATTACTGTTAACAGAAACCAGATCTAAAGCTTCTTTTCTGACATTCCATCCATCTTCGCTATAGCTAATGGCATCCTTTTTAAGAAACATATGTAAAGAACCCAAACATCCCATTTTCTTCCAGTTTCCACATTTTTCACAAGTGTATTGAAGCCAGGAAATATAATCAAACAATCTTCTTTGACTAATACCTTTTCGGGGCCAGTGAGTCCATCCAGTCATGCTGACTTCTTTGTGTAACACACTGCAGTGCAAAGAGGCTGATGATTCCAGGGACTCTTTTGTTAACAAGCAAATACAAAATGTAGTGGAAAAATTATGTTTCTAATGCCTTTTCTCTACATAGCCAATGATGACGGAAAATAAATATTTAGTATTCCAAGAAAGTGTTTCAAAACGTGCTTTGAACTGACATTTCCCACCTCACTTTTACTTTCAAATAATAATCTAATGGGGAAGTAAATGCTCTCACTGAAAATATGAATCTCTTACAAAATACAAACTTTTCATTTTCTTAACAGGAAAACATAAACATCTTTGTACCTGCACCTGTCCATAACCTGTGAGTAAAAAGATCCCATTTCTATTGGAAGTGACCTGCTTATAGTTTACAACAGCTTACAATAGATTACATGGGAAAATGACTTCTGCTGTCACAAGTTGTACGATTAGTACTGTGGTAGCTGAATGAAATGGACTGCCTTAAAACCCTGACAGTCCTTACACTTGCTTATATTCTATGAATCTATCTGCCACTGTTGAGTTGCCATCAGTAAGAAACCAACTCATCTTGGCAGTACCACTTCTACCACTCTTTATACCACCTAGCTAAATTAATTAGGTGGGTATACGCAGCAAATACTATAATCACCATTTTTCATTTCTTTAGTATCTGTAGTTTAAATTAGTATAACACCACTACAGAAAGGAAATGTAACCAAAATGCATAACAGCAAGCTCCACGAGCAAGACTAAACCATAAGCATAACTAAGGCTCACAGTTCCCTTTCTCTTCCAGAACACATTGTTAACACAGGTGCTTAAATCTGTCCCTTTCCATGGAGAGGTAGGGAAAGCACATGTTGGGTGCACAACGCTCGCTCATCATTCTGTTTAACAGAATACTTTCCCGTTTTGAATGAGTGCTGCATTTTTTTTAGTGCTTTGTAGCTCCTTCCCTCCTCCATCATGTTTCACCCCTAGTGAAGCACCTATCAGTAGTACCCTCTGCTTTCTAAGATTCCCCAAGAAATGTCCTCCATGCACATTTCCAGTCAGGATGAATAGGATCTATTCATCTTGTATATGTGCTATGCCCACCAGCTACTTGCAGATTTTCTCATTAGGCCTGTTAATCAGAATTTTATGTGAACACAACTGGACATATGTTCTGCCTGAAATATTATTCTGTTTTTTTAACTCTTTATAACGTGCCATCTGCACAGTCTTCAGGGTCACACACTATTTTATCTATTCCCACAGCAGATAGATGTAATTTGCATAAGGAATTTATGAAATGCCTATATAAGACGACTCAATTTCATACTCATGATCTTTAGAACACTTTTGTCAGTTACATTTCATCTCACAGGATTCAGTTTTTCTACGAGGAAATGGAATCCAAGGGTTTAAACATCGTTTAAGCTAATGATTAGAGCTCAACACATAGACAAGGTAAAATATACCCATTCCAACAGAAACGTGACAATTTACTTCAGCTGGACAGCTACCTATTGTTGTTTTATTTGAATAAATGATAGAGATATCCTTCCAGTGTTTATAAATATAGTTTCCAAGAAAGGCAATCGGAGAGTTAAATGCTGCTGCTGCAAAAATCAACCATATATTTCTGTCTATTATCCCATATTTAACTTGCCCAAGAGCAAACCTCTTTGAGTTTCAAGAACCCTTGATGCAGAAGTGGAAAATCAGCTTATAAAGTCAGACAGATAAGAATAATTTTCATTCTTAGTGTATAATACATGTAATATCATTATTAGTGTTGTAGAAAGGTAAAGGAAAAGTATATTGAGCATATGCAAGTATTATAGGAGTAATGGAAGCATTCAGCTGTGAAAAGTATCCAAACGAAGGTCGTTAGCTCAAAATATTATTTGGACATGTATCAGACGCAAAATACTCTCCAGTTATGGGAGCAAAGACCTGGATGTTCTTGAGATTTGAAACTTGTTTGTATGTGTGAAGGTGGGTGAATGCGTAAAAGGGTGTTAGCGTGCCATATCTCAGTTTCAATATGACTCATCACCTCCATATTCTTCCACTTTTCACGCATTCACCGATGAATCACAACTCCAGAAGACCACTTTGCATTTTGGCTGCACATTCAGTACTACAAAATCCACAGAATTCTTTGCTGTTATTTTACCAGTGAAAATACCATGCTGATTCTGAGCACAACAGTTCCTGTCCTGTTTGGATTTATCAGACTGTACACAAAACTCCTGAATAAGATAGTGAACATACTAATCATAGAAAATATTATAACTAGAAAAATCTCTATAATTCCTTTTGAAATTGTACCATTTTCCCTACTACTTCCAAGGTGAAGCAAGAGGAGATACACTACTGACTGCACACCTGTGATGGAAGTCTGTCCAAAAAACTGGAAAAACCCTGAACATACATAATTCTTCACAGTAGGGCTGAACACACTTGTATAGGGTGACAGCTACTAACAAAACTTACAGACTTCAAATGCACAAACCTGTGCCTGCAGAAGGAAAGTGTTTATGTATCTATGAATTCCACAGAAAACCACAGAGGAATATGAAAAAAAAAACCCAAACAATCACATTCCTTTAAGCTGTAAAAGCAGCAACAGGGATGCTTTTACTAAGTTTCAAGCTTCACCCCACCTGAGGAAAAAGGTGAAGGGAGGGTGCTCTGTCTTGGTTGTCAAACCAGCTAGAGTATAGAGGGGAAAATTGAGCATCAGGGACTGCACCTTCCTAAAAGCATTAAAATTAAAAGCCAATAACATGCTACTATAGCCATAAAAGGATGGCAGAGATCTTGAAACTGAGAGAAATAATGGGTCTAATTTTAAGGTGGTAAAGAAGCCCTGACTTCTTGTTCCATGCACATCAGCGGGGAGCCCTGACTTGAAGCAGCTAAGGATCTGGATGCCCATTTTTATTTATTGATTTTATCAAGCAGACTACCTGGACCAGAACATCTACATAACCACTCACATGTACCGCTCAGTTCCAACCTCCATGACTGCAGATAGCTCTTCCCAATATACTGCTGCATTCAGCAGGGAAACAGGCTCTCCAGATGAATCCGTAAAGGTGAATCCTTTACAGACAAAGGAGGCACGTACCCAGAGCAGGTGAAGCATTCCTCTCACTCCAGGTCTTGCTCAAGCACTGACAGAGTGCCACTGCACAGCCAGTCCCAATGCTCTATGCCCCAAAACCACCCCCAGCACAGAATGCAAGGGGTCAAAATACCCTGGATACCACAAAGCAAAGTTTTCTTCTATCTCTTTGCCTAACCTCGCAGTGCCTGAAGGCTGAACAAAGCCCCATGCCTACGTACTGACCCTGAAAATACACAGCCAAATCACTCACTTCTGTAGAAATACAACACAGTATTAGGAAAACCTTTAAAAGCAATAGTATTCTTCTTAGTGGTTCAAAACTGCTGTAAAGGACCTGTGCTACAAGCAAATCTGTTCTCTTATAAGTCTTAATACACATGCAGGTAGAAACAATTGCTAGATTTAACAGGTTTCGAAACCATCAGTTTTACGTGGCAGCACACAATTACTTTGTTTTCTTACTTTACCTGATTTCATGATCTCTCTCTAATTCTGAGGGTGACTGAAAGCTCAGTTTACTTTTCCTAATGTTGTATCTGTTCTCCCTTGAGCCATAATCCCACAACTTTAGCAGCCAAACAAGTTTAAACACATACAATTTAATGTACTCTACAAAAGTTTCTTCAGTTCTTCCTAAGATATTTGTTACTGTGACAAGATCAGGAAATATGAAATTTTCCTAATGCTTAAGTTCACGTTGTCAGTGCTCCTGCTTGCAGTAAGGAGAAACCATCTTCTTGTACTAAACAATGCTTTCATACTACAGAACTTAGAAGTTTTAAGTAGCATCAGACTCTTATTAATTGTTCTGGCAACAAACTATCAGAAACATCCAGGTCTTCAAATAATACAAGCATTCAACATTCAGTACAAAACTGGGAGCTCAGTGTTCAGCACAGTGTAATCTATGTAATAATGGCTTTATAGAGGTGGAAAAACAGCCTTATTGTTAGGGGATTTTAATGTATTTAATGGAGGTTGGAACTAGATGATCTGAAAGATCCCTTCTAAACCGTTCTATGATTCTATATTTGCATATACTTAGCATGCAAGTGCAAATTTGCACACACTGTTAATTTGTCTGCCTCATCAATCGCTCCATGTTCTTAAATTGCTCCCATTAAACAAACTCTGGCAAGTTTCTGAAAGCACTTCCATCCAACTAAGTTATGAGATGGATACTTGTTAAGAGGTTCCAGCAGTGCTTCAGCTACACTGGCATTTCCTGAATATTTATGTATGCGTAACACGTCAGTGCTGAGCTCAGCTCAAAATGTAATTAACATTCTCAGAACAGAAATTAAAATTGTATAAGGTAAAACAGTTCTCCTTCCATGAAGCATTCTTGCACTTCTGAAAAATCACATGTTCCTTCAGAGATTCCCCTCTGTGGAAGAACTTCAGTGACCAGCCAGTAGGGTGACTTTATAAGAATGTGTCATGACGTTTCATAGTCCTACATATCACACAGGCAACATCAAATTTAGGTGCTAGAATGCAACTGCATTGCTCATGTTACTGAAGACTCTGCTCTAACTCCAGTGTGGATTCATTATTTCAAGTAGAATGCATTAAGAAGTACATCAATGAGTGCATGCACAAACTGTAAGTAGAAAAGACCTTCGAGTATTTGGGAGACAATGTGATGTCAAAATGTAAGTTATTCAAAACCAAATGACAAAGACTCATGTGTTGTGCATCTTTTGCCATAAAAATCATTCAGTATAACTCTATAGCCTATATATGCTACATACACAGCTATTGGATTGCTTCTGGCTGAATGGAATGTCCATATGCAATGTATGCACAAGAGCTACTGGGAGATCACGAAGCTAAGAAAATGAAGCCTGGGTAGCCTGAAGAGCAAGGACAGGACACTGAAATTTCTTCCCATTAAGTAACAGGCTGCTTTAAAAAGGAAAAGGAAAACTTGTTCCCCATGCCTATGATGGTTGGGGACAAACAGGAAAGGGCCAAAGCTACTGCTGCAGAAGGCTGAAATTAGATGCTAGAAGAAAAAAAAGAAAAAAGAAAAAATACCACAAGCTTTCTAACATTAACAACAGCAAATCAATTTCCTTTGCCCGAAAGAAAGGGCTGGAGGGGTGAGAAGGAATAACTGATTTGCTCCCTGATTTTTTTTACACATGTAGGCATCGTGCTTTGAACATTCCTTCCGCTTAGCTTAATTGTGGCTTTTCCTCCTCTTCCTCCGATTTCAAAGACCATGCTCCTCAGTCACCACTTCCCAATCTCTCCCCTGTTTTGTGTGGGTTGATGATGGCAACGAGTCCCAAGTTGACAGACTAGAATACTTGGTGGTCATTTCCATAGACATTTTTCTATGGCTTCACAAATTCATTACAGATTATGGGTCTACAAGTGTTAAACAAGAAATTTAGCATGCGGTTTTCAGAAAAAGGAAATCCATTCTAATTAAAATGTTTTGTGTGTTTCATGTCTTTGCTTACTGTCACTGCAGATTTACAAATACTCAGACTGCAAGATGCTTAATGAAATTAGCTTTATCTTTGCATAACAAGCATTGCCACACAAAACCTTTTAATTCTATGAAGCTGCTCCCCAGTTTTTTCTCTAGTTTTTCATTGTCCACTGTTTCATGCATGATTAATGGTAAAAATATAATGGGTGCATTTTTTTTCCCAAAAGAGAGATGTTCCAGCTTTCTGTCTTGCTACCACAATACTCACAAACTCTTGGTTTTGAAACATATCTTTTCCATGTCAACTGGCATCAGTGTTTGAACACTGTGCCCTTTTTTATAGAAGTTAAAGAGTCTCAGCTATACACCTACTGTGTATACAACCCAGACATTTGAGAATCAAAAATAACTAAAAGGGAATCTAGTGCCACCCACTCAAATCCTTAACTTGGCCAATATGTTCATATATTCCTCTTCTTCCATGAAAAAAAAAAAATTGGTTTTTGTATGATTTTTGATACCGTTTTCTTGTTCATGCATCAGAAATTTCGTGTTGAGTTTCTTAAGGTACTAGAAGCAAAGTACAAGCAGAAACAAGGTACAAGCAGAAACAAGGTACAAGCAGAAACAAGGTACAAGCAGAAACAAGGTACAAGCAGAAACAAGGTACAAGCAGAAACAAGGTACAAGCAGAAACAAGGTACAAGCAGAAACAAGGTACAAGCAGAAACAAGGTACAAGCAGAAGGAAAGTACAAGCAGAAGGAAAGTACAAGCAGAAGGAAAGTACAAGCAGAAGGAAAGTACAAGCAGAAGGAAAGTACAAGCAGAAGGAAAGTACAAGCAGAAGGAAAGTACAAGCAGAAGGAAAGTACAAGCAGAAGGAAAGTACAAGCAGAAGGAAAGTACAAGCAGAAGGAAAGTACAAGCAGAAGGAGGACCTTGAAGATAGCTACAGTTTCTCTGGAATAAAATAATTTTAAAAAAAAAGTAATTCTACAATCACCCTGATATTTCACCAGTACAACCTTAAATGTGACAGCAGGTGCCTAGTTCTCCACGTATACGTTACTCTCATCATCCAAATTAATATTTGCAGAGCTACTGTGACACAGATGTAAATGCTTGAGCTTGTTTCTTGCAGCTCAGCTCAGATCCCTTGGAACTTATTTGCTTAAACATGCTGGCACCTGAACTAATAACACAACACCAACCAGAGGCACTTAGCCACTAACAGCAGGAGAAGCACTATCTGTCACTTGGCAGTTAAAGAATCATCACAACAAAACGAAGACCCTCTTCTGAACAAAGGACTTAAATTCCTTGGGCAAAGCAGCAGCAGCAGCTTCCTTTGGAGAGGTGACAGAAAAAAAAATATAGGCAGCAATTAAAACATCATTTCTCCCTCGAAGAAGATTAATGGGTCAGAAAAACTGCAGTGCTGCAGCTGGGAGCAGCCTGCTCCAACTGTTTGGGAAGGTACAGCTTGTGACTTTTTATCCTGCTAAAGTCAGCCCTTGGGTTTCAGCTCTGCTGCCCTCTCTAGTGGGATGAAGGAGAAGCATTCCTGACACATAGTTATGTAATAATCAGTTAGTTTTCCCCACTACAAACTCTTTAAAGCAAATAATAACTACAGTATCTCATGTAACAACAGGAAATGCAGATTGATGCAGCTACTGATTATTTTCCATTTTTCCTACCAACTAGAAAAAGGATGGCAATCCCCTGAGAGCCAAGTATTTGCTCCAGTATGAGAACTGTTTCCAGCAGGGCAAATGCAATTTTTTGTTCCTGTAAGCCAAAATCATTAAAATCAGGACTAATTTATTTTTAAACGTGAGCAAAACTGATCTCATGCCACAGTTGATGATATATTTGCACACAACATCTTTCACACAAGGAATCATGTAACATATGGAAAACCAATAGAATTCAAAGTGTCATTTCCCTATAATTAATCAGATTCACTACATTAAGAAAAATCCAGTGATACAACAAACAAAATACAATCAATGCTCTTTTTTCAGTAACTATTCTTTTTTCTTCAATTTTTTCCCCTTCTTTCCTTATGTCCTATTTTCAAAAGATGTCATCTCTCAGGTAAGAGTTTGTCATAAAAGAGAATTTTCCATTCTGTGAAAAATCCTGTTGTATCTAGCTCTATCCCTGGAATTCAATCCTGACATTTTTACAGAGCACTAAATTTAAAACAAGAGATCAATCACAGGAAATGTTTTGCTTGTTTGCAATAAGGACGCTTTATTTCATTGCTTTTGAAGCAAGTTCAGTCAGTGGGCAAAAACTATAATTAATATTTCATAATTACATATAGAAGCACAAGGAAAACAAGAGCAGTGGGTCAGGATTTGCAATTTAGATGGAGTGAAAGCTGCTTTCTTTCTGAGGACTAAGGTTCACAAGAATGCTTTCCTTTTATGCGTTTTAGATTTAGCCTTCTAAGTGTTGCTTTTTAAAGGACGCAAGGTAATTAGAAATCCAAAGGATTTCTCGAAATTGCCTCCGACTTCAATAACAGGAGAATGTTATTCGTGGGTTTTTCCTTCCCTTTGAAGACACCAAGAGCTTTTCTTTAACTTCCCTGCATTCGGGTGTAGGAGGGAAGTGGTGCAGGTACCTCCTTGCCCAGAGAAGGAGCTGGCACAGAAGTACATTGGGCTTTTACGCTTACACAGCTCACAGCGTAATCATAAAGCAGCCTGGTGAACGAAGAGAAGCAGCCTGAAGAACATGCATCCTCAACCCGAGCTGAAAGAGCCAACTCTGAGCTAATGGCAGCCTTTGACCCTTGTGATTTCACAGAAAAGCAACATAACAGTGAGGTTTGGCTGTTCATTATATTATGCTCTTTCATGAAGTCACTGTCTGATGAACTTGTATAGTTAATTACAATTCATGCATTTTTAAGCATCATATTTACAGGAATGTATATGGGGACTCACGTTAGTGTTGAAAAGGACTGGGAATGCACAGAACAAACCCTCACATGGAAGTTATTGCCTTTAACACAATCGGATCAGACTGTGTTAAAACACAGGAATCTTTCTCAGATATGTTCACTAAGTGACAGTTTTGCAGAGTAAACAGTGATGCCTATTAAAAATACACGATACCTTTTAACTTAATCCTCTGCTAACATATTTTTTTTGTCATTTTTATGAAGTCATTTAATAGAATACTAGTGTCTTTACACCGTGCTTTCCTAAAGCTACTTAGTATTCTAGCTTCGCCTTCCAAATGCAGCTTAGATGAGGATACTTGAAAACAACGTATAAAATGTCTTCTGCTGGTAGGCAGTGCATTCATTAGCAATGCAACAGAATAAATCAGCTTACGTAAACTTAGTGTGAGGCAGGAAAAAAGGCACTGAGAGTCATTTATTTCAAGAGAAGGGAAAATCCTTTTCCTCCTAATGGAGCCAAGAATTATAGAAATAGCCAAAAAGGAAGCCTAACTCAACCTTGATTTGCACAAGGTTGAGTGACATGGGGAGTTCTGGTTTAATTTTCTGATTCCAAAGTTACCTTTTGTGTACCAAGATGCCAACTGCAAAAAATCTGCTTAAAGTGGTTAATAAAGCTTGTTTTTAACGAATGCTTCCAGTCTGACTCTTACCTCTGACTTTGGTGTCACAGCAGCAAGCAATGGCACCTTGGAAAGCAGCTTAGTAAGTAACTCTATTTAGAAAATCCATCTTCAGAAAATCCTACCTTTAGGTGGCCTGAAATTCTAAAAGGGGCTTTTTTTTTTAATCTCCTTTTCTCCATAAAAAGAACTGCACACAAACACAGACTAGCTGCAGTTTCGTAGCACTCCAGCATAACAAGGCTGCATTAAGATACGCAGAAGATCTTCTTAGAAACTACAAAACATCATTAATAATTAACTCTCAACTGAAACATTTTGTCTTCACAGTATTGGCAGAGACTTGACTGATACTAGATTCACACATATTTAAGAATGACAAGAAATCAAATATTCTTTAAAAAAAAAAGTCTGAATAGTACTACACAGATACTCAAACAAAATCTATGCCTGGCCAATTTATAATCCTTAAACAGAGACGTAAATGGGGATTACAGCACTCCAGAGAGACCAACCCTGATTTTTCTGTGTTGCAACAACACTATGAATTCACTGCATCTTACGCATGACTTGAATTTGCACTGTTGTTTCCTTCTTGTGTCACGATTCCAACCTACTACAGTACACGTATGTATTTCTGCATCATACTAAGAAAATGACTGCACTGTTTAATGCATGCCATCACTCTGACACATTTAACCTGGGCTTCCTATGATGTCCTTGAGCACAAGGAATCAAGTTGGGCAGACCGGATGAGGAGGATTAGTACTGCCAAATCTCAGAGAGAATTTTCTACAGGAGAGGGTGTAAGAAAGAGAGAAACCGCAGTTTAAAACATTTAGAGAAAAAAAGTATAAGATTTTTCAACATATTTGCTGTCTCAGGTTCAGAGAATGAGATATGAGATTGTATTTTATTTCTTCAATTTGTACGAATAGATCTGAGGGCCGTATGGTCTTATCAAAGCACTTAATGTTCAGCTGTATGTGACTTATAGCGATAAAAGGAGCCATTAGCTTCAAATAGAGTTTGTTCTTCCTAAGAGCCCCAGCTGAAAACTACTACAATATAAGTAACAGCGATACACTGGTGACTTGGTAGATCCAAAATACCATTTCTATGGTATTAAACTATTTCTGCTCAACTTCAAGAGCATTTTCAAAGCCATCCTAATTCCAAGGTGCTCTCACCAAGTTTGGTCAGTGCAAGTGTGCAGAGAAGGCATAACTTAGCCACTTTTTCCTCATTGCAAGCATTACCCTGGTTTAGATAAATCATACCACAATTGCTCTTTTCTTGTGAAGCATAGTTAAAAAATCTCTCTTTATCTCTGTACTCTTGAAAGAGATTCAAGTGCTTAGCCAACCCTGTGCATGGCCATGGAGATAGAGCTCTCCAACGCCATTGAATGCAATTACCACCAATGAATTTGGGGGCACAGTCTGTTCACCTCCAGCTTTGTCTGCAAAGAGAAAGAGAGGCCTGAGCTGTCCAGTCTGTCAGACTAGATAGAGATGCTGGCAAGAAGGAGGAGTAACTCTCCACAGGCCTTCTAACCAAACCTTCTCAACAGTCCTCCAAAAAGCCACAGCCAAATTTTACCCAACGTTAAACCTCCAAGCCCACCGCCTAGCTTTAATGGATAAGCACATTAGGAGACTTGCCAGGGGAGAAATACTGGAAGAACAATCGATAAATACAATAGCTCAACTAGTTTGCAACCACGCCTGGTCCAATTGACTACGAAAAGTCATTACAGCACCCTCTCCTTATATAAAGCAATTAACTTGGAATGCTGGTAGATGATTGTTTACAAATCCGGACATTGATTTTGGCTGTAGGTTTTGTTTATGCAAATGTTACTGAAAAATGCTAGGCTGTGCACAGAGCACTGTGCAGCCACAAGATGCTGTCCCTCTTCTAAAATCTCAACTCCTAATCTTAAGGAGCCCAAATAACTATTAACAGACTACATGCATTTCATGAAATCAGTCTTAGTTCTTCTGTACTGCTAGAACAGGTTTATGGACATGGAGCTGAACAGAGCTGCCATCAGAGGGCTGACTGCTGCTTGCTCAGTGCTGTTTGGAACTACTTCACTCTCCTTTCAGGTCTGCAGAATCTATTGAAATTCTCACAGGAATGTTTCTTATTGCTCTGTGGCCCTGAAGAGACCCACAAGTGAAGGAAATTTTTTCCTTGTTTGGAGTTTGTTTTTCTGGTCTCACAATGTTATCGGATTATGAATAATAACAGGAAGAAACAAAAAAGTATATGTGATATTTCAAACTTTCAAAGTCAGACGCTATTTGAATTTTCTTTGCAGATTTACACCAGCCATGTTTATGAGTCAAATCTTGTTTGACTTACCAATGCAAGGTATTCCCTCTCGATATTAACTTTTCAATGAGTCCTCCCATCACCTCCACATTTCAGCTTACAACCATGCATTCAAACTGTTTGTACTTAATACATCAAAACAGAGCCAAAATTGTACGTGATGCACAAACCAGCAGTTTATGAGAAAAGAGAGAACCTATCTATGATCTCAACATGCTACCTTTGAAATAGCAATGCCTAAACAGAAAGGGTTTCATCTTTACTTAGCTAAGCTGCATGGAAAGCTATTCAATACTGCTTTAAAATAATGGCTAAATTGCTAATTAAACTCACAAATGTCTATTGATTTGCTGGGAAGCTTACAATATACTTCATGATAGCCTACTCATAACAGTCTTCTGTTTTGTCTCTACTTAAGATCCATGCTGATATATATCTTACACTTTTTCCCTGTGCTGATATTTTGTTTAGACACTTCTGCTTCCATGATGTTTCTACCTTTTGTCCATGCTATACTTCTTCCTGATACTTACAAGACTGCTGAAAAGGAGAAGAAACAAGCCATGCCCCTGCTAATACAAAGAAGCTTTAGATAGCTGGAGATCAAGACCAACAAAATAAGCAGCTATGAGATAAACTTGCAGGGAACATTCATGTGTTCTGAACACTACCCACAAAAATGCCCAGCAATGTACACTAATAAGAATTCTGCAGGATTTGTTTGATCACTTGAGCATCTGCTCTGCTCGCCCAGTTTTGCTCTCCTTGCACAGCTCTGAAAGACAAGAAAGCTCCACGTTCACCTCCACAGCAGACCAGAAGCTCTGAGAACAGAACCAGCGTCTAGGAAGTACAAAGTTAGGAAAAGCAAAGAGGAATAATGCTGCATGCTCCTCAAGCCACATCTCAGCAGTGTCTGTCAGCAGACTCATTTTCCTGCAGGCAACTGAGCACGCACACGGAGGAGTTTCAGTAAGGAGAGAAATCCTGCCCGCTTTAAGGGTCTCAAGCTATCACCACACGATTTACAGTCAGAAAAAGAAAAGAAAAAGTGGTGCCACAGCTCAGCAGCAATGACTTTCAGCCTGCCCGGGTTTGATCACACCCTTGGGAGTAAAGCTGCAGCTCTGACAGCTCTGTCAGTGATGCCACACACCGGGAGCACAGCCACAACAGGCAGCAGGTGACACGTCCAGGGGATGTGAGAGGAGAGGGAAAAGAGCCCACGGTTTTGTGTTTGAAGTTGAGACTACATCTGTCTCCAAGAATTTGGATCATCTTGAAAGGAAAAGAAATTCTACTTTCAGGATTACTGTTATGAAGTCTAAGGGAGAGATGCACGAGTGGTATCTGACGATAAGAAAACCACTGGCTCCATTCCGTTTGACACAGAGCTTTGTCCCATAACACCTCAGGCCAAGGAACTTCAGGTTGACAGTGATGGGAATTACTTCCAGATCATCACTACCTGGCAACACTTGAAGATGCCGTTATTTTTCAGGAATTTAGCAGTTTTAGGACCCTGTGATTCTTCTAAAACTGTAGCTCTTTTTACAGCATTTATTGCAATCCTGACACGTTCCCCAGTTCCCAATTTGTTAGGTCACTTCCCTTAATGCAGCCCTCTATTTTCCAAATTTCTGGGGACATTCAAAATGCCAATCAAAGAGAAAAGCTGTGTGGAAAATGTCAGCTAGTTTTAAAATGAGATCCCCTTCCTTTGTGTGAACAGCACTTTCTGCAAGCCCTGTTCCACAAGAACACATACAACACTGAGTTACTGCTCCTGGCCAACAGCTGCATCACAAAAATGGCTGGTGGTGAATGCAGAAATGGGACTGAGTGCTCTCTGGGAAAATTGAATGAGGTAGATCTTCCTATGCAAAATAATAATAATAATAATAGTAAAAAAAACCCAAGAAAATAAAAAAAAAGTATTCGACAAAACAAGAAAAGAAAAGCTGTTCTGTGGCTTCCATGTTAGGGATGGCTATAGTGCAGAAAAGCACTCATTAGTAACTGGGGGTTTTGCAACGAGAAATCCATGAAGAAAACCTGACATAAATTTGAAGCGCAAATGTTTAACTCTGTCACATTGTGCACATCCCCAGCCCAGAGGTCTGAGCAGAAGGTGCAGACTGTTGAAGCAGGTACAACATTCAATGGACTATCCCACCAGGCCACATTACACACATGGTAACAGAATTTTAGCCCTATTTTCATCTAATAAAAATAGAACAAAAAAAAAACTCCATCCAAACAAAAAGCTTGAAAAAGGGAAATGAGGGCAGAAAGTTTATAAGCTCAGAACTAGGCCACACAGCATCTCCATGCTCTCACAGAGCTGCATTTAAGCACAAATCTTTACCACCTGAGCCATTTTTCTACACTTCCTTCCAGTGAAATCAGCCAATAAGCAATTTCCTGTGAAGTCTCTCTCTATAAATTATCACAACGCAGGTCTGAACTCACACTACACATTTCTCATACCCACCACGCCTGGAGATTTCAGACACAAGGGTTGGAGACAGCACTGGGGTAAAAGAAATAGCTCCCACCTGTATCACAGAGGGAAGTCAGCATTCTCACTGCCTCCAGATTTCAAGGTTGCTTAAAACCCAGCATGACACTCATTTCAGAAAAAAACCAAAATGATTTGGTGCTTCAAAAGGCAACAATTTGCCTGGAAATAACTCATAACCATTGGTCTCTTCCTCTTTTCCACGTTACCATTCTTGCTAATCTGCCTTCCTATTATGTTCTTTCACATCCATAGCAATCTTCCCTTAAATATACAGTGTGTACTCCCAGGTGAGCATATTGTAGTCTCATAACTGCTTCTTAAAGCTGTAACTTCTTGAATTTTCATCACATGAAGATACTGTCATGTGTTTACATTAAGACACCATCCAGCTATGTAGTTTATGTGCCTTGCAAAGAATTCTTTCATTATTTTATCTGTTCCATATATTCTTCTTTGGTCCTTCCCTTCAACTACTCAGTTCTCCACTACCTGCAAAGTTTCTATCTTCTTGGAAACTGATAATTACATTAAGATAATAAATAGTTGTTTCACCAAAAAGTATCACAGAGACTGATTTACCATTAGGAATGAAGTAATATTTTTTTTCTCCTTAAAACCAAAAATCATCATTTTCTTACAACGTGGTTTCAAGTTTTTTTTTTGTGTCATAGGACCCAAAAAACCGACAGTGCCACAGAGGCTTCTGTTATTATTTTATAAGAAGTTATTTAGAATTCCAAACACCTTTTTAGTTTGTTAATGGCTGTTGGGTATGGGCTTTATTGATTTATAAAAGTCACAGCCATTTTTCTGTCTCTGATGTTTACAGCAGGAGCTGAGAAACAATGCTGGGTTTGCAAAACAATAGGAACTTAGAGCAGCTGAGGCAAAGATACTATTCAGTGGAAGGGGACAAGGGAAAAGAAGGAAAACTGTTCCAGAGGAAAAACAACAGCATGGTTAGGGAACACAAAGATGTTTCAGTCAATATTTATCACTTCGATCAATAAAACTTGATGTTCACCTCAGTGAAATCAATATCTACTTAATTTAAGAATTGCTGCTCCTTAGCCCACTCTACCTCCCCCCGTTTCCACGATCTAATTTCACTGCTAAAGATTTTAAACTCGATCCTCTCCCACCATTGCACTTCCAGAGTTCTTGCCATGGCTGCAATTGCAAAGAACTCACCTCTGTGCTGTCTGACAGTCTGTGAGCTGTGTGACAACCTGCAGTGACACAGAACGAAGGCTGCTACATGGGTGTTCCTCTCCTCAGCATCATGAATGCTTTAGAAGCCATCTGTTTGTCATCTGGAGAGGAAATGAAAGCAAGAGTCTCAGCACTGAAGCAGTAAGTTCTTACACATTAGCAGGGACCATCCAAAGCTGCATCATCCATAAATCTGAAACATTTTTCTGAGCCGTGAGGATATCTGAGGAAGTTGCAGAAGTACACATTCATGTTCTTGCTAATGCCTGGCTCCTTACGTATAGGACAATCCTTATCAGACTATATGGAATCACAGAACCTACCAAGTTGGAAGGGATCCATCAGGATCACCAAGTCCAGAGAGGGACAATCCCATCCCTCACCCAGTGGCAGTGCTTGGCCAAGTGTATCCCAGGGTACAGCTGGCTCTTTTGGCTGCCAGGGCACTCTGCTGGCTCATGTTCAACTTGTCTCTGCCAGAGCCCCTGAAGCCCTTCTCTTGGGGCTAATCTCCAGTCTCTCATCTCCCACATGTATACAGACAGTTTCAAACAAAACTTGAAATACTCAAAGTCACAAAATTTGTGAATTGGCATTTACTTCTTTTGCATCTTTTCTTATTGTATGTTGGCAGAGTGTGAGCAGTAGTACCTGTATCCCTTTTGAATCGAGAAGATCCTGAGGCTTTTCCACACCTACTAAAGATGAAGTATAAAACACTAGAAAACACTTCTGACTGCTTTTTCATGGCAGGATTTCTGCTTTGTCCTATAGAAAGACTTAAGTTGAAGCCCTACATACGCTCTGGGCCAGTACAGAATTTAGTAAACATGTAGATTACTCTTTCTACATTTGAGTATCAGTCACCAAGGCTTGCCAACGTACTCTTCTATTTCCCCCCTCTCACTGCTAAGCCGGGTGTTTTCCTAAACCCTCGCACCAGAAAGCTCATTTCATCCTTTAACCTTCATCTCCCCTTCTTCTTTTGCACAAAAATTGCTAGAGACTATTTTCAGGTTTGCTAAACCAAAGAATGTTTTGGCTGCCAAACTGCATCAGGAGGAAAGAATGTGCTTTCATTTAGCCTTATCACAGAGCTGATAATAACATTATTATATATGCAAAGAACTCCATGCTTGTTTATCTGCAACAACAGAATGACACATGCAAATATACATATGAAAAGCCTGAGTATCTCAAGCTGCCAATAATTCAATCAAAAATATTATATACTCAAAACAGAATCACAATTATTTATTTACATCAAGCTTACTAACACCTCCCTGATAATTTTGTTTTCCTGTAGCAAGACCTACTAGGTTCTTATTTCTGTTTTTTAGAAATAATTTGAGAAAGAAAAGTTCACTTTCTAAACACTTTACAGCCTTGATAATGAGAAGCCTACCTACAATAGGGCTATTTACCATTTGTTGTGTTGCAAGCTTTCTACTCAAATAAATCTGAAATGTTATTCAAGCTCTGAAATACTTTATCACATTGACTACCAAAGTAAAAAGTTTGAACAACTGTAACTAATACTTAACAGCATTTATCTCCAAGTCACAGCCCAGTAGAATTATTTCCTAAAGAGTAGCTGAGAAATGCAGCTGTCCTATAACCAGAGTTTGCTTTTGTTTTGTTTTTGAAGTTCCTGACTTTATTCGTATTCTTTTTTTCCCCCTTTTATATTTACCAATACCCCTCATCCAACAAAGTTTTGCTGTGCATTACCAGCACTAAGCTCATACAATAGTCTGGTAATATAAAATACCGTATAGCAGATCAAGCCATTGCTCACTTAACAGAATAGATATTGTTGAGAACACAATTGCACCTGGATTTCTCACACAGGTATCTCACTTCTCCATTTACATTCTCATTTTTTCTTCTATTGCATACACTTGCACCAGCCATCCTGGTGACAGATTTGGATAAAACATACTTAGATAATTAGGAGAACCTTGGAACAGCAAGGCTACCCTGAAACAATCATCACAGAAAAGTACACCCGTAATCTCAAGTGACATGGAAGAAAAAACTTATAACCCACGTTATCATCTTTACTGTCCAGGTAAAATCCACTCAGATGCACCCCAACCTTTCAGCTACCTAAAACAGTCCATTACAGGAGGGACTCCATACCTACTGAGACCAAACACAGGTGTCAAGGGCAGAATTTCAACCCCTACGTCTGTTGTGGCATCCAATTTGTGCTGGAATTTGTGACATGGGTGTCAAGGATAGCCACAATCCTTGGAGAACCCCAAATGACTCCAGACACCGTGCTTCACCTTTGTGGCTTTCTCAAAGCGTGGTCAACCTCACTACACTAAGGCCCTGGCATGAGCACTACCTGCATTGGCCAAGGAAGATTCTGGAGCTTCTGCCCAACCCAGGGGCACGGGGCAGATGTCCCAGTGCTCCCAGCAGAAGGCGGCACTTCAGCATTTATCAAGGCTTGTGGATGCAGATGAGCAGAAGGGAAGGCGTTAAGAGTAGTGGTGATACGCCTAGCCCCCGAGACAAAGCCCAGACCAGTGAACCAAAGTTGTATGCATAGTTATCAGTGAAGTCCTTTTCCTGGACAAGGGTAATGGCTGAGGTTCCTCTTCCGTCTGCCCAGGACTTGCTGGCACCTCCAGTCAGGCTGCATAAATCATTTCCCAGGTGTGCTACCTTTTTTTTTTTTTTTTTTGCCATCTCCAAAGGGAGTCAAGAGAAGAACCTTGGCGCTAGAGGCTTGACTTTTAGTTAGCTAATGTGGTGTGAGCCAAATCTGGGACAGACTGTCAAAACGGCAAGCAATTCATTATTCATAGACTGAAGAAGGTGATGCCAGGGTTACAAAGCATAAAGTCAATACAGCATAGAACTGGACCACTTCCAGGACAGTATTTTTTTTTTTTTTTTTCCTCTGGCTCCCAGTGTTATTCCTCTGTCTTTCACCCATGTCCTTCCAGAATCACCATTTAATTGGGTGATTGGCAGGGCATGGCTCCTCAGGACAAGATAAGACGATGTATCAGTTCTGTTGCCAAAAACCATGCCCCCTCCCTTCCCTGCCTCCCTCCACCCACCTGATTGCTGCTGCTTCTGCTGGCTCTAGCTCACAGCAAAGCCCTGCCTCAACGCATGAACACAGTGGAAAACAGCAATCAGGCAAGAAAAAAAAAAAAAGAAAAAACTATATTTTCTGCATTTTATTGAAGGGAAAGGTGAAGGGGTACAGCGGGAGATCCAGGTGAGTAAACAGGGAAAGGGGAAAACAGGGGAAGAAGAAAAAAAGAGCTACATGGCAAAAAGGCAAGCATGCAGCTCTCCCTTCCCAACGGGAACAAGCCTACAGTCAAGCTCCAGTGCCTTAGCTGTCACCAGCCCAATTTACCCAACTGATCTGCTCCTAATTAACAGCTTCACTGATCACTTCTTAGTTAATTGGTGTGGCAGTGGAAGAAAACCACGAGCATCTATGTGCAGATTCTACAAGCCCAGAGAGTCCTGGCACCTGTTTGGATTACGATAATGCAGCCAGGGGATGCCCAGATGCTCACGGCCCCACTCAGCATCACTCTGTATTTACTGGGCAAGAGACATACCACAGGTCAGAGGACTCACCCAGTGCTGGAAAAATCCATACCCTGGGGTGAGAGTGAAGCACGACCATCACCAGCTTGTAGAAGGATCGGGGTTATTCGAGCTGAGCTCTCTCAATTTGCCCACAACAATCCCAACGTGACAACAAGCCTTACTGTAATCCAAGAAATGTACATCCCCATTGGAAGTTTGGGTTCTGATGGCACAGCGAGCTCTTGATAACATTCAGTTGAAGAATTCCTGACCAGCTATCACTATTGATCAGCTCACAGCTCTTCCTACAAGGTGATTTATCATTAAGTGCTGAGACAAGAGGGACTTCATGCTCAAGGCCACACTGGAAATTTTGAGAGGTCAGAAACTAAGTTCAGCTCCTTTAGATCCCAGGCCAGCAGTTTACATCTTTTCAGGAACATGTTAGGAGCACCTGCATGCTCCTGTTCTCCTCAGTAATTACGTTCTTCTTCAATGACTTTTTCTTCTTCGCCTGCTTTGCAGTGTTTGTGAAGACTTTTGGTTAATGATCCTTTTTACTTTCTGTACTGTACTTTTTTTTTTTATTTCTCCCTGTTGTGCAAGAAGAGGCTCCTATCTGTATACTACAACATTATTTGGTAACGACAAGTTATCCCTCACCAATTACTTTAGTGGGATTTTACTACCCTGTCACTATTTTATTTCCAACAATCTGCTGCAACTGTTGGCCAGAAAGAGAAACAAAATTCACTTTATAGCTCTGCCCTTTAACCCTAAGCACAGGAAAGCAGAGTTATTCCCAGAGAATACACAACCATTTGCTTCTGCAGCATATTATTCTCCATCACCATTCCACTTGGAAAAGACTTGAGAAGATCACTAGGAGAGTACTAGCAGCTGAATTTTGAGCCTCAAAGATAACGAAAAACCATGTAAGGTTGCACTATTTGAGTAACACTTGTCAAAAGCACAAAAGAGCAAATCAGTAAGTATGAAAGTCAGGACAACGATACAACATTCAGGACATAAATATTACTACTCTGGATGCTGTACTTGCAGTGATCTATCACTGCACAAAGCGATACCATTATTTAACACGATGACAATGTGAGTTTTGGAAGGCCACTGAGAACATGCCTTCCTGGCATCCTCATCACTCATTGTCTGAATTCCTTCCTCCTGTTCCCTCTCTCCCTCTTACAAAGATAACCAGTTTTGCACATCATCACTTGAACACCAGCAGCCCTGTTGCAGAATTGACTCCTCCAGCAGTATGCACCAGCCAAGGTACTTGTAGCTGCTCTCTTCTGCAGGCTTCAAATACACGATGAAGTCTTAACAGCACTCATAGCGTGGCTTTTAAGTTGAGGATTCTGAAGTCTGCACTGTTGTCCCGTGCCATATGTTGAGGACACCAGTCCATTTACTGGATGTCCCGTTCTGAGTAATGATCCAACCCCTTAGACCCAGTTCCCCCTCTAGCAGTTCCAACCAACATCAGACACTTCCATCAAAGCCACTGTTTGAGAGATCTATCAAGCATTACAAGAAGCACAGAGATGTGAATTTCAGTTGTACCCAGTTTAGAATTTGTCAGATACTGTAAATCTCCTTGGGTAAAAGGAAAACAAAAACACCTGAAATTCTTTTTTTTTTTTTTTTTTTTTAAGTGTTGGTAATGAAGGCCACTCTAGTTGCTCAGTCTCTGAACAGGGCAGCCAGCTTTTGGTATGCTTCAGTATTGATGCTACCAAAGGAAGTTCTCCTTGCCAACTGAACTGCTGGGGCTGCTGGCTTGGTTCAGTGAAAATGGCTGAAACCAGCTTTGAGAAAATCACCCTGACTCATCCCAAGTTGAAGCATTTCTTCTAACTTTTCCAGCAATTAGGCTTTTAACACTTCTATCAACTGTGCATCCTCTTTTGAGCTTACAAATTAAATGGCAATTCTCTTGCTCAAAATAGTTCAGAATACAATAACTGAATTTTTTCATGTGTAGAGAAGAGACAGCTGATCGAGTCCCCGTTGTCTTCTGCAGAGAAGCCTAGTCCTAGGTTGCTGTCTGTCCTTCCCATTTAAATACAACATCTGTTCCCACGTTTTGTCCATATGAAGCCAAGCTCCATCCGCATGGATCCATTCAGTGTAAGGCTTCAGAAAACTGAAGCTGTTCACAACAACTACTAAGGAGAAGAGAGTCGGCAGGGAGGAGAAAGAAGCACTGTCCTTTCCTCATTTAAAATCAGGTAACACAGCAAAAGCTTTCAGAAACAGCCCAGAATAACTGAGTCAGAGTGAGCTTTTTTCTGCCACCAAGTTTATGTTCCACCTAGTGACTCTAATAACTTTTAACATTGGTAAATCAAATCAATTAAGGTAAGCTCAACATATTTAAATTTGCTATTTAGTGTTGTAAACTTGATCTAGGTTTAGATTAATTTCAGAACAACGCATAAACAAACATCAAAGAAATCACAAGCAGGCTTAATGCCATGCCCAGGTGATTTATATGTATTATTTCTGAGGAAAAAAATCAACTGTTTACAGTGCAACAAAAATTGTGTTGCACCTTACTGGGGGACTTCTACGGGAGGGTGAGAGCAAGGAGGAAGGAACAGACTTCAAAGAGGCTGGTTTCAGGGCTCACAAATTTTCTTCTAGCTCAATAACAGTTTTGTGTAACAGAATAAACTTGGAATTTATATCCTACAGCTTCTTTTAGATTCAGGGTAATCACAAGCACTTACAAGGCAAATCCAACAGCTATTTCACAGGCAACAGCAGCTAACACAGCCTTGCTCATATAAATCCATTTTACCAAAACAGGAGACGTTGGCTTAGGGAGAACATGGGCATTACCTGAGATGTTTAGTGAAATAACCCAGGGCTCCAGTGAATAACTGGAGGTTACAGGAACTACTGTCTGATCATCTCCATTAGCCATCAGTGCCACCCCAATAGCAATACACAGAACTTGAGACAGCTTGGAATACAATCATGAATGGCATCTAATGCTGCTGCAGTTTCTCTGATATTGAGCTAGAGCTGAGATTTCTTGCTCCAAGTCCTGCCTGGCACTGCAGACACCAGGCCTTGGAGGAAGCTCCTGATGTGATGGGCTTGTGCAGATGGCACAGGCAGACTGAGAGCTTCTCATGATGGTAGCCCTTATGTTTTCCCTGTCTTCCAGCTTCTCGTTAATAGGGTCTTGCTGATCCTCACCTCCTTCCAGCCTTACTTAGTCTTTTCTTTCAAGCTCTGGGAATTACTCAGAAGAGCAACCACCTACACAACACATCCCAGTGGGCAACACATCCCAATGGTGTCAATCACCAGGCACCAACATCACACCAGCTGACAATCTTTCCCATTATTGTAATGGATAACAACAAAATCAAAGCATGACAGTCACAAAACATTTGACAGACATCTGATAAGCTCAAATTTCAAAAACAGCTTCTCCTAAGGGAGCAGTTTGTGTATTTAAAACAGCCTGCTCTGTTCGGTGCAGCCCTCAGACACAGGTGAGCAGAAGGAGAGCACAGCCCAGGGAAAGTAAAACATGAGCACACCACCATAAACCTCTGCACAGCAGAGCCTCCCAGGCTTAGCAGTTTGTGATGGATCCCCTAGAAAGCAGCTGCTAAACTACCTGGTAGCAGATGGAGAACTTTCTAAGAAATGGCAACTTCAGGTTGAGTGCATGAAAGTTGAGGCTTCATCGCATGACACTGATTCTACCTTGTCAAACACAGGAACCAGCTAAAATAAATTTCTGAAGTAAAGCTGCTGTTGTTTCTGAATTAGAGAGGAAACAAATCTCTTCAGTGAAATTTGTTACTGTTTTCAGCTGTTTGTATTAAGGCAACTAATTCCTTTCTACAGCTTTTTAGATGCTACTGAAATTTCACCATTAATAATAATAATTGTTACAATACCTGGCAAGGGAGTATAATTCATTGAGGAAAAACTACTGATTAACCTGTCCTAGCTTGGGAGGGAATAATTTAAGAAACCAGTTCTGCTGAAATCTGTGTGGCTGCTTGCCAGCTCCAGTTGTCCTAGAGTCACTAAGCTATGGATTTGAGAGCACAGATTTACAGTCCTCCTTGGAGTAAAGTGGGCTTTTGTGAAACTGTTAATATTGAAATAAATAATTACATGCTTATTTGGAATCAAATTACTGAAGGCTCAGCCTCCTTTTGAAGGGTGGAAGCTTCCCATTGAAATAGATAACCATGCATTTTCCTCTGCTTTTGATGTTGAAAGCTATTCCAGAAAAATTCTAGGCAAAACTGAAATTGCAGCAGTGTGAAATTGCCCTCGAAGAGGCATTCATACAGCTGCATATTTATTTTGACCATTTTGCTCCCTGAAATTCACACTCGTTCTCTATCATTTGAGATTTTCAAAATCTTAACTGCAGATTTCACCAGTCCAGAAATCACACGTGCCTGCTGGTAGAAATGAGTGACTCCCTGTAGAGTGTCTTTCCCTCTGTGGCTTAATTGAATTCTGCAACTGCCCCTAAATTAGAAAGCAAAGAGGCAAAAGCAGACGTGAATGAAGTAGTTCTAGGAGAACTACATGGTTTGATTAACTCCTTTAAATCTCAACTTTTAAATTATGGTCTAAATTGAAGATACAGTTCTTTGAATCTTTGAACCACTTAATGAAATCGGTTTCAAAATGTTTTTTTAAATTCTGTACGAGAGGTCAAGAACATCCAAATAAGCCAAGGGCCAAATTGCTCAGCACTGCCCAGAGCCACATCCACCCCTGGGAATCCCCTTAGCTCCTGTGATGGTCTGCACTGGGCAACCCAGTCCCTACAGCAATGCAAGAGCCTGAGATGTCATAAGCAGAGCTCTTCCTACCAAAGCTACACCATTTTACTGCAGCTATACCTTTCCTAGTAGCCATAAGATTGGATTCAATCAAGCTCTAATTCTATTGTAGCTCAGTAACTTTTAAGCCAGGCAAAAGTGTTTCCCTATAGGGGAATCCTCCTGCACCCTTCTAACAAAACCTGCATCCTCTGCTCCCTTTTCTTCTCCAAAAAGTCTACACCTGGGGAGGAATAACCACATGTACCAGTACAGGGTTGGGGCTGACCTGCTCAAAAGGAGATCTTTAGAGAAGGACCTGGGCGTCCTGATGGACAAAAGGTTTGCCATGAGCCAGCAGTGTGCCCTGGTGGCCAAGATGACCAATGGTATCGTGGGGTGCATTAAAAAGAGCATGGCCAGGAGGTCAAGCAAGGTGATGCTCCCCTCTGCTCTGCCTTGGCGAGCACCTCAGTTCAAAAAGAACAGAGATCTGCTGGAGAGAGCCCAGCGGAGGGCCACACAGATGTTGAGGGGCCTGGAGCACGTCCCATAGGAGGAAAGGCTGGGGTTGTTCAGCCTGGAAAACAGAAGACTGAGTGGGGATCTTATCAATGCATATAAATGTCTAATGGATTGAAACCAAGTGGATGAGGCCAGGCTTGCTTCTATTCAACTGGAATTGGTATTTTACACAGGAAGATGACTTGCCATCAACACATTTCTCACGTCACATATAAGTCCAGAACTATGATTGCAGCAAATGTTGATATGCAAAATGATGGAATTCTTTTCACAGCCTACAAACAATCAAGGATTTTTTCACTAAAACTACATGCAAGTCAGCATTCTAATTCAGTGACATGACTTAATCACATTAGATTTAAGAAAGGAATAAGAAAGGAAATTGCAGATAAAATGACATGTGGTAGCTTCAAGTCTGCAATTCCCACCACTCTTTAAAATCAGAGCTACTTAGAAATAGTTTTAATCACAAAATTGCCCTTTTAAGCTCAATTCCTGAATCAAAGCTCCAAATAAAACACGAATTTGGAGAGGATGAAGCTGTGCAAGCTAACTGGAAGAGCAAAGATGCAGCCCACAGCACACCCTCACAACTATGGATGAGGGGAATGCAGCTGGGTACGCCTAGGGGTGCATATAAACTCCCAGCAACAAAGCTACTAAACGTTCAATACAATCAGTTACATACTCTCTTCAGGCATTTTAGGTAGATGGAAATCAGGCCAGAATTTTTCTCTGCAAGCAGTGTGTGAATGCAAGTGCCAGCAGCTTTAACCTCTCTCAAGGCAGAAAGGGAGGGAGAAGCATGCTTCTGCTGGGGGAAGATTTGCAAGCCCGGGAGCCAAGTGGAAAAGAAGAGTCAGAGAGGTGGCAAGCTGGCAGCCAGAGACAGTATTTTCTTCCTCAAACCAGTTGTTCCAGACTAAGTCAAGACACAATTCAGATTCCCTCAGGTCTCTCCTATCTGCCTTTCCAGCCACAAACACACCATGCTGCTGTTCCATGAATGCAATGCACTACACCTGGTAGGGCTCCTGTGTGCTGGCTGCAATTACCTGGCTCAGATGCCCAACACAGCACTTGGTGAAGCTGCTGCAAGCAGCAAGGCAGCCAGAAGTAAGGTCTCACAGCAGTGGTGCTCAGTCACAACACAGCTCAGCAGGTGACACATGCTCACTGTCTTGCTCTTAGAAGGAGCAAGAAGGACTGAACAAGTTGCTCCATTTTTTATTTTAACAGTTCTCCTTCCACCCCCTCCAACCCCACCACCTTTTTTGGAGGGATTTCTCATTACGTTCATTGCATAAGCACACTGAAGAGCAACAGAAGAAGCTATAAGCCCACCTCAGCTGGCTTTTCCATTTCCCTGGCTCATTACAATCTCTCTTATTGTCAAAGGAGAAGCAGGCAGGATTTTATTTTATGCTACAGTGTCGACTTTATAAAGCCACAAAAGGGAAAAGTAACCTAACAGCTTTAACGCTAAACAAAGGCTCTAGCTAACTTTCCTCCATCTCCTGAAACTGATAAAATGTTAAGTGAAATTCAAGTGATTACTTTTTGGAGTCAAGTTTTTGCATTTGCTCAGAGTTGCTTTGTTTCCTCACTTTTCACACAGGGGAGCAGAAGCAGTGTCACCAGAAGCGAGTGTGCATATTCCTACCCCCAAAAGCATCTCATCTTATGAGGCAAATAACATATTTGACTTACAAAGCATGTTCAAGGCACTCTTACAGGAAGCTGGTGCACCCTGACAATGAGATAGCTCTGCAGTCAATTCCAACGTGCACGGAGCTTACAGGCATCCCTGCAGGTCTTTGAGCAGCGCAGCCTCTGCTGTGAGATGCCTACATCTGTAAATACCTTCTTATTCTTACACTCAGTGCTCCCTAGCACCTCCACATTACCTTTCAGGAAGACAGATGTGTCACTCCTCAGTTTGTATGCGTATCTACTCCCAGCCCAAACCAAACACTGTTATTCCCTCTAAGAACAAGGCTGTCATATGGAGGAAAAGCTGGAGGAATTCAGTGTTTCCATGCTCCGTGGCCACTTTCCGGTTCATCTCAGGAGCAGTAAATCTGCTCTTTAAGAGTATAAAACAGAAACACATTTACTGAAGCTTTTGAAAGCTTAAGCCACTGTGAAGCGAAATATTTTATTCATTCTCCCAAACTTAGAGCAGTATTTACAGGTATTTGTGACAGTTAAGGGCTAGGCCAAAGTACCTAACTCCCACCACAATCACAGGTCGATGACTGCAACACATACTTGACCTATACCTTCACAGATCCCAACACATTCATCAGACTGAAGAGGAGTTATCTGTGTGTTTTCGTAATTTTGTCTCTCTGACTATTCACCCTACTTTCTACAGCACGAAGGAACACAAAAGGGGAATGGGACTTACAGAGTATATACAGGTTATGAGCGAGCTGGTAACAACATACGTGTCTAATGTCTTGGAGGGATTTCAAAAGAAAGAAACCTGTGGTGGTACTGTGTGAGGTTTGGATTCTTATCTTTTTGGTATGTTCATGGAAGTCCTCATCTACACAGAGGCCTTTCCATGCTCCAAAATGGCGTCCCTCCAAATTATTTCACATAAAAACCATCACATCAAAGCCATAATTTAAATCAGTGATTTCACATGACACAGATTTGCTACAGATGTATGCTTATCAAAATTTTCATTACGCTGTAATTCCAACTAGCTGTTAGAATCTAACTTGTGAGACATTTTGTTGGGTTGGTGCAGCATCAGACTTTGTTAAAGCCTAGGCTTTCAGGAATATTGTCAGTAACAATTTCATTTCTCCAGGTTCTTTTTCTGCATGTAATTTGTCTTTTCATTACACAAGTGTTTTAGGCCATGACAGCTGGGGCACACGACCAGGAAAACAACACACAAAAAAAGAAGAATCATTTGCTATCCACTCTCAAAATACAGCTAAAAATGACAGCTTTCTGAGCCGAGCAAAGAAACAGAGCCGTGTATATACACCTGCACCTTATGTCGACAGGAAACAGAGCAAACCATCACCAGTGATACTAAGGAAACTTGGAAAACAAGGGGAACCAACAACCCCAGCAATAACCAGAGCTCTAGCTCCCGTTGGGTGTTGTACACCACCTCCTCTGTACACCTCTGTGGCGCTTCTTCAAGTCCACATTACTACTTCAGAACAGCATAAAACACATCCACAAGAAATATAGTAGGAAAAAATGAAATAAATAAAGAAGGTTCTTAAGTGTGTACCAGAATGTGTAGGCAAACTTCCTCCCTATACTGAAGCAGATACAGAAATTCTACTGTAAGTTATATCCAGCAAGTCTATTCAGTACCACCACTGAGCCCAATTCTAATTATTTCTGTAAGAATAGACTTAAAACTGGAAAAGATTAGGAAACATAGCTCAGGAAAGTTCTTCTTTTCCACTTTTCTGAGAAGCACTAATAACAAACTTTAAACTCAACTTATTTGGACTTCTCCTCACATTCACTGCCGTACTACCCATGCACTTGTTTTAGTGCTAAGCTCATCACTTCTTTTTTCTAGCTGACTAAAGATTTCCTTTTACTGAGCATTCAAGAAAAAAAAAGAAATAATTAGTTTTGGAAAGAAAAGCTGAGTTTTAAAGGAGGGCTGATGTCAGCTCCAACTTTACAGAGGTAAGAATTACCCTATATCAAGAGGAAACAAAAAAAAAACAACATTTCTCTGATAGGAAGAAAATGCAGGGAAGAGAACAAAGTGCTGAATAGACTTGGAGAAGAAAGGCTCTCCAGTATTCCTCAGGAGAGTAAAATATACACAACTCCTACCATTAACATTTCTGCCTTGAAAACAGACTGCACCAAGAAGCTTTCTCAGCTTTTTCTCTATTTCTGTTTCCTCTATTTAAACTACTGCTGGTGACACCTTACTAGAATCCCATAAACATGCTTTCAAGGATCCGTAAGACACTTGGAGCAAAATTTTTAAGTATGGAATAGTGAGAAACAAGGCTTTTATGTTGCTGTGTAGTTACGAAACATCTTCCATGTTGAAGAAGTTCTCATAAGATACAGTGAAATGCAGGTACATTCAAGAAACATTACCAAACACAACAACCTGCATGGCTTAGAGGGAGAGAGAGACATTTACATGAAGTACATGAGGGTGCTGCCAGGCAGTTTGCTGAAAGCTCTGCATGGCCAAACAACAGCCAACTATCTTAACAGTAAAATAAAATACAAATTAAAATACACTGATTAAAATGGTGAAGTCTTACTTGCACAGACACGTATATGATATTTTATACACCTTCCACTTGCACAAACATCTTTTTATGCATGCTGCTGCTATGTCTTCAGGAAATTTTAACTTCCATTTTTTGTAGCTAACATCTTCTCTTTCCTTTTGTGTCAGGCAAAAAATACACAGCTGGACACGGGGACATGTCAGGAGTTTGCTGCCCAGTTATGGAAATTAAGCCGTGAAACACGACTCAAGATACTACAAAAACCCTCCACTGCACACTCCACCAAGATCTGCACTGCAACACTGAAGCTGGCAGACATACAAACATTGAGACACCCAAATATAGGAACAATCCCAATTTAAGGGACAGAAAGGAGCTTCTAGATAGCTTTGAGCTTCACTCAACACACTTTTACACTTGTTTGAACTTAGCTTAGGTCTGCTTGTTTCTGCAACTCTCCCATAGACTATTATTCCTTTCCTTCCACGAGTCCCATCATGGCTCATCTTTCTACATTAATTCTCCCCAGTTCTAAATGCAGCTCTCACTGCAAACTGAACATGACCCATGCAGTTCTGACTTAATTCAGCTTTTGCTTACACTCCTGAATGTTACAGAAATCCCTTGAGTCACCTGTGGTACCATAGCAATGCCTGCCACCATTTACCCAGATACTCATTCCATGGGCTTTTTACAGTACTGAGACTCCTGTCTCTTGGAGGTCTGCAGATCCCATTTCCTTATGATCAGTAGTTATTCCTGATTACTTTCCATAGAAGTGTGCAGGTCAAGAACTTCAGAGGAACCAGCCAGACATTTCTAGGTTTCCAAACCAACCATTGGGAAGGGTTGGCAGAACAACTACAAAATCCCTTCCCACTCCAAGGAGATGAATTAACCTCAGAACTCTCCCATGTCACACCTCAGACTCTCCACTAGCACTTGCAAAACAGGAGTTCTCTCCTTCCTATATAACCACCTTTCAGATCTCTGCTATACACAGGTGCCTCTGGAAGACAAGAAGAGGTAGATGGCTACAAGGTTCCTAATTTTTTGAATATTTTGACTTTGCATTGAAATCCTGAAGGGCTTGCTACTTATTTTGTTGTTGCTGATAAGCACTGGTGGATTTCAGGCTGTGGGGGCTCTTGTGGGGGAGAATTGTCTGATAATCTTAAGTTCTCAGGAGCTTTTGGGAAAAGGACGTGCAAATCAATTCTATCAAAGCAGACAGAGATTGCTTTGGATCTTAGTCTAGCATGACAAAAATGACAAGCTCTCTGCATTACAGAACTCATAAACAACTAGAATTACAGCAATGTAGGTGCTTGCTTTCTCAAGCAACAGAAATCAGTACTTGCCAATTCCAAACATTTCTAATCTACTTCAAGTTTACCCCACTGTGGCTAACGCTATGGAATTGCAAGTAACAAAACAAGTAATGTAAAAATAGCAATACACTAATAATCCCATAAAATACATAAACTTCATTGCATTAAAATGAAATAATCAGCTTTATAAACTGTTTTACTTTTAATTAATAGAAGCCTTCATTAATCTGACTTGCTTTTATTAAGTATTAATTCTCTCCCTGTGGATAAGCCAAAGTTAGTTTGCAGGTAGCAGTATTTTAATAATACAACAACTTGGGTACGCAGAAATACCAATTTAAGACGTCAAGGCTTATTTTGCTTTGAAACCTCTGTGCAAGTTCTGAAATGGATGACAGTTCATTCAGGCAACAATAGTTAGTTGTATTTTGACTTGATACAGGAAATGGAAAATGAGATTCTACATGAAGAACATACCCAAGATCTGAAAAACTGCAAGAAGAGAAGTCCAGACTCCAGGGCTCCTGCAGACAGCTGTAGGCAATACCAGAACCAAAAGTGTCTGGGCCAAGCCAGAACTCCCAAAGCTATCACAGCCTGTCCTGATTTGGTTTAGCAAAATCATGGAAGAATGGGAAAGAAGGTAAAGATGTGCTGTGTTCTCTGACCACAGAAACACAGCAAAAATGAAGAAAATAAAAGTAAAGAAATAGGAGGGAATTTCCTGGCACCCAAAGGTCAGTTAAGCCACTCAGGGAGCACGCAGTGGTGATCTGATGGGACAGCGGATGTTATGTTGGCCTACTGACAGGACAAAATCAGTCTTGAAGGTCACAGTGATGCAGTATGAAGCCTCACTCGTGCACATGCAACATAGCCGAGAAGAAAGCAAAATCTTACTGCACAGCCAGGAAAATGTACGATGCACAGAGAGACAAGATGATGTTCATGCAGTAGAAACCCAAATACGGAGTGTTGCCTGGAAGAGTGCACTGTGACATACATTCATGATTCTGTGACAGGTTGCACCCCAGCCAGGCAGAGAGGATCGAGATACTCAACAGATACTGCAGGAAGACACTCTCCTGTCCTACGTAGGCGTGATTGTTCCCACAGTCAAAATGCACCTGCGAAGTCATGCAGAGAAATTCACTGCAGTCAGACATGAACGCTAAGGAAAGGGATTTTATTTCCTGGCAGCTTGAATATATGAAAGGCTCACATGAGTACTGCTTCTGTCTGGATTATTTGTAGCCCAGAGTAGAGATTTGGCTGTCCTCCATCTAATACAAAGTTTCTGAATAATTTGTTAAAAGACAAAGTAATTTCATTGCCTCCGGTGCTGAGTTAAAGACTTAGCAAACCTGAATCAGCATTTGAGGAAAACCTGTTATCAGAGAAGAGGCAGCACATGCCTACTTATCAGCAGACGCTTAATACAAGAATATTTTCACCTATATGACAGATTCCAAAATACAAAGTGTCTTTTTTAATTTACAAAAGCAGCTGCTTTTTTCTTCCAACACAATTTTCGACACTAATAAAAATCACATTAATTCAAAGGTGTTTTCATAAACAAACACCTTCAACAGTTTGTATAATTTCACCGACTGAAAACCTCATCCTTTGCCAATTTCTTGCATGCAAGTTTGAAGCAACTGGTGGCAAGAACTTCATGTCAATGAAGAGTAGTAACTACATAAATAATGTAAGTAGATAACTTGGCCTTCAGAAGAACGATTAAGATAAAAACACATCAAAACACCCTGGCCTACAAAGGAGTCACTTGAAGGAGCGCATCTTGCACAGAAAGCAGGGGAGCTCCTGGAGGGAGCTGCTATTTAACTGCAATGCATGTGCTCTTGCAAAGCTATTACAAAAGCATAAAAAATAGGTAATTAACAGGTGGGAGGTAGGACTGCAGACTCTCTGGTGCCACTGGGAAATTTCTTGCCCAGAGAAAGGAATTGAGTCACGCAGATAGATAGTAAACAAGAAGGAAAAGGCCAGTAGGTTTCCAATCCATTTTGCTGATGCACATTTTTGCTAAGCCAGTTAAAACAAGGATTTTTTTCCTAGAGAAAACATTCATCTTCTTTAACACGTCAGTTGTGGCAACCAAAAAAATAAATGCAGACCAATCTTTCATGCACAATATTACTAGAAGAAAGAGCAATAACAGCAAAAGCAAGAGGACATATATAAACATAATTGTCTAGATGTGGGCAGGAATCTGGATTTCAGAGTATATAATATCAAGTTGCATAGTTTTCAGTTTTATTTTTCTGATGCATTTTTCATTCTTGACATCAGCCAATGATATGAATGAAAGCTAGCTATGCTATATTCATCTGTTTTCTGGGGACTGTTTATCATCAGTCTCTCTAGAAGACTGTTGACCTTGCTGCATAACACCAACACCAAACCTTTAGATAAGCACAGGCTGAATTATTTGCTGTTAAAGAGGTTGCTCTAGCATGTCTTGGCAAAGAGAAACAGCCAAATTGCTGGGTTTTCAAGGCACCTTCACTTCTTATTTGGATAAGCAGTAATTATCAGTCAATAAATTACAGAAAGTTAAGAACAGGGTAAATGCTGCAATGCAATAAACTTCTGGGAATCCTCACAAAGGATGTTAGATTGAATATCCTTTTATATGTTTGCATTATAACTTCAAGATGCAAAGTTACAGCAAATCCATTGTTCTCCTCAGACCTAAAAACAATCAGCTTTTTCCATACTCACATTTGGAACTTTGAAGGAATAGGTTGGACTTGATACATTTCACTCACTTGACCTACCAGTAAGTAAAAAACATCTCAAAGAAAATATACAGAGACACTTGAATACCGAGCTTGTTAATCTTATGAGCTCCTGGGGCTCAAATTACATTATGGAATCAAAACAATTTGGTTTTTTTCATTTGTTTCAGCTAAATGCCTGCCAAACTTGCTCCTCACATCATTTTCTGCCTCTGAGGGTTAGCTGGAGTTCACTGATAACCTACTGAAGTTCCTCACAATACATAGCCACCGAGGAAGCTACACCATGGCATTCAATAGCACTCTTGTTTTGAAGCGTTATCTCAACTGTACACAACTGTACATTAAAACACATTTAAAATAAAGGTGAGCTTGGCTGTACTGTAAGTACTGAAGGTCTACAATCTTATCCTGCTTAAACAGAAAAATAAGTAATGTAGTGTGTGTCATTAAATATAAAGAATATTTGAGTGTAGCTGATGACTGGGTTTATAATTCGTGAAGACTCTTACTTCTAAACAGCTTTACAGCCATATAAGCTTATCTAATTATTACTTCAGGTTGACACAAGTCATGCTAAGTGTAAATACGGTTTCCTACAAAGCCAAAGAGATGAGAAATGACAGAAGATAAAGACTTCCCATGGCTAAGTCTGACTGCCTTCAGCAGCTGTAAAAACAACAAAATAGATCCATATGCCGTGTATAAATAAAGGCAACTTTACCTCATTGACAAAGCAGCAAGACAGAGGATCTGCTGAACAGCACACACTTGTGTGAAACTCTCATTCACGCATCCCTATCCAGAGATACGACGAGTTGTTTTGGGAGGTAAGCTGGAACACAGATAAATGCTGCACAGGCGACGTATTACTAATTTTTAGGAAGCAGACCAGCTGAAGATGCAGTCTTCTCATTAATATTTACTGCCATTAGGATCACAAAGTACCACATGGTTTATCAGGTTGTCCTCCTCAAGCATTTCTCAGGGCCCCATTGCCAATTCACTTGCTGTATTACCTAGGGAACATTACAACCAAAGAACATGCAAATACATTACAGGGAAGCACCGGTTTTCTTTCGTGGCCCTGACCAAAGCACACAGGCTCTACAGCTTCTTACCCTTACCTGGGGTGCTGAGGTGCCAGTGTTTGGAGTCAGGCCCTGCTGGGTATCCCTATAGCCCACTGAGAGGAAAAGAGCTGAGCAAGAAATACCTACGAGTTGGGTCACCTCCTTCCCTTTGGCTCAGGAGCTGCATTAACAAGCAGATGGTGTACCAATTTGTTCAGAAGAAAGGCATTAAATGGTTTTATTTTGAATACCAGCACAGCTATTGAACTTGTGAGGTTTCTGCATCATTTGTACCTGTGATATTTAAAGCTGAGCTAACATAATCTGAAAAGGCACATTTCCCTCAAATGGAAACTCAGGCCTGATATGTCAAACAGAACGCTTTAATTGCCTGTACCCTCATCCTGCTGCATTTGTTAGTTTAACATCTCCATTCAACTCTTCTGATAGATAGTCCCAATATGAAGTCAGAGCAAGCCTCACAAGGTAGAACAGACATCAACTAAGTTGGGTATTCTGGAAATGTGTGATGACACCTAGAGAAATAAGTATGTTTTATCAGACAGTGCCCACCTAATTCACAGAAGAAGATCAATATCAAGCCACTGTCTCCTCATCCATCTTCTGACTAAGCTGCTCTACCACGATACTCCCTTTTTCTTTTCTCCCAGAAAGATTTTTAACTTTTTTAGATCTTGCTCTAAAAAGGGCAAATTTATCAGCTTGCTAATAAAGAGATTGATGGGTTGGTTTTGCAGGGAAAACGTTCCCTGCATAGCTGTCATGGTAGCAAGGTATCTCTGAGCTTATAAAAGCCAGAGGAAGACTTTCAACAGGTGAGGTGTCTTAAGCAAAATAGGTACACTGAGCTTGAACAACTTGGAGCAATCAGTAGGATTTATTCAAGACAAGTAATGATAGTCAATCTCACTCTGAAGTTATGCCTCTGGTATGTTATCCTTAAACCCTGCTGCTGATAAAGGACTTCCATAGGCTGTAAATGAAAAATGTCATGTTTCAATTTCCTCCTAGGCTCATCATTCTACATTTTGCACTACTGCAGAGAGTCTTTTGTAGAGATTTCTTTCTCGTCTTAGCAAGAAGATTTAGCAGCTCCTCCACTCTAATCTAACCTCTAAAAACATTACAGTAAGATTATTTTTACATTTATTTTTCTCATTAAAAGGGTTGTGTGGTGGGCAGCAGAAGAGAGAGAACAGAACATCCAAAGAGAAAGTGACTTCCTTTCCCGAAGGAAGCTGAAACAGTACAGAATAACACTGAAAGTGCAAGCAATATGGACAAAGGAAGCCCCTGGATTTGGTTTAAATGCATTTTGTTTGGGACTTATGCATGAGAATACACAGAAACACGGAGAGAAAGTAAACAACTAGAGTAAGAGTGAAGAAAGGGAATTGATGGAGCTCGCTGCTGGTGCAAAGTCAGAAAATAATGAACAAAAGTGCCCATTTCTTTAGGAAACCTTCAGGGGAATTTACCTTACATATGCTCAGCTTGCCATGCTTCCAGAGGGACTGCAGCCATGTATAGAAAAAAAATCAAGCCCCTGCAATTTCTTATATTGCCGTTCTTATACAACATCAATATAAAATAGCTACACAAGTGATTAAAAAAACCACCCTCAGAAATGCGCAGCATTTCAGCAGGACACACAATTCTTGAATATTTACATCTAGCTCCTTTCGATCTGTTGCTGCAACATCACTAAAGGACATTTTGTCTTGCCTGTTCCTGACAGTCAGACTCCTACTATTTTTCCGTAATGTTTCTGCATATGACATTTCTGACCTGTAACATTATGGTCAACTACTCCCAACTTTACTACTACTACTACAGGAAGATTTAACCCTGCACTCACCTTCCTTCATCCCATACATTTGGGAAACACCCTTTCACTGGTCCTTGCATATTCTTTGCACAAACCATAGGTAATAGGTAAAGTTTTGCTTGCCCCAGCCCCTGCCTGCCACCCTATTGGCACACACAGGGCTCAACACTTCCATTCCCATCACAGCTGCACATGCAGGTGAAATTATCCAGATGGTTTGAAAACTCCTCAAAATACCACAAATCCATACAAAGTTGCTTTACATTATTAATGATAGCTCACGCCATCATTTCCACTATTATTCTTCAAAACATTTTACATTGCTGTTTCTCCTCGAGAAAGACTGGCAAGTTGTTTTATAAACTGAGAACTCCATCCCACGCTTAGCCTGGAAGCCAAAGTTATTTATTGGACATTTAGCTCAAGTAATTGAGTGCACAAAGTGCTTCCCGTTACCTTATTGCTACATGTAAAAGATAACACTGAAATTTCCATTGCTTTCAAGTAGCATTAAACAGGATTTGAACAATTCACCTGAGAAGATACCATTTGTAAACTAATAGAAAACATCATAGAATATATACAGAGTTAATCGGCAGTCTACTGATCAAGACAGCTAAACAATGATACTAACAAATCCAATCACTACAGAAAAAAAAGGAGACATTTCACAAACAGGAATCATGCTCAGGAAGCAATATTCTAGTATTTCATGCAATGTTGAATGGAAATTACTATCACATTTGCTGCCCTTAGCTGTCTCACTCACAATTACCACTGTTGATTCTGAAAGTAGGTGTACTCCTATAATACCGGGTAAGGCTGCACCTTCTCCCCACTGTCGGCTTGGAACTTATAATAAAGGCACATGAGCTACAACCATGCAGAGGGGACTGAAAAGTGCCCTACTCACTAGGTAGTACCCTCCTTCCCATTTGCCTTTCAGAAAGACACTGAAGAACAGTCCCCCAGGATGACTGGCTCCAAACATTTGCCTTACAATGCACACCAGGTCCCATGGATGTCTCAGGATCTCCTGTTGAGTAGTAACTGCAGCAGCTCTCCCAAGCAAAGGCTGTGTCAGCTCTAAGATAGCTAAATAACAGCAAAGTCTCCAGTGAAATTGTGGTTGGATTTCACAATACCTGCGTGGATGGGAAACATGCTGCTGCAGTGCTCATCTGCTGACAATGTGCTCATGGTGGGATTTCTACATGTCTTGTAACCTAAAAAAGCCTCACACCCCTGATCTGTTTGCACAGATACCACCTGGATACAACAAAACCACTGCATCACTCAGTGGAAGAAAAAAGTCCTGAGAAGGGTATAAATGACAGCTTCGTGGAAAAGTATAAAAGTATGTGGGGCCAAAGGGAGGTTGTTTCAGTACCCAAAATGCAAGACCTAAGGATTTGGTTCATATATCAGTGGCCTTAGGAAAATAAAGTGAACAATGGAGAAGGGAGAGGAGGAAATAGAGAAAATATAGAGATCCAGCAGATGATGGCAGGCACAGATGGCAGCTAGATGGGACTTGCTCAGAGCAAGAAATAAGCTTCAAGTTCTTCAATCACGGGAAATATTTCCAAATATCCAGGACTGAGACACTGGAAGATGGAAGAAAAGAGCAAGCTTAACCACAGTAAAAGCTTTTCACTGAGCATTCCATTGAAAATAGCCACCTGAACTAAAAGGTCCTGCCACACAGACATCATGAGGGGCTGCTACTAGCATTAAAGAGCCATTCACAACCCATGCTGCCTGCAAATGTGCTTATCAGGAGGGAGCAGCCTCAGGCATAAAACATAACATCCAAATGGAGCAATGAAGGAGTGGTTGGATATAGAGTAGCACGCTCTGTAAGTGGATGGAGGTTATTGCAGGATGGACATGGGGCAGGCTGGTGACAGCCTACTGCTCTTGAGAAATCATAAAAGAGCACAAATTACTGAGAACAGATCTGATAAATGTTTATAAATACCTAAAGGGAGGTAGGAAACAAAGGGATGAGGGAAGGTTTTCTTCTCAGCGGTGTGTAGAAATAGGATAAGGAGTTACGGCCTAAAATTAGAGCATAGGAAGTTCCACACTAACATATAGAACTCCTTTATGGTAACAGTGATGGAGCACTGGCACAGACTGCTCAGAGAGGTAGTGGAGTCTATTTCCATGGACGTACTCAAGACCCATCTGGATGCCTACCTGTCCGACCTATTGTAAGGAACCTGCTTTAGGAGGGAGTTGGAAAAAATGGTCTCTCAAGGTCCCTTCCAACCTCTGTGACTCTGCAATAATGCGGGACTGGAAGTCCTTAGTTCTGCCACTTGAGTCCAGAGAAAGCAAGGAGCAAAGCTGGCACCCTGTCAAAGAGCTGATGGCCTGTTTTCCCTCATTTCTGTAATACACCAATAGAAAGCACTTGATCTGGTCTGACTGATTCACAAGTATGTTTTCTAATCTTACAGAAGTTTGGAGATTTGCACTCTTTATCTCATTATAAGATAGAAAAACAAGATACCTTTCATCGCTCATTAAGAGGGGACGTTTTCAGGGACCTGACATCCAGTGGCCTGACTACTCTAACAGGGTCCCCAAATCTGATGTCCCACTCACTTTTTTTTTTCTTTCCTAATAGGCTCTCCACGATTGAATTTTATCTGTGCAACTTATTATTCTCACTAACTCTTGATAACGGAGAAGCTAGATGGGACTAATGATGAACATAGCTAATTCCCTTTTCATCTTGTTGGGAAAATGCTTGCACTTTTTCCTTCCCTCCCACCCACACACATACAGATTTATCGGTCTGTGATAAAAACGTCCAGACTGTTCTGCAAATCAACTATAAATTCTCAGCTCAAACCCACAGAGAGTGACTTGCTAAATCCTACAGTTCTTAATTGGGCCATGCTCCCAGCTATTGAAACCAACAGGAATTGGCCCAAATTACCTCAGATCTTTGCCCAAATACTTGTTGTTAGCAGAGGGGAGCTGTCACCCATGTGCAATGTGCTGCTCTCTGCTGTGACAGTGAGATCAGAAGCTGTGGGGCAGGGCTAGGGGTCCATGCAAAGCAGTTCTGCTATCTGGCTGTCATGCTGATTTCCTCAGTGGTAATTCATCGCTATCATCTGTTTCCTGGAATCATTTGCAGACACCAGCTGTCAACGAGAGTTTTACATTTAGCCATAAGAAACAAATGCATCTGGACACCAGATTTCTTTCAGCTTTCTCTGGCATCCATCATAACGCTTTTGGGGAAAAAATAGATCCAATTAGGTTTTTGCCATGCAAGTCTTTCAAAGGTTTTTTGTCTTGCAGGCATTTTCACCTTCCACCACTGCTCCACCCCCATTTCCTTTCATGCAATCAGAGAGATTTTCTACACTTACAAACTTCTATTATTGGCATTTCACCTTAGGCTGACAATTTTCAAATGAAATTCTCTAGGCAGAAACTGATGCCACAACTAAATGACACACAGTTATCACAGTGCTGTTTTGTAGCTTTCCAACACATCCAATTGACTTTGCAGTGCTACAGCCCACAGAGGTGTATTTTTATGTTCACTACAGCTGCCAGGAAACAATCGCTCGAGAACCACTGATGTTTGTGGGTCTACATTGGCTCTCACGCAAATTCAGATGGGTCTTCTGAGTGCTTGGTTAATTAGGGGTAAGGCCCTTAGCCCTTGAGTCATTTAAGTGCCATGCTTTCAAGAGTTAGAGAGCAAAAGAACAAAGTGCAACAGAACTTGGTGTTTCACTAATGTGCCCCTGGATGTTCTCTTGCCTTCAAGGTGCCAGCCTACCTTGCAGACCCCTCACCTTGAACACACTGCTCTAGCAAACACGCTGTTAAACTCCATCAGAACCCACTTCTCACAACCCACGTCACACCAGAACACAGCCACGTCAGAAAAGCCCAGAGCTGGGCTAACGTTCCTCAACCCAGTGCTGGAACCTATTTCGGCACAAGACACACATCATGCAGATCACACATTAGGGAATTCGTATTAAAGCAAACAGTGCCAGCTAGTGACTTCCTCAGGAGACCAAATTTCCTGTAGGGCAGGAAATAGCTCCCCCCAGCTCAGTTTTCACATTATCCATGATTCTGTTATGAGAAGAGACAAATGAAAGAATGCCAGTAAACAAGTCTACGTACAATGCAATCTAGCACTAAAACCACGGAGGCTTTAATGTACAAAAACAAACATGCTGCAAAACTGCCCTAATACTGTTAATTTCTCTTGTGTTATAATAACTCTGTAAATGACAAGTTTGGTATTATATGCATGAGTACAGTTCTTACGCTCCTCCTTCAGGAGCACGTTATCAGTTGTACTATCATCTTCGCCTTCTGTGTAATGACTTAATATCAGTAACTGAAAAATGAAACAATAAAAGAAAACCAAATATAAACGTGGTTGTACTGTCTAACCCACTCTTCTCATTATCCTATCTTTCAGTCTTCCTGACAATAGTATTCAGCCCCTCCAGTGTGCTTTAGACAGACAGTGATCTGCTTTGTTCTGAGCTCATTGTTCACTGATTAACAGTTCATAATAGACTCTCTGCGAAAATAAAACAAACCGGGCAAAGAAGCCCAGACTGATGGCAAGTTCTCCTTGAAGTACACAGTGCACTTCTGAGGTATGTAAGTATCCACAGAGTCAAAAAGCTGTCCTTGTCCAGTAGGCACACAAGCAGACTCTTGTCTGTACCACACTCACATCCTCCCCTGCTGTCTTCGAAGGTTAAATACCTTTTTGCAATTATATCCCACATACTTCATTTTATCCCTATGCAAATATACCTATTTAAGCATATGTTACGATTTAATTCCATTTTCTTAAGATTCTCCAGCTTCAGCATGATTTAATGAATCCAAGGCCTCATCTACCCTGGTGATCACGCAAGGTTAACACTTCGCAGCACATTTGCCCTCAGATCCCAAGTGCTGCAGTAACGTATTTCAGCAATATGCTAATATAACTCAAGTGACTTTCATAAATGCATTCCCAAACTAACTGAAACATGGATTATTCCCTGTGCTTCCCCATTACACTTAAGAGAAAATGCAGCAAGCTTGATGTATAGAACTTATTTCTCTCGTCCCTAAGTTTAACTTCTAGTCATGCTATTCTTAGTTATTTCCTGCCGAGTCAAGGATAAAACTTGGATCACTATTCTCCAGTTGCACAAAAGAAAGATAGATATAGAAACACTCCAAATCTGCACTCTTAGAGCAGCGTTGACTGATAGTGCCAAAGTACCAACAGTCAAAGCCCAAGCTCTTAAACCCTACGCCCTTCTAGAGCCTGAAGGGTCATTCTGAAGGCTGTCAGAGCTGCAAGGACTTGCACAGACTGAGCCTCTGGAGACTATGGGATTGCTTCCCAGTGCAAGAAGTAAGCACAATTTAACAGTGTCTGCAGAATTATTTTCTTAGCTTTAAGACACTATTTTTACAGGAACGGCCCCAATTTTTCCTGAGCGAAGACCACAGATGCTACTTGGTTCATGCAGCACTGTCCCCTAGGGAGATGAGAAGCAAAATTGCACTGTCTACTTGTATTTCTGTATCAGCACCTCCTAATGGAAGTTACAAGCAAATTCCATTTTCAACTTGGAAACAAAAAAAATTTCCGACATTTTATTTTAAGCTTCTTTAAAGGCCTTTCTTCAACCATTTCCTATGAATTAAAAAACCAAGAACAAGTTCAACCCTTTGCAGAGTCTAAAGCAAAGGCAAGAAGTGAACCTAGATTTCTTAACGCTTTTCAGTGGAAGACAATGTCCTTTGTGCATTCCTTGAAGTCAGTTACAGAGTTTTATATGACTTGGTCCCCTCCGTTACAATCAGTATTTCTGAAATACTTTGGAGTCTTACCAACCTAGAGTTCTGGTTTAAAGAAGTCTGGGGTCTGCCTAGAAAAAAACAAATCCAGGATGACATTCCCTTCCTATGAGTCTTCCAAAAGAGTAAGTTTTCCTGCCATGTTAGTGTTAAACTTCAGACTGTTGTGGCAAGAGTTCAGAGAAGAAAACAAGTGTGTCTAAAAAATAAAAAGGGTGAAAGGGAGGGGATTGGGGGGAATCAGGATTGAAATGTGAAGCACAAAACACATAGGAAAAGGGGAAAGTCACAACCCCAGCTTGGCCCTGTATTGGCATGCCTGAGGAGCATCTTGGCCCTGTTTCTCAGCTGAAACGCAGTCCTCTTTCTGACCTTAGAAACAAATTGAATGAAATATGAGGTTTTACTCCAGAAGGGCCAGCTAAAAGCAGTGATGCAGGTTTAAGTTTGGCTTTATGGAGATTTAAAGAACACAAATAAAAGATTAAAAATAAAAGAGATTGATTTTAAAATATACCTATTGTGAAAGAGCTTTGACACCTCCATGATCTCTTTACTGCCTTATATCAGAGAACACACGCAGGGCATTTTCAATTACTTTAATTACGTGTCAGGGTTATTGATGCACTAAGCCCTGCCAGCCATTCCACAACATTATCTTTAATCACTAGCATTTTCTTATCTGTGTTCCAAGTAAGACTATTTTCAGGTATTTTATTGGATAAAAAGGGAATGAAATAGTGCATTTAGATTGAATATAAGAAGATAAGAAGCTCAATTTTCTCACTCATCATAATAAAATAATTATCACACTGGCATTATTTACCTTTGTAAAACTTCAAAAATCTTTCTGGCATAACACTAGGACTCAAATCCCTGTGGTTTCTTTAATACCTTACTAGAGACCTTGAATCCCAAAAGTACAAGCACCAAGGAGAACAACAGCAACACCATTTCTCACATCGGTCCAGTCTATCCTCAGCAGCAAAGGAGACTCATTATGAACAGACTAAATGAACTTCCTTTGCCCCCCTCCCCTCTGCCAACCCTTGGGGTGAGAGGAAACCCAAAAAAAGCCCAGAAACAAGGTTATCAGCATATATCAGAACCATTCAAGTCACACTTCTGACTGGAAGTAAAATATGACTGGAAGTCATATATATGTTTACCAGAGGGTGAAATGCCTCTCTCAGAATTCTGGATGCTACTGTATAGACACCCAGCATCCTAACTGCAACTGCATATTGTCAAGTTATTAACTAAATGACTTCTGTAATTAAGTGCAGAGATTAACCAGGAGTCCCAGACTGGAAGTGATCCTGCCCATCTCCTTTCACACTCGTATGCAGGAAGAAATTGATAGATCAGAGCAACCGAATTGAGGGAACTGTACATTTTTCATATAGGGATCAACTAACCTCTGCAAGCTACCAACAGGAATTCAGAGTGCACCTACTGAATCCAAACTGCATCTACTGAAATTGCAGAAGGATGGCAGGTGATGTTTGCTCAATGCTTCTGCCTGAAGAACTCAGCCAAGAGGTGGCAATGCCTATTGTACAGCACACAGGCAACAGGAAAAAAAAAGATGGAGTTCTGGTAGCAGTTGATAGTACAGTGTTTTGATATCTTATTTTTAATAATTGAAAGAACAATAAAAACTAAGCATAATAACGCAGGATTAATTTTAAGTCCACTGTTTGTATGGAGGACAGGCGGTATATGACCACTTTCTACTTGCTGTATTAGAGAAATCTCCATCCAGTAAGATGTTTCATGGCTCCTACTATACAAAGGCAGGAGTAGCATCTATTTGAGACTCTGTCAATAACTCAAATTACTTCCACATCCTCTGGAGTCCAGGCTCCTTCCAGGATCTGACCAAATGGCAACAACCCCGTGATGGAAGCGAGACCTACCACGAGCATAGGCTTCCTCTCCAGTCTCTGCTCACCTCACCAGCTGGGAAGTCTGCTCACTCTAGAACACATTCTACTCTGGAAACATTAAGCAACCAAATAACACTGACACTACTGAACAAAAGTTCAGTGAGGTGGATCCTAATTCCAAGATCCAAAACACCACCTCATTGCACATGTGTAAAGCACTCTAATATCTGTGCTACAATAGCACATTTTCAAAGCACACATCTGCATTGAAGTAGACTGTAACTCTGGTTATGCTCACTGTCAGTTGTAGAGTTATTCCAGTTAGCACAGGACTTCACAACATATCTTTGGCTTTCTACGGGGATCGGTTAACTACACACCAAAGTTATTCAGCACAGCTCTGCCCTGTTTATGAGTTCAAATGAAATCCTGGGAAGTATTTCAATACGCCACATCTTACTTCTGCTTCTGATTTAGACAACAACAACAACAAAGCACAAAAAAGTAATTAAACGCAACGGGAACAAAACATCACTGTTGATCTACTCCGTGCTCAGTGACCTCTCACATTCACATCACAGCACCTCTGCTTCAAACAAGAAAACCAAACCAAAAAACAAAGAATAAAAATGAATTACCAGGAATAAGGAGCACCGCACACAGTACCCATCAGAGTTTTCCCAACAATATTTCTGTTAACAAATGAGTTTTTCTTCTTCTGATGACTAAGAACAATCAGTGAGGACATCATCATCACTCCAATTACCTGACTCATTGATTTTACAAGATGTTAGAGGTAGCTCAGGTGTTACTGAGCAGAATGAGTTTTTGAGAAAATAAAACTTGTCTAAAGCTCTGCTGGCAGTAAAAACTTGCACAACTGAGTAACAGCAGCTTGACAGAGATTCTTGTGTGCAAAATGACCAGCATCAGCCCATATGCCATTGCTGGGCTTAGACACAACCACGCAGCTTTGTCTTCTCCCTGCTCTATTTCACCCGCTGGGAAAGCTATGTTCTGTGATATTCTAGACATACAAAAACCAGAAGAACAATGACATCAGTGCATATTTTTATACAAGAAATACAGTTCAAGAAACCACAGAGCTTCTGAAACTTGCACAGCTGTCTGGGACTGGGATTTCAGCTTCAGGGGGTTTTCCTAGAATGGCTAAATCATTACAGTGCAAATTCCTTTATATAGCAGGGAAGTAAGAGAGAAAAAATAAGAGAACTATGAAGCAGAGGTACCTTGTAGAGGAGGATACAACATCATTCAAGCTGTTATTTCCACCAAACACACCCCTCAGCCAGCTCACTGCCACTCTCTGAGCATCTCTTTGCTCCTGGGACACAGAGAAAATCTTCGTGTCTTCACAGTCCTTGTCAACAACTCTAGCCCTCATAGCAGCAGCATCTTCACTTCATTCAGGGAGTAACAAATCCCAGCTACACATAACTAACTGCCACAATAAAAGAGGGCTGTATGACACAGCTGCAAGGAAGGTGGAACAAGAACAGGCACACGACCAAAGAAACTCAAGTTCAGTGTGGCTTAGCACACGGCCACAAGAATAAGCCAGTACTAAGTACCTTGTCAATACTCTGCAGGCAGCATTTTGATTTGGAAATATCATAAACGGACTACACTTAGCCAGACAAGTTGTAGGTAAGTTGAATACTGAGCACTTGAGAATAAAATAGCACAGGAAGCGTATGGTACAGAAGGGAATTCATGTTGAATTTAGCAAAAACACAACTGCATTACACGACTTGCATGAGAACTGAACATCAGACTAAAAAAAGTAATTACGTGTGTTTTACTTTCCTAAATAACAGCTTATGTGTTGTTGTTAGTTTTTATGTTTATAGCAATGTGAAGTCTTTTGACTTGCAGTTTTAGGAACTTTTTGTGGTCATTCTTCCCACAGTTCTCAATCACCATTGTGGAAATCTACCTTATCCTGGGAGCTAAGAACACTGAACTACAGTTGAAGTTCATCTCTCAGACTGAGCTGAGAATGTAACATCTTCATCACATCCTTCTTGTAATTGACGAAAATGATAAACAGCTGTTGGAGGGAAGAAGAAAATAAGCCAGGACCTGAAGAACACATACATACACGTTGGAGCTGGGGAATTTCATCAGGAAAGGAAGCAATAACTGAAAAGCTTTAAAGGAGTATTAGCAAGGAAAATAACTATGCCAATAAAAAAAATTGAACAACTGATGGGCACCACAGTGAAGATTCACAAAAAAACACAGCATAAGAAACCTGTCTCCAAAGCAAACTAATCCATCTGATACGTAACACATGCAAAATCATTCACAAGAGACTACTGATAATGTTAAAAAAAAAAAAAAAAGCAACTACACTTTGCAAAAGAAAGTTTTGCACCTATTTAACTTATTTCTAGTCAAGTGCAAGGTTCAAAGCTGTTTTTCTCTCATCTTTCTCCTACTGAAGCTGCGACTTCTCCCCTGCATCTCAGCTGCATACAGATCTGCTGGATTGTATTTGCTGTCCTCTGGGACTTGGAACAACAGAGGAACAGAGATGAATTCACAGACGTGTCTCAGTTGTTTCAGCTTAATTTTCACAACCTGTTGTGAAAATGTATTTGTTTAGGACACACAGCAGAGGTCTAAATGCAGTACTACTTCAATCTTACACAATGGAGTTCCATATGCCCTGGGCAGAGCAGCAGTCCAAGTATGGGGCTTGGTGCTACGAGCCATGCTTTCTTGCTGCTTTTCTGGTTTCTGCTGCAGCACTGATGCACTCCACACTACAGTACTGTTTGCTCACTTTGTGTTAATATCTGATGGGATAGCACTATCATTGGTATGGTTTATAACAGCAGTAATCCTGAAATCTTCAATTGAAAAGATGCTGATCCCATAATTTACCTCCTCCTAACAATGGCAGCATATCAGAATCAAAAATCAGTTTATAAGAAGGTCTTTCTCTCCAATTCTGATATATGCCTTTTTAGGAAAAAAAGCTAGATTTTCCTCTTTTCACATCATTTTTAGGCATTATGCTTTTTCTCACTATTAGAGAAAGCAACAGTAATAATTTCAAACAGCTTTGCAACTACAAATATTCACAGACAGACATTTCAGAGAACAACAGGATCCTATTTCTGATTAATTTTTTGTTCTTGAAATACTTTATTATCTTAAAAAAGCATTTATCTTCAAATATTACTATTTGAATGGTGACTACTGTGTTCCTAGCTGTAGACGTGCCAGTCAGAAAACCAGCCTTTTATACCTACTATTTCTTATGATTGTGCATAGCTTCCCTTTCTATAGTTGGCACGAGACTCTTCTATCAGACATCTGCCCACAGATATCCATCCTGCTTGATCACTTCCTTTTGTTTGGCCAACAGCTTTTCTCTTGCATCATTCAATAACCCAAGTGTGTTTGATACAGCTGCACTTAAGCCCTTCACTGTGTACTGCATATCCTCCAATGGTTCTTTTTATTTCTTCTGGTTTCATTAGGTGTCTGTTGCAACTGAATATTTTATGCTGAAGACTTTCAATTACTCACGAACAGGCAATATTTCTGCGTTTCACAGTACACAGTTTTCATTCACCATCCAAATGATGTTGTACATCAACAGAATAAACCACATTTCATTTCTCCAAGTGTGTCTGTAGATCTGCTTAGAGTTTCCAGCTGATCTGATTCTTTTTCCTCACTCATCAATTTTTAGTTTCATGTCTTTTTGGAAAAAAATTGCACCAAGGTGGCTTGAATTAAAACTTCCTCTTAAGTCCTTGCTTTACAAGATCACAAACTCTCATAAAGATTAGGTAGATAACAACAATCATCCTAGATTGAAAAAAAAAAGAAAAAACAACATGGACTGCTCTCTAGAGATTTCTGTGTTCTTGTCTCTGGTAAACTGATAGCCTGTACGTTCCTCACCAACGTTGTGAATACGTTGAAAATTGAAGAGCTATTTCAAAGCTAAATTTCAAACTACTTACTTACACTGACCTGCAGCTGTTCACATCAACACCGAAACAACTTCACTGGAACCATTCTCAAGAGCCACTGCACAGACATTTGAGAACTCATATTAACTTGTGATTCACTGATGTGTCTCTTGAAGTACTGCCAAAATGTCACCAACATGAATGATGATAGGTAAACAAGACAGATTCAAGAACTACTATGGTTTAAACTGTTTTACATTATATGAATGCATTGAAACAAATAATACAATCTCCTCCTCCACTTAAGCAACAAAATTTGCATTATGTTACAAAAGAAAAACAAACAAAGGTGACATTATGCAAATAAGGAACAAATAAATTCTTATAAACACTTACCCTTAACATCATTACTTACTTCAATATACATTAAGCAGATAAAAATATACCTTCCTTAGAGTTCCTCTCCAATGCCCTGGTATATACCCCTGCAAGTCTTTCTCCTCCTTACTTCCAGTAATTCTAGAACCCTTAACTCTGTGCTAAAGGATCACCACCTATAGAGTACAACCAGCTGAGGAGAAAAATCAGTGACCACTCACAGCTGAGCATCCAACCCACAGCCAGCCAGAAATACATACCTACAAGGCATAAGCCAACATACACCTCTGCATGCACATACAAGCACCGTGTTTGTGCACAAAACCTGGTAGGTGTAAACTCAAGTCCAGAAAGTCACATTTATGTCATCTGTGCTTAGTCTGATGCGCTCAGCAGCCCACACACGTGGGAAGGAGCAGAGCATCACTCAAACAGACATGAAAGAAACATGAGCAATTCATCAGCTGGAGAACTGGGCCAGATACCCTGAGCCTTTGTCCAGCTTCCATTGGCACTTTTGGGGGTGACATCACTGGGAGCGCTGCTGGGATCCTATTATGTGTCACCTCGAAATCACTTTGGACAGGTTTTTCCTCTTTCACTACTTCACCCCAGTTTAAAACAGAAGCAAGATCTAAAAGGAGTGAACATGAATTTACATCTCAATTTCCCTCCTCAAGGCAATTCCCTGACGTTCAACTCATTTTGAAGCACAAGTACATAACAACAGACATAATTGCTGACTTTTACCTGAGCAAAAACAAAACATAATTGAAGCCCCCACGCGCAAACTATAGCCTCTGTTTAACAACTCCTAAAATAGCAATGTCTGCTGATCCCCTCTTTGCTTCTATTAGTCATCACAGCCACTATAAACTGCATGGATAGTCACATGCCTGAAACCTCTGACTGCACAAAAGCTTGACATTTGATTTTAATTTCCTCGACTTTTCTGTGGGAAATTGAGAAAAATAATTACAGGTATGCACATAACCAGTCATGATCAGATAGACCTAAATGGGCAGTTCAGGTAGGTAAGTACAGGGCTTCTTGGAGACAGATGTAAACTAGAACGACAGGAAGGCCAAAGAAAGGGCAACGGGGATGCATTAATAAGTGACCTCAAGTCACATTAGATTTGAGATAATTTTACCAGATATTTTAAGCACCCACCCTATGTAATCAGCAATGATTCTTTTCATTATCCTAGTTCTGCAGAACAATACTGGCTTTTGAAAAAGACAAAGTTAAATATATAAAAGCTTGATCAAGCATGGGAGATCAGCACCTGCTCTGCAACTAATTACAAACACAGCCAAAGATGTCAGAGCACTCTAAGAGAAAATATTAAAACTGCTCCCTGAACACACCAAGGGTCAGTTCTGTTGAGCTGGGGCAGCGCAGAGGCAGAAAGCTGAATGGAAGCAATATGTCCTGAAGCAGTAAAATCCTTCCTGTAAAGTAGTCCTGAATGTTTCAGACCTGCAAGGCTAGTTAGGCATCTGCAGATTACTAGCCAGACATTTTCATCTTTCCTTATGTATCTCATTGTTTAGAGTATTTATTTTTCTTATCCTGGTCTTCAAAAATATTTGCATGGTTTGGATTTTACAAGTAGATGGTATAACATTTATCTAACTGGAGAAGATGGGATGCAGAGTTCTCCCTCATGCAGGGGCCACAGCAAACAGCAGGAAGCCCAGCAGGAGCTGTTGCCTTCAGTGACCAGCAGGAGCTGGGGAACATCTCCCACATGCAACATGACAGCAGATGAAACCCCCACGATACTCAATAGGTTTCAGGACAAAGGTTTTCACTAATTTAAAGCGTTCAGTAAATAAGAACTGAAAATAAAACAACTCTAGAGGAAGAGGTTCTCACTGAGTTCAGGTTAACAAGTAGGAGCTTTGCAACATGCAGCAAGTGGTCAAGCTAGTGGGACCTTATCTGGCTCCATCTCAGCATTGCTTTTCTGTACATTTCCCTTCAGACTGGAAAAGTAACCAGTAAATATCTACTAAACTAACAAACATCTTTTATTCCAGTAGGCTGTAAAAGGTATAAGTTACATCTGTGATGCTACTACAATGCCAATGATGCTATCCAATTACTGAAGTCTATCTCTTGCTTTTTATCATGAGGTATTAAAAAATGTTCCAGACAGTGAAAATACACTTCATGTTATCTTTGCGTGTATTGACAGGATAAAAACAAATCTGACCTTTATTTAATTACTTACAATGATTGGCACATTCTTTATAACAAATAACAAAGCTTTGGAAGAAATCCTAAATGTATCACTTTGATCCTCGTGCTGTTAACACTTAGGATGTACTCAAGTATAAAGTGCTTGCAAAACTGACAGACGTGTTGTTTACATAAATCTCATTAAATTGCTTCCGTTCTCCAGATGGATGGCTTAAGTCACCACAGTACCAATCCCAAAGAGTGTAACTGTATGCACAATATGCTCTATTGCAGATTAACTATGAATCCATCAAAGGCAAACTAATACTGTCGAGATACATCTGTAAGGCACAAGCAGGATAACTGCTCAAGATTTTGCTGCATTGTCCACACCAGGTTGCAATAATCATTGGGAAGCCCTTTGTCACAATGCATGGGGAAGAGGTCTGTATATTACCATGCAAACATGCCAGGTATCGCACTAATGATTTATAATTATAAGGAAACTTATACAAATTCATTACACTAATTAAGCTTTACTTTCTCCAAGCAGCAGCATCATTTGATAAACAGGAGAAGGGGAAGCAGGAGGAAAAGGAAGAAAATTTAATCAAACCAGTTCTGCTGCTTTATTTTTTTTTTTTAATTTAAACAGGAAAAACAAAGTAATGATGAGGTTTTGTTTCTGAAGGAAGTGAGGCATGAAACATCCCACTGTTACACAAACTAATCATTCTCTGTTATTTGCCCAGCTTGCTGCATACAGAGAACACTGCAGAGCGAAGAGCTGAGAAAGCTGTCAGCTGATGCCTATATTCATTCCTACAAGCACTGGGAACAGTGCTCGGACAAACCATTTCCATCCTTCCAGCACCTGGATGCAGTGTGGGGCTGAGGGCCCACAGGCAGAACCTCAGTAAAAAAAGACTAAATTTTAGCTAATACTCTCTTTCTGTTAGTATTTGTCAAGTCAGCATGATTGCATTATTCCTTACCAACAGGCTTTTAATCAGTTTCAGCACACTGCAATCTAAGCTTCAGTTTAGCATGTAATTAGAGTGACAGCACAGCAGTAATCGTTTGCTCTGGCACTCATGACACAAATAAAAATCAATTCTTTAATTTCAGTGGAGGCTGTATGGATTGGGCCCTAAGCATTCCCCTCCGCTGGCTACTGCCATACAACAGGTCAACTACCAGCAATCGAGAACTGATCAATTGTTGCATCCTTCTTTATGAGCGTAGAGTTGACAGAAAAAGAAAGCCAGACCAATAGATCCAAGTCTCTAAGTGTCTCCAGGATATCTGGCTTCCGCAGGTTTCTGCCAAGCCTGTCATTTTCAGTAAAATGGTGTTGTGAGGAAGAGATTCAGAAATCCTTCATTAAATTAACACCGGACTGGAATAAAATTCTCGGCTCAAACGTAGCACGAAGTTGTTTAACCATCAAAGTTCTATGACGAGAAAAGCAAGAAAAAGCCTTTCTGAAATCAAAACACTTGAAGGTTACTGAAATGATGTTATTATGCATGAAAAACTCACTGCACTTACAGAAGAGCAGGAGACATTCCTGTCCTCAGACATCACCGATTCAATCACCAGAAAGATCAAAAGCAGCTATTTGCTCAAAGTAATTGGCTCCTTCTATAAAATTTTCACACTTCAGTGATCTTAACCATTCCTACACCTCCACTCTTGAAAACCCAGCGTTTGACCCGATGAGCATCAGGACTGCTGAAGAATGGATTATTGTTTGTATATAAAGTACCCAATCATGGCCTAAAATATTCAAGGCACACAAAAGTGATTTCAAAATATTTTCTTTGGTCAGCAGCAAACATCATCTTGGAATATAAATGGCGCCCACAGCTTTTTGTAATCTCATAAGTTCAGTATTGCTTTTGCTCAGAAATGAAGCGTTGTAGTGGTAGACTAAAGGATTTGTCATTCTCCAGTGTTTCATTTTTATGAATTCCAGGAAGGTTCCCAGCTGTCAAGCTTCTTATCAAGCAGCTGCAGAAATACACAGCTTCATTTTAAAGCTCATGGTTGTCTTGTGCAAGTTTCTCGCAACAATTTGAGATTACTCTTCATTATAATAAGGGTCAGCATTCAACCAGCCAAGAACTGCTACGTAAGTACATGAGAGTTTTAAATAATTACCTACAAAGCAAAGGACAAGGTTCTTTGTATATTTGGAGATTAAACGTTTGGGTGAAGAAGAATAGGGGAGCGTAATATTAAGCTCCTTATGCCAAGTGTAAAGGTTTTTAGGTAAAAAGGTATTTGACTAAAGAAGGTATGATAACTACTGCAATACTGCAATAGGCAAAACCAGAAGGAGGGAAGGAATGGGATATTAAACAAAGCATGTAAATATTTAGCATGCAGGCACTAACCAGAGAGAGAAAACCAACTTAGAAAAAGTTGTTCTTTTTTCATGACATTGAAAAGGAAGAAAATCTCCAAAGCGTACTGGGAGAAAAACTTACATGAAAACTTTTCAGTAAAGGGAACTGATACTGTTATCCAGCAAGAGATGTCTGATCCACACACCTAATGCAGGACTGCTGCATCAACAGCTGAAAAACAAGCGAGACTTCCACCATGTTGTGCCATCTTCTAAGTCTCTATCCCCCATGGAAAATGTATTTAATAACTCAAATGTTCATTTCCTCACGTCTAACATTTAAAAGGAAATCTCACAGTGCAAAGGCCACACTGAAAAGCTATTCCTGTTTCTTCCTCAAACAGAATTGTGAGGCACTCAGATGTCCGCCTCTGAGACATGAAACAATTATCACTGAGGAGATCCTTTTTTCCAGTTCTGCAGAGATTACTCACAATGAAATAAAACAAAATAAAAAAAAGCTCTCCCCTTCTGCCATCTAAATTGCAGGTCAGGATCACTCTCCTCTAGATATGCCTGTCTCGGGTGCCTGCCTTTTGAATTACGGACTGTCCAACTCCTTGTGATGCTGGCAGCCTTGCATCACGGTGCAGAGCTCAGCTGCCATGAAATTTGGGTGCAGGCCATTTCACACCTATTACACAGGAAGAGATAGCTTCCCTGAAGTACGCGTGTGCGCTACAACTTGAGACTTCTTGTAATTATCCATCAGCATCTCCTTTCTTTCCCTCGCTCACAATATGGCAAGATAAAATACAAGTATAAAAACAAACCTGATGACTTCTTTGAATAGTTTGTCATCTCCCCTGTGTTATTCAGTAATTTTTCTCCCAGTTCACTAACTTTTTTCCACTTGCCAGGAGGATGTTTGACATTATTTATTCCTGCAGAACCCAGCCTTCATTAAAGCTTGGAATTGCAGTACTGCATGCATTTCTTTTCTGGCAACAAACAAAGTACTCCTTTGCTTAATTAATTTCATGACATTTTTGAATTATACAGAAGTAATCAACAGTAGAAGCTGATGCTGAGAAGCGTTCTCCATTCTCACAGCCATGGTTCATGGAAAATCTTGTACTTGAGAGTGCTTTTATACCCAATTTCTGCCCAAGAAAGGTTCATGCAGTTATCTCTGCACAGACTATCTAATCAAAGGCCAACGTCACAACAGCACAAATGGAGGGAACAAACTGGAACACAATTCTGCAACAGCCCAGCGGCTGCAGGTGTACAAACTGCAATAGAGAAAGGCAAGAAACCTTTTAGCTCCTTCTTATCTTCCACTAAACGCTCATAAAGTGCATGAAATGCAATATATTTTCATTTAGTTTCCACCTGGTTTTCACTTGTGCAGTTTCAGATTTCTACATTTAACAACTTTCTGCACTATCAACAGATGTTATGTTAGTGCCAGTGGGAAAAATGAACAGGACTGACAAAAACGACAACCTCTGGTATCAGCTGTTCACTGTCGTCTTTTTTAAGGACCATCATGAGAATTAACCCTATCCTGGCCCCTACAATTAGTCTCATTGGATCCAAGCAAATGCAGCAGAAACATCGAAGGAGCTACAAATTCAGGGTATACCAGCTCAACACTGAAAATCAGACCCATTCCTCCAATGGGGAAACAATAACCAATTCTGGAAATCCCTCCCTGGCTTAAGTCACTTCTTGATCTGTGTTCTGTCCCCACACAGTACTGACCAGGTGGGATCCACCTCAACAAGCAGCCTCAGGTGCACAGACCTGGACAGCGTGCCAAGATTGCTGCAGGGCAGTTCCTGTTTGATATTCATTGATAATGATACCTCATCACTTCTGGATTTTTTTTCTTCTTTTCTGAGTTTCTAGTTTCCAAACTGCACAGTTCTTCTTGTTGCAAATTAATGACACTGAGGAAAGTTTTCAGAAGTTATACAAATGCAAAAATGCATTGCGTAAGAGTCAAACCTCAGTATGTGACAGTGATGAGCCTAGGAAAGGACAGCACACATAAAACAGTCACAGTGGCTTATCACATCCTCATCCCTCTTGAAATACTCTCAGTGGTGTCAGAATAACACTTCAGTCAAGGTCAGGGAATACCTCTTCTACCTTCAGCTATAGCTGCGTAAGTGCAAGAACACAGTAAAAGAATTAGCTGCTCCCTTGAAACTTGTGCAGAAAATAAGAGAGTTATGGTCACTGGTGACCAATCAGGTGGCAAAACCAGAAATAGAAAAAAGACATTAAACTAAGACAGAGTAACAACCTGCACACCAAACAAAAAGGAAGAGGTACAGCTGTACCTTTGTGCTGAAAATTCCACTGACACAGAGCTAAAACTAAGGAAAAGTCTAAAATCTTCATCTAGAAGAATAAAACTTCATGGCTGAGGGTTCCTTTCTTACAGAAACAATCAAAAACATCCCTTGAAAACTTGAAATCAGACAGCAGTTTTCAACTGGGTAGTTTTCAACCTGTATCACCATACTGAGCTTATTAGAACTAGATGTCTTCTGGCAAACAGCAAATGCAAAACTTTTCATTTCTCCTCAGCCTATGTGATATCAGTACTTTTCCCTCTTAAAACTGAGACTTAAACTAAATTGTGCCTGCAGGAAACTAAGGAGCTGCATAGAGAGGGATGCTGGCAGACATCCATTATCAGCTCAGCAGGGGGTGGTCTCGGGAACTGCAGCATCAACACAAAAGGGCAATTAGATCATAAATTTAATTAAGAATCTCTGCATGCTGCTTATATATGCTATCTGATAATATTATACATGTTACAGGGAGCAAGATGTAGTTGTTTGCCTCTCAAAGCAAGGGAGGTAAATGTGTTAGGAAAGTTCTAAATTAGTGAACAGCTGAGTATCTGGCAAATGCAGCTCATCTCTTGAGCAGGTTACTGGCCAGGCTGCCAATCTCTTTCTCCTCTTTGACAGAGAAGAGGCTTCAAAGATCTATCAATTCAAAACACAAAAGAAAAATATAATGTTATAGTAGACATTATTTTCAGCAAAAAACTCTTGATGAAAGACCATTTACCCTATGCAAATGCACCCGTATGCCCTAGTAATAGAAAATCCTAATTTAAACAATGGCTTACTTACTAGAAACACATAACCGTCAAGAATTTCAATGGGAAGTTTGCAATCCTGCTTTATGCTGAATGGTAAAACCACTCCCATCAGAAACCAACCAACACCCCCTGGGCAGGATGAGTCTGCTATAACTGAAGAGAAAGCAAAGTTCAGAATAATGGTGTTTCTTATTTCTTTTCTGCACTTTCAAGGAAAATTGAATGAACACGTGCATGCTCACGATAAACCCAGTAATCCATTTCAATGAGTTTGCAAAGGAAAGAAGAATTAACCTAGGCATTTCTAGGAAGTATTGAGAGTTGCTATGTTCTAAAAATCTAAATCAGTAGTAAGAAGTGGTAATTCAGGAAAAAAAATTGCTGATTACGATACTGATGTCAAATACGTAAGACCCGCATGTGGGCACAATAAGGTCATGTGATGTTTCACTCCAAAGACACGTCTAATTTCTACATTACACCTGCCACATAAACCTCTTTTTAAATATTTTAAAGTACAAAATAAGGAAAATCATCTCTAGAGTTTACTGTCCTGGATGAGTAAGTAGGTATTACTGGCTTGCCGAGCAGTAAATTGAAATGAAAAAAATATCCCAATTAACAACACTTTACTTGAATAAAAAGCTTCCTCTGAGCACCAATTTCCATGTGAAACCATCCACATCAAGAAAAGTGAGAAACAATATTTTTCTTCCTAGTACAAATAAAACTCTCCAAGAGACCCCTTTGTAGTTTGTATTCCCGTCTTTCTGAATTTTTACCTTTCTGTGCAAAATACAGCCTATTTGATGCAGTTAAAAGTAAATCTCTTCATCTTGCAGCTGAACAATCATGGCTTATTGCCAGAAGCAAAAAAGAGAAGGGAGACTAACATTGCAACTTGATTTTGAACAGCTGTAGGTTGATATTAGTAGAAAGTTGACAGTTGTAATTAAGCAGGGAAACAGACAACAGCACCACTATGGAGCTGAGTGGTCTGGCTATCATTAGTTGTAAAACCAAACATCTTAATTTGGTTTTGTTTGTGTGCTATACATGGGAGGTAGAGTGGCAGATCACTGAGCTGCTTTGAATTTTACATTTAAGCAACTTAAGAGCATCTGTAAATGGTGTTGAATTTTGCTTCCTCATTAATGAATTGGGAATTAAGTAGATCTCCAGAGGAAAACAATTTTCTTCATAATATGAGCAAAGCATCTCTGCAAATATTTAGGTATTTACTCACTGAAAACTGCTCCGTTTGTTTCTACAGCTTCTGCCTAGAGCGCTCCTCGCATCTCGTGTTTCATTGCTCATAGCACTTGGGCAAATAAAAATGAAATTTCTATCACACTCTTGTGAGTAAGAAGTGGAATGCATTTCAGAAGTTAAAATTTTCCCACTTCATCCTTCAACAGCATTGAATTTTCACAGGCTATCTGTCCAAAATGAAAACTGAACAAAAATAGAAACGTTTCCTTTTTCCACAGATATGAGTGAGGCCATCCTAGTCCTTTCAGACCTAGATCTAGACTTGTTAAATCTCTAGTTTGAAGTGTAGAGACAGCCGTAAGCAGCGTCATTGTGTGGCAGGGCTGGATGCCTCCATGCCACGCAGCTTAGGCTGTATCACTATTCACATTATCCCAGATCTTGTCAAGGTCTTTAGTATAGAAAAAGTGAAGAACTAGTATTTCAATGTCAGCAAGAACCAAGAAGGGACAACTACATAACGCAATTTCAACACGTCTAAATGCATCATACCAACCTACAAAACATCACATGCCTCTTCATGTTTCACCCTTAAATCATCTCACGTAGTGATGGTAATCCATTTATTTCCAAATTTATTTTATTTTTTATTTTATATTTTATTTTTATTTTATCTTATTTGTCTTGAATGTAACTGATGATGGATCTAGTACTTCTACTCAAACACTACAAACAAAAAGCCTCTTCACACACAAATGTAAGCTTGCGGGTCTTCAAGCCTTAATTGACTCGAAAACATTTTGCAAAACATGCCCCTCTGATCCAGAATTGTCAACACAAAGCTGGAATACTTGCCTGTGTGTTTTCACACATCACTAGAATAGCCAAGCATTCCCTCCCGATTCACTTCTAGCAACAGAGAGCTCTGGAACACAACATTTGAAGGTATTCTTTACATTAGAAAGTCTACTGTTTCTGTGGCATATTTCAGCAATATTGAACAATTTTTGTTCTAAAATGCAAATTGCCAGTCTGTGCTGACTAACTATATTTTTGAAAGTTTTCTCACATCGGCAGAAAACAACAGTTCTCTTTATTTCCCTTGACAACACAAACTCCCCATACCATGGCAAATAGAAAAGGTTGCAAGACCGACCTGTGTGTTTCCCTCTCCCCAGATCCCTTGCTCTTCTCGCATTTCAGTTTATTATTTGATATTTGAGCATAACAGTTTCCAACATTGAGGCCAAGAAGCCTCTGCCAGCTCCAAATCTTTCTTCCAGAATACAGAGGTGACCCCTGGGATCAACATGCGCCTACCTGCTGCATCGTGCAATGGCTCTGCAGATCATCTTCCATTTCCATGGCCTTGGGAGCAGACAGGTCCCTAGCCTGGAAAATGGCCAAATCTCATTTTCTGCTGAAATACCCCTAAAAATCCTTTCAGTGCAGCATCTGTAACAACTCACGATTTTATGCCAGCAAAAGAGACTAAGCTGCAAGGCATCAGACAAAAACAATAGACAACATTTTACTCCCCGGTTTCTGCCTCACAAATCCTTCTGCAGGCTAAGGGACACCAACTGCTTCACGCCAGAAAGGGATTATCCCTAACAGACTCTGAGGGCACGTGGCATATTTTAAGATGTGCCGCCTATCTCATCAAATCCATTAGCACCATTTGAGGACTGCCAGGTATCCCTCAAGGCACATTAACCTCCTAACCTTCTTGCTGTGAACTAAACATTCACAACAAGAACCAATATACAGCATCCCAAAATCATACTGTCACTAGTCAAGTGCTTATATGCAAAAGTTCATTTTACTAAATAGACATACTTAAAAAAAAAAAAAAACTTAAAAAATGCAGCTAATTATGTCAAAGCTAGTGATATTGATTCTACTTTGTTTTCAGGTCCTTGCATTTCAGTCTGTCACACGTAGGTTTTCTTCATTCAAAATAGTGTAATATTTTAACTACAATGAAATAACTACTTCCTCTTGTAAGACAGGGAGCCCCCACTCCATGCTCCTGTACCTTATTTTCTCAGGTGTGGGCAAGCAGGTGAGCATTGACAACCATAGACTAGAGCTCTCTTTGAAGGTTAGCAGGAAGAATTACCATCAAAGCTGGATTTGAGTTTTGTAGAGCAGAAGAATGCTGTGAGAAAACAAGATTATGTATGTAGCTAGCCAGGAGACTTCCAAAAGTTAATGACTTTGTACAGTCTACAGAAAAGAAAGATCTGAATTTTTCTCAGGAATGTGACACAGGATTTTAACAGCCAGGCATCTGTCACTTTGATATGTGCATGGTCCCTAGAGCTGTCTAGCTGACAAAACAACATCCATTAAGATATATTCTAAATAAAAAAAGACACAATGGTACATTATTCTTAAGACTGCAACGTGTCAGACAGATTTACAATAGAAATGTTACAGTCCCAGGCATACCTGTGAGTCACTGCTAGCAAATAAGAAGAATCATTTGAGTTGAAAGAGACTTTTAAAGGCCATCTAGTCCAACTCCCTTGCAGTGAACAGGGATGCCTACAGCTAGATCAGATTGCTCAGAGCCCTTCCCAGCCTGACCTTGAACATTTCCAGGGACAGGGCATCCACGGTCTCCCTGGGTAACACATTCCAGTGCCTCACTACCACTACTGTAAAAAACTTCTTCCTTATAGTCAAACTAAACGTCCCTTTTTCTGGTTTGTAACCGTTTCCCCTAGTCCTAACACAACAGACTGTACCAAAGATTCTGTCCCCTTCTTCCTTGCAGCTCCCCTTCAGATACTGAAAGGCTGCTCCCAGGTCTCCCCAGAGCCTTCTCTCTTCACCAGGCTGCACAGCCCCAGCTACCTCATTTAAGGAGTGTGGTTGACATGAAGGAGAAGCAGGTTTGTGCAAACCTTATTTAGTTCAACAAGGCCAAGTGCAAGCAGATGTACCTGGATCAGGGAAATTCCAAGCACAAATAAAGGTTGGACAATGAGTGAACCGAGAGCAGCCTCAAGGAGAAAGATTTGAGGATGTTGCTCAGTGGGAAGCTCAACATAAGCAGGCAATGTGAGTTTGCAGCCCAGAAGGCCAACTGTATCTTGGGCTACATCAGCAGAGGGATGGCCTGCAGGTCTGGGAGTTGATTGTCCCTCTTCTCTGCCCTCTCCAGGCCACCAGCTGCATACAGTTTTGGGGCCTCCAGCACAAGAAATGCTATTAAACACAATAATAGCCCAAACACTAGCAAATGTTGGCCATGCTCTTCTTGCGGTATTGCCCAAATCTGGACACTACTGATCTAATGATCCCTTGGAACAGTATTTGCTCAATACACACTAGGAGCAGCACAAATATGCATTCTCAAGTAGTACAGTAGATACCTCATCGTGAAGAGAGCTGGAAGCAGGACAGTATTGTTTTCTTCCCAAATGATTTGTAGAGCCCCCGAATTAGCTTTCTTCAGTGGCTTGGACCACTATAATACTTCAGCTTCAGAGCATAAATGAGACTGTCCAAACTCCAGCTGCTTTAACATACATAAGACTGCCTCATCCTATAAAGAAATATTAATTAAAATTTTAAGATAGCCAAAGAATTTTTTTAATGGAATTGAGGTTACGTGAGAACAGTTTACTGGAAGAAGGAACTTGTACAAGACATTGATTAAAACCCCTGTTGTGGTTACAGGGTGTCTATAAAGCTACTGGAAACCAGACATCAATGACAACCTGAAGCCAGCAAACTGGGTTCTTTCAGAGTCCTGCTAAACCACCATTAGTTGTTAATCTATTTTGAAATTTTAGTGGAGAAACTCGCAACTACTGGCGAAACCTGAAACAGAAACTTATTTCTTCTGAACCAGGCTATAAATGCCTCTTTTTCCTTCTAAAAGCATTCCCATTTGAATACTTTTCTGTTTTGCTATAGTTATGGCAGCACATGGACACATAAGCAAGATAAGCTTTGCAGGTAAACAGCATCGTCTGTATTAAACCAAGTGAGGCAACTTGAAGGACAACATAAGCTTTGGGGCACAAAAGTCCATGGTAAATCAGTGATGAAAACAACTCCTGTGTATTTCTCGTGTACTTTTTAACTATATAAGAACATCTAGGAAGTCCAAGGAAGTCAGCTTATGTCTTCACACTCCTGGGAGAAAAGATACGTTTCAGCAAGCCCTGCCTCCATTTCCAAGCATTCTGCAGCCTAAGATTCTCACCTTTAATCTATCAAGGTTAAAAACAATTGTCCTATGGGCCCAGAAACACAAACATAAGGCCAAAAGAGTGTAAGATGTCTGATACTAAAGTTCTGTGGATTGATGTTCAGAAGTACTGGAAAAAAAATTGACAGTCCACTTCTTACAGCGGCACTTCCTTAAGAAGTGGAGCATGCCTTGACATATTTTGAGTTACACAAAACAGAAATGGGCGGCCCAAAGAGAAGGAGTTACCTGTGAAATACTTAACTGTGAGCTATGACTTAGGAAGAGACATTGTCCAAGTTAGAGAAGCCTGAAGAGTCATATGGAGAGATGAACCAGCACCTTTCCTTTTTCACAGTACTTTTCCTACCCTGTTTGCTGCATTACATGTCTTAAATGAAAGCACGACATTGGGTTGGTTTGTTTTAATGAGATTAAGGCAAATAGAGAGAATAACTAACCCTAGATACTCCAAGGTTAGAATAAAAAGAGCCACAAAATAGTACAAAATAGATACTGCTTAGAAAATGACATCCTTCATTGACTTTTTTTCTTTGCATACTCTTAAACTCTGCCCAACTGAGAACAATTCAGAAGGCCACAAAGTGATTTTTTACATCTATGTTGAATGTCTTGAATGAGGTCTTGAGTCTTGGACTCTAGACAGTATGCTTCTACAAGTAATAATTAAGTGTGTTATCAGTAAATATTACATGGATTTCCATTTTAAAATAGCCACAGTGTAATACACCTAAGAGGTGAAGTTGGCCCATAAAGAAAAAAGTACTGGATGTGTTTGGTTAAAAAATTCAGATTAAGTCCGTAAATACTTTTTAGTTAATTTAAGGCACTGAAAGTTTGGCAGAGAGAAGAATGAAAGCTTAGGCAGCTGAACTGCTTATCTTAATATCAGCATGCTCAGAGACTCCTTAAGCAAGACTGCTTGAAGAAGTCTGGTAAGAAGTAGGTGACCTAAGTGTGCGTTCCGTTGTTTTAACAAAAGCAGGTATTTTTATTTTGTACCTGTTACTGCTGTCATTTTGAAGTAAGACTTGGAAACAAGGTGAAATTGAAACAGCATTTCTGAGAAATGATAAATTATGGATGAAGCTTACAGTCTCTGAAAGAAAGGAGAGCATTCGATATATTCTCTGTGATAGCTAGAAATGTCAAAGAATAAAAGAAAGACAAAAGCGTTCAAAGCATATATGCATACACCTTTGCATATGGCTAGCATTTAACTCATGATGAATCAGGGGATTTTTCCAATCCTAAATTAAGCTTCTGTGTGCACTGCAGTTGGGTAGCATGCTCTCCAGCGATGTCGTGATGTAGGTTACACAAGAAGAACTAAACAATAAATCAGAAAGTCATCTCCTAAGATAATACTGCACGATGTCAAGGGTCCTCCGTGCCTACATCACATCTGTGTGTGTGTAAATACACGCATACAGAAACGATTAAAATTCTCACAACTTTCTCCTACATCGAAGTTCTGATAGAGAATTCTGATAGAGAATTCCCTTCACAACGTGGTGTTTTTAGAAGGTTGTTGGCTCTTTTGGGTACGTGCAAGTATATTTCAAAACATCAGGACGCCAAGCTAGCATCAGCCCAGCATAAAACTTAGAAATGCCTTCTGTGCTCCATATGCTTTGACAACGCCTGTGAGCTGCATGGAATGGTTACTCCTTTTTCTTAAATCCTTTCATTTCTGGAGAGAAATAGCACTGAATTACAACTCCATGAAAAAGGTATCGGGTTGGCAAAGACAGATGATACTTTTTGCTGTGCACCATAAGCACAATAAACATAGTTAAATATTCTGAGGCTGCTATTTATTTGCAAATCAATAGGGAGATCATTTTTTAAGTAACAGACAATAAGCTCTTGTTTTCTATTCTAAAAATTGTTATGAAAAGTGAAGGAGAAAAAGTGAAGGTCATGTTCCGCATTGCAGCTAAAAAGACAGAATTGATTCTTTTCCTATGAATGGGAAGGATTAAAAAGCAAGTATAACAAGCAGTATAAATGCCATCCTCTAACAGATACCACAACTATTTTTGTATGTTCCGAGCAAATCTTTTGACTGTTATAAAAACAAACAAGGTTGCTGATGACTTTGGAAGTCTGGTTAGCAGCAGGCATGGCAGACAAACTTATTTTCCTTTCTCTCAAAAAGAAAGAAATTTTCAAGGTATGAGCCATTGTTCTACCACTAAGCACTTAATAGTTACATACTTTTCTATTAGGAAACCATAATTATAATCTTACTTAGGTCTTCAGTGCACACACTGTATTCTATTCATTATCTAAAACAAGGATAATGCAAGGACTATTTCAAACTACAGTAAATCACATGCCTCACATAGAGGAGAATGCCAGGTTTTGTACAAGGCCATACCTAGATCACATTGCAAGAATGCACTGTTTAGTACTCAAGAATGAGAGAAAGCATTTTTAGCTTAACTCACTTGGCTTGAAGGAGAGCCCTGTCCTAATCAGCTCAACTCCATGGAGAGTTATGTTCAACATGTTTTATTTTCAGGATGCACTGTTTTGCAGTTCAACCACAACAGCAAATTGCAAGGCAGTTTAGTGGAGGGGCAACGGGGAAGGGAGGCTGGAGAGGAGGTAGAACTGGAATTTTAGTACGTGAGACCAACACAGTCACAGCAGTTCACACCCATTCTCCTGATATGGTCTTAACCATGTGCAAAATACATTGCCTCTGGTATTGCACACCAACTCCTCCAAGCCCTTCTACTGCTCACGTAAATGTTCCTTTGCCTGGATTTTGCCAGGTAAAGAGATCCTCCTGAGATGTTTATGCAAAGCCAGGCAGAGCTTGGGGTGCAGCAGCCATGCACTGAGCTGAGGGAAGGGCAGCCTCCTCAATGGGTATGGGCAGCTGCACTGCTGGGACCTGCAGTCTCCATATCCTGCCTGCTCTGACCTTTCTTCTGGCTGATCTTTAGGCCAGTGCTTGGCAGAAGGTCAAAATTGGGATCAATTGCATCATCTCCCTGTCTAATGTCAACGTCAGGTTCGTGCACACATAAGATTTCACTCTGTTTTCAAAAGGCACGATGCTGTGCCAAGATACTCAAAACCATATGCCTGTTAATTGGGATAAGTAAGGATATTTTTGCTCACTGGCCCAGTACTGACATTAACAAAGCTCTAATTCCCTCTGTCATTGTAGGGGACAGAGTTTATCCTTACCGACCCTTTATTCTCAAGCTTTTCTCTAGCAACTCTGAGAAGGGATTAGAATAGCTTTCCCCATGAGAAGTGACAAAATATTATTGGAATGTGTTTCTGGGAAGCTAAAGGATGAGTTATTGTTGATTTCTCAATCTCTGCCTTCTGGATGACCAGTTCAAGGTGCCATTTTGCTCTGCAATATATATGTCCAAATAGGGCATTGTATTTGCTTTCACGATCTGTAGAAGGAAGCATTAAGTACTCCAAACCAGTGTAATATTTACAGCAACCTAGAAGTCCTGAGAAGCAGAAGAGCTCCCTTTAGCTTGAGGCAAATCCACAAAGTATGTCTAGGTTCTCAAGATATCCAAGTAACACTGCACAGATTAAATGAAGATCTTGATTCTGCCTTATAGAAAATCATAATACTCATTAGTCTGTTCTCTAAAAACAACATAATATTGGTTAGTTGGTAGGCATTTTTTTGGTAATTCAATTCCTAAGAGCATAGTACTATAAATAAAAGTTTGTTAAGATAAAGATATTACAAAATGTTTTTCCTGAAAGGAAGGAGCAATAAGACAACCGATGCAGTCTTTTCCAATCAATGGTTTGTTTTACTGCCTGTAATAACAACCAACATTTCACCTGAAATATTATTACAGCATACAGCTCTGGGATGCAGCAGGCCTTGGGAATGTGAAGGACAGGAACTGAACAACTCAGTATCAAAGTGAAATAAGTAAGCAGATAGAAGGATAGGCATAAACTACTGCGATTCAAGGTAAAAAAAGAATGCTATTGAGGCCTTTTAGCACCATCACTACAGACATTATATTTCTTACATTTGACGGTCACAACCAGGGATTACTTACCACCCTTGAAGGAAAACACAGAGCAGAACAAAATCTCACTGGCTAGCTTTATGTCATTTGCTCCTCCTCTACTATTCCTCTCTCCTTAAATCACCAAATACCAAAAATGCTGGACTGAATCTACTTCAGCAGCAATACAATACAAACATCATTAAAGAGGTAACGATATTCATAGTCTCTAGCTTAGTACTAATCTGCAGAAACAAAACTTGCTTATAAGCACACAAAGAAAACGTTATGATTTATCCCTGGGCTAAGATACAGCAAAGAAACATGCTAAGACCTAAGAATACTAAGATAAAAAAAGAGAGTCAGTGTATCTTAAGATCACTTATATGTTCAAATACTAACATGTAGGAGTTTCAGTCTTTCTTGAGTAGGTGCAAGTCATCTACTCTTCATGTTTGCCAAGTAATCAAAATACAAGAAACTGATATTGAACTTCTCACCGCTCCCTTGTGCCATTGTTTGCAAGGCCGGGAAGCATCAAGCAGTGATCCTGTGATCCCCCAAAAACTTCTCTTAGTGACTGCAAAGCCAGCCCAAATCTAACTACAGAAGAACAGACTGAAGTAGAGGAATAACACCACGGATTATAGCATATGGTGGAAGGGATGATAGTCAAGAGTTGTATCTTGTTCCCCTCGGCTATCTGTCCTCACTCTAGAGCAGGCAGAATCTCTCCTCTTCCAGCACAATTACTGCCAGTACCTCCTGCTACCAATTAGTTATTCCAGTGCAACATTTGTGTGAATGTTTTACAACTTTTATTTAATCATTCACTGGCATCTTCTTTGTAGGTAATCGTTCACCTGTCTAATTAATGCAGTATATAATACACAGGGGAAATTAAACTTCTGAGGTGTTTTGTTTTTATTTTCAATTTATTTTTTGGCTGTAAACACAAATTCAAATCATAATACTATTTTTTAAATTTTTAGTATGCTATACCTCTGTTAAATGGGTTAGATTCCAAGAGAATCATTTTACTGTTTTAAAAATCACAGATACCATCATGCAGCTGATAAAGAAAACAGCCTGCTCTGGTTTACTGGTACTGGCTAAGTTCAGAGACACCAAGCTTTCTTCCCAGTTAAGGATCAGATGCATACTTTCTCCTGGGCTCTACTGTAGTGCATCTTAAGTTTTCAGGGGTACTGACCATTATCATCACCACGTGTCTCAGAAAACTTCTGGCTCACATCCACTGTCATATGCTAGATCTAGGCTAACACAACTTCATGCAGTCACTGGTTTATAACACCACGTTGATGCCTGCAAGTTTAAATAGGCCATGCAGGCTGTCCTAGTGTCAGGCACAATCGGGTACATTATCAGCCTTACATGAGAGCTCCCTCTCTCAACAAACGACACTGTTGTGCTACACAAAATTGACTGGAATCAACGCAGTGGCTTCTAAATGAACACTAAACATAACATAAGGAAATACACAATTTATAACTATTTTGCCAATATTTTTCCTAGTTTGTTAACTAAAAACGCGAGTTAGAAAAAATAAACAATCTGTCTTAAAAAAAAAACAACAAATCAAGATACATACTTGAAGGACCAACATCCTTTATCTACATGCGCTGAAATAATATTTCTCAAAGGCATTCAGAACACTAAACCAATGAAAATCAAAAGAGAATACAGATGGTAAGGAAGGTGCAATGCTCATGAGCTACCCCTGAACACTGGCATACAGTTGATAATCAAATATCACATAGGTCTACATATTTATTGTTACCTGATCCTCTGAATAACTATCATGGATTTTTCTAATAGCTAAGTACATACTTAGTCAGACTCACACAACAAAAAGAATAATTCGTCTGTCTGCTGAGTGGTTGAATAAAACACTGGATACCATTCCTAATAAAATGTTCATTTATCAATTATGCTTACAACAGAAGAAAGGTAAAATAGACATTTAGAATTTAATTACTGTTGTATCCTACTGTTGTAACTTGGTCACAAAAATCCCCTGCTATGCTTCACTCTGAAAGAATAAGTTTTCGAAATTCAAATAGATTTGTTATGGTGGGTTACTGGATCTTACACTTGAACATATTGCAAAACACACCATAACCAGCATAACGTGGCTAATGTCTGAGTTCCATTAGTACATTTCAAAAGATACTGCACCAGTTTAGAAACCTTCAGAGGCAAGAGTGACAATTACGTTGTTTTTGTAATGCTGCATCCATCAGCTGCTTACAGATGGGACATGCTTCCAGAAACATACGTAGTAAGAGCAACTAAGTTCTCAACTTGCACTCAAACCTGCTGGCCCAAACATATAGATTAGCATTTAATTAAGAAAGTATATAATATCTTTAATTATCTGATCTCATCTCATTGGATAGGTTACCTGGGACAGCACTTTTGATATGCTCTCTCTCTGAACCATGAACCAAGCTGAAATGAAAAGCAAATAAATATACTACCTCAAAACTGCTGTCATCTACCAAAGACACCTTGAAAGAAAATGTTTGATCAGAAAGTTTCTCTATCCAAATACCTATGCCCTACTCACCTCACACCTCCATAGGATGCCACTGAAGCAGAAAAGTCTCTCCAAATCATGGTCACTGTCTTTGCTTGATTTTAAGAAGGGACAGAGTTGCTCCTGGTTCCCTCAGCTGCCTAAAGTTTTTCTGAAATTAAACAGGAGGTGACAAATTAGGACAGAAAAAGTGTAAGACAGTGTAGCCAGAGGTTAAAGCTGGAAATTTCTCACAACCAAATCAACAATTTGCAGCACCTCACATGTTAAAATTATTATTTTAATTAGAATTATATTTTAGTTTTGATACAAACTTATGACACTTCGGTAAACAGCAAAGGTTTAGCAGGGCAAAAGGAGCCTTAAAACCTTCACCACTCTCCTAACCTCAGCCAGCCAACTAAGGATTATTTATAAATAATCAAATGCCAAGAATAAATATTAGCTTTGGAACAATCGTTTCATTAACTGCACGCACAGACAAAACAACACCTACACCAGCAAGAATACATACACAAATAAGCAGTGACCAGAAATGTAAGCATTAAGTCAGCGTTTCTTAAGCATAGAATAACAGTAGGTAAAGGAAAGCAGATTTAGAAGTCACTAGTGGATGCCTAAGTCACCTGAACCTTGAATAGTACATGACACAGAGTAATGTGTAACATTTCAATCACTGAACGGCAAAAAATTCTTTTTAGAGTTGGTGGCTATTATAAATTTAAATAATCGTTTGATGTAGGATTTACAACGAGTAGCTGCATATATTTTTATGCCTTAGCCTCATGTCTTTTAACTTACTCTATGGGTTCTTGTCCTTTGTGTCTTGATGATGTAGCTTCCCAGTATGATGAAATAGAATAGGCAGGCATAGAATAGAACTAGTTTTTATTTCTTTAACACTCAAGGTATTCCAAAGCACAGGAAAAATAATGAATTATGTACCAGTTCTGCAATGACCATAGGTAAAACATAGAAGTGATTACACGCTCAGCAGCTGCACTCAGACACTTTAAGGGAATAAACTGATAGACCAGCATTTTGTATTTCTGATACTTTGGCTCAATGCCAAACAGACAACTTGCAGACTAGACCTCAAATCCTTTCCATTTGGCTTCTCTATAATGTTTTTGCAGCTATTTTGGGCAGGTGGCTAAGAAAGGTAATCACCAGGCAGAGATCAGAGAAATTAGAGAGAGAGATTGATGCACAGTACCGTGCAGAGACACAGTCAGACCAACAGCCCTGCTTTAAGTCCCACCAAGGGGACTGAGCAATTTGGAAGCACTTCACAAATCTTTTATCAACACTACCTGTTCCCTAAGATTTGGTCACTCTGATGAGGCTCAAAATGTGAACCTTTTCATTTTAAGCCTGTTAATCAAGACACAGGACATCCTACTCTTTTAACTCTAGAACTTTTAATAGAAGAACCTGTTTTTCAGATACATTCTGCTTTGTTAATTGCAGGCAAAGTATTCACAGATGGGCCAATATCAGATACAGAAAGAAGAGCTGAACTCACCCAATTGGTGATGCAGCTCCCCAGCCACACAGCACTCCTCAGCAAGCAGCCCAAGCAATGCTCTCCCTTCAGTGGCTGGCCCTCATATGAGCCCTGGAGGGCCCTACTGTGACTCATAGAATAGAATCATAAGAGTCATAGAGTCCAGCCCTTCTGGTCACCTGGGGAGCACAGGTGCAAGCAATCTGCCTGCATTCCCTGGGTCAGCCCCACCCCTTCACCAGGTGCCTCAATCATCAGTTTAAGCCATCACCTAACAATTCCCATCCAGATCATCTTTTCCCTATGATTTTTTTATTGAGTTTCTACTTTTTTTCTTGTATCTTTTCGTACATTCCTGCATTTCAGAATCAAGTAATACGTTCAGATTTTCTCTCTGTGCAAGCCTGCATCATTGCTACTTGAGAAAAGCCTACTGCTTTTATCCCTTTTAGTTACATTACTCTTTACCTTAGGTGCATGATGAAAACAGATCCCCAAACCACTGCCATTATCTCAGAACCGTGTCATTATGCTTTGCAAGAAAACACCTCGGGGATAAAGCTAATGAGACCCAAAGCCCAGCTGAGCAAAGGCAGCATGTGTTGTGGCCAGCATGGAAACGTATAAATCCTAAGTGGCTAGTTGGCCAGAAGCTACGTGTATATTTCTAGATGACTGATAGAATTTTCTGGTTTCTGGGTTCCACAACACGAGCGTTTCTGAGATAACAACCTTCTGTCAAATGCTTTTGCAGCTAGTCAAAAGATTCAAGAGCTATTTAGTGCTGACACAAAGGAACTAATGGCAAACACACTCAGAGAGAACTGCCACCGAAGACCTATTTCCTTATGAATGAAGACTAAAACCTCTCTTTCGTTTCAGCTTTTTGAATGCAAATGGTGACTGCACCGTACGATCCTACTTCATGAATTTGGCAATGGAGACTTGTGTGAGGATTTAAACTGACCAGAATCTCATTCAAATCAGCACAGGGCTGAGATTCAGTTTTAAGTGATGTAGCTTGGAATAAGATTCACCTCATAACTGAAATTTTTGGCTTTTACTCCCCATGCTTAATTGCTCCTCCTCAGATGACCCTGAAGATGAAGTTTCATGGTCATTCAACCTCACAAACTCCAGACTGTGATGAGACCTCAGTGAAGCTAGCTAAACTCCACTGAACTGAAATAGTGGTTTGGCTGGTTGGATTGGCTTTAATTCAAGTCCCTAAATTTTTCTCTCAATTTTTATAGTTACACTATACAGACTACATATTTTAAAGGTTAAACTAAGACTTTCTCTCAATTCCAGAGTAAATAACTTCCAGTGATGGCTTTCTCACACATTTACAGAGAACAAATACAGTGTACCTTTTATTCAGTCCTGTGTTGTTTCCTGCTGTTTGAACTACTCCTACAGGGACGAATTATCTCTTTTTCCACTTGTTGCACATTATTTATTCTAATGTCATATAGATTTTCTTCTTTTTTCTGTTTTATCTTGGCCACAATAATTCCATTTACCCAGTGAGAGGTTATGTCTTTGCATAGGCCTCTTTTAGTATTTTTCTACAAGACCACATAGCTTCAACAGCTCTGCATTGGTAGTTCTTCACTGTTCCTTCTAAATGGATTCTGCTGTCATACACACACATCACCTCGATAGCCCTGAATCTGCTATTCTCCCAAGCAGGATCCCAATTCAGGGTCCAGCATGGCATTCATCAGCCAGATGTGGGAAGGACAAGAGCAACGGTTTGCTATTGCTAAGCTAATGATTCCTGGGCCATAACTGGGCAGCTGCTGGGTAGCAATCAGGATTTAAGAGAATTATAATTACCATTAAAGAAACAGCTACTATCACTGGACTCCCTTACTACGTTAGTAAGTAGTAGTAGTCTCAGACTAACGGCTAAATAGCTCTTAGACCATGGAAAATAGCTTCATTTCTAGATTAGTTATGTGGGAGGTTATGTTATATCCATCTAAGAAAATAATTTCACAAAGCTGTAAGAGCTACAAAGAGTCCAGATGAAGCACATTTTCATCACACTATGAGATCATCTTCATTTCCATAAAGAAAAGTTTAACTTAATCATTCAAGGGTAAAGTAATGGCTAATCTAACATTCGCAGCATTAGGATGCATTAGCAAGGACTTATATATGTTTCCTGGTTTTATTAAGTTTTATTACCTGACCGTGTTAAAGTTTGAAAACCAGTAATTTTAGTGATCTACAATAAGTAATGAAATGAGAAGAAAATCATGTTAAAACAACATCAAAAAGGAGAATCATTCTTAACTGCAGAGCATGGGAAGCTGCAAGCAAAACTTCCATTAGCAGTAAATATAGCAGATGAAGATTATTCCCACATATTTGCTAACACAGACTCAATGATATTTCCTTGCATTAAGAAGTTATTTTCTACTCCTCACCATCGTGGGCTTATCTGTTGTTGATCACTCTCATCATTTTAATGCCATTCTCAAAAGCCTTACTTTAAATCTCAAATCTTTCATGTATACAAGCCTGCAGACAGTGTGAATCACAATGGATAGTTCATAGATAGAAGAGTATTTAGAGACGTGTCCTGCACCAAATCATTGAGCAGGCTGCTCTCCAGTGCCAACCGGTGAGTTGCTTCTGAAGGCTGAACAGAAGCTCTTCAACTAGAGAAATTCTGAGGTGCATAGAAAATTCACTGTTTCAAACTCTATTACGTTCAGCTAAAAGAAAAATGGAAACATTAAGGTCACTTCCTGCAAGAATAATCGTATGCCTCAAGACTCATAAAAAGAGACTCTTTCTAATATCTAACTCCCGCTGACTGCAACGCCTGCAGCTTATTAGAACTGGCCAGTCTCACTCTCTGAGACAAAACAAGTATTACTGACCATTTCCATATTTTTTTTTTTTAATTTCTGTGATACCAACAGCGTTGTACATATCCTTCCAACAACAAAGTTACAAGCCAAAATCTAGGGGGAGCATTTTCACACGTCTGAATGACATGAAAGTCCTTCCAGTAGGTAATACCACAAACTTATTAATGAGGAAAAGAACTTAGTGGTCACAAAGCAAGAGAAGATTACATCACAGGGGAAAATTAGAAAGATGAAAGGTATGCTTTCTGGAGTTACGTCTGATATAGGTGTGTTCTGCTGTCTCACAGTGATTCAGAGGTCCCTAGAGTAAGGAAAAATATAAGTTCAGCATTTGTCAATTCTGATGGAAAGTGGAGAATCTGGTATTTTTGGGGTGTACTACATCCAGAATTTCATTAACAGGAGGGAACAGAACAAGAATGTCCCAGACAGCTGATTTCAATACCAAGTGACTGGTCTCAGTCAAACAGAATTAGCAGCTTGACATCATATACATAGTTATTCACTTGAAGGCAATGTATTATTCTTATCTTCTTGCTTTGGTTTTATCTTACAGTGACATCACAGAAAGAAGAAACATTTCTGATATTTAAAACCCTAATTCCTGTGAGTTTCCCAATACATTTTATAGTCTTCACTTAGCCCAGATACTTTTGAGTGTATCTTTTAGCAGCAGACTGAAACAATGCCTCTGCTTTTCCTTTTTTTTAATGTACAGTCACGCTTAGTGCATATTATTTAACTTCACTTTTCATAAAGAATGAGAATCACCCTGCTAGAAGCCAGCATATCTACACAAATTAAATTCCAATTGCAAGTAAGAATCTGTTGAGCTTGGTTCCATGCATGCCTGCCAAAGAGTGGTGACTTTTATACAAAATGAATTGCTCAACAAAACCACGATCAGTAAACAGTCATTTCAGATCTGACTCCTGACAAGTATTTTTACTGACAGCAGAGGAGGACAAAAGAAGTCCCTGTGCTTCATCAAAAGCCATCTGCCACTATATGATGTTTCAGACAATTAGTTATCAGGTAACGTTTATTCTAATTTACAGCATTTCATTACTACAGAAACATTCTGACAGTTTACTTGTGGGCAACAGAGGTTAATATTTTCTGAACACAAAAACTAAGTTTACTCTTTGATTTTCTTTGTATTCATTGACACGTGTCTTTCAGTGTAATTCCTAGGGTTTTTATGTAATACTTATCCCAAAATCCCTGATTAGCTGGAATGCTCCTGAGATTTCAGAATGAATAATGTGAGAACAAGTTTTACTTGGTTTGTTTTCAAACTCCTTTTTGAAAATTCAAACAATGGATTTAATGAAAATGCAGATTCCTCTCCAAAAATCCTCATTGTCCTTATTGCCAACTTACCCTATGCATATCAATTGTTGAAAAATCAACTCTCGTTCGCCAGCAATGTTTTAGGAAAAAATACTTGGCAGCTGAATTAGTCACACAGTAACAAAATTGATGGAACTTAATATTAATATTAATTTTCAATACATACTGTATTCTCAGATTCTCATTTGAGTTTGTTAGCTTTGCCTGCAGATAGCCATAAAGAAAAATAAAACCATTATTCTAGAGGCTACAGTAGTCTGAGTAAGCACAGCCCAAGACTACCTATGTCACATAGCTTGCAAACAAGGTTTTCAAGTCAAGTTATTGCTAGGAATCCAAGAACACTCAGGTTTTTTGTGCTTCATAAAATGCTTCAGAAAATGTGAACGTGGCTCACATGATCCATCCTACCATTACTGTGCTGCTTCAGATATGCAGCTGAAATTTAAAAAAAAAACAAGGCTTGTACCATAAACAAACTGTAGCTTAGATGTTATGAAAGATGACACAAACAGATACAGGATAATTCCCTCACCTGATACAAAGAGCAGGGTCCACGTGCCACCACCACACATAAGTATCTCTCCGAAGGAGAACTTGCATAAGAACTTATCTAGCTACCGTCCCTCCTCAGTTCTCCTCCAAGACACAAGGATGCTTCACACAGCAGCTCCACGGCCTTGATTCTCTTCAACCTTTTTCTCAGTGACCTGGATATAGGATTGAAATACATCCTCAGCACCTTTGTCGACGACATGAAACTGGGCAGTCCTGGTGACTGCCTGGGTGGATGAGAGGCCAAGCAGAGGGATCTAGATTGGAGCACTGGGCAGTCAGCAACAGCTTGAAGTTCAACAAAGCAAAACGCTGAGAGCTGTACCCAGAATAGACCGATGCCAGACACAGACAAAGCCTGGGAGAGGAGTGGCTGGAGAACAGCAGGAGGGGACCTGGAGGTGCCTGCAGTGTCCCTGGCAGCCAACAGGGCAATTAAGCATTGCATGGGCTGCCTGTAAGAAGAGGCGATTCTTGTAACTTTTGCTTAGCCCTAAAGTAGTTTGGCAGTTGGGCTTGATGATCTTTGAAGGTCCCTTCTAAATGAACTCTTTTGTTCTGTTCTACCTCCTGAAAAATAGCTTCCAGTGTGTGCACCTCCAAACAGCAGGTATCTACAACACGAGTAAATCTGTGATGTTTCTCCTCAGTGCTTAGAATCCAAAGAAAATTGAACAAACTCTTTTATGTTATGACACAAAGATCGTTGCTGCTTTGAAATTCAAAGGCTTCTCTTCTTTCACTTTATTTCTTATCTTGTAATGTTGAACTTTCATGTTGTTCTGGGCATGAATTTCTTTTGAGGGTATTTGTTGCAGACCCTTTTCATCAACAGTGCAGAGCAGTTGTTCACCCACCCTGAAAAATGTGTTATTTGCAATGTTAGTGGACCAAAGATTTTTAATAAACAGAGACAACAGCAATCTCACCTGTAGTTATTGTACAGTTAAAATTTTCTTTCCATCTCTTCTGAAGCATATTTGGTGCATCAAAATGAAGAAATTCTCTGGAGGAAATTAACCTAAATCCACCCGAATGGCATTTTCTTGTTCCAGAAAAAAATTACATGCACTTTCCCTATTTCATCAAATAAAGATGAGGAGAATGAAAACAAATCTAGGAAACCTTATTCCTGGAAAGTACCATCATTTATCTGAGCTCAGAAAGATGTTCTCAGCCCTGCCCTAACTCTTGAAGATGAGAGCTGTGAGTGTAAATGAGTGATATATAAAAGGCAGGGAGACTGCAGAGGTCCAGAACCCATGGGATTACAGTAATAATTCACTATTACAGACAGCTTTGCAACCAAGGCCTTTCCAACCTGAGCAGCCTTTTCTGAGAGGTGATCTGGAACATACATCAGAAGATCTATATTTTATATTTCTTCAGAGATGTTATTGGAAAAAAAGACAACTTTAGGAAGCAAAATTTAGACAGATTTCAGCTCATGTACAGGTTTGGCTGATTCAACTTGTGGCCACTCCGAGCAGAAAACAAGTGAGTTTCTCTTTCCTATTCCAGGCAAATTAACTCCTCTTGCTACAGCAGAATGAAGTACAAGGCTTCAAAGATGCTTTTTTTGTTTCATTTTTTTAAGAAAAGAACTTCTCATCCCTATGCATTTGTGTCTCTCTCAATAGCTTGTGCTAGCCACAAAATTGTGCATTAAAAACAGTGGTCCTAATCAGGAACTTGAACACAGCCTTCCCTTTTTTCAAGCCAGTGCTATAACAACTGTCAACTTTGAGTCAGCCCCTCTGCTGGGAAGGAATCGCAGCATATACAAAATGAACCTAACAGGAGGAACAGACTTGAGTCTCCTCTCATCATCCTTACCACATTACACCAATGATTACGTGTATTTTTTATACCCTAAACAATGTTCAGAAGTTTCAACCCCAGTATAAAAAGATTAGATAAGTATGCAGTTCTACACAGCAGCGGAGGAGCACCAGTGGCCCTGTTTCCCATGCTTTGCAAAGTAGCACAGCCCATCACAGCTCAGCTCTCCCTCCTGTACCCTGCCCCCTGTTTGGGACAGCATCTTCTGCTCCAGCTTCCACTTCTGGCCTGGAAGCACATTGTTCCCATGCTGACCACTCATGTTCACCTCCAATAAAACTCCCAATCCCAACGAGAGAGCCTGGAACAAAGCTTGTGGTTCCATCAGCTGGGAGATGTCTATGGTGAGGCAAATATTCTGCTGGAACCAGTTATTGCCACTTCTCCTGGCCCTGCTGTTTCTCAATAAATCAGACACCTTAATATTGGAGGAAGAGCTGCTTAGCTGCCTCACCACAATAGCTAACCAGTCTTTTAATTTTCTTATTCCAAATGAAAAAGGAACAGTGCAACTGTACTATGACACAAACAGAGCCAAAACTGTTAAATATTTAGAACCACAAGGGACGACTGTCTCACAGTACTTGGAAAAAAAAAAAAAGACTGAGTTGTGAATGCTTCTTCAGAGTATAGAAATGAATTCTTCCCACTCGCTAGTATGATCTGACAAACCAAACACAATCTGTGCTGGCTCTCAACTGGCAGAAGACAGAAATCAGCAGTTTATATATTTTGTGACCTTACAGCCACCTACATCCACTCCCTGCATCTCTAATGCAGCTTAGCAAGAAGGCAAACAAGTTAAACTCAAGTCTTACATCTTTTAGAAAGATGTCTACATTTGATTTAGGTGTTTATAGTACTAGAACATCTGTAGCACCCCAATGTAACTGCAAGTTAATCAGATAGTTTCAGTTTGTACCCCTGCTCCATTTTTAATCAGATCATTTCAATTTCAAGTTATCTCGCTTCTCCTTTCAGTAAGAGACTCAGTAAGAGACTCTGGGGCTGTACACTATATTCTCTCTTTTTTTTCTTTTTTCCTGTAGTGATCATTTGATGAGGAGACTGAGGAGGTGAAAAAGCTGAAGAGCAATTTCTACTTTAAGGCACATTTCTATAGCCTTCATATCAAAATTAAAGCTGTTCTACAGCCCTATTGAATTGTCCTAAATCTTATTTAAATATCACAACCAGAACATGTCACAAAATAAGGCTTCAGAGAAAATCTGGCAATTAAACGAAGACGTGAATGTCATTAATACTCTATCTCATTGCAAACCCTTAAATGACGGGGTAGAGCATTTGTCATTTACCTTAAGTTGATCTTCAGGATCTTTACACCACATCTCAATTTCTGTGAACTATAACTGTTTCCCATGGAAAGAAACTCCAATACAAATCACACAGTGCCACCAACATCCACCATTTGTACAGAACATTTGTATACTTCAAAAAGCCCTGTTTGTGCCTGGTTTGAATGAAGCATCATTATCAACACTGTGGAGGCCCGTGGCAAAACAGGCATTGGGCTGGAGCAGAAGGAATTCATGTTTGCTAAGCAATACAAAGGCAGAGCTCCATCAGTACCCCCAGCATGCAGACGTTATCAATCATCAGAGAACAGGGAGAGGAAGAACACCAGCAGCACTTATATCTACTGTCTTCTCAGTGCCAACGTGATAAATCAAGGGTGTTACAACAAGATGGGGACACGTAGAAAAAGAGTCTTCAATATCTGAGGAAAAGTTTCAAACCAAGTTTTAGATGAACCAGACAAAGCACACATAACAATAAAGCAGGAGGAAAAAAATGAGATCTTTCCCACTTGTTTTTGCCTCCATGTTTGAAACAAACCAACCAACCAACTGAAAAACAAACAAAAAACATGCAGAACGTCCCTCATACACATTGAAAATAGGCACAGGTTTTGCACTTACTGCTTTTTCAGGGTGGTGCGTTCTTCATTTTTATACCAGGATTTTACAAACCAAAAATTCACAGCTAACATAAAAGTGAATCAATTGGCAGATAATCTGACAGGAGTAAGCAAGACCTTTCTTTGTATCCAGCTGCACTAGCAGACCTGGCATAGGGCAACTTTGATCTTATTTTCCACTCCACGTACCTTGGGTAGTTTGTAATTCCTATCAACTTCTAAGGCCTCTTTAATGAAAGAAGAAACTCTGTGTACAACAAAGGCAAGCCTGCGCAACACAGCTGAGACTTCAAGGAAAAAGAGGAAACCTTGTCACAGCACACCAGCTGCTTAGTCACTTCAGATACTTCCAGTAAGAAGGCTCAAGTTTTACGGTCCAGAATTCGGGTCGTTTCTTACCTCTTTGCTATCTAAATAAATGTTCTTTGAAAGGTGGTTTGTAAACACATCTGAATGACAGTTTACTCGTGGGAGGGTTGGCTACCACAAAAGAATTGGAAGTTTAAGCATGCCTGTAGTTTATTAGTGTTGGAACTCTTCCATGGAGCTTCAGTTGCCAAGGCACCACGCTGCCTGACTCACCTTGCATCTACAGAGCAGCCAATTTCTCTGCACCATAGGTTTAGTTTAGTACAACTGTACCAACACTCAATAATTAAGCTTAAACAAATTAAAAATATACTCATGAAAGTTCAGTCTTCAGAGAATGAAAGTCATCAATCAATGTATTAGTGTTTTGCACAGAGGGCCATTTTGTAGGTTCTTTTTCTTGTTGATTTATTCTGGGGTTTGGTTGGGTTGGTTTGTTTTCTGGGTTTGTTTTCTTTTGTTTTTTAGATTTAACATTCAGCAGACTCTGTTTTCCCAGAAAAAGGGTTGCAAAGTCAGTTATAGAAATGTTGACAACCAAATCACAAATAATACAAAACTATGCTCAGAAAGTGCTAACAATGATGACAAATATCCCCATTTTATTGTGAAGCTAGGTGTTAAATCTGTATGAGTTAAGGCTTAGAACTTAGTAAAAAATGTGTATTTTGGACACTTGCTACACCTCTGCAGTATAGATCATGGATGAAGTAACTGAATTCAACGGCCCTGACTTAAAACTGTATGGCCCCGAGGCTACTCAGAGAAATGGAGGAAGGAAGGAGAGCTGAAACAATCCATCTTTACTGGCAATTAACTACATAACAAAGAGGAGAGGAGAGAAAAAAAAACAAACCAAAAACAAAACAAAACTACTGATCTTCAGTTTTCAGGGAAGAGTTTTTCCTGGTGTGGAATAGCTTAATTGAACAAAGAGAAATTCAGTAGAAGGCATATTTTTTTTCCCTGTATTTTAGCATCAGCTGCTTGAAGGGAAAGATACTTTTGCTCCCTTGTGCATTAATGCTTATGTACTATAAATAAAAAGGCCTCCTTGCATTATCAATCACTGTATTAAATATCTGATATTCAAACCCACAGGGCTCACAATAGAGCATTTTAAATTACAGTTCTGCCTCAAAGACTCACAACAAGCTCTTCTACTTAGCTTTTGATGTCTTTCACAGTTGATGAAGGTTGTGGGTGAGATCTCCAAAGAAAATAAAATAAAAGATCTCCTCCATACCTCTAACAAGCTCTCAGAGAAAATCTGCTTTTGCATTCTTGCTTTGTTACAGTTATGTTTATGCCTCTCTAGTCATACGAGTATCATTCATTCCTCTTTGAAATCATTTCAGGATTAGAAGGCAAAGAGAGAAGAGAGCAGCTTACCTGAAGTTCACCAATTTGATAATTTTCATGGTAAAAAAATATATATATTTCTTTTGACATTATGAGTGATTTTAGAGAAAAAGCTTTTATTTCATTTTACTTTATCTTGCTGAAATACTATAGCAATAAAAGCATCATAAAAAAACATGACCAGATGAACCCACAAATCAGAGATACAAAGGTACTGAAACCCTATATGTAAGCTGGGCTGGATTAAAGCTGAAATGGAACACAGCATTAGAGAAGGAACAACTTAGGCTAAACGAAGATACAATCCTGCAGAACTCATTCATTGGATGAAGATCAGGAATATGGGTAGTGTTTCCCAGCTGAAACTGTGCTCTCAGACCATCAGAGGTCACTGATCTTCTTTGCAATGGCTTTTTAAATTCACATTAATGCAAACTTCTGGACTTAATTTCACTCTGATGACATTAAGAATATGTATATGATCCTCCATAACATAAGCTTTCTCAACCTATACAGTTGTAAAGTTCCATTTATCTTAACATCATAGTCTTAATATATTCTTTCCTTACCTGCTTTCTTTATTAATCACCTTTCCTTTGAAAGCAAATAATAAATTAAGGAAGACTAAAACTTGAGTTCTATACTTGATAATTACACCAACATGCAAAGCTTTCACTAAAAACCTTTATCTTTTGGACAGGTACTAGAGAAAAAGATGGAGAAACAGTCTCAAAGAGATGGCTTTACATCCTGGTCAGACTTGTAAACGACATGACTAAAAGTCTTAGGCAACATTTCACTTGTGATTATCACAGTTGAGATCTGAATGATGAAATAAAGCCAGTATGGTAAGTTAGCCATCTGTAGCTTCTTTGCTTTATCAATCCTAACTTCTGTTAGAGTAGAAGTCATTTCCTGCTTTGCCTCTTAATTTCTCTCTGCTTTTATGTATTATTTATCCTTCTAAATGTATTATTTATCTTTGTAGTTCTATTATTCATCCCGCAAAGCACCTAGTTATATTTTTGACGTGAAAGATGCTGCACAAAGTGCTACCATATTGCATTCATCCTGCATTGAATTTTAAGCATGCACAGGTGAATGATAGTAATTGCACTGCATACTGATACGGGAGGACTGGTCAGGGGCTCCAAGGAATTAACATGACTGCAAAATTTGGCCTCCCAAGTATGTTGAAATTATCTCTCTTAACTGCTATGGCAAAGACCAAAATACTAAGGACTGTTAGAAAATATACAAGGAACAGGAAATGGAAACAAATTCCAATCTCTGATACAGTAGGAATATTCCACTTTAAAAATAAAAAGCTAAGAAACAACAAAATAAGGGATTGAGGCAGCGAAAATGGAAATAAAAATTCCCTTACCTTCAGTTTTTTTCAGGAAAAAAAAAAACAAAACACGGAGAGGGGGTGAGAGGGAGGGGACTGAAACTGCATTTAAAATAGTTACTTCTGATGCTTATTCCTTTCCTCATATTAACTCTCTACCTCAAAGAACTGATCTAATTACAAGATAATGGCATCATGTGTAGCTGGACCAGAGTGCTTTCTGACTGAGATCCTATCGTGGAACAAAGGCACGTAGGATGTTACAGAATAGATGATTGATAGATGTTCATAATATATCTCTTTCTCTCCTCTTTGTAGAGTTGCATTAAACTGAAAGAGCTGACAAACATTTATTCCATCACTAAACATCAAAAGCACTCGCTTCCATACTTTATAGCTTTGCATGTTGTCAGCATTTTGACTGGCAGCTTCTCTGCATTTTAATGCTGTCATTGTATAAACAACACATATAGACTGATTTCATACACAGCATCCATCTTACCTTGTTAGAGGCTACAGCTGTTCTTGTATGATGCCATCATTCCCCAACTTAGAAAAATATTTCATACATTTATTTCTGTTTATATCGTAACAATGATAGACAAAATATCATCAGTACATCCCATTTTTGCCAATATGCAGTGACAGCAAGCAAACACTGGATTTCTACACCGAGGTGCTTATTCAGATGGCAGCACACAGGAAACACATAGAATTCCATACATTTTGCTGAGGACTTGATAGAAATAGGGATAAGAATCATCCTCTCTCCTCCCTTCTACTTGGTGAGGACCCCTTCCAGGACAGCTTCCACTCACCCTCTCAGCTCAGCGTTCCTGACAGGCATCTTAAAAAGGGATGGCATAAAGGAGCCAAGTCCCCTTCACGGATACACAGAGGCAGAAATTAGAGAGCAGCATCCTCTGCAGGACAGCAGTGTCCTCACATGGCGCTAGGGGTGTGACACGTTCCAAACTAGTGGCTGCAAAGGGTCTTACAGGAGAGTCCCACATGATAAGGTAAAAGAGATACCAGTGTAGGGCATAGCTGGCGTTAGAGCTGATAGTATTGCACAGTGCCTGTAGTGCCAAATGCATAGTTTTAAGTATCCTCTGCTTGCTGCAATTACTATAAAGAGGGACGTAATACTAAAAATTAAACACATTAGAACTGTCTAGTTTCAGTACTAGTATACTAACATACTTTAAGAAACAGAGTGGATACAGAAATAAGGCTTATGCACAGCAGCTTAAGTTCACAGTGAAAGTAATGTACTCTAAGTCAAGATATGCAATAACCTGCTATCAAGCTTGTGAATGCTAAATGAAAAAGGAGATGAAGGAAGAGTGTTCTGCTCAGTCTGGAATGACAAAATAAGGGAATAGTAAAAATTAAAAAAATCACCATCATAACTTTGACCTTCACAGAGTTGCCCAGCCACCTGTAAGGAATAAGGAAACAGAGAAAGGGAGAAAAAGGAGTCATGAAAGTGGGATGAGAGGAGAGCAATACTGGCCCCACGTTCTTTATTTTTTGTTCTTAAAAAACGCACTGGATTCACAAACATAAAAAATCACCATCACTGCAGGAAAGCAATGTATAGCCTTGTTCAGTAGGGGAGGCAAGGAAATGTGTATATATTCGCTATCAACTGATGAGGAAGAACAGCTCCTGAGCTGGCATAGCACAGCACAGCCATCTCTGGTTTCCTCTTCTCCACCTCTGACCTATGTAGGAGCAAAAGGCGTACCGTTTGAGAAAGCTTCAGGGGCTCTATCAGACTGCACAGTTTATGGTAGTCTGCAACAAACTGGCAGCATCCTGAAAAGGTCATGTTATACGGTTCCCCAGAGGAACTGTGATAAGTGGGGGTCCCAAGGATGAGGGGAAGGCTGCAGACAACATACGGTGAAGAGTGATGCTTTAGCACAAGCAGAGTTTTACATTATTTTTATGCCCTGCCACTGGCAAAACTTTAAAAGCTCTAAAACTTTGCCTAAGGCGTTACTGAGGAGTTGCCACTAATCACAGCCTGTGCAATTTCCAAATCCTCCCTGCGTAGCTGCAGGCATCCCTAAGGCACAGGCTGGACCACCTGCAAGGCATCCTGCCCTCCCCATCCAGGGGAAGCCCCTCCGACAGCCTGCTTCTTCACCTGGCAACAGCATCAGGCGCCTCCATTTAGATGGGCTGAATATCATAGAACAATAGAATGGCCAGGGTTGAAAAGGACCACAGGGATCATCGAGTTTCAACCTCCCTGCTATGTGCAGGGTCACCAACCGTCAGACCAGGCTGCCCAGAGCCACATCGAGCCTGGCCTTGAATGCCTCCAGGGATGGGGCATCCACAAGGAAATTCAGCTTCGGCTCCAGCTCAAGAAAGAATCATGCTGCTTTGTGTGTTTAAAGGCTTGAATGGTTTACAAAAAGGCAGGCACACAAGGACTGGGCCATAGATGCTCAGGTTGGGAGAAGAACAAAGCACTCTATTAAAAAAAATAATTGAAGAAACAAATCAAGAATTAGATATATTTGGAGTATAATCTTTCTTCTTGTTACTAGAAGAAACAATACAAAAGGAACCCAATAGAAATGCCTTGTATTAGGAAAAAAAAAAAAAAAAAACACAGGAAAAAAAGAAAATCTAACGCTTGACTTTTTCTTTGATTTTTTTTTTTTTTTTTTGCTAAACTTCTAAGAACAGTACTCCAAATTCAATTTAGTAGCACAGTCTTTCATTCATTCAGCTCTCCAGGCAGTCCTACCTGGTGCATTCAGTAATATTTATGCTAAAGGCAAGCTGTATAAACAACCTGGTATGTTTTCTGTGCTTACTTGTTAATTTTTATTGGTTTTCTAATATAGGCAGTGCAAATAGTCTGCTTTCTGATTTTGGCTCATCCCTATTGCTTCATTTTGTGATTTTATGGTTTCCATTAATGAATCAAAATAAAATTTAAGCAATATTATATATGTCATGAGCAACCATCTGCTTTGCCTTAATTACCAAAAAACTTCAGTGCATCCACATGCGTCTTCTGAATACTGATCCTCATTTCTTTGAGAAATCTAACTACTACTACTACAAAAAGAAGACAGAAAAAGCAATTCTGAGCAACAATTAAAGCCATGCATCCAGTTCAACTGACTTTTTACGTGCCAGAGGTTCCAGTAAGACAAGAAACTACATTGTAAGTATGGATTAGTGCTCCAGTGAAACCACAGATCAAGCATGAATTTACATACTGTCATATTCAGAACAGTTTCACTGTGTGCCCTCAAATTACAAGTCAGATGTGCATTCAGATTTTTTGCCAACACTGAATTTTTGTCCTAAAAGATGCCTGTTATTATCTCAGCCATTCATGAATATTTAGCTGCATTGTAGTGAACTGATTTTCCCAACCAGCCAGGCACACCAACTATGAGTAATAAAACTACAGTAAAGACATCTTAAGTATTTAGCAACTTATTAAACAAACCAACCAAAGCAGAAATGTTCAGTATACAAACCTTGGGTTAAAAAAAAAAAAAACAGTTTTCACAAAGCAACGTCTGCACAAGAGCATTCAAAGCAAGAAGAAAATCCTGGCCAGAGCAGCATTTCTATTTTACGCTTTCAGAAATTATTTCCAAGCACTTCTGAACAGAGATGGTGCATATTCAGCCGCCACTGAGTGCAGCAGACAAGCCTGTTTAAACAGTGCATTTCAGGGCAGTACTCAGTCAATACCGTTAAAGTATTGCCATCCTTTGCATTAACATTCCAAGCAAATGAATAAGCTTTGAGCAATGAAAGCTGTGAAAACGAAGTTACACTCAGGAGAAGACTGCAAAACAGAAAATGTTAGAGAAGAAAAGCAGCAATGCGGTAAGAGAAAAGAACACAAAATATCTAGAGTATCTATATCATTTCAATTGAAGACATGAAAATCTTCACTGCTGCATCCGTCCTTAGGTGACAAAACAGGCACCTGAAGTTAACCTAACTAAAATATCTAATTTCATAATGCAAAAAAATCACAATGGGTATAACATATAGAAATATACACGTGGGCAGGAGAGAAAGTAAAAAGTTTACGTTATATTTATCTCAGCTAGTTTAGGACTGATTAACGAAACACTTTCAAACAAAAACAAGAAGGGTTAGAGGGCAATTTGAATGGAAGTTGACAGAGATTAAATCTAGAGACTTCTGTTCAAATAATATCTCAGCATCATCCTCCCAGGCAGATGGAAGGGAGCAAGCTTGAACACTTTACCTCATAAACAATGACAGAGTCAGCACAAGACACAAGAATGTGAAATAGTTTTTTGTTTGAATGGTGCCATGGACTTACATTTCAGACAAGTCAGCAAGATGTAGAAATAGCTGGGAGTAGTTATTCTTGGAATTAAGAATGGCGAGGAGGGGAGGCTCACCCTGTTTTAACCACATGATCCACTCAGTATATTAACTGGATATCCATAATGAGAAGAAAGGCCAGAACACCTTTTAAAATACAAGACAGCTGATGACATAAGGTAGCAGTTCATGCAGCTAAAAGCTACCTATGAATAGATGAAAAAACAGACCGCCAGAATATTAACTTGAAAAACACTGACAGAAAAGGGGAGATGAAAATTATATACTTACTGAAAAGTAATTTTTTTAATTATATGATGGGATCCCTCAGGTCACATTACACATAATACAGTAATACAACATACAGCATACAGTAGTTCAATAATCCATAATAAATGTACAGCTGCCATAAAGAGCGTGGTGTTCAGAACCTAAACTGTACACCGTCCCAAAACTGTGGTGCACGAGACTCCAAAAATCAACAGCTTACTGAGTCTTTACTTGACTGAACCTGTTTAGCCAGTCAGTGAATAAAGGCAGCAAACACTCAATTTTAATATGAAATTTTTAGAATGTTTTACAATGCAAAAATTCTTCCCATATTTTTCCAGTCCACCTCCCTTTGGTAAGGCCTTTTAACCTTTTTCTTTAATATTAATGTTATTTAAGTTTATATTTTCCCCTGCATATGATCGCTCATCTTGAAGGGCAAGAAAGTGCACTTAAATGCACTGAGATGCATTAGCCTGAAAAAATAATGAGTCCTTGCAGCATACTAAATTCAGGAGGTGCACTTTAATTAGTTGTAACATCTGCTGTCAAAAATCTACCCAGACAGCAATGTCTTCGATAAAAATGTTTTTTTTTCACAAGCTTGTCCTAACGGGCTTTTCTGGCATCGTTACAGGACATAAGCAGGAGTCAGGAATCGAAAGCCCCTTTGCTTCACACACACTTTTCCTTTCTAACTAGTAAAGAATTACTTTCAAGCCTGCACATGGAGGTTGGTTAACTATGAGGTCACAAAGCTGATCCAAAAAGGCATATACTCAGAAGCAGATGTTATCAACACATGGGGAAGACTCTCAGAGGTGCATTTGAATATCTCTCCAGCCAGACAAGAGGGGCATTACTTCAACATTTACATTATGAACATCTGAAAGTAAAAAAAAATTTTTTTTAAATTATCTAGAATATCAACTCATTTAACAGAGAAAACCAACCAGGGCCTTGTCTTCAGGCAGGAAAAATGTCCTAGAACTAAAGTAAGACAGTTGAAAGAGGGATCAAATCGCAGTGACATACTTTTTTTCCCTTCCCAACAGCTCACTGAGATTCTCATCAGTCAGCCTGAAGGACCAAGGCTGTAATGTAAGATGTCATCACACTGATGGCTTTCTCCCCTTCCTATACAGAGAGCAAAACCTCTGCAGAGATCTATTCTAACACCAGAAGGTGGACCATATTAAATACTTTTCCACAGTTCTACCACCTTTTCAGAGCCAGATGTTCCACAGAGATTCTGCAGAGTCAAACCTACTGAGTAGCACGAGGCTGATTATTCATGTAAACTGAATGGCCTCTCCATATTGTCAGTCAGGCAGGCAGATGGCTTAGAGTTGGACAGACTAAAAACAAGTCACAAGGACACCAGCTGAGAACATGCAGGGAAGCTAGCAGTTATTTTTGCAGGTATCTTCCAGGAACAATTTTATTCAATGAAGCGCTGCTGCAAGGTGAAACTAACACTTGCTAGTGGGATAGTGGCAGCACTGACCTAGATGAACAGTAGCAGCAGCAAATGACAGAGTGCCCTCTGTAAGAGGAAAAAAACAACAACAACAAAAAATGAAGAAACAATGACAAAAATGCCTTGCAGAAAGCAAGAAATGTGCAAATCAGAAAACAAACTAGCCCGGTCTGAGGTCTGCCACTGCACAGAGCAGCAGAAAATTTCCTTCACAGTGCAGAAGCACCATTCCACTGATATAAAACTTACGATCCAACTCAGACTCCAACACCAACCCACTTACTCCTGCTCAGTGGTGGATGAGCTACCAGAATTATGCTGTTGGATTATGTCCCGCTGCTGAAAGTTCAATGATGCACAAAGGTTACTGCTGGATTTGCAAGGTTAATTTTCTGACTTGTACTTAGATCACTAATGTATCTCATTTCCTTACAAAGAAGGAGAGGTTTCTCTAGTGGCATTATGAGTCATAAATCAGGAAGTTGATCAATATTAAATGTGAGCGACCTGGCATACTTATTGCAGTGGGAAAAAGAAAAACAAAGAAATGAAAAGGAGCAACTGCTCCCAAAACTATTAACAACTATTAAGAACAAAGCCTGAAAGGTTCGTGTTGAGATGAGAGTTAATGAATTCTTATCTTCTGTCTGCAAGATGAGAAAAATAAAGGCAACTACAGAAATAGAACAAGAACATATGACACACATCTACCTCAATTATAGGCTAATGGCATGACCAGAGCAAGCCAGAGGGTAACATTAAGACTAGTAAGCTAACAGAAGATTAGTTTTTAATGTATTTTTCTAGTCTTCTTAATACCCTCTAGAAGCATTACAAAAAAATCTCTGCATTTCAGTTGCTTTACAGAATTCAGTTACTGCAGTGCAGCTTACCCCAACTCAGCCATGGGCACGGTGAAATTTTGCTCCGTGCTGAGCCCTACAAGCCCAGTATTCATGTTGGAAAACCTATTGAGTACAAACAGCAGTGTGTTCAATCAGGATTCCCTTCTGAAGCAGCTACAGTGCAAGCACAGCAGTGACTACTCGTATGGAGTTGTTGCTCCTACCTGGGTCTCTAGAGGAGAGGAAAGTCTGTATGATGCATAAAAAGCACCACTTTGGTGCAAAAAGTGCTCCTAAGAATTGCCTATAGAGTTTTTGTGGTATTTGACCTACTGTCTTCAACAGTTTCATTTCAGTGTCAGTGGAAACCCAACTATTAAAGTCTGGCTTTGAGTGGCAAGAGACCTTAAAAGTAACTGACAAAAACAGTGGTTCTCTTTGGAAAACAACTATGTGCAACAGAATCATTACTGTTGACTTCAAATCTTCATGTGAAGGTCAATAGATTTCATACAGCGAACATCAATCAATTCACATTGAGACTGAACATACTCATACTCCACCAAAGCATAATGAATTCTTAAGATCTGAAGTATCTGTTATTCCCTTAGAAAAAGGGCAGTCACTCCATCATGACCCACCTGGCTGCCTTTTTCTCTGTAAAGATCCAGCTCTTCCATTACATAACATATTTTCATGTTTATTTAAATTCTGCTCAGTCACAAAATCAGGTTGGAAAATGCTTATTAGGGCACGGATGGGGGATACAATAAAAGACTGGAACTGCATGTCCTATTCATGAAAAGGACTGTTTCACATGTGAGACAAAAATCTATCCAGACTTTATCACTTCTTTTCTTAGCACGGCCAGAACTTTCACACACTTTTCACCTCCAGGAGCATCACATCCATGCCAGGTGCATTTTACTCAGGAAAGGGCACGTCAGGATCATTGCTATTTGAACACATGCTTTAACTCACAAGGATCTAATGTTTCATCTGGATCCAAGACTTCTTGGCTGCCTTCCGCATCTTCTTCACAAGGCCTAAGTTATAAATTCTCTGGAGAAGATGGGGCATTTATTCCTGGTTACCACAGTGCCCAGAACAATGTGACACCTTCATCTCTACCTGAGAGCCTCTGGTATTACTTTTATGTAAATAATATTCCTTGCTTCCTGCATGAAATATTCTCCAGCAAGACCAAAACATTGAGCAGGGACCCTTCAGGAAGCCAGGAGACGAGCACAGTAACATTCAGTATGTCTTGATACCAGATTAAAGGCTGAAGGCACTTTTCTTACAATAGATTCAGTTTGCAAAAGACATGAAGAAGTTTTGCAACAGTTTAATTCCCCATATTTTATAAAAATATTTATACTCTGCAGGTTTTGTTTGCTTCTAAGTCTATGGCAGTTTTCAGACACAGCAGTGCCTGCCCCCTCCCTCACGTCCACCCAAAAGAGGGGCTCCCTACAGGCAGAGGCTGCGTTCATGGGGACAGAGCAAATGAGGAAGACTGGATCACAGAGATGTGTGAAACAACAAACAGCCTTAGAAAAGATATCAACTGAGCTAGCTGGGGGAGATGTACTGACAAATCTCTCAGGAGCCACTACACCAGGTGGTCATTTACTCGGACTTTTTTATAAACAAACTCAAAGCAGCTTCTACAAATTCTTACCACAGCAGCAATCAAAACCAAACAAATACAAAATACCCTCTCCATGTAATATACCTTCCTAAATTAAATTTGGTTCTGCTTACTCTGCTTATTCCATGCATCTGTTTTGTAACAAGCCACAGCATGACGTATGCAAGTATATTAATCACCAGGCAGGGGAAGAAGCTTGGCCATAAATTTTAAGTCCTGCATATAATTTATACTTCATAACGAATCTTTCTATTTCTCCATTGACTTCTGGCACACAACTTCTAACTGCCTCTCTTTAGATCTTAAAAATTGGGTAGGTACCTCAACCTTGCATAAAAACTCGGACAGGAATCCAGTACACTAAAATTGGTTATTACAAAAACAGAAAAAAATCATTTAGTAGGTGCTAACAAACCATTTCTCTGCAATCCAAAAAACGCATACACTGACAGTATGTCATGCAGTCTCCTCACATAAAAGGCAACGTAAAAACAGCAAAATGTAAATCCAAATCACATTCAATTCCCAGAGATCTCACAGCCCTTTTCCATGGGGCTGAGAGACACCTTCTCTGATCCTCTGCATGCTTTCCACCTTAGTAAGTCTCCTTAGAAAAGTAAGTCCATGGTTGATGGAAATACAGCTAAGTTGCTCCTTGAAGGGTACTGAAAGTTTGCAATGTGAAACCAGAGCATCACCTTTCAGGAACATTCAAGAAGAAAAACAAATTGTGCTTATTCCAAACCAGCCATTACCCGTTACCACAAATCCAAATTCAAGCTGTTGCTCTAAATCACCTGCACGAATTTTCATCTCCCATACCTGAAGCACATGTTCACAATATTTTAACAAAAAACTTACTTAAGTTCTACCTAGCAGATTGCTGAGGTGAGGATAAAAATCTCTTTTTTCCCATTTGGAAGACAACATTTCCAGGAAATATGCTTTCCAAAGGAATGACACGCACAGAAGCATCTTCTATAGGAAGGGAGAAAAAATAAAGTAGAAGTCGAGCTTTCAGGTATCGCTAAGGGGATGCATTAGCAGGGCAAAGGATACAGTTTCAAATATATAGTTTCCCTGGAGCTTTAACTTCAACTTAAAGCTCAAACCAATCTTTCATCTTAAAAGTGAAGATACTGCATCTCAAGCTGTTTACCAATGTGGTATTTTTACCAAGACCACAAATCTTGATGCGTGCTCCATTCCCAGTGAATATTAAAGGACTTCTGTCTAGTTTTCATGAGATACAGGTGCTCATCTCATTTACTGCCTCTACCGAAGTTGAAAAGACTTCCAAGCACAGAAAAGAGAAGGGTTTTGTGCACAAGTTTTTTCAGCATCCTCTACACTTTAAGTCAGATTGACAGGACTGTGCAGGTCAGCTTCCTTATGACTAACCATGTCGTTTGATAATAAAAGCATTTTCCAAGAGTAATAGTCACCTGCTACCCTCCAGAATTACCATAAAATTCACCTAAAATAGAGTAAAGAAAATTGAATTCTGCTGTGCTCCAGCTTCATTATTTTGTTTAAGCTTTCTGTACCTGCTGAAGTTTCCAGATTGATTTAATATACTGCCACAACTAGTAATGAAGTTATAAGGACGTAAAATATGAACAACAGTTATGCCTACACTAAAATGAAAAATACTTATAACCTCAAGGCCAAACTAAGGTGGAAAGCGTTGTTCTAAGTTCATCCACACAAACATCCAACTTGAGATGCAGAACACTTAAGTCTCGCTATTTGCCTCAGAAGCCTGTATTTCACCAAGGAGAAATCAGTTTTCATTTCTTCTCAATTATCGTTCATATTACTCGTTTTAAAAATTATCTGGAATTTCTTTCTGTCACCAAGTAAACAAAAGAGCTCATAAATCAATGAGAAACAAGCACTGTCAGCAAGGAGTTACCAAAGTTCTACAGTGAGGAAACACTTCTCATTCATGTTTCTTCTCAAGAAAAGCTACTATACTGCTCTCAAGTGATGCATGTTTAAAAGGAAAATACAGATGGATTTCATTTTTGATTTTGTCCTTTTTACCTCAATACTTCCTCCACTCTGTATTTCACTTTCCCAAGAAAACATTTGAGTGCATTGGAATAACCATGACTTCCTAAACTATAAAGCAGGTGTATTTCAGACTTGAATAGTAAGGTTAATTAAAACTTTGGATTACAAAAAAGTTTTACTTGGAACACTTTTCTTTAAAAAAACATTAATTTGTAGCTTTAAATATTTTACTGAAGTAGAAATATATTTCAGGAATAATCATATACCCCAATCTAAGTATTTATCTAAGTATTTAGCTGCATGAAATTAATGTCAAAATTTGGACAGCAGCTTTTGCTTATTCTCAGGCAATAAATCAACGGAAATGGCTAAGGGACAAATCAAAACTTAACATCAATGGTACAAACATTTCCTAGAAGGAATCCTCAGTCCTGTCGTGCTGAAGAAGAAATCTCTTTCAGGAGAGATGTTTTCTGAGCTTATGCTGGTCTAACATGTTGCATTACAATCACTGTTGCTATATGCACTTCCAAATCATACCAATGGAAAAGAGATCTTAAGCTTTAAAAAGCTTATAACAGCACGCAAAGACTGTCGTTATTTCTGCTGTTACACTTAATTCCAATTAGTTCCTCTTAAAAAAGAACTTCTGGTAGGTGAAACAGTAGCAGTAAGTATTTCCAATCATTACTAAGAAAATAGCAAGGCAAAGGAAGAAAGAGAGAGTGGCGGCAGGAAGTTTCCATTTCCAACATCAGCCTGTGTGTAGAACAGTACAAAGAGCCCAACTTTAATCATTCCTCCTGAGTTGGTAGGATGAAAGAATGAATGAACTCACCACAACAGCATGAAGATCCAATACGTCATTTGGCATACAGAGGGACGATGTTGATTGGAGAGTCCTCAAAGATTCATTAGCTTTCAGATCCATGCAAGATGATCTAATTTGAGTAGAATGATACCTCAAAAACAGTTGCTGCTTCTTCAGAGAACCTGTCAGAGGAACATAGGTAGCTCTTTCAAATAGTCATATAAAAAGATGCAGGAGGTGAAAATGTCCTAACGTGGTAGCAGGAGCATCAACCTAGGAACATTCCTCCTAAAGTCACGACACTGGTCTGGTAGGCAACTGAAATGCACAAGTGAAAACAGCAGCAAACTAAAAATATTCAAAGAAACAAGGCACTATTCTCAGCTGGCCTAAAAACTGTACAAATCAGCCACCTATACTGGTGGCAGCATGCCCAAACAGCGAGGGACAAGGTTATGGCCTCAGTCCCCAAGTGCTTGCCAGCACCTGGCAGCAGATGCTAAGGGAACGCATGCTTCCCATTACACCAGCAGTTAGAAGATACGTTACATGGCATCCTGCTCCCATCACTATCAAGCATGCACAGGAAATACTTATGATCAAGACTGCCACAGCATAGGTGGCAAAGCATCTTTTCACAACACCTCTTTCCAGCTGCTACATTTAAATGCATTTCAGGTGATTACAGACAATAGCAGCATTTGAAATATCCTTACTTCTTTTTCTTCTATATACATTACTATGTTCATTTTTTTTTTCCCCTGTACACAGGAAATCTGAATTAGATAAAATGCAGAACTTCATAATACAAAATAGAGCGCACAGCTGTTCCTCTGACACTCCTTTGTGATTCAATTCATAGGTAAATTATCATGATTTGGTGGAATGAAGTCTTAGGACTTAAATATAAAGAACCAAGCCCCTAACAAGCTGAGCTAAGGAGTCCCTTTCTTTACTTCCTCTACCACTAACTGCAGGACCCAGCATTCCCATGAATACCACAATCGTCTCAGAATCACACTATTGTTTGCAACATGTATCAACACCACCACCACCACCCTCTGTATCTGATAAATAGAATAAGGACAATCAGATTTACAGGCACATAAAGATCCAGATGCCTAAGCATCCAACTCCCACAGACACTAGGACTATAAATAAATACCCAAGCTAGAAGACAGGAAATATTATAACTACGCACAGGTACATTAAAGTTAATAAGCACTCGAATTTTCCTGAGGCGTGCTGTGATCAAATCTTTCACTTAGATCTACAGTCATTGGTCTAGAAATATCTTCATATGTGACTAAAAAGAACAAAACAATTGTAGATGTATTTTATATCACTATAATTTACAGGGACACTTGATACTTGAAAAGAGGAAGTTTCATTAACAGTTTGCTTGATAACTAAAACAAAGACATTACTCTATTGAGTAGATGTGCTTTTTCTTTTTGCTTTCATTAGGGAAAAATGGCAGGAAAAGTACTATTATTTAACAATATATATGAAAGGAAAGCGTATTTATAGACAAAAACAGTATTAAAGTGGCACTTCAGAAAAGTTACTGCTGAAGAGCAGCAAGACAGAAATCGCTGGCTTGTGAAAAAAGAGAAGAGAAAATGAGAGATGATGTACTCCAGGTCCTATTCCAAGGTAGGCCTGCACCAAGGGGACTTAATCTGACTAATATTACTTTAAAATAACTGACTGAGGATTAAGGATATATATTCTTCCTGGTAATCCCTGCTAGTCCTTCTTTGTATTTAGCTTCAGCAGTCGTACGCTTGCCTACATCTCCCAAGCTAAAACATACACCGACAACTTAATATCCACTGAGCAGAGTATTTCCTTCCTATCTGCAGCATTCTCATGTGAATCTAAAGACTGATACGGTCTTTCAGTCAGCTACCACCTCTGGTTCACAAGACACAACACTGTGGATCCAGAGTAAATGTATTTTGAAGAAGTCATACTTGCCCAGTCCCTATGCTCCACCCTAGGCATCTGCTGTGGGCTACCATTACAGACAGTTCATTGGACCAAGCTGTGACTCATTACAGCTGTATGTAGATCCTCACTTCTCTACACTGCAAAACTCAGCATTTTCTTTGAGGAAATCCTGCTCAGGTTTCCTGCACTTTTCATAGTTGTTCTGCTCTCTTCCAGAAAAAAAAAATAAAAATCTGATTCATACTTTTCTTAAGGCATAATCATGGCTAGATATAGAAGCTATTAGTCTTAGCAGTGCTAAGGTAAAAGGTTCATTTCTCTACTTCTCGCAGGCAATACTCCTCTTACATTACATCCTAGTACAAGGTGGGGTTTTTTTTGTTTTGTTTTTTAATGAATTGACTTTATTGACTCATGTTCACCTTTTTTCTGTTCTGTGGAATGTTCTCAGAGCTTTCCCATCTTATATTTCTGGAGGTTGTTCTTCCTGCTTCAGTCTGGAACGTTGCAGGTGTGCCTCCTCACTTTTTGTAAACAGTTTCTCAACACTGGCAATATTGTTTTGGATTCCTGTGGGAAAAGAGTAACAAAGCCTGTAACATTCAGTAAGTGCAATGATATGTTTTAGAAGTAGAATCATGAAGCCAAACATCTGGATTCCCCCTGCTTGGACTGCATCTTTTCTAAGACAACAAGAGCAACACAACTTTCCTAATTTACAGTCGCCTTTCTGGGACAACGTTACATGTCAAGAAATTCATCTTTTTAGTATTTCAGCTCATGGGAGACAGACTGAAAGGAAGGATGCATTTCCTACATGGTTAAGACTCACAAGATTACATTAAATGTTTTTTGTTGTTTGTTTGTTTCAGTTTGATTTTTAAGCACCTTTCATACACTTCAACACATCTAAACACTTTATGTCAAATCAACATAGTAGAATATTTTTGGTCAAATTAAGGATGCATCAACGTTTTCCCAACAGGGAATTTCTGCTTTTTTATTAGAAGTCATTCCTACCAGGCTTTAGACAGAACCGTACGTTATGGAAAAATAATGGGAGGAGAAAATGAGTGTAGGGAACATAGATACAAGAACAGGGAAGAACAGATGACGGACTTGACTAGAGTTGTGAAATAAAAGCACCCCATCCACCACGCACAAAATCCCAGTGGATGCTGAGTTTTCCTCAGGTAATTACTATTTGACAACCAAATTGTTGGCCTACGCATTCACTAATTTAATAGGTGTTACTTTGTTTTTCAGCACCCTTACTAGGAAGTCCAGACTACAAGATAATAGGAGAGTAATAGTTTTGAATGGGTTCATCTTCTGTTAACAGAACTTCGGTTGCTTAAAAAACAAAACAAAACAAAAAAAAACACAAGCCTTCAATATACCATCTTTTCTTAAAAGCATCAATTTCACATTAGTTACACCAAATATCCTTATTTCAGATACACTGTAATTAACATGTCCAAGATCTTACAGTTCTTGTCAGTTAACAGCCCACGCTTTCCTTACATTACATTGCTTGGACAAGAGCAAGTCAGGAGTATTTTATACAGTAATGAACAGCAAATGTAAACATCAGGAAACAGCTGGAGTGGCCTGCATCCCTCAGAACCCATTAAAGTTTGAGCCCCGACTGAAAACTTCAGCTGAAAGTTTAAATCTCTTCAGCTGTATCTCTGACTATTCTGGCCCCAGATCTCATCTGTTTACTTAGCTTAAAAAAGTACATGGAAGTAAAGCTCCTCAAAGTACATATTGATCCCTTGCTTCCAGGCACCACTGTTCTGAAAGCCATACTTTCCAGGCTGTAATCTGCCAGCTATTTTCAGAACTATATCAGCAAGAAAAGAAAGTTTCTAAAAGAGCATTGTTACCGTGCTATTGAGCACAACAATTAATAACTATTTCCTGTCAGACTTCTTGAAGTCATCTATTTTATCAGAGGTATTTTGCATTCCACACCTTCCCACGTGCTAATTTAGAACACAAATTCTCCTCAGCTGTATCTCATTATCACACAAAATAAGCAGATTACTCCTTCTATCACAATTGCTCAAGTTCATCCTCCCCTTCCATTACCTGCAGTGACAAACTGACAAAGAACTTAAATCTCACTAGCTTTTGTTGTGCCAGCATTACAATAAGAAATCCAGGAACGGCCCTTCCAGGGCATCTTGAGAGATGGTGAGAGCTGCAACTCCCTCAGGTTTTATGGAGCTGCTATTTCTTTTAGACTCCTTGAAAAAAGTCTTATGTCCTTGTTTTAACAAACGCCCAATCACTTGATTTAGCAGTTTTTCAATGGGTTTTGATTAACAACAGATTGTCTTTTGTTTATGACATCAATGGTTTAAAAAGTTATCTAAAATTATAAAACTGTATTTGCATTGTTCTGAATATATTTATCTATAAGCAGTACAGTTATAGCTGAAGTGGCACGGAGCCAGCACGCTACAAAAGCTCTGGGCTCCCTCCCTCAGCCACTGCCATCTTCCCACCCGCCGCCATCTTTTCACCTGCTGCCATCTTCTTGCCCACTGCCTCCTAGAAGTGAACTGTGGCACCTTCAGACCATGGGGCTGGATGAAGCAGGAGGGTGGAAATAGGCCCAACTCAGCTTCCCCATGTGCCCAGTGCTGGGCAGCAGCACCCCAATGTCTCCTCAGGGGCAGCCTGTGCACAGCTTTAACCAAACAATAAGGCATTTCAATGTAACAAAGCACCTGAGTCCACAAAAATTACTCACCTCCACACAATTATGCATTGATCGTTTAGAAGAAGAAAGGTGATAAAAAAAGTTGACAAATCCCCCACTCCATTAAATGGTTTTGCATGCACCTACATTCAATTTGTCTCCTGAATTCCTATCTCCTATTAAAAATAAGATCTTGAAATATTTATATTAATGACAGAGGAAAATGGGCAAGTGAAATGGATTATGCTGTTAGCTTGCCTAACACCTGAAATATGACCAAATTTCAAGACAAAGAGCTTTCAGGATCTCCTGTGGTACTATTCAATCTCTGAGTTGTTTCTTCATGTAGCTCTGCTGCTGAACTTGCCACAGTTGTGTGAAGTCACCTAAGGGTGCTTCTCACAAGCAGAAGTGTCACAGCCATTTAAAAAGTATGCCAGTTAAAAGGAACAGCAGTATCCACTAACTACTGACGATCAGATTCTTTAATAAAAATGCATTGACTCATTATGCATTATCATGCATTGACCCAGTATCTTTTGTCAGGTGGGTATAGCCAGCAAGCATGACAAAGATACTTTCCACGTGTACCCTGATTTTCTCTGTAACACATCCAAGCCACTATCAGCCACTCTACCAGCAATTTGGAAAGGCTGGACCTTCTCTAACCCAACTTCAGACTGGAATTGTTTTTAGTACGAAATGTTAATAATGGTATTTCACCTAAACATCACTTTTGATAATTTCATGCAAACACAAAACACAGACCCTTCCTCACTTTTGATGCTAATACTTAACATTATTTTTGCTGTTGCTGCTCTCTCCCATCAAAGTAAGTCACAGCTGAACAGTGACAAGAAAGCACAGCTTTGCTTGGTAGACAGAGATAATAATTTGGTACACTTCCAAAACGTGGAAATAGAAGAGAAGGAAAGATTTCTTAACTGCCAAAGAAACACAGAATTTGCATTTTATTGCACTTAATTAATATTGCATGCTCCCAAGGTGACAGTAGAAGACATTTGGTATTTTTCATTCCATTAACAGGTACTGGTCTCCTCCCTCCTGCCAGCTGTCCAGGTCACCCTAACACTAACTGCATGACTGCCATCAATTCAGTCTGCTTATGGATCTTTTACCAGAAAGCTCAGCAGAAGAGAAACAGTGTTGTTTTTTCTCTTCCATATCAGAAATGATTAAATCTCGCTCTCATTTAAGACTGCATACTTCCAACTTCTATTTATTTAATTTTAAAACTGGAAACAGATGCACTTTTTTGCAATCTACTTCCTTTCAACTGGAAAAAAAATCCCATCAGCTTAAAACTAAGGGAAACAAGGTCAAGTGTAAAGAAAACCAAACAACTGTGATCATTTACAAATATGTATGAACCCATCACAGCAGTGAAAGCATCCTTAATAGTACAACTCCTACATCAGTTTCAAAATTACTATACTCCACAATATATATCCTTAGCTGGGTCATGGGAATTCAGCATGACTCCTACTGGCACATTATGGTACACATTTAAAGTCTGTTCATTTTATGCATGCAACCACCTAAAGAACAAAAAAGATGAATATCTCATTCTGAGATTCAGTCACCTTAGTTTGTTTTCACGTACATGTTTGCATTCCTCAATTTAAAGAGGCTGTGTAAGTACTTGAGGCACACAAAACCAGTTAGAGAAGCAATCACAGACCACAGTATTTCTGTTTCTTCCCCACTCACAGCATACCTCATCAGTTCTTCAGAAGGAAATTTCAGTTTCTGGATTCTTTTAAAGCAAGCAATGCATACACCACTTTTCTACCTGATTATTATAATGTAAATATGAAAGGTTTATAAACTGAAGGAAAGCTATAAAGGAAAGCATTCCGTTTAGTCCTGTGCAAAGAAGGTCAGCAGGTGTGTAAGTTAGATAACTTCCTGGAGCATCCTGGAAGATGTTCTCACCTGTCTTTGTTTAAATGCTTGTAGTCAGACCATCTAGACCTTTCACTTATCACTCAGACTCTTAGTGAAGACTGAGGAAAAAGTCTGTTGAATACCCCTTTTGTTGTCTGTGGTTCCTCCTGTGGTTTCTCAGTAGTTCACTTGCTCTGCATTAACAGTTTGAAGTATTCATTCATGAGACACCACATCATCCTGAGACTCAGAGATGAAAGTAGTTAGGTTGTCTGAATTCATGCTATCCAGTTTTTAATCTATAGAATTTACATTGTCCCTCGCTTTCTTTTCAGCCCACATGAGGCCTTGAAACTAAAAAGCAAAACTTTCAAAACAGCACACTACCAGCACGAAAAAAAAAAAGAAAAAAAAAAAAGGAACTCTTCAGGTAATCAGAAGGTTCCAAGAATAGGTGCATGCAATATTTTGGGAGTTGCCAACATTTCACTGCACAGGTGAATGCTTACAAACAGGAGGGAAAAGGAAAAAAATATTTCCAAATGAAAGAAGGCAAGAGGAAAGAACCAACATTTTCAGATAAGGGCAAAAAAAAAAAACATTTTCCACTGTTATCTAATTAGGTCATATGGAAAATCAGTAATAAATTCAAGATATTAGAGCAAGTTGGAAGCATGGAAAATAAATTTGGTAGGATTACGGTAAAGCAAAGTATTTGTGCTTTTCAATTGGCAAAATACTTGCTTACTAAAAAGCTAACACTCTTCTGTGTTAACGCCACACCGGGAAACAGCTGTACACTTCTGGATGGCCATGGAAACAGTCTGTGTTCCAAGCAGCTAAGACTACTCCATATCAGTTAAACATTGCATACTTTAAATATACAATATATTCTGCGGAGTCTATTCAAAACATTTCCACGGTTGCACTGAAGAGCTGTGTTGATACTTTCACTAAGACTAATGACATAAATATTTTTTGGCATGCCAGGACAACAGCGCTTTCCTTGTACAGCATTTCCATATAGATGTTTCTTTTTCTCCCATGAACTTCTCTATCGCATAGTTATGCCTTAGGCAAAACTTTTCAATATTCTCATTACTCCTTCATTATGATCACTTCTTTATGACCTGTGCAATGAAATGGCACATTATAGGGAATCTGGAGATTTCAGGATGCAATTTGCTGGGGAAGGAAGCAGAAGTTCCCAGGGAAGCCCTAGCATACAGGATACTGACTTCTCTACTGACTTTTCCTACCCCACATGAGAACTAGTCCCCAAACTGTTCGATAAGGCAGAGCCTCAGTGCAATATATTACATTAATATAAATACAAGGCTACATGCTGTGCAATCACACTCACCCAGGCTTTCTTCAACTATAAAGCAAACATTGTAAATTCATTTATCTTCAGCGTAGACAAGTTGGTGACACATTTACAGTGGTGAAAAGGCTAGGATTTGAAAAAACAGAAACAGTCAAGAGGAAACAAAGAGGGATAAAGGAAAATTAAGCCAAGGAAAAAAAAAAACCAAAATGGTCCACGATGTATTAGATACGATCTCTAGCAGGCAGAGGTTGCAGGAAGTGAAAGACCAAGAGAGCCATGCCAGAACATGGAAATAAGATTGAGTGGCAGATGCACTCGGGCAGTGGAGACAACATAAAAGATCTGGGGAGAAAGAGAGGTAGTGCCTTTGAGCTTTGGGAGCTTTGAGCTTTGGGAGGATGGAAACTTAGGTCCAGAAGATATCACTTATATCCCAGTTTATTTCAGCACAAAAGAGAAGAACTTCTCACAAAGGCCATGCAATGTCAATGTATTCACTTCTTGCTGTGTACCTGACACGATTCCCTGCGATGTCTGTGAAGCCTTTGCTACCTGGTGGATGTTTTGTTGTGGAATAAACGCTCGTTCTTCAAGCTTTACATGCTAAAAGGAAACTTCAGCCTCAATCCCCAGAAGGACAGCATTACTAGAAAAGGTCACTGATTTATGCTATGTGATTTGAAGGAAAAACACCATCCAACAGACAGACATAAGCAGAAATTCCACTTTATAGCATGAAGATATTGTGAGGTGTTATGACTGCAGCACAGGGCTTTCTGCTGAGAAATTAAATATCTTTAATAAAATACTTCTGTGGGAAGCCTGCCTGGGAAAATGTGTGTGTATTTAATTCAGTGGAGAGAGTGTTTAGAAGTAATTCAGCCTTGCAAAAAATATTGTCCCTTGGTGTAAGTAAGGTCAGCAAGAGCCTGAGTTATCCACCACATAACAACCCATCAGCCTTTATAATCCTGACAGCGGCCGCATTTTGTTCTCCTGAGAGCACGGGAGACAGGTTAGGATTTAACATGCAGTCTGTTTTATTAGATCCTGGAAGGAAGGATGATGGTGCTGTAAACTCCCTTTTGTAAAAACGTTTTAAATGCTCAGTGATTCTGAATGGCTGTTACTCACATTATCCCTGCAGGGTAAAAGGGGAATATTCTTCCCCTTTACTTACGGACAGTAACACTGCATTTGTTTGCAGGTTTCTCGAGGTTGCAACCTCTGTGTGACCCAATGAAAAACATTTTTGTCAATTGCTGTTTTAATGTGTACCTTTACACACTTTTAACTTCTAACTATTAAATATTCATATGACAAAAGGTTCCGTGTGCCAGACCCTTGGCAAATTTCTCCAAGAAGAATAAACATATAAGATATAAAATCCCAAAGTAGAAAAGCAAAAGGTTATCCTTTTGGCTTCACTACTGCTTGTTCCAGAAAAATGCTACAGATGACACAACATGTGCAAGTGCACTTTATGAGGAAATCTGCTTATCGTATTAGTGATGTGTGCATGCATATTTTATGTAGATATCTGGCCTTTCTCACTGTGGGATTATTCAATATTTAGAAATGCACAAAAATACATTAACAAATGGATTCTCAATTTGCATGTGAACAGAAAATTGCGAATATATTTAATCTAGGGCTTTATGGGGTTGGTTTTCTGTGGTTATTTGTTTGTTGCTGTTTTTCTTAGTGGGGGAAAATGGGGAGAGAACTGCAAAGAAATTAATTCTTATTCTCCCATAAAGAGCATGAGGTACGTTTTCAGACTTTTAAATAGAAGATACAACGAAGAAACAGCCACACATCTCCTGCTAAAGTTAGTGGTTATTTCCCAGTGATACTTGCCATTAGCTGGAGTATTTATCCCCAATTACAGAACAAGAAGAATAGTAGGAAGCATATAAACTCCTCATTATCTTTTTCAGGTGAGAAAACCGAATCATTCTGAAACAAAGAACTTAATGGCAAATGCATATTTACTCACAATACTGTAAAGTCCTTAAAATTCTGAACTTGCCCAACAGCCTGTTTCTCAACATGACTTCTTCAGTTTGATTAGTGGCAGGCAGCTCCATTCCTTTGACCTTGCATTTGCATTCACAGTGGCACGTCCTTACTGGTGCTAAAACAACACTTGCAAATTAATTCTGGTGCACACATAAAAATGAAACACTCCATGCAGTGAAACATATTTTGGCAATTTTGTGAGGCTTTGAGCCAAACACTTCAAAAGTGCCAAACAGCTTTGGCTTCTTAAAAGTCATTTAGGAGCCACCATAAGGTTGCCAGAAGTACAGAGGTAAATGGATCACAGAAATGCATTTCGTAATGGGATTAAATGAACTGTGGGCCAGCAAATACTTGAAGGATCAAGAAATTCAGTTGCCGCAAGGCCAAAGGACAGTTTGGGGTTGAAAATACATGTAAGTGAATGCTAAATTCAAACTGATGCCATGACACCAGGCACACAGAGCTGGGACAAGCAGCCCCACTGATACAAATACGGGAGATAGAACTCAACAGCAGGCATTGGGAAGCAGCAACAGCGCGTTTCCTTCTCCTCTGCTCTGTGCAGGAGCAAAGCCTCTGCAACATGCTGCTCCTGGAGGGCAAAACTATATTTCTGAAAGGAGGCCAAAATACTCTTGCTAAATTCCAGCTGTCTTTTGCTCTGTAAATTACTTTTAGGAACATTTCTCCGCTCGCTAGAGTGCACAGTCAAATGTTTAATTGCGTGTTACATCTGAATTTACTGCTTCTTTACTCTGTTGGTAGCAAAAACCCATGTTCAGATATGTTATAGTGGCAGCAAGCCCACAAGACCTGTGCTAGAGCTGGATTTGGCCCCAGTACTCACCTGTGAAACTTCCCCCTGTGGATAGAAGCTGCCTAGTGCAATGGAAAGGCAGGAGGAGCTGCAGCTAGGCATTTCTCCTCAAGGCTGGCACACTCCCTAACCATGGGGAGAGGCTGAGAGGAAACCATTTAGCCATCCTCAAATCTCACAGCAGTGAATTTGCTACTGCTCAATATACAGCTGGTGATTTTGATCTGCCACAAGTGCTGTGCATCATATGACCGGTGCAGAGTCTGCTGCAAGAGCACTCACTGCTCTGAAGGAACAAAAGCTTATGTTTTCGGCTGTCTTCTCTGCCACACACACTCAGTGTTAACATCCTGCATGAGCACAGCCAAGCCAATCAACTGCTGAAACAAGGCTGACATAGCTGCAACCTTACATCTATGCTCAGCACTGAGAACAGCACAGAGCACACAGGCAGGTACCTGGGCAGAGAACTCACAGAACTGAGGTCTGTATGGGTGACAGACACACAGGCAATAAAAGCAGCAAGATGGTAGCCCCGTGCATTTAACCCAAACACCTTGATGGTGTTAAGCAGTGTAAGACAGCAGTTGTTCACAATATATATAAAATGAGAGAACAGTTGCCACATGTTACATTGGTAGAGATGCCTCTATCATCAGTTTCTCCACTGCTACAGTCATCAGTGTGGTCCAGCACTCTCTGGATCTGAGCTGGAACAAACACTGCTATCCATCTCTGCCAAAAATTAGCTATCACCATGATCTTATTGGTCTGCCCAAACTCATGCATATTTATCTGGACAAATAAGCAATCCTGATGACGTCCTATCATCACATGCTATTGAACACTTTAAAAGCTCTTGATCATTCCATACCAAAAGTACTGCCAGGAAAAATAAACAGAACCACAGTTATGCTAAAGGGGTCTTAGCAGATGGAAGGAAATTATCCTCATGTGGCATTTGTAATGAAAAGACACCTCTGGCAGATGTCAAGAGGAAGGAAACATGGCAGAGAGTAATGAAGGGCTGCTCAGATCTATCTGGAAGCAACCAGCTGATTTACTGAGGCAGACAGCAGTACCTCACTCCATGCACCTGAAGAGTCAATATGGCCAACAGAAGTTGCAGCAGGTCAGTATTTTTGTCTGCCTTTGAACTTCACAATGGGAGCAGTTTTCTTCTTGTAACTTTCACTTGTTTTTTTTTTTTTTTTCCTGTTAGTGAAAACAATGAGGACTGCCTCATTCTAATGTGTCTTTTCACCTAGCTTACCATTCCCATCCCACAACTTCTTGTCATCCAGGAGAGCAGTGCCCTTGTACCCCAGTGTTCACTTTTGGCCAAAGCATTACAGCAGCACATACGTGCCCATCGTGTTTACTGTTGGACTATAGGAACTCTCTAACCTCCAGTGGGTTTTTTGAGGGAAGTGGGAGGTGAACACAAAATTTCCATGTTTCCCAGACAATATCCATAAGCAACAAAGCCATTCTGAAAGGTAAATCATCTTTGCCCCTTCGGGAGGTTCTATCCTGAGCTGGCCATTCCCAGTTTCATTCACATCAATCAATCTACCCCCTGTTCCTGCAGATGAATTTTCTAGTCCCCACGTTGTCTCTCTTTTCATGTCATAGCATCCTTTCTCACAGCTGATACATCTCCATACTTCAGTAGCAAATTATTACAAAAGATTTTCTTCTCCTTCTCCAAGCAATGGACAACAGAATGCATCTCACAGGAAACGCAAGTAATTGTTCCAGCCCTCTGCCTTACCTTGCAACACTTATTTTCTCAGATACTTTGAGCCTGGAATGCAATTCACTGCTACCTTTTCTGGTTCAGAAAGCTGTTGCAATGCACATAGGCTCTTCCCACAACAAGAAAAGGAGGAACTGCATCCCACTCCTCTCCAGCTGCCAGGATAGTCCCAACAGACTGTAAGATTTACTAAATGATTTCCAAATCATTACTCCTGCCCTTACCGTCTGATTCAAGTCAGTGAGAACTGAGAACAAAGCAAATTGCAGGAAAAGGTTAAGAAGCAGAATATATCTGTTTACAACCTATGTTACCACAGATCTACTGTATGTCCAGGGACTTCACCAGCCTAAAAGCATCTTGAAAATAGCCTGTGCTCAGCTGGACCACACTGCCTTCTGGAGGTCCCCCATTCCACTCAGATTGCAGTCGAGTCCTGACACTCATCTGAAACTCTGGGGACAAATAAAACCAGGTATTTTCCTCTTGATAAGTTCAGCAATGTAAGCTGTTTTATCCCAGCCTCTTGCTAAAAACCACTAATGACTTTTCTGGCAATTTAACTCAGATGTGTTCATGTTTTAATCGCAACATTTGCGAGAAGTATGAGTAGATGTGGAGATTACCGGGCAGTCAACTGCAAAATCATATGGAAGATTAGAGTGAGTGAGACATAAAGTGATTTTGCAAATCCCTGGCAATGGGTGACCTCTGAGTTAGCAATCCTGCAATCAGTTGTCTGAATGATCTCTCGACACAAGCATCTTTAGGAGTAGCTTTGGTTATATGTGTACACAGATATACAGAAAACCCCAACTGCTCTAACTGCAGTGAACTGCTCTGTGTTCACAGTTTCCCAGGTACCTGCAGGAGGCAGACAAGCTGTCTTTTTAAAAAAAAAACACTTTAGCCAACTCCAACACTGAATGGGCAAAGGACAATTTGCATAAATATTGCAACAGTACAGACATAGATGGGTCTGTAGAATAAACCTCTTGAAACATGAGAACTTCACTGCAGCCCCACATATTAAACAAGCAAGACAAATGAAGACAGGCTGAGAGAGTTGGTGTTGTTCAGCTCCAAAGAGACCTCACTGCAGCCTTCCAGTACTTGAAGAGAGCTATAGGAAAGCTAGGGAGAAACTCTTAGTTGGGGTTGTAGTGATAGTTTCAAGGTTTAGTAACTTGAAACTTAAAAAGGAGAGATTTAGATTACACATTAGGAAGAAATTCTGTACTCAGAGGGTGGTGAGGCCCTGCCAGTGCTGCCCTGAGCTGTGGGTGCCCCATCCCTGGAGGTGCTCAAGGCCACGGCTGGGGCCCGGGGCAGCCTGACATCTCAGCTGTGACAGGGGGTTGGAACTGGTTGGGCTTTACGGTCCCTTCCAACCCAACTGTGTTGTGATTCCTGCTAGTTCTGAACACTTCTAAGTTTCAGGATCATTTTTATCAAATATATAACCAAGCTCTGATAACATTCAACAAATTCCACCAACATAATATAATTTTAATAGCCCTTTGAAGTTTCATTAAAATGCTGTATTGGCCTTCTATGGATTATTAAACTGTATTTCCAATGATAATAAGTGGCAAAAGAGAAGCAAGTAAGCAAAGGAAAATACATAAGTGTCTCCAATATTATTTTTGGGGGGGGAAAAAGGTGACCATCTCAGCCAGTAAAATATAAAAATAAAAGAGCAATTACACTGAAGTGCTTCAAATTCTACTGCAGAAAAGACAGCAATCAAAATGACCACGCAAAGAAGTAATCAAACACTTCTCTAGTAAAGCACTTGTATCCACACAATTTTAGGCAGTGTGATGAAGTGGGTGTAAAAAGCCATTAAGATGCAATTTTCTGTAATAATAAATTTTTAACAAATTTTCCTGTAAGATCATGCCAAATTGATTCAGACTTTGGAATGGATTGTTCCAATTACAGGTAGATCAAAACCCCAGAACCACCAAGTGTATTATTTAAATTTATCTCCATATTTAAAATTGTCATCTAGAAAATGAATCGTTATACTCTAAGACTGTGGACATTGAGAGAAATACTAAACAACAGTATTTCACAGTGAAAAAGGTTTGAGGAGATATATTAAAAAGAACTGAAATCCTTTCCACCTACTGCATTTCAAAGATTTTGTATTGAAAGGCAAAAAAAGTTTTCATTTCCTTTTAAAACGTTTTGCACATTTCACATTTTTGCTTGGAATTTGCCCAGAAGGAAAACAAACTGGAGGAGAGATGGGTTGTTTTTCAGCTATGCATTGCAAAATGAGCCTTTCTCCCAACTGGGTGTCAGCAGCACTGCGTTGCAGTTACCTGAGTTGTAACATTCATTAACATTATCACTGCAAAGTTAACATTTTCAGAACATAAATATCTCCTGCAGTAAAATATCAGTTTATGACAAAGCTTGACACGAACAAAAGAAATACAAAGCTCTTCTCAACTGCTTTATCTGCCATCTTAGAAAAACAGGTAGTCATAAGACATGCTACAAAACTACTTAAATTGAGCCAAATATGCACCTGCACTTCAGCTAGATTAAGTGAGAGCAGAATACATTCCTCTTATCTGAGCTATGGTGACAATTTCAGCTGCAAAGGTATAAATACATTGCAAGCTATCTACCAAATACTTGGCATGTCCTTTAGTATTTCAGAGTGCCTGTGAGAGCTCTCATTTCATTCTGCTTAGCGAGATGAGATTCCAGCAAGAGCTTCACTTGAGCAATAGATAAATGAAAGATCCCTCTGTTTGGAGACTGGCATTACTACAAGGTAATGAAGTATTTATTTGGACAAATAAAGAAGAGACAGCAAAAATAAAAAAGAAAAATGTCACAAGGCCACTATTTAAAGGATAGTCTTCCTGACAGAAATAAGAGTGAAGAAAGTGATTTTAGCAGTAAAGCGTTTCTACAATGTTAGCTGTTACAAATACTGAAAGCAATTCACCACCACCTCACACTTTGCAGACATTCACACCTGGGAAAACAGAGTAGCAAAGGTTACTTGCCTCCACTTTGCAAAGCTGTAACCACATATTATGCAGTCATTCAGGTCAGATAAAAGTCTGCTAAGTTCCCCTGTCAGAGCTGGTGTGAGGTCAAGCCTGGTATTTCAATTCATCTGATCCAAAAAAAAAAAAAGAAGGGAATGAAAATCCTGCAAAAATCACTTTGCTCTTATCTCGTCCCTCCTTCTTAAGATAAAAGGGTTATCGTATTTTCCACTACAGAAAATGGCTCCTTCTCAGTTTATATCAAAAAGTGTAGTCATCAAAAAAGAAAAAAAAAAAAAAAAGAAGAAGAAGAAGAAGAAAAAAGACAGACAGAAAGAAAGAGGACCACTAATAATTCAGACTGAGCAGAGATTAAAGATGATCCAAGCTTGGCTGAAAAGCAGCACAAATGCCTTATCTCAGGCCTCAGTAATGGGAAGAAGGTGTAAACTGTGGGTCGAAAGAGAAACAATTAATGAAAGTAGAAGCAAGAAAAAATCACTAAATAAGAGAGAGGGAAAATGCAGCAAATCTCAGAGCGATGAAACGTCCTCTAAAGATCAAAGAATTATTAAGGCCAGAAAAGATCTCTAAGATCATCCAGTCCAACCTTCCACCCAAAGACGTTTGAAGAGCTCCTGAGCTCAGCTGTGGTCAGCCTTCTTCAGGAAACAGTCATCAAGACTGGAAGAGACCCAGAAAATACAGGGCTTTGACTGCCAGAGGGTATAAGCATTCTCATCGGTTACTCAAGTATTAACACTCCTGCAATGGCTAATCCAAGCAGTGCCAGCCTGGTGAAAATCTAATAAACTCAGTGTTGGATTTGAGGGTTCTCCTTCTGTTGTTTAAGGAGATGATTGACTGGTGCTGGTTTAGTTCAACACAAATCACTGCTCCACTGGTGCTCAGAAGCACAGGGATGCTTCAGGGTTGCACGTTCATTGATATATTCAGATGCGTGTTCACATAAAGGAATTGTTTAAATATTGCCACTAAAACGACAGGAAAAAAATAAGTTGTAATTCTGGATGCAGATTTGGTTGTAAAACAGCGAATGAAATAAAGATGTTTTCATAATGAAGTATGATCCATGTTTTGTACTGGCAGGCTTTCTATTTTTCTGCACACATATGCGCATATATAACACAATGCTAGAGTTAGCATCACCTAAACAGTATTCACCTCTGTCTTAATTTTACTCTAATGACAAGGCTTTCAAACCTTAAAGTGCTCCAGGTACCCAATTTCTCTTTTTTGTCTGTAAGATCAAACCTCACCATCTGAGGTGCACGAATGTCATGCACAAAGTTGCCCGTTTCTGCCTCCATTTGACCACAGCTTACTCATACAAGTGCAGAAGATGCTGCTGAAGTGATACATACTCTTGGTTCTTACAGTTACAAGTAGATTTCAGTTTCTCATTCAAGAGGAAAGAAACGAGACCCAGGTAGCCAAAATTGAGCAAGAGCTCCTATTCCAGCTTGCCACCAGAGGTAGCGTTCAATTACAGAAATCTGAACAAATCTGCTCTTCTGCTCAAAAATCTTTTTTCTTTTCTCTCCTTTTTTTCTTTAAAACTACACTCAAAGCAGACAGGACATTTGAGGCCACACCGGTGCCACTGAAAATCTTACTGAAGCATGTGTCAGATTGTGGTACTGTGCTAAAGATTTCACTGAATAGAAAAGAAGAAGGGTCTTCATTTCCCTGCTATTACTACCCTATATTTCATCTGGAAACACTCCTCAGTCTGCTGAGAGCATCTAATTAGAGGATGAAGGGCCTGAAACCCAGTTTTAGTGAACACTCACCCAGCTGGACAGAAGGTTACTTTAAAATGAGATTTTCCCTTAGATCAGAGAAAGCGAGGCATCGAAGAGAGAGCATAACGTGTTAAGAAGTACTCTCAGAGAGATTTCATGACAGGAAGCATGGGGCTGTGGCACAGTTGGACTGAACCCCTATCATTTATGTAAACCCTCTGTGCTTCTTACATCACAAAGGAATACAATTGTCTTAACTGCACCCAGGAGGAAAATGTTAATGCTTTATGTAGCTGTGAAGTACTCATGACACACTCTTAGGGCAGAATTTGGAATGCAGGTATATGCTTAATAAACCCATGGTGGTTCCTTCTGGATTGGTGGTGAGGCAGCCCTTACACTGTACATGGATTTTGTTCTTTTTTTGGGACTAAACATCACATAAACAGAAATCCAGTATAAAGATGACAGGCTGCCCACTTCTGCAACCCATGAAATTCAAGCTGAGCTCAAAACACAGACATCTTGATTTACTCCCTGGCTGAGAATTGCTCTATTCGGGGACAAGATCCAGGCTTTCTGGTCCAAGAAGATGAAATCCCAAGTGAGCTGTCAGATGCCAAGGAGGAGTGAAATTTCAAAAACAAATTCCCAGCTCAAAAGCAGGCAAGGAGATGTGAAGAGCTTCCCTATTCCTGCCCTCTTTCTGTCATTCTTGTGTGAGTGTATTTCCTCAGTCACAACTCACACAGATTTTCAAATACTTCCAATCAGAAAGCCCTAATCATTGATATCTCTCTGCATGCTCAAGAGAGAAGTAAAACAGAGATGCTAGGCCCTCATATGGCTGTAAGAGACAAAGGGCTGTTCCTATACCTGCAGTTCTCAGGAATGTTTACAAGTTGTGAAGCTTTCAAAGGAATGGGAGCTGGAGGCTGTAGCTCTATGAAAATTTCCGTGGTATTTAGATGGATAAGCCAGTCTCATGTTTAAAAGCCACAGTTCAACAGTGCCTATAAATAGTTTTTCATACCATGAAATTTCAGGGACCTATTAAAAGGCTGAAATTTTGAGTAATCCAGACAAATGACCCAGAAACTTCACATATTTCCCCAGGCATTTGGGGTTCACCCAGATCACTGCAACTAAATACCAATTCTGCGTTTTTAAAGCAAAAGGGATTACAGAGAGCTTCTCTCTATAATCTCATTTATAAAGAGATCATCTCTATAGTAAGGATCATTATTATCTAACCTATTGAATCTGAGACTATCAGGAGAACATCCATTTATTACCATTGCCACATGGGCTTCTCATCCTTTCTTCAAGAACTCCAACCAAAACTAGTATTTTTGGATGCAAGTTCCTACTGCTGCACAGTCAATAGATCATCCCTGGAAGGAGACTTTCTATTCAGAGAGAAAGCAACATTTTCAGAAATAAAACACAGATGCACCCCTTCTCATTACTGCCTGGAATGCAATTTGCAAGCTCCTTGGAGTTATCTGAAGCCATTACTACATAGCACAACAGGCTGCAGGGATTTTATTCCCAGCCAGAGTGACAAAGCAGCTGCTTTCTGATTGGACCATGCCTGGAGTGCTCAACTTGCCAGCACGTCCCTATTCACTAGTTATTAGTCACAATTAGCATACCATCATGGCATTTAACTTTTCCCATGAGATATTAGGTGGCCCAAATGTATGCGATAATAATGACCTTAAATTGAAATGGTTTACTTTTTATCTTACGGTCAAAGTTATTAAGTTTCTATCCTGATGGAGATTATTGATACATCAATTGTATTTCAGCTACATTCTGTTTGGTGTTGCACTGCTAACCACAGCTCTGAACAAGCCCATATTGCCAAGTGAGAGCTGTTTATCATATGTGCTAATGATGGTCTAACAAATCAAAGATGAACTTTTAAACAGGAGAACAGATCACATTAACATCAACAAATGAGAAACACCAAAAGGTAGCACACAGTGGATGAGAAGCTGTGCTAACCTATAGGAAAATTCACTATTAGTTATTAATTGCCTCCTAATAAATTGAAAGAAATCATTATATAAGCTGTTCTTCAAGATCGCCAATACCAATAAAGGCCAAGGATCTTCCATCACAACTTAGTTAAGAGTTTCTGATTATGTGCCAAAAATTTGGAGGCCTTTACCAAAGATCTCTGGACACAAGCTGGAGAAACAGCTATGTTCCACAGCCCTCATGAATCACAGTGCTCAGACCATACTTTCAGATTAAGGGAGAAGTTTTTTGAGCAGCTATTTCCTAGAGAGAAAAGTCCATCCAATGTTAATGGGCACCTCTCTAAAGAAGTGTACAATGCCAATAAAAGCCAGTGTTAACAAGTTAAGTGTTACCAGTAGGTTATTTCATCTCCTCCAGAAACCATTTTTCAGTTTTCTAATATGTTAACCTATTGATTTATTTGCTGCTTTCTCATATTTATGTGCTTACTTTTCATGCTGCAATAATATGAGGATTAAAGTATGTAAACATATTTTCCCCCCTTCAGACTATTTAACTTCAATGAAATGAGAAGTAGAAGTGATTGCTTTTGACAAACCCTCACTCTGCAGGTTACCAATAGCTATATAACTATCCTTGTGAAATGAATGTTGACACACAATTTTTATTAGTGACATTTGTTTTCTGTCCAAATGAAGACGTCAACAAGTTCTGAACACTTCAAGTTAGTATATAACAATTAATCTTGCAGTCAGAATCCAACCTGCTCTCATCCAGTCTATCAACTCTTCACTATGTGTTTTCAGCAAAGTTTGCTGTCCTTACAGGCAGAACTTCTTCCTAGATACACACCTCCTCTCACATTGCCTTATTTCTTGGTGCTAATATTTATCCTGTAGTAACACTTGGGTTTAAGAGCCTTGTACCTTTACTTGCTTTCACAAACATCTCCAGCTTTAATTCTAATTAAAACCACTACTAATGCATACCTGCTGCCTGACCTTCTGGAAAATTAACCTCTTTAACTGAAATGTGTATTCCAACTAGTGCATGCATGTACGTGTGCACAGACACAGATGTAGGTAGGCACACATGTACATGTACAGTGAAGTCCACAATTGGTAGCTTAAGGCTTTGTTTGGATCTCTGTTACACAAAACGTGAGGATTCAGCCTATGTGATGCCTTAGGAGGGGAGGATGTGTTTCACACATACCAAGGATGAAGAATCCACACACAAGTTACTGAAGAACAGCAGCTGATGTTGAGTGCCTTCCTCCTCACAGAGGTGGTGGCATCAGGCCCTGGTGCTGAGCTCTCATGATTCTGTTTATGTTGCTCACCACGACATTGCTTGTTCTTTTCCACTGAATGGCTCAAAAATCCAGAGAGTACAGAAGAATTGCAGAGAGAAGGTGAGTGACTGATTTCAATTGCTCACCAGTTATGTGTGAGTAACGAGCCACGGGTCATCTATCTCCATGTTTAGAAACGAATTTCCTCAGAAAGGGCAGCATCTCCTGGCTAGTTCTCCCAAAGACTACAAAGCTGATAGACCACAGAGCAGTTTAATTCATACTGTAGAGCTGTAGGTGTTTCCAGGATGCAGTAAGTGATGCAAGGATATCCCAACTCTCAAAACACCAAGTCATTTACAGAGTTTCATGGCTATGCTGGGTTTTCTGGCAAAGCACAAAGCACAGTATGTCTCCTCTATAGTTCTAGTTAGAATTTCTCCCCCCCCTCCGATCCACTCTATTCAAGTTTTTCATCAAGCAAACTTCTTGCAGAGAGACAGCCCCAGAGGCCAGCGTGCTGGACTGCAGCCAGAGCAAAAAACTTCATCCCTTTGCCAAAGAGGCCTGAAATTGCCCGTGCTCAGCCAAGAGCCAGCAGCAGAACAGCCCTCCGTGATAAATCATGGCAGGTACACAGCAGGAGACAGAAAGGAAAGTGCTTAAACTAAATCTCTGGTCACATAGAGGACTATAACTCAAAAATCACTACACAGTCTCGGACACAGAAATAAACTGCAGGCCAAGACAGACCTCAGAATAACAGGAAATATTCCTGTGGCTGAGACTTCCATGCAGAAGTGGAGCACATCCCACGGTGTGAATGCTTGTCCTTTCTATTATCTCAGTTCACTTGAGGAATCAGATGGGTATAGATCCAGCCCACAACCTCTTTACCTCTTCCATGACATGCAACTCTGTATAAGGTACATATGGAAAGCATAGGACTTTTATAAGGATTGTTTTTGAGGGGAAAAACTGTTGTTCTTTGTACAAGATTCTTTCAAGCTGAATGTCTAAGCATCTGGAAATTGTTCTCTTCCTTGGTCTGCCCACCGCACCTGTTATATTTACATATAATGCACTGAAATTACTGGAACAATTTGGACATCTGGTAAAGGAAGTATTTTCATATAAAGATCCTGTTATTCTTCATGCTAGAACAGTGGTAATCTCCATGTCAGCACACAAGGGCCATGTTCACTTAACTCATGTAACGAGCCAGATTTCAGCAGTATTCAATTTTTAAACAAGTTCTCAGATGATCTCTCAGTTAACCTGCCATCATAATGTTAGAATTTCAACATGCTGTCTCACTGCTGACCACTCCTGCAGAAAACCCACAGGGTTTGCTTGGGAGAGAACAAAAATCCACAGCCATCTGCCTGTTAGACAGTGCATGCAATGAAAAACCAAGAACACGCCAACATCTGTGATGGCATTTCACACATCAAGCCTTTCAGTCCCTGCCAGCTCTTTTCCATAAAGCCATGCCCTTTGTCTGGAAGAGATGAAGTGGTATCAAGCACCCACTTCTCTGTAAGCCCCTGGGGTGCTTTAGTGCTCCTGCTGACAGGCAAATCTCACCGCTCAGTTCTGTGACCCTCAGCCAGGCTCTGCTCCTCAGGGTACCTCCTTAGGGATGACACCTCTAACAGGAATACAGCCAGAACAAGGCATCTCCCTTGCTTACAGAGCAACTCTTCTGCTCTTCTTTTTTTTCTTTTTTTCCCTTCTTGCTCACTGCAGTGCCAAACACAAACTGGGAAGTGACTGGAGATTCATCAACATTTTAAATGTATTATTTGTGCACGTACACTTGCTTGTTCAGGATGCAAAATCACATTTTGAGTAACTCAATAGTTCTGTCTTTTCAGCAGGGTGTTAAATATTATTTGTAGTTAATAATCAAATATTAAAATATATTAAAAATCCACTTAAACAGCTGATAGCACTACGACCAAGTAAACAGAGCAATACATCAAAACACAATCCCCATCACTTGCAACACTCTTCTCAATTGAAAAAAAGCCAGAAGGTACAACAGAGAGTTAACTCCACAGCACACTTCCAGGGGATGCAGGCTGAGGCAGGGAGCTGTGACCCTGCCCTAGTCCCCTCTTTGCCATAATCAAGGCAATCTTGGACAACAGCTGCAAATTCAAGTGAATTAGAAGAGAATCAGCTGTCTTCACAGAACTATCTTGCATAGAAAAGAAATACCAAAGTATCAGGAGAAAATACAGGTTGCCGCTATGAGAACAGAACACAAATTGCTAAAGCAGAGTCCGAGTCACAATATCCAGTCTTCCCACAAAAAGCCATAGCAATAAATGTCTTTGATACAAGAAGCTACAGTAACTACGTGCTGACTCTTGTTGCAGAAGGTGCTATTTTGCACCCCTTAACTACCCTGGGACTGAAAACTCAGAAACATGAAAACAGGTAAATCATAGGATTAGTACTGCCAATCAAAATGCTGCTTTTCTGCTCAACTCCTTGCTTTTATTTTTCTGTTTCAACCCTAGGTCACAAGTACACTGAGGAACTCTTTTAACACTGGTGATGTGAGACTGATGGTGAGAGAAAACTCCAGAAAACCCCTGGTTAAGCTTTCCAATCAGTATCCTCTGAAGATTTATAGGCTGTATTTATGCAATCTTTCCTAGGTCAATAAATCTCAATAAGAGACCAGTGTCCAGAGGGAAAACCCTACTCCCTTTTCCATGTCCATCCATCTGCACACTGTGGCTGCCTGATCAGCGCTGCTCTGTCCTCAGCCTGGGAGCAGATCTCAAGCAGCAGTGCTGCCCCAAAGTGTCCAAGCTGCTTTCCTATCCAATGCAGCCGCTCCATCTCATCTTTTTCTGCTTTCCTCATAGGTACAAAGACATCACCATGAAAAACGCTGCTGCTGTCAACGCTATGGATGCCAGATCTCTGGAGAGCTCTGCAAAACATCTATTGCTGTTAGTAGACATCCTACAAAAATAAACACTTCAGGTAAAAAATGCCTCTGCTATTCCAATCCATCTCAAAAAGAAAGTAATTTCTCTTTCTCGCTCATTCACCGTTGTTCTCTGCCACATAAACAAGTGCTACAGGGGGAAAACACAATAAGGACGCCTCTTTAGAGAATCACAGCAAATTCCTTTCTCACTAAACAGACTTAAAAAAAAAACACAGAAAACCTGCATATGGAATAACAAACAAATAAAAATGGTAAACAAAACATAGTAGCATTTTTCTAAGTTTTCCATTTAACCTGCAAATCTTTCAGATGAAAATAGAATTTAAGAACTATATTGTCTTTCAGACAAAGGGATGGTCATAATTTTAAGATAAATTTGACTTTCTGAGCAAGGAAGCAGCCCACAGTGTCTGACATGAGTGATTTTCATTTAACAGACAATTGACTCAGTAAGTAAAAATTGAACATAGCTGGGTCTTTAGGGCTGAGAATCTCAATGCAGAAACTTAAATTGCTTTTTAATTTATAAGTCCAGCTCTCTAACAGCATATTGAAGGCAGCTCTGTAGCTGCTTAGTACTTCTCAACACTGCACTTTCAGGACATGACTGTCTTTCCTAAATTATCTGATGTAGCTCTGAACTCAGGGCAAAGGGCAATATAATAAAATCTCCAGTCAAGGACTTAGGTTCTGTTCATTGGCTCTGCAACTTTCTCAGTGCAGCAGCTTTCATTTCCTGCAGCCCACGGCACTGGTTTTTGGCATAGCTACCCACTCTCAATGAGTCCTGGGGACGTGGTGTGACATGCAGGCATCTACCTGCAGCTCTGATTTGCTTATCTTGGGGCAGAAAGCCAACAGCAGCCTGGAGCTGCCTACAGGTCCCACAGGACTCTGCTAATTGCCATTGCAGCATAGAGGAGCCTTCAGCAGCCGTTTATGGCATCTCCATCACTGCTTCCAAGAAACTACCAGAATGATGTCAAATTTTGCTAAAAGTTTATAAATTCTGCAGTCATATTACACAAAATCATTTTTAGTCATAAAACCATAGGTTATTCACTGTATGTAATGAGATACCTTATCTTGTAATTAAATATAAATCACTGTCTCACATAATTTATACCAAGGAAAATTGTGTTCTGGAAAGCATTATCCCCAAAGCTTAAAAAAGAATACAAACTAGATTGCAAGTTTCGTGGTAGAAGTGAGCCTGGCACTGAAGGTTTGCGGGGGGAGTGTTGCAGTGTTTTCAAATTCATCTAGCATGATACATTTTATTACAAGATCAAGTTTAAGCTATTTTGGTAGGCTGCTGTCTGATTTGAAGGGATGATCATATATCACAGAATTTAAGTCTTATTCATGTACACAAATGAATGAACGCTCAGAAGACCTACTAATGTAATTATACGAGCTGAATACAGAAACATTCATTTCAAGTACAGACATTGATCACCAAGTTAGCTGCATTCTCTTTTCTACTGCAGAATGGCTGCCCTTTCATACATCCATATAGAGTTCAAATCAGTTTCTCTGAAAGTCCTTTTGCTGCTGCAATATCTGAGCATTTCAAAGCATTCAGCACACCTGTCTTCCCACCAAGCCTAAAACATAAGGAAAATGTCATTGTCTAAGACAGACAATAAAATGGAACTCCCTAGCCACGGGAAAGCAACAGAGAGATTTTTGAAGTGCATCCAACTCCAAATCAATGCAGAGACAAAAGGGCTTTTTTCCCCCTATTTCTTGTTTTTGGAAAAAAAGTATCCCCAAAATATCAATTTCATGAGAATCAATACAGACTTTCTAGCTCACCAGTCTTCTGAGATTTTCTGGGTGGGCAGTAACACAGATTGACGCTCGATTGAAAATATGATGTCTAGATCCACTGAATAATTCAAGTGTTTTGGCACAAAGAAAAACTAAAGCGTTCTCTTTTCTGCAATAAGAAAAACAAACTTTGTTTTTCTTTCTGTCAAAAAGAAAACGAAACAAAACTCTGAGCAAGCACCCTATGATGATCCTGCCCAGGTTGGGCCAGAAAGAGGAGGCAGATATACAAACAGACCCCTTAGGTTTGGATCACCTCATTGTGAGCCTCTGGGAGCAAGGCTCATAATCCAAACACTGACATTTAGGCCTCTTATGATCAAATTATTAGTCTACACATCAGTTGCAATTCACACCTACAGGCACAGGAAACGTGGAGGAAAGACTAGTCTGAAGTTCCAGTCTTTCTTCTTGGGTTCAAGAAGCCAGCCCTGATGCTATTATAAAACTGTTCCAACGCTGAAAGTCACTCCTGGGCTTCTGCACTGCAGCCATGTGCTTGACAACTGACAAGCAAATCACAGCCTTCCTCTGGCACAGACTGGCCTAAAAGGTGGACTTGTGAATGCACTTTGCACAGTGATTTTTACGCAAAACATAAGAGCTGTTCCCCAGAAATTAGGGCTTTGATTTTCACTGATACCACGCCAGCAAGCCACAAAAGCAGATTCATTCTCGTTCAGTCCTGCAGCTCCCACAGCGCATGCCCTGCACACAGAGCAGGACAGCACACTTTCCTGCAGTGGCAGCAGAACAGTACAAGCAGAAGTGGTGCAGAAACTCTCAGCTATACAACAACCAGCACTGCATAAGGTAGAACACACAACACTCAGTTTCTGGGCTGTGCCCTGCGGGTGGAGATTCCCCAAGTCCTATCTTTTCTTCATTGCCAGTGATATACCCAAGGAGCTTGGTATCTCCTGGGTTTTATTCCCAGACTTTCAGGGATTTTTGTTAATTCACTTTCAAACGCTACACAGGGTTTACGTCAGAAAATATTACTGCTTCACTTAATGTGTTTTTCTGTTTTGTAGCTGCATCTTTTTAACTTTTTTGCCTCCAAAAGGACCCCACGGTGGCAAATCCAATCAAGTTTCAGTACTGCAATCAAGCTTTATTGCTGCTGTGATTCCATTTTGTTCCCAGGTGCAAACCCATTACTGCATCTTCTTTCGAACACCGCATCGCAAGATTTTCTTTTAATCATTAAGAGCAGAGTGATTCGGTTTGTTCCTTTGATAATACCATCTGAATGGGAGAACACTGGGAGCTCCTGCTCTTCCATTAAACTTCTTAAACATCATAGGGATCTGGGTAATTCACTTGCTCATTGTCTGGAAAAGCACTAAATTTCACCTTCATTTTAACCTTTTCTGATGTAGCTTAGTGATTTATTAAAACTGCTGCTACCAAGCAGACAGCCAGGAGTGTCAAATTGGGTTCCCCTCTGCGTACCTGCTGCCCGCCAGGATACCTGCAGGCTAATTTGATAAATATATTCATGTTTTCAGTCTAGTTCCCAATGCAAGGATATCACTTTGCTCTCTCAGCTGAAAATGGAGAAAGGTGAAAGAGTTCACAGCTTTCTCTCTGCTATATCTTATTTCCCATATTCAGACTTAGACATAATTAACTCATCTTGATTTTAGGATAGAGCTCAGATCCAAAACAGACCTAGAACCTGCCCCCAACACCCTCTCTGCTAAATGAAGACTGTAAGAAAACACGCACTCAAGGACCAAAATTTCTGCAGCTGAAGTGAAAAGACCCAGCAACAATAGCAGCTCCATGCACTCACCCTGCAAAGGTGCAGGAGGTGACAGGTTCTAGTCCTCAGCACCCTTCCATGCTTGCCATGAAGATAAAAGACACACAATGTTTCTAAAGGAGTCCAAGGGCAGCTTCAGGTGGGAACCATCAGAACCAGCTTTACTCATTCTTTTCTTGTTTGCTTCTACATCCATGGTAAAAGGAGCTTGTGTGAAGCTACCTAAGCTGTAATTTGGACTTGGGTATTTTCAATATGTACGTTCTAATTGGTTTGCCTCAAAACAAACGCTCATAAATCCAGGCAGGATCTTAATGCTAAAAGAAAGTACGACGCATTTTGGGTGTAACTCAGGTTTGAGAATGGAACTGGATGGCCTTTATGGTTCCTTCCAACCCAAACTATTCTTTGATTCTAAGAACTATTCTGCAAAGGAAGGATATTCAGATTTTTCAAGTGGCTATTTCCTATTTCATCTGCCACATAAATGCTAACTCATCCATAAACATTATTTCCTTCCTTCAAATTAACAGTGGTGAGAATCAAACAAAGTTCAAAGATTTCACTGCTGCTGTTAGTGATGATGGACTATAATAAAAGTAATTTTTTTCTGTAACTATGGGTGTGCCCAGAGACTCCAGTGAAGAATGGACCCTAAATTACGTGATGTTTTGTAGAGATGTGGAAAATGCCTTGTTCCTCACAGACCTGTCGTCTAATAATTTGCTCTTTTCATTTCCATGTTTATACTCATAGCCATACCGATGCTGTCTGCCACGATCAGGTTTTAGCTTTTCCTGCAGTAGGAAGTAGAAGTTAGTAGGAAAAAATTGCTTTAAGATGTTATTAGCAATGCATTTTATGGTTACTGACAAAAAAGTACACACTTTTTGCATTTCTGAGGCTAGAAGTAGTTATAGGAATGCCTAGTAAAGGTATAAGAAAGATCAAACAGAGCTGTTCTCTTACTTCTAGCCAACATTATTTGAAGCTATTGCATCAAAAGTTGTTTATAGCCAAGGCATCTACTGCTCACAGTCTCATTTTCTAGAAGTTTATAAAATGACTAAGAATGTATTTCATCATTAAACTTGCAACACAAAGCCATATCCCACAGCAAAATTCAATCTGGTTTAAATAAGTTTATTTCTCCATACCTTCCATTTTTGCTGTCTGAAGTGTTCGTTTTGTGCCTCGCTTGCTAATCAGTGCCATCAGCTGAAGCTTTCATATGTCACACAGTATTTAATATTAATAAGGATTATGTCTTTCAACTATTTTGAGCAGAAGGAAAAACAGCCAGGATTCAAATTGCATGAATGAGGAGTACAGCATGTGATACCTACTCCCTGGAACAGGTCAACAATCAGAAGCAGGCATATGATGGATAAGCCCTGAGCTCCATAAGGAGGTAATTCTCAAAGAAGTAGATCCAGATCTGCTCATCTTCCATGGGGCTGCTCAGTTTCTCAGGGCAGAAGCTGGTGTTGGTAATAACCAGGAAAGATGGCGTGACTACAAAGTTACAGGATGTAACTCACAGATAGGCTTTTATCCTTCTTTTAGAAGAACCTTCTCCTTCTTTTAGAAGAACCTGAACCAAGGATCTCTGTTGTATTTGATCTAGTCACACTCAGTGGTGGCTACCTGCTGGAGCCTAAATGCATTCTGCATCCATCTCACGTAGCTACAAGCCCCCTCCCTGGTGCAGATGTGAGCCAGTCCCCTGGATGCAGCACACCTATCTGCAGCAGGAGCAGGCTGGACATGCCCATGGAGACGGTATGGAGGATGGCATCCTCATTATAAACACGTTGACTTCAGTGGGTGGCAGAAGCTCAAAAAGCATTCTACTTCTAATAAGGGCTTTTCTGCTCCCTTTAAGTGACTCGCAAAGAGAGCATGCTATGGAGTCATTGTTGTTTTCTTCTCTAAAAAAAGAATATATTAGAATTATGGTTGCACTTTCAACCTATTTCTGATGAAGTATGGAAAACAACTGCATAGTATTAACACACTGGCTCAAGTTTTGACACCAAATACTAGTATTAGCAATGCTTTTTCCAGGCAAACACTGCACGAGTACTGCTGCACTCACAAATGCAAATGCGCATTTCACTGCTGGGCTTGTTTCTGCTTGCAAAATACGTACCTTTTGCATTTATATTCCTGTGATACATAGGAAGATTCTGGCGCAAAAATAAAATAATAAAAAATAATAATTAAAAATAATAATTTAAAAAAATCACGCAGATGAGGAAAAGTCAGTCTATTAAGAATGAGAAAACCCAAGAAGCAACAACTCAAGCACTACAGCATGTGACAAACCATGGCAGCACTAAAGGTTTTTTCTTTTTAAAAAGTGCATTCTACTTCTGCAGCACTGAAAAGACAGAACAACACTAGGAATAAATATCTTCCTCTCGCTTCTACTTTGGATCAGGATCCTCTCTGTAGGAGTTCAAAACAAGCTCCTGGAATTGATCCAAAGTCTGTTTGAAAATCGATGGCAGCTTTTACACCAGTTCTGGTGTGTGCTGGATCAGCTCACTGGCTTCCAAACTACAGCTATAAAGATGAAGAACACCCAAACACTAAGTCATAGTTTTATTGATTCATAAACAGGTTTTACTGTGCGCTCCAAAAATATTTTTAGTGGCTTTTACTGCTTTATCTGGATTTTCCCATATCTTGACATACTTAATTTTCTGCCTGAAATGTGAAGCATCAATGATTGAATCAAAAACTGCACTTCACCGATAAGGGATCAATTAACAAATTGGGAGGGTTGTTGCTGTTTAGTTTTCACTAACTAAACTTCTGTGACCAGGAAGGGATTCTGGCTCTGTTAACTCCAGCTAGCCATGGCAATACTTTGCACACTATGGTTTATGGACTTTACTGTTAACTCTCTATTTCAGATGCAGTATTTGAAAAAGAAAAAGGAAAAAAGAAAAGACAAAAGTTACTGTTTGCTGGTGATCGTTTTTTTTTCAGTATGGTCTGATAAGTACAAACTGTTCCAACTAGGTGAATGATCACTGAAATTTACCAGAAAACATGTTTGCAATGTGTGCAACTACACAGTGGAGAGTTGGCTTTTACTTCTGTGACAAGACAGATGCCAGGAGTGCATACATAGCATTAACCCGTATCTTGAGTTAAGAGAAGCATGCAAATCCTGATGCTACTGTACCTTGGAAGAGCAATACAAAGCCAGTTGTCTCAAATCACAGCTTATCTTAGCACCATCATAGCTCATTAAAAAATTGAAGTTGTGGAGAAACACTATTTTCTGAGATAATGAAATGGCCTCAGGATCATTTGCACTTCGGTTGCCCTAAGGGAGTTGTTCTGTGTGTGAAAATGGCCGCAACAGCCCAAATCTCCACAGCACAGAGAGAACAAATCTGTAACTGGGCAATTTCTCAAGCCTGTTGTCTTGGGGAAGGAGTGACGTAGTGATGTTCTTTTGAAAACATGCAGTTTACTTCTTCATACACGCAGTTTTATACTTTTACATTTCATCTCAATCTGTCCTCAGAAGGAAGAGAAATAAGGCTACATGTGTTCTGCAAGAGAAGAACTTACACATGTTGGATTAGGAATTAAGATCTCAGGAATCCTCCCAACATCCCAGGACTAACCTTACTCATCTCCCTGTCACTTACTTTAGACAGTTCTCAGCTTATCATTCACCTGTATACTCATACAAAGACTGCTCACCATTTCATAGGACTTCCTACTACAACAGATGCAAAAAAATTTTTCCTTTCTTTCTAAAGGCTTGCCTGAAGTCACCGAAGTTGGAGAAATCCCAGTGCTGGTTTCAAGGTGAATTCACTGACCTGTTAAATCACACCAGAGACAGAAGTGCTTTGATGCAGCAGGTCAGTGTAATACTGCATGCCTGTGCATATATTTGCACACTATTTTCCAGGTCAGAATATGGATATTTACTTAGAGGTGTCATTAGGAGGGCATTTTAGTGATACTTTTAATTCCAATCCAACATCAGCAGAGAATCTTAAACTCTGTACTCTTATCAGCCAGACACATATAAGACATTGCATCCTGAGACATACATAGAGCTGTCATTTTACTTCATATTGCTCCTATCTTTCATCTCCATACAAATCTGGAGCCTACAGACCTTTCTACACATCCTATATTGGCTATATACTGCTCTTCGTTTCCTAATAAGGTAACCAACACATTACCACCAGAAATCACCACTCAAGACTTCTACCAGGTGGAAAAAAATAAAGTGAGACTGAATGGACAAACGTGGTATGATAAGACTCAAACAAAACCATCACCAGTTGCATTTCTTCCTCTGTCTTCTAAAAAAGGACCCTCAGATTTCCCAGTTTCTTCTGAGAGATTTTGAACACCCTTCGGTGCTTAGGAGGAAAAGCCTTTAATGAACTGGAGGGACACTGTCCCAAGCCTGTCATAGAACTTACGTTCTTGTAACTCTTAAGCACTTCTCCCAAAAACAAACAAACAAACAAAGTCAGGTACTGCAGAAAAGAAAACACTCTGGTTCTGGTGGAAATGCAGAAAGTTTCCAGAGGTACATGATTAAGGCAATCTGTGCAGCCTCAAGAATCCTCAGAAATACAACTGCCCACCTCAGTAAACAGGCATGAGTTGTAAAAGCAAGGTCTCCTTCAAGAGCAACCTTCCTGCTACTGCTTGGAAACAGTAATTGGAGCAGCTGTGGCAGTTCCTCACTGTGCGTACGTATACCAGGGAGGATAAGGGAGCTGCCACAATGGCACATACATGCCTCCATATGCCACAGGCACATCCAAATCTGAAAGCACAAAGCAGTGGCAAACATGGTATGAACCAACAACCAGAGCTCCATTTCTGGTAGGAGGCCCAGAGCAAAGCTGTGTGTCCAGCAATTTGATGCACAAAGAATTCAACAGATTTTTCATTCCATCCTAAAAACCCAAATCTGGTTCTGGCACAGCCCCTCACCTGAAGGCCTGTTTTCCCAAGCAGCTATGTTCTTTCAACTAGTAAAAATGCTCTCAAACATTTGACAAATTACCTCTGGCACATACGTCAGCAAACTGGAGGCCAAGAACTAATTGGATGGGGAAGTCAAAAAACCCTCTTCTCAAAACTTCTGCTTCTGGTGCACTGTAGTGCCATTCTCAACAGCAGTTGTGTTAACTGTCTCACAAAGGACATCACGAAGCTTTTAAAAGTCAAAAATTTCTGCCACAGCTAAATGAGATGCAAAGAGAAGTGATGAAAAGTAATGGCGTTTCAGGACAAAATGATAGTAGCATAACATCAAATAAGACATTTGCTTAAAAAAGAAAGAAAGAAAGAAAGACCTGCTCCACACAACACTTTTTTACTTTCCCTAGTGCCTTAATACCCAGAAATATAGAGCCTAATTAACGCTGTCAGCAGTGCATCCAGGCCAGAAAGCTCTCTTGCATGCTCCTTCCAATACTTAAGGAAAACATGAAGCTGGAAAATACCGTGACTGATTTTCCCAGTGCTGCTTTTGTTTCTCTATCTCTGCACCAACTTCTTGTGCTCTGTATATGTGTAGAGTCCTCCACAGTGAAGTGCAAACTAGCGAGTGTTTCCTAGCAACATTCACCCCATTCTGTAATTCCCAGGGAAAGGGATTGGTGATTGTTCTTTTGCTTCCTTATGGTCACTTATGCTATAGGGACGAAGACAAGGAAGACAGTAGCAGTGTACCCTAGAATTAAAGACAAAAGAAAATTGAGCAATCAATCAGTCACTTTAAGACATGATGTCTAACTAAATCTTTCCTCTCGGTGCTTACATTTCATTTCTTTCCTACAGTAGCATCCACCCCTTACAGGAATGCAGCAGCTGTGTAAAAGGGCAGTATACACACTGACAGCCTTGATAATGACTGCTCACAGTGACCTCCAGACCAAAACTGGCTTTTCATTGGTACAGAAGAACATCCTCCAGCAGAAGGACACCAAACATTTCTGGGCTGGCTGGAAGCAAGGGGAGAAGATGGGACCGAGTGGCAGGAATAGGAGAAAGGTTTCTGACTTCTGGTTGGTTCTGTGGACTGTCATTCAGAGTGAACTCCTCCATGAAAGGGCCATGGGTAGCAGTGCACTGCATTAGAGGGTCATCACCAGTGGCAATAAAAGTCACACCTGAAAGCTTGACGCTCTTACATGGCATCTGATGCTGAGACACTGAAAGGTGACTGAGGAACGGATGGCTAAAGGACACTTCACACTTCTTGTGCTTTTACTAGAACAGTTGTGTGCTTTCCCTCGTTTCTAGACTTTCTGCATCCTTTACCCTACTTGCTAATAATGCAGCAGGGGAGCTAATACCAAATCAGTCATTTGCTGTGTGCAAAGTGGAAAAGCGGGACAGGAGAAAAATAAAATAGAATAGAATTTCATCTACACAGCTACCCCAGACCTGAAATCAGGGATGCAGGCTTTATATAACTTTGTGCAGAGCTTTGCCTTTCTGGATGGTAACACCAGAGACACAAATGAAAAAAGCTTGTAAATACACCTTAAACTCCCTTTTCTCTTCCCTACGTTACGTGATCCATAACCACTAAATTTATTTTAATACTGCTGCCATTGGGTTGCTATCCTCGTGCTGCAAGCAGTGATGCCTTGTAGTCACAGTGGGGTCATACCATTGCCTACCTGATGGTACAGAAGAAGGGGTTCGGGAAGGTGTAACTCACAAAGAAACCAGCAACTTATGGTGTCTCAGTTGGCGATACAGAAGTCTCAGAATAGCAGCTCTTTCCCATGCACTCAAACAATATTTGATGCTAATACAAGGACTGATAAAAGGAGGGCTTGATAATCCGGTCTGTCACATAGGTCTCCTTTGAAATGAGGTAGGGGAGGGAATAGTCACTTTCATCTGATAAGTTCCATGGGACAAAGCGGGGATAAACTCTTGACATTGCTGAGTGACACCATGGAAGTTCCATTCATAAGCATACAGATGCACACAAAAGAAACACAAGAAGAGTAGCTGCTGGCTTGCTTTTGTGAACAAACCAAAATAGCAGCCCAGCTTCAAGATTGCCACAAATATTCATTGGCATTTACAGAAAGATGTGGTTGTTTCTAAAATTTCAGCCACAGTTCTATGTGGTTTTCACGGTTTTTCACGGTTGTTTTGATGTCAGAAGTGGAGCTATTTCAGCATCAGCGGTGGAAAAAAGGTGGCAAAACAAAACATCTCAATGGCAGTCCAGTTTTCAACTTTCCCCATGAGCTTCAACACACACGTGGCATGTCTTTAGTGCTCCTTGTTGCATCTAGACATGGCTGGCAATGAAACCCCAGTATATACTTTCATTCTTCCATTGTGAAAAAGAATAATCATTTTGTTAACCTTATTTCATGGATTTCATTTACACAGACCTTCTAAACTAAGAAAATAACCTGCAATGATCTCTACTATTCAAGTACATTTTCTGGGGTGAAATTTTCACATACAAGTGAAGAATGCTATAATGCCAAGCACCGTATTTTGTTATAAATTAGAAAACGTTACTCCAGTGAGAGATTTCCACTGTTATCATCATCCAAGCTACTGCCAAACCCTTCTTAAACTTGAGTAGCTCAAAAATGTTTGCCAGTATTCAACAGAACAAGATGAATGCAGCAGTCCTATCTGCACATTTTGTGGCAGAGCCTTTCAAAAACCCACCATCTTCCACTGAATATGCGAATATGACTTGTGCCTGAAAACAATTGCTGGGTTTGGCAGCTGCCTCCCCCACTCTCACATCTGCTCACATCACCACCTGACCTTCTCTCTCATGGACAATTTCCCCTCTTCATTTCTCTACAGCCGACTCTATCCCCTCTCTGTACACCATTATCTCCACTGTGACGCTATCTATCAAGTTGATGTCATTTTATGGCATTGTTCTAGTTGCAAGCAGGAAATGGAAGCAACTCCTCGTGCTCTTTTCACCAATGTCTTCTTCACATTATTGATGAGCACAGCTGGCATGCCTGCACCTCTGGGATGAAGCTAGAATGTTCTTCATTTTCTTTTGCAGCTTCCACATCCCTAAAGTCACTTTTACCGGGCCTATTGATGGTACATTTACATTTAGAACACAATTCTATTCTGCATGCAAAAAAATACAATAAAGTGTGCAACTTAATGCTCACTGTGAATTTAAAGTGGCTGCTTGTGTCAACCACAAACCAAAGTATTTAAATTAAATGCAGTATTTCCCTACATAATGCTATCCATATGCTAATGGAGAGAGATTATGTCTTATATAAGATTTATCAAAGTGAACGCGATTCATTTCGGGAAGCATCTCAGTGCAGTCTACTTGAAATAATATGTTCTGCCAAATATGCATTGCATCAAATAAAAGCTCCTAAGATACTGAACATACTTGCGGCACTTAGTGAAAATAATACATCTTTTGAATCTTACTGATTCAAAACAACTTATCATCATTTCAGCTTGGTATTCAAATAAAATGCTTGGAAATAATAAAGTTCCCTGATGCCATTTTAATTATCCCATTTCTAATTCTGTGCTCAAATGAGGCACTCTAAAACGATAAAATGTCTTCAAAATTGATATAAAACATCATTAGGGTCAATCTATAAGAGCAATAAAAGTAGGTAAAACAAATTTATATTATTTTAAAAATTACAGTGTTAGCAAAATATTCTGAGCACACTGACACAGAAGTCAGCACTGATCAAAAACGTGGTAAAAGGCAAACTGAGCTGAGCTGTCCTCTGCTTACTTCTGATCATATGTCGGATGTGGATCCAAGTGCCAAAATTTACTCTTAACAGTGTAAAAAGCCTATTATTTTTATTATTGCAGGCTGACAGAGGAAGAAGATGAGTAAGCAGCAAGTGAGCTGCTGTCCTTCTCTAAAGCATCCCTCTACATTGTTCTGCTCCCTCTTCCTTGATCTGCGAGTTAGTTGAGACAATGCAGAACTTCCCCTGTGTACTTCCACATGCTCTACTCCAGATTTAGACTTAAGCATTGAGCTATGAGTATTTGAAAGAGAGAGTGCATGACAGCACTTATTTTCATATCCTTAGCATCAACCAAACAAGAGCATAATTTACCTTGCTGCTGAAAACCCACTGAAGCTTTACCCTACCCAGTCAGTCAACAATCACTAGATTTTTTGTGGCATTTCCTCCACTTGACAGGGTAATAACTAACAACCACCCTTTTAAGCAGACATTCACCTTAATTTATTTCTTTAAGAACACAAACATCAATAAAATTGATCAATATTTGTATTTGAGCTTTTTTTAAAAAAAAAAAAAAACAAAAAAAAGTAAGCTTTTTCTTTCTAAGCTTAAGACTCCATTTCAGAAAAATTGGAGTAACGCAACGTTGGGCTCACACCTCATGTATGACCATGCAGTCCCCAAAGCCCCAACATCTACATTGTTGTAGTAAGGGTTTCTACAGCACTCTTCTACAGCTCAGTATCACCTCTATCTATCTTAGGGCAAAAGAACCATTTAACTGTGGCTAATTACACTGTCCTATGAAGTCAAACTGGGCATACAGTTTAGTCTGTGGTAAAGGTGCTTGAGCTTAATTGTCTACGCTCACATTATATTTTCCTAGTCTGACTGCAATCCCCTAGCCAACACAGTCAGTGGTGCCCAGAGACCAAGAGACAGGCTGGTTGGGGTGGCACCTGACTCCCCTCTGTGGATATATAACAACATTTTAGATGATCGAGGCTGGTACCTGGGCTCCCAGTTGGTGTTTAAGGGCTCAGATCCTCCCTACAACAACTCATACTTGACAGCTAGGTGCAGACACTGCAGTTTCTGTGCAGCATCCCAAACAGCTGTGCCTTACACAGCCAAATCCTCCCTTCCATGTCTCTTTTGGAATGAGCTAATCGCTGTGCATATCTGTTCGCTCTAACAGCTGAGCTGAGACACTTGTCTCTTGAGTAGCTGCTTAATGTGACATGAGGCACTCCCTTGGAGGTGAGTATCTCAGGGCCATCATGGAGATAGGCCCTGATGCATCCCTGCAAGGGGAACTGCGTGAATGAAACCCAGAACTTTTCTGTGCAGAGAAGCTCCCAGCTGAACAGCGTAACAACCAGAATAATGTTTTTTCTTGAAGTTCAAAATGTGTTTTTCTCAGTCTGATTCTCTGAACAGACTGCAACAGATGACAATATCCCCCTTGGCTACTGCCCTCAAAAATGAGATCACCCTTAGAGACATGGCATTGCCATTTTCAGAACAAGTTCTGATTAAAGGGTGAGAGAGTGATCCACAGAAGAAAACAGGCTTTCTAGCACACAGCCGTAGGCAACTACAGCTATTTGTGGCTCCATTTACAGCAGAATGAAGAGTGCAACTTTTGTAAGCTGTTAGTATATCCACTAGTGATCATTAAAGCTGATTAATGCTTACCATTCAACAGCAAAGGAAAATGCAGTTTTGCAAAGCTGTCAACTCCAAGAGGCACATACATTTCACAAAGCATCTGGTGCCCAGCATTGTAAAACTATTCACAACACCTCACCCAAAGGGCAGAGAATCACTTCCAGAAGTGCTCTGTGTACAGCTCAATGGGTAATGAGACAACATGCCTGTAAATTATTTTGTCTATTAGGTAGCTCATTACCAAAAACGCTGTTTTCCAAACATTGCTCTCCTGCACCCCTCTTTACCAGCAATTTCTCCCTCCAGCTTTTATACACAGCTAAATGGGTCCCATCTTTCTTGCTTATTCCTCCCACCAGTACGTATATTTCCAATTTCATATTTTGTTTTCTAGTGTTGGGAAATTCAGTATTTTTTATCTATTATTACTTGAGCCTGTTGCAAAGCGTGGATTCCTTCCCCTATTATACTGCGTGGGAAGGAAATCCTGTCCCTGCTCATCCCATGTGCCTGTTTGCATTCTGCCCAGGGCAGCCTGAAAGATGCATGGTGAAAGTGATCTGGGTTTTCCCTTCATAGAGGTGTATGTGCACTGCTTTCCTCACAGTTCTGAACACATGCACACGGAATCCAAGGCGATATGGTGCCCTGCAAATCCAAATGAGGGCTACAAGTGCTGACTTTTGGCATTTCCATTTCTGGATCCAGCTAAAGAAGCAACAGAACTTGTAGAGTCCTATACATATGCACATTGAGAAAAATAGGTGAATTGTTTCTGCCTGAAATTGCCCTCAGTACCCCAGCAGGAGAGAAATTCATAGCAAGACACTTCTTTCTGCCCCTCTGTTAACCCATTACTGAAGCACAGCTTCAAGTTCTCTTCTCGAGAGTCTGAGGGAAATACTATGCAGAATTAAACCTCAATTTCCTGTGCAATATGCTGAAGACTAACAGTCCCAGTCAGCTTTCCAAACAGGAAAAAGGTCATGAAATTTCTTCCTTGCATTTAGAGCAATTAGAGTATTTTCTGTTTGAAGAAAAACAGTATATACAATGTTTTCAGTACTACTACTGAACAAAACCACAGAGCACACATGCCTTTGTGTTTTGTTTACAGACTCCCCATCTTCCCCAACTACGGTAGTATTAAGATATTTTTATATAAATATCATATAAGTGTGTGTGTGCATCCCTGTGCAGTCTCTATAGGGAACAGTTACTGCCTTTCTAGTTGCCTCTCTAAGTGCACAAAATCTCCATTAGCAGACCAGATTTTACCTCCATAGAGAACTGCTCCGGAAAAGAAAAGCTAGCAAAGTTTTAGATTTAGCCCAAGCAATGGGGAAACAGAGATTCAACTCTTGCAGTAAACACAGCCTTTAGACCTCCACTGATCAGCCCATAAGACTTCTCAAGAGGTATTTTTACAACTTTAGCTGCAATTTGCTCAGTTCTGAGAGGATGATTGGTAAGACCACCCAGGCTGTCTACCCACAAAAAAAGCACTCCCCGTAGATTGATGGAGAATACGTTACAATCATGCCTAGTTATTGCAAAATCATGTTGATTTCTTGGTGTTCAGAGCCTCCTTTGGATGAGTACTTTTGGATGCGCCGAAAGGAAGGCTTCTTGTATATCTAAATGCATGCCCGTGCAGTAAGGTTTTGCTGTAGGAAGAACACAGTCAAGAAGACGAAGGAATAAGAAAAGGCTTAAGTGACATTAAGTACTAAGCTACTATAATTGGAAAAACTGAGTTGAAGGGATGTTTGCATTCTGCACAGGGCAGCCTGAAATGTGCATGGTGAAACTGTGCTGGGTTTTCCTTTCATAGAGGTGTCTGTGCACTGCTTTCCTCACAGATCTGAGCAGAGATGCACTGAGTATCCCACCCCTTCCCAGCTGCACCATGTGTTTTAGTCAATTACAGGTCTGCCCAGGTAATAAAGTTGGTGCACTTTAAGCATTCTCACCGCTGCACTTTGCCACTGAAATCCCAATATTTGTGCTTTCCCTTCAATTTAGCAATATATCTTGGCTGCTTTAATAGAAACTATCGAGCATCACAGCTCAAGCATGGGAACTCAGGAATGCTTAATTTGAAGTTGGCAGTTTCTCAGCTTTCCATCACAGCAGCTATTTGGGGGCTTCAATTTTTAAAAAACGGTGTTTTAGGAAAACTTGTCAAAGCAGAATACACAAACAAGAGCTTCAAGGGTAATATAATTCAGACGACAGTACATGTAAGCTATAGCCATATATTCCATCTCAGTGACACAGCACAGACCTAAGCCACTTCTGGAGAAGAGAATATGTGCACCCCCTAGCCACTTCAGTGAGTAGAATTAACTTCTAAATAAATGTGTGGAACAGCCAAATTTTCCTTCTTATGGAAAACCTCAAGCTTTATTAAGCATTGCTGTGTGTATATAAATACGCACATACAGATACTGAAGAGCTGGCAGATGGAGAACACCAGCAATCAATAGGAAAGGGCAAGATGTATGTTGGACAGCTTCACAAATTTTACATACGTTTATGAAATTAGCAGCAACTCCCATAAAGCCTCGAGTCAGAGAGAAACACTGCAGTGCTGAGCATTGTATCTGGGACAATTCGGACAGAATTCCTCTAGACAGAGCTCAAGAAAATGGCAGGCCATGGAGCACTCCAAGAACTGTGAAATTCTCTATTTCCCACAGCAGTCAGACTGTGCAACCATTTGCTGTGAACAGCTGTCAAACTGCAGACTTGAGTAAATCCTCAGGCTGTGAATAAAGCACCCAGTTTCATTAGGAGCAACAGCACTTGGTTCAGTCTATTTTAGTGTCAGTATACTCACTTTCGTGTGTCTGATTTCTGCGTTGTTTTCTTTGGATGACCACATGCTACAAAAAGAAAGCTGTATTCCCAATTGCTGCCAAGACAACGCTTCTGTGTTTTGAAAGTGATGGTAAACTTTGTCTTTTCCTTAACAAGAAAACTGGAAGTTACCATTCCACTCTTACAGAGCAGGAGATAACTGCAGAGCAACGTGTAGGGGACTTGCAGGGCATGACTCACAGGCAGATCCTGAAGGGGAGAGCTGAAACACATTTGTTAGAAGTAGCAGACCAGGTGAAGGAGGAAGAAAAACTTTTAGAACTATCAAATGACAGAGACAGGATAATTAGTCTTCTAGTGGCCTTGTTGCCTCAGAAGTCATTTGAACATTGAAGAATTAGCTCTCCTCTGCAGACTGCACGCTACAAGCCATCAAGCTATGAGCAGCACTTCGCTTTATGTCATTGAATGCAGCTCCTCACCCTAATCAGTAGTAAACTAGGACAATGTGAAAAACCAGAAAGGTAGTAAATGCTGTTGATGATGTAGTTTCCAGGATCTAGGCAAGATCCATCTTGTTTTCCAGCTGGTGTCAGCCAGACTCCCACACAGGAACGCTGTGACTTTCTAAAGAAATTGGTTCAAAGGAAAACATTTAAGAAGAAAAGGATAATAACCTGCAACTTAAAGATAAAAAAAGAAGTAAATAAGGGTAACAGGAACACAAACTCAGAAGTAATACTGCTGCCTCTTTTAGCCTTCAAACACTGAAGCAACAAAGCAATACTGAGGTGCTTGCTTAAAGTCTGGGTAGCCAGAAACAATATCTAATGAAAGATACTAAAGGAAACAATGAATACAGCTCCTGCTGCTTGCAATATACACAGGCCCTGATGTTTGTTTCAGTAGCAGCAGCGAGAGCTTCTTGGCAAGCCAGTGACATTCAGTGAAAATATACTGGTATTATATATTTCAGCTCTCTTCCTTCTAACCAGACTCTTCAGGTAGTGATTGTGCTCTGAGATGGCACCAGCAGTTGCAAACAACTCTTGGTATTTAATTTTCAAGAGAACTGCTTTTACTCCTGAACTGGAAATCATTTGTCCAGCCTAGGCTGTCTTTTACTCAAAGCTGAAACCAGTTTGCTGGATATATGGCACAACCTTCTGACTCATATAACAACTTCACATAGCACTAGGATAGGCTGAGAGAGCTGGGGCTGTTCAGTATGGAGAAGTCTCGGGGGAGATCTAAGAATCAACTCTTTAGCAGGGTCTGTTTTAATAGGACAACAGGAAAAGGTTTCAAACTGAAAGAGAGGTGATTTGGGTTGGATATAAGGAAAAAGTGTTTTACTCTAAGTGTGGTGAAGCACTGACACAGGCTGCTCAGAGAGAGGCAGTGGATGCCCCGTCCCTGGAGATATTCAAGGTCAGGGTGGATGGGGGCTCTGAGCTCCTGATGGAGCTGTAGTTGTCCCTGTTCATTGCAGAGGAGCTGGACCTTTAAATGTTCCTTCCAAGCCAAAGGATTCTAGGATTCTATGACATCACAGCCATTAGCTGTAGCTACGACAACAAGTTAAGGGGCTCTATAGAAGAGAGTTTTGATCCGGCTCAGGTACAAAATTTTTCTGGAGAGCTAAATATTCCATGTTTCATTTACTAGCTAAAATAATCATTACTTCCCAGTGAACTGTCATGACACAGAACAAAGCTATCAAAATTGCAAGAAAGTAGCGTCTCAATTCATTTGCTGCTGATAAACTATATATTCTACCATAACTGATCCTGTTCAGCTGAGCAAGCTTATTCTACTCAGTGGATTTGTGATGTAAGTTATCTAATCCACAGTCCAACTAGGGAAACAATTGGCACCCAGCTGCTTACCAATAGTCTCAATCTTCCATCTTGCCCTCTCACATTGTGAACTGGAGACGGAAAGTTTCCTGAATGAGAGCAACCCCAATGAGCACTGAGATATAGAAATCAAGGAAGAATCTGCAGCTCTGCTTCAGACTCCATATGAAGATGAATAAGGGGGTTTTCTGCCACTCGGAACAAAAATATTTGTTTAGACACAGCCATAGAGAACCATCTTCAGACAGCACTCAAATTAAGCATTTTGGCAAATCTCCTTAGTGCAAGGGTATTGTTTCTCAAATTGTGTCTGAAGGGATGCTAGTGATTTCCTGTCTAATGAAGTATAATCTCAGAATTGCAAAGGATATTTCCTCTGCACATTGCTTCAAAGCATTTCTCATTTCAATCATGATGTATTGTGATTTTGTCCTATGGATTACATATGTTCATAATGTGCTGCTAATTTAAAACTACTGTATCTGTGTTTTTGTTTGTCAGCATCTGCACAGGACAGCAAAAATCCTCCTTCTGCAGTATTTCTAATGTAATTGTGCTTTCCTCTAAGGTCTCATCATTATAAAGGAAGATTAAAAATGTCATGTAAGATAGCACTCAACATAAAACGTTCAAACTAGGAAAATCAAAGCTGAAAAATGGAAAGTTGGACAGAACAATTTTTTAAACACGTTGTCAAAAAAACCCCCACCAACCTGCTAAGAAACAATCTCTTGCCACACGTCACATTTGCTTCCCAGTCTGTCATGCTGCAAACTGCAGGCTTTCTAGCAGCTGGGTAGGAAACCTGAGTGAATGAAAAATGAAAGAAAAAACCCAAGCAGCTTGGGGAAGGGGCACAGTTAGATATTATTCACCTATACCTTTTCTGCTACCATTCCATCCAGAGCACTACACCAATACCACAAAAATTTGGTATTTTATATTCCCCCCACACTACTCAACTACTTGCTTCAGTCAATTAAAAAAATACTCCATCTGTGGAATCTTGCCATACTCTTCCCAATAACTCTCCTTATTTCATTGAGAATTCTCCTGCAAATTAAGATGAGTGGTATCTGCATGACACAGGCATTCCTCTGTATGTGCAACTAAGTGCAATACTCATTAATTACTCATCAGGTTTGAATTATATTGTAAGTTCAGTATACAAATTCCTGCTGAACAAAGTACCTCAGTAGTGAAAAAGCTAAAGCTAAGCAGAAAGCAACATTTAAGTATCCAGGTGAGAGCAATCACCCCACAGGCACACCAGCATGGCAGTGGCTCTGTACACTTGGACTAGACTTTACGTAAGGACCTACATCCTCTTCAAAGGGCTATTTAAGAGGACAATGAAGGGCACAGTGTTTGCCCCCAATTTGCTGTGTGTCATTGTATTCAGTCATTTCTTCTGGTTCTGGCACACAGTGTATTGATACAAGCAGTAGAATCTTTGCTATTGGAGTGTCAGACAAGCTCTTGTTCCAGGTGTGACTGATCTCAGTGGTTTCCTGAACCACCCAACTCGGCCACTTAGAAACTCCTGAAGCAGTGCTCAGCCCTGTGCTGAGAAACAGACAAGATCAAATTTAAGTAACAACAGTTTTCATTTCACGAGAAATTCACAGGAAACCTATTTCAAAACTCAGCCTTTTCTCCAATTACAACACAAGCTTCATTTAAGACTAATGCATGGTGCCCTTTGAAGACCTCCTCTATCTTTCTTTAAGACATTAGCAATTTTTATTTTAGAGTGGTTTTCTAACACCTTTATAAAGGAAAGACTAAAGCCACTTTTATCTATAAGTATGTCTGCATTTATACACACACACAATATAACTACCATTAGAATAGATTGAGATGTCTCCAGTTAAAAAGATGAGATAATAGAATACAGCAAATTAAATAAAGTCTCCTCAGAGAGACACAATGCACTGATCAGCTCCAAAGATTGCATTTAGTCCCTGACAAAGATAATGAGATAGCAGGCTTGCACAAAGGTCATGAGACGTCTGAAACAATGGCTGTGGTCTCCCACCTCCTAATAAAAGATGTACGTTCACTTGATTTTGCTTGGGAAGATATGCTTGCTGCTGAAGTTAATTGGTAGTGCCCACAGTTTGTTTTGTCCATTGACACGGTAACAAGTATTAATGGACTCAATGCTCAGGCGTGCTGAGGATTGAAATCAGCCCTGAGTAGCTTTAATATGCAGCAACTTCCAAACTTTCCTGGACACTACAGCGTGTAATTTTCTAAGAATTTAAGCCAATGTCAAAAGTGAAATATACCCTACCTTGCAATCTTTCATCCTTATATACAAATGGCATTTTTAAGTGCGATTGCTTTTACAACACACAGACAGGCAACAGAGCGAGATTTACAGAAACTACAGTCAGAGCTGACAAATCAGAAATGAAAATTACACTCCCCCCTCTCCCACAGATTCAGCTGGCCTTCAACAGCGGCACATACAGAAAATTTATTGCTTTACGTTAAGGATCCTCCTTTGTCCTCAGGACTTCCCAACAACGTTTGGTAGTGCAACTCTGAAGATGTCTCACAATATACTGTGACAGACAATGATTTTGGCTCAGGAGTAACCTAGGATCATCTCCTTCAGCTCTGCCCTACTGATAAAACTTTGTGTCTGAGGAACTTATGACCTCGCTCAAGAACATTTGTCTCACCAATCTAAAACTAATGACATACTTACTTGAGTTGTGCTAAAGTGGAGTTTAACAGCTACATAAATTTATCTTAGCTAATGACTACAGCGCCGTCTTAAAACTTGTGAGCAAGAGGGACCATAATATTACCGTAATAGTGATGCTGAGAAAACTCATGGAACCACCTCTGAAAGACTTTGCCCAACTCTGGCACTGCACACAATCCAGTAACTACTAACATTTTACTTGGCTTGCTACCAGCTAAATCAGTTACACTGATTTCAGTAATCCTCCTAAACGTTGGCAAAAATTGTCCAAGTACCTCAAGAATTACTACGAAAAGTAGAGTTGAGAAGAGGGCCATGTGTAAGGGACAATCTTATTTTGACCTTTTTGCTGCAGAGACAAAAATTATTCAGATAAGAACGTAAATTATCTTGAAAAAGGAGGAAAAGGAGAGAGCAGAAAGCAAAGAACTGGGGAGAAAATGACAATGAGAACTTGATTCCTTCCTCGTAATGCAAGGCTGCACAACAGGATGTTTGGGCCAGTCCTTGCTTTCTTATTTACAGTACCATACTGCTTTTTTCTCAATGGAAAGATAAACAAAAAAGACTTTTGGCCTGAAAATTGCACTGGATTTGATACGCTTTACACACATGCATAGAGAGCTGCTCAGCTAAATTGTTGGCCCCACTAATTTTCCCTAAAACAAGTTCCCAGCAGTTACTTTGAGCCAGACCCAGCCCTATCCTGGCTCAGGAACAACAGGTACTCAGGCAGAGAGGGAGAGGCAGATGGGGCCAATGGAGGAAGAGCAGTGTCCAAAAGCCTATTTGGAACCACTGCACACACTGATCTAGCTGTGAATTGTAGGTGGTCACGTAGAAACCAATACTTCACAAATTATCTACAGTAATGCAGCTTTTCGAGTGATACAAAATGGGGAAAAAAATGCAATTTGAGCAGATGGTAAATTGACGGCTTTAATTAAAAGAGGGTCCTTTATTATCTGAAGTTTAAATTGAAGCATTAAATGTGCAGATTTCATAAGCTCCCCCACAATTTTACTGTCACACCACTTTCACTGGATAAAGTTTGGGGTCAACAAGGTGTGGAGGGAGGAGTTTAAAAGCTCATACAAAACTTTTTTTCTTCTCCGTGCAAAAGATAAAATTCCTACTTCAGGCCCTCCAGCAGCTGAACTACTGACTACAGCATTGCTCTCTGAAAGGAAGCAAATACTACAGATGACTCTACAGACTGACAAGGCTACATGAAGTTACACAATGTCAGGTTATCACAGGCATAGGCATTTTTCAAAATCCATTTTTCTTTACTGGTGCAATGTCGTCTCCTAGCTATTTCCTGAAGGAAAACTGCCATAAAACATACACAGAATTCAGCTACCACAAAGCTAAGCCTTTTTATACTTGAAGATATGAAAGATCTTTCTGTCACATCTTGTTGCAGCATAAGCTAAAATAATCACTCATTACCCCTTTTGAGGGATATCTCATTTGGCCCAGCTCTCTAATAATATATTTCCAACACTGCATTTTGGTACTCAGTTGCTTCTATTTTCTTGATTACAGATGATTGGTACTCTAAAAAATACCACTACATTTATAAGCTGGAACAGAGGAGAAAAGCATGGCATTTTGGCCAGGCTGGCATTTATTGGTTGTTGGCCTGTAATTCTGCATCACAAGCGTTTAATAGGAGCAGTGCCACTGACTTGAGAGACTTTGAATCAGGACTTTACCCTGCTCTGCACAATGTCCTGGCTCTGATTTTTCTGTGCATTTGACTGCTTTCCAAATTTTGAGGGCACTTGCAGCTGCTTCCCAACAATCAAAACTACTGAAAGTGCAGTCCCAAATTTGATCCCTCCTGCCAGCAAGGGCAAATGGCATAGAGGATTTGTATTTAAACAGAATCAACTCCACATCAGGCTTTGTTAGTGGCAGAGACAAATAGATTGTAAGATATTAATATGCTAGCCTGGCAAATAAGCCTGCTGAGCTCTGACCAAGATCTGAGCACCACTTAAAAACAAAGTAAAGAGACTGCGCGACACCTTCAGATGAGAGAAGAGAGACTCTAGGTCAAAATACTGCAGTGTATGATGAACACAGGGGAGCGGGAGCATTGCAGCATGCTCCGCATCACCACACAGGAGTGAAGCAGCAATTCAGACAGTCAATAAACTGGGTGACTGAGCATGGGAAGCTGAGAGCTTAGAGCCAGAATGAGATAGAAAAGATGGGACGTGGCAAACTCAGAGGAAGTTAGCAGCAGATGGAAAGCACTTCTGATAAAAATAAACTTGTTTAATGGGAAAGAAAAAGGGGGTGGGGGAGAATATTGCTAGGATTACGAAGCAGATGGCAATATATCTTTCACATAGAATCATTATTGTAAAAGACCCCTAAGATCATCTAATCCAGCAGTCAACCAATCAACACCATGCCCACTAAACTATGTCCATAAGTGCCATATTTACACATTTCTTGGACACCTCCAGTGACCTCACCACCTACCTATGCAGCCTTTTACAACATCAAGAAATCCAAAGAAAATCTATCATTAAACTTATGGGTACGATTAAGGACAAATATATTTTCTCTTAAAAACAAACAAACAAACAAACAAAAAAACCAAAGGAGTTTGTCTTGAGGTCTTTGTTGAGTAAGATGGATCATACTGGCTGCTACCCTTAGAGACTTACCTGAGGAGATAGAAGTGTTAACATCTTACATTCACTGATGTTTTAGGAGGAAAGAACAATTCCTGAGCTGAGCTGCTCATAGAAACATGCACCCCACTCCCATGACAACTGCGGTGATTAAACATCTTAGTTCTATGCTTGACATTCTTCAGGACAAATCAGATATCTTCAGATATCAAACATTAAACTAAAATACAAGAGGTCCAGCTGGGGTGAGGGGAATAAGCTGCTTCTGATCCTAGCAGTCTTCACCATTTCCTCAGGTCTGATGAAACTCTGATAGGAACCACTTGTGCTTTCCCCTCTGTTTTATTTTAAATGATTCAGTTGGTTTACACAGAGTAGTATGAGACAACAGTCCTCCTTCAAAGCCTTGATAACATGAGAAATTTTCTCATACTGATCTTTGGAAGAGATTCAGTAAATCACAAACAACAACAGCAGGAAACTAGCCTCTTAAGCAGAAAAAGTGCCACAATTTTCGTGCTAACACCAGGTGATACAGGTGTAGCTGTCTACAATGACAGATAAAGATATAAATGTCTCTGCAGTCCCGTATTTGAGCAAAGGATATTCTGGAGAATTTTGAAGGAAGCTAACGAAATGGATGTAAAGAAGCATGGTGGCTTGCCATGTTACTGCTTGAAAGCCGATTAATTCATTCAGGGGGTGTCAGATTATTTTTGCAACTGAAGAAAGAAAAGTGAGAAACAGGCCTTAAATAAGTTCCAGTAATCTAATGGTGAGTAGTCTATTATAACCAAATACCTCTATTGTTTTGTATTGTTCTGTTTTCCCAAGGTTTTCCAGTAAATGTGAGGCTTTGAAATTAAAGTTCAGTGGGAATGACAGCCACATATAATGCATATAGCCTACAGATCAACAAAGATTTTCCTCTACAAAATTTTGTTACAAAGTTTCCATAAGGAATTCACAATGACAATTTTATAAAAGGAAGAAAAAAAAAATCACATAGAAATATCTTATTCAGGAAGCCTGATACAAGTAATGAAGTGAGAAGCACACAATAGCTGTCAGTAAAAGGAGGGGGGAATGTTAAAATCTATTGTTTAAAGTATAGGCGCTTACTGCTGCCTCTTCACTCACCATATTATCCATCTGCTTTCTCTTTGAGAGCATGCAGAAGAGCACCCAAAGCAGAAATCCATCTAGCTTTGTTTCTGGAGACTGCTGGCATGACATTTCTTTCGCTATTTCAGCTGAGACTCAAGACTTATGTATATGGTTACTCGGTAGCAAAATGCTTCTTTATTCCCAAGGCTTCAGAAGTTGCATAAATGATTAGGACTGCATTGCATATTTATGTGTAGAAGAATAATTACATTCGCTCTAGAGCCATCAAGGCTGTAATTCACATGAGGGTTTCCAGCTTATTCCATAAATCACGGTAATACTGGTTGCACTGTTTATTATAGCTAGGAAAGCCTCACAAATGCATGTCACTTTGCACAGCAGGTGCTTCACACTCACCCACTGCAGAAGCTGCTTGTGTAAATCCCCAGCAACCACTGGTGGTACACACTCACCTGCCAGGCACTCACACATGGCCAATGACAGCTGACAGAACACATACACTTTTCTTAGCTCAATGAGAACACCAGTTATCTAGTGTGAAATTTCCCCCTCAGTACTTCATTCTAAAATGCTACACAATTTTTATGTAGAATTTTGACCAGTGAACTGCAAGCATTCTGCATTCAACTTCATCACAGACACTCTCAAACTCACCACTATTTCACATAAATTTCAATTCTCAGTCTTGCACAGCTTTGCTTTTGCACGCACACAATGCTACGTTTGGTTGTGATTTAGGTGTATGCACAATAACCTGGTGCTCTCCTTACCTGCATTTGCACATCTCTGGGCAAGCATCACACCATGGGTCTGCTCATACAACGCTGTATTACACATTTGTCTTTACTTGCTCTTTTAACTCACTGCCTTTTTCTCCTTAGTGTGATAAGTTGTATCAGTTAGAGGACACAAAGAGACGAGCCTTGCATCAAGAGGGGGAACAGGCAGGAGGAGATAGCAGGAAAAACTCTTGGATATACATCTGAACAGAGAGAGCTCTGACATTTAGCACAGAAGATTACACAAACATCTTCTGTGGCACATAGGTAAACCTGCAAGCTTACGTCTCCCCATAAAAAACAAAGACCAACCTGATGAAGGGATGATAGAATTTTAAGAAGAGATTTGTTTTTCTGGAATCGCTTCCCTTGGAAAGTAGCTCAAACAGATGCTACATGACTTAACCACAGTAGGCTCCTGGAGGCACCGTTTTCCCAGTTTCCCCTGTGCTTTCTGAATTTTGAGACTATCAATGTTTACAGTGGAGCGCGACATCTCCTGCAGCATGCGGCTGTGTATTCAGCTGCTGAGAACCAATTCTCTGCTGCTATCAATCATCAGACTTTACTGAGTCAGGCTACCACCAACAGCAGGTAACAGAGAGAAAATGAGAAGTAGAAATTGATTTCACACTCCACCCAAAACAAAGGAATTTGAGCCAGACCATGAAGCTAATGATCACTGATAAGGCCTGGCAAGAAGCGAACAACTTGATTACGTGACAGTTTGGCAGAATTTGACAGTATTTTCTGAAGTCTGAGCCATGCTCACACGGCATAAATCATTCCTGCCCGAGTTCTCTCAATTAGCCATTTTGCAGGAACAAGGAGACACTGCAGAATATACGCCAGAATGTGCAACTCCATCTGCAGAAAATTAAAAATAGATGCTTACAAGGCAAGAGATGCAGAAAGAGCAAAACAAACTTTTCTCTCTTCTGCAGATACGCTCACCTGGGAAGGTAGACTCCCAAAGCCTTCAATCTAAATTGTCCACCTAAATCAACAAGCTGCCTTCTAGAGCACATAGGTAATAGCGTTCGCCTGTTTCAGCAGTAAAAAATGATGTAATGCTATATCTCAATGTCTAAATATATGCTTATCCATGAATACTGAATCAGTAGTTACAGGCAAAATGGAGATGTGTTTTTAGTCATATTTCTGCAGTTGCAGGCCATTCTAGAAAAGACAAAATAAAATAATGTTTTGTTCAGCTTTTCAGTGAAGGCAGACTGTGTGTATGGGAAGGGAGAACAACACCAAATTGCAGTCTCTTACCAGGTCGAGTATACGACCCTGCATGTATTCAAATCTGTCTCCATTATACTAAATGAGTGTCTAATTTGGATCAATAACCTGTACAAAAAATTCTGTAATATAAAGAGGTATTTGACTAGTTTTTTGAAGTATACTGAGACAGGTAAAGTATTACTGGTGCAACCAAACAGAACAAAAAAGCAAACTTAAAAAGACAGCTGTGCACAGAAAACAAAATGTAAAAATTTCATGTTGTATGTTTCATGGAGGCGATCAAGAAATGTGCACGTGTTATGACAGCTTTGGGGGGAAAATATTGGTGGTGGGTGGAGGGTAGGACTAAACAATCTTGGAGGTCTTCTCCAACCTTTATGATTCTATACTATTGCTCCAGATATCTTAGTCTGCAGGAAATTTAATGTACTTCATTCAGGGAAGAAGCTGCATCCAAAGTCCAAGTGCCCTAAAAATTGTTTTGACTACTTTCTTCAAGATCAGTACAACATGAGCCATACAGGACACACTTGCAGTGAATGCCCACTTTGTAAAGTTTCAGTGAAGACAAATGTTACATGGGCACAGACTCCTGACTGAATACTGAAATCCAATGTGACCTATTTAGGAAAAATGAAAATAGCTGTTTTGTCTTTGAGCTGTTAGTCTGAAGATCCAGATTCTAAGGATGCAAGTCTTGACAGAGATATACCAATACTGAGAACTTACATATGATGCCTTTGAGAGTGTTACCACTTCTGATCCAAGGAGAGCACATAAAAGACTGCTCTAAAATACAGACATTCTTATTTCTACAACATCATCTCTTGCAGAAAGGTAAGCTGGTTTCTAATCAAAACCTGTGGCTACATCAAAAAACATATTTTAAATAACTGTTACAGTGTCACCTTGAAAAAAATGCCAAAATAAAGGTGCTTGGGCTCCTCTCTATGGGCAGCAACTCCAGTCCAGACCCTGCTCTTGTTGGGGTGTCAATGGTCTGAGGCCTCTTCCAGCTCACATCCACTGCTGCACTGCTCCTCCATGGCTGCACGCGGAGATCTGCTCTGCATGGTGCCCTTGGGCTGCATGGAGACCTGCTCCACCACGGGCCTCTCCGGGGCAGCAGGGAGCTTCTGCTCCACACCTGGAGCAACTCCTGCCCTCATCTTGGTGGCTGCAAGGCTTCTCTCACGATTCTCAGCAGAACATGGAAACCTCCATAACTTATCAGACCTCTAATGTCTATTGCAGGTATAATACAAACCACTGTACCAAGCATAAACCTTTCCATGTCAGTTTCCCCTTCTCTACAATGAGAAGTTAATTTTTATGTATGGAGCCACTGTTACTTGTAGCATTCACACAAACATTTGTTTGCATAGTAGGACAGACATAAGATGAAGCTCTATCTTCTGAACACTTCGCTCCATTTCTATTTCCATAGCTGCCAATATAATCAGTAGTCAGAGAAGCAACCATACAACTGCAAAACTTTCTGTTCAGCTGTGAATATATCCACGTCTTCTCTAAGAGCTCAGGCATTCTCTTTGTCTCCATTATTTCCTATCCCTTTTTCAAACCTTGCTGTATCATTTTACTATCCTACATGTATAGGACTGCAAGCTATTGCTACTCATTTATATGAAAAAGGATTTCTGCTGAGCAATTTACAAAAAGAGTTCTTCTCTTGTAGCTATATTCTTTCTTAAAAAATTTGGTAGAACATGAAAAAATAATAGCCTACCTGTGCCAAGCAGGAATTATAAGAAAATACATATTTCTCTTCTGAGTTGAATTCTTTAAGCTGAATATACAAAATAAAGTAGTACTCTTCTGCCTGTTAGTCCCCTGATATGATAACAGATGGTTCAAACTCTTCAGTCAAGTCTAAAGAAATCATTTAGTTATGACAACTTCTGCCTTCATTCCGTGTCCCAGTTGTTTGGTGTGGGTTTTTTGGTATTTTTTTTTTTTTTTTTAAGAGGGGCAGAGGAGGGAAGAAAATATCCTTTATCCTTTACTACCTTCATTATGTCTCTGTCCCACAGGGATAAAGCAGCCATGTCTACATTATTCTTGACAGATCGGGGGTGGACAGTCTCTACAAGCAAATGCGTCCCCTTCAATACCCTAACATTTTTCCTACCATTTGTCTCAAATTCACTTTCTAGTCCCAGGCGCATTGGACATGCAAACCGGTTACTCACTGACTTCTTACAACAGCCTCGTGAAGTGCAGTGCTCTTCATCTGTAGGCTGTTGAATGCTTTCTTCTTTATTATGACATCATTCTTTCATTCTTTGTAGCTTCTTCTTTATAATGCAGAAACTTACATACTTTGCATCCCTTTTTTTCCAGATATGGAGAGAAGAGTATTCAAAGGTAGTTCATCACAGACCAGGAAGTTGTTTTCCAGGTACTAAACAAGAATTTTACTCTTCTCCTTGTACCAATAGTCTTGGAGTTAGCTAGAGGCAAGACTAGCTTCCATTTTGCCAGCCAATTCACTCTAAAACTCAGAGACATAATACAGTAACGTACAATGAAAAGGCTGGCTTAAAGTGATCTCAGCTTTGTCTTCCGTTCTATTTTGCAAGCATGCAAGAAGTGCTATTCAGTTGTGGAGAAGAACTCTTATTCTGTCCAACTTTTTATTTCCCATCAAACTGGGAGTTCAAGAAGTTCTCATTAAAATTGGCCAGTTCAGCTGGATTAATTGCCACAACACAGAGCTGCCAGTAGTAATCCAGTACTAAAGTTGAGAACTGCTCCACACTGGTCATTTTCTCCTTAAATGGCAGGTAAAATCCTACCTCGGGGAAGGAAACAGCAGGCTATTTTCAGAGATGGTCAGGGAAAGTACAAAAGGCAACAGGTACAAGCAGAAGGGAAAAAAAATGTTTAGACAGTACTAAAACAGTGAAAGGTGCCCAGAGAGGCTGTGGGACCTCCATCATTGGAGACGCTCAAAATCCAGCAGGTAAGGTCCTGAGCAACCCGGTCAAATGCTGAAGTTAGTCCTGCTTTAAACAATGAGGTGGCACTAGATAATTTCTCCAGATCCCTTCCAACCTAAATTACTTTGTGATTCTGCAACTCAACAAAAAGAAATCCTCCTTCTTACAGCTTAATAGTACCTAAGAATTCCTGAATATCATCATTCTAAACTTTTCACTCTGGGGAAAGACTATTTTAATTTGACAATTTCGGTAGCATTTGTTCCACAGTTGTCCTCTTTCATTGTCTTTTTCATTTAACAATGCTAAACACCGCTTCAGAAAGGAGCTCAAAATTTATTATTAGAATAAGTAGAATTCTTTTCCTCAAGAGATGTCCAGTGTCTCTGTAAGTAATTGGCATAACAGAGCAAATACCACCTCCTGAGATGCTCAATAAAAATGCTTTTCTAGCAAGAATATTACACAAAGCTTCTCAAATTGAGGTCTATAGTAGGTCAATAGCAGGACAGGATCAGGATTCCCTGAAGCATCATTCACCACCAAACAGCAAGGGCTCAGCATTAGAAAAGGCACAAAACTCATGTGAATTTATCTCCAGAGAACACTGATAACAGTCGATACTTCCATTAAAATTTCCTTTCTTGAAGACCTTACAATAATAAATCCGTCTTGTCATAATGAGACATACATCTTACAGAGACTGGGAAATCTACGTTCAAGACTGCTCACCCTTTCTTTTTTTAAAACCTCCTGGAAGTGATACAGATGCAAATCATTTATTGGATGGACTTTTCCTTTCCTTTCTCCTTACCAGACACCTTCCTAACTGTAACCTACTCCTTCGTGAGACAACACAGTCAAACCTTTCACCCAACACTTAGCATTTGTATTGTCTCTTTGGGATGATGAAAATATCCTTCGCTCAATCACACCTACATGCTCCTTCACTACTCAGGGTTGAGATCTGAAAATTAGACTAGAAACTATTTGTGATGAGAAGGAACAGCTGCTCATCTGTACAGCTTTAGGTACAGCAAGGAAGGAGCGCTCCCTCCCTACAGTCACACACACACATATAGCAAGTGACAACTGGAGAAACACAAAAGAAACTAAGGAGAAAATGATTTCCAAATAGGCTCTTTTTTGAAACTTGCAAAAACTCTTCAAAGCTAGCACTGACATAAATAAGGACCTCTAGCTTTTCAAAAAATATTTTGGTTGTGCATATAACTAAAACCATAGGGAAGATTTAGAGCACAAAGGAAAAAGAATACAATATACAGGAAGCTGTACTAAGACATAGCTTTCCATTCATGTCAAAACAACAGCACAAAGGACCATAACAAGGATTTATGAGGGTAAGCAAGAAAATAACAGCTGTCCTCCTCAAAACTCTACTTAGAAAATTCCAGAAAGTTACTATGCCTATTAAAACCAGACCAAGAAAAGAAAATCCTTTAATTTACTTACAAAAAAATACTTTCTGTACAGGAGAAGCAGATGTACAAATGGTGGTCTAGCATTCTGGCTACGGAAAACAAAAACAGAGAGAAAGCAGCAAGTGACCTCACCTTCCTATTCTGTGGCTAGCACTCTTACACAGGTTGTGGAAGACATAAATTTAATGTCTTTTTTGGCTCAAAATTAAAATAATAGTACAAGGACTCCTTGTTCAACAAAGTGCAAGAACGGAAGAGTAGAGAAGAACAGCCCCCACTGATGAACAGGAGAAGGGGAATACTCAGCAAATGCCTACAAATTTTAGAATGTCCCATAAACATGATGCACAACAGCAATAAAGTCACACTAATATGATATGAAAAGGGCAGGTCAATCATGTACCTGACCTGGCAATGTTACTACTCCAATAGGTCATTATTACAACAGGACATATTAGCTCACACCTAAGATATGTCAAGGGAAAAGATGACCACAGCGTACATTACTAATGCAGTAATTACATTCCACAGTTGTATTTCACCAGAAGGAAAAGACAGTAACATATCATAAGCCAGAATGACACCTAAATCTTTGTTCTGATTCACAATAAGTCTTCTGACAAAATGTTACAGGAAGCCTTTTGTTTCTCCTAATTCCCTGTCACCGTATTTGACTCTATCTAATGAATGCACCTACACAGACAATGAGGCCTTTATTTGCCTAGAAAGAAAACTGTTTTCCTGTAATGCTTTTCTTATCAGATATTTTGCATGTATACACAGGCTAGACAACTCATTGTCCGTTTACTAATCTGCTTATAATTCTCCCTGTCTTTTAAGCCCTGTTACTCTCCATGTCACTCCTTTCAACATGCGAAAAAGCACACTTTCAAAAGAAGAAACCCACAGCCCATATGAAGATCTGCGCTACTCGTATTTCCAAACCTGGCCTTCTCAGAAGAGTCCAATCCTTCTTCCCTCCCTCTCTCTGTCAAGTTTTCTGCGAGACAACATTACATCACTGAACCAAAAAAACTGACAAGTCTTTATTCCTGATTCCACAGATATTCTCAGGATATAGTATTATCCTAATCCAGGAGCTCATTTATTTATACATAGCTGCATACCACAGATGAGAAAGGTTGCAATCTATCAAAAAGCATCCCAACTGGCAGCATCTATCCACTTCCAGATACGAAATCACAATCTTTCCTTTGAAACACTTTTTCAGGAGCTATCAGCAGGTTCTCAACACCTTCTCTGCATTTACCTTAATTTAAAAGTCTGATCAGTTATCCTTGAGGTGCCCTATCCCATGAACTGGAAGTCTCAGATGGGGAACAGAATAAACCCCCTATGATTCAGGTGGAAAGAGTTAGAGACCGACTACCCCACCTGGACTGTCAGAAGTCCATGGGATCAGATCTACCCGAGGGTACTAAGGGAGCTGACAGAGGTGGCAGCCAAGCCACTTTCCATGATCTATTAGCATTCCTGATCAACCAGAGGAGTCACAGAGGACTGGAGGCTTACCAATTTGACTCTCAACTACAAGAAGAGTTGTAAGGAGGATCCAGGGAACTACAGGCCTGTCAGCCTGACCTCAGTGCCTGGAAAGATTATGGAGCAGACCATCTTGAGGGACAACACATGGCATGTGCAGGACAACCGTAGGATCAGACCCAGCCAGCATGGGTTGATGAAAGGCAGATCCTGTTTGACCAACTTCATCTCCTTCTGTGATCAAGCAACCTGCCAGATGGGTGTGGGAAAGGCTGTTGTTGTAGTCTACCTACACTTCAATAAAGCCTTTGACACTGTCTCCTACAGTATTCTTTTGGAGAAGCTGGCAGCCCATGGCCTGGACAGGTACTCTTTGCTGGGTAAAGAACTGGCTGGATGGCCAGGGCCAGGGAGTGGTGGTTAGTGGGGTTAAAACCAGCTGGCAACTGGTCATGAGCGGTGATCCCCAGCAGTCAATATTGGGGCCTGTCTTGTTCAATATCTTTATCTGGAACAGGCTGCCCAGGGAAGTGGTGGTGTCACTGACCCTGGAGGTGTTCAAGAAATGTTTAGATGTTGCACTGAGGGACATGGTTTAGTGGGAAATATTGGTGATAGACGGATGGTTGGACTGGATGACCTTCTAGGTCTTTTCCAACCTTGGTGATTCTGTGATTATTTACAGCATTACGACCTACTATACAATATAGGAATGTATTCAGGCCTTATCTTGAAACAATGTAAAATAAACCACATCTAGAAAATGTTTCATTATGCCATATCTGGTATTTGCGAGTACATTCTCCATCACAGACACAAGAGTGTTCAGTAATTCAAGAAATGACAGCAAAATGCTATGTTTTCAGAGCATTAAATCATTGGGATATATTGCCAGCAAATGTATCACCTTCAAGAATTTCCTTTTTCTTTTTTTTCCTTCAGTTGAATTTTTCTAATTGCAATATGTAGATCAACTTACTTTGATTAACAAAAATGGCAGCCTCTAAAAAAGCATTGGCTGAAACTACAACATGCATCTTTTAATTAACTGGTACATCATAAAGAAAAAGGCTATTATCACTCTGCACCAGTCAAAGCATATTCCTGCAGGGCAAAAATCAACCTCAGAGTATAGGAGATAACTGCTTTCAAATGGTTTTATGTTTCTAAGACAGTTAAATGAGCCTTCAATTAAAATTCCTTCAGAAAAACCTCTGTGCTATCCCAGAACGCACACAGAGGGACTATCCTGTGTCTAATACATACAGTGTTGACCTCTTAATCATGCCTTGAGCATGTGAAAGATGGACAAATACTAGTTTATTCTGTGCCTAAAGATGGCAATTTCTTTCTATCAAAAAAGCAAGCACTTGAGCCTTATTCGTGATTTTACATTACCAGGCACAAAAACATTTTGTGAGGTTTGGTTTTTGGTGGTTTTTTTTTGTTGTTGTTGTTTTGCTTTCCGAACAAAAAACAAATTACTGAACACTAGGTATATGCTGCTGGGGAAAAAAAAAATTCTGAGCAACTCAGATCCTAACAGTGAAGGAAGGAACACATGTACATAGCAGCAATTAATTGCAAAATGGATCAGGCACATTCATTTCTCCAAGGAGAAGTATGTACTTACTAACGAAGAAGCATCTGATATGAAATATCACTGGAAGAAAAAGGAGACAGGCATAGCTGTAGTCATCTTATGCTTTTTCCTAAATTAAACAGATTAAATTAGTTATACCTAATTTGCAGTGCTTTATCTTGAGCAATCAACTCCACAAATAGATGAGGCCAGCAGGCCCTTTATTTGGACTTCTCATTCTGGCAAAGCAAAACAGTCATAAATCCAACTTAAGCATTGGTGGATGCTTTGTGCTGCCCAAGTGATAAAAATCACTTAGAGCTTGTCAGTCAATATGCACCTCAATTTATTAGAGGGCACTTGATTCTAGTTGCTAACACGAATGATTTGAAAACAACTCTTCAGCTTTTTCCTGCTTCACATCAGCATCTTCTCTCAAAATTACTTTGTTCATGTGTTGTTGCTAAGTTTACTTCTAGATTTAAATCCATCTGAGGTGCCTTCAGAAAACTTTTTGGGGAAACCGCTTCAAGCTGGGTATATTCAATATGTATGTATCCACATATATATTCACATATAAAAGATATACATATTGAGCATATATATGTATGTGGAAACATTTATCCACGCATGGAGCATGATCTCCAGGGAGATGGGGCATAAGAGACCATCCATCTGAATAAAAGGTGTGTTATGGGATCTGACTTGGAAGTGTACACAAAAATGCCACTAATGGGAAAAGTCAGTTCACCTGTTATTACTACAAAATAGCTCCAAAAATCCAAGGATTCAGGGTTAAATACACTGAAACAAGCAGTCAGCTCTACCAGAAGCTAAAGTCATGTTGCAATAGAAGATGGTTCTACATTGCACATTTCTGCATATTGTCCCCTTCAGTGCTGCACTCATTTATGAACTGGGACTATATTGCTCGAAAGTATAGGAACCTTCCAACGCTGTCTAAAATATATTTTCGAGTTTGTAATGCCAGTTGCAAGCAAGAAATTTCATCAATGTTTATGTTTACTAAAGAATACTCTGCCTCAATTACTTGTGCAAATTGATATTTTTCTCGTATTTAAGAGATCTGCCTTGACGTAAAAATTATTACAGATATTTGAGAACATTTAAAACCACTAACTATAAAATATGTGAATATCGTTCTAAAAATGAGTTTGTGTTTGAGAGCTCAGAATACTGGATCTTTTATCCTAGTTGTTCAGAAAATCGTAGTTCAGAAATTAATTAGGAGCTATATCCACCAAAAACAGGTGAAGAAACAGCAATGTTCTTTGCTTCAACGTTGCTGCAAAAACACACACACATACACAACCACTGGCATTTACTCTGTTATCCTGCCTCTATAAATAAAAGAAATTATGTCATAGAATGGCTCAGGTCGGAGGGAAGCTTCAAGATTATCCGATTCCAATCCCCCTGCCATGGGCAGGGTTGCCATCCACTGGGTCAGCCTGCCCAGGTCCCCATCCCACCCAGTCTTGAACACCTCCAAGGATGGGGCACCCACGGATCTGGGCAGCAGTGCCAGCATCTCACCATCCTGTGAGTAAAAAAACTTCTTCCCAACATCTAATCTGAATCTCCCCTCTTTTATCTTACAATCATTCTCCCTTGTTCTATCCTTATAAACCCATGTGAAATCTGTCCTCTCCTGTTTGTAGGCTCCCTTCAATCACTGGAAGGCCACAGTGAGGTCTCCAAAGAGCCTTCACTTTTCCAAGCTAAACAAGCCAAAATCCCTCAACCTAGCTTCATAGAAGAGGTAGTTCAGCCCTTAGAATAACTATTACATATTTTTCATATATTTTTTAGATCAAAAAGTCCAGATATTTTTAAAAACAAGATCAATAGAGCTGAATTTTCAAATATCTTCTCTCTCTCATAGCTAAAAATAAGTCTTAAATGTGAAGTGGGTTGAAAACGTACTGAGACGAATCAATACAGGTGCCCTAGAGCACAGACAACTTCTCTGAGAGGCAGCACAACTTCTGCCAGAGTGGGTCCCAGCAGAGAAAGGAAGCAGGGCCCACTGCAGAGGCTGAGAAATCCTGGAAGGCTGAAGTGTCTGCAAGATGGAAAAGATATGGATTCACTATTTCCATTTCACATTTTTTCACACCAGAGTCATGCAAATTACATCTGTGGTTTGTGCAGTAGTGGAAGATCAGAGTAATTTAGTAGAAGAAATCCCCCCTAAAAAAATCCTTTAAGATGAGAACCCCAGACGGATCAACTTCATTTATTTTTTTGCAGGTGCAAAATGCAAACACCTTTCTAATCACTGCAGGTATTAAAAACACAGCAAAATCAACTACTTCACAAAAAGAGCATCAAGAACAAACACATGCACCTGGATACCCGGTACTGGCTGCCTGGACTCCACTAAAAAACTGCCCTTACAGTGTCTCAGTTCTCTTTATCAGTGGCTGAACAATAGTTTCTCAAACCTCAACATGCATTGTGCTCTTTTCAGAGGCAGTTTTCTTCTGCACAAGCTTTCAGATAGAGTCCACGCTGAAAAACTGAATGGCTAAATCATAAAAAGGTTTTAAAACACAGTTAACTGCGTAACTTTCTTCTGACTTGGAGAGCCTGGCAAGACCTATGTGTAAACACTTCTGCTCAGGTGGATTTACTGAACAAGAGACATGGTGGTCTTCAAGCTGCCAGACTTGGCAGTGCTGCCAGACAGATGCAATGTTTCTCAATGCCTGCATTGCATGTTACCTTTTTAGTAGGCTCAGTAACTTCAGGAACAGTCTTTGTCACGAGGCAACATCACAGCTTCCAAGCAAAGACAGTGAAAGCCTCCTCCAAGTTGCTTACTCATATCCAATCATACTGTAAAAGGACAGGATTTGGACAAGCAGGAGCAGTCAGGCTGTCCTCATTTTATACATCTCATTTACCACATCTCAACAGTGGCAGAGAGAGATTTGGAAAAGTAATTTTCCACTAGAAGTTGGTCAGTCAAGGATGACATGGTGGGTCACTCCAATAATATCTACTCAACAGCAATCCATATCCTATGACTGCACAAGTAACTGTATATCTGTTCATCTATATCCAATTACAGCACCTATTGCCTTTATCGACAGCTTCCACAAGATGAGCCAGAGTGGTGAACACCCAAAGGCAGTCACTAGTAGCCTGCCATTTATCAAACAAGGTCAGAGCATCTCCATAGGCATGCTAGCATAGCTCTGCCTTCACAGGGTGTTGGGGCTTTTCAGGGACACTGGGGAAGTGAGACAGTATTAAGCTCACTATTGCCCTCTGCAGCAGGGATCTGCTTTCCAGGAGCTTTCAAGGAACAATCAGCAGAGCAGAGCTTTTCACTGCCGATATCATTCATCAACAAATTATTTATTTATACAAGGCATAACAAGTGCAGATAAGAGCTTAAGAGAAGACGCAGACATTTTATGAATGGGAGACTCTCAAAAGCCGAGACGAAAAGTATTTGCTGCTTTTTTCCTGGTGTTTCCTTTTCCAGGCAATCCTGTTACACAGTCATATGAGAGGGGGCTCCAATTATGGGGAAAAAGTGATCTTTACTTTCCTGAAATGGGATTCGGGAGAGACTTACTACTGCTTGTTTTCTGTATGACTGCTGCGCCCAATCTTGTTGAACATCTTCATCAGTGACCTGGATAAATGGATAGAGTCCACCCTCAGCAAGTGGGTGATGATACAAATCTGGGAGGATTGGCTGACACGCTCGAAGGCTGTGCTGCCATCCAACAAGATCTGGACAGGCTGGAGAGTTGGGCAGGGAGGAACCTGATGAGGTTTAACAAGAGGCAAATGGATGAGGCCAGGCTCTTGTTCTGTTGCTATGCACCACTGACAAGGAGTAATGACCTAAAACTTGAACACAGGAAGTTCTGTACTAACATGTGGAAGAACTCCTTTATGATAAGGGTGATGTAGCACCGAAACAGACTGCCCAGAGATGTGGTGGAGTCTCCTTTTGTGGAGATATTCAAGACCTGTCTGAACACCTATCTGTGTGATCTACTGTAGGGAACCTGCTTTAGCAGGGGGTAGGACTCAATGATCTAATGAGGTCCCTTCCAACCTCAGCAATTCTGTGATTTCTGGAGGATGGTACCTCTGTATAAGATGCAGTCATTGCGTCTCAAATTGGCCTCTGTGCATATTAGTTATGGCAGCAAAAACTGTTTGTAAAGAAACAAGGCACCGAGAAAACATATGCATGAATGCCAGTGTTTTGGTTTTTCAGAGTCATTGTGGTGTATATCCTGCTTCTGGCTACCTTTTTGCTTACTGCTTCTGTGAGCAGAGAGATGCTTTCAGTAGGGATTTGAATGAGGCAAAATGGTTCACCACAAACCTGCAAGAGGTTGTTCGTGCTCAGAAGGCAGATCTTGGTGAGACAGGGAAAGAGGAATATGGAGAAAAAGACTAAAAGGAGAGTGGAAAATAGCACTGGTATAAGGCATAGGAGATTACATAGGGAAATGGAACAATCTATGGTCAAAATGAAGGGCAAGCATGAAAGTTTTGATGCCAGTCTTTTAGCTGGTGTATAATTTAGCTGGGTTAATACCATGAGAAAGCAGAGAGAGAACAGCCAGAGCAGCAAATGCTTGGGCAACAATTAAGAAACTTGACCGAAGAGGAAAAATGTCAAGTTAGATATTTTATTCAACATCTTGTAACAATTTGAGAAACACCAGGAATGACAAAAGATGTGATCATCTGCCTCAGCGGAAAGCCCAGTAGTGGTGAAATAAAACAAGATGGACAAGGATACAATAGAGCTTCTGAGGAGAGATCATAAAACCTGATTTGAGTAAATTTGGAACAATACTAAACACATTCCAATGCATACCAATGCAGAACGCCCAGAGTAAAGGCTCACCTAGCTGTGCTGCACTGTCTCCTTCCTTCACAATGTTTTCAATACCATGAGCCAAGATTTAGCTGAGGTCATCTAGACTGATATTAATCATCTTAATATCAAAGACAGAGGATGTCTTGAAAACTCACAACTGTTAGAAATCTCTGAATTCTCAGTTTTCTTCATAGCAAGAAAACACTGCACAGCCTTTAATGAACAGGAGGTTAGTGATACTGCTAGCTTCAGGTATTTTTCATATTTCACTTCTTCTATGACAACAGAAAACAAAAGACAAGAAAATCTTTGAGTTTTGCAGCTTTTGCACTTTTTTGCACTTTTTGTTGTTTCCCTCAAGATCCAAGTTTTGATATGAAAAAAAGCCTTGTGTTTATATGAATTTACATTACAAAGACCCTCAGCTGAAAGAAATACAGCCTTTTCTGTAGGCTCAGTCACACAGATACCTGCCTGGAGCCAATTAAAATAGGGAAAAAAAATAGTAGTAAAAGAAGGAAGAATATTTCTCCTGATCTACTCACATCAATGATGTCTTAATTTCAAAGATTAGCAGAGACTCTGTAAAAAATATTATGATTAATCTGTCAGGTCACCTTCATTATGAAAAAAGATGTAGTCTTGATGAGGAAAAGTATGGACCAACAGATATGGCGTCCTCTGAAAAGATCTAGTCAAAATTTCTCATTCAGGCTTATATGCACATTAACAACAGTAATTTTTTATACATTCTGGCACCTAACATCAAATACCTTCAGTTCTTTGCTTCCCAGGGACCAGCTGGAAAGAAAAAAATTAAACTGAGCTTAAGAAAGGACTTACACAAACACTAGAGATGGTTATACACTTCGTTGTGCGCAGCTGGTTTAATCTGGTCCCTGCATCATTTTGTTCAGTATTAATCACTATTGGTAATTTATTACATAGAAAGATTCAGTTATCATGATAAAAAAAAATCAGCCAAGAAAAAGGACTTATTTTTCTTTCAAAAAGCTTGGCTGTAAATAAGTGATTTTAAAAGGACACAGCAGTTTGCTGTGCATGGCTAAAACCTCTGCCATGTTTTCAGTCTGTGCTATAAGAAGCTTCCTTAATGCGGGGTGCTCGTGAAATTAAAATGTCTGCCTTCATTTCTCCTCCTAAATGCCTTCAATCTTGCCAGCTCAGCAAATGCACACATTTGGAAATGGGCAGTCAGGTTTTGAAAGAGAAAACAACTGAAACTGCAGGGGAAAAAAACGTTGTCTTTAACTCACAGGTGGGCTAAGCTTGCACCCTAACAGGAATCCATGATCCTGCAATGCTGGTAGGTCAGTAAGAGCTCTAACTATTATTTGTCTTGGAACTAAAAGATATGCAACATTTAAGCAAGCAGCGGGCAACTCTGAAGCCCAATTGTCTGTAGCTCAGCTGAATAAAACATTGCCAGGCAACACATTTTCATTCTCACAGTCATACAAAGACCAGGTTTTTAAAAGCTCTCTGTCCCAAATGCCCCCCAGGCTCATCCAGCATGTTATTCTGATCAACTTAGGCAACTCTTCTTGCAAGAAACTCATCTATGAAATATGGCTTTGCTCAGCTTGTGCTTCCATTAAGCAACTGCTTCTGCTTCTTTAGATAGTTAGGGTACATCTTGATCTTCTTACACATTAGTCTGAACGCAAAATTTCGACCCTTTTCAAGTGATAATGCAGCCAGATTCCTCACCACCATATGTTATCTACCTGAACGTACTTTGAGAACAAAAACATCCTCACCAAAACCAAAATAAATAAAATATCAAAATCACCATGCTGTTATTCCTGACTATCTTGAAGTGACTGCAGTCTTTATTAGTCTTCAATTTCTAACGATTTATCAGTATTCTCTCTACTCACTCCAGAAGCAAAGCATCACGACACAGCACTGTGTGCACCAGGTGTATTTTCAACTTTCTTTTTCCAGACTGCCCCACCACACTCTGATAAATAGGATCCAAGAGCTATGCAGAGACTTATCAAATGTATAAGTTAATCATAAATGAGAGCCTAAAGGGATAGCATTAGTCATTTTGCTCTATAACCAAATGGGACACTGAGTCTCGTCATTTCTATACACTTAACTACTAAAGCAACTTCAATAAACAGAGAAAGAGTATGAAAAGGGAGGAGCAAGGAATGAGTCTTTGCTACGTCTAGCACTCAGCAATCTAGAAAAGTACAAAACAGAAGGATACAGTAAGTACATATCTAGATTTTGGCAGCAAACTAGCACTAATTATAAAGCTCAACTGAGCTTATGCTCGTCTCTTTCAGGGAAAAGAACTTGCAGCCCCAGTCATTTAAACTCCTTTCTCTGTTCCAACCAACTTTTTCTCTGCAGACTCAACCCCAGCACCTCTTATGTCAAACACACTCATAAATGCAGTGCTGCTGAACATTTTAAAGATTAAAATTTAAAATGTAATACCAAAAAAAAATCCCAAAACAAACAAACAAAAAAACTAACAACAACAAAAAATTAATGACTTCTTTTGTGCCTGCATTTCCTATTGAAAACTAAGAACAAGATATTTTCAGTGCATGGTTAACCTTCCAGCTTTATCAAATTCCTCTGCATAACACTCACCTCCTGATTTCAAATAACAGTGATCCAGCTACTGTTGCACTTCTCTGCACATACTCTCAAGAAACTTCCAACTCATTAGTGGATAGAATAAACAAAACAAGAAGTCATGGCCATGAGTTCAGGCTTTACAACACTCAAGGCTGAGTGTTATGGCTTATCTCTACTTAGAGGGAAATGCAGACCAAGATTAATGAGGATTCAGACAGCGTCACAAGCAGTTCTGTAACATGAGTCTCTTATTTTCTGGATTTTTAGGACTTCTTATTGCTGTCCAAAGCCCTCTATTCTTTCTTGTTACAAAAGAATGTAAATGGAATCATATGCTGTACCTGAGACACCATTTTGCTCTCACAAAGAGCAAAACGACCATTTTTGCTCAACAAAACAAAACTGATGTGCATTGATCTTTCCATTCAAGTACAACAAAATACAACTCCTCCTACAGAGAGAAACATTGTGTCCGATTGTGTTACACTGTCATGGAGATACTATTTTACTTATTCAGTAGCATTAACAATAACTCATCTGATAGGAAGCATTGCACATGTGGTTACTATGGGACTGAGACCCAGCAGTTCTATACTGAAGACCTATTTCCCCTTGTTTCATTCTAACAGCTAAATGCCAGCTACATTATAGGTCTCTTATCTAAGCAGGCTTCAGAGCTCAAGAATAAGTTTTTCCTTTCCAAGAATTTAAGTTCTTTTACCCAGTACAATATTTCTAATGCTTTTGAGTAATGAAAAATAAGTACATAAATAAAAATCCAGGAGCATCCCTGTGTAGCCAGTGTCTCAGTGGAACACTGAGCAGCTCACATAACCACTAGCTGTGACGCAGAGGCAAAACATCAAAATGACAAGGATGGGGAGGGAACGGGAAAGATCTGTCAGACAAGAACAGGGCATGGCCTCCCATGCTGGCACAGGAGAGACCAGGAGCTGTGAGAAAATCACTTGTGCCAGATTCTATCATTAACATCAGCATCATGACCGGGAACCTACCTGTGGTCTTTCCACACCTTGTCAGCCAGGGTTTATGTTTTTCCTGCAGATGTCCTTTGAAGATAAGATTTCTGTCCTTCAGGGAGCCACCAACTTCCTTGTGTTGAAAGAGTACCAGCTGGGATGAAACACATGCAGAATTTTTCCTCTTCTTCTGAGCTTTCTTATGTGGTGGGCTGTTCCTGGTCAGCACCCCGATGCCCCCAGCAAAAAGGGGAGAAAACACGATGGGAAAGCTCCAGGGTCAGGGAAAAGTCAGGGAGAACACCCATCAATCACTGTCACACACAAAGCAGATTTGATGTGGGGAAAATTACATTATGGCCAATTGAGATAGCACTGGATAGTAAAAAAACAGCAAACTGAAAACACCTCACCCACTCCCCTCCTTTCCAGGTTCAATTTCACTCCCTTGTTCCCAGCTCCACCTCCAGCAGCACAGGGTTAAAAATGGCGGCTGCAGTTGGCCCCTCACAGCCGCTCCATCGTTTCCCGCCTCCCCCAACACTTAAGGGCGCTGAGAGGCTTGGCAGCGCCTGAGAACCTTCCAGAACCTCCCAGAACCTCTCCTCAGCCCCGCCCCTGCCACCCTCCCCCCCCCATCTCTTTTGTCATCAAATATTGTTAAAAGCCACGTTACCTCTGTAAATAAAGAGCTACCTCACAAATTCGAGTTACGTGCTAACTATTCAAGAGCCTGACACGCAGCCACGTGAGGAAGGTGTTGCTTCATGCAGCTGAGGAGGATGCTATATAAATTCATTATTTTGGAAAACTAAATAATCCCAACTTTGGTACTGCCCTAGCTGACCCAGAAGCTCCACCTGAAGTGTGAAAAGGAAAGAAGGGACATCTCTGAGGTCCCATGAAAAGCATAAAGATGCTCCCATGTCACAGTCAGGAGAGTGATGTGAGAGAACAGGCTCTGATAACAGCTTGACCACAGCATTTCCAGTCCCTTTGTATACCAAGCACCCTTGCCCTCTCACAGCATCGTGCCTCCTTCAGTAAAGGAGACACCAATGGTCCAAAGGGACAGCACATTTATATCCCAAACTCTGACAAAAACTTATGGCCTCTTTGCATAATTTGTTTTCATCACAATAACCGAAACTGTTGGAAGGCACTGCCCTGATCTGTGTTCATCTGACTGTCAGGTGTTTCATTAGGTAACGCTATGGCTCTCTTTTTAATTGGTGATTTCCCTTTTAAAATGAACTCTAAAATTGAATTAGTCTGCATTTATACCATCAATAATAATAAATCTGTTTTTTTCTTCCCTATTAAAAGCCAAAGCTAGTCATCCAAAAATAGTTACTGCCCTTTAGCCCTCTAAATTTTATGTGTGTATTTTTCATATTATCATCTCATGGTGCTAGCCGCAGTAGTGATATTTCAGTAATTAGAGACAAACTGGCACGCTAACAGCTAGGAGCAGGTTCCCCTCAATTATCTCTTTTACAGCATGATAAAAATTTTACTTCTAGGAAACTGAAAGCCAGTGATGGAGAAACAGCTCGCGATGCACCGTGGGGCAGCTGACACACCATGGTGCAACGCTCTGGCTTTGCAGTCTAGGATCACTGCTGTCAGTTCAGGCTGTTCCCTGCCCAGCTGCCCATCAGTATTGTCAAGATACATCCTGGAGGTTGGTTGTTCTGACAAAACTCTTTCTGGTGGGAATCTCTGCCCCCAGCCTAACCTGCACACTGTCTCCAAATCACTGATGCATAGGCTAAACCTTTTCCTTGCTTCCTCGCAACCACACTAAGGTTTCATACCTGCCCTACAACTATTCCACCTTCCTCCCCAGCAGAGATTGGGTTCACACAGAACTGATATTCATGTTCTGAACTGCATGTACAGGATTGCCACGCCAAAAGAAGAACATTTCATCACCCACAGCACAAGATGTTTCAACTCAGTTCTCTGAGCTGCATGACATACCATGCCATCACCATGGAAAACCACACTCAGCTACATTAGATCAGTGAAAAGAATTCATTCTCAGTGACGACAGATAACCACTTTTTAATTTTTCCCTTCCATCTGATGTTTCTAAATATACATTTTACATAGTGACAGCCCTTTTGGCTGTCCAGAAGGTTACGATATTCTCTGGGCTGCTGCATGGAGCTGAAAATGAGGCCACGGTTCATTCCTGGGTCAGTATCTATTACTAATAGGAATAATTTTATACGAGCACATCTTTGATTTTAGTGAGAATGAAAGCTTGATATAGACAGAGCTGAAGGCATTTTTTCTACACTTTATCTGTCCTCATGTTGAAACAGGGTGTTATCTCTGGGATGCTGGACCAGCAGAGAATTACCTGTCCTTTTCATGAGTGTTGACAAGGCTTATGTAACCATGAATAAGAAATTCAGGAGGCATTCTTTCAATGGAGTAAGTAGTAATCATCCAAAAGGCCTATCAAAGTTTAAGCACGCAGGCTGACATGGTACCTCCCTGAATTTCCTTTGCTTTTCATCAAAGGATTGGTTTTCCTTTCAGGTCACATTCAGAACTGTTTTGTGTTGCTGCTGTAGCAATTACCACAACAGCAGCCAGACCCTAGCAAAGAGGCAGAGATGCTGCAGATATGAGCGGAAGGAATCTTGGAGAAAATACAGCAGTGAAGATTTCCCAGTGCATTGTGCAAAGCCAGCTCTCTGTTTGTATGGACACCTATTTTGTTCCTCTCACAAACACAAATTTAATACCATTAGTGAGGTTTTACTTGTTAATTTTCTCAAGTAATTTGAGATCCCTATGTTTGATCAGTACGGTTTAAATTATTACCACCAAGCTACGAAGCTATGAAAATATTTGAAATGAAAAAGTCTATCAGTGCTTGGTAACAAAGTGAAATATTGCTGCTCTGAATGAAGGAGCAGCGTGACTAATGACAGTGTCAGGAATCTGATGCTTTCTGAAACTACTGCAGTATATTAAAACAGCCCTTCTGTACTGATAACTTTCAGAAAGGACTATATCAGCATCCTTTCAACTAGAGCTTTCCATCTCTCCAGATATTTCATTGCACTCCTAGCTTCAATATCACCTTCCTTTTAATAGAAAGGATGCACATTATAATATCCCCTGTGTTTTGGCAGGGTCAAAAACACCAGTGCAGCTGAGAGCATAGAAATTTTAAGATTCATCAGAAATTTCTTCAGAAAGTCTGAAGTACGTACGTACTTTTGATGCAGAAATTCCTGGTGGTCTGAAAAACTTTACACCAATTGTCAGCAGAGGGGACTTTCTTTGTCTTTGTCAAATTATAAGAGTAAACTACGTTTGGTAGGTGAGAGATGTTAGGTTGTGTTTTTTCCTTTTTTAATTTTAATTTTTTTTTAATCTAAGTGTATTTGAGTTCATGATGAGTTTTCACAGGCTGATTAAAACAGGCACAACTCAAATACACGGGCCAGGTAAAAGCTCAGTTTGTTTCTTTCTACCGAGTAAAAAGCAACAAGGGAACAGAGTACTAACATGCTACACACTTAGTTTAAATGCAGTCTTAATTGCACACTAATGCTGCTCAACTTCTGTATCCTTCAGGCCTGTGCAGGTATGGCTATGGTAGACATCCCAGTGATTGCCAGGGAGCACCTTAGCTACAGTGAAATCCCATGCATTATTCCATCAAGCCAGCAGCCCACCACGCTGGCTGGTTTGCACAGCCTGAGCTAAGTGTGTCCTTCAGGCACACCAAAAGCAACTGGGAAATAAGTTGGTAGGTATGAGATAGAGAAGGAATTGTGGAGAGGGCAGTAGAAAATGATCTGGGCTTAAACCAGACACCAAATCTCTGCCGTTTCCCAGTGTTTTCTCTAAAATCCTGCCTTATTCATGCATCTGAGGTAGCTTGAATGGATTTATCTCCTCTCCTGGACAATGCGTCTAGAATGGTTTTAAAATAAGGATAGCAATCCACATACAGTTTTCTTCAAAACATTCTCCACCAAAGGCACTTGATAGTTTTCGCTTTTTACACAGGCTGGCCTCCGAAGACACACAGCAACTGTGCTCCTGAAGAACCAGTGTGCTTCCATTTCCAAGTAAAACCACTACAGTGGGTAAAGAAGGCACAGGTCTGCAAAAGATAGGTTTTACCTTATCCTGTGTGCATTAGCTGAGATCAGCATGCTGTGAGCTGCATCTCCTTTTGGCTGCCACAGCAGACAACTGGAGTTACACCAGGGGCATACCTCCTTACCCTGAAAGCAATTCATATGGACATGGGAAAGCCAGAAGCAGTGTTTTTCTCTCCCACTCAAGTTTACTTGCTGATTTAATCATAAATGCATGGTTGGCCTCCCTACTGCAAAACACTGTGCTTCTTTAAGTCCCAGAGCACCCAGTGGGATCGGTGGATGCCAGAAGGCTACTAAGAAAAGTAAGGCTAAGCCCTTGCTGCTTCAAACTTCTTCTTGCACACAAGCCAACCCCTCTTTTCTCTAAATCTTTGTTACTTACTAGCTAGGATATAGCAGAGGCTTTTGGTTGCCTTGAAGACCTGAAGCATGAAGGCAAACAGCTCCAGCACAGGGAACATCTCAGTCGTGATGTCTGTCTCATCTCTGTCATGATTAGACATCTAATCATGACAGAACATGTTTTCATAAAAAATCTATTTTTTCCACAACATTTTCTCATCCTTATTTGCACTTTTGACTGTACTGTTGAGCCTGAGTATGTCCGAAAAACAAACAATTTGAGTAACACAGTAATAAATATCAGTAACTCAGCAGTAAATATGAGCAACTATTGCACAAGGACAGGCAAAATTTCAGCAAGTTCAGTGACTCCTACAGAATCCATAAACACTTTCTCAGTAGAAGCTAGAATCAAGCAGAGGGCCTTTTCTTTCCTTCCATGTTTCATTTCTCAACTTTCCTTTTTTGTTGTTGTTTTTTTTCTTTTTTTCTTGTACCTCTCCTTATGTAGCTGTCTTTTGCAATGTTCATCCCAAGCAAAGAATAAGAATAGTGTTTAATATAATTGAATACAGCAGAAAGAACCAAAACAAGCCAAAGGACAAATTCATATAATAAAATTCCCTTCCTTCTGTTTGCTCTCAGTATATACTTCCACCACTCAACTACAATCAAATAATGCTAGGTACTAATAATTCCTACAGTGTTAGGCTTTAGACAGCATTTAACCTGAGAGCCATCTATTAATGTGAATGGAAACAAGGAAGGTTTAGTCACATCCTGATCCACATAACAAGCAGAAATAATCAGCTGTTGCCACAGAAGTTTTCAAAAGAAAAAAAACAGTCTCAAGTGAATAGAAATTGGGAAGATAAAAGAGCCACCATATAAATCATATTCTTCTTATTAATGTTATGCATTTTTATTTTCCAAGAATACTGCCCTTTGTATGCATTCAGAAATCATAGTTGCAGTCTGAAATGTTTAATTTACATGCAAATTAGATTCAAGGACCTACCAGTTGCAGATATTTCCTTTCAGTCACAGACTGGCCTTTCAGCCTGAGTAAGAGGATAATATTATGGCAACAAGATTAGTACTGGTCCCATAAAAGTTCGGCTTCAAATAGCCCTGCAGAGTTGATTCCGCCAACAGGAATCATAACAGAAGAAAATAAAAATTAAAAAAAAAAAAAAAAAAAAAGGAAATCTGGGTCTCCAGAGCAGGAAATGTGAAACTGCTTGATTTAAAATATAAGCAGTGTAACGAAGGCTTTTGGAATTCCACTGCTTTCTCATGTGTGAGTTGTCTAGCTGAAGAAGCCTGTTCATTCCTCTTATTCTTACAGAGAAAATGCTGGTAGTTTACTGGATTTGGGCTGTAATCTCTTAGTTTCACACAATATATTTCACTGATGCAATATTTATAATGGTTTCATAGCGACAACAAATACATAAGAAGTAGTTTAGCAACAGAAGATATTATTACCTAAAGTCCAATGAAGGGAAAGGAAGATCTCCAGATCATAATGCATTTAATCACAACAGCTCTGTCCGGTACAAGAAAAACAAGTCTCCAGAGATCTATTTTAATCAAAGTTTCACAAAAGTACTGAAATACTCAGCAGATAGACCGTGTGAGAGTAGTCTTAGGGTGCTTAGACCTGATCATCTTTGTAACAAATCAAAATATTATTTGATGGGAAAGCTCCAAAACAAAACAGAAATATACTTCTTCTAATGGTTATATTAGGTTAGACAAGTAGGAAATACTGAAATATGATAAAATATTTTATCTTTGCCTGTCTCTGGCTCAAGAAGCCTAAGTGCAACAGCTTTCAAGACATCTGAAACACGTTCTATTTAAAAGGTGTGCATTTTCAAATGAGAGCCCTGCCAAATGGAGGACATCAGACATTGTGCTAAACCAACCCTTCTCAGGGCTAAAATCTTATGAAGAGCCTCTGCTTCTCAGGGAAGGAAATCATTTCAGGTAACTCCCTTCTTGCAATTTTATTATGTGTAAAAAAAACCCCAAAACATTACTGTCTTTATGCAGCACATGTGTGTGATCTCAATGGCAGTATTAGTTCAGTGCTATCCTGCAGAGAGCCCACAATAGCTTCATTGTAATGTAACAATATAATAAGAAATTGTTTAGGAAGTTGATAAAAATGCCAAGGCAATGTCATTAAGTGTCCTGAGCACTGCGATGGGAAGACAATTTGCATGCTACTTGCATAGGGATTCTTATTACAAGGTTTTTAAATTGGAAAATTAGTTTAGCCAAATAATCTCCTTGCATGGATTCAGAATTTTCACACAGTCTGCTACTAAGTATAGGGCTAAGTTGTTCCCTCTTACACGGTGTACAGCTTTCAGGGAAGCACAAGATGCTACAAAGCATCTTATCTCAACCAAGTGTGTCCCTATAAACCATTGTTTCAGTGTCATAGAATCATAGAATGGCCCAGGTTGGAAGGGACCTCAAAGATCATCAAGCTCCAACTCCTCTGCTGCAGGCGAGGCCACCAACCTCCCCATTTAATATCAGACCAGGCTGCCCAGGGCCCCGTCCAACCTGGCCTTGAACACCTCCAGGGACATATCAACTTGAAACTGCATTGGCAACAGCTGGAGAAGGAGGAAATCTTGTCCTTGCACAGATGAACAAAATTAATGTAAACTGAACTTGCAGCCCAAGTGTGTTACCTCTCCAAAACAAGCCTGTCACACTACTCATTTAAGAGACAAGAAATTAAAGAAAAAGAGAAATTTACAGACAGAAAAATTATAATATATAGGAAAAAAGAGAAGGAAGGAATTTGACTGGACAAATGCAGGTCAAAAACACTGTACGAGCAATAATAGGAGCTTAACACCTGTCAAACAAGTGGTTCTTGTTTTCTCCTATCTTGTTCTTGAACTCATTTTCACAACAAAAACCAACACTCATCAATATTCTCCTAGAACAAAATCCTGTTATCTTGACTACTATATATACTTTTTTTTTTGAATTTTTTTTTATTTTTCCAAACCAGCTCACCTATTCTTTATCATTTTTTAAACTGAATGACCAAAACTTGACCCTATGTTCCAAACATAATCTAAAAAGTACTTCATACAATGTTAACAGAATACCGTGGAGGCAGCTGTTTTTCCCTCTTCACCCAAGCCAATATCCTACTAAATAAATTGTACTGCTGCTAACGTAGCAGAAAGGGGATTTAAATGTGTCATACTTACTTTGATTTCCTTTACAAAGACCAGATATAACTCACGCTCTCTAGGTATCTCTAGGTCTGCTAATTCTGCATACGTTAATTTAAAACACTGATTTTAAAAGCAGGGAATTAATGACTGCAAATACTTTATGCTCGTGTTAGAGAAATATTTGCAGTATGTAAACTTCCATGTAAAAAGTTGTTTGCATAAAGTTGCTGTAAGTGAGAAGCTGCAAAGCCCGTGTTGAACTTGGACTCCATTCCAGGCCACAAACACAGTAAGCTATGATCATATACTTGCCCCTGCTTCAAATAATACACACACAATACAAAAACACAATAATAATGGAGTAACAGGCTATATATCTCTAACTGTGCCAAGTCAGGTGGCGTCTAGCAGTGTTCTTTATTCACACATAACAGGAAGGGTCTGTAGAGACCACAGACATGAAAAGCCCCATCAGAGAGAGCAACTGCAGATCAAACAGGAGTCATGTACGATTTCCTGAGAAGAGCATTCGAGTAAGAGCCCATATCCAAGCCCCTTCCCCAGAGCTGCAGAAAGTCATTCAGTATGAGCTGGTGATACCTGGCTCCTGTACTTGCCTTTCTGCTACTCCAGCTCTGGACCAGCGCAGAGGAGCAAGAGGAAATGCTGGAGACAGCTTGGATAGGATGCTCTGGATGGGCTGACCTCTGGATAGGAAAGACAGTTAATTTACATTTTCCAAAATAATTCAGGGCCCTGTTTTATAATCCATTTTGAGGCCAGCTTGGTCTTGGCACTTAATCTAACCTGAAAGATGAAGCTTTCTGATAGAAATTAGACATTCCCATTAGCAATGTTCAGAAAGGAGAAATTACAGTGCACATTTCCACCAGCTCTAATGGTTGAAGCCTGAGCTTTGGAGGGAGGCCGTTGATTTCCAGGAATATATAATCATTTCTGCTTTCAATTTCTTTTCATCCCTAAAGTCTGTCAGAAAATGGGCATTTTCTTCACTAAGAGGCTTCCATACAAGCATCCCTGCATTGCTATCTGTTCTTCTTGTCATCATTTCATTTCCTGAATAATTTCACAGCTCACTGCTCTGACCCTCTCATAAACGTTCCATTCTTTCCAATTTGAGAGAACTACAGCATCACTAGTGATTTATTTGGATTTTATCTATGGCTAATTATGACTGATTTCAATAACCTGTTCCTCATGCTCTCGCAAACTATTGATTAGCACACGTGTTCTTTAAAACACTTGCCTCAGATTCACGCACTGAATTAACTCACAATTCCTACAAAAGATAATAGATAATATGATAAATCATTCCTACTGCCACAAAATGAGCCCAAGCATCTCTTAACCTTGTTCTGCCTGACACTGTACACGTGACCATGTAAGAACAGTTCACGGTAATAATTAATCTGTTGTGTTCTCTACAGAATAAGGTAATAAACAGCTTAATCAAAGAAAAAGGACTTAAAGGCTCATGTGCCCACTACTGATTACAGCTGCAGACAAGGAAAGAAACATGAATAATATCATTTGTATGGGTGTTCTATACGTATAAATATATATTACATGCAATGCAGTGCAACTGAAGGTCTATCTGGAGCTCCTTAATGGGATACTTCTACAATCGATGGAAGAAAAGCAGCACTTTGGAAAACAGTTTTTCCTGGCTGTTGCATTTTCCTGAATAGGATGTGATGAAGGGAAAGACTAAACAGCCAGATTAAACCAGCTCCCTGGCATTTAGAGGGCTGAATGTAGTTGAAATGAGCCTCACTGCCCGTGTTTAAATTATGCCTATGCTAGGTCTGTTTTTATACAAACTCGATGCTATCAAGTAACAACTCCAACACAAATAAACACTTCCTTAATGAGGTTCTAACATAATAAATTTGGTCATTCAAATAAATCTAAACTGTTATTGCTAATCCAAAAGAAAGTTTGAATGGAAACATTCTTGCAGCTTTTTTCTAGATCTAATCCTTGCAAATCCTTCATTACTTTTGGAAGCTCTAAACAAGCCTGACGTTACAAACACGTGTTTGACACGTGAATGGATCTAGGTCTACACATTTTATTCAGCTGGCCTTTCGCATTAGGTCCTGTCTCACACTTAGTGAAGCAAAGCCAAATAGTCACCAGAAAAAGAGCTTCTGGTGCAACATGAAACAAAATAGCTTTTTGCAGCCTGTAATAGAGTACTCCCACTGAACTATAGGGGAAAGAGTGAAGCACAGAATGGGACTGACCAGCCCTTCTAATTGAGTTTTACTCCATGCAACCTGAAATTGCTTTTCCTCCAAGAATCCCTAAGCATACCAGGCAATTGCAAACAAATGCATTACGACGCAGAGGCCTCAGAAGTTTTAAAATTCCTTCAATTTTTTATTTTTTAACACTGGCGTAGAGATAAAGCATGGTTTGTGGCCTGCAGCCTTTCTGTAAGTAGTTAGAAGCAGGTTTCCCCATGGATAGAAATGCTACAGACTAAGCTCAGTAGCTATGTGCTGCTGCTAAGCACCATGTGCATGCTGTCAGCCAGCAAGTACAGCCATCCCTCATGCCCTGCCACGACACTTCAGTGCTTCTCCAGAAACCGCATGGGGAAATGGGAGAGAACTAAAGGTACACCGGGGACACTGAAGATAGAAAGGCAGGCAGGAGCTGCAAAATCTGGAATGTAGGCATTGTTCCTTCCGTGGTAAACACAAAGATTCACTTACCTCTTTTTAATTGCAAAAATGACTCCTAAGGAGAATATCTTTCTGTATTTATGTTGCTTTCTAAATAAATGTCAGTAACAACATCACAAAGCTAACAAAATTGTTAAGACTGATTCATTAAAAAAAAAAAAAACAAAACCAAACATTTAGACCTTGGAAAACCACTTCCTTACAATCAACAGCAGTATAGCTCTGCCTCTAGGGAGCTCAGAATGCCTCTCAAGTGAGTTTTCTCTGCCCAAGGTTCTCTTTCAGGAAATACATTTCAGGTAACTGCAGAGCTGTTACCTAACATTTCTGCAGATAGGAAGCAGATAAAACGCAATGCAATAGCAAAAACCACTTCTGCTAAAACTGGCAATGAAGCTTACTATCAACTAACAGCTGTTCAGTAGCCCACATTAAGTGAACATGTAGCTCCAGCAAAAGTCCAACTAGAAAAATGCTGAAAGTAGAAACCATGCCATCAGAGATGCAATCTACATATTGTTCTTTTAGCTGGGGCAGTTGAAAAGTCAAAATTCAAACATAAGCACCAGCAGGAGCACGGGCACAGATGGAGCATAGTTGCACTCCAAGAACTGGCAGTTACAGCCAGAGGATGGCAGGATAGGAGGAAAATGTCCCCAAAGCTTCAAAACACCAAAGTGAAGCTGCAGCTCTGCCAACTGGATGTTTTGCATGGCCACACTTAAAGTTCATTTTCAAGTTTAAGTTTTTTGAGAGATGTGTAGAATCAGACAGACCCCACCATCTGGTTTCAAGGTATCCACAGGAGAAAATGTAGAAGCCCCCAGCAGCATTGCCACTCCACTGCATTCTTCACTGTCCCTGCAGCAGACTTGGTTTGCAAAGGCACTGCCTCTGTGTCTGTGCTTACACATGTGGCTCTGCCCCATGCAGCAGCTTCTTAGCAGTCTTCCAACTCTACAGCCGTACCAACTATTCAAGTGCTAGATGTGAATTAACCTTAGATTATAGCTCTGAATGCCCCTGAGGCATAGGTATAGCATAAAGTGCAAATGCAAAGTTAATTCCAAGTCCATTCCCTCATGAAGCACCAGATGTAGGCGTTCCCTTATCCCTAGGAACAACCTGCTGCACTTTTCAACCCTGGGTGATACTTTTCAACCTGGGGTTCATCTTCCTCCTACTCACCATTTGTAACACGTGAGGACAGACTTCACCTTTTCCAAGGTGCTTTTTGCTCCCTGCTGATGCTGGCAACAACAGGGCAGAATGTTCAGATAGCATATACCTGTTCTGAATACCTACAAGAATACATCTTGCCTGTCATCTGAATTACCAGCCTCAAGATTTAATACAAAACGATGTAGGACAGCATATTTGCAGTAAGCATCCTTCAAAACATGAGATGTGTGTTTTTTCTACAGTTCATTCCAAATTCTACTCCATTTGGGACTTCTTTATTTCAAATCTAAAAAGTCTATTTGTATGAAACCAAATGAACTTCAATAAGCACAAGGAAGCAAAATACCATATGGCATATTCAGATTCACGGAGCTGCTACCCCGCTTAATAAATCTTCCTTTACATACATTTTTGATAAAAGTATTGTATCCTACAGGGATTTTAATTTTATGTCTCAAAAGGAGGTTAATATATTAAATTTTACTGTATACAGATTAAATGAGGACTTTTGAAAATTCTCAAACTTATCTGCTCAACTAAATAAGTTTTCTGACTTTGCACTTGGGGTAATTATAATAGAGTTTTTGATCCCTGGGTAGATGGATGTAATAGTCCTATAAATCCCAGATTTTCAGCATCTTCAAAGACTATAAAATGTTTACGAGAGAATATGGTTTTAGAGACATCTGGTGGTTATATAAGCCTAAAGAGAGAAATCAACTGTGAACGTATTAAACATAAATTCTACTTTTTCAACAAAAGCGTCCTGTAAAGAGAAAAAGAGATCAGCTTATTCACTGTCTGTGCATACCCAGGCAGAAAATTGGCCACAGGAGGTGGCCTTGTTTATGGTGACTTGCCAGCTTTGCTCACATTTGAAGAAAAAATAATTTTTTGAAATAAAAGTGTGTAATTAATGTATGTTTTCTACGACAGTAGCTCAGTCAAAGGCACGAGACTGGCGACACTGAATATTTTAAACAGTACTGCTAAACAAAATCATCATCCCTGCCCGCTTCCAGTTAGCAAATCTTTTGTTCTAGCTTCTGATGTGCTTTCTTTTCTTTCTTTTTTTTTTTTCTTTTTTTTTTTTTTTGTATAAAAGTTCACTGACTCCCCAGTATAATTTTACTGAAATGCTTGTCTGCTCCTAGAACAGCTCAGAAACAAACTAGGATGGCTAAACTTGTCAGGATCAAAATACAAGTAAAGTACAGGTACTCAGAGATGAAGTAAAAGATGCATGTGTTTTTATATTCATTAATAACATACTTTAATGACTATCAAAGTGATTTATAAGGACTCTTAATTTAAGTATAGAGCCTTATTAAAACTTCAATTATACAGTACCACATCTAAGCATCCTCTGCATCCCCACAGAACTTTTACTATTACACTGATGTAAATACAAAAGAGAAGGAAGAAAAACAATCCCCACTTCAGTTAAAAAAAAAAAAATCACTTCCATTTTAAATATGAACTAAAAAGCTGAATTGGCCTCACTTTCCATAACCGAGATGACAGGGACGCTACTGCAAAAGATCCAAGCCCACGCCATAGTACCGATCCAAAGCATTTAAAGCAAAAGAATTCACAGCTTCTGCTGTCTAGGGAAGGATTGCTCCTTTGGGTGTTTAGGTGGGTAGGGAGGCCCTGTGCTTCCATCACTTTGGTGTTTCCAGCCCACTGGCAAATTTCCTGGCTATTTCAGGAGCATCTGTTTTATCAAACAACGTGTTGCACTCCTTAGCTCTGATTGCCTCCCTGTTCATGACACTGCTGTTACCCATCTTCACACTCCCTTCCTTTCCTTGGTTCACGCACATTATAATAAATTTCTGCTAGAGCTATAATTGCCTAACAAAAAATAATCTGTTCAAGAAGGCAGAAGTTTCTTGGGCAGTTGGTTGTTGAACAGTAGAGCTACCAAATATAAGAATCAATGTTCTCAGATGCAACCAACCCCAAGTAAGGCCAAAAGAAAAATCGTGTCCTCACTGTTTCAGCGCCAGCAGTCTCATCCCAACAGCATTGTGCAAATGCTTTTCGGGGGCAACACTCCATTTCCGCAGCAGAAAGCATTGTCACAAACCTTTATCTGATGCTAACATTCAGCATTGCTTACAAACAATATTTACCCACTTATTTTCAGCGAAGAAATTAATTGGCTCAGGAAGAAAATGTATTTTATTTTAAACTTTCTGAGCATGAAACAGCAGAAATTGTCATTCTAACTAGGGCTTTCTCACACATTTTTCCCCATCCATCCAGTTTTCTCTTAAAAGTTTTAACTTTGAATGTAATTTACATGCAATGAGCTGCATTACTATTTCATTATGTTTGAAATTATACACGTACATAATTCAGGATATTTAAAGCCATAGTTGCTGTAGAAACTATAATTATATTTCTTGTTAAATCATTAAAGTTAACATCATTTACAAAATTACACAGTATTATGCAGGGTTGGGAACAGCGAAGTGTGAGGCAACTTTACAACTGAGCTCTTCATATATATCAGGAAATGAAAAACTGAGACATCTCGAAGGACTATGAATAGTGTAAGGAGCTGAAATCCCATCTCGGAAATAATTTGACCAGTTCTGCCTGTTGTTTTATATTTACAGCTTGCATTCATTGAAACCATCTTCTGAGGGCAGTTGATACACTACAAATTTACTACAAGTTCCAGCAGGAGTGGTTTGCTCTAGCAAGGGCAACATCTACAGTACAGAAGAAAAAATCAAGCTGATGGTTTTCTGCCTTACTTCGATCCCACAGAGGATTTCCCTTTCCCCTCCAAAACACACTCTTCACCAAGCCCCTCCATCCTATCAGTGGCTGATGGGAATCTCCTGGAGCTCTCTTGACTCCTACCCAGGAGCAGTCCTCAACAAGGACAAGGATGTTTCAGCCCAGTTTGTCTGCAAGCAGAGCCTCATCACTCAGTCAATTCATCAATATAGGATGCTGAGAAACACCACATGTGGAAGGGACACTTGGCACATACATGGGAGCACCAAAATTGCTCCCGTCGTAGCTAATTATTTCCTGTCCTCACAAACCTGGGAGAGAGTACATATGGTGCTCTTGACATGCTACTGCAAGACAAAAACTCCATTTGTATCTACAAATGGAAATGCCTTTTCGTACAGAAGTCCAGGAGTATGCAACAGAGGAATACACAACAAAATGGCTTTAAAATTGATACTCCATCACTTCTTTAAAAATAGGAGCCATTTCCACAAAGAGAACAGCTGTAGGCTGATATTTGGTTCCTTTTAATCACACGAAAGCTGTCTGAATTAGTCATGTCTCATGTTCCAAGCCACAACAGAATTAGTATTCAAGTGCACATCACCTAGATCATTACTTAAATTATCATCATTTGTCATGTGAATCCTTGCCTCCCTCACTAGTGATAATCCATTGTTAATTGAAATGTTGTGCAATACAAAACCTGCTGGGAGAATCTTAAAAATGTTAGACTACTCATGTTAAGATGTGCTACTAGATCATTGGTACAAAGATGCATGAGTCTCCTCTGCTGAATGCCCAAAGTTATTTCAGCCATCAGCATTGATTTTATGTGCTTCATTATACTGTAGCTTTCCTTATAATTTCTAGAGAATTGCAATTCTATTTAAAAAGTATTTCTACAGGGAATAATTATTATTTGCATTGACTGAGAAAAACAATTGGAAAAAATTAACACAAGACAGAAAATAGCCAGTGCACTGTTGCAGTCAGGATTCTCTTAGTGAGACCATGTGCAGCTAAGCAGACTTCTTAAAATACAGCTGCTTCAGAGACTGGCAGCTTCATAAGGCATGCAGTGTAATTCTCAGGAAAGAAAAGTGAGAAAGGATGAAAAGAAGAATATTATTCCTTCTCCCTTCCTGCAGCTGAAGGATAAGGAATGTGAAGACATGATCTGGACAGGCCGGATAGCTGGGCTGAAGCCAACGGGATGAGGTTCAACAAGACCGAATACCGGGTCCTGCACTTTGGACACAACAACCCCAGGAAATGCTACAGGCTTGGGGCAGAGTGGCTCGAAGAAGGAATAGAGGAAATGGACCTGGGGGTATTGATGGATGCTCAGCTGAACATGAGCCAGCAGTGTGCCTAAGTGGCCAAGAAGGCCAATGGCATCTTGGCTTGCATCAGAAACAGTGCTGCCAGCGGGAACGGGGAAGTGATTGTCCCCCTGTACTCAGCTTTGGTGAGCTGCACCTTGAGTACTGCATCCAGTTTTGGGCCCCTCACTGCAAAAAGACATTGAGGCCCTGGAGCGGGTTCAAAGAAGGGCACCAAAGCTGGTGAGGGGTCTGGAGCAGAGGCCTTATGCGGAGTGGCTGAGGGAGCTGGGATTGTTCAGTCTGGAGAAGAAGAGGCTCAGGGGAGCCCTTAATGCTCTCTATAACTACCTGAAGAGAGGTTCTAGTGAGCTGGGGGTCGGCCTCTTCTCTAGTGTAACTGGTGATAGGACTAGGGGGAATGACTTCAAGCTACGCCAGGGGAGATTCAGACTGGACATGAGGAAATACTACTTTACTGAAAGAGTGGTCAGGCACTGGAATGGGCTGCCCAGGGATGTGGTGGAGTCACCAACCCTGGAGGTGTTCTAGGAACGTTTGGATGTTGTGTTGAGGGACATCGTTTAGTGAGAACTATTGGTGATAGGTGGATGGTTGGACTGGATGATCTTGGAGGTCTTTTCTAACCTTAGTGATTCGGTGATTCTGTGACTTGCATATTATCAGACTCACTGGAGCTAACACCATCTCAAGACATCACACAGCCCTCTCACAGCTGCAAGAAGAATCATCTGAGTTTTCTTTTCTGCTCTTGCAGCCATCCGTGCTCATCCTTCAAGACATCTAGATTCTTCTACTACTTACCTCTTCTCTTCTGCTTTAAGTCTTTGCATACCTGCACAAGGCAGGAATTGGAACCTGGATAAATTCAAATATTTCCACCACTTATTTCCTCTTTTGTATTTATAAAATCATGTCTATCAGTTCTGAACACCAGTCCTCTCTTTCCTGTTCTGCCAGCTGTCTAAACATGAAGCTCAGTAACAAGCACTGACAGCTTTTCATCCTTGAGTCATTTACTCCATGCTCCAGACTCCTCTCCATCCAGATGTCCCTCTCTTGCCCTTCCAATATCTGCCCTCCTAAGTCCAACTGTACTTTGTGCCCAGTGACCACCTGTACATTGCACTTAATTATCCTTTTTTTTTTTCTCCCATGCTGCTTAGTGCACTTAGAAAGACTTTCCAAAGAAGACAGTTTCCTAGTTTCTTCCTTCAAAATCCTTCACTTGTACACATTACTATTTACAACCATTTGGGTAGGATGCTGATGTTGAGACTATTCCACATGGTCTCCATCCAGAGATCTTGGGTACCACACAACATAAACCACCAAGTAATCCCCAGAGTGAGATGCATCAATGGTGAGAAACTTGATCCAGCCCCCTCACCTCTCTGAAGCACAATTTCAAGAGTGTTTCTCAGAAGACTTTAGTGCCACCTCAGCTGTGACCAGTGAAAAAGTGATCAATAAGCCACAAACATAACAAAGTGCTCGCACATAGCTGTGGCAACATAGCAGATATGAGTACAAGAATGAAAAGCATCTAAAGTCACTAGCCTTGAAGATAAAATGCTTCAAGCAAAGATGCCCAACTCCACATTATGGTCACTGTGTACAGAAGGCATTAATTGAGTCACTAAGTTTATTCTTTATATGGGTTATGCACTTCCCCACAGAGAAAGTTTAAAGCCAATATGGGATTGAATTTTTTTGCTGTGACTTTTAATAGCTTTCAGCTATCAACTCATGGCTGTTCCTCAGTCCTTCACGCACAGACTTTCATGAAACCTACAGCACCATGGAAAGACTCTGCATCAGCTTCTTGGAGAAGGGCTGAGAATTTGGTAGAGGCAGCAACCACTTCCCTGGGGTGGCACTGGGTGCTTAGAGAGCAAGCAAGTGGGACTGCAGAAGACAAATTGGACAGGATGAGTTTATATCTTCAGAAGCAGAAAGACATCTAATAGAACGCTATCTCCTCCAGAGATAGAAAAGACATATCCTTTAAGTCACATGTACACTGTTCATGTGTACATTGCAGTATCCAACTTTGGCTCTGTCCTTAGCAAAATCCTTCTCAAACATGTGCCTGTGAATGGGAGGCTGACTTACTCTTAGCTCAAACTTGCTTCATGGTTTCCTCTCCTCCTTGAAAAGCTGATTAAATACAGAAAAATAATGGTGAGTTCACATTCCCATCTTCCCCAAAAGCAGGTCATATCTTGCTATTTGTTGATAAGAGAGGACTTCAGCCTGTTCCCACTGTTCACTATATATTTTATAACAATTTACTAGACTATGAAGTCTAGTGGTACTTGACATAGTCCTAGGTGCTTGCGTAACTATCATTCCACCTAGCCTTTCAAGCAGTATCCCAAAAGAAAAAAAATCTGATATGCCACTTAATTTTTCCCATCACTCCTAATTACTTTTTATTCAAACTTACTTTGCTGAATGACTATTAAACTGAAAAATTAAAAGCAAATCATTGTCATCTGTCATTCAGATTTCTGCACTCTGAAATAGTTACTTCTAACTGGGAATCTATCAACCAAAGTCGTAACTGCTGATTTAATGAATGATTATAGTTTTGAAAAAGTATATTTATAGTTTTGAAAAAGCCATTTCAACACTTGAAGCCAGTTAAAAATGATAAAACTCTTCAGTCTCATTGCAAGCTCATAACTGTTATTGGATTTACCAAGTATGATTAAAAGCCCATGAGTTGAGCCCATACTGTAATTTGTATATATTTACTCTAACACTAACAGTATCACCACGTTTTATTCAGAACTTACTCAAGTGAAACAACTGGGTAAGTCTTCCTTAAAGAAAAAATAAATAAATCAAAAGGATTAATAATTGAGAAGTCTATTTAAAGGCCACCAGTGTTATTAGAAAAAGGGCAACTTTACTGTTATCCCAGTTCATATATGAGCACCAAGACTCATCTTTCTATAAGGAACAGACATTGGAGAAGAGCACAGGAGAATGAAGCATATCCCGACAGCATCTGCATGCAATACTTTGAATTGTAAAGATTCTCATCTTTATTAAAGGTTAGGATTTTTATATGCTGCTGTGGGGCTTCCATCAACACTGCCAGGTACATCTTCCAGGTGTTAGGTAAAATACAAAAGAGTTTCATGCTTATCTACAACCTGGAAAAAGCTTTCAATATACATAAGCTATTATTGCTGCTTCGAATGTCTCCTATCTTATTATGCTGGCTCACAAGACCAGAGGTGGATTCTGGTGCTATAGCAAAAGAGGTTGAACTTTCCCATCGATATTCCATCACGTTTTGTTGCAGTGAGGCAGATGGCAGCAGAGAGGCAGTCTGACAGAATGGCACCTGATGTGAAAGTGTGTATGAAGCAAAGGTTTGGAACTGAATTTCCCTGTGCGGGAAAAAATGATACTGACTACTGACCTTCACTGGTTCTTGCTGAACATTTATGGAGACCAAACTGGATGTGAGCACAGGGAGGCTGTGGGTGGTGTTTTTCAGCAATGGCGACAGCAACAAGACAGACAAGGCACCTTCTGGACAGCCATACAGATTGTTATGTCTGCAGCATGCAGGCTCTAGCTCATGGTAGGGACTATGTTGAAAAATAGTGCTTTGTAGCTGAGAATCTGCTCTATCAAATAGGGCTGTTGTGCTCTTTGTACCAGTTACAGTTTCCACAGAAATAAATCGGAGACATTACTTTCAAAGCAATCTATATATAAAAGAGGAACAGATTTCTAGCACTCCCTCACCATGATGGGACAAGAATGAAAAGGCCTTTTTAATTATAACTTTTTTTTCCTCATAACATGTGAAAAATAGAAGTGAACAGGTGGGAAACGATACACTTTTCTTTTTTTCCATTCTCCTTAAATTACAGTCCTGCCATCTGAGGGAGGACTCCTACCAGAACAGGTTATAATTTCATCTTGTCACTACATGCCAGTTCTGTACCTGACTAAAAGTTTTGTGCTTTTAGAACCCTCCCTTCTTGCCCTTTAAGTAGACAAGGCCCTTCAATGGGAGTGCCCTGAGTGAGCACCATGCAGTTGGGAAACGCATTTTAAAGCCAGTTATCTAAACATTACCCTCCTTTAATCACATCTCTGCTCTGTCTTGCTGTAGACTCACTTATTAATGTCGCTTTGGAGACAGCAAAATTTTCCCAAAAGATTCAGCTAATGATAAAATTCATCTTTTTAATATTTTTCTCATTGTTGGATATTTATCTGTTTTATTTCTATTTGTATGGAGGTGTCTGCTTTCATTTACAGTGGTTTCATTTGGCTTCTTACATTCTTGTGGGCTGTAAAAACAATATATATGGGGGAAATGACAACAAATTAATTTTACAAACATAATGCAGAGAGAGGAAGCCTACAAAGCTGTCCTCCCTCATGTATCGTTGCTGCTTATAGCATATGAATTTAAAAGTTCATTACTGGACAGTGTAACTCAAAAAAGTAAAGAATGTCACTTCTATTTACTGTTTGCAGATTTAGTGAATCTTCCTAATCTATCATGCAGTATTTCATAACCCAGAGAGAGAGAGAAGGAAAAAAATTAATCATTACTTACTCATGTACTTCAGTAACAGCTTTTCATGGCTTAGCAAAAAGAGAAAAAAGGCCCAAACTTGAAGTTATCTCAATAAAACGAGTGACCTCTTGGTCAGCTGCCAGACCCAGGGCATAAATTCCAGTGTTCATCACCTCTTAGGCCTGTGCTTTATGTATCCGTGATCTTCATCTGGTCCGGATGGGTCTGCAGGGAACTGCCCCTTCACCACTATTAGTTTTTAAGTCTTACTTACAAGCAACAGGAAGAAGATGAGTAGCCTCTGAATCCCAACAAACCCTAATCTCAGCTGCACAGAAAAGCAACAACAATCTCAGAGATAAAATCTGTTTCTGAATTTGTTAGCCAGACCATTTTTCCCTTATCAAGCAGTCTGTGCTCACACCAGGAACAAACCACATCAGCCTCTCCCCTCAAAATGTCAGTGAATGGTTGAGGCAAAAGAGATCGGAGTCAAGTTTCCCAGAGTCAAGGTTTGTTCACACTTTTCTCTTCCACATACATTTTTCCACAGTGCTTTTCTCCCCACGTGAGTTAAGTTACCAGTTTCTGGGTTTGTATGTTGGTTTGGAACAATTTCAGGTTGCACTGCAGAAAATAGCTTACCTGTGCAGATTTCACCCTCCTTCAGCCATTACACGCATGAGGTCCTAGTTGCAGCCAGTCACCAAGTCCTTCCTGTAGTACAAAAAGAATGAGAACCTCAATTGACATGGAATTTTCACTCTTTTCACATTACACAGCATTCCTATATTGGGAAAGATGCACGCTGGAGACGTTTCTTCTCCCTGTACAGTAACATTTCTTTACTTCCAACACAGTAATGAGGGTGACAACAGCCCTTCAGAGAGAATAAGGCATGTGCTGCAGCCACTGTTGTAGTTAGCAAAACAGAAAAGGAAATCAGATTCTCTTAACTTACAACCACTCTTTGCATTTTTAAAACGCACAAAGGTGTCTCATCTTGATGATGCTCTTCCAGGTGCTCTCTGCACTAAATGCAGTACTTCTTCTTTATCTTCTCACTCCTGTAATTCACGCTTGGATGTAGTTTTCTGATTGTAAATGACATGGTCTTCCATGACATCCTCACAGATAAGTTTAGAAAGCATGAGGTGGATTGAGAGCTGGCTGACTGGCAGAGCTCAGAGTGTTGTGATCAGTGGTGCAGAGTCTAGTTGGAGGCCTGTAGCTGGTGGTGTTCCCCAGGGGTCAGTACTAGGTCCAGTCTCGGTCAATATCTTCATAAATGTCCTGGATGAAGGGATAGAGTCCATCCTCAGCAAGTTTGCTGATGATATCAAACTAGGAGGAGTGGCTGACATGCTAGAAGGCTGTGCTGCCATTCAACAAGTCTGCAGAGTTAGGCAGAGAGGAACCTTGTGAAGTTCAGCAAGAGCAAGTGTAAGGTCCTCCTCTTTTCAAGACAGGCAGAGAACATCTGGAGAGAGTCCAGTGGAAAACCACAAAGACACTTCTGGTGTCGGAGCATCTCACTTAGGAAGAACGGCTGAGAGATCTGGGGCTGTTCCACCTGGAGAAGATCTATCTCCATGTTTAAAACAGTTAAAGGGCATGAGTGAAGTGTATGGGGCCAGGATCTTTTCCACGATGACCAGCAACAGGACAAGGGGCAATGAGCACTGCACTTAAGCAGCTGTGTTATTCTCCTCTTGCAAACATTAAATCGTATTCAGTGATCTGGCAAAACATGACAACTTATTCCTACATTAATAGTTTCACTTCTTGTACTGACATGGAGCAAGTCTGAAAGGCGAATCATTGCCTCTTGTTCCCCAGTTTTAATTTCAGTTTTCAGAATTTCCTATCAGGAGTTAGTGCAATAAAGCATCACACCCTGTGCATTAGGTTTCTTGCTAATTATATAATGTGAAATAAAAGGGAAAGACTTTAAAACATCATGCAGTCCATCCAAAATCCCTCTTACTTAGGATGTTTGTATTACACATTGGACTTAGAGAAGAATCCTCCTGCTCCCACTGAATTTTTAGAGTTACTTTGTTCCACTTTTAGCTAGTGATCTCTTTCAGAGGGCAACTCACCCTTAACCTGCTAGAAGCCTAAAAGTCAATGGGAAAAGTAACTGCTGGCTTGGTTCTCCTGCCAGTCTTCTGACAAAGATCACAAAGTCAAGTCAATGTGACAGCAAGATCGTCTTCATTCTCCTTTCTTCATTTTAATACAGATTTCCAAGATGAAATCATTGTGATCTCTAGGTGGTAAGATATGAATCCAGTTTCACCTAATTAGCCACAAGAATGACTGCTTACAAGCTGCTACTTTCTGTTAGCTTGTTTAGTATTTGTCAGAACCACCATGTACCAAAAGCTATTACAAGAGGTGTTTTTTAAAGGGTGATTGGATACACGAAGACCTGCTAATCATCAATCTTAGGAAAACTGCATTTCAGATAGAAAGACTTAATTCTCTGTGTACATTATTTTTTCTGCTGAAATTGCATATGCTTATGTCACCATTTGCAACTGAGAGAAGTACAAATATTGATACATGTAACACACATGCCTTTTTCCTTTATTTCAGCCTCTGTGAGGCTGCACAAGGCCTGGGCTCTACCAGAGATAAATATAATTGCATTATTAACCTCAGTGGAGCACATAAAAACATGGGGCAGGACCAACACTGTTGTGCTAGAAACCATTTGTCTGCAGATTCCATTTTTGGGGAGCCCCTCTATTTTGGAGCATCCCATAATCCAGGACATTCTTGCATTCCCAATGATAGCAATTTTGGATAAGACTAATGGCTTCTGGCACTTCTCTATCAATACTTGGGTTAGTTCCCTGTTCCCACATCCTGGTACAATTACATGCTGCATTTTCCAAATAGCCATTTTCTCAAGTCTTCTGCAACAATATCCACTTAGTGAAAATAAGCTCATTGCTAAAAGCCCCAGATCTCATTTGTTTACTTTCTCTTGCTTCTAGCTTTTCTCACAGTGCAAATATCCCTGTTTCTGGCAACACACTGATTTGTGCTCTCGTATCCAATCAAAAGCATCAGCTTTCAGACAAATAACAGTCTATTCATCTTCTACTGCATCACTGCCTTCTGCTCTGGCAAAGAATTCCTGCAAGTTAATGGAGCTCATATCATCTCCTTTGTCCAAACAATTGTCATGATCTCTTTATTAACACTCACCACTGTGTTGTTAGGCTTTTTTTTTTTTTCTTCCTCACCCTCTTAAATCCATTCACCCTTGGAAGCATCTCATAGATTTTGAAAACTTCAGTGCATCACCTCCTGGCCATCCCAGGGGCATTTTGGATTTGCTGCCTCCTCCATAAAATCAATGCACTGCCCACTCCATTTGTTCCACTGCTGAACTACTTGCATGGAATTCTCATTGCTTTGCTGTGGGTTAATTCTTGATCTCCCATAGTCCCTTCTCTGAGCATCTCACACTTTTCCCCTAATACTCTGTCCTCCCCAAATTTCTGGACTGAGTTTTCAGCCTTCCATAAGTAGCAAAAGCTTCCAAGATACGACTTGGTTTAAATACTCATTATACAAAAACACTTCTCTGACATTTCTCATTTTTATAACTTGGCCTTCCAATATCTGCCCTGTTTTAGCCATGCTAGTAGCTGTAGGATTCAAACTAAAACATACAACAAGGGGTAGCCTATATGCATCTAACATTTTGTGATTCAAACAGGCTGAACAAGACCAAACAAACAGGGCCAGACAACGGTATTACAAATAATATTTTACTGAAAATACAGACTTGACAGTTCCTAATCACCAAATGCAAGAAATTCTGAACTGTGATGGAAAAAGAAAAACAAACCTTTCAACTGTGTTCTATTCTGAACTGATTAGCTATCCAGAAGCATAGAATATGCATTCTAAGCTTCAATATTTCTGCAACATTTCTGAATTAGAGAATCGTTGAAATGACGTATTTGCCTTCAGACAGACCCTGGACCCAGACAGAAAAGCGTATATCTGGAGTAACTCAATTGTTCTTGTGTTTTCTCAGGAGTTGCGTTCATTTAGCTAACAACTGTCTTCAGATCACTGAATAAAATTGCTTTACAAGGCAGTACATTAATGCTCCTATTCTCGAAATAAACATACGTATATTTTCATCACATTTTACATAAGTTCCATTTCAAATGCATTAATTCAATTACCTTGTTTTATAGATACTGAACATTCAAGCAGGTTTTATCAGTGCCAGAAAGCCAGTGGCAAGTTCCTGCTGGCAGTATTCATAGCAAGACTGAACTCTAAACATGCATACATTTACATTTGTAAGCTGAGACTTAGAGGATGAAAATGCAATTACTTAAATTCCACAGACTTGGATAAAATTATGTTCTATATATGAAATTTTTTAAATGCATAATTGTTTCAGCCTGCAACCTGCGTACAGCATGCCAAGTCCTCCTCCTTAAATCACTGCAGCTGAATTCATGTTGGCTCCAAAGGAAGCAAAATTTATCCTGCAGTCCCTGTTTCTAAAAACAATTTGAAAAAAAATCAGCATTCTGTACTTGTTCAATACAACCTCACCAACCAACATAGCTCTTTGTTCAAACACTCAAAAGCATCAGTTCTCACTAAAAACTTTATCTGTGTTAAAGGTTCACCAACCAATGGAGACACTTCCCAAATCTCCAGTCACAAAACCAGGATGGGAGAAAAAAACATCAGAAATGCTAAAACTTCTTACTTTCCATGTAACTTAATTCCACTCTCCTATACAGATAAGCAGAAGCATTAGTTTAGTTTAAATCTGCCATACACTAGAAAACGAGCCATTTGGATGACTGATGTTCTTAAAGTTCATTTCCATTCAAAGTGAGTGAGCACCAAGGGCAAGACCATCAGCAGCAAACAAAGCCAGCTCCCTGCAGCATCACTCAGCACTGATACATCGAACAGGGTATGCCTTTGTCCCTCAGCATTGTCTTTTGCAGAGGGACCCCAAACAGCATGCATGGAGGAGGTAGAGCTCAGAGGCAAAGTGAAATCTCTGTCTCCTCCTGTCAGGTTTTCCTCTCTATTTTCTGTTGGAACAGTTCAGATTGCTGTAGTTGACAGGAGATGCCCCACTAATTTCACAGGACTTAGGCACAACGCACCAATGATTTAATCCCTCAGTTATTGCCTTTTAGTCGTATTCGGAAGCAGGAACAAATCAAGGAGTAGAGGTGACAGACGCAAACCCATAGACTGAAACATCCGAAGGCAGTGGCACATCTCCCTCCATTCCTCATTGGTGAGCACTGAGCCATGAATGCAAGCTGCTACAGCTCACAGTAGAGCAGAGAGCATCCAGCCATCAGCCCTGGCCAGTGAACATTCAGCCTTAGCAATTGTCCTGGGATTACAGAACAAATTTGTTCCCATCTGTCTGTGCAAGTTCAAACAGCACTCAGCCAAAACACCACCTATTATTTTTTGAATGGCCACATTGTCCTTTGAATACTCCACATTCCTGGCACTTACATACAGAATATACCAGTGCAGCCACTAAGGCAGTGGAAGACATCACCAGAATGGAATTAATACAGAACTTGCATTATGCTGGCATTTGACATTGTGCATATTTAGAATGTATTTATTTACGGATTACCAGAAAGTCAGTAATCACAGTTTCCAAGGATCAAACTCCTTCCATGAGCCACTACTGCACATCCAATTTTTCCCTCCAAACAACCATACCATTGCTGAGAAGCTAAAAGAAAGATGGAACAGCTCACGGATGTGCAATCAAGTCACGCATCCATCCAGTTGGTGGCTGAAGTTTTGGCTCAATCCCGGAGATTAATCCTCTGAAGGGGAAACAGGCCTGTACCTCTCCTGCCCTACAGTTCCAAAGAAAGAAATTCTCTGCCCGGATTTACCCTCTTTCTCCTTGTACTGTATATACACCAAAAAAAAAAACCCCTGTCCTATGCAAGTCAGAACACAAATTAATTGAGTAATGTTAGATACTAGCCTTTTGGGCTTCATGCAGTAACAGATATGACGACCATTATTCATATAAGCAAAGCAAAAATATTATTCCAAGGCCTAACACTGCCTTTTTTTCCAAGCAAACCCCTTGCTCAAATGAAGATTTTTCTTTTATTAATGTTTATATAAGAACTAAGAGAGTTCTTTTTAATTTACTCAGTACAGCAAAGAAATGAACGGTGAACATTAATATACTACATAGGTTTAGACATCTCTAACTCCAAACAACTCTGGTTTAATGAATGTGTATTTTTTTTGCCTGCATAATGAATGCTTCTAAAGATACTCAGAAAGACTATTTATGTTTTTAATATTTAATACTTTGCAGCCGTATGTATGGAAACAATTTACCATGGGTATATTTCTGGTGAAAGAAAATAGCTTTGTTGCAAAACTGAAACATACCTCCGATTGCAAAATCACTGAAACACCCATGGTTTGCATCCTGAACAACAAATAAAGGGCAACTGACCTCAGAATCTTGACGTGAGTGGTACAGAAACCAGAGAGCAACCAAATGAAAAATATGATTTAAAAATCTTGTGTAGTTGTTCACGTCCACATCTATTTATAGACTGAAATACTTCAAAATCGTGCCAGCTGTAACTTCTGCCTCTATCCCAACACATCTATCTTTTTTTGAAAGCTGTTCATTTCCAAATGCCAACACCTGTGATTTTCACATCATCCCTTAAAATCCCATCACCTGTTACTGTGACACAGCCAACACCTAGGGCACCTAATGCTGTTTCCTAGGCAGCAGCAAGCAGCCAAGCAGGGCAGCCCCATCACCAAGGTGCCTATTTACACTGTTGAGTAACACTTCTCGCCTCACAGATTTGTAAAAGAAGCAAATACATACTTGCATTATGTTAATTATATTCTCCCACCTCTTTACTCTGCATACTATTTGCAGAAAAGTCTTCTCCCAAACCCCATAAAGAATAATCTTCATCACGTCCTTTTTCTTCTTGCTTAAAATTTTGTCAACTGGTTTCTTACAAGCAAAGTAAATAACATGTGGTTTCCCCAAAGGGAATTAAATCTTGGAAGCCCATGGCTCAAGTTAAGGCCTTATAGGTTATCACTAGAGCAAGAGATACAGGTCTTCAAATCCTACACAGAAGCAATAAGTGCACACAGCTTTTTATGCGCGTGCATTCTATATATAAATGAGAAAGTGCAAACCTATTACAAATTAGAGCCATGAAAACGTGCTTCTTCCATCTATCTTGTACTTAAGCAAGTGCCTGCACAAGGGTCTAACTATCTGAAGAAGGATCTGCCGCTAGCAAGTCACTAAGGTCACAGGCATTCCTCTTCCACAGAGAGGGCTTTATTCATCCTACCGTGAAGCAGCTGGTTGGCAGCCTGCACTGGGGTGGCCTCCGCAATACAGCAACCTAATCACCTAATCCCTGCCCAAACCACGAGAGCAATCCTACCTGGATTCTGACATTTCCTTACCAAGCTTAGTTGGTTGCTGTTGGTTTTGTTTGTTTACCTGAATGGTTTGACTTCAGTACACCTAAGCCATCAGCTGCATAACATGTCCATAACGTTTACACAGTTAACTTGTTCCAAGCTTCCTTCAGTTGTCTCATCTCACACCTTCAGATAGCCCAGATTCCATAAAATCACAGGACCACACTGTCCTAGGAGACTCCCATTTCCTCTCCCTCATGAGGCAGGATTGTTTCCAGCAACAGGTGGAACAACCAACCATTGGATCTCTGTAACTGCTCTTCAGAAAGGGTGCTGTTAAATCACCCTCACTCTCTTCTTCACTATATTCAACAAGCCCCATTTCTTCAGCCTCTTCTCCTAGGTCTGGTGCCCTAAGGCCCATACTCTCCAGATCCTATACTTAAATTTCAGCACTATCACAGCAGTACTTGAAAAACTGGCAAGATAGTCATAGCCATAATACCAGCTACCAGTTTACTGTTAGTATGGGGAGACCCAGCTCTCAATGCTTTATCCTTTCATGTGCTGCAGAGGCTGAAGATCTCTCAAACCAGCCACAAGATAGATGTACATACTCATCTACTGCTCTCCTCACCTACACATTACCTGGATATTTCTCCTGAACTAACCATCTCCTTCCAATTCTCCTGCTTCCTTGGGCTCCGAGGCCACTTATCTATTTTCCACTGTTTTCTTTTTATAGCATTTTGTACACTTAAACATGCACAGTAGTTTATATTCATTTTCTTTCTTCTTTTATCACAAACTTCTAAATAGGGCCCGTTCATCCTTCTAGGTTTGTTAATCAGTCATTTCAGTTGCATGCAGATGTCTGCCACAATAGGGAAGATTCACAAGACTGAGCTACAAGCATTTATTAAGTTGAGGAGTCAGTCAAGGTGTCATTGGCCCATAACAGTTATCCCAAACGGAGAGCTGGCACTGTACTGCATCACTACAGCAATACAAAGGCAGAAAAAAGGAGCACTGTAACAACTCTGTGCAACAAGCTCCCATTATATCATTCAATTTTGGCCACCTTTGTCTCTCCATAGTCTGGGCAATGCTGCCAGCTGTGTAAACACAACCACACCATTTTCTTTTCCACTTGAGCCAGTCCAGCTACAATCATTCCATTTTCAAATTACTTATACAGTACCCTGAACACACGAATGCCTTCAAAATGCACTGCATTTAAAATATTCCCATGCAGAAATATTCCCCACAATGCTTGCAAGAAGCAACACAGCAATGAATCCTGGATGTGCAAACAGAGCTGAGGGACACATGAGGCTTTCCTGACCTGCATTAATTGGCTAAACCCATCAGAGCAAACAGGAGATTTCCCAACACCTCCCTAAAGTCAAGTCACAGAGCACAACTCCTCTCTGAGCTGTTAACATCCCGGAATTTCTTACGGACACAGCTGAAATACTGGCAACATACCCCTGCATGCACAAAAGCCAGGACACCCAAACCCTGCAGTGCAGACCTGCTCTTAGAGGTGAAATGCTTCCTGAGCACCTTCTGACCCCCAGAGCTATCGGTCTGTTTGGAAGCTTCTATTTAAAAGCAGCGACAAGAAATATACCTAAACCAGACTTTCTCTTATCCCATATTCAATACAGCTTCAACTCCCATTTGCTTTTGTATTATTTTGTATTTATACCTGCTTATTTCACTTGACTTCTCTAGTGCACAGAAGCCAGCTGGATGGAAAATGTATTTAATGAAGCAACTCTCTGGTGTCTGCCTCTTGTTTCCTATCAGGCTTGCTGCATACAAAAATTGCCAGGTAGCAAACATAACGGCCAGGGACTTCAAACAGTCAGCATGGCTGAATTCCCACTACCACAGTTATCTCTGGACCTTCTGGCACACCCTTTAAACCTATCCTTTCTGCACTGGATGACAAGCCATGGACACAGGCACAAAATGGGACACGACCACCTGCAGAGATGTATAACAAGTCGTCAGCAGTTCAAAAAGTGCATTTTGCTTGTTCCATTCCAGCCTGCCATGAGGTCTTGTTTGGGCTGGCTCACTAAAAAGCCATAAAGGTTGGTCAGTCGTGCTCAGACTATAGATTTCCTTAGTCATGTTGCTTTTAAGTATTTAAATTACAGACTTGCCATGACAACTGCGTGCTTTTCACCTCTACTGTTTTACCACCAAGCAGCCAATTTCTGGATCTGAATTTTAGCTACCTTCAGGACGGGAGATATCTGAACAGGTATTAACATGCATACAGTAACAGAATAGATGTTAGTGCAATCTAGACCTGCCACAATAACAGAGAGCATCCTACAGCTACAAGTCAAGAAAACAGAATTTATATTTTTTTGCAGGTAGCACAGCTGCAGCTACACAGAGACAACCACAGTCTCTCCCTGTAACCCCTCCGGTGTCCCCACTCAACTGGAATCATCTTCCTGTGACATCATCAGGGCTAATTCTCCTGTAGTGAGTAACAGGCATTTAAGGATTTAGGATGGCATGCAGGTTGCTTCATCAGTCCTTTTTTCAAACGACTGAACTGTTAAAAAAAAAAAGAAAGCAAGAATTGCTGCTTCTAATTTTTTACTACCTGTTCTGGTACCATCCATAACACACTACCCAGTTATGCAGAATTTCTGCTGTCTAGCCATATAATTTTAATCTATGATTGACATGCTCAACCCACCTTCTAATAAACAGCGATAAATAATTCCAGTTAGATACTTAATACCAGGCCATGTGCCCTTAACCTATAATTGCACTTTTCCACTCATAAAGGAAGATGGCATAGTCCCTGCTATATATTTACAAATAATTTTCCCTCCTATGCTAATGCTTTCAGGGCTGTCTGACATTTCATTCTCATGATTTTCTCTTCCAATTATTTTTTATTGGCTGTGATTTTGTGCCTTTTACTGTAAGCACAGAGGGCCATCTGCCAGCAATTCCACCTCTGTTACACAAGCCTTGTGTCCACATCTCCCTCCACCTAGACAACAGTTGAAATAAAGCTAGCAAATAAAAATGAAATATCCGTCCCGTTCTTTTCTTTCTATTGTCCTCCTGGTTTCACCACCAAGTTCAGACAACCAAACCTGAGACTTAAATTTAAAAACTAATAACAATTAAAAAATAAGAGGTTCTACTAGCATTAAAAAGCTTTGTTGATACAACACTGTGTCCCCATCAAACAACACTCTAGTAAAAGCATAGTATAGAATTTCGAAAGGGAATGGCATATTTCCGTCTAGTTTTGAATATCTCTGGTTTTATTTTCATTCTCTCTTTACCAAATTTTAAGTCAGGATTTGCTTACAATTAACCCAAACTTTGGAACGGGAGAGGATTTCTGAAGTATTTTGTTTATCTACCATTTAGTAGGTAAATACTTCCAATAAGACCATGCAGAATTTGTTACCATTTCTTTCTTCTTTTGTCAGCGGAGTAACTGAGTCAGAACTGGTTTCCTTTATCACCATTGCTTTCAAAACCAAGCTATTCTTCTGCTCACTTCTTTCAGGATCCTTTTAACTACCAGCAGTAAAAATACCACACTGCACCAAAGCACTCTGCTCCATCAAAGGACTGCTGCAGTCAACACCGGCAGAGCATAAGCTGAAGACACCTAATCTGGCTATTGCAGAGTAATTAGCTAGCCCATCAAAGGCCTGACCCAGCTGCTGCAGATGCTCCATCCCCCAGAGTTGTATGGCTTTGGGAAAGACCTCGAGAAGCAACAGAGTAGCAGCAATGCTGAAGTCACATGCACAGAATCAATGTGGAGTAATTTGGGCTTTCCCTCGTCCTCAAACTTAGGTTTTCTCTTAAATATTGCAGCCATTAGCCCTCTGACACCAAAGTAAATGCTCTCATTTTGGGCTCCGTGTGCATTATCTTAAAGGGATCATGGGCGTTTTCCATTTTCAATATTCCTCATTAGAAGTCACTTGTATCTAATATTTGCAGCCTTTAATGGAGCCACGGGTTTACCTTCTCTTGAGTGTTTTGTGTTAGCTAAGGTCATTACTTTTATTCCAATGGAGAAGCACCAGAATTCCCCCATTATTTTCCTCTGGGACACCTTTTATTCCCTTCCACATTTCGCTCCGTTTGCTCGCAGTTCTCCACCTTGCGATTTTAACGGCTACGCAGTTGTTTCTCTAATTGAACACTGACCTATTCACTTCTAAGACTATTTCTATTCTTCACCGCCTAAGGTTAATTTGCAGCCTCTCTCGCGGCCAACGGAACTGCATTTATTACATTATGCAGAGCGGCAGGCTCTTCTTCTCTTTCTGGGACTGTGTATCAGCTCCTTTATCTTCATGCCTACCTCCCTTCCTGTCTCCAGCACTACCCGTTTGGAGTTAGCGCGGTGCTAAATCTCAGTTCCTTCACCATTCGTATGATTGCAGCTGGGCACTATCATTTCCCTGCTGGGTAAATGCTTACTGTTCCTCGTAAACTTTAACACCTTGCTGCTCAGTCAATGCAGTAGTTTTGCAGCTGTTGTTTTCGCTAAACCATATATTTCTTTTATCTAGTCGATTCCTGAGGTATTTGAGGTAAAGCAAATAGCTTTTGTCTTAGTTTCTCCGTGCACAGCAGTTTGTATTGTCTAAAGCTTAGTTTTTGCAAAAAAGAAATTGCTAAACCATCTTACCAAAGCTGCTCTTCGCACGCTACTTTGTGTAGCCATAGGTATCTGAATTTTCTGAAGCCATTATTTCTGTCAACTGTGTTGTGATTGGTTTCCTCAGCATGATTGTGAACGGACACTCTCAAGGCCACTGGAGGCCAAAAAGGAAATGTGGCTGAGTGCCTTAGGTCCTTCTCTGCTCATGAATGACCTCGAACCACTGCGCAGTCCAGCCCTGCACAAAATCTGCAGGTCCTGAACGACAAAACTTTGATGCTCCTAGCCTGAATTCCTGCCTGCAAACAAAGTCCCGACCTTCACTGGTAAACTGCACACCCCTGAAGCAGCTGCTTTCCCACTTTGTGCCACCAATCCTAATGCAGTCCCCTCTGTCCCTGCTTCCCAAGGCTCCAATGCAGCAGGTGCTTTATGCTTCCCTTTGCTTCCACAAAAGGAACAGGTAGAGATGCTGGCTGCTGTAGACCTTTTAATTGCCTTAAACTACTCGGTGTCAGCCAAAACTAAGCCAGTACTAGAAAAAAGCTAAAAACTTGAGCTATTTGCTGCCAAAACCTTGAATTTGACCGGTACAGACCAAAAACATTCATCTCTTGCATTTTCTAGGGCAGAAATATCGTATTTCAAAGAGCAACTGGATACCTGACAGCACTCTGCTCTGAAACAAGAGCCACATCTCCCTCCAAACAAATTCACCGGCACATCAGCAGCCTGCCCCAGAACCAGAGCCCCATGAGATATACCTCCAACGTGAGCTCCACGTGTGGGGAGCTGGGACATCAGCTCCTGCCACAGATACATGCGAGCCTATGAAAAGCCCAATTCCTGCAGCACCTGCCCCAGCACCAGTGCTCCAAGCATTTCATTTTCCAGCAGCATCCTTCCAGCAGAGCCTCTCTGCACCTTACATTCGGAAAGACAAAGGCAGAAGAGATTCAATCTTTAAGAAGAATCCCTGCTAGCAGCCAATATTTTCATTGTATGACTTCCATCTCTAAACACAGTGTTTTCTTACTCAATTCTCCTCCAATTCTATCCTTAGACAGACATTTTTCTCCTTCATGTTCCTCCAGAATATCATCCTCAATTAACGTGTCATCTGTACAATTTCCAAATTAGTGTAATTTAACATTTCTTTATTCCATTCACTTTATTCCTCAGGAATTTTCAGCTCTGAAGCATGACAGCAGTACCTGAACTGTATATTAAAAACACAGAACTTTCTTCCTCTAGATCCAGTTACCTAAACTCATCCTTGAATCAAGCAACTATTAAAGCCATCCACTTCTTTTATACCCCTATACACGGCTGGATTAAACAATGGATTAAATCATACAACAGATCAAACAGAATTATACAACTGATTAAATCCATTGTATTAAAAATAACAAAACAGCCTGCAAATGTTTTCTTCTAGAATTTTGTGTTAAGCATGTCAAAATAGCCTCCAGGAAATATCAAGTGTTAAGTGTTGTCTTCTTCAGTTCTCAATAGTGTCAGCAATAGGATATCTTGATAAAAATGTGCTAAATATCACAGCAAGGCTGACAATTGAAAATAAACAGACTATTATTCAAAACACCTTTGCATTTGGGGGAGAGAAACTGGCACAATAACTAAATCAGCAACAGTATGGGATAATGCAACAATTAAGCAATATAAATAAAAGATTTGAACACAATTTGAAGCCAGTGGTCTTCACAGCAGGTTAGTGTGACTGTAACAAAACTTAAACCTATACGTACACCTGTGATTAAGGTCATAGAGGTCTCTTGGCATCTGAAAGCACTTGAGTGGTAATACAGATGAATTTCCAAAAGTTCTGCAAGTCTCGAGTCTGAACCTGACAATAATATTCAGTTTCACTCATCATTACCTTAAGATCATGCTTTTGCTTTATGATCAAGTTATAATTTAAGTGTTCCTTCAGTCTTGAGATCTGTTAAAAATGTGCCCTTGTTCCTCTAGAGAACATGCATGTGCTATACATGCACAATGCATACACCATACGTGTACTATATGTGATATATATAATCCACTTTGTAGTCATTTTAACTTTTTATCCATGGGTATCTTAATAAAATTCCAAAGTTGACTTCCTATTTATGCATTCTACAAGGAATGTTTCACCTAAGCGATGCTTAGCATCAGAAGGTCCCAAAAGGTTTAAGGACTCATGTTTAGAGGACATTTAATCCCAGATCTTCCCCTTTTGCAAGCGTATTTATTTCAAGCCACATTATATCTTTCCTTTTCAATTCTTGACCTGTTTATTATGACTCACAAGTTCTGAAGCTTTATCTGTCACTGCGCATTGTTTGAAAACTGATGTGTTGCCACGTTTTTTATTCTTTTATTGTTTTCTGCTTTTTTTTTGTTGTTTTTTTACTTTTAAAATCTATTTAGAAACTACCCGTTGCTTTGCCACTCACATTAAGTTCTTTTTGAGACTGCCTCTGCTTTCATTCTGTTTGTTTGCTGCCTGTACCTGACCTGATCACTGTTGAACAGCCATATCTTTGTTGTTAGAAATCAAATATTATTTCAGTACAATAGTTTCCAAAAATACAGAAGCTTCAAAGCAAACTACAGTAAAACCCAAGCTAATTTCCAGCTTGAAATATTGTTCTAAAGCTTTTTTTAACAAAATATAACGCCTTAGACAGACTCTAATTCATGCTAATGAGTCACTCTGAACATCTCTGAACAAATGTGTTGATTTTTTACTTTTGAAACATACAAATCCAGAGTATTATTCTCTTGATTGCACATTTTAAAGCTTCTCGTTGCACTATTTATTTCTAAAAAACATAATATACAGTCTTGAACTGAATTCATTTCCATAAGCTGCTGTTACTTTAACCTTTGATGTGTATCAGAAGTACTTCAATGGCACCTCACTGCCATCCTTTTCCTTCATAGCAAAAATGCCTCAAATACAACCCCACAATAGAGTAACTGATGTCACAGAGTTGAGGGTTTCCTCTGAAATTTCTCTTTTTTCTTTTTTTTTTTCCTAGGCCTAAACTAGTAAAGGTGGCGAGAGAATTCATTTACAACATTTGCATTTCAGTCTTGATGAGAAACATTATTGCTCTGTTCATCTTTCAAGTACTCCAGTTTCCCTAAGGCACTATGCCATCTGCATTACGTATACTGAAAGTGTACACAAAATGTCCAGGGAGCCTTCCAAACATACAGTACAGAATCCTTTCCTTATTGAGAATAAGCTGCAGGTCAGAAAGATATGAGACAAAGGCAATATTTACTTCAGGGTTTGAGCACTCAACATTTAAAATGTTGGCTGGAGAAAGAATCATTGCAGTAAGCTGTTATAAGAAATGAGACATACAAGCAGGCCAGTACTGGCAGCATTTTGGTGAATCTCTAATGGTAGCCATGAGCAAAGGCTAGGAAAAGCTAAGAGTAATGCAAATATGGGGTGATACCTTCCCTGCTACCAACTCTCAGTTGCAGCACAGGAAAGCACAAGACAGTCTTTTACTTTCATCAGTAAAAAACTGGAAGCACGTGCACTGAAATCTCATTAGTGTGCAGTTAATCAGCATTATCTATGTTATTATTACATTTCTAACATCTTAGTGCTGAAGTACCTCATTGCAGATCAACTTTGCGCTGCCTTCTTTAATGAATGAACAAACCAAGAACTTTTTCCCCCAAAAAGCCTTCAATCCAAGCAAGAAGACAGCTCAAATCAAGGAGAGACGTGGGAAATGATGGGGGCAAACTCAGGATGCTGTCACATCCTCCATAGGCATGGCAGAAATAAAGAAAACTGGATTTCTTCAGTAAAGAAAATTAGCTAGCTTGGCCCCATAATGGTGAAGGTGGCACTTTCAGATTTAAATTTCTCATGGGGGATCCACACTGGCCATGAGATTCCATCTGGGCTGCCCTGGGATGCGAGCACAAGCCATGGCATGTGAGCACCAATGCTGGGGAAAGACAGCCAAGTGGGAAAGAAAGGAGAAGAAAGATCAACACTAGAAAAAAATGAGACACTGAATAGAGATTACATTTGTAAACTGTTAGAAACTATATTACAAAACATAAACAGTAAACTGAAACCTTCAGCCAAAGCTCAGTGTCTTCACACTGCTTTAAACATGTCTTTGGCACTCTCTTATCACTGTATTCTTGCCCTGCATCTCAGTTTAGGACTAGCCAGTAGGACCACAGTATATTTAAGTTGCTCTTCAGGCTGAATTTCAGTTTCAGGTGACACTGTTCCCCTAGAGAAGATTTTAGACTTTCAAAATTGAGTAAGATAATTGAAAGCAAGAGGTTAGGATGGCATAGATCAGAGATCTCCAGAGAGCTCTGGGCAAGCAAAGGACACACATGCTGGTTGTAGTTTTGGCAAAGTAAATACTCTGAAGCCATAACGAGGTTATGTCAGATGAAAAAAAGTCATTCAAAAGACTCTTTTTACCACCGTTACTGCTGTAGTGAAAATTAAAATAATAAATCATCCTTTGACAGGAAGCAATTTTAAAAAGCTGTTTTAGATTTGGACTCCAGCAACCATCATGAGCTTTTTTCACGCCTTTCACCACGCAATTTAGTAGGATGACACTTCACATAAACAACAGAAAAATTAAGGGATCTGAGGTGTGCTGGTTTCAACCCAGGAAAAGAGATCAGCACAGTTACTAAGCTTTTCAAATAGATTAGCTTGTCTGTTTCTGCCGAATTAACTATAGAAGTAGAAGCATTTTCCATCATAACCATACCTCTACGGACTAGGTGGAAAATACAGCCCACCAATAGCATGAAAAGCACTCAGTTAAATACAGACGGCCCGATTAGTAGGCAGGAAACCAAAGCACTACTCGATTTGCAGCTCTTACTACTAAGCACATTACAGATGCTCTTATTTACATATCAGTACAATACTAATAAACTCGGCTCACAGCTGCTGCACTGCATTACAGGATACCAAACAAAAGAAAACACCAAACCTTGGCATGGTTATGTTCTCTGGCAAATGACTCACACATGTTTTTTTTGGAGTCTATTTCCAGACAGCAAGCAAACTTATGAAAGGATTCAGAAATCAGCATCTCTGTTCTCATAACGGTGGCTTTAGTCTCAGGAACAACCTGCACCAACACAAAGAAAACTCTTTAAACTACAGAGAGCAGACTTTCATGCAACTGGGTGAGCTGCTCTGCAGTATTTGCAGATAGGCATTCCCCTAGACCGCAGAAAATCCGAAATACCCTGCTACACTTTTCTCAAGAGCATGTTTAGTTTAAATTAAGCGATCGCGTTACATGACAGCGGCAAACTGCAAACCTTATCAGCATTAACTTGATGCACTTGGATATCTTTGAAAAATCTAGGCACTGTGGTGTAAAAGAAAGGACTTCTGGATTGAAATCTGATGGCAGCAGTGGGAACGTGGCTGGTCTCATTCAAGAACCACAGAATAATTAAGGTTAGAAAAGACATCTAAGGTCATCTAGTTCAGACACCAACACCAATCTGTAAACTGTGTCCCTACAGAGACAAAGGTGCGCTATGTCCAATTATCTAGTTTGGAATTTGTTTCACCTAAGGCTTTGCAACACCATTAATAGAGGATGTAAAGACCAGTGCAGAGCCCAGATTTCACTGACAGATGTCATATGGCCAACAAAGCACAAGGAGAGACCTTTAAATCTCACTGGAGTACCAAGTCACTTTGCAACTACCCCTGCTATAGTCAAAGTGTGTTTAAATCTATTTGAAAAGGAAACAACTTCTGCTCTGATAAAAAGCAGACTGTCCTCACTTAAAGGGACAACAGAGATAAGAGATTAAATCTGTAAAGACCCTGGAGAATCCTGAACTGGCCTTTTTGCGAGAGCAGGGCAAGAAAAGCTTTTTTGATTAAGTGACTCTTTTCTTGATGTTGTTAGAGATGCAAGGAGGAGCAGAGCACCAGGTGAGGCAAGACTGCAGGAAGGAAAGCTGGCCAGGGAGCCATAGAGCTTTCTGCCATCCCAAACGCCATTTAACCTGAGCCTGGAAGTAGAGACAGACCTGCAAGAACAATGTGGTAGGGGGAGAGTTACGTATTCATTTCTATATTGCTCTGTCTCACCTAATAGTCTGTTTTAACAAATTACTTATTCCAGCGAATAATCCAGTGAAACAAGGACTTCAAATGGGAGAGCCTTTTAAGACTTCTGTGAACGGCTTGATATAGGCTGGTTTCTTTAGCAATAGGGATTAGTACATTAATTTAAGAACCAATATTAGTTTAGTGAAAGAAATCCATGAGTGATAGTTCTAAAACTTTCCTTTTCGACTTTAGTGGGTGAATAGTCTTGCTTTCCTCAATAATTTTGGCCTGGGGACATAATGGAATACTTTTGCTTTAGAAGGTGCAAGGACTTCGTTCTTGGGTTCCGCTTATATTGTTTTAAGAAGTTGTTCAGTACAGCTTAATAAGCAATGGAGATTTTCCAAGTTGGGGAAAAGTGGCTGAAAGTGAGTCAGAGGCTTCAGTGATGAAGCTGATGGTGGAAAATGGGGAAGAAGTAGGTGGGCAATCGATCGCTCTAGATCCTACTGAGCATGCCCAAAGGGACATTAGCACATATCAACAAGACCTTGAAAAAGAAGGAATTTGTATGTCAGTGTACCACATCTGTATGCTTGAATTGTTCAAATGTAGGACCTGAACTCTGAGAGGATCAAGTTGCCCAGTATGTACTGGGAGGAATAAAGGAATGCCATTATCTAACACCACATGGAGTTAGAGAGTTTTCTTCCCAGATTTTAGATAGCAGGCTCAAAAGTGAGGTCTAAGTGCATCGGACTCATAGGCTTGGACAACTAAACAGGCCTGTCACAACCTGGAGGTACAATCTACTAACAAAATTTGGGAGAAGAAACTATATCCATTGGGCTCCCATGATCTTGTATCCCTTATCCTTAGCTAGAACACTTTCAGGACATTTTCCTTAACAAGCAGCCTTAGTATGCTCCATTTACAGCCTCTAACTCATCGGTTTCATTCTGCTGTAAGGAAACGTTTATGTAAACATGATAAAACAAACTGCCAGCAATATCAGCTCTTCTTTTACCTCAAACATTTAAACAGTTTATGGGTTGTAGTTTTCTGCATATTATAAGTAAAAGATTTACTACTGTTGTAGCCTGTGATATTGAGTGATGTACTTTAACCAGTTTAATAAAGTAACTAATGATGGTAACAGCTGTAATAGTCTGAGTTACATCACAGCAAAAGTCTGCACACTCAACTCATGAAGAGAGTTCTGATTTTCAGAATAATGCCAAGTGAATCAAGAGGAAGCAGCAGAAAAAACCTGCAACTCTCTTTATTATGAGTTTTGGGGATAGGAATAGTGATGTGATTTAGGTTGGATGTCAGGGGGAAGTTCTTCACTGTGAGAGTAGTGAGGTGCTGGAACAGCTGCCCAGAGAGGCTGTGGATGCCCCGTCCATCCCTGGATGTGTTCAAGGCCAGGTTGGATGGGGCCCTAGGCAGCCTGGGCTGGTATTAAATGGGGAGGTTGGTGGTCCTGCCTGTGGCTGGGGGGTTGCAGATTCATGATCCTTGAGGTCCCTTCCAACCCGGGCCATTTTGTGATTATTTTTACACGCTCTTTACATTTAGTGCTTAACAGCATTGTTAGAAACAACTGCAATTTTCAGGTGTTTAAAAAACTATTGCAGTCGCTTCAGTAGTAAAGTGAAATAACAGAGTAGAGAACGCCCACAGCACATGCGCTCTGGTACAAATGTTATCTGCACATCCAATGTGGGCAGTTGCTTACTTATCCCTCCTTTTGAACATAAACCTATGCTCACAAATACTTGAAGCTCAGTTGCATGTGGATGGCACAAAGAATTTGAGGGATGCATTGTTATCCCACGCCCTCCATTTCTTAGACATTTATGGGCCAAATTCATGCATGAAGTCTGCTTGCTTTGCTCCTCTTTCATGACACAAAGCAACAGTAAACCTTGCTCAACTACTCAGCTAAATTGGATTTATTGCACCTTTGAATCTCCCCCGCACAGAAAAGCACCTGGAGCTTATCAGTAAGCCTGCCCCTGTGTTGCCCATAAATGTAGCACACACAAAGATCATCTGCCTACCCTGTACACAGTGCTCCTGCGATCACTCCTCTCTCAGTCTGCCTCTATTAAAATGCTTTTACATTCTCTGGGCAATATTTTACTATCATACAGACAAAGCCTTTTTTCTCATTTTTGCTTCATCTGGAAATCTTTCATTGTAAGACAAATAACATTTGTGAACCGACAGGCAAGCCCATGTCTAGGAGTACTCAGTAAAATACCCTGGTGTGCCACCTGGCAGCTCTTTAAATTATTACAATTATGTTACAACTCTCAGCAGAACTACCTGGGGAGGAACTTGCTTTTTCAGAGAGAATCCAATAGTAAAGGCTAATGCTGGATTGCACCCGTGAACTTCAGATAACATGTTTTACTGGGAATTCACTGTTTGCTGCAGTTCAGTCCAGCTGACACCAGAAGGGGGGGGAAAAAGTTTTGCTACTTAAGAGGGGAGCATCCCGTGCCATTTCCCCTTGTTCTCTTGTACAAGTCACTTCCATGTGCATGCATGCTTACAGTGCAGAGAATTGAAATACATGCTGAGCACTGCAAAAATATCAAGGGCTGAAGCAGTATGCCAGCATCCAAACGTGTTTGCACCAGATCTCACTGGGATCACACTGAGAGACTGGCATATATGGGAACTTTCCTTCCTGCCTGTTTGTATCATTAGCAATAATGACAAGGCCCGAGCACCATCAATATGAGCATGGCCCACCAGTACTCAAAAACTTCCAGCAGCAGCTTTAAGACATTTTGACGCAATATTATTTTGAGTTTTTTTTATAAACTTTCTCAAGGACCTTTAAATTAATCATTTACATTCAACAAACCTTCCTCCTATTCCCAGTGCAAACGTTGAGAGCACTACATAGAACACACCATGCCAGCAAAAACTAGCAGCTGGAGCTGGAAGGAGAGCGGCCACATATTACATCAGCGTCTTTAAGTAGTGATGTTAAACCTGTAAGGTGTAAATCTTTTTCAGTTACGCTACTTCAGTGAGTTTTACAAATCTGTACAACTACTTTGACATATTTCAGTACGGAGCACTAACTGCCTAGCATTGCTCAGTACCTAGCTCTTAGGAAGTACTTGCACAGGCAAGAATCTCCCCCACTTAAAAAAATGACACTACTTGAAACCATCAATAGCTTCTACTGCTTGACAATAAGCGTTAAAAATAGAAGTAACAATTGGCTCTGGGATGCAGTGTTTATCCTCAGCAGCTTGCAGGTGAGGACTGGAACAATAACTCAGAAGAGATCAAGTCCTTATTCTTTAGTTGAGAGCTTCACTGTCAGCCCAGAGGAGCGCCAACAACCTTGTTGCTTATATATTCAGACAAAGAAATACAAAAGAGGCAAGAATAGAAAGGAACAAGGTGAGTCAAACAGCAGAGAGATCTCACAATCTCAAGTAACGGTCCTTGAAAAGATCCACTTTCAAAAGCCTGAACAGCAAAGCACTCAAGTGATTTTTGTTTTAATTTCTTTAAGGTTTCCACACATCTTCAAGCATAGCACACAATACAAAGAAGTAGAGTGGCTAAGCTATGTGAAAAATTAAGACAACTGGTAAGAAGCTTGATCAGTCTTTCCAGTCATTACAGAAATATTTGATAGAACAATTTGAGAGTACAACTAGACACCTGTCTGGAAATGATATCCTGATGAGCCACTCACCATGCAAAATATTAGGCATGTGCACAGCCTTGCAACGATACTGGCACTACAAGTACAAATGTTCTCGCCAGGTATGAGGCTTGCTCTCCCTGCACATCTCCTCATCACCTGGAGAGGAAGATGGCTATTAATAGCACTGAATAATCATTTAAATCACTGGCGAATGCTTTTGTTTACAGCTTTATGATACATTGTTTTCGTAGAGTAGAAATAAGCAGTACTTCATTTAACAACATTAGATCCCAAGCATCTGCATGAGCTTTTAACTGTCCAATATATTGTGCTCCAAAATACGAGTTGTTTTGGTTTAGTGACTCTTTCTAGACACCAAATAACTCATCTTACCAGCTCTGCTGCCCTGGCCAGCCAGAGAACACAGCTCCCTCCAGATCACTGCACATAGCTCCATTTCACCATTTTCATATAATGCTTTCTCCAGTTAAAAGAGATGCCTTCCGCTGACGAGTAGATTGTATCAAGTAAATACCCGTGCAGAAGAAAAATGAGATTTGCTGCAATAAAAATCCGTTTTTGTTACTTCTTTAGAAAAATTAATGCTAAGAAAAACAGAGAAGGAAGAAGAAAGTCATGACATTTTTGAACCCACTTCAAATGCGTAAAGAGTATAACAACATACCACATTTGTTTAAGGCTTGCTCTAGATCATTTATATAGCCTCCTCAGTAACTCTCACCCCAGGTAGAATAAATACTTACAGCATGCATTGGCATATATACCTTCTTGATATATATCACCCATTACATTAATATAAAGCAAATTTTATTTCATTACTTAATGCATTAAAATGCAATATTTTCTGGCAGAAAAAAAAGCTCAGCCTTTGCTTTGGTACTCTGCAGTTGTGTTCAGAATGAACACCATAATTGCCAAAGAATGCTTATATATATCTAGGGACAGGCATCATTTTTGCAGACATCAATTCACTGAATTCATTGCAGATGAGGTCGAGCCAGCTTTAGATGTAAGACGAGACTCATCTATCCTCAGCAGGCTGAGGAATACCTTCAGGAACAGAAGGGACTTGTAATAGCATTCAGCACAAGCCATGTAGCTGGAATCAGCTGCTATCATACACCTCTGTAATGGGATCGGTACCCTCCTATTATCACACACACTGAAGCATTAAGTGATCAAGCCAATTATTTTTCTTGCTTTACATCATCCCATACTTCCTACTTCTTTTTACAACAACTGCTTGGAGAACATAATCAGTACTCTGTACAAAACCACACCTTCCCAAATGTTCTTACAGTCTGTTCTACCAACTTCAGCTTTATTTCTCGTCCATCCAACAGCCTCAACCACATAACACCCATTTCTTAAATCTTTGAAGTCATTCACATATATTGATTGGTCCATCACCTCTAAACTTTTTCTCAAAAACTACTGTAAGCTTGTATATGCATCAGTGTTTCTGCATCTTCCTTCTATATGCCACATAAGCTTTCCTAAGTCAGAAATCAACGTTGTGTATTTCTAATAAAAAATTTACAAGTAAGTTAACATTTTCAGAGACTTTTTACCTGTGCTTAAGAACTGGGGACAAAGCAAACCTTAGATACACTGCCACATTTATCCTTATAATTCAAAGCTATATATGTATTGCTCTCTGCCTGGTCGCTATGGCTGCTCAGTGCCTGTACCCACACACTTAACATTCACCATTCACATTTCCTACAGTTTTACTAATAACCAAAGAGAATTCAGCTCAACCAGTTTTATGTTAAGGGTATAATGCAGACCTAATGTCCGTTCTTTTCAACAGTATGAATCTTACAAATGTGAATTGCTGCAAATACACACATTTGGCAACGCCAACATCCATATTAAATCTTAGTAAGCCATTACAGACACGGGTACCACATCAGATGAAAAAACCCTATTGCTACCACAATGTACCTTCACATAACTAACAAATAAAAGCTGCTGCACTTCCACACGCAGCTGTAATTTATGTAAGTGCTGCAATTAAGATACAATCTTTTTCATTTGCAATGACTTGGCAGCATATATGCTATATAACACATAGATGTCACATTATGAGAGCATCACATTAAAAAAAAAAAAACCTTTAAGATTCCAAAACCTTCCAGAAAGAATTGAACAGTTTCAGCAGCTGCCCATCAAGGTCAGGTAAGCATGTGTGGTGTCTGGTCAGGCTTCAGGATATGTGCCCTTCCTCCCCAGCCTGCAAATGGCCCTTCTGTGAAGAACTGGTCTGAGAGGTATCCTGTTTCAAACCCACCATCAGAGCAATGTTGATACTGAAAATGAAAAACACCTAAGATTACATTACTCATTCTTCATATTTGTCATTCTAAATTCAGGCAGCTCCTCACAGATGGTTCGTGGCCACGTACATATCAGATACCTGAATATCTAGAATGAGAGCAGTTCAATACAAATCCCATGTGCTGATCCCGAAGTAACAGCAAAACCCTGCCCAATGGATTTCTGAATACACTGGAAATTTGTTTTTCCACAACAAGCACCTGAGTAAATAATTCTGGAAGATGGTTGTCTCTGACATTCGACCTATTATCTTTGGTTTGTTTTCTACAGCAAGAGGAACGGATTTCCATTTCTGCAGTTCTCACTTGATTCAAGCAGCTCCCCTGAAGTCACAGCAGTGCTTCTAGAATGCATCACGGCTGCACAGTTATACCACAAGGCTTTGAACAGCTGTGGAAAGGGGCAGGAAAATTGAGAGCTCAACAGAAACGAAAATATACATTTTTCAGCAGGAGAACAGAGGGATGTGTAAAAAGGAAAAGTATTATGGTCAATCTAATACTGTACGACAACTTCTTCACATTGATTTGTAACATTCTGAGTTCAGCCAAAGAGCTGAATACTCAATTTTTCTGCAGCGTTTTAGCTGATGACAGTTTCTTTATCGAAACTGGGCACGTCCACCTTTATCTTCTCTAAACCCTTTCTTAACACTCTCCATTTCTACAGCAGATACACCATCCTTTTTTTGATCACAAGATAGCAGCCCTGCTGACTGCCATCGGCAGCCTCAGCTCCTGTTCCCCTCACCCAAAAGCAAAGGCATACTTTTCAGGCAACTCTATCACCTTTCCCACTCAAAGCAGGGATAAAAACGTGCAGTTCCATTTCCAGTGTCATGATGGGCGCACACCCTTCAAGAATGAGGCCGCATCTGGGATACACATGTGCTTTAATTTAATTAACAAGAAACATCAGCGATTTTAATCACAAAGCATCTCATGTCCCTCATCGGCAAAAACTTCACACCAACTCTGAGCTTCTTCTCCTATTATTCCTTTCGTCTTAAACCTGAACCCCAGTTATTTTAGCTTTCATTTTACCCCTGAACACAGGAAGTGATTTAGAGCACCAAGTCGCTGTAATTGCATCTGCTACCGTTGCATTTTTCTTCTTCAAAGCTGATTCCAGCATTTCCTGATGGCACATTTTATTGACCAACAAAGAAACATCCTGAAATACATTTCCATCTCCCTCATATTGATCTAAGTCAAGCCTAGCAATCATTTAAAATCTAACACTTTACTGTTTGCCAAAACAGCCTGAAACACACAAGAAAAAAAAATGGTTCTGTGCACAACCAGGCACATCACAAGCACTTGACAAACCCAAAAGCAATAGGGCAGACCATTTTTCTCCAAACTCAATAGGAAGAGTCTCATCTTCAAAGCACTGGACCTCTGCAATCTGTCAAAGCCCACAGATGAGGCTGGAAAACGTGCCTTACATTTTGCAAGTGAAGAGATCGATTTATTTGCTTTATCAAAGGAAAGGTTTGTGGCCGCATGATCACAGCATCTTTTGTCTACCAGAAATTGGCAACGGGTCCAGCTTCCAAAAGGGTGCATGATGCAGGACAGCTCTACAAACCAAACCTGGAAATGAAGGCCAGTTTTGGAACAGCAGGGCAGTTGCCAACTGCAACACGGTGCCTCGCGGCACAGAGCTGCCTCCAGCACTGAGCCTACCTCCAGAAAATGACAGAATCATAGAATCACAGAATCCTTAGAGTTGGAAGGGACCTCTGAAGGCCAGCTAGTTAAATTCCCTTGCAATAAACAAGAACACCACAGCTAGGTACGACTGTCCAGGGCCTGATCCAGCCTCACCTTGTTGTGTCAGAGGCTGTCACGCTTTCAGTTCGTAGGATCCCGGTCAGCTTCTAGAAGAAGGTATAAATCTCCCAGTAGCTAGTTTCAGGCTGCCTACATCTGACGATTCAAATACATTTATTGTTGTTACTGTTACCTTCTTTTAGGAACTAGATGTACTATTTAGACCTCAGAAGAGTGTTGACAGATGACTAGAGAAAACAACATAGATCTTTTTCGGTAGCAGTTAATTCAGACAAAGCTTACACAAAGTAGGTGCCAACGCTATCAGGTCTCATTGTATTTTCCCAGTCCTTCATAATATTCATTTGTGTCCCTTGGTTACCTATGTTGCATCACAAAAGCAACATAACTCTGCATCAGGAGGACCTGACAGGAAGAGCAAGACGAAAACATCATCTGCAGAAACAAACTGGATAGTTCCATTGGAGACTGCAGTGATGACTGCAGGCAAACTTAGCTCTAGCCACACTTAAAAGGTTTACTGTTCAGACCAGCACAGGACGAGCTGTCAAAAATCCCTTTCTAGAAGAGTTAAGGAGGAAAATACCCAGGAGAAGAATACCGCAGAGAAGACACAGCAGACACAGATTCCTAGCAGAAGGCCCCAGATTTGCAAGGAAGTGGTAATACTCAATAAAATGAGCTACTTGCATATTTTTTCTCTTATGCAAATACATCTCCCTGCTTGATTTGTACCTTGTATGATCTACCTCTCCCACTCTTGCTTTTACTGAATCATAAAGAATACACAGGGGAACGATCAGGCATTAGAATTTCTGTCATTCTCATAAGAGAAGCCACAAAGAAGTAAGTCTTGCGTGTTAATCATTTTTGAAGCCTTGTAATTGTTATCCAATGAAGGCTGATGATGGTACGATACATCTCTGAAGACATATATTCAGTAAAATGACTTTTTTCATGCTGTCTTATACATATATAAACTATAAGCCTGAGGAACAACCAAATACTCTAATAGCTACTTTCCACAATGAAGCCCTACACAAGAAATTTTAGCACACAAAACTCTGCACATCAAATAAGTACATTCAAAGTTACATATTTAAGGGCAAACGTGGCTTCCTCTAAGACCTACCAAACAAACATTTATAAAGAGATCAGTCCATGGTAAGAAAACAGAGTTTACTCATCTATTTCATGGAGTAGCAACAACGATTATCAGGATATTTTAGTGCTACTTTAGTTGTTGGATGACATTGCTTTAATTCTTTAAGACACGAACTGCTATTAGATAGGTGAGCCTATTTTCACAATTTTCACAAAACCAAATACTTTGCAAATGTCAACACAGCAACTCCTGCGTTAATATTAACATGTGTTACTCTAATGCTAACTAGTAAAATAAGGCACATTAAGCACAAAACACACTTCCAAGGTACAGTGTACTAGGTGTATATCTGAATTGGAAACTTTTTACAGTCAGGTTTCAAGTTTGATAGCTTTGTTCACTTAAAAAAGCATTTCTTCTGTGAGATTTCTGCTGTTACTACCTCGCTTCTGTTAAGTCAAAAGGATTCTCACTGTGATAATAAGCTACCAGAGACTGCCTGTTAGATGCATGCCTACCCTCAGAAGCAAACACTGTGAAACACTCCTCTGCTTCCACTGCAAAAACCATAAAATGTTTCTTATGATACCTTCATGATGCAATTACAAGCACAAGCCCAGTTCAAAATCAGTCTTTCTATCATTCTATTAAAATCAGTCAATCTATCATTCAATACTTCTGCTGTTTGCATCTGATTCCCTTCAGCTGCCTTACCCAGCCATGAGAACTGAGTTCTGGAAAAGTAGCAGTAGCAGGGACACTTGTCTGGGTCAGTATTAGGCTTCAGAGACCCAAAAAGATGTCAAAAGACCTCATACAGAAGAGGAAACCATGTTCTGGAAACACTCTGTCCCATCTATTGGGCACTGTTCCCAAAGGAGATCCTTCCCCCATACGGCAGCTAGAGCTCAACATAGCACAAGTAGAATGCTCAGGAGCTGCATACATCAGCTGCCAGAAACACAGGGTCATGGATTACATCAAAACATGGACAAAAAAAACCCCACAAAGATCACTTCATCTGCCCTCCAGGAAGAAAGCAGCTCCTGAAATGACAAGACTCTAGAGACTTGTAAAGCCAAGAGGACTGTTCTCACAACACCATTTCATGTTGCATCAAAATAAAATAGCCTGAAAGGTTGCAGAAGTGGAGGATAATCACAGGAGCTGCCACATAGGTATCTCATTATAGGCCATCACAGGAGCGCAAGTTTCAGATATCACCAAAATCAACATCTCCTCAGCACAGCAGGTCCAATTGTCTTGGAGAAAAGCATTTAATATCCTGAAACTCTGGTATCCCAGGGTAAAGCACCTTTCTGACAGTCAAGACTGGATGTCAAGTTGCAGCAATGCTACCAAACAAACCTCCAGCAGGGGCAGCTTCTGCAGGAGCACCTGCTTGGAGGATGCCTCTCTGCCAATGGCTGCTGGGGCCCTGTTCTCACATCACCCAAGGCTAGATGATTGCCAATACATCTGCATCAGCAAACCGTTATTAATGACTGCAACGTGTGGGGATGCTGACTGCATGGTGCCAGATGGTGCTCTGAAAATGGTGCTGACTCACAGAAGAAAGGAATAATGAGATACTAAGCTACTAATAATTTAGCTTGACTCTAAATCCCAGAGTGCCACTGTCTTCCAGTAAATATCCCATAACACCCATCAAATAAAGAACCAGAAGGCATATAGCTAAGCAGCACAAAAATGCATCACGACTATCTAATGTTTTATGCTTTTGGGTTTTTCTGCTTTATCAAAGGGATGTTTCACATACCAGAGGAGGGGAGAAAGGAAGCAGTGCTGCCAAGGATGAGGAATAAACCTTCACAGTCCTGTTCGGACAGCCCAAAACCCCATGTAGATCTTGGCTGGGTGTCATGCAGCATTTTGTGGTGCGTCGCAGTCACTTTGGTAACAGGTCTCCCACTCCCTCCTCCACGGTCACAGATGCTCAGAGATTGATAGCTGCCTCTGAGCAAGTCACCCACCACTGGCATCTCCAAGACGCTATTTTTACTCTTCAACCAGATTTCCAACCCAGGGCATTTTCATTGATTTGCCATTTGTAGGGCTTCTGTTTTTGTTTTTTTGCAAGAATGGAAATAGGTCCAGTGTTAAAATACTTTTTCTGAACCAGTTCTATTCTGCAACGTCCATATCATTCAAATATATTTCAAGTTGCACTCCGAAGTTCTTGGTAGGACCATCAGTTATAATCTAATCATATTTTTACTCAGTTGGGTCTTCTAAAAGATAGTCACTTATGCATATCAAAGGTTTATAATAAACATCCCAGACAACCAGGTGCATTTTTAGGGTTAGGAATTTTTCAGTCTTTCTAAATCAACCCACTGTTGCACTGTACAATATGTTTTCTCAAGTTACAGGATACCCACTGCACATTTATACTACTGGCTGTGAAATGCAGTTCAGTTTCAGCAGCACGGGTGGCTTTTTCCATCCAGCAGCTTCCAAAACCCCTGGGGTTGCAGTGTTTTCTATTTAAAGCTACGTCTAATTTAAATGAGTGATTTATTACAATTAATGCAAATGGTTTGAAGATTTAAAAGACTATTAAGTGCCTATGTTAAGCCAAATGTACTAATTATCTGAACACTATCTCATTATTTTGACATGGAAATAAACATTTGTGAGCTTACAGACTGAGGAAATTTCAAGTCATCTTCCAGACACAAACAAATACTTAATGATATTCCAGAGCCACCTGCTCAGTTTAAGAAAAAATAAATTATTTAAAATTAAACAGATTTTCTATTTAGATCTTCATTTCACTTTCTAATAGACTACGTTATCAAAGAAATTGCTCAGATTAACAAAAGAAGTGAGAATTTAGAGCAAAGCAGCATTAAAAGGACAAGTAGTAAATGTAATGGTAAGGACACTATTGTAGAAAGCCAAGAGGGAATTCTGCCTTTGGATGCCAGGATTAGGTATGAGATATCTGATACAGCTGCCTCCTCTGCTACTGTAAATCCAGAAGAAAAAAAAAAAAAAAAATCCTGCTCACTGTTTCCATATTGCAATTGCTCTGAAGGAAAGCAGAAGCCAGTAAGTGGAGCCCAATTTGGCAGAAGTGGAGATTCTAGACATTTCCACAACCATTCAGTACAGGCAAAGGAGAAGAGGCCTCAAAAAGAAAATGACCGTCTGTCTGTAAATTGTCCAAAACCAAAGAAAGTTTAGAAAAACCATTATTCTGTTACTCAAGAGCAGTCTCTTCTGCATGGGAAAGCATTTATCACTTGCAAGGAAATCTGGGAATTGTCCTCATTGGTACTGACCTACTTCTTCAGTCAACTGGCACCATCAACAACATCTTGACAGCAAGGGACACGCAAAAAGATGGCCTAATTGCCTTTGCCCAGAAGCCTCTCAGGCAGGGAAAAAAAATTCTGTGTAGTTTTAAGAGTGATCATGCACTGACATCAAGTGGCAGAATAAATCTCTCTTCCCTATTCCTTGTAGGATTTTTCTCTGTCTGAAACCCCAGCCCGCTTTGCTTTTTCTGTGCCATTGCTATATCTCTAATGCAGCATTGCTCCAAAGACCAGCGTTCTGCTGAAGGCTCCACATGCTCTAACTGGAAGAGAAAATGCAAATTATGGGGTTTGTTTGATGCATTTGCCAGGAGAAGCATGCTCATTCCTACGACAGCTGTCCATCACAACAACAACTGGAATCATGTATGAGATGCCTTTTCCTTCCTTAGGTTCCAGTGATTAGCTCTGATCATTAGCAATATGAAGCATTAGTTAAACACGAGTGACTAATCAATCTGATTCAAATTAGGGCTGTTAGATTTAGGAGCCCAAAGTGAAAGCTTCCCAGAAATATTGGCTGCTAGGCCAGCTTTTCCAACACATTTCCATTTCCATCATGCGTCCTGAAGTGCGGCCATTCATAAGTCTCTAAAGACTTGACAAAGCTATAACACAAAAAACTCCAAAGCATTTGCTAAACACGCCAAGGAAATATTGACCTGAGCCAACAGCCAAGAGTAAAAAACTCTTAATTGTGATAGGATTTTAAAAAATAAACATGTACTCCAAAATCCAAACTACAAATCTCTCTGCATGCACCAAACACGGGCACACCATCCTCCAGTCTGTAGGTATCAATGTATGCATACAGGCAGCATCCTTATAGAGATGTACTGCGTTTAGATTACAAATTAAGGTGCATATGTCAGGTAAAATAGGCAGTATTAGTAATAGTTTGGACCTTCATGATCAAGATGCACATCTTCAATAATTAGAAGGGGATTGTTACCCTCTAGTTAACCCTTGTGAGGCCAAATCTGGATTATCACACCCAGATTGGCGCTCCTAAGTTTGATGACAACATTAATGCACTGGAGTGAGTCTAGCAAGTTTGCCAAGACTAACACAGAAGCTAACACAGCACATAGACAGAGAGATTGAGATCTGCTTTGATTAAACCATCACAAGAGAAGGCGAGGGAGCATCTTAATATTGTCAACTGCCACACAGAAAAAAGAAGTTCACAGTGACAGCTTGTCAGCCACTGAATCCCAACAAGTTGGAGAATCCCCATCCATAGGGATACTCAGAGCTCAACTGGTCAAGGTTCTGAGCACGCTGATGGATCTGTATGTTGCAACTTGCAAACTTGTTGAACTTCAAGTGGGACATCAGACCAATTAAGCTTCAGAGGTCCTCCTCACCAAAATTGTTCTGTGAATCTGTTAGCTGGCAAATTACTTGTGGTGGTTACTTAACATACTCCAGACTTCATCAGCTACATGCAAATTGCAGGTGTTCCCTATGCAAAAACAACCTAATGCATAAACAATCAAAAAAATCTGAAAATCTGCTATTTTATGTAATGTATGGGTACTAAGATTAATCCTTGTAGTCCCCAAGATGAGGAAGAATTACTCAAACAAATTGGAAGGAAATAAATAGGAAGAATGCTGAAAATACAGTCCTTTCACAAATGTAATCTGTGTTACCTGGCATCTTTAAATCCTTTTTTCCTCTATGCTTATGCTGCAGCTTTAGATAAAATATGCTAACTTATTTCAGAGCTATATCAAAACAAGGTTTACACAGAGTCCACAGCAAAGAAAAATTCATGTTTGGCACTGTCATCTTTGCACAACAATGAATAGGTTAAGCACATATAATTACTGCAAAGCCAGATGCAGCTTCTTTTGAAGTCCTCTACTCCTACTTTCTGCTGTCCCCCTCCAATCATGGGACTGCTGGTCCAATTACCATATTTTCTGCAGAGCTCCAATTATCTCCTATTTTGTAGGTTCTCAAGGAGATACACTGTGGAAGCTAGGCCTTAATTTCAGCTTCCACAGAAAGTACAGCCAGGAAATTCTTTTTCTCTTCTACCTGCACCATGCAGCACAGCCATACCATGTTTCCCCTTCCACAAGTATCAACACACTGATTGAGTGACAAGGACTTCAAAAGCCACAATTAGCCATTTCGTGGTGGGAGTCATGGAGACACATCTCTTGCCCTTAAAAAGCATAATTTACCAATGGTTGCATAATTACAACAGGCAGTTTTCTGCTCTAGAGACAAAATGCTTCAATACTGTGGATACTGCTATGGTCTTCCGTACCAGTGTTGACACTCTAAAATGGTGAATGCTTTACAATGTGCAATTGGTAACGCAAACGATGACTTCCTTACATGCACAAAATCTTTTCAGCATAATAAAAATATCCTCTAGTGCTCCCAGTGTAAGATGTCCTGTTTAATTACACTTGAAATGTGAAAATATTTAACATTTTGCATAATAATCAGAACAGAACATAATGTAATAAGCAATGTGAATGCCATCTTCCTGAAACAGGAAAAACAACACGGCAATGCTTTATAACAGGGCATAAAATAATTTTTCTAGTGATTGTGAACAACAAAATGCATTACTTGCTAATAAAGCAATCTGCACGTCAGCATTTGTGAAGAAAAACAGCAATTAATTATGCAGAAATTGAAGTTAATTTTTTTTCCCAATCATCTCTTCACATTAAAAAAAAATAACTAAGACTACTAATACCTCTTATCAGGATTCTTGGACTGTCCAGATAAAGTGTCAAGACAATCAGATCACTTCTCCTAAGCAGTTCTGCATTATACTCAGGCATGTAGCACTGTAGACAGAAAACCTCATAAAAAGGAAATCAGGGCACCTCAGTTCTAATCTCCAAATTGTACCTACCACTGATAACTTATATTTGTGTGTGTGATTCAGATACTTCAACAGGCAGGTCCTGGTTCGCTGCATTACGTTTGGATCACTGTCACTGCCACTTCTCCCATCTGTCTACTTTTATCCAGGCTTCATTCACAAGGGACAGCTAGATTAATGTTCATTTAGCAGAACAACAGGGAAGGGATCCAGTCTTAGGCTGACTTACGACATCATTTAGGGATAAAACTCCTGGCTGCACCAGGAGTTAATTGCATAAATATCTGCACAAATAAAAAAAAAAAATTTAAGAGGAGGAATCCTTCACAGAGCTAAAAAAAAATCATTTTAGACTGAAGGCATAAAGCACATGGGGAAATGGTTACTGTATTTCTGAAGATATTCACGCCTCCAGGATGATTAGCTCTCCCTGTGCACAGAAGGAAATTGCAAGAAGGGACTGGAAAAAGTATGAAGATTAGCAACTTGGACTTCATCTAAAGCTTTCACAGCATGATACCAACATTCTGAAGAGCAGCCTTATCAGATTGTTTTTTATAGAACTTAAATGGTAGCCTGACTTCAGTTAAGGAAGATTTGAAGTTCAATATTTGTTCTACTTTATCCTCTTCTTCTAAACGAGGACTCCTTCACAGAAGGACTTAGATCTGAACACTTCAGGAATCAAGGAGACTTGGGTTTCTGAATCGTATTTCTGATGAATAATGCACATTAAAAAGCAGTTAAATAATTGTACACAAAAAGCAGATTGTTTTCTCATAATTGAAAAAATACTGAAAGCGAATTGCATCTTTTTTTGTCTCTCTAGAACCGGTTAAGAAGTCTGTAGCACATCCTCAATGTTATTTGTATGCTGTGAGCAAACTTTCACACCTGCTCATCCACCAGAAAGGTAGATTTTAACAGAAAAGGTGACAGTATTTTTAACTGCACAGTTAACTGCACGGAGGTTTAGTTGTGAAGGATTTAAAGTATTATTGCAATGTGGGTTAGTAAAGAAATTGTTTTCAAGATGCCAGTGAAAAAAACCTTGACTTCTCTTTGTTCTGACCAAAAGCAGTGTCTTGGAGTTCGTGAAGCACCAGAGACCTTTTCTAATTGGCAACGATCTTACACAAAGTCTCCATTCTGGTGAAAAATAATTGGGCCCAAATCCCTTTAAGCTAATGCCAGAAATGGTGTTCTTAGGGCTTCTTAGAAAATGTGACACTTTCTTTTTTACCTGAAGCTTCGATGCTACTCTGCAGGGGAGTGAAATAGAGAAGATTCTAATTTAAAACCAATTAAAGATCAGTCACTCCATGTGATCGCTAATTGTGCTCTGCTGAGGTGCCATTTGTTTTCCAACCTCATGTAATGTCATGAATATGGAAAAGTTTCAAATTACGCTTTGTTGTAATGATAGCTTTTCTGCTACAGGTATGCAAGGGAAGCGATGTGATATACAAATCATAATTGTCAAATAGCATTTTAATGCCTCTGAGCAGCCCCAAGTTAAGTAGGTTTCCAAAAGCTAAAGTACCTTGATAATTAGCAGAAGGATCACAAGTTGCTTTGCTTCTCCCTCACCATTCAAAAATGTCAGGCCTGAATATTGCCCTTCTCTCCCTCAAATTAGCAGCATTTTCAAACAACAATAATAAAAAAATCACCAAGCTAATTAAGCACTTTGAACTGTCTTACTTAGCCTTGCTGCTGTAGAAAAGGCATTTAACTCATAGGCTAACTATATCCCTCCTTATGGAGGCCACCTTCTCTTTCCTCTTTCCAGAGAACGGCAGAGCAGCACAAGACTCACAAAGACCCTGGGACTACTCTGAAATGCAGCCAATGGATGGGTTATGTTAGGTCGCACAACTCCTGTTGCAAACGTGGACATACCCCAATGCTTGGGATGCAGGTGTGAATGCAAAGGCAGGTCTCTGATGCTGGGTGTTACTTCAAAAGGAAGAGACGTTGGCAGAGTTAGTGAAGGTGAAGAAGCGTATTTAGCTCCTATGTTGCTCATTAGAACAGAAAATGAAGGAAAACTAAAAGCACGCTTCCTATGCTAAAAGCCTATGTACCAGTTGTCTCTGGGAGGAGGACAACCAATCCATCTAAAAAATTATTTTCTGTTAAGTTATCTACAAAACAGAACGTGGATGCATTTCACACAAACATATAGGGGTGAATCACCACAGAAATCATTCCTACTTCTGAAATATCCGAGGCACTTTTCCAGCAAACTCTGATAGAGGCAAAGCCTCAATTTCCGAAGGCACAGAAAACAAGATAATCTCTATCACTAGGTTTATACCCGCAAAACAAGAGTTAGAATCATGCCGAACCAGCAAACTGAAGCAAGTCTTAGCTGAAAAAATGCTTTCCAACACCAAGTCAGCTCTGCCAGCAACTGTATTCCATTACAAAACAAGGTACTAAGAGAAGAAATAAAGTGGATTTAAAGCTTAGTTCTGTCAGACCCTGTGTCTATTTCACTAGTTCAGATAAAAAGTATTTCGACAAAACTAAGAGAATTAGAAGAAAGCATAGGGAAATCATTATCATGCCTGTCCCTGTGTGTAGGGCATTACATCTGTGCACAACCAACAAGGCTTCAAGTGCAATCATCAACGCCACCACACATCAGTACTTTCCAAAACTCCAAGGTACTCTAGAAACTATATCAGAGTAGGTAATCACAAAGGTCCTGTTGGCCTTACAATCAGTGCTCGTGTGCCCTCCACATACTTTGCTATGTGCCTAAGACATAATAGATTGCAAACAAGCAGAGAAACCATGAACTTGCAACAAAACAGGGTTCATCTTTGTAGCTTCTGTCCAAATATAAGCGAGTGAAGCGTGCATTGGATCAGTCATTGTGCAGTGACACTGCAGAATCAGGAAATGACTGTGCAAACAACAGAGAAGCCTTCTTTATACCTTTTTTGCACTCTAATGGCCTCAGAAAGCCATAGGGATACCCTATGCTTGCTGGCAGAGTTGAATTTAAGATGTCTCAATCTTTCTGGATAGGAGATGTTATGCCTCTGGGAGTAGGTTAAGTAGCAGTCAAACGGGAATGAATTTACTGAGGTACCGTGGGTGAGATGCCACCACCTGAATTTTGCTGTCAGCAACAGTAAAAACACTACTCCCTGCAGCCTGAAGTGCAACTCTATTTAAAATTTACAGACCAAACTCAAGACTGCTTCACGTTCAGTAATTTTACTTCTTTCTTTAGGACATCTGAAGCAGAAGTGACTTTCCTTTTATTACTTTCCTCAACTACTTCATTTTCGCCTCCTGCTTTTACTTTTCTATTCCCATTATTTTCTGAAACGTTGCTGATTTTTTCCCCTTCTTATTCCTCCTTTGGGTTAAAGCACTTAATAATAGAAGTCACATACAAGGCAAAAGTACAGAGAAAAACGCACCACTGAGAAGAGCCTGACCTCACCCGTTTGCCTCCCACCTCCATTTAGGTATGACTTAACAACTGTACCCACGTACTGCCCACCAGCAGCATCCCTCAACCACAGCACCTATGGGCAGCACATACACTTCTTCAAGCACAGCAGTGGTTCTTGGGCTTATTTTGCTTCTGGCTACTCAAAATTTAGAAGCACATAGCCCTCTGCACAGGTTCTGCATTCTGCTTCTGGCTTTGCCTTATTACAGACGGTGTGTATAATAATAATTCACACTGCTTTGCATTTCACAAATATTAAATAACTAATTAGCAGTATTAATAAAATGGACCATCTGCTTTCTATTTCTGCTAATAAATGCGTACAAGAGTTTTTTCTTTAGGTAGGAAGTTATGCATAAAGTGCAATTCCTGATTTAAATTATAGCTGTATGGTTAATTGAGTACCCCAGCCTGATCTCTCAGCACAGACTCTGCGTCAAGCTACAAGTAGTCCTGCATCAGCATTTTAAGCTGAGTTTATTTTTTTAAGCAACAGCTATAAAAAACTGACTGCGATAAGAAAAACAGCATTAGGGGGAAATATTTAAAAACAATGGCCCTGTTGAGATTACCAAGGAGGCTTCCATTTTAAGAGACTCAGGAAGATTTTCACACACATGGTGCATTGTTATCCAGCTACTGAATTTATGGGCTATCCCTGTCAAGTTGAGAACAACATTGCTGAGACCAGGAGGATATGGAAAAATTACCTGAATTAGATTAGGATAGCTCCGCCGATTTGATGACTTGTTTTCAGAAGATGTGCATTTTATCACATATCACATTATATAGAAATACCTGCTCACGCTTCCTATTCATTCCTAGAATCCTATGGGTTTGTAGAGTGAGCTGTAAGATATATTTTTTTCCACCGAATACGGAAACTGTTACCAATATTTTCACAAACCCTCAGGTATTATAGATTTTCTTTTTGCTGGTGTTTCTCAGATACCTGATTCCTTGACACGGAATAAGTAATCTAATTTTACTAGAGTGACACAATTTTAATTAAAATCCCCTTGATTCAAATTTAACCTAGCCCAGACCACACCAAGTAAGTCCATCTTTAAGACCTGCCTGTTTTGACGTATAAACAAGCCACGCAACTCAGCTTTAAACCATACATCATTCTCTCTGGGTTGTTTATCAGGCATCTCAGCACTTGCTGGGAATAGTCAGAGAACTGCCTCGTGTGCACAGGGCAACAGCTACGTCTTGTATTTAATTAACCTGATCACACAACAAGGGACCTGTTTACCAAGTCAGATAGGAGTTGCCCACGTCAAGGTTTAAGAACAGAGCAGACCCTTCAGATTGAAGCATTGCAAGATGGCAGTGAACCAGCATGGTGCACCAAAATTACTGACCCTTATCTCCAACTGCCCACATGTTTAGGCAAACAGTCTAAACACCACCTAAGAGAATGAATGGCTATTAGAGAGTCATAATCTTAGCAGGTCTCTGAGCAAGTACATAAGTACTTCAGCTTTTTTAATACAAGCTTTCAAAACTATTTAAATCCTCCAAAAATTACTAAATTCTTTGTAATGCAAACTGTATTGGAACTGTAAGTCAAAGGAGGAAAGGAACTTATCCACGGGGAAGGGATGTGAGGACTGTCAGCCTTAGGCAATGAAGGCAAAATTTCCAAGTAGGAGAGCGACAAAGTACTCAAATCCTTCCTGATCCTCTCATTGAAAGCACCACATCACAATATCAGCCTCACTTACAAGGGTTCCAAGAACAGGAAGTTTGTAACACAGACACTCAGAAAACCACTTCTTCAGGTAGGAAGGCAGCGGTGGGATCCAAGTGGGAGGGTGAAGGGGCTCAAGGGAAGCAGAGAAACCAGAGATCAGGAGATGTCCACAGCTTTCTTCAGGGGAACAGCCACTGTTGAAGAGTAGTGGAGTGCTTCTCTGTGCTGCTAAACAGTTAAACATTTGCCATTAACAAGTGAGGCTGGAATAGTAAAATATAAGTTTTATGGAAGTTATATTGAAAACCTAAAATCTGAGTATTCACTGCACTGGATAGGAATTTCCTTGTCCAAGCACATAAACTCCGATATAAAATAGACAAGTTGCATCAACTTCTCACCAAGAGGTGTTCTGCATGCCCCACAATAATTATACCATTTAAAATACAACAGGAAAATAATTAAAGCCATTCTCCTAAAATTCAAGGAGATTAAGTCAACAGCAACATCAAATTGAGCACGAAAAAATTAAAATAAACATAGATTCTAGAGCCATCCTGGCTGATACTTTTTGTGAACATCCACAATAGATGGAGACCTTATAAAAATCAAGAGAAGGGTATCTCAATTGAGCCATTTCTGTCCCCTGGGTGCCTGAAGAGATCCCAAGTCAGCAGGTAGGATGTAAATACATATCATATGTGTATTAAATACATAGTATTTAGAATACTGAAAGTTTACAGCTTTTCATGTAATAAAAATACACAAAAAATAAAAATGGAGAACAAAAATATACTATTTGAGTGGTAAATTCACAGTCATGACTTCACGTCACAGACTTACTTCACAACAAGCACTCCAAGAAACTAAAGTAAAGCACCAAAAAGAAAAACAAAATTTCTACGAATTTCTTGAACTGGTTTTTAAAAGACCCGTATCTTTGTTGGAATCCATACTATCCTAAATTCAGAAAATGAGGAGTGCTCTCATACTAATGAGTCCCTCTAGGGCCTCCCCTTGTCAACAGAAGAACTTTTAAAAGAAAAGAAGAATTACAACACAGCAGCGTTGCTTCTTCTTGCATTAAGCTTAGCCTCTAGCTTAGCATAAGTGCCTGGCAGCCTTCGGCTGTGCTTCACACATTATATATCTCACTTGAAGTACAGGCATTGATTTCAAGACTAAATACACAAACTGCAAATGGAATTACATCTGTAGGACAGAGAGTAAGTAGGTAAGACATTCTGCAGAAATTTCTATAATGTCACCCAGCCACTTAGCATTTGAATCTGAAAACTGTCTTGCATGCTTATACTGCAACAAGAACAGTTCAGATATATTGTCTCAAAGCCCCTTATAAATGCCAGCAAAACAGTACAAGAATATGAACAGAAGCATCAGATTGAAGCATGTTTTTCATTGTTGTTTTATGGGATGCCTGAAAACTCAAGTTCTTGCATGGGATATTTGTTTGGGACAGCTGGAGATTGATAAAGAATCCCAATCCCGCCTCTGACACACAGTCTCTTCAGCTATATTGGATTCTGAAGGTTTCCAGGAGTTGAAAAATGACTCCACCTGCCACCAGCATGTTATATTTATCAACCGATGGTCTTCAGGAAAATGAACTTGCCATTCTGTCAGAAATTGTCTCCTCTGGGAGGTGTGATTAGACTTTAACCACTGGCATAGAAATGACATTCTTTCTTCCAGTTCATTGCTCTCCAGCCCAAAGGTTTATTCATGTGCTAGAGATTATATAATAGCTTAAAATGAACGGTGGGTGTAGCAACTGCACATAAAAAAAATCAAATCTGATTGCATGTTTTGAATAAAAACTCACTTTTGCATGAAGGTCTGTGTTATGGTGAATCTTTATCTCACTCAGGACTTAAAAGGAGTATGTGGCTGATGAATAGCAAATGGATCGAGCCTCCTCGTTTGCATTTTTATAAGCTCTGAGAAGCTTGCAATATATTTGAAAATCCAGAGATGCCAGAGCAGCAGAAATGATACAAACACGAGAAGGGGAGACCCAATGGGGAAACCGGAGTTTCTATGTTTTCCTTTTTAAGTGGGTCTCACTAGGAAAGCAAGGCAGACTTTAAAGTTCAGTGGTCTCTATCTGTACTTACTCAGTCTGCATAAAACATAAGAGCCAGGGCCAACTGAAAGGTCAAGGTGAGCCTTTCCCCACAAACAACCATGAGTAACAAACTAAAATACATTTGAAATCACAATTAAGATGGACCCATACGACTATTTTTCATTCCATCTAGCCCAAGTGAACTCTACCCCCCCTCCTGGGCATTGTATCAACTGGGGGAGCAGCCCACAGAGACTCAGCATCTCTTTCCTCTGCAGAAAACAGCTGGATGCTAGGTCTGAGAAGAGCAACACAGACCACAAAAGGCAAACCAGCTCCACTGTTGCCTGGGGAGTTTCTGTGGTGCCAACCCCAGTCAGCCTGCCTCCACTGCTCAAGCAACAAGATGGGTAAAATCATTAGAAGACGCCAGGAGCCCTCGCTATGCCTAAACTCCGTCACAAGACCTATGTGCTCCCCACGTCTCAGCATACCTTCCTTATTCCATGGAAAATCTCTAGATCTAGGGAGAAAAGATCCCAGTTATGATGGTGTGCATCTCAAATAACCAAGGAGTGCAATCTAAAAAAAACATCGATTATTTATCTGTCACGCACAGCTTATCAAAGATAATGTAGTATAACGCATCTCCCATCACAACAGCTAATCTTTCATAAGGCTAACACCTAAACACAAATGTTTTTGTTAGCTTTCAAGAAAAAAAGGCTGAGCCTCATACGTATTACATAATCTCTACCTTGGGATGAAAGCGATGTGATTGTTTTCATTAACCTTTCATTCTTATGAAAGGGCAAAAATCAATAACAAATTTATTCAGGCAAGTGAAAGGCAATTTCGAGCAATTTCACAAAGGATTTCATTTCTATCGCTTTTTTCCTCCCACAAATTCTAATATAAAAAAATATATATATGATCTGCCCAAATGCAAGACAAATACAGAAGCCAAGATACTGTCAGTTCCAAGATACAGAGTGAAACCGCCTTATTCAAGCTGGATAATTGTATTGCTAAAAATACTGCTTTCTTTTGAATCCTAAGCAAGTCTGCAAGGCAATGTGTCACTGACAACCTGCGAAACACTTTGTTGCACAGCACTGAGTCGGCCTCTTAAATAAAGCAGCTACAATACATATTTTTCCAATGACAAATTAAGCCATTTCTTTTTGGTGCACTTCGTCCTTTTGTGCTATAACAGAGGTTTAAATTACATGGGTTTTGATGCACTTCCCAACTTTGCTGTTTCTGTCATGTGTTCCACAGCAGTCCACCTTCTGAAGAGTTGCCTTCAAATCTGCATTCACGTCTAATGAAGCAGTGATTAAAAAAAATACAAGGTAACACAGAGTCCCACCAGTTCCCCCCATAGCCCTGAGACTCCCCATGTGATTCCTTGGCGTTTGTCATTTCAGCATGCTCTGTAATTACCAATAGTGAAGTCAAGTTACTTCTATAAGCACACCTATTCGATAGGGGCAGCATTCATTTGCTGTTCATTTTGATTCCTTTAACTGCACTTACATTGCTGGAGAACCTGAGGACGGTCACAGTCTGTCTGACAAGTAAAACTTCTGGGAAACTTTTCAAGATATTTGCACTATGCAAAAAAAGTAAGGTATTACCACATGAAATTTAGAAGAAATTGAATATCAAACCACCATGCATCAAGCATAGGTCTTCAGCATTAATGAGATCAGTTCCTCCTGGTGCTTCTTATCAGTTACTTTAGAGGGAGACAATGTCTGGCTTCCATTGGCTGAAATTAAGGATGCTGAAACGACCCAAGTGACTTCTCAAAAGCCCCCTCAAAAGCCCAAAGCACTGCCCTTTGAGCACTCATTTCTGTATGGCTGTGCCCAAGAAGAAAAGAGAGGGGCAGGCTTTCTACTACAAGAGGAAGACATGCAGAGAAAGGCCACTCAAGCTCAAGTGAGAAGAACAGAATATTCATCAAGTCTTCCACAAGTGTCCCTGGGCCTTTGTGGTTTGCTATGTGGGCAGCTACTCTACAGGAACCTGCCAGCGGGAAAGCTTCGAGAATACTTAACCTAAGATAACGATGACCTTGGCATGACAGTAATTTTAGAGAACTGCTCAAAATGCTACTAATTCCATTTGCGTAGGGGCTCAAAAAAAGCCTGTAATCAGTATTTGGGTTTATTCGCTGTAAATTAAATTGTAACACACAAAATGACGAAATAAATATTACAGGGAACAAAAAGCTGCCTTTTGAAGGGCTCTAATTCTAGTAAATGACTCCTTTCATCAAAAACCATTACTACATTATTATTCTACTATGTTATTAGGATGCTATGTAATTCACCCTCACCTAGAAGCAGGAAAAAAAAAACAGCTAGCAACAAGATATTCTGGCAGAAAGCAAAGAGTTTTAAATTCCAGCAGTAAATTCTAGTTTGGGGCGTGCCAACACTCTTCCTGGCCTCACATCAGAAACTTTCAGGTCTATGTGAGCATCTGTGCACTGATTACCATTTATTTATTGTGAAAATTTGTCATTATTGTCACACAAACAAAAAAAAAAATCATCTCTGACACTTCAGGGAGGCTTTCATCTTACCCTCTTTTTGCTCTCAGTTCTCCAGCCAGGCAAAGCTGCCAACTAGCTCCACTAATATCAACATCAATCGATCTCAGCGCTTCCTCTGGGCTCACATCCTCCTGTGCTACATCTCATATGCCACGTCCAGAAGCAAAATGAGAACTACATTTGTTGCAAAAGGCAGTTTTAATGCTGCTGCCACTTCAGAGATGGGTACAAAGAAGGGAAGAGAATAGGAGATCACATAACCCTCCTTTAGCTCCGTGACTACCTCCCTCCATCCCTGAGCCAAGGATAAATGTGGGACGCTTGACTCTTGATGTACCTTCCCCATGCCTCTGGTCCTAATGGAACCTCTACAGCAGATCAAGCTGGAATCAAGTGAGCAAAGGAGCAACACCCTGAGGTGCACAGCCGGTCCTGTGCCTCTAAACAGATGCAGAAAACAGTGCTTGAGCTCTCTCCAAAGTCCTCTGTATGTAAGCACCATCAATTACAAGCCCTGGGTATATAAGTAAAAAGAAGCCAGTAACTGTCATATGCTTTTAGGTGCTGGCTGTCCTACTACACCAAGACATTTGGGGATTTTAGGGTGGGGGGAGATAGTGCTGCATTAAGGCAGTACTGGAACTGTGTCATATTGGTGCTGTGCTTTCTTTTCTTCTATTTGGCTCTTTTTCTAGAAGACAAATAGCTGAATTTTGAGTTATAATCAAAATTTCTGCCAACCTCCATTACCCATCCCTTGGATTAAAGCTTCCTCTGATCTACGCATGATACAAAGAGGCAGATTTCAGAGTCCATGAATCCGTACCATTCAAAGTGTGTAACAAATGTGTTTATATAATATACAAGTACTATACAATAAACTTCTACGATGCTGATTTTTAGACATCCTGTGTAGAACTTTGTAAAAATCCTTGTGGAATTAAGAATTGAATACACTTATAATTTGTGGCTTAAACCACCATGCATAAGTTTCAATATTTTGCCACGGAGTATTAAAAAACCTCCTCACAGGTGTCAAGGAGAAGCAAATATTCAGAATAATGAATGCAGTTTGGAGCTGACACTAAGCAAAGCCTGCTCAAGGAGGATTTGGAGGTTACTTAGGTGCATCACGATGCAAAAGAAGGCAGCATCAGTAAGTGCATCCACAAAGAAGAACCAGCCACAGGAAAGGATGGTTTTCTCCTTTCACTGAAGCAAGAACAAGGCAGAGGCCCTCCACCATACAACCAAGTTGACCAAATCCCATACTCACACCCTGCTCATCTATTGACAAACACTTGTGCAAATTCTGCTGTTGTGACACGACAGCTGCAGCAGCAAATCCAGAATACACCAACAGCATGGAAGTAAAATCAAAGGCATTGCGTGATATTGGCTGCTGATTTTAACTCAAGCAGCTTTGCCATGGCTTCTGGACTATAAACAGAGGTTAATTTCAACCATAAGCAAAGATTTAAAAGCTTGCAAGAAAACAGGCTGGGAAGCATTTACACACACGTCCCCAACATAAAGTGGAAGATTTGAGGATTCAGCCCATTCTCTATACTGATGGCAGAAAGAGACCTTCAGAGTCCTTAGATATCTAAAAGCTGAAAAAGAATTTGCTCATTTACCAATATCTTCCATATCTTTCTCACTTTCTTGCACAGCAGTGTCCTTATGGGAAATTCACTGGGAAATTAAGAAGATACGCTTAAGGTGGCCTTTAATTAACTTTCAAGTTATTTATTTCATTATCTACAGCACTACACCATATGTGTTTTTGAATAATCCCAGGTACAATCCAAACATGCAAAGTCTAACATCTATCACAACACAACTGCTAAACCGAGATAGAAACCATTATTTTATAATGTAAATATGGTAAAAAAAATCTACCATCTTATCCTGGTTTGCTTTTCTTACGTGGCTTAATTGCACTATCACACAGCAATCTTAAAGCTATAATCACTTAACTGTCCATCTTCCACTGGTGGATCCTAGCTGTCCAAGCATCTCAGTGAATAAGCTTGTTACAATCTGACAGTATATGTGAATTTTCTCCATATTTAGTCACAGGCATATTCAACATATTTTATGTCTATAAGCTTATTCCAAGACACACTTGGAAATTACAGTGGCATAAAACATAGGGAACTTTTAGCCACAAAACTCTGACACTTATCCTATTCTATACGCTCTAAGTGATTTCAAGTGCTTCTTAATCCAGGACATTTTAATGAAATGTTATTGTAAGATGACAGGAGGCATAGAAATACATAATAGTCCTTTTTAAAAATCAAACCAGTTTTTTTTTCTCCTCCCCCGAGGAAGTTTGATTCTTTTATATCATGTAGATTTACATACTGAATATTCAGTATCAGTTACACATCTCTCTTCAGTGCCAGAAACAGGTCATTAACGTGCTTTTTTCCCTTTTAATTATCAAGTCAGACAAATTTATTTTCTGCCTGCTTTGAACAGGAAAAAAGACAAGTTACCAATTAACTCAGCACTCCAACTACATCACTGTCGCTGAGCTTGAACCTTTCCAGGCAGAATAGTTGAAGCAGGACTGGTCATTTTCTCTATTTATAGACCATGCTGCTCTTGCTCAGCTGAACACACTGAACCATCCTGGAACGTGTATCCTCCTGCAGAGAAATTCAAGCTCTTTTTTTTTTTATTAGCAGCCAGAATTTCTACAATGGACGCGTTATCATCTCAACTCATCCATACTGAGATACTCAGCATAAAGTTGCTCAATTTCTGAAGCAGATCACTTCAGTAGCAAGATGTTCACAGAATCATGGAGTTATTCAGGATGGAAATGACCTCTCAGATCACCAAGTCCATTCCCACCTGCCCACTGAGCCACGTCCCACACTGCCACATCTCCACAGTTCTTGATATGCAACAGTTTGGACTTCCCAACACCTCCAGCATGGATTTGGGAGGAAAAGGAGCAATTGTCAGTAGAAGTAGGTTTCCTTGGATAAGAATAATTATTTCTTCTGCTCTATTTTTTTCCATCTGAAACCCCACTAATCACATTTGAGCTTATCTGCTCTTTTTCATCAGTTATATTAAATCTTTGCTTTCGAGTATCATCACTGGGGAAAAAAAGCAACATTTCCTTCTCTTTATTTTTCATCTTTGCATCATGAAATGCTCTGTGAATTTGTTAAATTAAGAAACAAGTGTTAATCTATTTCAGTATCGATTTAAATACTCATAGGCTCTCCCCTTAATTTTACTAACTGGAATACTCTGAGTTTTTCCTCTCCAGAGAGGGATGGGCAGCCTTGCTCTACAGCATATTCTTACCTCCCCGCCCTAAGGGCTGCAGATTATTCAGATGAAAGGAAAGGTTCATCAGTGCTCTAGTAATTCAGCTTTGACTCCCACTGAACAATGATGCAGAAGCTCAGCAAAGGCTCCCAGCACAGCTTGAGCATTTTCCTGTGGGACTTGTTATAAAGAGTAGCTTAGCCCACTCATCTGCCACACTCACTTTGGAGTACCTTAATATTCCCAAGAAATTTCCTGTGATACTTTCTGATACAGAATCATAATGCCAAAGATCTCACATCAAGGTTGGGTGATACGTTTCTCCTCGGAGGCTGGAAAACAAAGCCACTTTCCAGTGATCACAGATTTGAACATCAATGCTGCCTTACAGGTTAGCCATGGAGTAACACGAGGACATGGGCTCTGCTGTTTAGAGTCCAGTAAATTCACTGCAAATCTCAAAGCAGATTCTGTCATACCGTAACGCTAAGATGTAAACGTTTACATCAAAGGAAAAAAAGATATAAGATCCCAGCTAATATTAAGAAGAAAAAAACACTGCACGCACTTCACATCTGTCAGTCAGTGTGTTTGTACAATGGGCTCTGTGGACTTCCAGACTTTAAGAACGCAAACAATCTTAATCTCAAAGGAGACCTTGAATGCTATCTCCTCTCCCAGTCCAACCCTGCTGCTTTTAAGCACGTCACTTGTGGCAACAACATCTGTAACACAGGACCTCTTAGAGTGGTCCTCCTCACAGCACAGTCCCAATAACAGGGACAGATTATTCCACAAACACAACAACATTTTTCTTTCCCAGTTGATGTTATTGCAGAGATGCTGCTTTGAAACTACCCTTCAGAGCCCAAAAGCAACTCTCCAGTATCAGATTTTTCCCATCTTTCTTCCTTTATCCCTGCTTCACATGGCTGGTTGGAGAGGTTTGCAGTGATGCTCGTGAGCAAGGTCTGCCATTTATGTATCTGCCTGCTACAGAACCCAGGCAACACCTCACAGGTGGAGTCAAACAATACAAGTGAGCACTTGTGTACGCTGGTGGTATGAATTGGTATAAGCAGACAAGCCCACACTGGGCTCAAGGAAACCATGCTGTCTTTCTCCTCCATCTCTGCTCACAGGTCTGCTCATGCAGCAATCCCTCTTTGTGAGCTATGGTGTTGTCTTTGCTCCTTTGAATTCCTAACAGAATTGGAAAAACAGCCACAGGGCTTGAAGCCCCATCCCTTTGGTCATTTTCAGACACTGAATCCAGCTGCCAGAAACAAGAAATTCTTAGGTAATCCTGGCAATACATAAAAATGAACAGCGATTCATAGAAAAACAAGAAAAAAACGACTACGTGAAGCCTTCATGGATGCAAGTAATGTCAAGTAGAAGTGATAATTACTTAACAGCCAAGAAAATAAACACTTTTCCCATATAATTCAGAGGATTTTTTCTCCAGTTAACTGTTGCCTTGAATGACTTACACACAGAAAGTTATTTAACTTTCACCTTCTCTCTCTCCCCCCCAGGATAATACCCTTTGCTAGGAAATATTGGCTTTGTTTTAGTAAAATCCCAGCTAAGTTCCTTTTCTTCATCACAAACATAGCTTAAAACTTCTGCTACAGAACAAGGGATTCCTGCTATTTTATTACTGCGCAATTTAGAAATTGGATACAAAACTCTGCGAAGTGCTTTCTACACTCCAGTGATGGGTCCATAACAATTAGCTTGCATGACATTCGAAAACAAAGGCAAGAAATACAGCTAGAAACTGAGATCATCTATCTCCCACATACTTATCTTTCCATAGAAGAAATAACACGCAACTGTTTGAATTGTGCTTGTTATTTAATCAGTTGCTCCATAGAAGAGCAAATTAAGGCAGGGTGTCAGACACTTAAATAACCAGTGATCAATTTGTACTTCAAAAATTTAGCCCAGCTGTGCTCATTTCTCACCATCAAGAAATCCACTTCAACTGACTGAATAAAATTGCTGCTGTCCTCTAACAGCAACGCCTACAGCTCTACTTCTTTCTCTGAAACACAATGTATATCCAGCTATTCTTCCTAAATTTTAGAAAGAAAAACAACACTAATCCCTTTAGAATTAGGTTCAGGAAAGTATCTATTTGTGGTACAATTACCAGAAAGAATGATTAAAATTAAAGCCATATCTGTGACAAGTGGGAAGCCATCCAAGCATACCTTCAAGTTCCCTTTGCTGTCATGTTAAGCGGAGGCTGGCGGCTTATTTTTGAAGGCCGAAAAGCAAATTATTATTTTCCCCCCCCCCCCCCAGAGATAAAAAGCAGAGGTCAGAGTTTTTTCTTTTTGGACACCACATGTCGAAGGCTGGTGTTGGTATTTTCATTTGGAAGGCGAAAGGTGAGGCTGGCTTTTGTTTTTTTGGAGGCTTTCTGTCATACTCAAAGAAATGTTTCAAATTCAGTGTCAAAACTGTGTTTTTATCATAGATATCACAGAACAGCTTGAGTTAGAAGGGACCTCAAAGATCATCTAGTTCCAATCCCCCTTCCTTAGGCAGGATTGCCAACAACAATCAGGCTGCCCAAGAGCCCAACAAGCCTGGTTTGAAACATATCCAGAGACGGGGCATCCACAACCTCTGTGGGCTGCCTGTGCCAGGGCCTCACCACTCTGTAAGTGAACAATTTCTTCCTAACATCTAGCCTAACTCTCCCCTCTTTTAGCTTAATGCCATTCCCCCTTGTCCTGTCACTATCAGTGTACAAAGTCATCTCTCACCTGCTTGTAATCTCCTTTCAAGAGCACAATGAGATCTTCTCAGAGCCTCCTCTTCTCCAAGGTAAACAAGCCCAACTCCCTCACCCTTTCTTCATAGGAGATGTGCTCCAGCCCCTTGATCATCTTCCTGGTCCTCTTCTGGACCCATTCTAACAGCTTCGCATCCCCCCTGCACTGAGGGCCCAGGCCTGAACACAGTACTCCAGATGCAGCCTCACAAGGGCAGAGTAGAAAGGGACAATCCCCTCCCTGCTGCCACTCTTCTACTGATGCAGCCCAGGATACCATTGGCCTTCCGGGCTGCAACAGTGTTCTGCTGGCTCATGTCAGCTTTTCATTCACCAAGACCCTTCAGTCCTGCAGAGCAGCCCTGCCAAGGAGGAGTTCATCTCCCAGTCTGTACTTGGCAAAGCCTTCAAGAGCTGTCAAATTCACTCCACTCTCCTGCCTCTAAGGACAGCTCCCCAGGGAATCTCAGCCAGAAATTCCCTAAAAAGCCTGAAGTTTGTTTTCCAGGAGGATCTTGACTTAGCTTTTTGCCACCTTCAGAGGATCACCCAAACAAACAGGGCACAGTCAGTACAGCCCCCAGTGCCACCAATCTTACCTTCTTTCATGAGCCCCTCTGCGATGGCAAGCACCAGGTCCGGTAACACTTCACCTCTGATTGCTTTGTCTAATACCTGGACCAGAAAGTTCTCCTCAGTGCAACTCCAGGAGTCTCCAGGATTGTTTGCAGCCTGACACGCTGCTTTCTCAGCAAACATCCTGGTGGTTGAGATCTCCCATCAAGATGAGCCTGCAGACAAGACGCTTCTTGAAGCTGAGGCAAGAAGGCCTCATCCACAGGCTGCCCTTGACCGGGCGGCCTGTAATAGACCCTGATCACCAGGAGCCCAGATGACTGCTTCAGGATTGATGAGAGTGCTGTGGCTGCAGTACTGTGACAGCAGAACTGTCATAATGGGGACGTGTGTCTATAGGGGCAGTGCTGCAGCACCACACCCTATAGAACTCTGGTGGGTGCAGCACGCACCTCCTAAGGACCATGGCTCAGGTAATCTTCATTAGCCTGGCTTTGCTAGGGATCTTTCAGATACCTGAGCTGGAACTTCTACATGTGGATGTGCACGAGCACAACATGCAGCAACTGTTTCTGGCCACGGCACGGCTGCTGCACAGTATGGAGCAGGGGAGCCAGGAGCAGAGCTGGGCAGCTGAGGAAGCTCTACACTGTGCTGCCTTGCCACTCTGTGTCTTTGCTGGGCTCTTTGTGGGAATCCTCGCCTTGCTGGTCGGGTTCTGCCTTGGGAAAAGGGAAGGGAAACCAGAGATAAAGAAGTCAAAAAGCTCCTCAAGTGAGGAGGAAGACAGCGAGGCAGAGGAAGACAGCGACTCTGATGAGATGTACGAACTGGGCAGAGTTTGGGCCAGGAGCAACCAGTGGCCGACATCATACATGGTTGCCAAGTGCCAAATCGTGGAGGAGCTGGTGGATAACCTTCTCTGGGCCTGCCAAGGTCTCTCCTGCCACGGCTTCACGCCTCGGCTGCAGCAGGCCATCGGGGTGTCCTGGATCTATGACGGATGGAGCAACCCCAGAGAAAATCTTCTCTATCGCCTGCTCGTGCCCCTGAGGCCTCCCCCTGGGCACACCTTCCACCCGGAGACAGAGGAGATGTCGGCAAGGAAGTTCTGCCTGCGTGTGGAGCTGGAGTGCACCTGCATGAGAGAGCGGCTGCTGGGGGACATGCTGTGCTTTCTCCACCATACTCAAGATGAGCTGAGGAGGAAACAGGAGCCTAGTCTCCTAGACAGCTTCTGTAGGGGCTCCTACCTGCACAGGGAGAAAACTGCCCGCTGGTTCCAGCACCAGGTGCAAGCAGCTTGGTGGCAACTGCCTCAGTCGCATGACTGCCGCCTGACAGTGCTGCCCTCCCTCAGCTCCTGCAAGATCAAGCTGACCATCCCTTCCGTGGACACTTTCTCCATTGAGATGATGCTTGGGGTGCAGCTCAACTCAGACACCTTCCTGAGCTTCGAGTAGGCTGAAGCACAGAATGGCATAGCCAAAAATGGACTTTGGTGTGGTCACCAAGGGCAAGGGGGAGAACCTGCCTGTCCCAGACTCTCCTGGGTGCCCGTGCCCCAGAACTGAGCAGCAGACACTGCTCATCAGGCAGTGGGTATCGCTCCAGCACATTTTCTCCACTGTGGAATAAGTGGTGGAATGTCATATATCTGATTTTTGTTATAGACTGCCAATTGTTAGGAACCTGGTTTTCAGAAGAGAAGGACTACATTCCCCAGAGGAGTTTTTGTTTCCATTTTCTGTTCAGAGGGAAAGATAAAACTGCTTGCAATCACTAGGCATCGCTTTTTCCCTTTCTGTTCCTCTGCAGTGTGTGCTTCCTAGCTGCCTCACCTTCAGCATTAGAGTCAGGCCTTCGGTTTTGGACACACACACATTTTATTTGATTTCAAAGCTTCAATTCCAATTGTATTGTATTGTGTTACTTTGCATACTGATATCATATTTAGTAAATAAACTTTCCTCTTCAGATCTTTGCTGCTGTTCTGTTTTTTTGGTCCACCTCCCTACCTTTTCCCTTTTTTCCCCTTCCCCATTTCCTGGGATGTGGATCCATGGGTCCCTGCCCCATTGGTCATGGAACCAGGCCAAATCAGCCCATAAACCATTGACACCAATCACATTTTGGGCAATCTGATTTGGTGCAACTAAAGATGATGCTGTGTGAAGGCTTGCAACAGAGAGCTGTTAACATGTGGGCAGTGACCGCTCAACATCTTGGAGAGATTTCATGACCTCTGGGAGCTCCAGCCTGTGCGCCCATATCAATAAATTGTGTAAATTGTAAATAAATTGAGTGTCTGCACAGAACTTTGCAGAGGAACGTGGGCATAAGGTGCTGAGTGCCTCCCTGCTGCATAGCTGCACAACCAGAGCCTATGTGCAGAAAGAGAACCACAGAATAACCGAGATTAGAAGGGTTCTCCCAGCAGCCAACAGAGCTAAGCTGGCTGTCACAGATCACCTCCTCATCTCACATGTGCCATACCATTTCCTCCAAGAGGATCCACTCCATGACCTTCCTAGGCACAGGCATGAGCCTCAACAACCCATAGCTCCCTGAGTCTTCTTTTCTTCTTTCCTTAGAAATGAGAGCATTTTCTCACTTTTTACAGTCACCAGAGACTTCCCCTGACAGCCACAACTTCTCAAATATGATGAAGAGTGGCTTGACAACAATATCAGCCAGCTCCTTTCAGACCCTGGGATGTATATCATCTGGCCCCATAGACTCACACATATTCAGCCTCAAGAGTTGGTCTCAGACTTACTTCACTCTTACACTGGGGGGATTTTGCTCCCTCAACCTCCACTTGGAGTTGAGAGACATGAGAGATTTAAGAAGTCTGACTAGCAGCAAAGACTGAGGCAAAGAAATTCTCAGCTTTCTCTGCATCTGAGTAGGCCCTTTTCATTTATCAGAGGGGGTATGCTCTCCTTTGCCTGTCTTTTATGACCAATAAACCTAAAGAAACCCTTCATGTTTCTTACATCCCCTTCCAAGCTTAATTCCATCCACACCTTGTCTTTCCTGATTCCATCCTTGCACATCCAGGCAGCATCCCCGCATTCCTCCCAGGTCACCCATCCCTGCTTCCACTGCTTATTCCTTTTCCTTCTTTTCCCTCAGCCTTACCAGCAAGTCCTCACATTGCTCAGCCATGTTAGTTTCCTGCCTCCTCTATCTGAAGGCAACCCCCCCCTTGCCCCCACCCCCCTCCCCCCCACCTTGCTTATCCCTTCTGAAAGGCTTATAGTTCTCAATCCTGGTATTCCAGATACGTGAATCATTCCCACATGTTTCCATCATCATTTTCCAAGTGCAGCACGGTTTCCCATTCGTACTACTTACTTCCCATGCTGTATACACTGATGTAGAGGCACTTGATTTAGTCTTCTGAACAAATTACCTTCCTAGAGAAAGGTGCTCTCCCACAAACCTCCAGGACAAATCTGAGGTTTTCCCCCACTGCTTCCTTGAGTGACAGCATTCCCCAGCTGTCACTCAGCCATACACTCCCCTTCCCTCAGCAGCAGTAGTTTAAAGACTTGGTGATGAGCCCCACCAGCTTACTATTCTTAATATTCTTACCCCCCTCCTGGTCAGTTGCATCCTCATGTCAATATTCCTGGTTTGTCAAAGGTACGTCCTAGGTCATAGAACCCATTTCTTTCAGCATGGGACTACCCATACAGCCAGACCTCAAACGATCCATTCTCCTCCTTCTGCCTGGATCCCCATCTCTAACTGGGAGGACTGAGAACAATACCCACACACCTGATCCTTTCAACATCTTCACAAAGGATTTGAAGTCTTATCTTACATTATTTAATTTCCTGGCTGCAGCTTCTCACAACCCAGCTCAATAGAGCATGAAGGGATAGCATTCCTCCAGTTTATCATACCCAATATCCTCTCCTTCACATCCCCAGTGTGGGCCTCTGGCAGCCAGCAAAGTTCTCTAGAGAGATTTTCTGGGTGGCAGATGAGCACCTCAGTGCCCCTCAGAAAAGAGTCTTCAATCACTAAGACCTTCACCTTTTTTTTAGCAGCACCAATCATGACTTGGGTCCTCAGCTGAATCTTCTTAATGCGATCACCCCTTTCTTGTTTTGAGTTGCTATCCATTCCTTCTCTCTCTGACACCAGAGCTTGAAATCTATTGGTTAGTCTGACTTTTGGAGCAAGGGGGAGAGCTACTCCGTCTGCCCCAAGCAAACTTGAGAGTCCTGTATCCCTCACGCAGTAGCTCTCCTTCTTCTGGTGGCCCCCTGGATGAGATGAACAACACATCACAACTGGTCTCAGAGCTCCACATCAAGAATGGAGCTCAGTTATCTTAAATCATAGAGTCACCAAGGTTGGAAAAAGCCTCCGAGATCAACCAATCCAACCGTGCACCTACCACCACCATTTCTCCACTACGCCACATACCTTACTATAACATCACATTTCTTGAATATCTCCAGGGCCAGTGACTCCACCACCTCCCTAGGCAGGTCATTTCAGCACCTGACCACTCCTACGGAGAAGAAATTTCTCCTAACATCCAAGAGTTTTTTCCTAATATCCTAGTATCTATACAGCTTCCTTAAATAGCCAAAAAAAGATTCATTTCAAGTCAACAGAGGAAGATTCCAGTTAAACCCGAGATGAAAAAGTAAAATCTAGCAGAGATGCTTAAGGACCTGAGGATCATCTCAACGCTTACATTTTCTTTCCAAAGTGTATTTCTTTCAGTGCTGCAGACTACATCTTAAGACATGATTTTATTCTTAAATATTACCTGGTGATAAATCCATCTCTAAGTAAACGCAGCACCACAGTCACTTGAGGAAAGCAGTCCATACACCCATGCTCCCGGGGCATGCATGCATGGACGCAGCTCCTCATCACAGTGCCTGAAGATAGAAAAGGCTGTTGGCTCAATGGCAGATGGCACTGGGGTTAACAGCAAGAGAGCTTATCTTCCTATGACCAGGGATTAAGAAACCTGATATGTGGTTATCTGAAGAGAGCACATGACATCACTGAGCCCTGGTAATTATGTCTTACAAGTTTTGCCTTCTACAGAGCTTTGGCTGACCTGTAATTAATTATAGGGTCTTAATTACTGAAGAAGGCAGTGTAATTTTTTGGGTTTTTTTTCATTTTATGGGGGCTCATGCAACTGGAGGGTATTATCATCTGGTCATATTGTTGAGGAAATTGATATAAAAGGACTAGGTCATTAGATGACAGCTAATGAATATGTCACCTCAGTGAGAAAGCGTGTCTCAAGTACATCTGTGCTTGCACGCTCAGAGTGCACAAGTCCAAGAGCTTAACTAATAGTGACAGAGTTCAAAGGACTACATAAGTAAGCAGTAGACAATTTTATATCATTTTTATTGGAGAAATGGTAATTGCAGGCCAAACTTAACACTAGTTATTGTTGTCTAAGTGAAATACTGCACATTAATCAAAATGTATGTCTGTATACTGCAGTGCATTACATTAAGAGCCCACAGTGAAAAATCTTGGCAGCAATTAGTATATTCTCCAATTTTAGCTACCAAAACAATAGATGAACATGCAGAACATAAGTCTAGGCATACCTAATGAAATATCACTTCTAGCATTCAATGACAAAAAAAAAATCTAACTTAATTGTCAGTGCTTTTAGAGATATATCTGTCTTCTCCCACATTCCAAGCCATAAATTCTCCATAAATTTTTATCATCAGACCTCCTTGTGGAGGATTTGTGGCATTTGAACAATAAATCAATAGCACGTTATAAAATATTGGCTCACTGCGGAGGTTCTCCGAAATGACACACTCAAGAAAAATTGGATCTGTTAGAAAGACTCTCTATTTTCCCTTTTGGGATAGATCGTATCTGACATTCAGCATCACTTCCAGTTTAACCAGAGCAAAGAAGCTCAACTCTCAATGACCATCACAGGAAAGATAAATCAGAAGGGGAAGCAAAGGGAAAAAAAAAAAAAAAAAAAAGGAAATTTAAAATAAATGCACTTTGACTCTAGAAATACAGAGTTTAGTCCCTGCCGTTGCCCATGATGTTTTGCTGGATGCTGAACAAGCCATTTAACCATCTTTAGTTTCTGCTCTTCTCCCTAGAGAGGGACACACTCATCCATTTTAAGCTGTAAAATGAAGGATGAGAAATTAAGGCATATTTCTAAAAAAAAAAAAGCTTCTTTTTTGTTTTAGTAGCAAAAGACATTAGAAGTACATTATGGTTCAAGAGGAAATGTGATAACATCATATTTATTATCTACAGCAAAAGCTGAACAGTACGTTTTATTCTGAACACTTCCTTCTTGCAGATCCCATGTTTAACACCCAAGCAGACTGATGAAAGAAGTTAGTCAGCTTCTCACTTCGGAAAGCTGAAAATCTCTCCTTAACTAATACTGGTGATAGTGAGACGTCTTACAGCAGCAGCAGCACAGCCAAGAGCTCACACAACTCTCATTAACAGATATACTCATTAGAAGACTTCTCAGAGAAGCAAAATACCCAGTAGGCACTGAGTTTTTAATAGTCCAAGGCAGCAGCTGGCCAGGCTCCCAGTATGTTAGAGGTGACTGGAGGGTGCAGTTATGTCAGAGTTCACTCCACGCCACTCCAGTAAATAAGAGCCTGCTGGCAGCTCAGCATCTTTCATGAGCAGTAAAGAAAAAAAATGAAGAAGCAGGTTAACAATGCCACTGGAGAGCTCATTAAAGTGTCTTTACTAAGTCTTTTTCATGGAAAAATAACATCTAACTCAAAATTGCAGTTTATGGATCAATAATTGTTGCTTTGCGAAGGGGATTGTGAGAAGCTGAATTTAAATAGATAGTTTTCCAACTCAATGCAACTGGCAGGTTTGGTCTTTCCTGTCAACTAATATCAAGAACTAATTTGTTCAACAAAACAGCATGTTTACAATTGAGTTTTAATAAAGACTGCTATTGCTAGACAACAGTACTAGGGTTTCAGCACTGCACTTGTCTTCTGCATTGACTATTTAAAATCATTACCCAATACTTCCGTTTTGCTATCAGCCGTGGGCCTCAGAAATGAACATCATTATCTAAAGGGATCCATATTTTCTACAACAGGCAGAAGGTAGAAGAGACAGATTTCTGCCAGATAGAGGAAGCAGACAAACTGAAGAAGGCCAAAGTGCTTTCCCTTCTTGACCTGCCAGACCATCTGTTTCACTTGGAGCAAAGCTGCAGCCCTCCAGTACTCTTCCTAGAGTATTCTTCAGGCAGCAGCAGAGCACTTGCGGGATAAGATCTCACTTTGCAATGTCAAAACTCCTCTGCAGTTTCCTTCCCTGCTTTTACTAGCAATACTCATTATCTTTTCCCCATGTATAAACTTCTTTCTACTACTTATTCTGTAAGTTTGCATGAAGAATTCTGCAGACTTGATCTCAGAATCATAGAACTGCTCTGATTGGAAAAGATCTTCAAGATCATCAAATCCAACCTCAACCTAATCTTGGCACTTAATTCACTGCAGGCTGGGTCTGACCAGTACTGTCAAACAACCGAATGAGAAAAAAATGCCCTTTACAGTGCGTAAGAAATGTGAAGAAAGCAGTCAACACAGCTGCTCCCAAGGCTTATCCAGCAATACACTGCTGTTCCCAAGGCTTATCTCACCAAATCTTTTGTGTTCAGGAAACATGTAGACATACTAAGGGACGTGGTATAGTAGGGCAATAATGGTGGTAGGCAGACAGTTGGACTAGTTCATGTTAGAGGAGTTTTCCAACCTTGGTGATTCTATGATTTAAGATACCAAGCTGCTGTTTCTTCAACCCCTTACAATATTTATGCTCCTCTACAAATGATTCATGTGATACTCATCTTCCTTTCATCCCTATGTTTTTTACCCTGATTCTCACTTGTCAGTTGTCTTCTGTTTTTTTGTATGTCTAATTCATATTAGTTCCCTCAAGTTATCAGTCCTGTTGCAGAGACAGCTGCAAACAATCTCCCGCAGCTGCTCTCAGCTATGACTGAAAAGACACTTATAAACTCAACAAAAAATAAAAAATACATACTGTTGCTTTAGTCGTGGCCATTTAGTTCTGTTTCCAGGAAAAATAAGCCTTCAAACACCTGCTAAGATCTTATAAATAGTGTATTGTGCCATATCAATGCTACGTCCTGTACTTTTTTTTCATACTACAAGCACCAGCACACCATGCAAGAATATTTAACTCAAATACAGAGTAATTACCTTCACTAAGCAACTTAAACCAGCAGATAATTTAAACATGAGTTTATGGTGGCCCATTAATTTTGTTTTTAAAGATCCCATTGCTTTCATCCACAAAATACCCTCATAAAAAAATCCCTAGTAAATGGCTCATCATTTTGTGCAATCCTGCTCAGTGCTGGAGCAATGAAATCACAGTCCATTTCAGCAAATAAGCATTCACTCGCCATAACAACATGCTAAACTTGCTGGGGGCTGAACTACCAGATGGCAAACCTCTAGCTCCACATGCCAACTCTCTTATTTATTTAGAGATTCCAAAGAAAAACAATTTATTTCTTTCCACATTTTGAATGTTTTACTAAAGAAAACATTCACAGAAGGGCAGCAGAAAGCCTGCTTTTTTCTTGGAAGGAGGATGCCAACGTTGGCCTGAGCTCAATATGCATTGCTGGCATACCAAGGGAAGGAGCATGAGCCAAGAGAAGTCTGAGCTACCATGAGCATCCTGGCACCCATTCCTGGCAGTCTTGTGAAACTCATGCATCACTGCTGGATTTCCACCTCCACGTGCCTGCTGGCAAGCACCACAGACTCTGGATTTGCTCTCTCCCTCCCCCACAATAGGCACAAAGAGTTGATTCAGGCTTCTGAGCCTTGGCACTTGGTGCCAGCTCCTGCAAATAAGTTGGAGGAGAGCATGCAGCTTCCACAAGAACCTTGCAAGATCGGTGCTGTTAAAGGCACACGGATTACCCAAGATTTAATTTTTTATTTTTTTTTTTCTTTTTACAGAGGTCTGTATCACATGTCTGTGTTTTGATGGAAACTCATTACTGAATGACAATAACTTAATCTTTCCCACACAATTAATGACACGCTAAGATGCTTTTGCCCACTATGGACCTGAATTTGTGACATGGATTTCCGTTGATTTAGGATTTTAATGGGATTTTGGGTTTTGTTGTTGTATTTTTTCTTTCCTCTAAAACACAGAAAGGGGAAGACTTAGTAAAATTGACTGGAAGAAAAGACAGAATTAAAAATGATGTGTGATTATTTAGATTTAACCACGCTGTAATCAGCATCGATAAATAAGGCAGACATTGAAACCATATCTATATCTATCTATATATCTCTATATACACACAGCAGCTTCTGTGGCTTTTAAGAGTTGTACGTAAAATTCTCTCCCTGCACACCAGAAAACCTGTATGTGTAGATTTCATGGTTGCTTGTTTAAGTCAATCTCGCAAGGGCAACCATACAGAAAACACAGGCTCCAAACCAATCAGGCTGGTTTGAGTCCCTAAAAGTTCCACGATAGCTTTCTAGTGTCTAGAAGTTCATACAGTTTCTCAAACGTTGGCTGGTCTGAGAGCAGTCAGACCTGCCGTGCTCACTGAGACACCATCAGCCTACTGCATCCCAAAGGTGTACTGTTGTGTACGTCTTTTGGTACAAAGGGCCAACAGGAAAAATGCTGAAGCATTCATCATATGGATCTGGTGAATTTTGAGCAAGCTGCACATTATCACTGAAATATTCATTCAAGTATGCTTGGACTCAAAGAAGGAAGACCATCAGTGGAAGTTGCCTAGTCTTCATTTAAGACGAGCTATAAGAAGCCTTCTCTATTATCTTCCAATGTATGAGGAGTTTAATCACTTCCCTAACTTAAGAGTAGCCATTACAACAACCACTTTAGAACAGAAAGTAAATATTTCCCAAGTCGTGTCCTCACCAAACATCTCAAAAGCAGATTTATTGATTTCTTCTCTGGTATTAAAGGTAGACATAGATTGTATTGCATGACAGTAGCATTTCACAGTGAAATTGTGAAGAAGTCCTTCACTATGGCCACATGCCTCTAACACACTGTAGAAGTAACCTTATCGGGCTGTGCCACTGTCTTCATTTCCTGAAGCAAAAACTGTCTTCTTCTCACATGTAAGAGAATCATAGAATTGCAGACTTGTTTGAGTTGGAAAAGACCCTTAAAGGTCACCCAGTTCAACTCCCCTGCAATGAACAGGGGCACCTACAGCTCCATCAGGAGCTCAGAGCCCTATCCAGCCTGACCTGAGGTGTCAGCAGGGATGGGGCATCCACCACCTCTCCAGGCAACCTGTGCCTCCGCCTTTCTGCCTTTATTGTAAGACACTTGTCTATATTTAACTTAAATCTCTCCTCCAAAGCTTCACAGAACTGTCCAAAGGAGTCTAAAATAGGCAGGCATTTCCTAAATAAATATTGTAGTTGCTCCTAGACAGAGAACAGTGTATATAAGAAAGGCAAGTCAGTGATGTGCACATTAGTATTCACCTTTAGCTCAGCACAGAGGTGTGCATGCTCAGCAAGCATGCTATGAGCTACGTGTCTGGGAGCAACCACCAGCACACTGAAAACTCAGGGCTCTGACATGCCAGGTACAGGCATCATGATTCAAGTTGAGTCTCCCACATTTCAGAATGAAAACCAAGCTGCTGAGTGCAAGAACCAAATGTTTGGGGGTTTTTTGGGTCACCTGAAAGTAGTTTTTTGGACTGGAATGCAATTTTAAACTAACTTTATATCCTGTGTTAATTCATGCTGATTTTACCATGTAAGAATTAGCATAAACTCAAGGGGCAGAAAATAAATATTTTCCTGCTATTTACTCATTCTGGTTTACTTATCTGCAGCATGCAAAAATTGAAAACATCCTCACCAAAAAACAGCTAAAGGTCATTTCTCAGCAGAATGCAGTTTGCATTCTCATTTACTGCTAAGGAAAAAATTGAGGTGCAAGCCTATGAACCAGCAGCATCTCTCATTCCCACTATTTGTAAGACGCAAGGAAATTTTCCTCAGGTATAAAATCTCTTGCAGAAAGTAACCCAGTTCTCGTGCTTTTGCTCTGAAGTGTGACCTTGCTGATAGCATGGGCAGCTTTCAGACACAGTTTCAATCCTTAAAAAGATGTGTATCACAACCACGGAAGGGGCTGGAAGAGATCCAAAGAGCTCATCTAGTCCACCATCCTGAGCTGATCTAAATGGTTCATCAGTTACAGTCAGTCTGGGACATATCACTCTCATGTTAACACTGACTTCCTGGCAAGGCAGCTTTGTGCCATTTGTTTAACACATTAACAGATTTTCCTGCCTCTCAACGAACAAAGCACTCCTGTCTCAATGCTTTTTAACAGAACCTCTGCAATGGTTTCTCCTGAAAAGCTACTCAAGATAGCATGGAAAATACAATTTTATATATTAACACAACATGCATGACCAAGAGTATATTTTTAAGTCTTCTACCACACTTTTAGCCTTCAGAGCTCATTGACCTACTTAAGCTTCTGCTTCCAGCCACGCTGCAGTATTACGGCACCACGACTGGTGCTTTTCACAACCTTCCTACCTTAACATTTGGGTGCAATTACTGGGGCTGTAATACCATGCCTCCAATAGCATACAGATCATCATTCTCTCCCTGAACCAATTAAGGGATTACCCGGGAGGTTGGCATTGTTTTAAAATTAGTGCATCCCCAAGAGCTATCATTGCAAATAGAAGACAAAAAGCAGCACACTGGGATCCTGCTGCGTTCCATGCATTGAGGTGGATTTCCCTCAACTGAGCTCCCTATCGTACTTCATTTGAATGAAGAGCTAGATCAATTGTTTTGCTTTTGTGGGTTTTTTTTTGTTTGTTTTTTTGAAACAAGAGCAAGCTTAAAGCAAAGACAAAACAGCAACAAGGTTTATAGCAACTCCATAACAACCTTGTAGTGGGTCTAGGCTCCCAGCCTCAGATTCAATTAGCTAGACGACTCTCGGATGGCTTGAATTGCTCCATCCTGGCAAGCTCCTCCTGCCAGCAATAAGGCCAGGCTGGCTGCTCCCCACTCACGGCTGCCATTTCCTCTCCATCGCATCCCATCACCTCCCAGACTTTCCTGATGCTCACAAGCAGGACTATTTTATGGAAATTAGAGGAGATACAAACTCACACAGAGCATCAAGACTCCAGAACAAGAATGGAAAATCTCGTTACTGGTATGGACCAGAGCTTGGATCAAAAGAACAAAAGCTCACTCATTCATCTGCTTGGTTCACCTAGGAGATATCTGCAGTTTCATATGAAGGTCTGTAAACTGAAAGCATAACATTTGTTGATATTCATTACCCATCACACAGGTGGAAAATGATCACAGGAAAAACTGAACAAGACAGTGCATCACAGTGCTCAGAAACAACAGATGCCACTTTGACAGAAGCATCCACAAGCCCCTTTTTGTTCACTAATAGCTGTGTTCATTACAGCCACGCACAGCCAGAAATGAGAGCAAGCAATGTGGAGCTCAACATCAGAGAGCTGCTGCCACCAAGCACTGGAAGGAAGGGTGGGCCCATCCGTGGTGCACAACTGAACTGAAACCAAGACAAAATGGAGGCTCAAGTTTGGCAGACTCTGCAAAACTTCCATATATCTTACAGAGTTGTCTTCTCCTAAAATGCCGTCAGGGCGAAATATATTGGGAAAACAGCTTCTCCTTGAACATAAATAATAGAAGTCAGGCATTTAGCTATGTCAAGATGAAGCCAGACACTTGGCCTTACTCCCAGCTCTGTTTCTTACCAAGGCACTGGTGAGTCCCACCGATGCTGTCAATGCAGAACATCCCTGTATATCCCAGCTCTAACTTTGTCATGTGTTCAGAAGCAAACTCAGCAAAAAAAAAAAAAGAAAAACCTCGGCTAAGTTTTTTTTTAGAATTTTATCTGCCTTATTTATTCAAAAGAAAAAGATATTACAAGAAAACTAACATGAGTTTTCCTCCACCTTTCACTCTCGTTGACACTAGAACTGCTTCTTAAGTCAAAAACCCACTGATCCAAGCCCTGTTCAGACTTCCCATCACTGCTCAGCCGTAGGGCTGCTTGCTTGCTTTCTTTCTTCATTTATATCAGAGAAGTCCCACTAAAAATGACAAATTTGCCACACTGCAAGGAAGGAAAAGCAGGAGCTCGCATAATCCTTATTACTAAGATGAGTCATTTAAAAAAGTTGCTTTCAAGAGGGTAAATGAAACAGAACAAAATACAGCAGAGAAATTACTGTAGCGCAAAACAAACTCTCCCTGGTGTCTTCCATTTGAGAGGAACGACATTTCTGAACAAAACCACTTCTTTCCCTGATTACAGGGCATATTTCTCAACATGACTCATACTCAGGGAGGAAAACTTGTTCTGGAAATCTCAGGCATTATGGTCTGCAGCCCAGCGTTCCCTAAACCATTAAGCCTGAAATTCATGCCAAAATATACCTCTGAGGGCCCTCTCTATTGATGGTAGATCATTGTCAGCCCCTGAAGATCCACTTTTTCTTTTTTTCTTTTTTTTTTTTTTCCTGCATTTGGGAATCCCATTTACTTGGTGATGTTGGCCTGCCCAGGATAAGACACCTGAGACACAGACCTGACATCCCCACCCTTCAGGAGCACTATTCCTATTACCAATGAAAGCTACTGGGGGAAGAAAAGATAGACATAAGAATACATCTATTTTAATTTCATTACAGGAAGTAACACTGCTTTCTCACACATCAAGTTAATTGCTCCAGAAAAGAAAATTACTTTTTCAGCTTGAGAAACAGCAATAACCATGTTCTTCACCATCCTCCTCTTGCTCCACTTTAAGACCACAATTAAACTTCTATCAGCTCCAGCAAAAAACAAAGCAAAGCCAAAGCTGAGAACACCCAAAGTCCAGCACATGCTGTGCTCACACCCTGAGGTGCTTCCTGAGCCATATCATTGCCTGCCTTCCTTGTGTGTATGCAGAGTTGCACTATCACATATGCGTTCTCACTTAAACACTTGCTGTCATTCTATTCCATTCATTTAAATTGCTTTAAGTAAACACGTAAGATAACTTTTAAGCAAGCAGTTCTGTCCCAACAAAGTGTAAGAGGTTTGAGCTCATAGCTTCATGCAAATACACTGGGATCTGAGGACTGCTACCTGCTTAACATCTCAAACTGCAGATTTTTGAACTAAATTCAGCTTGAGCCTTACTTCAGCAAAATACTGCACCCGATACAATCATTTATAAAACTACAAATAAAATCTATGTTATAAATGATGGAAACTTGTATGCTATGCTCTGCCTTCTGAAAACGCACTGTGGTTTTGTAGGGCAGCACCAGGAGAACAGTAACAGGCAAGACAAAGCTTCACACTGTCCAAAGTTTTGTTTGGTTGCAATCAGGAAAACATAAAGCAATGCATTAAGGTTTGGCCCAGAAAGAATATCACTTCAGACACAATAGCTGTTTGCACTGCTCAAAAGTTGCAATTCTTGTAAATGAAGTGTAACAGCAGTAATTATGTTTCTCTGAGTGAGCTAAGAGGCGGATGGTGCCTGAATCAATAACCATGTGGTTGTACATCATTTATCTCTTTGCATGATCCACGGGAAATCCAATCGCATAATCACATTATTCACAGCCTGCTGAGAGAGCAGACTGAAGGGATCTTGTTAGAGTGTGCACCTACCCCTGTTCTGTGAAGGGCAGCTGCCCAAAACGGGGATCTAGCCAGCCATCAGTCTAAGCAACCATTAAGAAAGGTGTCACATGCCCTGCAATTACCAGCGCTCCCAATGAGAACTTGATTTCCATAAATATTATTATTTAAAAATTTCTGGAGAGGTTCTGAGTCTGTAGCTGCTATTAAGCTGTTACTGCCAGCGTTACTAACATGTCAGCTACTTTCAGAAATTTTTTTGCCTAGAATGAATTAGGACACTCAGACACAGGTGCTTTTATGTGATTATAAATCCCTCATTTAGACACCCGAGGAAGCAGCAGGTATGGAAGAAAATTCGCAAGCCTAAATTCTGAAACAGTCATTAAATTGTGCTGCTGAGAATAGACTGTACTGGATGAAATTTAATGTTGGTGCCCAAAAAGCGTACAGTTCCAACAGTTTATCTTCCACCATCACTGAAGCAAACATTCATAACATGCACTGATTTCTGCTGCATCATTTATTAATTTCCTTCCAGGCCAGACTGGAATGAGACAGCAGTGCCACATCTGGGGACAAATCTGGATGGCAGTGCACATTCCGTTGGGTTTTTGTTGCTTTTTTGTTTGTTTTGTTTCATTTTCAGAAAAGAGAAGAGAAAAAAAAGGTTTTTCACTCATTGTCTCCCAGAAAAGGTGGCTGGTCCTGACCACCACAACCCCATCTTGCCGGCTGGACAATGTCCCACTCCAGTCCTTGCTGTATAATATTCATCTCCCCATAGGATAATTAACCTTAGTCCAGAAACTTCTGATACAATACAGCCACAAGGACTATTTCTGCTGATCCACTTAATTTAATAAGCACCAAGTTCCTACACGTCTCTTATTGATCTGGAGAACACTAAATCCTGGCAGACATATGGCTGAGGCACAAGAGTGTGCAGTTGCAATATAAAAAGTTGAGCTTTTAAGCTCAAAGGAAGTCTGCATTTCTTTCCTGACAAGCAGCTGGATGAAAGAAAATATGGAGAGAAAGATAACACCTAAATATCAACGATTTTTTGAATAAATATCACCGCACGCTGCAGTTTTACTGTTTCTTTTCAGTTCAAATTGCCCACTTCTACACAACGCAACTCTAATGGAGCAGTTACAGCTGGATGTACCTACAACTCTAAGAGTTTTTTAGCCATGAGAGATGCTGAGTGCCCTGCCAGGTCATCCCTTTCTCTCCCTAGAGAACTCCTTCAGTCCTGCAGTTGGATTTTCATAAGGTACCTGCAGTACAAGGCTTTCTGCTGCGCTCTGCTACCCGCTGTTCCCTCACAGTGTCAGAACCCAAAACTAAGCCTGAAAAATTCATGGCAAATTATTTCCTTTCTTCATCGTAGAGTGGAGTATTCCCAGAGAAGCCGCTGAACCACACAGACAAGTGAATGTCTCCTCGAGGCATAAACAGATGGGTTACAGGTCTCCATGTTTATGAAACGGGGAGAAATTTATCGTCTCACACATCCTCTCCTGCCATGGGATTATCACTTCAATAGTTGACCTGTTTGGAAGTAATACTGCAGTTTGCCGCGGCTAAAAGTAGTTACTTTTATCAACAGGGTGGATTAGAGGTACACGATATGAAAGCAGGATAAGAGCCAAACCTTACACTGTGACATTAACTAGGTTTTATTAGTAGCCCTGAAGGAAAAAGAAAATGGAAAATTTTAAACAAACACTGAAGAAATACCTACTAACGTTAAAGGATGGGTGAACATTTAAAATTTGAAAGCAGAAGAAAGCAATTAGATACGTGTTTTTTTTTTTTTTTTTTTTTAAGATATCATGTTAATTTCTTTATTTTAATACATTGGTTTTTTCCATATTCATTACTTGCAAGGAAGGCACAGAACTACTTCCCTATTAAGCATATTGAAAATTAGAACAGACACAGGATTCTGGTGTCAGGAGCCTGGCTAAGAGATGATGAAAGAAACAGGGATTTTCCCTTGAGGTCAAATCAAGAATCAAAACCAAAAAACCATTTCCTACACAGGGACCCATTTCAAGATAAACTACACTGTGAACTAATGCAGGTTCAGTGAGCATTTGTCTACTGATAAGCATGCCAAGACACCACTACTCTTTGCTCTCCCAGGATACGACCCCACATAACTGCTGTTAAAAAGGATGCATGGGGAACCAGGAGGCACATAGAAACCACATGTTTCCTTGCCATGGCTAGTGGTACTGACATGAAGACTAGGGGAGGAATATATAACAGGCAAGGTCTTGCAACAAGCAGCGTTTTTCATTGCTGTCCATTGAGGCTACAAAACGAAGTAAAAACAAATATATGAAATACAGCCTACAGTAATTTATTTTTTAACAACAGACTGTATTGAAGACTTGATAGCAGCTTTCTTATGACAATAGATTTCATCCTTGTTATTAGTGTACTATAATATTCAAAGCAATCTGGATCAGAAAGTCCAGAAGTTAATATAGAAAATTGAAATCTAATCAGATTCTGAATGAAGAACCACATACAGAATCATTTGGCTTGTTGAAACATACGTATTACTCAGGAACATACATCTCAGCAGAAGAACTTCTGCAAAAAAGGAGTTTTGAGCTGCAAAAGAAGAGTGATACATAGCATAATACTCATCTGTAGACATGCTCATCCTTTACAGAATAATTTGAAATACTTTTTTCCCCAGAAGGGGAAAAAAACAAAGTGAAAACAAGAAATTCTTCTTGTCTAGCCTCAGAGGAAACTTGCTTTGGATCAACACCCAGCCTGCAGGTAACAGATGGGTGGGAGGGGACCTCCTAGCATAGAAGCATGGGTTGAATCAAGGGACTTTCTGCTAAGGGCTCAGATGCATTCAGTCTTCTCACAACTACCGGCTTTTTAAGAGACCATTTACTCCTGGCCAGCATAGGAAGAGAGATGCAAAGTCTGCATTAGCAAGTCCACATCTGATTATGCACTTCATTATCAAGCGTGCACCTTCAGGCCCAAAGCAAGAATGCAGAACAGCTACCAAGTATGGAATCTTCCGTGACTTCGTCAGAGTCAAGACCTCCCAAAAACCCTTACAAAGGAATACTCATTAGAGGTGTTTTTGTGCCTGCTTATGAAGATGTTGCTTTAACTCCTTGAAGATACCTCATGAAGGCTGTCTTCTAATTATTTGGTGTCCAAGACAGCTGTTTGTGATAATAGACCAAGACGTACAAGGCAACAGGACTAAAGTCTTCTCACGCCAAAGAATAAACAGATTCTGTGTGCCAAAGCAACTCTTTACTCAACTTTGGTTACTTCTCAATCCGGTTTAAGGCGAGAAAATTAAGACATTAATTCACAGTCCCCTAAAAAGCGAGACACCACCTTCTCAACAAAGCAAAAGGCACCTGCCCAGCACAAGTCCCCAAGCTCCCAGTTGTTCCTGGCAACTACCAGAGCAGGACGTGAAATCAGAAGGATTTTCAGTCTGAGAAAATACAACTTTCCTTTCTGTATTCCAAGCAAAGGACATTGACATACATAGGATTTGACTGCAAGTGCACAAGAGACGGCATCGCTCAAGGCACAAAGCTACTGCTGATATAACTCACTCGTGTGTATGTGTGTTGCAAATTCTGTGCTGCACCAATCCCCTTGTGTTGTAAATTGTTACAGCCCATGGCTACAGCGCAGCACAAGCTACAGCAGCATACCATTTTTCAGGTTATCAAAAACCCAGCTCAGCTAACAGGTCATTTGTACGGGGACCTAAATATGATGAGACTCCTTGCTCAGGGCTACAAACTAGTGGGAAAGATAACATTTTAAATTATTTAAATCAATGCCGAAGAAGGCTTAGAAGCACCTGACAGAGATACAAACAGCACATGTCCAGCTTGAATTCAGACATACTAAGTGAAACTGCTATGAAACAGAACAAACCACAGCACAAGGGAAAGCTGCAAATAGAAGCAATGAACAGGAACTTTTACCAGCCAAGTTCAGCAAAGCAAGCACACCTGCTTATATATAGATATAAGATAAATTTGTTCTGACACAGGAATCATCATATACTGGCTTTATTTTCACATTTAGGTTTTCACCTACAAATCACCCAAGACTTCCTTTGATGCTGGGACCCGAATCTCAGAAGCAGTTAAATAAAATAGCTTCGTCACAAACCACTCTTCGCTTACCTACACTACACTGCTCTTCATCTGCTCACTGTGCCATGCCTAGAATTCCTAAAGAAGTTCTTTCTAAAGCCCCCGTGTTAGTCTGGTATCCCACAGACAGATGGTTCCTTCCATTTTCTGTGTTCCCAGCTCATGTTTTCTTAGCACAAGCACTGCGTCAGCTATAGATGTATGCTGAAAAAATGCTTCCCTTATTCTCAGACTATATAGCCTCTACAGAGTTACAGCTGAAGTCATAGAATCAGACAAGTGTTTGAGTAGGAAGGGACCATTAGAGGCCATCTAGTCTAACTTCCCTGCAATGGACAGGGACATCTACAGTTACATCAGGTTGCTTAGAGCCCTGTCCAGCCTGACCTTGAATCCCCCATCCTTGCCCTTGGTTATCAGACAAGAAACAATCAGGTTAAAAAAAAAAAGGAAGAAAATTTTCCTTAAAATATATATCAGAAATTCCTCTAAAAACATAGTTTTTTTTTTTTTTTTTTACTTCAATAGGGAAATCAACAGTATAACTCCTCCCATTGTTGACATCTCCAGTTCATCTACAATAAGATAAATGATACTGCAACTTCCATGGAGTGCTGGGAACCTAGCACTGATTCAAGATAGCCTTTTTAAAGCCCATATCAAACTGTTGCCCATACCAGCTCCACCTCAGTAGAGTGCTGCTGCATTTGCTCAGTTTTGTAGAATATCTCCAGCTAGAGAAAAAACTGAGAGTTCATTCTGATTTTGGTTTTACTCAATTCACTTAATAGAGAAAAAAAATGCTATGTTATTGAAGTAGTAAACTGGTTAATCAGACAAGTAAAGGAAAAATACGTATATACTGGAGAAAATCTATTAGTGGAAAAAGAAATAAGGAAAGCATCTCGCCTTTTTTAAGCCCATGCACATTCTTCCTTGAGTTTAGGCACAAGCTTTCCGTGTGAACTTGATGGTCATCACATCACGCACACAGCCACTTGGGATGGAAAACTAGCCAACAGAAGAGCTCCTTTAAACACTCCAGTGAAGAAGTGATAGAGAAAAGTGACAGACCCTGAAGTCAATTGCTTTGCAGAATGTAGCAAAGCACAAAATTGCTCTTTGGTGGAAAAATACCAACATTACACTGCATAATAGCATTTTCAACTGAAGATGGTATTGCCTTCTGTTTTCATTATTAACATCTGATAGGTATTTAAGGCATATGAAAAAGCTGAGAGCTCCTTAAAAAGAGCGGTATTGTGGTACTCTGTGTTATAACCCAGTGCTGAAACTCAGGCAACAAACAAGAGGCACATTCTGTCAGAGATCCCAGAACCAATTATTACTCTTCCTATCTCTATTGTGACAAAGCAGGAAATAAGTTGCCCTTTATCTGTGTTTATTGCTACTATTTATAAATATCTGGACACTTAATATTGAAAATAAATCCTTTCAACACCAGCAGACAGTTTGCCCAAAATATAAGCAGAAGCCCAAAATAGAGAACAAACTTATCTATCTGCAAGAGATCATCAGCGCTTTGTACACTTTCATTCCTTTCTTCATTATCATATCTTCCTTTTGCCTTTGTTCACCGTGCAACAAATCTGTATGCTAAGCATAGTTGTTCAAGCAGCACAGATGCAGGGCTTACTCGTGCCAGGAAAACAAATGTTGAAGTTAAACTCAAAATAAAAATGATACTACACTTTTTAAACAGCTGGTTTTATGCCAGTTAACTGCAAGGCCAAGCTACCCCAATGCCTTTCCAAAGTGTTCCAGCATGCCCAGGTTTGAGTACAGCATCCCTGCTCACCAGGATTTGAGGTGATGCTGCTGAGGTCTGTAGAAAACAAATCCAAGACTGTTCCAAAACAGAAGCTTCCTCAGACTTGGAAAACTTTACCAAACAGTCAAGAAGCCAAAAGTGTTTAGATGCGTGGGGAGAGCTGGAGGACAGTGGAGAAGAGACAAAGAGAGAGTGAGTTTTGCTTTGCATTCTTCCCAAGGCACCCACTTGTGACCACTGCTGCAGAAAGAAACTGAGACTGGACTGAATTTGGTCAGTTGTGTCACACTCACGTGTGTCTATCATGGAAACCACATAGGTTTGGGAGAGCAAGGCTCTCTACCTCTGAGGTAGCTTTACTTATACATTAGAAAGGGAAAAAAATAAAGGGAAGAGCCACAGACTAAGAAGAGGAAGTTGTGCTACATTTTCATTCAAGCTGAATAATTAAGAGAGTTGGCTGCGCTCCTACTACAGAGATCAACACAAGAACATTAGGTCTGTGGTTCAAATACATTAGCAGAAATTGATACTCTTGAAACTCCTGTGCAAAATATATCTTGCATTATCCGTGGTTAAAATATGTGCCGTATATAGATGCCCACTGGAGCAACAAGTGCAAGCAGAACTATCAACCAGATGTAGAGCACAGGCTGTATTACTGCACAGTTCTCCATTGCAGTGTTTCAGAGAGATCACTGCTGCTCAGAGGTTAAACCTTTAATACATGTTACATTAACAAGTGCTTAGTAAGCCTAAGCACCTCCAAGACTACTAACAAGTGATTTCAGCAACCTCCTGGAAGGTCCGTGTGGGTTTGATGCACAAGTCACACTCCTGCAAAGCAGCTGGGCTTCACTAATGGAATCTATTTGGTCTAGATAGCACTGAGATGGATCAAAAAAAGGCTCACTGATCACTTCTCCAGACCATATTTGAGTAATTCATATTTCGTGTTCTTTCATCTCCCTCCTCACTGCTTGTGACACAATATCTGATCCAAGAGAGGCATGTGGTATTCCTACTGCAGGCATTTGGCTCTGGTGCAATCCCCCAGACATCAGTAGGGAGCTCAAATGCCCTCACGCTTGTAAAGAAGATGAATTCAATACATTCAAACTAGAGAAAAATAGCTAAAAGCTACTGAAACCTACACCGAGTTGGGATGCCCACGCATCACAGGAAACTTATGGTTAAGATGTTTATAGTTATACCACTGTTTTAAACAACATAATGTTTACAACAAATATATTAGTATTTGCAATATAGGAAATCAACACCCTCATTACTTCTAACGTGGGACATAAGATATGCCTCCCACTGAAACCAGATAGAAATCCAATAACCGAAAAAACTGTCAGCCCCAAAGCTAGACACATTAGGGTGGGTGTTAATGCCTTCCAGAATTCCATCTATTCCTGTATGAATTCAAGCTGTGTATGTGGAGAAAAGGAACACAAGGATGCTCCCATTTTGGCTTATAATCCTCAAACCTAGGGAGACTCCTACACAAAGAAGGGTTAACTTACTTTAGACTCTGGTAAATATTTTCTGGCATCAAGTAATTCCTTATTAAGTCACAAAACCTTGCCTGAATCCTGCAATTGCAAATTTGGACTATTTTTTGTTGGATAAGAGACTTGCCCAAGAGCTACATCCAGTTTATTCGCTTTCTCCTTTCCTTCAAGTGCATCAACACGAAAGCTAAGTACAATCTTTGGGCAGCTTTGGGGGAAAAGCATTAGGAGGGTAAAGTATCTATGGACCTCCCACAGTGCCAAATATTTGTCACAGCCTTTCCTCCTACAAAAATGCTCCAGGGCCCTCATCATACTTAGGGCACTCCATTGGACTCTCTCTAGACGTTTCTTGTTTTTCTTGAAATGAGGGGCCCAGAATTGCACACAGTGCTCCAGCTGTGGCCTCACCATAGCAGAACAGATAGGGGAGGTAAGATTTCAGTGTTTATTATTTGTTTCCAACTCAATGCATGACAGCCTATTTCTCATTAAAAGTTACTCCAACTCCTTATTTGTTTCCTGGATAAATCACATGACATGAGTGTTCGGTTTTAAGTGGAATAATCTGATAGTGTTAGAACCAAGGCTACGCAGATTTGTTGAAGTATGAGAAATATTGAGTCAAACCCAAATGAGAATTTCATCTTTGTGTTTGACAGGCATTGAGCAAATAGTAGTGTATATCATGCACAGAGTAAGCATTCTTCAATGGCAATTGTTTGTTCCCTTCCTTGCTCCAGCCCAGCTAAACAGAACAGCAGGAAAATGATGGAAAGCTACCAACGCTTCCCAGGGTTGATTTTTATGATCCAGCCATCCAATCACATTAAAATAATGTCTAAGCTCAAAAGCTCATTTTTACCCAGGCCTCCAAGCAGTCATCAGATAGCGGCGACATGCATTCAAACACTAATGACATCAGTCCATAACATTTCAATTGCAATCCCAGCGAGCCCCTACAGTCAGAAATGCAAGTCTAAGTGCCTGTGCTGCTCATTCCCTGCTTTCATCCACTTGATAAGGAAGACACAGTCATTGCATCAAGCAAAAATCAAGAGTTTTCACTAAAATTTTGCTGCAATGTCTGCCTAAATTTTAGACAGTCTTAGAGTGGCATGTCATTGCTTTGTTTTTTTTCCCCCCTATTTCTTGGTTTGTGTTTGCTGCTTCATTCTTTCTCTTGGTTTGTTTGGAGTTGTTGTTATTTTGTTTAAGTTCAGAAGCATTTGAAATTTCTGAAGTTCTCTGAACACAAAGGTTACCTAATATTTCATTCCAGAAACTTCTTTTGATATACATAGGTGATGTGTTCCTGAGGACATTTGTTAGGAGTAACGCTCACTGGTTTACAGAGACATTCCAGGCTATCAAATATACTTCTAATATGTCTTCTACCTGTTGAAGTCAATTCATGTTCAAATATTGAGTATTTATATTATGCAGAAAAAATAGGAGAGTATAATTACTGTTACCAAAGTAAGTTTAATCAAGCTCATAACTGATCTACTTCTGCATGAGGGGTTCTTATAGATTCTGTAGCCTTTCAGCTCATATCTCAGTGGCTCCAAAACAAAAGGAATTCAGTGAGCACAATAAAATCCTTCACCCTTCATGTATGGTTGGAACCAATTCAGGAAGTGCTACCACATCGTGGCAACTGAGCACAAGGGCAGATATACAGGAGTACTAAACACACAAAAATCAAATCTGCTCAAGGCAATGGCACCAAGTGTCTAAGGAATGAGTGAAGAGAAAACAAAGAAGGAGAAAAAAGCATTTTTAACCAACTGGAAAAACGCTATGAAATCCTAGAAGTTAAATCATAAGATGGAGTTTAGCAGCAGTGTCCTGTGTAGGGTTCCTCACAAAATGTAATTGCCCTGCCTCTAAAAACATGAAAATAATGGCTTACATCTTTCCATCACAGTATGCAGAGAACAAATACACTTCTATAAGTGGGTGCTGAAAGGGTGCACCGCTTCAGCTCTAATCAATAGGCTGACTGATGAGTAAATTGCAAGTAGAATACTTTTTAAGCACCTGGAAAGTCACATAATACCCCAATTGTACGATAATGGCTCCAAAGAAGTTAGAAAATAAATAACAGTAACAGTTCATCAGTAAGAAAATAAGCAACAAGTTTGCTGAGTAGTCAGTTACACTGCATGTCTTCCAGAAAGAGCCCTTGATGCCTGACATTTATGCATGTTATTATGATTTCAGGTGCTCTGTATCCTGAACTGAGGAACCAGGAAGGCCCTAGAACTCTTCATTTACCCTTTCTGTGTTTTCCAGAAACAAACTTCCTGGAAAATTCCTGGAAAATAGCTGTTTATTGGGTGAGAGTTGTCATAGAATGAATTAAAAACCAACTTTGTATCTCCAAGGTCTGACATCAAGCACAAGCAGTGATTTCAGACTCAAAACTGATATTCAACCTATGATTACGCTTTCTCCCCCCCTCCCCTCCAACAGATTTCAAGATGAATGAAAAAAGTAAGAGTTAACAGCACATGGTGTATTACTAATGGCTTTTCCAAAGCAAACAGGTTTTCTTTGGAGTACAAAGCCAGCAATAAACTCCCAATGCTGTTATGTCTTCAGCTGCTGTTTTACACACTTAATGCCCATCCCTTATCGTACAAAAGCAGAAGCCATGGGCTGTGAAAGACCTCATTCAGCATTACTGGCAGGGATGGTTTGGAAAGACTTGTCTGTAGGGATCATTTCGAAAGCCACTTGTTTTAGATTAGACTGAAAAGACATTTTTAATGAACAACTTGTCTGCTTAATAACCACAAAAACAAAGAATAATATTCAAACCCGCCATTATCTGCTTATTTTGCACTCCCTCAATTTGGTCACCATGGGAAGGAAAAAGATAGAATAGGAATTAAGCAAGCCTTAAGCCTTCTGTCAGACCCTGTTTCTGCACTGGCCAAAATCCACAACAGCCCTTGCAAGATCAGCAGTGTGCATGTAACAAAGATTAATGCCAAATACTTTCAGATAGACTTAATATTGCTACGGGTGGATAAGAGCTTTGCATAATGTTTTCTTTATTTAGCCTTGGAGCAAAGAATGCAATCACAAGCAAGGTGGTGATTGGGATCAAAATGCATTTGAACCTTTTGACATTTAATCAGAAATAATAAAGGTCTCATTACCATTTAACGTGTTTTGTGACAATCAAAATACGTCACACTTAAACTGCTCTACTAAATGAGTACTATCATTTAAATGCACTGGAAGTCCCACCCTTCTTCTTTCATCCCCTAATCTGAAAACAACCAATTAGGGATAGCGTAATGAGGAAAGCGCTGCTGGTATTTCTATTAAACCTAACTTAAAATTAGATTTGGTCTCAGTATTCACATGTAGTTTTCATGCTCTTTCAACCCTTAATTGGTGGCTACCTGAAAGACTCCATCAGATTTCTGGCTTCTAAGTGTAATTTTTAAAGGAAGCTACCGTAGATGTGCACACCAGCTGAGCCCCAGATCAGCTGCTGCTCCATCAGCCTCTGCCCTCAGTGCATTCAGTGATTCAGGCCTGCACTCAAGGCAGCCCACTTGAGAGCTGTTACGCGCTGTAGCTAAAATTATACTTGCATGCATCTTTTCTCCACTCATGTTAATGAATGCAGGCCACAACCTCTCTGTTCGTTCTATTCAAGTTTCTAGTTGACTAACAGCTTTTAAAATACTAAAGGATGATACCCAATAATAACGCACAACAAAAAGGAAGCACCATCAGAGCACCCTGCTACCATGCAGTATCTCATCTCCAAAGCTTCTTGTTGATTCTGAATCACTACGAATGCAACAATTCAGCCTTGGGGCTTGTCAGCATAGCCCAGGAAGATACTGATTCTTACTCGTGTGCTGATTAATCACCACATGCACCAATCTGAACTCCTACTAATGCTAGAAAGAAAGAAGAGCATCCAAATACTGCAAGTTGTTTTAGCTAGTAGTTTGTTTGGCACAATGCAATGATCTAGGAAATTTAGTAATCTCTGCGGTTCCCACTCCCATTAAAGCTGGTGTACCTGGCATCAGCATACACTTTAAACAAAAAGGTGCTGTTTTCCTCAAGGCAAAACAACGATAGAAAGACCAGAGATCATAACTGAAACACATCATAAGGTCTGTACTTGTCAAGGAGCACCTCCTTGTGCATCTCCACTACACAAAACATCACAGGGCCATGAAATGTGAAGCTCTCCCTAATAGCACAGGGATACAGCAAGTAGTGAAACTGAGAAAGGGAGCAAATGAGGCTCCGTTCGCCTAGGAGAGGCTACTAGTTTTATATGGCTATTTTAGGTAATTCAGTCTTCTTATGCAGTCTGAAGGATTTCTGGTAGTCACCAACCTACACAGCCCTTCCTTAACTACATTTCCCCCTAAGAAGCGCCAGCAATGAAGTACATCCCTCCTGGCAATGCCACATACAACCATGGCAGCAGCTAGGCTGCCTCATCCCCAATATTCCCACATCCCCATCTCAGTCTCTGCTGTTCTCCCACATCACAAAACTGGATCCCTATTTATTCAGAGGAGACCAACCCCAAAAGCCCTATTTGGGTTCATTTCTGACATGGGACAGCCTCCCACCCCAGCAGCTCCTCATTTCTTCTACAAAGTAGAGCTACAGAAGGGGAGACAGAGGTTTCTGCAATCGAAAACAACAATCAATTAGAAACAGAAACAGCATGGCCATAGTTTGCATCCCTTCTTTGGATACTAAGCTAGCATAGACCAAGTTTGAAGTGCAACCTTTTATCAGAATGCATTCTTTTGAACTCAAACTGACAAGAGAGCAGAGGAAAGGACCCGTGGGATACACTGACCACATGTTTACAGCAGTGTTTCTGAGTTCTTTTTTTGCAGGTTTGGGGTTTGTTTTAGTTGTCTTTCTGCTGAAACAGTTGTTTATTTAGACAAGCACTTAGTAGGGACCTTTAAAGTATCTCATTTGCGGCCTCAAGTCAAAACAGCTGAAGCAGGAAAGCAGCACAGCCTGCACACAGCCAGCATCTCCCTGTCTCCATAGCAGCTATCTGTCCTGCATCCTGCCAGCCTCAGTGGTTGGGTACCATTTCCTGTATTTACATCTTCCAAAACTTCCACTATCATCATAGTTGTTAACTGATGGTAGACAGGTCTGAAGTCTACTTCCACTCCTGATGTGCAGGGACCTGATCATCCTCAGATTACTCCTTTCGCTTACCTTTATTAAGCCAAACCCTTAATTCTCTCTTTCAGCCAGCTTTACAAAAATCCACCTGCAAACTTCAACTCCTCATCAATCCAGCTTAGACAACGCATGTCTCTGCTTCAGTCTTTTATTTCATTTTTAACTCTATAATCCCCAGATCAGCATTGTGTCTCAGATTGTGTGTGATACAATAAGACTCAAAGGCTTTCAAGCTCAGCCTTCACCTCCGAGCCTTCCTCCACAAACCCTTCCAGGCTTCTGCAATTAATTCTCAGCCCTGCTTGTCCTACTAGCATTGCTCCAGCTCTTGTGTGCTCCTGAAGCCACACCTAAATTTTTAACAATAGGCAATTCATGTTATCAGGACATATAGAAATATTTGACTTTTAACCTGACAGTAACCTATTACTCTCATCTTCCCCCCCAGAAGCCTACTTCTCAAAGTGCTGGTCATGGACAGCTGAGCACACCAGGATGAAGTCAAGACATTTCCTCCCTGGTTATTCAGTTATGTGCTCAACAAATAATGCCTCCAGTCCCACCTGTAAAAAAAGCTCAGACCTGCACTGAGGCATCCCACAGCACCAGCACAGAGGTCAGCATCCCACAGATGAGGTACAAGAGGTTTCTGGCTGAGTGCCTCATTCTACGTTTACCTTTAGGGTATGGGTGACATGGGGGTTTTGCCCACATGTGGGCAAGCAGAGCAAACCTGTTCCATAAATAAGTACCAGGGGAAAGGACTCCACCCACACTTCCCATACACATTGATTGTCTTTGGATCACGTCTGTAGAGATGGCCTTTTGTGTGTGTAAGTGAACAGCCAAGAAAATAAGCTGGGCTCCAATCTAGGTAGAAGTGCTTCTCAGCAACATTAGCACAACTGGATTGCTAGAAAATGCTGAGTTATGCAGAAAAACTTCAAGTTGCAAAATAGACTCAACAACCACCAAAATGCATTAACAGTTTACGCAGTTTCATCTGTCTTGATGTTGTGCTTAATGAATCATCAGCATTTTCCACTTGACATATAATCCATGATGCCATTCACATTTTCCTACTTTCTGAAGCTAGAAACAATCATCTCACTCTCATTAGACATAATTTAAGTAACTGCTGAGAGACAATAGGATTTTCTGACATGCTAGAAGAGCCTAAAGCTCCAAGGTAGGGCTTTCCCAAATTCAACACCCAAACTAGTTCAGCACTTGCCCCAGGATGGTCTGCAGCCTCGCTGCAAGGAACAAGGCAGGTACCAGCAGACCTCCCAAACTGGGCATAGGGTTGGAAAGAGAAGCAACAAACCTCTTTCTGCAATTATTCTTATTTCCAAGATGAGAACAGCAGAACTGCAGGCTCAAAGCAGACAGTGCCATACTCATATCAGTGCAAAGATCCAGAGAGCTCAGTCACTTCACCGTCATCAGGAAATCACTGAAGTGGAAAAGGAGCTCAATCTCAAAGAAGAAAAAACATTCACAGGATACAGCAAAGGTCAGCCTGCCGACAGACTTATGTGTATTTACTGCTTCAGTGGGCTGGCTAAAATGTACTAGAGCTGACCAAGGAAATAATTCCTGAAAAATGTATTTTTGAGCAAATGATGTTTCTCTGGACATAAATTTTTTTTAACTTTCGTCTTACTAAACAGTTTGTAAGTGTAAGCTTAGCAGGAACAAACAACCTCAGGACTGCAGCTTACGGTGCCATGCTTCTATGTCCAATCCTTACTTCAGGCTCGAGACAATACTTTATTAGAACGGATTTGGAAATGGCTTCTGCTTGCACTCAGTCTCCATCAAATGTTTTAAGTAGCTGCACAGACATTACAGAGGTGTCCAACAACTCCCTTCCTAATAAACGTGTTGATACGGACCACAGCTAGTGCAACATACCAACACAGAAATCAAATTCAGCACCTTGCTTTTCAGGAGATGCTCCAAACTCTTATACCTCATCTTATGAATAATCATCATAGAATGGCCTAGGTTGGAAAGGACTGTAAAGATTATCCAGTCCCACTCTTCCTGCCACAGGCTGGTTGCTTCCCCCAGCTCAGGCTGCCTAGGACCTCATCCATGGCCTCGGGCACCTCCAAGGATGGGGTACCTACAGCTTCCTGGGCAGCCTGTGCCATGGCCTCACCACCTTCTGACTACAGAATTTTTTCCTAGTATCTAATATGTCCCCTTTCTCTTTTAGTTTAAAACCATTCCCCTTGTCCTGCCACTAACAGATTGTCAGTCTCCCCCTCCTTGTAAGCTCCCTTCAAGCACTGGAAGGCTGCAATGAGGTCTCACTGGAGTCTTCTCTTTTCCAAGCTAAGTAAGGCCATCTCCCTCAACCTTTCTTCATAGGAGAGGTGCCCCAGCCCAGTCTTTGTGGGCCCCCCCCCCTCAGACTGCTTCAGCCCGAGCACAACACCCTTCACTTGTCCTTGTTGAACCTCCTTTAGTTCTTGCACATGCACTTCTCAAGCCTGTCCAGGATATACTGAGATGCACATAAGCAAAATATGCAAACCTTCCCTCTCAGCATACTTTCCCTGCTCACACGTCACTCCAATTCTAGTGCTCTGTTCACAAGACAGAGCAATTATTTCTTCAGCTAAAAAATTATTTTTAACTGGGGATGACATTCACTTAAAGCACGCGTGGTCAGACAGACCAAGTGGAAACAGCAGGCCTTAGGACCTGAGACATCAATGCCACTCGCTGCCCTGGGGAGATCGTCAGCAGCACAGGGTGAAAACTGAGTGCTTTATTGACAGTTTTGGTTCACATACAAGTCATTAAGGAGAAGCATTTCTGGGACTGCTTTACACAGACGCAGCTGAGCTCAGGTCCCTCCTAGCATCATTACACACAAAGCACCTTATTACCACCATAACCTTCTCCGCAGTGAAAATAGCATTTCAGCTGGAAGACTGAGCACCAGAGCAAAGTGCTCAGGTTGAGGTGGAAGAAGAAGCCAAGCAAGCATGACTGGACCCTGTCACAGATGAGCTCACACAAGCTAAAGCAGTTTGGCAAGAATGAGGTATTTTGTGTAAATATATAACAAGATTCACCCCCGACACCTTCTAAACCTTTCACAGACCCAGAGCAGATGGCTGCCAGGAAAGGTGGGAGCACAGGGGCATAAACCATGCATGGAGCACATACATCAAAGTGTGGGAGTCGTACCCCAGAGGTCACTAAGGATTGAACACCGCTTGTTTGCACGTGGAAAATTCAGAATAGGTCAGGATAAAGATACCTGAAAAGAAATAAAACAATGTGTTCTATAAAGCAATTTTACCCAAAACAACTAAGTACCTGAAAGACAAACATGTTTATATAGAAAAAGATACATAGGAACAAAGCAAAAAAAGCTGTAAATATCTGGAGAGTAACCGAATCAGAGAGAAACAGCATAGATTAATAGAGAACTAATCCTGTCAGATAGCATATGATAACTAACAGTTGTTGAACTAAAGGCTGAGGGGAAATATTAGCTACACTGAAGAGTCTCATGAAGTCATGCTTGAAAACTCATTTAGTTGATGCTGAAGCACAGGAATCACAGGCTAAAAAAGCTACATAGAAAACAGCACATAGTGTTACAATACATGAAGAATTAAGGAAATGGAAAAGGTTTAAGCTCTTTTTTTTTGCCCCATTATTTTCATCACCTGGAAGAAAAGCAATGGAACTTAATAATAAATTAGTGGGCATCACAAGGTTCAGTACGAGAGAGAGTAAGGGACCTAGGAACAGCAGCACTAGGTGAAATGAAGCCATTGCTCCTTCTCTTAAATCAATCCTTGATCCTAGCAAAATTCCTATTATGTCAGTACAGAGTACACAGTATGTTGCACACTTCAGTTATGAAGACAAACTAATCAAATCGAGGCTGAGTATGCAAAGATACTGAAGAGCATCAGGAAGATAACACTGTCACGCCACCCAGTACAGCCAAACTGGGGGCAGTTTATCTTACCACTCTTAGCACCACTTCCAGAATCACAGCAACAACACATGAAGAGTTGTGGCATAAGCAATACAGCATAGCTTGCTGTAAGAAACATTTTAGAGAGCTCCCTTTAGTTTGGCTCTGCTTTGCAAGGCAATCACCACACAGCAGAGACTGCAGCATCCACTAACACTTGACAGTTTTTATTGCTTCTTGGTGTATCAAGATCGTTTTAGGGGCTATCAAATGAAGAAAACAGAGGAAACATTACAAACTCCAGGGAAAGCTTTGTGATTATGTTATTCATCAAGCAACGGGACAGATTTCTGAGTAAAGCTACCGACGTCCCAACACTTGTTGTCTGTTCCAACAGTTCCAACTACTGCAAGAAAGGAAAATGCATTCTCATTTTTCTTAGAGGCTGTTGGCCTAAGTACCCTCCAGCGTCCATCTACATCTTTCATTTGCACAGCTCGTCAAGATGAGGCTCAGTGAGACGTGGGGAGGAAGCAGCTGGGAGGCAACACAGGAAGGAAGGGGACGGGGTGAGGAGGAAAGAATCAACTAAATTCAAGGAAAAAGCAAGAAAACTAAATGACTTACTTAAAGCCAAATCTCCATCTCCCTAAATCACTGCACTGCCATTCACTGCACCATTGAGTTATGTGTTGCTTGGTGCTCAAAATTTACAGACCTTTTCTGCACAAACAATCATGTTTTTGAAGCATTTTTTAGAGTTGCCTTGAGAATTTATGATGCACTCAGCAGTTTGTCTGCATCTGCTAGATGAAAGCTTGGGGACAAAAAGGGGACTTATCTAAACTCAATGTCACAAGGCAGCTCTGCTTTTCCAGGGGTAAACAGAGTTCCTAATTTATAGCATCATGCTCAGATCTGCAGCAAAGTCCTTAAAGAGACACAAAAGGGGAGACTGGACTGCTGCATTTTTCATGACTGCAGTGATGCCATCCTTTTCTTCTGTCGAGTGCCTCAGAATAAGGAGAGCTAGGCTGGAAATAGAAATTCCATTTGCAGTTATGAAACCAAACTAATTTTAAACACAAAATGATGCTGCTAGGAGCTAAGATGCATTTGAATGCGTTCTACCTCAGAGTAGAAAGAGAATTAAGTGCTCTTTAACATTACAAAATCCACAATTAGAGTTTCCTTGAAGAATGTATAGCTAGAAATCCACCCAGCTTGCCAACACTGCCCTGCAGGCTTTCCTACCTCCAGGTTGTCCCACAGGAACAGATTTTTGCACTGGAAAGACAGTGAGAAGACTGTATGAACCAAGTCAACCACGTATGCCTGCTCCAAGGCAAAGTTCTAACCAGAAAAAAAAAGTAGCTAAAGGGAAAAAAGGCACTAACCAACATAAAAGTCAGTTCTTGGCTGAGAGAGCTGTATGGATAAGACTCCCAGGTAAAGCAAGAAAGAGACAGCATGATCTTTTTCATCTGGCACACTGCTCATTGGATTTCCCAGAATTAAATCCTGTTTGCAGAATCATAGAATGTGTATAAGAACGGGACAGTTAATTGCTAAAATAACCAGTGATAAAACGTCTTCTACAGTGAAGAAAATCTTAATCACTTCCCCACTAAGGGGAGAGAGAAAAATCTGCTGAACCACCAAATATCTGTTCCCTTGGAGACAATTACAGGCTATCATCATGTTGCCTTTCAAATTCCTCTTCATTAAACCAAGATAGAGATGCTTGAGTCTCCTAAGGCAATCCCAGCCCATTCTCCAGGCCAACCCCTGCACTACTCAGAGCTGCCCCAAATTAGGAGGGCACAAGACTGGCTCACAAGCAGCACGCTGAGTCATGTGCAGAGCAACATCTTCTCTTCCCCTCCCAGAGGCTGGCTATATTGTATGGTCACATCAGCTCATTCATTCCTCATTTCACATTTAGCCCTAGTACAAGGAATATTACACCCAATTTACCACATAACCCAGACTGCGCTGAACCAATGCTCTGATCCCTCAATTATTCATCACTCCAATTTTCCCCAGATTAGAAGTTTACAGATGGCAATTGGTTGTGTCATCTGAAAATTTATATTGCAAACGATCCTACCAGCTTTTTTTCTTCCTCAAATCACCAATTCAACCACAAAGTAGCACTGAGACAAGGCACCAGCTACGTGAAATCCTGCCAGGAAAACCACTCCAAGCCCACAATTCCATGATGAATGCACTTCATCACCCCTGGTGGTCCCCATAGTTAACTCTTCTGCAATGCATTTGTTATTGAATGCTGTGTTTCTCAATCAGAACACTGTGACATTAACACCTCACAGGGAAATATAATGCATCAATATCATCACTTCTATCACGAGTGATCAGTTTGCACTTGGTTTTGATTTCAGGATGCATTTTCTACAAGTCTGTCACAGAAGGCCAAATACTTTCTGGGCTTGCATTCATCATTCAAAACCTTTGCACACCTTGCTACTTGCTTAGCTAATGGTCTTTGCAATTTAAGATAGGTTTTTCCAAGCACTAAGATCATAACGTGTTGGGTTTTATTCTTTGCACATTACACAAGAAATTAAGTTACGATCACTGTATCTTGTCTACTCTTGATTTTCAAACCCACATTTCAATTTCAGCCTGTCAAAGTCTAATGTAGGTTTTGCCCTTGTAAGAGAGAAGAAAGCTTCCCAGCTTAAAAAAAAAAAAACACACTTCCAGGTTCTTCATCAAAAGAAGGCTCCTATCTTGAATGTAGAGCAATGTCAGCAGAATCTTTGGGAGCACTGGGCTCTGCACAGCCTGCCTCCTACCCGTGGAGCAGTCCCCCAAAACAGCTCAACCCTTCCTCAAGGAGCACTCTCCTGGCCTCTTCTGTGCTCCTGCCCCTGGGGGACTGAAAAATCAACTCAGACCCACCAGCTGTTCAAACTAATATTTCTGATCAGTCTCCAAGTGGTAATGCCTCTCCTCACAGCAGCACTCGTGCCCCTCTTTTTCATTCAGGCTTTGCAGTACAGGTCAAACCCAGAGTTTTAATATTCTAAGCAGGCAACTTCACTGCCAGGTTTCAGCAGTGCAGTCAGATCTGTGCTCATAAGCTACCCTAGCTCCTTTCTATTTTCCAGGTTCACAGCAGTGACAGGTAAATGGTAACCATTACTCTTCTCCCTTTCAAGTCTTGACTAATTTTATTCGTAACATCTTCATTTTACACTAAATGGACGCTCATTTCTATGTCAGCCTTTATTCTGGAGGAGTTTAACACCCTTCCTTCCTCACTGCAGCAGCAAGCTTTCTAACCCGATCCAAAACCCAGCCATTTACCACATGGCCCAGAGGTAATATGCAACTGAAGCATGAAATTCCTTCTGGAGACTAACACGCTCCTTATCTTGAAGGATTTGCCCTTCGTTTCATACCTAAGTTGCTAATACATCTCATACAAGTTACACATCTCCCACAACATACAACAGAACAGCATCCTGAAGAATAGGAAAACCACAAACTTCATGAACTTTTGTCATTCCACGAATTTCAACTTCACAGTATTTACACCCATAGCAGCTCCAACTCACACTTGATATTAGATTTGATGCTTCATTTTATTTCCAGAATTGGAGCATTCACACTGAGTCATTCTCCCCAAGACAGCCACTTTCCATACTCAGTAGAAGAAACCCTTGTCTTGAGAATGCTGCTTCAGCATCAGTTCAAGATCCAACGATCTTTTGAAGTTCAGACTAACCTTTCATAGAAGTACAACTCACATGAAACAAAACGTGCAAAAAATTTACCCCGACAGGAAGTATGGTGCTAGAAACACAATGAGGGTGGCCAGCATTTTGAAGGACATGGGCTGCCCAAGGGGATCACACTTATCTACATGCAGAGCTAGAGGCAGAGCAATGTACCTCATGAGTATATCCAAGTCTGCAATGTTATGTCTGCCTTATTAGACAGCAGGCAAACCGGACAAGAAATACACAGAAATACTTTTGAACAAGTGATGGACAGACATCTCAGAGTGTCCAGTGACAGCCCAGTAAGTATCTGACAAGCCAGAAAGAGAATTTCCAACCATCCACCTCTCTTGACACAGATTAGACAGGGGCTATCTATTGCCCATGCTGCTGGGGACTTTCTGTACTCTTATCGTCCATTACAGCCCTGTACAAACTCAAAAACTGGGAAATGCTCATTTTTTCATTTCTCCTCCTGAGGAGGAGACCTATATGAGTCTTTCACAGCCTAACAGAAATAAAGGGATAGCCCTAGCATCAGTATAGTAGTGGGATGTGTGTGTGTGTGTATATATATATATATATATACACATACATATATATGTATATATGCGTATATATATACATATATATATCAGCTACGTGCATATATATGCATATATATATATATATATATATATATATGCACGTAGCTGATATCTTGGTTTAACGGCAAGCTCCACTGACAATGGACGTTACCTAAGTCTATACTCACATTCTGAGTCTGTACATAAACCCAAAGCTTACAGTGCATCCTGATAACCTCATTTTTCTCAAAAGTTGAAACTTATTTTTAAAGGAACATAAACAGTAACCATGTAGAAATTTAACAGCAATCGCGTCTCAGAACTGAACATAACGAGTAAAAAGAAACTGGTTGGCTCTGATAGAAATGCCAGCCTGTAGCTGAAGAAAATGCACCAGGAAAGACAATAAAGAAAATTGCTATTTACTGCATATATAGAACCTTACTGTTGTTTCCTTACTGCAGCATACCAGGGGACTGGTATGGTATCATCTCCAAAGGAGGGAGATGAACTATATATGTGAAGAGATAAAGGCACATTTCTGATATCACCAGCACCACAAAGAGAAAATAGGAGAAGTTTCACTGAAAACAATAGAGACAAAAATGAAGTCATAAAATTAGTAACAAGCACAGCAGTTTTCTGTTGATGTAAGCAAAAGAAATAATAAGAAAGAAAAAGAAAGCTGTTTCTAGGCACTCATAGCAGATGCCATCTCACAGAACTTATAGGGACGTGCAGACAAAAAGAATGAACTGAGCTGCTGAGGTTCGGCTCCTCTCCTTCCATGCTCTGATGCACTGAGCCACCAGAGACTGGCAGACTCTGCATCTAGGGGAATTGAAGGCAGACTTGATGAAAGGCCTGAGCATTGTTAGTAGCTGCCAACCCGACTGACAGATTATTTCTTGGGCTGCTCAGCTTCAAGCAGGAGCAGCCAAAGAAGCCGGGGTCGTGGAGCTGTCTCTCACCAGCTGCTGTGTTATGTGTGGAGCAGGGGGACAAAGCCCATCTCTGCTCACCGAGATACCACGCCAATTACCAAGTGTGATAAAAATTACATAGCTTGTATATCATGCTGCTACACGAGTTCGGGGAGGAAGAGATCTTATTTAAGACCAAAAAAAATAAGGTCAGTGAGAAACCTAGGTGTTGGATTTTTCATTTTTCAAGTCTTGAGGCATTCACTCGGATCAATCAGTAACAGATGTTAATCAGGCTCTATAATTTCTTGTTGTACTAAGATGCCAGCGTGTCACTAGTACTGGATTCTGAGCATTCAATCACTTCGCTCCAAACTTCATAATTGGCATTGTAAGGAAATACCCATTTCTATCTGGAAGAAATACCAGTTATTGTTTAGCAGAACAGTAACATTTTTAGTCTCTCCATGAGCCATATCAGAACAGGCTCGTTTTGTTTCCTCATCATATATTGAAATCTTGTCAGGACTTGGGCACAACAAATCTAGGGCTCAGTCATTGCAGAGCTTTCCTCCACATCACCTAAACCTCCATTCCCAACACAAAACGAACACACCAAAACACTCAAACACTACTTACAATAGTATTACTTACAGCACTTTTCAGTGGGGGGAAATAAATAAAACAGCCACTCGAACAAAAATAAAAATAAATCAGCATTAGCATTTCGTGAAATTTAACACGATTTATGTTACCCAAAACAGCATTCTGGAAACTCTTGAAGCTTACAAAGCTCCCGTCGACTTCTGAAGCTGGAGAACCATCTTGGTATTCTTTTTTTGTGTGTGTGTGTCCATTGGCTTTCTTTTTTGAGGAAGGAAAACAAGAGTTTTTCTAGGGTTGCCAAATCTAGTGCTTGGCCTAACAGCTATCAACACTGCCCACGGCAGGGGGGCTGGAACTGCTGATCTTTGAGGTCCCTTCCAACTCAAGCCATGCTGTGATTCTATGATTAAGACAGGTATCCCTACCTTTAACAAACTGGAATTGACTAAACTGACTCCCTCACTTCTGCTGAAGAGAGCTTTAGAAATTTTGTGTACATCCCACAGGCAGAAACTTTACACTTTTTCCAGCCTGAACTTGAATGAAACATTTCATTTAAAACCATGAAGCAGAAAAATATAGAAGTTTCGAGACAGCTCCAGCTCCCAGGAAAAGCAAAGCAGGCAAAGGCCAAATACAGTTTCAAAAAAATAATAATTAAGAAAGCCCTCTGAAAACCCTATGAAACTTCTATTGAGGACAACTCCCCAACCAGAACAGCTGAATGAAGCGCTGCTCACATTTTCATTTACACTACTCCTGGACAGATTAACAGTTCAAACAAGGCCCCAGAGTGCCATAAACTTACAGATGTACTCTATTTTATTATCATGGGTAGAACATAAAATTGAAGGAGCAATTTTCAGAAATTAATTTAAGCGCTCGTCTCAAGATCAAGGACTTCACTTAAGTCAGCCTAAAAATTGGTATGTGGTGGCTACCTATCCCCATGCGACGGCTGATAACTTCCTTAAGCTTTCTCTTTGTGTGAGGGGACATCATACCCCAAATTCCTGAAGCCTACTTTAAACACCTGTGGTAGTTTGCTACCAGGACACGCAGCACTGACTCTGCTGCATTTCTCTACAACTCCGAGCTTTTTTTTCCCTTAGAATAATGGTTCTTCTTAGAATAAAGAAAACTGAGCGTTAGACTAAATTAATTGTAATGCACATCTTTTGCATTCCTCAGGTTGGAAATGCTAGTCACCCACACTTCATACCATCGCTTTTTGCTGCCAACAGAAGGTGATACTCCTCCTTCCTACTGTGCTAGCCCATCTTCTCCTCCTTGCACTAAGGAACAGTGCAGTCTGCTACAAGTTGTGCCATCTCCAGGGGTAAGACACATACACCTCTGTCTGCCTTCTGGTAGACTAAGTTGATCAGATTTCAAGTCTAACACAGGTTGTGGAAAGGAATTCCATTGCAAGCCTCATCAAAGCAGACACAGTTACATCTTTACTGCACAACATCAGCTTTACATATTTTTAAGCCATGGTTCTTCCCAACACCTTGCTTAGAAATTAACTGAAGATGTAGCTAAAAAGAAACAAAGCTAAGAAGCAAGAGAAGAGCATGTGAGGCAAATGGTTAAGATACTCCTATTTTTTGATTGATCGTTGACTGCAGTTAGCAGGGTAGTCTTTTCATAGTCTAAACAAAAGGAAGAGGTAGAAGCTTTTAGGTGATCCAATGACAGGTTTTGCTTTTTATCACTGCCAGATGACAGCCAAGTCTCATCACAAGCCCAAACTCAGCTGATAGCTTTGAAAGATCAAGGAGCCAAGCAGCAGACAGCATGAGATGGAGAGTCTGTGCTGGAGCCTTTAAATAGTTATGCTGGGGAATCCCTCTGAAGTCATAAGGGAGCAATGCAATTTCCAGATTTTTAAGCACACAACATGTAAGCCAGATAAAGCGTACATGCATACAAGCACATACACACCCCTATGTAGTCAGAAAGGCTTTAAGAAAGAAAGAAAGTGTCCGTGTATAAAGATGTCAGAATGAATTAAGGACAGAGCACATCTCAAGCCTTCAAAAGACAAGGAAGAGCAGCAAGGAAATCCAACTGTTTCCATTCAGATGCACTTGGTGGGATAAGATGAGGCTCTGTGCCAGAGTTGGGCACTAAGCAGCAGTACTGAGTCACGTGAGAGCAAGAACTGCATCACACACATCCCAGGAGCTGCCACATACTATTGCCCAGCCTTGTTAATTGGAGAGAGAAAAAAGAAGAGAAAATTGTCAGAAGGTCACTCTACACCTAAACCTGCTGCTCCAAAAGCTGACAATTTGGCCATTCACAGGAGTGCCCAAAATCTTACGATAAAGGTTCACCCACCAATGCATTCATCTCACAAGCTCCAGAGGATACAAAAGAAAGCTTAATTCTAACAGTAACAAACACCAGAACGCAAAGTCACAGACACTGTTTGAAACTCGTATTTCCAAGGTGCCTTTTAAACAATTAAGTGGTCTGCATTAAATTGCCATTAGAATGTTCAAGAGAGATTTTTCTGAAGCAAGCAGAGAGTGGCCTTATCCCTATTACACGCACTTCAGAAGCCTCACAGTCATCTTCCCAAACAAGCAATACAAAATCCAGAATTTAAGACTGCAGTTATTTCCAGGGATTGGCCAGCAATTGAGAGAGACATAAGTTGGCCCATCTCTTTTCTCATCTTCAGGCATCCATTACAAGGCTGACATCTTTCAGACCAGCAAAGAGCTCTATTCCACAGCTCTGCTTTCAACAGAACAGGAACATTTTATTATTTGCTGCAACAAATTGCTTCGCATAGCAAAATGAATGACTGACAACAGACAAGCAACGCTGTTCCAATTCCACTTCCCTGTGTTTTATTGTTTGGCATCACATAAAACCTGGAGAAAATTAATTCTTCCAACCAAGTTAGCTTCCTTGAGGCAAAGCAGAAATATTAAATAAACTTATGTGTCATTCAAAAAAAAAAAATGGCAAGTACTGGTTTTGTTTTGTTTGTTTCTTTTAAGAAAAGGACTTGCTAAATACATCACATGTTTTCTTACCTTTAGAAGAGGTAAGAGAGAAAGCCTACACTACCATGGGTCAAATTACTGCCTGCAGTACCACTGCAACCTGGACAACACTGTTAACATATCCTACCACCAGGTGATGCTGGCTTTCTGTGACTACCTGCAATGCACCTCAACAGAGCTGATTATCTGAGGTGCCTCATTTTGTCAACAGTTGGAAACTGTTCCCCATTCTCTATCATGCTTCAGAGCTGTACCAGCCTGAACCTCCCCAGCAGAACCTGAGGCTATCACCCATCCTATCACTGTTACCTGAGAAAAAAGGCCAACCACTATCTCACCACAACCTGGACACACAACTGGCTCATGTTCAGCTGAGCACTGACCAACATCCCCAGGGTCTGTTTGCTCCGCACAGCTTTCCAGCCATTCTGCCCCAAGCCTATAGCACTGCCTGGGGTTGTTGTGACCAGAGGGCACGAACTCAACACTTGGTCTTGTTCAGCTTCATTTATTGGTCTGAACATAGTAATCCAGCCTGCCCAGGTCCCTTGTTTGGGACTTGAATAAATAGAGAAGGGGTGGTTCTGCACAGCCCAGAGTAATATCCTGTCTTACAGGATAAGTATCTCAAATGAGGCCAGTTTGCTGTTCTGTTCACCTGGAAGCCCACCAAAAAATCCTAAGCTGGTAGACGGCTTGAAGGGGTGCAAAAAAAAAAAAAAAAACAACACAATTTCTATTTCTCCTATAGCACACAAAATTATAACAAAGTATTTTCTGTAAGCGAAGTAATACAGTGATTAATTCAGATCAGACTGTAGTATGATAATTATTTGACCTCCGTGAATAGAAATCAGTTCTGCCAATCAAGAATTACAACAGGTATCTCCAGAAACTCTCATGTTTTCTCATTAGTCCCTCATCTAACAAGCTGATCAGTTGACAAAAAAAGCATTGCTTTAAGACAGCCACTTGCACAAGCTGCAAAGGACTTCTTCTGAATGCCATTACAAAAACACTAAGCCTAGCTTGACTTATCTTGGTATCTTTAACCTTGAATTATAAAGGTTCTCAAAACTATCGCCTAAAGAATGTTTTATTGCAGCAGAAGACATTATTACCACACAATATCCTGGCCACCAGTACAATTGAGGATAGTCTCATTATTTTTGAACGTTAACCTTTCTAAATGCATTTCTAGGCAGCGTCAGTGGAGACTGAAGATGAAGACACTGCTAATAAATTTTCTGAAAAATGGGGTAGAAAAAACTTCTCTGCTTCCATTTATTACAACCCATTTGGATAAAGCCATATCATGAAACTGCAAGAGATTACCTTCCTAAACAGAATAAAGTGAAATATTTCATTATGAAAAAAGCTACCAAAGTCAGTTTGTCCCCAGTTACAGATCACTTATGTGAGCGCTATCAGGAAAAAGTCAGGCGTGCAGCCACAGTCAGATCAACAGAGGGGTGCAAGAGCCTCCATGATACGGGGATGGAGTGTGAAAGGCAGTGGAGATTGAGAGCTGTAAGGTCATCATCAAGATTCTTTTTCTGCACGGACTTAGCACTTCTGACAAACTGGGGATGGTGATGTGGGATAGGATGCAACTGACCAGGAGAAGCAAAAAATATAGGGAGCAAGATGGTGAGGCTCATCACTGGGGCTTTAAAGCAGAGCTGCTGGGGAAAGAGGGTGTACTGCTGAGTGACAGAGAGCCAGGGAATGCTGTCACTGCAGGAAGCAGTGGGAGAAAACCTCAGATTTGTCCCAAAGGTTTGCGGGAGAGCTCCTCTGGGAAGGCAGCGTGTCTTAAAGCCCAGCTCGAGTGCCTCTACACCAAAGCATGCAGCAGGGGAAACAAGCAAAGGGAGCTGGAAACCATTGTGCACTCAAAACTTGGATCTTGCTGCCATCGTGAATACAGAGTGGGATGATTCACATAACTGGAACACTACCATTGAGGGCTATAAGCTTTTTAGAAGACATAGGCAAGGTAGGAGGAGTAGGGCAGTTGTCCTCTATGTTAAAGAGCAGATAAACTGTGAGGAGCTACCTCTGAGAAACAGTCAGGAACAGGCTGGGAGAGCATGATGGTTAGAATTAGGGATGAGACCAATGAAAACAGCTGTTGGTCAGGGTCTACTACAGGCAGCCTGATGATAGGAAGCCTGTAGATGAGGCCTTGCTGCATCAGCTACAAGAAGTCTCACACTCACAGGCTCTCACCTCATTCAATCACAGAGATACCCTCTGGCAAGGCAACACAGCAAGCTGTAAGAAATCCAGGAGACTCCTGGAGTCATCAACAATGGAATCTAGACCCTGAACTTGAAGGGAGTGAACTTAAGGTTGTTTAAGGAACTGTTAAACAAGGTCACCTGGGAAGAAGTCCTTAGAGAAAAAAAGAGTGGCTGCACTCCAAGGATTCCTTCCTGAGACTGCAAGATTTCTCCATCCCTCAGAATAAGAACGCAAGCAGGGGAGGCAGGAGATCAGCATAGCTTGGCAAGGACTCAGAGCTTGCTGCTGGTCCAACTGAGAGAAAAGAAGGGCAAGTACAGGCGCTGAAAAAAGGAGTGTGGGAAGAACACAGCAATGAAATCCACACTTGCAGAGATGAGATGAGGAAAGCCAACCACACATAGAACTAAACTTGTCTGGAAAAGAGAAGGCTGCAGGGAGACCTCATTGTGGCCTTCCAATATTTAAAGGGAATTGATTAACAGAAGGGAAATGAACTTTTTATAGAGATATATAGCAATCTATCAAAGGGGAATGGCTTTAATCTCCAGGAAGGGAGATTTAGGTTAGAAGCCAGGGGGAAGTTTCTTACTGAGACAATGGTGAGGTGCTAGAAGAGGCTGCCCACAGTGGTTGCGGATGCCCCATCCCTTGAAGCATTTAACACCGGGTTGGATGAGGCCCTGACCCTGATGTAGCAGTTGGCAACCCTGCCTGTGACAAGGGAATTAGAACTTGATGATCCTTGAGATCCCCTCCAACCCAAGCCATCCTATGATTCCATGACTCAGGTTGATTCTGACCACAGTTTAAGCTGTTGTCTCCTCCCCCTCCAAATTCATAATCTGGACTGCTCTAAACTTCCTGCAGAACAAAGCAGAAGACTTCTAGGAAGATTATTACAGCTACAATACTCAGGGGTTTGGGGGGTTGTTTATAAATAGGCTAAGTTTTAAAAAGCAGTTTGAAATGCAGAAGAAAGCAAGCGCTGCAGAAGAGGCTGATGCATGCCCCAGTTATTTGGGCTGCTTGGTGGTTAAGTAGACGTAATAACACCACCCGAGTTAGAAGTTTCCATAATGGATTTTCAAAATATATTCTGCCCATGAAGCTTCAAATCATATTGCAATTTGATGCTAAATAAAACACAGGCATAAATACTGTAGATAAATCTTCACCACAGGTGTACCTGATGAAATGCAACTTGCACTGATAAGTTTATATAGGACATTTTCCTTAAATAAGCTGCATAAGAAAGATTAAACGAAATATTTGAACTAAAGTTCACTTTTTCCCTTCAGAGGCCTTTAAAATATTGCAAAAGTGGAAAGATGGCATGAATTGGCATTGCTCAGCCCCAAGAAAAGTAGGTGAAACAAAAATGACAGACTACAAGAAGGCTGCATAAAGGCAAGGGAGGATCTGTTCTGTGTCCTCATGGAGAGAGGCAGAGATGACCCACCCCAGCTGAGAAAAAGAAAGTCAAAGTCAGGTAAAAAGCAAAACTTTTGGAGAGCAAGGACAGGGCAATACTGGGTTACACTGCCAAAGCAAGCCTTCAGATCCCTGACACCAGAGACACTGATGTAGCAGCACAGCAAACCTTCATGAGAGTGAGACATCGGTGCAGCTAATCTCGAAAGGAAACAACACTCCACGTTCACACTGCTCACGAGAGGTGCCAGGAGTTGTTCAAGGCACAAGTCAGGCAGAAGCTTCCCCTCCAGTATTCGCTGCAGGGTGTCAAGGCAGTGCCACTTCTCATCCAAATAACAGATCCACATGCAAGGATAATTGCTGCTTTTGTGGCACTTATTTCACATAGATCCCTACGTGCTTTTAAGATTCTCAGAGTAGATTTTCAGGAGGGATAAAGAACGGGCAGACAAAGATCACCCAAAGTTCCCAGCCCTTTCCTCTCCCAGGCATATAGGTTAACCCCCATGGGGTGGGCAGCTAACTCCATTAGCTGCAACAACACAGCTTCCCAAATTTCTTGGCAAAGCCTTTTCCCAGCATAGCAGAAGTTTCATCATACTTCTTGTTAGGGAACATAATCAAGTTATTCCCCTTGGATTTGCTTTTCAAAGACAGAAGCATGTAACTATGTCCTAGAGACATTTTTATCCGTACATTTTTAGTGCACCATTTAATAAATCAAGTGTTTTCTACCATCTCCAAGTACCTCTTGTTCCCAGAGATGAGTGTGGAAGCTCAACGCCTTCACAGGAGAGGTCACCAGCCAGGCCTGCCGTTTGCCATCACCTCATTTTATTTAATATAACTGTGTTCTCTTAAGCAAATAGAAACACTGTCTCCCATTGGTACCTCTTTAAAATAGATATAAATATAATAATAATATATAATAGTAAAAAGATCAATATATCAATAAATATATATAAATAAATATAACAGTAAAAAGAATTCCTTCAGCAAGAACAGAAAAAAGCAGGCAGATTTGCAGGGGTTGAGGTGTTGCAATTTATTTTTCATTCAATTAAGCTCTCACAGGTTGTAACAGATATCCAAGAGCTAAATGTAACCCACTCCTTGACTCCTTGCTTTTTTTTTTTTTTTCCTTCTTTCCTCTCATAGTACTCAATCACTAAGAGCAATACTATATTTTGAAGTCTTTTGTTACATGAAATACAAATATCAGAAATGTGATGTCCAACCCAAATGATGCATCTCCTATACATCTCTCTTCTTAAGAATAAAAAAAACATGGAAAAAAAAATTCAGGCATAAAATAGTGCAGAAGAGCATCTAAATGGCCACTAACAAGGCATTTTAAGCTTGGCAAACAGTCCAAGACCCTCCAAGCAGAGGCTGCTAATGGAAAGCGTGCAACACCACAGAAATAGAGAGACGGATAAAAATAATGAAGATTGTTGACAAAACACCTGGGCAGGAAGACCTGCACAGCTCAGAAGCGTTTACAAAATAAATCATGATTCTGTGATTCTATGATTATCTCAAGCTTAACACATCTCTCCATCCTTATTAGTTCAGTGCCTGGGACAGATAGCAACACAAAACCATGGTGGGCCCCCCCCTCACCCATACTCTATGCCAAAGGGGTATTTGGGGCTCAGCAAAGCATTCTCCTGACCTAGCGTGAGCAATCAGGGCACAGCGAGGCCGCAGCACCGTGCCAGCAGCACCGCAGGGCAAGATAAATGGATTATCTGTCAGAGCAAATTGGATATTAATTACCTTGAAGCTGTATGCAGAAGGCGGTGGGTTGCTGGGCACTGTGCCCAGCAGTAAGAGGAAAGGCAGTAAGAGGTGGGATGCAAGGAAGCAACATGCTAGCTTCCACATCTGAGCTCTAGAAGGAGTAATTCAGCTCCTGAGAAAAAAGCAGCTGAGAAAGCACATAGAAACAGCTTCCAGGGGACAGTGGAACAGAGCATAAAACCAGCTCATATACCCACAAAAAGCACTCCTCTTCCTACATCAGCAACCAGAAAAGGGGGCCTAAAAGAACTGATTTCATGGCAAATCAAGGAGTGCCAAGGAAAGGCCAACAAGGGAAAAGCTCACTGGTTGAAGCAGGTAAAAACTGCCCTCAAAACTGACTGTTAAACAGAAGGGGGAGAGGGAATTTTCCCACTGTTTAACCAAGACAAGTAACTGATGCCAGATCTCCACATTTCATGCATTACCCCCAAAGTACTCAAAAAAAAAACGTAACGGGGAATGTCTGTGTACACCCAGCTCTGCCTTCGGAAGAGACTACCCAAAGCTGCCATTCACATTCAGCAATATTGCACTTTGCCCCCATAATCTTTTAAATTATTTTCTACTATAGTAATATTTTGTTCACATACTTTTTAATAACAAAGCACAGAAGGTCTGAAGAGATTGCATCATATAGACACTGTATCTAGAGACCTTTACCCCAAGAGAGAGCCCCACTTCTGGGATGCACAGAGCACATCCTCGCTGCCTTTTGCTTCACTTGAACAAGTGTGTAACCACCTCCTTCCTCAATAGTTGGCATTACACATGAAAACCTCCAGATATTATTCCTTAACACGTCTCACAGCCTTTGTACTTACAGATTATACCATCACTGCGACATCAACTTCAGAACACTAAACCACATCTACTGTTAATCATAGAATGGCCTGGATTGAAAAGGACCACAACGCTCATCCATTTCCAACCCCCTGCTGTGTGCAGGATCACCAACCAGCAGACCAGGCTGCCCAGAGCCACATCCAGCCTGGCCTTGAATGCCTGCAGGGATGGGGCATCCACAGCCTCCTTGGGCAACCTGTTCCATTGCCTCACCACCCTCTGGGTGAAAAACTTCCTCCTAATATCTAACCTAAACCCCCCATCTCACTTTAAAACCATTCCCCCTTGTCTTATCACTACCCACCCTCTTAAACAGCCATTCCCCCTCCTGTTTATACACTCCCTTCAAGTACTGGAAGGCCACAATGAGGTCTCCCCAGAGCCTTCTCCAAGCTAAACAAGCCTATCCTTTAGGATGCTTTTTCCTTCCCTCACCATAAGTAAAATAGTTTACCTGGAAAATCATGGCTTACCATATTACACCATAATTATATTTTATTTACAAAATTTGAAGTCAGTATTGTGAAAGAAATTACAATTCTAGTAAGTCTAATGAACCAGCGACTTAACTTTTTTTCTTGAACCCAGGGATTTTACTGCTTCTAAATGTCTCAGAAATCATGCAAATATGGAAATAACCACAATCAAAGTGCAAACTGGGTTGTCTAAAATTAATTGTCCCCTACATTCATGCTAGAGTTAGTAATTGCTATTCTTGCTAATGTAAAATAATGGTAAAAAAAATAACTTGTCTTTATAATATGGCACAGTGAATCAATTTACAGCCCTGGTGCTCATCTCCATCAGCAAACCTGCTACTGTATAATTTGATTTATGTAAGAAAGCTCAACTCCAAAGAAATCTAGGACATTTTTAAAACAAAGAGACAAGATAGAAGTTTGTAATCTTCCATCAACAAATGCTACTGAATGTATTATCTGGCACTGAATATTAAGACAGTCACAATGCTTCTGAGGGTAAAAAAAAAAAAAAAAAAATCAGACATTTTTTGGCTTCTCTGTCTTCAAGATCCATATGCAGAGGTAGTGAAACAGACCATGTCATTTAACTTCTGCAAGTTTTTGTTATAGAATAAAAGAATCTGAGCCATAGAAGCAAGAGGTTGTGTCCCTGCCATTGCCTCCAAATACAGAGGCTCAACCTCTCCATCTGAGCATAGCAGCTAATAGTTGAGCAATCTGTAGGTGATGCTCAGAGAAAAACAGTAGTGTTCACATGCACCATTAAACAGCATCAGGTCCCATCGTGGTGGCACTCAAATCATCTTCAGTGTACCTATGAGGAGCAGCATCAGCTTCAAGTCACCATGGAAAGCTGCAACCTAAGGACCTCCTCAGGCTTTGTGTTCTGTTTTCCAGAAACAGAAGCACGGTCCTTCCATATATTTAGAGATAAGAGCCCAAAGTTCATTGTGCTATGTAAGAAATCTTCAGGTCGTAGCTTCTGTCACCATCGTTGGGAGATGTATCAGAGGCTTTATGAATCACCCACAGCATTGTTTTAGTTACAATATAGTGACAAAAAACTACTATTTCATATCATGTTAGATCAAAACAATCCGTAGTAGACCAAATCCTTTCTTTGATTTCTAGCCAGGATTTCTCCATCCTGAAAGACACTTTCAGAGTGAAGTCAAGAGGACCAAGCAAAAGCTCACCTGCTAAAGGTGATGCATATTTGCTGTAGAGAACTGTATTCTACATGATTCACATGTCTTATGTGCTCATCTATACAGTCTGTGCACCAGGTTTTGCATCCTCATCATCTGCCAGTTCCACTCATCATATGGGCAGCTGAAAGCATGACACAGATGCATGTCACACCTTTGTTACGGTGAAATTTTTCCTCTAAAATTCACCACCACCTGTTTTTCTGCAAACTATCTCAGAGCCACCTCGGCACACCTCTTAGCTTCAAAGCAATTATCCAAGCTTCTTCTATCCAGCATGACCCAACGCATTCACACACAAAGCATTTCCATTTCAACTGTAATACACCGATTGATCCTACAGCTATAAAAATATGTTGGCTTCATACTACACATCCCAAGCAACACCATCATCCTCTGGTACCGTGCCATCATTTTCATCCCTTGAATTACAGCAAGCCTCAAAAAATTTAATGCATACAAATTGCTAGCATGGCCATTTCTGTGCTAATGCCTCTTATTAAATTTATCACCACCAGCTAATTATTCTCTGGCACCATTTACATGTTTATTTCTTTTTTCAACAAGCTTTCAATGAAGCTGTAAAGGTTTCTATTTCCGTTACTAGACAAAAGAAAAACCTTTCCCAACGCTCACAAAATTAATGCACTTGATTGCTGTTAACTCCAAGTAACACTTCTGGAGAAGTACAATTCCACAGTTAGTTTTCTTTTTAAATACATTTTTCCCCCCTCCATCAGATACCAAATATACTAGTATACTTGAATATTTTGGGGGGTTAACAGCAACAGATTACCTTCCCCTTCCCCCCCCCACCCCCCAATTCTCAGTACAAGCAGTTGACCTATTCCACATTATTTCTCTCTTTATTGAGGTCTCTTCATTAACCAAACGTTCCTTTTGCCTCCCCAGATGAGGATATTTGCTACTAGTAATAAATTGTGAAATTGGATTTTTATCAGCAGCCCTCAAAAACCACTTATTCTATTCCTGGCCCGCTCCCTTCCCTGCTAGCAGGACCTGGCCATGGTCTGGCCTAGCTGCCTTGGATATCTTAGAAGTCAATGGCTCAGTGTCCAAATGGAGATCAGTGATGAGTAACATTTTGAGGGGTCAGTGCTAGGACATAGCTTCAATGATAAATAGTAGGATTGAGCACACCCTGAGCAGTTTGCAGATGGCACCAAGCTGCGTAGTGCAGCTGACACACCCAAGGGATGGGATGACATGCAGAGAGACTTAGGCTGGGCAGAGGGCCCAAGAGAAGCTCAGGAGGTTCAACAAATCCAAGTGCAAAAGTCCATGCCTGGGCTGCTGTGGTCCCCACCATCAATACAGAAGGACAGAAGGACTCCCTGTGCCTGGATTTCAAGCCCAAGACTCTTTGCAAAAATTTGATGCTCTTTGTCAGGTTGGGTGTCATGAGACACTACTGAACATGATTCAAAATAAGGTTGGACACAGTGGTATTTGGCCATTCTGTGCTGACAATGCATTTGGGGGTGACTGAACGGCTTTCCCATATCTTCTGAAAGTTAGAGGCTAAGAAAATTCTAACCACAAGCCACTGAAGTGCTCAAAATTCTTAGAACTCAGTGCATTTCTATTCCCATTTGAGAAAAATGAACCATCATTCTCCAACTTCAGAGCTTTCTCCTCTGCCTTCCACATTATTCGAAAAATAGGACAAGTTTAGTACTTCGTAGATGCGATGAAAATCACTTCAGATCACACTTGATAATACTGCCTAAAACACTACCATTATTCTTGAAGTGGAAGAAGGGCAGGCTTTACTCTTGTTTTTAATACAGCACGCAAGACCAAGTTGACCTGGGAGGGAGCAGTAGTGATGTTTCAGGGACAAGTCAGGCACCTTTAACATCATACAGACTGACGCTGTTCTGTGATACGGTTTTGCTCTCTCACATACCCATACAATGCATTCACACTCCTGGAGTGAGGCAGAACCTCCCCTAACCACAGCACTGCTGGTTTGAGAGACACTGCATCTGTGTTTCTCCACGTCTATTTGAGGTGCAGAGGTTAAGCAGCCTATTGAAATGAAGTTTCATCAATCATCTTGTTTCCCTGCCCAATAATGAGAATTGAAATACTTATTTAATTGGGGGTAAAAAGATTATTAACTGAAATTCTTCGGTGACACCAAGAATTAAACACTGAGTCTGTTCCTCTCTGAAGATCTACTGTATAACTATATATGCCATACTGCATGTTATGCGTGTGTACACTTGATGTTATGAATCTGCCCCTTAGATTACACATTGCAGATAACAACAGTAGCACTAAGAAGCTTTACAGCATGTAGTTCTGAAGCTTACTTAACAGTTTATTGTGTTTAAGTTACGTATGTGTGTCTGCACTGTGTAATCTGAAAACCAGCAAGCACCTGAAAAACATGAGATCTGTCTTTCCATTTGTATGATTTAAACAGCTTTGCTCCCTGGGTTCTCAGCAAGTGAAGTGCATTCCTATAACACGCAAAGCGTACAAGAATCACACAGAAAACAAAGCTGACCATTTGCTGTGCAGTTACACTGGTCCTAAAGAAGCCTAACAAGAATCTACAGTTCTGTGAGCAAGCCTGCCATCTCAGCATAGGCTACATTAACAAGGCAGCTAGCCTGCAGTGATAAGGTACCTTAAAACAAGCAAGTTTTCATTTATTCCTAACACTTCATTTGTTGATAATACAAACGTCAGTTCGAAGATAAAAGCTAACTGCTGGGACATTCCTTAACACACTTAGTCCTAATGGCCGTATTCCATCTCCTGTTGGGTTTGGCCCACACTTAGTAAAGTAAATGCTTTCTAATAAGTTGGTTCCAGCCATTAAAACATCATTATAAACATTAATGCATAACAGCCTATGCCATTAAATCTTCTCCTGAATGTAGAATTCATTTTACTATGTCGCAATGCAAACAAGCACCACCAACGCTGCTATTTGAGACGCTAATGATTCATTACCACGCTCTTTTCAGAAATTACTTTGCAGCCATTTCTTCTGGGGTTTTCCCACCTTTATACTACTGTCCAGAGGTGGCAGAAATCATCATTGCAGAAGCACTAATTAAGTGACTCAAAATAGTCAGTCACAACATCCCACTGACACATCACCCCTCCAGCCCTGCCCGCGGTGATCTCCCTCATTGCACTACAGCCTTCTAACCTCCCCCACGTCACCAACCAAAGACATCTACCAATCACCCTAAAGAGGGCTTGATCTTATCCCAACCCATTTCAGCACATTACCAATGCCATTTCCTGCGGAACATCTGATATTCTGTCTGCCCTTCCACCTTTCTGATCTTATTCATTGCCCACGTTGGCAGTCCCCTTGACATTTCTTCATTTCCTCTGCTACAGATAAGACATTTTCCTTAGTATTTGTCATGAGACAGACATCACAGACAGCTGGTGCATGAAACAGTGCTGAAGGAAGTCTGAAGTTTCAAACAAGCAGCTAGATTATTCATTACATATTAGCAATTTCTTATCTGCTCTGAAGATACGGCATCAAAGTTTTCAACAAAAAATAAAGTTTCTTATTAGCCTTTAAGTAAAATATTTCTCCTGTATTATCACAGCAAGTGGCTGGAAGTGAAGGAATTTAATAAGCACCTCCAAACTGCAGGTCAGGTTCCTCGCTGAGCTCTTAATTGGAATAGAGTAGATCCCACAGATGATCAAACTCTACGCTCAGGATGCGTGCATTTTGCCACTTCTGATGCATTTCACCCCCTGATAAAGGCAAAGTACTTTCACTAAGTTTCAAATTCATCTGTTTCTCAACATCCAGAAGGCTTTTTCTGAACACAACCTTACCTCCTCCCTGGTTCATCCTCAGTCTCTCGCCTACTGTTTTATGCAAGCCTACTATGTCTTGCACAACTCAAACCAAACATCCAGCCATGAACTAAGTCCCTGTTTGGGGAATTGCTACTGTAAGTAGAAATTCTCACCTACAGTCATCATCGAATTGCAGCATTATTTATTTGCTTCCTAAAATACAAACTTGAGATCAGTACAGGCTTGAAACCAACTGGATGAGGAGATATTAGATGAGATGAGCAAAGCCTGACATTCTTCCATCAGCTTCTTAGCCCTTTGTCCCCTGATCCTTAAACAGAAAACAACTGAGGAAAAAGACCTGAGGAGGTCCTTTTCTCCAACACAGTATGGGTATGAGACAATGTCTGACAGTGGAACCATTTTGCATGCCTGAGCCAGCATTTGGATTCTGTCATCCACTTCTGAGTGAATTCAGACGTAGTCAACAAACGCCATTTGTGTCTCATGAAAAAATACCACCATTCATCCAAACATGACAGTCTTCAGGTCAAGTAAAACTCAGCCTGAGCAACTCAACTATGGCAGTCATATGGTAGTCACCACTCGTATCAACATTCCCTTAAGAAAGAAAAATTCTGAGATTGAAGGAAATTAGCAAATATTGCTGTTAACACTTCAAGAAAACACAGGAAAAAACACAACCAGCCCTTATTTCATAATTAAACTTTGCCTCAAGGGCATTTTACAGAAGCACCAGGAGAGGGCAGAGACAGAAAAGCTCAGGGAACACACTGGACACATCCTTGCTCATAGCTTGGCCTCAGTTGCAGGGGAAGAACAACAGGGACAAGAGGAGCCAAGCTACCCCAGCTCTGATCCCACACTGCATAGAAACTAACTCATACTCCAACAGCACATTCTAAGGAGTGAACTTTAAGCATTCTTGATCTGATATATGCCCTTAAGCAAACCATATGGCATCTTCTTCACTAGTGCTCCCTCAAGTACTTCCCTGGCAGAAGTGCCTATAGTACAGGACTGAAAAGAAAATATTGACAAAGTGACTTTCCTGCATAAAATTAAAAGCCAAGCAAAAATAGAATTGCATCTCCTGCAGTTTTTAAGACAAGGCTGAGGTAATCCACAATCTCCTCCTTTTATCAAGCCCGCACACTTCCAAAGCACATGCTGCTGTCTTTGTTTTGCTCCGAGCAACAAACATGTAATTGCATTGTGTCAGATTGCTGCGGATGGCTCCAGGTACGCTGTGGCAAAGAAGCCTCAAGTCTTCCTTCTGCCTCTGCTCTGAACCATTACTGCCAGCACAACAGGAGGTTTGGGGATGCCTCTTTCGTCCTCCGGCACCCCACAGCAGTAACCTGTATGTAACAGCCACCTTTCTGTTGTCATCTTTCAAGCGGCATCCATTTCTAATTTGCCTTGCTGAGATCATTAGTAGCAGATTTGCTAACATAGTGCTTTCCCCATTTGTTGCCGTGCAAGGGAGGCACCATTCAATGCTTATTTCTGCATTATCTGGACTTCACACACCTGACTTTTCCACCTTATTTGGAATACATGCAGACATCCATTACTCTGGGATGCGGTTTGCTGAATGAATTCAGCTGCACGTGGGCTGAGTTCATTTACTTACTGAGTCCTGACAGCACGCAGTGTTTGTTACTTGCTCCGTGCTCACGTGGCTGACAGCCATTTGTACTGCTACATGCACTGAGGTCCTGTTTTAATCCTCATTTTTAAGGTCTCAACATGATACAAACAGGCTCTACTGAGCTGTGCTCCTCTTTTTGGTACTTAGCAACCTTTTCCTATTTATGTAAGGCAGCAACTGCAGGACTTTACTTTCCGGACCTGGATTAACCATTCATTAATATGGCAGAGTCCAAGTTACTCAGCACAAAGTTCTTTTTATTTTACACGTCAAACTGAGAAGAAATCACTTCCCGCATTGCAGAGGTTCTCTCAGAACAGCACCATTGGATAACCATTAAATCACAGCTAATAGAAGCTTTACAGGAAGCTTTTTTGTACATGAATGCAACACTGAAAAGTAATTGACCTCCACTGAGCTAGCAAATTCCGCACAGGTAAGAGATGCTTTACCAAGACAGACTTGATAGCTGCCAGAACATCTTTTTGCAAGTGAAATCAACAGAAATAACCTCGATAACATAGAACAGAGACCAGAGCGTCGTGGGGATCCTCAGTGCGACAGCAGATGAGATGGGCAGGCTGGCTCTGCAGTGCTGCACCACCACAATGAAACTCCACATCACTGTGACAATGTGGGACGTGCAGTCCCTGCAGCCTTGCCCTAGAGATGCCTTTGGAATACCAAGCACCAGCTGGATCTCTTCCATTGCCACCTCCTCCCAAAAGATGGAGACACCCCGGGGAGCACTCTGCAGCCAATAGACAGCTTGAACATTTTTGTTGCAATGATATCATCTTTCTCCCCTACTATTTCAGCCCAGCTGTGCTCTGCTGGGCCCAATGCTGTAAGGAGAGATATCTTGCCAGTCAATTATCAGGCAAAAGAACAGACTCTCACTATCCAGTTCAGTTCAACGCCATTTACAGAGATAGCTATAGTAACACAGTGCCTAACAGCTTGAAACAAGAGCCAATGCAAAACGGTCCCTAAGCAGGGAGGACTACAGAAAACAGCACTCCATGTATTCATCATTATTTATTTCAAGAAAATAAGGAGAAATTGCTGTTTCTGATTTCTACGAATCTGAATCTGTTAGGGGGAGGTCAGTCTAACCAATTTCTATTCAAGTTACTTACAGTCAAAAAAAACGGCAAAGCTAAGAGGAACCCAACACTTCTGCAACATAACCCAGGATTCTAGACTGTCCAATGCTCAAGTTCTTCTGTTAGAAAGCCACTAGTTACAACATGGCTTTCACTGTGCTTACTCAAACAACTCCATTTTCCTCTCGTCTTAGCTCTTTTCCTCAGGAAAACGAAGTGAGCTGAAGTTTCCCCACGTGTTCCTTTCCTTATTAGCTCATGTCTTCCATCTTTCAGCGAGGAGATGACTTGCTTACCGACTCCCTCTGAGCACACCCACTACCACTTTGTGCTTTACTCACTTCCTAAAGAATCATACTCTGAAATTATTGTGTTATTTCAGTATGTTTACATCTCTACTATGTTTTCTCCTTTATAAGGCATCCATCCTCTTTCCCTCAACACTGCCTCTACTCCAGAAAAGACCTAAAAGCAGAAAGAAATACATGTTTTACAAAGGGACCAGAGTGACTGAAGCTGCCTTAGAGGAAAAGAAATCAATGTTTCTGCAGCCATCAGAAATATCACACTAGTTATATTCGCCCAGTGCAAAGCAATTCGATTTTCCCTGCTGAGCAGCTGCTTTGCTGCAGACTTTCATGGATAGCACCTCCATGTGAGGAGCTGCACAAGAATATATTCTTGGCACCAGAAAGAGGGAGCACGTGGTAAGGAAGGGCTATAGACTGCCAGGATTTGTTCAATTTCAGCAATACAGCACAGTATTAGTTACATCGAGCCTATACAATATAATTAGAAGAGCCCAAAAGCTGGAGCCCAGCAGAAAGCTGCTGAAATGCTACACAAAAATGCTCACTAGAGAAGCGTGAGAAGAAAACCAATCTCCACTAGAAGCAGCAACAATTGCCCTACAGGCTTCAAAAACGCAAGCTAGTTCCTCTGTTATAAGGTTATTCCATCAGTTTTCTTTCTCACACCTCCTGCAAGGGCTGTGCTAATTACTACATAGAAAACTCAATGAAATGCTATCCTTTCTTCCCAACAAGAGCATCTTGATTGACTTGAGTAGCTGTGAAAACCTTCAGTTACTCATGTACCTGCCCTTAAGGTTGGACAATCCTATAGTAAGTACCCACTGGAAGGAGTTCATACCAGAAGTACCTAAAATATTGCATTAATTAGTAAAATAAATAGCCGTAGCAAGTCTGATATCTTAGAGCGACTCTGGCATCTTCAAGCTTTATGCCACTACCTAAGGTCTGATTCATCACTGATAAAGGGATCGTAGCTGCTAGATTCCACTGCAAGCTAAGGCCTTGGGGAAATAACTTCTGCAGATGCAGAAAGAAGCTGGAAAAATGAATTCATTTCTCATGCAAACATTTTTCCTTTAGCAGTAAATGATGTTGTTTTGCAGATATCTTATATGGAGTGGGCAGAAGCCCTACCCGACAATCTTCTAGAAAGTGCACAACAGCAGCAGCTGTCTTTTCTAACACAAGGCAAAAATGCACTAGAGATCGAATTCATCTTCTGTTATGACAGTCATAGCCTGCTCCTTGGAAGGAAAAGATGACAAATGAAAGAAAGCCGAAAAGCAAAAGGAAAAGAATCTTCACTTTATGAGGCAAGTCACTTACTTGCTATCCTCTGGAAAGGAGGCTGCAGGCACAATGCCTGGTTTCCACCTTGCTCTGAAACACCTCACGCCTAACAAGACCACGTGGGGCATAGTTTTAGCTACCTTTTTGTCATGAGCTCACAGACGCATTAACAGCAGCTGCCTGAAGGCTTTAACAAGGCATCAAAATAGATAACGAGAAGTGGAAGTATGATGGAGACGAACGATGAAGTGGGAAGCAATCTGGGGATAAGAGGATGCCCGTAGGAAGCAAGTTCTTCACTAATCAATGGTTCCACTCCCAGTGATATCTGAAGAGTCACGATGGTAAGATGAAATCCCTGGTGACCGGAAAAAAGGCAATTTTTTTCCATTAAATCTATTTTTAAGAAAGGTAGGAAAGATGACCCCGAGGAAAAAGGCAGGTGGCTGCCAAAGAGTTAGAGAAGCAATAGGATTAAGCAGCAGCTTATACACCCACAGGACAATAGGGAGAAACATAAGTGCCCTGCAGGTTGCCAGCCTGAATGACAGGAACAATAGTGACACTGTCACCTTTGCTAGGGGAGGGAGGGTCGGGCAGCCAGCCTCATCTCTTCCATTTAACCCAGCACAAAAGCATCTAAGGAGAAGCAAAGGTAGAGAGAGATAAAACTGTGGAGGACAACAGAGAAGTGCAAATAATCCACCTCTGGAGGTCAGCTGAAGCCAGACATTATTTGCTTCACTATCCTTGCTGTCAGAAATTCTTCCCCAGCATCTCTCTCTAGTGGCTCTTTCTGTAGCTCAAACCCATGGCACATCTTCCCTCTCCTAAAAGCCAGTTCCCACACTCCTGCCCTCTCACACTGTGGATGAGCTGGCCAATTCTGCTGCTGAGAAAGCGAGGCAGGAACCTGCACCATTTCATCATGTCTGCAAGGCACAGCAGATGTCCTGCAGGCTGATTGCAACTATATCCTACCCAGTGATACCAAGACAAAACACAGCATGTCTACAGATCTTCCCTGATGCTTACATTCTCCACTAGTGATTTTTTGCATCACAGTCATTTCAGTAGCACAGCCTACTGAGAATCATTCAAACACCACAGTGCCATCTCAAACTCATAACAAGAGTAACAGCCTCTGAGTAGGCTGTCCATAGATCCACACCAAAATGGGCTAATATAATAACCATCACTGATCAGCTTTTACACCAAGTTTTTACAGACCTGCACAGAAAAATGCACCGTTGAACTCCAGTGCCATGCTACTTGAACACCACATTTTATTTTGGGTTCCTTTTTCAACCTCTATCATTTCTCTCAGCATAACCCTGTACAGAAATCTTGATGAGAACGTTTAAGTTAAGACAAGGTTTTCAACTCACATGTGCTCCCACTTATTTAGCTGGGAAGATCAGTGCCAAACAAGCCTTCCCTATGAAGGATTTGCATTAAAAATGAAAACCACTGAAGGTGGCACGGCCATCACAGGAAGCCAAGGAGCATTTGGAAGCACTCTGCCTCTCACATCTTGCTCTGAATTAATAGTGAATAATTGGGCAGCAGCTTTCAGTACTTAGCAGAGCTAGTTATCTCTTCAGAAGGAAAGCAAATGTTCCCAGCTACCTTGGTATCAACTCCCTGAGAGCAGCACTGTGGCCATGGGTTCCTGGTGACAGAAGTCAGGGGAGCCCCCAGGAGGCCAAAGGAGAGCAGATAAGGTGACTCTAGCAGACAGAGATAGATAACTAGAGGATAAACTCATTTCTAGTCAGATTGAACAAGCAATAGGAAGAGAGCTTTGCTCGTGGAGATAAAGAGAGAAGCGTGGATTGCCTGGATTTGGGTGCTACCAGGTACAACCACACTCCACAGATCAAAACCCTTCAATTAGAGACTATTCAGCTACATCCAGCAGAGGCATTTTATACCAAAAAAACATGATATTCACACCTAGGCCAGCACATCCACCACAATAAGCAATGATTTACCTCGCATAGATTTGTCAGCACCCAATCCTAGTTCTAGGAACAAATCCGTGCTCAGATGAATCATCACCAAAGCAACACAAGAGCTAAGCGCAAGCCAGCACTACTGGGTTTTATTCCCAGCCCTGCCACTGCCTCGCTGCATAACTTCCAGCAGTCAATAAATCTAACTGTGCTTTAATTTAATGATCCATAAAGTGGATATATTGCTCAGTTAGCTTCACTGTCACCCACTGAAGTCAGTTAATATTCAATTAATATACAAACATTTGTAGTATATCCTATTACCTGTCAATCCTAATGTGGCCGCATTTGAGTATTTAAGCTGGAATTCTACTTATGATATTTCCCAGAACAACAAACTCTGTCCTGCCTGACCACAACTAAACCTGATTTAGATTAAAAAGACTTAAATAAGGCCAAAAGAATTAAGAGGATTGCCACAAGCACCCTGACAACCACATGGATATGGAGCACCATCTAGTGTCACACAAAACCCCTCTGTTTCTCCTTCCTGTGTCCCTTCAGAGCAACACAGCCTTTTTCTTTTATGTCCTGTGAGCACCTATGAAAACGGATCAGAACCCCATCATTTTGTGTGTCTTCTTAACAAGTGTTTTCTTTGACTCTACCTTTGTGAATGAGGATATTTTGAAGGGCAAAGTTGCTAGGTTACTTGCTTGCTTTATTTGGCAAAGAAAAACTGCACTGAGAAGTTTTTGGTTGTTTCAGGGCTTTTTTGGCAATGCACTGGGGTAGCACTTGAGATGGGAACTGCCAATACCTCCACAGAAGCTGTCAAAGGTCCTGTGGAAGAAGCAGGACTTGATCTCCTCTGGGGATGGCAGCTCCGTCCACAAGATGATGGCAGAAGCAGTTGGGAACTGCCCAAGGAATACGTATATTCTCAGCCCCTGTGGTCTGAAAATCAAATCCAGCTCTTTTTGACATGCTTTTATCAACACCCATCCCTGAAGCTCTGTGCAGTGGCTTCTGTTTATGCAACAGAATGAATGGGCTGAACGAGGAGTTCCGCTGTAGAAATACTGACCAATCCCTGAAAACATCAGTCAGACTGACAGCAAAACGCCAATTTACTTTCTCTGCTGATTTACTTCATAGCTCAGCAGCCCAGGAGCACTCCTGAAGCACACCCTGGCAGCTCAGCCCCCTCATTCCTGATGAGATCCCCCCCACTTCAGCTCTGCTAAGCTAACTAATAAACACCTTGAGGAAAGCAAGCTGAAACAGACAGCGCCTGTGCCTGGAGATAAAGAAAAATGTATACTATTCAGCCAAAGTACAATGCTAATAAGTTCAGCACAATTAATTTTACAAGGATTTTCAATTGACTTTTTGCTTTGCTTTAATATTAAGCTCTCTTTCGCATAGGGCATTAAGAAAAAAAATTAGTGCTCAGCAGCCATCTCTGCTTCCAGGGAGATCATACTTGCTCTCCATTATTTTAACAGGCTCTCATAAAAGCTAACAAAATGAGACCAGACAGAACCCGAGGTCTGCTGACATAACACGCCGCTCCTGCACACCCTTCTTACACCAAGACAGATGCATCGAGTCCATTTGACACAAATCACAACTTTTCAAAACCAGTTTCTCTTCATTTGTCACATCTGCAGTGTCAAAACATCCGTCCCCGTCATCATTACCTCCTTACAGATTAATTGTTCTGCCAGTCATCAGTCCCTCAGTATGCTTCTCATTACGCACTGCTCTCGCCTGTATGCAGCATGGAACAGGGAAACCCTGACACTTCTCATCTGAGACTCCTACAACCACTACAGATGGGAAAGACGAATGAAGGACTCTCTGCTGTCCCCTACCTTGAAAAATCTGTAATAAAATAAATAATATTCATTTAAGTCATCACTGAAGAAAATCCAGCGCGCTATGCTGTGTAACAGTGCTTCAGCCTCAGGTTTTACTTCCCAGCACTCCGCCAAGAGAAATAGTTCTAAAAACAGGACTGCCCTAAAAGCAGGATCCTAAACTTATGAGATAAGTTCAGATGTCAGTGGGTCCTACAAGAAAGCATCCTACACATGAAAGCTCTGTCTTAACACCACAGCATCAACATACAGTCTTCCGCGTTGGCTAAAACAAAGAAATAACAGTTCTTATTCCCACCTCCACGATGCATTTGGTTCCTGAATTTCTTCTCTCATTGTCCCTTCCAACTCTAAGGATTCTCTGATTCTACAATTGGCATTTATATCCTCAATTTTGCTTTAAGAGGCATTGAGGAGCACTGTCATTGGCATGCTCTGCATAGTAGGAGAAACAGTTGTATTAATTTAAGGCAGGTAAGCACAAACTAGAATTTCAAGAGCTTTCTAACTAACCTGCGTATGATTCAGGCAAGCTGCGATAAGGACAAAGCATATATAGCACATACATCAGTGGCTTCTAATCAGCGTGAAGCCGATGCCAATTTGCAGTTTGGAAATGGCTCTTCAAGGATGCATTTCAAACATACACAGCAGAGTTCTCTATTAGCTGCCTGCACCAAATCTCTGCACAGGAACAGAGGGGAACACATGTACCCCAGCAGAAGTCACAGTGTATGGTCTAAAGCAGGTCCTAACCCTCCAAAAGCACACAGTTGCATAGGACTCTCATTTCCTATAATGAACAGCAGCAGCAAATCAACACCAACCACACAAAGCGGCCAACAAAACAAGGATGTCAGAAAACAAAGCAGTGTACCCAGGACAACCAGATAGTTGACTAGTTGCTACCTTTAAATATTTCATTAAATACTCGACGGCAGTTTTTCTTCTTTCAGCTAGAAGCCCTGTATAATGCAGAACTGAAGACAGATTCCCTGAAATTATTCCTTCCATTAACTAGTACATGATAGTCTGCAGGCCTAATGCTACTGGCACGAGAGATACACTAAGGTACAGACAGACTGCATACCAAGATGAAATACACTGCAGAAGCAGGAGGTGCTGTATGTATCCAAGTTCTTAAGGAAGCACGTGAGATCACCTGCAAAGTAGCATCTTGTCATCATTTTCCCCCCCCAGTAAGATGTTTTTTTTTCCTTTTAGGCCAAATCTCACATCCATTACCACCAGGTCCAAGTGACAAATGACACTACAGATTAGACCCATGCTGCAGCACTCCTAGGACAATAAAAACTCAAACCCAACAGGTCCCCAAAGGGATACAAACGTTAAGTACAACAATGCATACATGTGATGCAATGCTGTTCAGGAAGCATTTGTACTGCTTTTGATAGACTCAGGTTTATTATAAACATCAGTAAGAGGAAAGACCAATTTCATTTCTCTCTAAAGGGCCACCCTGTAATTTTGGATTCTATCTCTCTCTGCATTTCATGCACAGACAGGATCCTACATTATAATCAAAAGCAGCAGTGGATGTGTAACGGATCAGATTTAGCTGTTAACTACGTTATCTGTTAACAGATAACTAGCCTACAAGCATGACAGGTTCAAAATACTGAAATAAAACAAGAAATTCTGACAAACACATCCCAGACTGCCACGGTTCAATTATTAACCTTCAGCTTACATTTAATGCCCAGTGACTCTCAAGCTACCTGGTGAATCCTTGGTATAAGCATGCCTTGAGGTCACTGCTGGTGAGCAATGCTACAACCCCAAATTATACTTAGAAATCTCAATGCTGTTTCACAACATCCTAAGCTTAATACAAGCCAGTTAGGGATTTCATTTTCTTTAGACCACAAAACCTTCTAGGGAACCCATCAAGTCTTGCAGACATGATTAATTATCATTTTATTGATTAAAGCTAACCATTTGGTCTTTGGGGAATAAAAAAAAGCCACAAACCTTCCTGTTAGCAGTCTTGCAACTATTAGGCACGTGGACAGAGGTTGAGTGGGCAGCACAAGGGCAGCCCTCCTATCCCAGCTACAGCAGTGCTGCTGCTAATCCCTACACTTTAAAGGGCTTCTCCCTCAAAAAAAAAATCCTTCTGTGTTAAGATCATGGTGTATTTAAGTGAATAGCACATGAATCCCTAAGAAATAACACATAGCACACATTCAGTGCTGTTTGTAGCATTGCTTGCCAAGTACCAGTTCAGAGGATTTTCCATAATTCTCCCCAGCCTGTAGAGCAATACCTGCTATTTCCATGCTTGCAAGTAATGGCTTTAAAGCCACATGTCCACCCCTAAAATGAAGAACCAGCTGGATTCAGACCCCGAAGCTATAACCTTGCTGTGAAGTTCAAGAAACAAGTCTTAAAATAGAATCATAAAATGGCCTGAGTTGAAAAGGACCACAATGCTCATCTCATTCCAACCCCCTGCTATGTGCAGGTCGCCAACCAGCAGCCCAGGCTGCCCAGAGCCACATCCAGCCTGGCCTTGAATGCCTGCAGGGATGGGGCATCCACAGCCTCCTTGGGCAACCTGTTCCAGTGCCTCACCACCTTTGGTGTGAAAATAATTCCATCACTTTTAGTTACAGTTTTCCTACACAGATTGCTGCCCACATTTCCACACCGATGGAAAAAAGAGGCAGAAAGACAACAGGGGGAAAAAAAAAGCAAGCCCACACAAAGGCATAGCACATGGCCCTTGCTTAATACACTACCACACAGTCTGATTCAGAATCAGCAGGTGAAGCCCACAGGGGCAGGCACAGGACTGCATTTCCCTGCTAATCAGCAGCAGGTGCCATGGCAAATCCTGCACAGTCCTTTCACATCTCTCAGTCAATTCGTGAAAAGGTGGAAGAACTCAGCCCAATAATTATTAGCTAGAGTAGAAAAAGCTAGTCTTCTCTCCTGCTCCTAGAGCTCTCAATGCTTGTCTTCCTTCTTCAACCCCAGGCAGGGACACATTTCCATCCACTGTCATCTCCTGCACCATAGGGTTTCACCCTGACCACCTCAGCTGCTGCACCGCCCATGTTCCTTTTCCTGCTGCTCCTCACTTCCCAACCAGCCCCCAGCACAAAAACCTCAGCTTGAAAACAGCAGGTGGCTCTACCACCTAAGCACCTCCTCCCCTCTCCCCTTCTACCTGGTGTATTTTTCCTTGTTTTTCTCTTCTCACATTTCCCCCACCGACCTTTCTTACCCTTCTCTCAGTTAAGAAGATATTCACATTTCAAGGCAAGAATCTGCCTAGTGAACACGAGTAGAGTCAAGAGGCAAAATTAATAGCTTTATTCTGGAAATAACACTGCTACAAAAAACTCCCAGAGCACTCAGCCCCTCAGGCTACATTTCCTAGTAATTTTTCCTACAGTAGCTGTCAAAAAGGCTACTCTGTGCTTTACAGGCAGTCTGTTCTGTTGTACAGAGAGACCCCAACAGTAAGATGGCTTTTAAGTCTCAAGATCCCACAGCAGGAAAGGGCTGGTAACAAACAGTAGATGACAGCTAACTGAGCAGCTTGTGTTTCAGCACAAGGACCCGTGCTTGTTTTTTCTTGGGCTGATTTTGACTCCTCCAAGCTCAAGGCAAAGCAATACCACTTGGGTCTTGGAGCAGCATCATCTGATGAGGTATCTAGTTATCTTTTGTCTGCAGTGCAGACAGGTTTGGTTGTACACACCTAGCACTGTGGAGATTGCAATCTTTTTCACTCTTATCTAGCAAAAGTAGCAGATCTGAAACTATAAAAAACAGCATACTTTATGACTGAGCCTTTCCTCACCTGCCTTCATTCACAGGTGCTGCAGCACAGCCAAATTAACTAATTAGAGATAGCCATTCATCAGATGCACAGCCCCACAACCCTCCTGGATGGTACTTGTTTGGCTCTTACTGCTGGACTGACTCCCAAACATTCCTTTGCTAGACACTATGCCACTAATGAACCTCTTCCAAATTTCTCTTGCCTCTGTTCCTCACCCTCCCTCTGCACAGCAAGTTGCTTTGCAAAATAATAATTCTTCACATGCAGAAAGCTGCTGTCAGCTTATTAAAAAAGAAGAAAACACTGAAGAGCATCACCTTCATCACAGCCTCTACACCTCTCCCGTGTATTTTAAGTGTCATTTATTTCTATGACAAATGTGCCTGCAGTCCCTGGCTGAGGCCAGGGATGAACACTTGCCTTTAGGCAAGCTGGCCCCAAGACAAAGGAACAGTAAATACACAGGGCAGAGGATGAGAAGAGAAGAGAGAGGTGGCAAGTCAGCAGCAAAGCCAGGGACAAAACCTGCCACCATCTGTGCATCACTAACCTCTTCGCAGCCTCACTCCAAACCAAAAAACATTCTCAGAGCAAACTACATTCCTTCTCCCCTTGAGGAGAGTTGCCTCTCTTCTGTATAACTACTTCCATGTCATTAGCTGGCAGGAGGTCTTAAATCTCTTTTTGTCCTCATAGCAGCCAAAGTAGTGTTAGCAGCAGGCTGATGTTGTTGCTGAACGCAGGGAGCACACCCAGATTGATTCTGATGTGGCTATGGGAAAGCCCATCAGAAACTGTACAACAAAACAGGAGGAATGGGGTACAGGCAAGGGAGCTGTGCTCAGAAATAGCAGGCAGGCCCTAGGACTAATACTGGAAGTCATTGCCACAGTACCAGAGCAAGCTCAATCAGGTTTGATTTCACCACTCTAGCCAAATTTGTAATTTACTGGGGGAAGAGGAAGGCATACATAAAGTGGAAATCAGTCTCATTCCACATTCCAGCACCAACACAAGGGTTTTTCAAAGAGCTTTTGCCTATTCCCTTCTTTCCTCATCACTACAACACATCTTATTTCCCCCGCATGAGAAGAAAACCATCGGTTCGCAATAGGAGATGCACCAAAGGGACAGTAAGACTATAGCATCAGCAAGGCCTCAGTGGCACTGACCACAGCTCACAGACCACTCTATGTCCCTGGTGGCCACACCTGCTGCTCACAGAGTCTAGCTCTACCAACACAGGTTTGAAAATGCTCCTACCTTGACAGTTATTTCTCTGAAAAACCAAAATTGAGCCAACCACAATCCATAAGGGATTTAAAATAATTAATCCTTTGAGATACCTAATCCTATTTTTGAAGAAAAAATCCAACTACTCACCATCCAGGAAACAATCTAAAACTACCTACAGGATCTAGATCTTTGTTTCCTGTTTCTGAGGTTCAGCTAGCCAGCTGCTTCCACTCATATCTACTAAGTAATAAGTGTAGGAACACTGGGAGGGGAAAATAAAGTAGCAAAAAATAAGCAAGTAAATTTGAGCCATGTTTTAGAACCTAGTTTTGTTAACATCAAGCAACCAGCTACCCATGCCATCAACCCATACAGCTAACAGTATCTTATACCAAAACACAGTTCTGCACAACACAACTAGAAATCTATTCGTACCAGTTAACTCAAATACCATATCTGCAATGCTGGTCTTATTCTGTCAGTAAGACAGTTCTCAGAATGGGAAAGGACAGTAACTCTGATTACTCCTACGTACACCTACTTCAATTGCAATGGGTTGTTCTTCACAGAAACATCGATGTATATGACATGGAATGCATATCTATGTTTACACAATGGACAGCAGGCCCAATATTTTACATAAGGATGTTCTGAGAGTAGTTTAAGCCAGCTGAATTACACAAGAAACACATCGTACCTACTAACTTGTTCTTCAGCTCGTCTCCAATACAAAATAAGCATACTTCTAACATTATCTCCATGTACAACATGGCATTTTATATTCTCTATATATTTTTATTATCATATACAGAAAGAAGAGCTGAACTCACCCATCTGGTGATGTGGATCTCTGGCCACACAGCACTCCTCAGCAAGCAGCCCAAGCGATGCTCTCCCTTCAGTGGCTGGCCCTCATATGAGCCCTGGGGGGCCCTACTGTGACTCATAGAGTCATAGAGTCCAGCCCTTCTGGTCACCTGGGGAGCACAGGTGCAAGCAATCTGCCTGCATTCCCTGGCTCAGCCCCACCCCTTCACCAGGTGCTCAATCACCAGTTGAAGCCATCAGCTGACAGTTCCCCTACAGATAGCAGCTCCTGCAATACAACCAGCTGAGCACACTTTCTTAATATTTGATACATAACCCATTCATAAGTAAATCTAAAAAAATAATAATTGAAATTTACCCACCACTTTGCATCACGTTCACGTGAACTAATTCTTCTCTTACGAAGTTTTCTAAGGTTGCCCTAAGCCACTTCATAAATGGGAAGTGCCCACCCCTGAAATAATTACTCTTTAGGCTCAGACTGCAGCCAGCAGTGCTTTATTGTGCTAAGGCACCACAAGCATCCTAATGATTTTTCACACTTCTTTACAGAACACAAACGGTGCCAACCAAGAATAAACACAGAAATTAACCTACCCAGAAGAGCAAAGCAGGCCTGATACGCAGAAAAACAGTCTTAAAAATCCCAGAAATTAACTAAAAGGTGAAGAAAATAAGCAGCAGAGGAAACACTTAAATTTTTATCTTCCTCCTGAAAGCTGAGCAGCATAACTATTTGATACGGATGGAATTCCTACATCACTTTTCCCCTGAGAAAAGTCAATAAAGAAGGTTTGATTTGATAAGTTTTAATGTTAACGTATCAGATATTCATTAGGGAAGCAAGCAGCAGCAGTATTACTTGGCTTATGTCCTAACATCAGCTACAGTACTTTTTATTTGGTGTGAGCTAGAGAACAGCCCAGGAACACCATGAAGATATCTCCTGCTTACAGCATTCCATAAGACAGAACGCCAAGTCCTTCAGCCAATTATGCTACTCAGCGTCCTGAGTTAAGATGCTTCATTACAGCATCCATCTGACAGAGGATCTGGTTTAAGTTTAATAAAGGCACGCAGCTGGCCCAGAGCTTTCAGACAAGGAGTATCTCTTTAGAAAGGGGTTCTTTGAAAGTGTCTGTAGCACTTTTGAAGCTTTCACATCTGAGTTTCAATAAGCAGCTCCAACAAGAGTCATGTTTGCTGGGTTATAAGCCTAAACTCAACTTCATTTTTATAGGTTAATGAATGAGAACAACCATACATAATGCACTGAAATGACAAAATACATCATTTGTGCGAGTCAGTAACCCAACACGGCCTTTCACCAAGGACACCAACAAAAGAAAAAATGCAGTTCCAAAGGACAACGTATTTGAGCACGTTAAACCTGTGAAACATGCAGCAAGGAGAGCACAGTTGAGCACCGAAGGCCAGCAGCAAACAAAGCCTTTACGGTTGGACGCAGGAACTAGCAAAGCACTACTGACATCTAGTGCTGCACTGCTGTTTGTTAGCGTTGAACTGATCTCTACAAATGCAGCTCTTTCAATTTCAGCCCCCGAGGGTCAAAACTAGATCTGAGATAATGCTAGAAGGAGGTTTTAAGATATTTCAGAACCAAAGGCCGGGCCTTCCCAGGTGTCACACCCTGTGTAGGAGTTACAGCACTCACTTTGAGAGCACTTGTGCATCTCTAGCATCCTTGCTAGCCTTGATATTGCCCTGCTACTGCTTTCTATCTCATGGAGTAACAGCCAGTAGCTTACAAGCTCACATTACTGCTCTTTATCCTGACACCAAGGTAGCCATTCCCCAAAACAACTGGACAAAACCTAGAAAACCCGATCACTTTGGAACGAATTTAGATCACATCTGGCTCCTCCACACTGAGAGGTTGTGTCCCATTGAGATTTTGGACAAGCGATCATTGACTCGTGGGAGACATTGCTACTCCTCCTTCAGGTTTCACATTGCTTCACATCATAAAAGCGAGATCAGAATGCTGTCTGGGAGCTTCTTTTCCGTGTTATAAATAAAAATTACCACATATGCCACAGAGGTGCACGTGTCAGAGCGGCACCGGCTCAATTGGATGTGACTGCAAGCAGAGGAAGACACCTCTTCCCAAGGACAGAGCAGCCCATGGGGAAGCAGGAGGAGGTATCAGGACTGCAGGCACACAGCAGCCACTCACTGATCACAGGGAAGGAAAGGGAAGGCTGAGATTCAGCTGAAAGGACTGAAATTGCATTATTATTTTTCTTTTACATCCTTTTGGATTTCCTTAAGATACCAACTGCCATCCTTCTGACATCTCAGGAGCTTCAGGCCTATATGTGCAGACATGAGCTGAGGACCACGAGCCCAGGAAACCTTGCAGGCACCTGCTGGGCAGTGTGAGCCAGCAAAGTCCTCGTACCAAAAAATCAAGGCACACAATTGGGAAGGATGGAATGGCTTCTTTGGGCAGGATGGTTGGGTAGCACAGATCCAAGGAGAGCACCAGTAGCTGTCAAGAGGCTCTCCTTTACCCCTTTGCATGGGGTGAGATAACCTCTTCCTATGCATTCTCAGCAGCAATTGGTTCCTCAGCTGCCCCGTGCACTTCAGTACTGCTCCTGATTTCCAGTGCTCCATTCCAATGCTGTCTGAGTGAAACTCTCCCACCAATAATTACAATATTAAACAAATAAGGAGATTTTGATGAAAACAGCCATTTCCTTCATTTTCAGTACACCAACAGGTTAATGTGATGCTCTCGGGTGCTCTGGTGAGCTCTGTGATTGAATTCCCACTGCACAGCTGTGCCTGCTGCCGACAGCAATCACTGCTGCCATCCTCAGGGGCAAGAGAAATCACTGCTGCTGCCCTCCTGCTCGGAATCCTTTCTTTCTTGACCCTGGCAATGCAGCTGGTTATCGACTCATCCCTAAGCTGCTTTGGAGGGCCAGTTTATTGAAGAAACTGATTAAGGAGTTTCATCTGGAGGGCTGAGAGGATGAAGGCTCAATCCGAAGCAAAATCTGGGATCTGTGCAACATCCTATCTGCCAAACGTGTCCAGAGGCTGCAGCATCCCCCTCCCCCACCACCACCCCCTCATTGCCTCTCACCTCGTGAGGATGCACAGAGGATTTGGGGGCTTTTTTCTCATCTATATCTTACTCAAAGGCCACAGGGTTTCCTCATGGAGAAGCTGCTGTGTCCTATATTTGTTATTCTGGCTTCCAGAAGATCTCTTTCTAGCTACCTGAATTTGCAAGGTAGCGTAGCCATCCCAGATCTTAATTCTAAAATCCGGATTTTAAAATCCAAATCTATTTGGGAAACGTGGACTGATGTCCAAAACTTTGTCCTTGTTTAACCAGATCTCTGCTGTAACCCAAAGGCAGCACACAAGACTGACAACTCCATCACTCCCTGCCCCAGTAACCAGAGCACCGGTTTGGGACTGTCTCACGGGGCAGCCGAAGGAATCACACAGCTGAAACAAAACACTGACTATGAAAAAATGCCTTAGAATTACTTTCAATTGAAATAATCTAAGGCCAAAGGCAAAAAGACCCATGGGAAGCAGCCAAATGTGCCTACTAAAACCTGTGTCAGCTGCCAGGGTTGAATCAGACCCCAAAATCCAGCTATCTGTGTTTTGATTAGCTTTAAGAATAACTGGTTTAATGAGAAGGATGCACACAGGTCACGATTTTGGTTTCATTTGTTTAACAACACAAGCACAAAGAGAAGCACTTGTGCAAAAGGCCCAGCTCATGGTCTCTCAGTAATGCAGCCCGTTATTCTAATTTGCTGTGATAATCACAAGCTCATAAAAATACATCTGTTGACCCAGACTTATCATTACTGCTGCTTTGGTGCCCGCGTTGCTCTTCTTCCATTTTATTGCCTTCATTTTCCTCCTACAGACCACAAGATCAGTTGAGCTGATGAAAACTTTTACCTTTCTCCATCAAATGTAAAAATATGGGTTTAATACACAAGTTAAGTCAATACCAGATTTAAGAGAAGAAAGCAGGAAGGCTGAGGCCACACTCATTTCACAATAACATTATTCTTCTTTCTGAAGCTTGCACTATTAACAGTCATTAATTAAGCTTGTGCCTAGTGCTGGGAAAGGTCTCTGGTAGTCAATCCGACTGCCTACATCCCAGAGCACCTCATAGTGATTTACAGATTAAAAATATTGTGTTTTTCTTCCCAACGGGTGGATTAGAGCAGCGATATGGAGAAGTCACTTGGTCTACATGAAAGCTTTGATCTACCTGCAGAAACACAAGAGCACAGAGGTGACCTGAGCAGGATCCTGGGAGATGCAGCATCCCTAGCTGAGACACCACAGCTTTAAATGTGATGAAACCTAAAGAGAGGGGCTGTGACTGCATGAGGGTCCATCCAGCTCTGCTTTCTGCCAGTATTTTGAAAACAGAACATTCAAGCAAAAGGAGACCCATTGCTCTTACGTACTTACACAGTAGTCAGTGCTGTTTTCTACTTGGATCTCTGTTTGTTCGATACAAATTACTAAGAGCTTTTGATTGCTATTGAACGTGATGAGCTCCTTGAATTACCTCTCATGGCCACCGAGTTACACGAATGGGTATTGGAGGAGCTGGAGGCCATAGGAATGGCTTTTTGTCCATGAAGAGAATGCCAAAACATCCCAAAGCTGACATTGCTCCTGTTGCAGAGCCCCAGTACTTGAGAATGAAAGGTTTGTATTGACCAAAGTCCAAGAAGTCAGTATTTTCATGGTAGGACTTCCTGGCTTGTTTCTGGTTTTTCTTTTATAAAGTAATTTTGCAAAATGGGTACTTTGGCACAGTATACATATGATAGCTTCCCATTTGCTTGCCCACTTTATATCCAGTCCATTTGCTAACAAAATCAAGTCTTTATTGCTAGCCACGTTGCAAAGCTTACATAGCTGTAGGAAAATGGGCTGCACTCCATTTCTCCTTGCGCTTCATCAGTCCAAGCATGAGCTGGATGCAGCTCCCACATCCCTGCTGCCAGCAGTGGGTACAGGCAGGGCAGCAGGCTGCCAGATGCCCTTCAAACTAAACGTAGCAACAACTAAAGGAAAATACATCCTGACAGCAGATATTTTACAGTTCCTGTTCTGGATGACACTTACCCTAAAATCTTGTGCAGAGATAGAAGATTGGCCACAGATGATTCAATGCCTGATGTTAAGTTAAGCCTTTTTAGTGGCTCTCTAGCAACCCTGCTCCCCTTCCACAGCCACCAAAAAAGTCTGTCATCAACAGCATACGCCATCCCTCTGGTGGCCCTGTGTGTGTTTTCCAGCATGGCTTCTTACAGCATTGCAGAAGTGTTGCATTCTGATGTCTCTTCATTGATACGAGGAACTGCGATATCCTTTCAGAGACAATAAAGGGTTAGAACTTCAGCAGAAATCAGCTATGTGCCCACGGCTTTATTTTTCTGTCTCTTCCCCCACTCGTGTCCTGCACAAACAATCTAATTAATTTACACAAAGGGATGGTGTGAAGTCAGACCACTGCGTTCTATATTCCAGAATAACTAGCAGGCATTGTCTGCGAGCATCCCTTAGCTGGAAAATACTATTAATTGGCACCAACTGTTCAAATATAATTACAGCCACAACACCCATCAGTCGACTCATTTGTTTTTCACATCTGCAAAGCAATAACTGCCCTGACACAGGCAGCAAATTCCTTCCTGTGAATTCTGCTATCAGACAGAAGGCAAACAGCACTGCTGCCCCATCCCCTATGGGTAACATGGAAAGTTCCACCCACAGACCGTTTCGTTTTCACAACCTCGACCCTGTGATGTGCAGCAAGGATCTGCCTGCTTTGAGCCCCTGACTCGTTTCCATCTCACACTCAGCTCAGATGAAGCCCTCTAAGGATGACTCACGTACTCTTGCTCTACAATCCAAAGCACAAAGATGAGGTGGAGCTTTTCGCCACTGCCATCTCTGTGTTTCTTTTGCTGATTATTTGCCCTCTTCTCTGAGGACAAGAAGAAAATCAAGCCAGCCTAAAGCCCAGTAACGTGGGGGGTTTTAACTGCTTTCAATCAAATAAAAAAGGTAAACTTCAGGTTTGATTCATCTGGAGTAAAACAGCCACTTCCTACTCACTCAGCACGGCCTGAACGGCCCCAACTTTCTGAAAATTTCTGCTTTTCTTGCTCATTTAGAGAGTCATCTCATGATAAGTGACGACCCTGAGGTACCAAGGCAGACAATCCCAACAACCAATGGCAGTGGGTGCCACGACACGGCGCTAACCCAAACCTATTAGATCCAATGCACGCACACAGCACGTAGAGAAGTGGACCAAGAAAGAGGAAATCAGTCACTGTGGGTACATCCAAGAAAACACTTGCTCAACAGCCTTCCTGTTTTGAAAAGAAACCAATTCTACTTGCAAGTCACTTGCAGAAAATTTTAATATTTTGCCAAATATACAGCTATTAGAATTACCCTAAGTATCAATTAGAATTAAATTACAAAAGTTGGTAGATAGCATAGTACAATATTCTATAAAATAAAGACATGGAATATTAACAATACCCCCTGCAGTCCAATCATGGCAAAGATAGCAAATGAAATTACAGTCCAACACAAACATCAGAGGAGTCGCAGTGACGGCATTAAACTCTTCAATCAAAGAAACTGAGACCAGACTCGATACATTCATCCATCAAGCATAATACACGTAGAACTTCAGATTTTAAAAACAATTAACAAGACAGCATCAGGTGCAATTTCACATGCTTTCTTTTTTATCTTCCAGTACAGTTCCCAGAGCATAAAGTGCCTTCGTGCACTCTGGTTTCATCGTAGTCAGGTGCAATACACGTCTTCAGAAGTCAGTTTGTAAGTCACTCTAGTTATTTTATTTAGAAATTTTTTTTTTTTTTTTTGAACCAATGTGCACAATTCAAACTAAGGGGTTTTATTTTCTTTGAAGTACCTTTGATCTCGGTGACTGTTTTCTGTTGAACGTTGCACAACACACAGAAATTCAATTCCAAATACCCATCTCCACCAAACAAGACCACGGTAAAAGATGTTTCTCGGAGTCTGTTCCTCCCTTAGCTTTGTTTCATTTTTCCCCTTTCAAACACTGCTGATATAATTACGTTTGTCCTTCTGTACACAACCTGCTCTGCAGCGTTCACTTGCAGACGGCCTCAAACACACTGAAGGCAGCACGCTCCCCCTGTGTTACCTTCTTAAACCAAACCCCAGCACTGATTGCAGTAAGAAAATGTTGTGCCCAGTCTGGCTGTCACTCATCCTGCCCCCAAAATATCCACACACGCAAGCAAATTTCACAAAACGTACAACCCAAGCACGTTCTGTGCTAACATGTCACTCCTACTTTTCCATGCTAACAAGGACAAAAGGGAAATGGCATTTCCCACATGATCTGAAGCATTTTGATGGTGTTTTTCAATACCTGCACTTTTAAGAGCAGTTACGGGGCATGAGTAGTTTTGTTTTAAATCACAAAGATGCTACAGGAGGTCACCCAGGGCTCAAGAAGGCACTCCAGAGGAAAGCTTAATGGAAAAAAACCATAGGGGAGAGAACAAACAACCCAACTCGGAACAGCAGGCACGAGTCTCTAAGCTACTGCTGTCTTCTTATACTTGACAATACTTCACACTGTGAAGGGAAAAAACAGTGGCAGAGGTTTGTAAGTTCAGGCTGTAAATGCCACTGGTGATGTGGCAGAGCAGGTCATGCCTTCCCTTTGCTGCTGCTACGTGTGACGAGTCCCACTCTTGGCCCTGCATGGCCCACGCTCATCCCAGTGGGAGCTCTCTGCAGGTGGGGAATGGTTCTTTCAGGGCTCCAGAGGAATAACACACTGAAATTCCTTTTAAGAACAAAGCCACGTGCGCTCTGTGAATGAAACTAAAGGGAATTAGCTATTTCCTAATCTAATCTACTGACTGAGACTTGAAAAATCCTCCACAAAACTGAGTTACAGAAAGGAACAGCCTGACTACGCATGACAGCAGAGAAAATGGTACAAGTTCAAAGTGAACCACAGATCCATTTTTGTTCTTACAATGGTTTGGTTAAAATATTTCTGACGTTTCACAATGGTATAATAATTTTCCAATGTAATTTATGCAGCAAATTCCACCCATATCCAAAAATACCATATATGTAAATGCTTTTTTTTTTTTTTTAATATAAAAATGTATACAATTCAAACTCTCCTTAGGTAAGCCTATGCACAGTTCTCATCATCACCTAGGTAGAAAGTCTTCAGAATAAGTATATCCTTAGAGAACACGTGGATGAGAACACTTAGACGAATCTTCCCTTTTGACAGCTGATTCTACTCCATCAATCTCTTATTGCTTAAAATGAAAACAGACAGGTTTCATCAGCGACAGCAGCACTCAAATCACACAGCAGCCCGGGGAAGGGACCTGCTTTCAGTTCTGTTGGACAGAAATACCCAAGAGCTTGTGGACACGACCACAGATCTGTCGCCAGCCCTGTCCGTGTCGCACGGACAGCAACCAAGAGGTGACACTGGCAGGGATAGGGCACTGTTTAGTGCTAAGGTTGCATTTTCCTATTACATCTGTGAATACAGCTCCAACTGTAACTGAAAACAATCCGATCTGAGCAGATACAAGACACTACATAGACCAAATCTAAAGTGTGCAAGAATAACATGAATAGAAAACCGCCGTGGGCTTAAACTCACATTTGGTACTATGCCAGAACACCTCCACAGCAAGCTTTATTTATACAACTTCCAATTAAAAATACTGTTATCTCTCAAGCTACGTTTTAAATTAACAGAAATACATCCATAATAACTGAAAAAAAAAAAAAACCCTGATAAAATTATTTTACTTTTTTTATTCAAAATAATCTGACAGTTTAACAATATTCCAGGTGCGTTACAAACACTGCCATAGTCAACACAACAATCAATAATTAAAGAGCATTCAAACACTGAAGACATTTATCTTGAACGCAGAGACAGGAGAACACGCTTACACTGAGAGCATTTAGATCACTTTCAATAACTGGCTCCTTTGAGGCAGATGTCCGATTTCTCTGGCACAAAAATGGATTCAAATCCAGTAGAGATGAATTATGGAGGAAAAAAAAAAATCAGAAAAAATGTTTTTCCCTGTATTTTCTATTAAAGCATTGTGAGATTGCAGTTACACAGCCACTACCAGCCTAGACTGCCCTAGTGTTGACTGTTGATGGGATAAAACAACTAAACCATAATGCAGAAAGCAGCATTAAAGCCAACAAAACCACAGATTCTTTCTAGAATATGGCTAAATCGGTTCACAGAGAGTTGGGAACACATTAGATACAAGGTGCAGTGGAAATACCATCGGAAGAAACACTCCATCTTCCCCATATTTTCCCCTCTGCCATCACCAGAATTCACAGGAAAACATTAACACAATCCTACTGCCCCACCTGCAAGCATCTTCCCCGTGCTTCAAAATCATCACCTTGCTGACTGTCTTGATTCTTCCATGTATTGGGCTCTAACATTTAAAAAAAATGTTACAAGTCACATTAGTTCTACACAATACCCTGTTTCTTTCCAATTAACCCAGGATGTAAAATGGAGCTTCAGCTTCAACTTCATTTAAAGCAGCGCATTTTGTTCCAAAAAAAAAAAGAAAGAAAGAAAACAAGATGTCAAAACAAGAACTTGTAAGGATACACACACAGATGAGTGCATAGTGCAGAACATCATACAGAGAGAGCAGCAAGGCCACATGTCATGTCGAGTCCACATTTAAAAGATGCGTGTTTCCAAGGACTGAATCCATTCTAGAAAGTTTGACTTGTGGGGCTTGCTCAAAGCATTAAAATCTGTCTTTACATATGGCGTGACTTCTCCATCATCACTTTGGTACAGCTGCCTGTATGTGCACATTAGGACAGCCGTGTGCAAAGTGCAGAAAGGAGTCACGCCACCATCCCAATCTCATTCTACACAAAAGCCTTAAATTCTTACTTTTTCCCGTGGGGAGGAAAAAAAAAAAAAAAAAACAAGAAGGGAGTGGGACAGTTTTCAAATCATACAACTTGTCTGTATGCCAACTGTGGGGAAAAAAATAAAATGAATAAATAAATAAATGAAGATGGCTTGAGCTCAGGGTTTGTTGGGCTGCTCCGGGCTGTGCTGGCTCTTGGCAGCACACAGCCCCTCGCGGCGTTGCTCCCAGCTGGTGCTCCATGGCAGTGGAAATCTGAATTGTTTCTTGCACAAACACAAGTGGCAAACAGCTTGAGGACATCTCTGTACGCTTAGCCAAACGCTTCGTTTCTCCATTCAGTTAGTTTGCTTCTAGAAGCAACGTTTTTGGAAAAGGGCCATCAGAACAAAGGAGCATTTCCCTTAGTCGCAACATCACACACTCCATTAACAGATAGACCTTCTCTCCTAAATCAAATTAGCTCCTGGAATATCTCACATTCATTTATTGTATTTTATTTTTTCCTTCACTCTTTCTCAAAACAAAGTTTCTCTAGCAGTTGTGCAGCTTAAGCCTGTTACCACAGTTTAGTCCAGCATTTTCTTAGCACCTCACACAAATAACTCTGCAGCTTGTCTGCAATGACCATCAGCTACAAACAGCCACCAGGAGGGGAAGCAACCACAGCAGTGCTAAAAGCACAGCACTACCACCCTGCTACATCCAGAAAAGCTTTTGGATACGCTGGTTCCCGGGTCAGACAACTGAATCTAAATGGGATTTCTCTCCAAGTGAAGTTAACTCCAGTTATTCCAATGTAGTAAACACAAGAGGGCAGTACTGAGGATGCCAGTCCTGTACTGTACAGTTTTCAGTCCGTTTTTTTAAAGACCTGTTAATGGAGATATGGCTCAGTGTCAAGGCTAAGTGGGCAAACGTTATCTAAGCTCAAGTCCATATGGGAACTAACACAACCCTTGCCTATTGTACAACAGTACTGCTTGGATTTAAGCCAACCACGCACACTTCACTCTGCTAATTTCCCTATCCTGCTTAATCTCAAGCATCTTCACCCTTTCACACTCCCCAGTTCACTATCATTTATTTTCCTGAGTGAGATTATAAAAAGTTAAACCCTTCTACCAAAAGTACAAAGACAAATTAGATAGAGTAGAACAATACAAACCCAGTTATACAGCATTACAAGTGCAGAAATTCTTCATGTTGTTGCTCTTCTTTATCGTTGGCCCCCAGTAAAAACCATAACAAAGAATCTAGTTATCCAAAATATTTTTAAGTACTGTGATTAAATTTTTCAGACCATAAACGTAGCCCTCATCCTTTGTGTTGCTGGGAAACACGTGAGCAAAATCTATCATTCGGACTTCTACGTTTGCACTTTCCTTGATCTCTGCTGGCATGTGACAGAAAACTTTTTCCAGTTGCGGTATAACGTTCCCATTCAGATGCTCCTGTGCAAGGCAAGTGCTGCTTTTCCACACGTTGTCTTGCTCCAAGCTTTCAACTTTTAGAGAGAGCTGGCTGTGGTGCCTCTTTGAGTACGCCTTTTTGTGAAGTGCATAAAATTTGGACAAGCCTTTACTGACAGAGGCCTCAATTTTTCCATTCTCTGTAGAACTTATGACATGAATATTGTTATTATACTCCAGTATGTCTCCACCTGATAACAGTCCTTTGGGCACTCCTCTCTTCTCTGCCAAGGTGACGTCGCTCAGCCGCACGCCTGGGGCCTGACTTGAGCCCTCGTAAACAAACAGCAACGAGCTTGCATAAAAGTTGAGCTGCTTTTGGCCCTCAAACCACTTCAAAATCTTTTCAATCTTCTGGATGCTGGCGGCGATCGCATCTTTTCTCAAGCAGTACCCGTTGTGGAAGAACTTTGAGATGCCTACAAGAAAACAGACGTTTTTGAGGATTATTTTCACCTCTGGAAAAGAAATCAAATGCTGTTCAACATTTGAGGGTGAGAATAACTCTCACTATGAAAAAAAGGCAGTGTTCAGTTTCGAGCACAATTACTAAACAAATCAGAACCAGACCGAGGAACTCAGGTAACTTCAGTACCACCTTATAGAAATATATGTTGTGTTGGATTGTACAGGAATCCAGTGAATCAATGTACCAAACTGCAGATAAACAAGGTTCCTGCTCCCCACGTCATTTAAAGCAAGCATCCCAGTCGTGTTGGGCTGGGACCTGCTGAACTCTCCAGGCATAAACAAGCTCAAGCAGCTCATTTATCATGAGTGGCAGAACTGACAAGTCAGTACCAGCTTTAAGGGCTTGTCTATTTGTCCTTCTGTCCCAGATGCCAGTTAACGACTAGCTGGAAATATTTATCACTTAACAGCCATATGAGGGCAGCATTTTTATTTCTTGTTAGTCTTGAGCAAAGTAGGGATAGGTTTCGACTGAGGAGGTCAGAGAAAAATGTATTTTTAATATTAAAGACAGCATTTATTCACAAAATACAATCAGAGATAATACTAAGCAGATTAAAAACATAAATGCCTCTAAGGGATTTCTACCTCATTACGCTATCAAACCTGCAAGGAAATTCTCTTCTACCACAACTACTCCCTTATCAGTAATAAAAGAGATGTGATGATGAAACTCCTTTAAGACACACAGCTATTACAGCCAACTGCTAACTCGACTTCGGGTCAACAGGTAGTTCAAGGGATAGAGGTGACAGCTTAGAGCCATCTAGGAGAGGAGAGAGCGGGATTTTTACCACGGGGGTATAAAACTATACTTTTACATATAGTTCTAAAATCACAACAATAATAGTCAAGAGCACTACATTCTGGTACACACACTCCCTTACCATCCTTCACTGTTTCCTTCGTCAAGCTCCTCCCGTAGTGCTGGTTTTGCGTCTCATAGCTGTCAGAAGAGACATGGTAAACCTGCAGGGAACAAAAAGGCTGTACTTTACAGCAACCATGGTTTTCTGCAGAGCTAGGTGACACCTCTCACACAGGTGATGCTTTCTGGCCCTATCCATCCCCTTGGTAGCTGTACAGCTACTTAGGTAAGTCAGCACTGCCCTCTAGTGCTCTGCACGACACTGCTGCGCATCGTGGGGTTTTAAGCTACAACTCTTATATTTTCTGGCATCAGAAAGACACCATTATATCGGCAAAAAACAGATCGACCTGTTTATAGCAGGAAGCATTTTGCACGGCACATGCCTTGCAAATCAGTGCTAAGCCTGAAACCATCATGTTCCTAGCAGGTTTACTACAAGCATTACATCAATCAGACAGAGCACACTCAGGAACTCACTGCTAGTGTTTTTCAGTTCTTGAAACTATAGAAACATACACTGCAACAGTAAAACAGCAAGCAATGCTGTCATGTGCCCAGGAGGGCACAGCAACACGAGGCATATCCGAAACGAGGGCCCAGGGTATGAGTGAGGTTACACGAAGTGAAGCATGGCAGCACCCAGAGCTTGCCACTCGCCTGGCAGGGAGGCAGCTCACACGGGCACAGCTTTGTCCATATCAGGAACTGTTCAAGCTTAACAACTTAATTCAAAAGTGCTTTCCGCAGAGACGACACGTTTTCTCTCTACCCAAAATAATTTCCATTGTAGAGGCATGCCAGCCAGCCACGCTGCAGTCTAAGTTGTTTATGAGAGCGCAGACAATTCCTATTGGCAGCAATAACTCTGGCAGAAGCTTTCTGCCTGGCGCTCACTCAGACCACCCGGCCCTACACAGCCCCAGTATGAAAACGCAGGCCCCAACTCCTGCTCTGCACAAACTACCAACCCCACATGGCACATATTTAACTATCTCATGAATAAGCAAGCAGTCCAGACACCCCCGGTTACCCAGGGGCCTGGCTGCAGTTCTTAGGCAGTTTTTTTCTTCACGACAGCAGCACTGAAGGACAGCATATTTAAGTAATGATGAAAGTATTCCCCACATTAAGCAAAGAGCTGCCTCCTCATTGCCCTCAAAGCCTTTTCTCAGCAGCGCAGAAGAAGCTGCCTGAGCCATTCCTGGAAGACCACGCAGAAACATCAATACATTCATCCCCGTGCTGAAAGCAGAGAACAGGAACCCAAGTTCAGGATGCAGCCCCTGCTGGATCCTCACCTACCCCCCAAAAATAGAGCTGGAGGAGAGAAGGCTGAGCTGCTCACAAGCTTCTTGCTGCACCGTGCTTCACTCACACAGTCACTGCTGCTCATCTGCTGCTCACCCTTCCCAAAAGGATACTTGCCTTTGAAACATTTTTTTTTTCTGTATCCCTGTTGTTGCAACTGCCTGCACTAGCCCATTTCTGTCAAAACAATGACAAGTCAAGTAACTCAAATCTGTAACCTCAGCAGCAGCCAAGAAACTATTAGACAGGAAAATCTCATTTCTTGTCCACCTGCCACAGCTCATTACGTGTTTGCTCTGCATTCATACAAGTTTCACTGCACAGCACGAGACAAAGAAAACTCTTTATGTGACCCACCAAGCAACACCTTCAAGAAAACTCCAGCACAGTTAATTCCGTGACAACCCTGAACATCCTCACCAGGAGAGAACAGGGAAGAGTATGGGCTTCTCCATGTGCCTACAAGCACTCCTCTGAGTTTTCTGCATAAACACAACTGGAATCCAGCACGTTAGCATGTTCATTTTTTCTACCTCTTAGTCGCAGTGACTCTGTGTCGAGCAATCCTGGTAATTAACTCGCAAGGGAGATTCTTTTTGGACTTTCTCAACCTGCACTTGGCTTGTTTCCCCACGTGATGTTTATTATAACAAAAAACTAACACATTCTTGCTTGTATCTTTCTTCATGACAGTTTTTACGAGTCATGCATTAAAAAACAAAGATAACTGCATTTCTTTTCTATATTTTATTTTTGCTGGCTCTCTTTCTAGCTTTTCTGAAATAGAAACATAACAAGTAACCCTACGTATTCAAAATAATTGAGAGACTACAACTAAGATCTCTACATTCAGGATTGTGCTACACCACGTTGTGTCCAGCAAACACCAGCATCCCCTTACCTAGCACATGCACTGTGATGGGCAGACAGCACCTGGACAGGAAGGTCTTCACGTTATAACCTGAATCTTGCAAGAAGAAAGCAAGCAGACAAGCAGAGAGCACCGAACAGCCAGGAGGAGGCAAGCTGAGCAAAGAAAAAGGCCTTGTTTGTCAGCACGGGCTTTGCTAAGTGCTGTGTGAGGGGAGGAGGAAACTTCTGAAATCTTTTTGGAAACTGACTTGAGCTCACAATTTGGTTCTAAATTCACATGACAAATCTCATCTAGTTAAACACCGGATGGGAAACTGCAGTGCATGGGAGAACTATCATTATAAAGAGGGCTTTAATTAGGGAATCAAATGAATTTGCTGCAAAGGGACAGACATACCAATAAATAAGCACGTTGCAAACGATAGTTACAAGCACAAACAACGTAGATGCAAGCATTTGTTTTATGTGAAGACACAGAGAATGTGAAATACGCTGTTGTACAGATGTGATAAGGAAGGTTATGTAACGATATAAGCCAAATCCAAAGCTGTAATCTTCAGCCTTTCCTCTCGATCTAAACTGTTGGACTGGTTTTTGATTTGACTCCCACGTTCTCTCTCATAGGCTTACATAATTACTACTCATGACCACTATAATTTATAGCTGTAAAAGCTTATCTCAAGACAGAGTTACGGCTGGGAGCCTAGACAATTAGCTGCAAAACATTACAGAGATATTAGAATTATTTCAGACAATGGTGCAATCTGGGTGCTGTTGCTATCTGAGCGATGCAGAGCCTTATCTAAGACTTCAGCCATTTCTTTTGCTGGTGCAGAGCTCGAGAAGCCCTGGCTGCATCTACATGAGAACAGCAACAAACCTCATGTCACAGAGTCATAGAATGGCCTGGTTGAAAAGCACCACAATGACCATCTAGTTTCAGTGTCAAAACCAAAGTTATCCCGCATCACTTGAGGCAGAAAAAAAATACTTCAAATGCACTGCATCAGAAATTAATTACTGACATGAACACATCTGTGTTATCGATCCATAAACATTTTGTACAGCTTTTATGTTTAAGCTGCAGAGTAGCCAAGACACAAACACTGAATCTTCATCATCCTTCACATCTAAAACATGAGGAAACGTAACAGAGGTAGTGTGGGCCTCTCAGGGTCCTCATCCATCTCCCAGTAACCTCGTGCTGACATTTGTTCCTGAAGCATACGTGCGCCCAAGGTGTTTTCTTAGGATGCAAAGCTTTGCTCAGTGCAGAATGTAAGCAGCTATTCACAACAAAGGAGAGCAGTGTTTTCAAACACACTTGACAGGGCGTTTGATACCGCTCCCACCAACACACTCAGATAACACTTCATTTACACAGAACTCCAGGTACTGTCACTTGCCAGGTAAACTAGCTGCTGTATCCGGCATTGGACAACAGGCCAGGGCACAAGCTGAATTTGAAACCAAAGCAAGTTCTCACCCTCATGCCGAGTACCAGGAAGCCAATCTCTTCCATCAGCGGGTACTTGCTGACCTGCTGCTGGATCTTCTCTGCTGAAGCATACGGATCGTAACTTTTCTGCCCTATTTTTACATCCATTATGCACGGCTTATTAAATTTACGGGTCACGTCTTCCAGTTTCAGATACATATCTGTTGGAAAAACAAAACCTGGGTTAGCGGTGGGTCAAAGCAAAAGAAGCAGCAAAATAGCTTCTGCTGAGTTTCTGTGCAGCAGGGAGAACAGTTAAAGGAGTCGTGTGATGTCAGGGCTTGCCTCTGAACTCAGCCTAAGCCACGGCCGCTGGCACCACAGACTCTGTTAGCATTAAATCCTAAATGCCTTCTGGTTTAGAAAATATCATTAATTAAAGTGTGCTGGCCTAGCACTCAAATTCAAATTATTGCCCGGATGAAACTCATGAGTACCTTTTATTAAGCCATTAGCATATTTTAAATCACATTAACAAGCACATACAAACAGTCACTGCATGGCTGTTTTTGCAGTAGAGATGGTGATCTCTTTTTACATGTGAGAAGGCTAGAATTCAACCCCCTGGTTCTAGGTTATTTTGTTTGTTTGTTTTGTCATTTTAAAAAGAGCTAATGTTTCACAGTGCCTCTCTGGAAAGGCAGAAATGCACTCATTTTTCTTCTTTCCTCCCCCATAAGAGCACACCTATTGATGAGAATGCTCCTCACATCCTAGCTGCCTCTCAACCATTTCCCCAGGTCCCTTAGGTGGCTGGGGGCAGAATCAAAAATCCCCAATCCCTTGGAGCACCTGAAGACTTAAATCAGTGCTGAAGACCTGGTCAAACAGGTTTATATTTTTCTCCAACATGGGTAAGGGGTTTTCCAACATTATTTACGGCACTGATTGTCAAAGTACAGCAGGAAAGCTAGCTCTTCCAGTGACTGCATTCAATTTGCAGGCAAAAAGCTTGCCAGGGCACCTCACGTGCTAAGAGAAGACAGAGCATCAACACCCTTCTCCTTCTTCATATCAGCTTCTGAAAGCCAGCTTTTATCACCCACAAACTTTACGGAAGCATCCATTTTCCTTTTGAGTGCTGCCTATCCCATAAGCTTTTTGTTGGTGGTGGTGGTAGTTTTCTGCATTAATGAGATCTGAATACATATGAACACTATCTTCTCCATTCCTTTAGAATAATCTAAAATGGGATTACACAAGAAAGCCAGAAACTCTGCTGTTAAAATGTAAAGAGGGACAAAGCGCTTTGATTTCACAGCTGTACAGACAGGTAACAAACCAGATGGAGTCCAGAAAAAGGGAACCAACAACGTTCCATTCCCACTCAGTAGGCAGAGGCTCCTTCTTAAGGATAATAAATGAAATTGGCATTTATTACTTTAATAAGTTCTATTTAGAGTTTCAATTTTTACGCCATTATCATCATGATGAAACGATCCAATTCCCCAAAGCACACAAGCATCAATCTGAGAAATAAATTCCATTTAATCCCTAGATACTTCTCTGTCTATAAATGGGACTAAGCATGTTTTTAAATGTATAACCATGCTCAAAAAACTCTGTTCAATCAATATGCTATTATAAAAACCCAGCCTTGTACTAACTCACTGCCTGAGCTTACATTACTTTTCCACATCCTTAGGGCTACAGAATCAATGTATCTACAGCAAATAGCTTAGTTACAGACCAGCTCACCCATGTAACAGGTCTGTTAACTGTTACCACAGGGATACAGAGGCCAAAACAACACAGGCTTGATTTGTAGAAGCCACAGGCTGCAAACAAACACAACATTTGCTCATTAGATGCTCCTAAGGAGCCAGGAGACCAAGACCTGGGAGCGCACTGTATCACCTGGACACTTCTTCTATTCCAAGTTCTAATGTGCAGGTCATGTTCAGCCAGATAGCAGCAAAGCTTTTTTCAGGCTTTGGGGAACCACTGCTGAAATGCAGGAGTGTCCATACAACCCTCTCACCTCTTGATTATTACAAGTAGAACTGTACATCATTGGTAAGCATCATCCTTCACACCTGCCCTTTTTGCTTATTGCTTGCTTTACTGGATCCAATATACCTGTGCCATCACTCTAAATCAATTCAGGAAACAGCAACAAAATGAAATGCAAGGTTTTCAGAACTCAGTTCTCCAAAGCACAGAGCCAGAGATAAAGCATGGGATAGGGGCAGGGGATACAAAAACACCTCAAACTGGCTGCAGTCTTTCTGTTCTGACTCTGAACGTTATGCTGGGAGCTGCTCCAGACTCAAACCTAGCAAAGTATAAGAAGTGGAGGTTATCACAAACGACACAAGTTATCTCCATGCTGTTTCATCAATCCTCAAGTCCGTGTAAAATCCTCAGGTAGTGCAAAAACGTGTTTCCATTGAGCTCCTTCCACCAAAGGCACGTGGGAAATCTCACGGGTGTTTGCTGTCAGCTCCACTTGTCCAAATTCCTCTTTTTAAGTACACGGCACCAAAATTCAGCATCTCTCAAGATATTTAACTTCTTATTCCTCCTTCCATTTCAGAGCTGTTAAGCTAGAGTGTCCCCCTAAGAGCTGCTAAAAACACAATGACTATTTTTAAAAAATTAAGCACTAAAATAGCTTTGGAGCTAACACTAACCCTGGGAAATACTAATTACTTGCAAAAGCCTGCGGATTATTCAGAAATGACTTCTCTCACACACATTTGTTGGAATTATAATTCAAGTGTTCGTCTTCAGCTAGCTGCTAGCTCAGTTAGGATTCAGCTACATCTGCTCAGTGCACACCCCCATGCTTAAGAAGCTTTCTGTCCTGTGGGAAGGGCTTTATGAGGCCCTTGTTTGCATTGCATTCGATATCTACAGTCAATTGACCCCAAATCTACAAGACTGTGGTACACCACAGCTTTGGACACAGTCCTACAGTACCCTGTGGAGTACTAAGGCTGAGCTAACATAAGGACAGATAGACACAGATTCAGACAGACATGGGTACTGTTGCTTCACCTCTTGTAAAGGAAGCTCATTGCTCACCTGCTCTTCAAGAATTTAAGGCCAGGTGTCCTTCCCAAGGTCTACAGCAAGCGTGCAGCTGAGCAGAGTTAACCAAAGAGCTCTTCTTCTTCACTTGTTAAAAAGAAAACTGCCTATTTTTCATGCACGTCTGTTCTTTTACATCATTATGTAGAATGCTACTAACCCAAAGAGCTTCTGAGACTCATGTATTCACCAAGAAAAATAACATTCTACTGTACAAGTGGATAAAAATCTCTGATGCAGATATGCTTTGTACCAATGAATTAAATTTCAAGCTATCCAAAAATAAGTTAAATTAAAATCCCCAGCAGAGAAAAGAATTCATAATAAGGATCTTGGCTTTGGGAGAAAATCCTGAAGATATATTTCAAGCATTTAAACATATCATTCCTCAGAGCTTCTCTTCCCCTCTTTCTAATTTTGCAGCGCAGAGAGGCAGGAAGACGTGGTCTGACATACTATTTACATAATTTATTACAGCCCCAAAGGAGGCGAAGCAAAAGACCACCAGAATTCAGCAAGTATGCATGGCACGAAGCACTGCAGACGTCAGTACGTACGTGCAGGAGCATTCAGTCATTGCTGGAGTCAGAAGTGACAAAATAACTCCAGGCATCTGCCTTTGTTTCATAATTTACAAGACACCTCTCAAAACATACGAATAAGCAGGAAAAAGCCTCAGCTGCTCTCAGCAACGAGAGAAAAGAAAGGTTTGATGTTGCCTGTTCTCAGCTTCAGCTGGGCAAACTACAGCCCAGCACGCAATGAGTCACAGTGAAGCTGCTTTACAAAGAATACACAGGAGCAACAAGTATACAGCAATAGCAGAACTCTCAGCAGGAGATATAAGAAGCTTAACATGCTCCTACGTATCTTTATAACAACTTCTCAACTCTTCCACTTGTTGATAAATAAATTCCAGATGCCGACAGCGCCACCGAACCCAAAGTTGAAACCCAATTGCCTCTCTTCAGTTTTAGATTCACTTCAGGAAAGGCAGTATCATCCATCTCTCACTGCCTCCCATGCAGTAGCACTAGCTACGTAGTCCTTCTGTAACAGCACAGTGCTTTTACAAGCTTTTATAGATACAGTATTTTGAATCACTCCTCTTTTTCTGCAGGCAGGACTGAAGTTCAGCAGAAGTAAAATAAGCAGCAATACCCTCTTGCACATTTGGGTATGTGCTCTTGCTCTGTGCCAGACAGGAAATCCTAAATGAATCTCATGAAGGCTTGATGTGACCCTTCCTAGTTTCTGATTTGCACTTAACCCCATTCAGATGGCAATTCCATGCACTCACATACATTTTCAAGCAGAACTTCCTCACATTTCCTCCTAAATGTCGCTCTAGGAAAATAAATCCACCTCACCCACAGCAGCTCCCTGCTTCATGGAATCACAGAATGGCCAGGGTTGGAAGGGTCCTCAAGGATTATCAATCTCCAACCTCCCTGCCACATGCAGGGCCACCAACCTCCACATTCAATGCTAGACCAGGCTGCCCAGGGCCCCATCCAACCTGGCCTTGAACACCTCCAGGGATGCTTAGCCCCATGGTGCACAGTGCTAGTTAATCTCAGTGGTGATAGGAGGACAGTTGGACTAGATGATCTTAGAGGTCTTCTCCAACCTTAATGCTTCTATGATTCCCAGTGTAAACTAGGCATGTGTTGAATTGCCATATCTCAGCTAGACCACACGTTTTAATATTTTAAGATCATGCCATGAGTAAGAAAACTCAATTTGCAACTTGGAGGGAACACTAAGTGAGCTCCATAGCACATATAAAATTAGGATAGCTCTGGTAAGGCTATTTGAGTTCATGCCAAATATGAAAGTGTGAAGGCAAATTTGAGCCAAGAACACGTTAGGTACTAACACAGTCCTCACTGCACTTCTTTTTGCACAATTCAGACAGTGCCTTAGGATGCCACCTTACTGCTGTCTTTGGATAACAAGTCTATCAGGGACAGCATAAGCAAAAGAAGATAGAATTATACTGTAAAGGAGCACAGCTTCTAATTTTGGTGTGTTTGCATTTAAATAGACTTGCTGGCATCTTTTATTTCTGTATGTTCCTGAAGCTCCACTTTCCCAGTGCGAGTAAGAAAGAACAGCAGAAAAAAATGTTGCTATTTTAAATACACACTGAGAATATCCATCTTTCCTTGAAGAATACCAGATACCAGGACTTTGTTCCACTCCAAGCAGTAACACAGCACGACCAGAAGCACTCTTAAGCAATCTACCTACTGAAAAAAATGTTTTTCTGTTACATGGCAAGACAATGAGAGATGCCTTATGAGATACGGCAGCAGATCCCAGTTTGAATGCTTGCCTTGGACCATCCTCTTTCTTCCCCACAGAGTCAGATTCTGGCTCTGGTGAACTGATCAGACACAAACAGGCAACAGCCCATCCCTCCAGCATGGTCCAGACCAAAACAGCAGCCCTGGGACCACAGTAAACAGCCGTGCCCCATCACTCTTGGCCCATAGGGACGATCCCAAAGACCAAATCCAGCCAGAGGACTACAAACTGGAACGTGGTGTCAGAAGTAAAGAGCCTACAGAGCTTGTAACTGCCAAAAAATCAGGCTCCAAAGGATTTTTCCAGGAGGTTTAGATTAACAGATAAAATTAGAACAGTACCATTTGGTGCAGTAGGTGGTGACCAGACACCGAAGTATTTTGGCAGATGCTCTCGCAGCTCCAGAAGAACGCTGTCGCAACAGTCAGAGTCATAAACCTGAAATAAATTAGAGAAGGGGGGGCAGATAATGAGTTTATAAAGTTCATTTTATACTTCCTGTTGTCCCACAATTACCATTTCTTACAGCCTTTGTTTCCAAAACTTTTAGGGTTTCCCTTTTGCCTTTAAAAAACAAACAAGAGGAGAGTTATCACAGCCTGAGATAAGCGAGCGGAATCCTTTCTTTCAGTTTTTTAAGTGGAAAAGATGTATCAACTCTAAGAACAACTCCAATGTGCTTGTTTTCATTTGCTGTAACTTTTTATTTATTTACTTCTTCACAATTACTGCAAGAAAAACAAGAACATGTTGGGCTTAGCAGCTGCCTTCCTGAAAGAACTGTTTTGTCACCATTCAAATGCAGCTCTGGACACTCTGTTATAGAACTACATGACTGTCACCAACTCTCAGTGCTGTTGTTTGGAGGGTTTCAAACTCCTTCCCTGGACATTATTTTTACCCCACAGAAGGTGAGGTAACAGACACTGGGGATAGCCCACAGCAGCTCTGACTAATGTGGTTTCCAGTTGAATAGATCCATACCCACACAAGTGCAGGCTGCAATATTATTATGGCACATAGGAGCCAACCCTATGCTGCTCCCTCAGCTCTGATGCTATCAGACCGGCGTCCCACCCTGCAGCAGTTGCACACAGCAGCCCCCAGTTCTGCTCCCACTTCAGCATTCAATGCTGAAGGGCAGTTCTAACCACTGGAAGTGTGGTTAGAACACGCTGCAAAGTCAGAAGCAATGCAAAACCAACATGAGTGCCTGAACAGAGTGCTGCAGCACTGGCTTAGCTCACCGCTTCGCAACCAAAAGTTAGTCATGGTGGGGGAATACCAGGCGGCGGAAGCTACAAGCAGTGCACAAATCAATATTAGAAATCTAAGGGTTTGCATTTTGACACTTTAGGAGAGGGAAAGCCCCAGAGCTGCACTCCTGTCACCGTTTTATCCCACACAGCCCCAGCCACCAGCACTGCTGCAGCGTAACTCCAGGCAGAGGCTCACACAGCAGCAGAACGCTAAAATTAGGCAGTGCAGGTTAGTGCTAAAATTAGTTTTCAGCACAGAAACCTCACGCAGGGCCAATTCCAACCAGCACTGTGCTACAAACACAAGCTGCTGCACTAAGCATGCCTCCAGGCTTTGCTGGCCCAGTGACCAGCCCCAGTCGGGGTGCTGCCATACCACCAGCACCACACAGTGACCAGGCTGGCACAACCACACGTGCACTGACTTATATTGAATCATCCAACAATGCTTGGACTGGAGGCTCAGGGGAGCCCTTACTGCTCTCTATAACTACCTGAAGGGAGGTTGTAGTGAGCTGGGGGTCAACCTCTTTGCTCGTGTAACTGGTGATAGGACTAGAGGGAATGAACTAGTGCTGCACCAGGGGAGATTCAGGCTGGACGTTAGGAAATACTACTTCTCTGAAAGAGTGGTCAGGCACTGCAATGGTCTGCTCAGGGAGGTGGTGGAGTCACTGACCCTGGAGGTGTTCAAGGAGCATTTAGATGTTGTGGTGAGGGATATGGGTTAGTGAGTGCTATTGGTGATAGGTGGATGGTTGGACTGGATGATCTTAGAGGTCTTTTCCTTCCTCCACCTTGGTGATTCTGTGATTCTGTGACTGCCTCCTGGTGTCAGGCCCATCTCAGAGAACCTACAGAGCAGGCAGAACCTCCACAGCACACCAACACACACATCATGACACAGAGCACAGGCACACTATCACCACAGCCTCTGACAGCCGCTATCTCAAGCGCACAGGCTGTGGGTTAACACAAGCTGGTACACTGATATTCCTGCACATTAAGGCAGAAAACTTTGCTCATCTCCGAGCTCAGCACTGCTGCTTCTTCTCAATGACATGGCACACCTTTGATAAGCCTCAGGTGCTGCCAGCAGAAGACAGTGCTCTCCCCAGGAGACCACAGTGTAGCTCCCTCGTACCAGCTTGAAGAGGCAAAGGAAGAAAACAACTGAGGTGAAGGGGAACAGTCCCAGTCAATACCACCTTCCACAACAGCCACACTGATCCCATTTCCAGGTCAGGACTCCCAGCACAGAGCCCAAAAGCAACTTCACACTGTGCTTATTTTCAGACAACATCACAAGCCCCACTTCTGCCCGCTGCTGGAGCTCAGTGTGGCAGCAGCTCAGCCAGCTGATGGGGACTGCACTGCATCCAGCACAAATGCTCTTCTCCGAGGTGAGTTCAGATACCACCAAGACACAGCCCTGACAGGGAAACTGCACACAGATTTAGGACAGGACAAGAAAGAGGAAAGACTCCTGCTCTGAATTACTTTTTAATTCCCTCCCCAGCAGCAGGGTTCAGTTACTAAAGACTGAGCAGACAACTAACAGTATGCTCTTGGGTGCTTCAAGCTGTAGGATACGATAAAGAATGCCAGACAACTGGGTGTAACAGCCCAAAGTCAAGGTCAAACGGGGGAAATAAGCTGCCTAAGTGCTATCTTCTAAATAACCCACCCTTAATACACCGATAGCAAGCATTTTTAAAGGAGGAAAACTCACAGTAATTATTCCTTCAGTATCATCACTTCAGCATAACAGAATGAAATACATTACCACTGCCTCTCAAGGAGTTATCTTGCCCCCTGAAGCACTAATAAACTCTCTTTATAAGTTTGACGTAACGTACACAAAGCACTTACTTGACCTTAATATAGACCTCAATCTCAGCCAGTAATACATTTACATGTCAAACAGGAATAAGCACTCAGTTAATAAAGATCAGAGCAAGCCATTTAGCGTGGGCAAAAGCAAGGAAAACAGACCTTTCAGGAATCACAGCTCATCTTGTGCAGGAGAAAACTTCTGCTGATGAGAAAGGGCCTCAGACAGCAACAAGGGGCACTTCTGCTCCCTGTACCCAACCCAGCAGCAAGCTGCGCATTCACATGTCACTCAGAATGACAAACGTAAGTGGATTTATGATCAAAACGTCCTCAAACTACACAAGAAAAGAACCACGCATCCCAGACCCCAGAAGGTACTGCTGCTGGCAGAGCTGAGAAACTCATTGCAGGAGAAAGGCTGTCACCCACCCCAGGACAACCTTTAGAAGTGAACCACTGTACTTGTTTATATCAGCAATACTCCAACGTTACTGGAAAAGCAGCTGCTGTTTTCTGAACGTAAGAAAGCCCGTTTCTTGAGTGTACACTGACAAATATATGCTATTTGTTGCTGTACTGCACATAACATCTTCATCCAACAGATCCAGAACTGCACAACTCTTCAACGTCAGCTCAGCCAGGGTAGGTATCCCTCCTACACAGGCTACATTCTTTCAATAGCACAAACTGGAGACATAAAATGTAATTGCCTCTGGGCTAAAAAGCAAGTAAACAGGATGCTGACATTTGGAGGGCTCACAACATGACCATTACAAATTGCTGCAGCTAGCACATCGGAAGAACGTGCCCCAGATACGTTCCATGGGGTTCAATAGTCCAATAGACACCATGAAGTCATAATTTCCAGCCACTCAGAATGTTTTAATTCCAAGGCAAATTCGCCATCCCTTAACTTTTGATCCAAAGTACATTCTGTTTTGGTAAATCTGATCCAACAGATTCATCTGTTTTTTAATGCAAACAGGGGCTGCTTGGGAGAATGAGAATGTTCTTTTCCTTACTTCACACAGCAGCATGACATGGGCTCTTCTTTGTTTTGCAAAGACTGCTAATCACACAACTGGCTGAGGGAGGGCAGAACCAGTGTTGAAATTCCAACAGGAAACGCCTTCTGGCTGTACAGACCTGGCTCCAAGTGCCCAGGCAGAAAGACACCACCATGACAGAAACGCAGTTTCAGCCCAGTTCGCTGAAGACCATAAAAGAGTTGATTTAGAAAAGATTTATTTTTAAATGTGCATTTATTTTCAAGCCATTTGAACAGAAAACATGAAATGAAAGCAGGCGTATCGGTGTGACGCAGCATCTTTTCCTCTCGCTCCCTGCCACCAGTTGTCCCAGGGGCAGCAGTGCTGCTGCCTGCAGAGCCTCAGGGTGCACACACAGCTCAGCTTCACATGCATTTTTTGAGGGGCTCCCAGACAGCAAAGCAGAAGGAGTTAATAAGTCACATGCTCAAATTAGCAAGTGTAGGACTTACAGATGATAGTGCAGCCTTAATTCTGTCTCCCTATGTGTACGCATTAGAACACTAACTTTAATTACCTGAGTGCACGCAGCATTTCCCTTCGGACTCCTGCATCACCCACTTACACCAGGCAAGCACGAGGGCCAGAAAATTGAGGTTGAAACAGCAGCTGTTAATTGAGCAATCCTTAACTGCATGGCTTCACAACTCAAAGCTCTCGCTTACTCAAAGTAGCAGCAGCAGCACACTTTGACTTGTGTCTGCAGGATTTCTTTCCTTGCCTACCACTGGAGTTGAGCCAGCTCTGTTTATGTTCAAAAATCCTGATACCAGAATAATACCAAAAGTAAAGCGTTTACAAATGCTGCTACACTAAATGCTACTATAGTGAGTTGCATATTTTACTATTCAAAATAGAGCTGTCCTATCCAATATATTATAATTATTCACAGAAGATGCCTGCAGAAAGAAAATCAGGACACAAAACAAACCAAGAACATATTTAAATTTCCACAATCTGACCACGCAAATGAATTTGCAAATAAGAACAGTGTACACCCACAACAATTATATCCTTCTCCTCACATTCAAGAAGAAAAAAAAAAAAGAGTTACAGACAGCTGTCGGCCACTTTATGAAGACTTTGAAAATGAGCTTTGAAATCTCCCCCAAAATATAGTTATTTGGTGATGTTTGTCAAGCTGGCCATTTTCTAGCAATGCCAATGAAGGATAAGTCATATTTTATCCACTTCCACATGTTATATATAGTCAAAACTAGGCTGACCCTAGCAAGATGTGCAGCCTCGGGTACAGAATAATCTTCACAAGAAATGAAGCAAACCCTGACCCGTTTCTGAGGCTGCAACAGAGCTTCAAACCTTCAGCAGGCAGCAGGAGCTGACAGGCAGCGGACAGGCCAAGCTGAACAAACCCCACGGCAGAGCCATGATGAACAGCAGTGGATGCCACATGCAGCAAGATGCTCCAAACCCAGGGGAGGTGAACTGGGTGCAGACAGACTGCCTGCTCCCTTTTTCTTTCCAGTGAGCACTTCTTAGAGGTAAGGCAAGAAAGGTTACTTCCCTCTTCACCAGACAGCAAACTTGCATTTTGTCTTTCAACCCACAAGATTCCCAGGCAACAAAAGATTAAACTAACAATAAAGCAAGATTAAATTATTTACTTTACCCCCTCACACCCTTTGCATCTGCTGCAAGCCACCAACTGAGCACAGAACTGGGCAGTGGGCATCAGGACCTTTGCAAAGAGAACTGCAAAATTAGAGGCTGTGTTTCCTCACAGACCTCTTGCAACAGAACTGAGCTTCCCCCTGCCCTCCCAGGTTCAAAACTCCTTAACACAACTAGATGTTAAGTTCATTGCCTCTTGCGGAGGAGTTGCAGTCAATGAACTCGAGAGCTCTCTGAAGTCAGAGATAATTCTTCTTTCAGGACATGCCACAAAGCTTAATCCCTCAAGCACCGTAACCAGACACAGCTTTTGGTTTTATTTTTTAAAATAAGCACGCTCTTAAAGAAGATATCCAGAAAAGTAGAGATGGTTGTATTTGCATTAACAGCATGAACATCTGGTAAGCTTTCTAAGTAGGTCAAGAGACTCTTAAATTGAATATAGTTAAAAAATACATAGCAAAATGCATACGAAGTTCACTACTCCAAAACCAGTTCGCATACATCAGAGACTGGAGCAGAATTCACACTCGGTACTCCCCACTAGAAGCTGAAATTAATAAACAAACAACAACAACAACAGCAAACGTTGCCTAGCTGATCATCTGATAAGGAAGTTTCAAATCTAACACACTAAATACTTCACCCTCTGGGGAGGGACTTTTTACAAGGGCATGTAGCAACAGGATGAAGGGAAATGCTTTAAATCTGGAAGAGAGTAGATTTAGACTAGAAGTTAGGAAGAAATCCTTTATGTGTGGGTGGTGAAACACTGGAACAGGTTGCCCTGTGAGGCTGTGGATGCCCCCTACCTGAAAGCACTCAATGCCAGGCTGGATGGGGCTGTGAGCAACCCTGGGCTAGAAGGAGGTGGCCCTGCCTATAGCAGGAGGTTGGAACTAAATGATCTTAAAGGTCCCTTCCAACCCAAACCATTCTATGATTCTACAATCCTACTCAATGTTTGCCATTTGCCCAACAGCACTGTAGTGATGCTGTCCGGATCTACTCACTGCAGCAATTCAAGCCACCAGCGGCCAGAGAAATCCAGTAAATCTTAAGGCCAGCCAGTCCCTTTGCTAATTCAGACTTCCCTTGAAGGAGGCTGGTACAAGCAGTTTCACATCTATCTTCACAGCTATTACAGCTCTGTTACTACAACACATGAAGCAGCGCAACATGACTACTGCTTTGTGTATTAAGGGAAGATACTGACCTGGTGAGAAACCAAGACCTTGAGGCATCCAAATGCTTCTAGGTGCAAACCAAAGCTGAAACGGTGGTAGCAAGAGGGTTTGCTCCAAGATTTTTTTGCAGTAAATCCAACTACTTACTGAGTTTATCACTGGGAGTACTGAAATAAAAGTAAAATGATAGAACAGGACTAAAAGGAAAAAGAGCCAGCATCACTGCCCTGTTTCCGTGAACACTACCAAGCATTACCTTTTGTTTCTGAAAAGCAATCTGATCACACCTGAAGAGCCACGCTAGGCAGTGACAGAGAACTAGGGGTGGGAGGAACCCTAGAGCAGTTATATAGGCAAAATTTCATTTTGCATTTCAAAGAGACAGAAAGGGAAGACAAGTCCTGACAATCGTAAGTTGGATTTCTCTTTTCTAACACTGCAAGAGGCAGCCCTCGCAAAGAGCTTACAGTAGAACTGGCCTGAAGGTACAGCTTCACCCGACTCTAACCAAACCAGGCCTGGGCTGCCACAGCCCCAGAATCATTTTCATCCCATCCCTATAGCATTTGGAGTCCCACACACTTCTGCCCTATGCAAAACTGGAAGTTACAGAACCAGCCCACGTGTTCCTTTCACTCATCTGGTGGATGAGCTCATCAGCTGCTTCCCCAACCTGCAAACAAACCCCTGCTCACCACTGGCAAGAAAGGAAAGAAGCAGTGCTGCACCTGGGACAGAACACAGCAGGAATAATTTTTAAATAACAGCATTTAAAAACCCCAGCAAGCCTTCCAGCATCGTCCGCTGCAGTAAGGCAGAGGGAAAACAACATCCAGGTACACGGTGAGCCAAGTAATTCACTTTGCTCTGTCTTCAAGAAGAGGGACTCATAATAAATATTCACTGAAATATTTCATTAAGTCTGAAAAAGTTACTGCTTGCACAGCCCTCTAGCACAGCAAGAACATCATACTGCAACTTAATCCAATTTAACGTACTGTGGATATGCACATTAAAACCATACTTCGTTGCTTCATTTCCAGCCTTATCTACTCTCAGCAGAAATCTCCCTTAAAATCAGGTTGATGAGAGAACAGGACTTATTTTCCTGCTTGCTCATGCTGCATGGTCTGTAGACTACTTGGTCTGTTACAAACTCCACCCAGTAGTGCCTCGCTAGCATCAAATTGCAATAATGGCCTCTTACTGTCTCTCCTTATGAGTCTTTCGTAGATTTACTAAAGGGGATTGTAGATTATGGTGTGGCACACAATGTACAAAGAGTACAGAGAACAGATGCCCAGCAGACTCTCCTGGGTTCATTTTCTACTGCAGAGCATGTCCCTCCCAGACTTGTTTTTGCTTCAGGGTCCAAGACTCACAAAAGTTTGCCACACTTACTAATTCTTACTGTGCTGGTATAGGAGGCTATAAGCCATTTCACAGTGATCTGCAATAGAGAAAAAATCTGAGAGCTCATAAGACAGTGGAAGGAACTCAGCAGATTCTCTGTGCTCATCCTTCATTCCCCTTTATTTGTTGTTATTCAGAAAACAAACAAATGCAAGCGGCAAATATTTCATAACTTGGTCAAAAAGTCATTTCCTTCTCATTAGGTCAAGTGTACTGCATGTCCTTCCTCTTACTACAGTACCACTGCCCAGGCTCATGGTTTCGAGTACAGAAGAGATGGACACGGTCAAGACAGTTCCACACATTGGTTGGGAAACCTACATTTGCTTATATCCCCAACAAAACAGAATGCTTCTCAGTTGGAGAAGATGCCAAGGGCAGAAAGGGAGCATATCAGAACACGTTCCCTATATTTGCAAATAGCTAATTTTTAATACTTGAGTACCATCACCTCTTCTGGAGATGCAGTAGATCCAAATGAGGCCAAGGATAACATTTCAGGATACTGAGCTTCAGCTCTGAATGCAGTAATGAAAAGTTTGAGCAAGGCACTGTGTCCCTCAAATGCAACATTAAGAGAACTGTGCATGCTTTTCTTGAAGCTTTGTCCATACAGGACTTGCAACCAGAACCTTAGCTGGAGACTCGATCACAGGATAAGGATATTTTAGTACACAATAGCTGCACTACAGCCATCATCCACTCCTTTTTCAGTCAAGAGTTATCATCTGAATCAAGACTATAAAACCAGTTAGCTGAGTTTACAAAACAGGGTAATTCATCCTGAAGCAAGGCACAGTTTCCCTCCCCGATCCCCGTCGTCTTCTGTCACTAGCAGAGAACAGTTTACAGAACACAGGCTGCCTTATCGTGATTTGTGCTAGATAGGCTGGAAGAAGGCTCAGCATTATGAGTCAGTTTTTGCAACTCTGTGCAAAAGCTTCCAGGCCAAAACACATCTTTCAGGCTGCTGGCTTGATTTTATGCCACGGAGGGGGAGGGAAGTAGCTAGAAGTCTTCTGCACTGCCTGAAGCTGCATGAATGCTAATTAAAATTAGGCAATGCAAAAAGGGGAAAAAAAAAGCATCAAGCTGCAATGAAGAGCTGCAGCAGGTTATTGAGAATTAAATAAGGATAAGATTATTGACAGTGGTCCGAAAGGCAAACTGCCTGCATGTTTCTCCTTCTCTGTAACCACGGGAGCACAAGGAATATTCAGGCACTTGCTAATTCTCTGACACTCGCACGTTATCCTCTGCTCACAAACTCAGATTAACATTCACAAGTGAGACAGAAAAAGCTGCACAAGCAGTAATAATTCTGCCTTGTGTCTAAGCTGTAAAAATGAGTTACTAAATTCTTTAGAGGAAAGAGCACACAAAGACAGGTCATCACCCTATTGAAAGTTACACTATAATGCATCCAACAAAAGTTCACAATAACAATTGTGCAGGCAACCATGAAACCATGATTTCCTAGCTTTCAAGCACCCGACTTTAACATAAACCTCTGTTACATGTTGGAGTTATTTGCGTCTCTTACATCCTGGCTTTGTTTTCAAGACATGTAACAAGAGTGAAAAACAATTTCTATTATCTACAGTAGTAACTGCTTCCTTGCATTCACATTATATGACAGCAGGGCTTGAACTCTGAACTTCCAAACAACTGCTAGAGCAGTTAGCAGAGTTGTCCTGAACTAGCAGTGGGATGAAGATCTGTTCTCCAGAAGGGCCAGATGACCGCTGCAATTACCTTTTCCCAATCTACATGGGGTCAATCAGCTCTCAGTTCCCAGTCACTCAGGTAGAGGTAAGGAGGCTACCAGATTGGAGTTGGGAAAAGGAGAGCCCAGCCTGCCTTTTACTCCAATCCCCCAAGATCACAGACGTGACCTCTGGGACAAGAGCACGTGAGAATTAGGGTAGGACTTGCCTTACCACAGACTTGGAAACATAGGTAATGTTATATGGAGCCATGAGATGGCAACGGCACAAGCACCAGCTATGACAATTCTGACATGCAGCTGCTAGCAAAGAGGAAAAAAAAAATGTTAACTATTGGAAGTTATCCAAGCTGCAAGAACTTTATCAGATAGGACAGTTTTCAAAAAGCAGAACAAGGGGAGGAAGGTGTACTTCTGGAACCCCAAGCACCCTGCAGTTATTGCAGGAGAGCAAAAGGGCACTTCAAATAAAAGTTTATGGGCACATTTATTGATCTGTTGACTATAAGATCCTAGTTTATTAGCTAGTCAGTTACCAACCTTTAAAACTTCAGCACACCACGTTCAAAGCAGGTACACATGGTAACAGAGGTCTACGGCCCCATGAAGCCAATGTCAGAACTCAGAACTGAAGGAGCTATCATTTTAAATCGCCCAGCAACCTTCCCTTGTCCTGTTGCATGCAAGAAGAGAAGCTCTCCATCTCTTACTGCTAAACACAGAGCTTCTAGGAAAACGTAGCTGGGAAGCTAGCTTCAACAACTGTAAATTCTCTTCCTCAGCTTTAAATATTTGCTGTCCAAGCTCTATCCTTGTGGGCCCACAGAAGCAGCTGCCCTATTTAAAGCACAACATTCCAGCTTCCTCCCCCTCTTCGTGGCACCAACAGGACAGCGGATTCTGCAGAGCTACATTCTTGATGTGACAAATGAATAAAAACCCTCTACTGAACATGATAGCTCTTAAATACTAGAGGATAGTTATGTTAGCACACAGTGCTCTTGGATACAGCCTTGCACTTTGAAACAAGAGCTGTGTTCCCAACAGAGCACAAAGGTTTCGCCTCACCCAGAGACTGTGTTGACCTCTCCCAAGCACGCTTGGTTCACAGGTCCCAACTTACCTGCCTGAAGGGATGCAGTCGGAGGGCCAAAAGGCTTCTTCCCTTCCCTCTGCTAACACTGCTGAACTAAAAATCAAACTGTTTCAGCACGTACACATGCACTGGCATAAAGCAGGCTGAACTAAAATACTGAAACAGACTGAGAAGTAGCCTGCTTTTATGGATTCCTTGGTACGCACGTGTAGGCAGCTAGCACGATCACACGCTGCCTTGCAGCAATTCACTTTCTTTACTGGAAACAGGTCACCACTACATCATCTATGAGAAAGAATTTTCAAGCACCACTGTGTTTCTGCTTCCACATCTGTGTGCTGCAGCCTCCTGAAACTCCTCTAAACGCAGTCCTTTGCAGCACCTCTGCCTACACGTCCTCACCAAGCAGTCTACATTAGATGGAAACAACCCATCATCGGTGCAAACACTCCTTAAAAAAACTGCAGCCACTCTCTTACAATTACTTCTTGCTCATATCTACAGAAAACAAAGTATTTGGTGGCTATTCAAGGCTTAAAAAAAAAAAAATTAAATCAATTCTTTGTTCGGGTAACAGAACTAGAAGACTTGCTAAAACACTTAGTGGCTATGCAGCATACTAAGTTCACACCCTCATGTACAGGAAGGGAGTTTGCAGGAACAAAAACAGATTATGATTCGATTATTATTGATACGTACAGAATTCAATACAAAGTGGACATGACCACTGGAAAAATCAAGCTCCAATGATAAGTTAAGCTTACTATATTTATCAAATTATTAGCAACAGCTACAAACAGCTTATTATTCTCATTTTATCACACGAGCAACTCATGATAAACTTGTTATAGTCTATTTTTCCCCTCCCTCAGAACACAGACTTAATTACATATTTTTATTATAAGAGTGGCAAAGCACTAACATAGGCTGCCCAGAGAGGTGGTGTCCCTGCAGGCTGGATGAGGCTCCAAGCTCCTGATGGAGCTGTGGGTGTACCTGTTCACTGCAGGGAGTTGGACTGGGTGGCCTTTCAGAGTCCCTTCCAAATCTAACCATTCCATGATTCTGTGATTTCCCTATCAGTAGAGAATGTTCGTATTATTGTAACAGAGGAAAAAATTGGTATATTTGATCAAACAACCTTATAAGGAAGAAGAACAGTATTTAGGTTTGCTTTTTTCTATTTTTTTTTTTTTCATCCTCCCTTATCTTTTTTTTAACTGCTGAACTGAAAACATACCACCAGGAAAACAGAAGGATAAATTAATGGCAGCCTGAATAGGGATTATAAGAGATTCTCCAGTTTCCCACTCTGACAGAGACAGATTCTTCCAGTGCCATCCACTTCAGAGCACCCTGGCATATGCGTCATAGTTTCAGATCACTATTAGTATTTTGCACTGCAGTGTTTTGCTTAAGTTTCCTGTAGCTCCAAACACTGCAGGTAGCTCATTCTGTTTGGGCTGTACCAGTGAGCACTCTGCTTTGTGCTCAGTAGACAATATCCCTCACGTGCCCAACAGGAACAAACTCCTGGTGTTCTGCTGATGCAGGCAGCATCGTGCTACATGAACTGCAATGGTTCTCAATGGTTCCAGATGAGGTGGTTTGCTTTACCCACAAGTGAAGAAGGGCTTCTTTCTGGCCCAGGTAACTGATGATATCAACACAGAGAAAATAGCTAAAAGTGCTTATGAAGCCATAGGTGCAGAAATGAAAAGATAGCGTGATTAACCTGCATACAGCCAGAGGGAACCTTCTAGTGTGATGTTATCAACAGATTTGCTGTCTAGTCCTGGTGAAGTGACAGTCTGGGACTCTTCTGCATTCACATGCTTCATGGTGCAATACATACAACTGATGAAGGCTCAAGCAGAGAAGACCTGACGAACAACCTTCAGATCTACTCCAGCTCTGCCCTCTCAGAACACATCAACTGCCCTGCCCCAGCAGGCTTTAAATAATCTAGAAAGATTTAGCCCTCTAACTTGACACCTGCTTCCAGAAGATATCCTCAACCTAAGTTTATCTAGAAGCACTGTTGTTTCATTTCTGTACTGCTTCTCACTACCTTCTCTACCTGACTGCCTTGTAAACAACTCTTGTCTCAAAGAATGGTGAGCTTTTCCTTCCCCCATTCTCTGGAGGCTCATTAGCCTATCCCAAGGTAATAAAGTCTCTTCACAGAGCAAAAGTGCAGTGAGCTAAGTCACCAAAACGGGGCAGTCTTGCTGTTGTTCTACCTGCTTATCAGTTTAACTGATAAAAAACTTCCAACAAGTCAATTGTATTCATCCACATCTGGAAAGCACCAACACGGCGTAAGATAAATGGCTCAATAGGAGGAAAAGCCTTTCCCTCTTGACAGCAGTAAGCTATTGTTTCAACTCAAGCTGGCTGCAGGACTGCATACCTTACACTGAAACGCACAACCTGCAGTAATCTTCATCTTGTGAGAAACATATGGAGTGCTTAGGCATCTATACTTGGCACCATGTGGTTCTAGCCTAAGAGCAAACATGAAAGCAGTTAATCATTGAGGAGCTAGAAATCACCAAGATCTTTCTCCTGTACTTTCACCTATACAGCATAAGCATTTTCTCTCTTTCCCTTCTCCCACAGAAAGGCATCCTAGTCCACGCACAAGCAATTGTGTACACACCTTTTCCTCTCCCCATCATCTTCAAGAAGTGCCAACCCTCTTTTCCAGATGGCTCACAAACAAAAAACATCCAGTGTCAAAAGTGACATGACAAGGCTCCAGAAGAGAAACTCTCAGTAGCATTAAGACCTGATTCCTTCCCTTGTGACAGGCTCTAGTAACTTCAAGTTTTTGCCAAGGGTCTTGCTCACAGCTTGTCACTTGAGTCTAAGCAACAGGCAAGTGACAAAGCTTGTGCTGAGAGAGGTTAACGTCTAAGTCATGGTCAAGCTTACTGCTCTTGCTCTCTGGCTTTAGACAGCAATAGTACTTGAGGATTCCACAGATCAGTAACCAACCTAGCACTCAGAGGCATCTATTTAAGTCGTCTTCTTCTACTGAACAGTTGCCATTCAGCCTGGATTGTATAATTCTCAACCTCATTTAAATGAGAGTCACTGGGAAACCTCAGAGAAATATTTACTTTTAGGTTTAACTGGCTCCCGCTGAGCTCCTAACTAACTCAAGAGCTGCTGTTTTGTCTAACAGTCCTATCTAGGGAATTATCAACACTACTATGCAAACACACCGTTAGCTTACAGTATGTAGCCCAGCCAGTTTTATGTGAGATATTTCCACAAAACACATAACATCTTCAGTAGCTTACATCAATAACCTTCCAAAAAAAAAAGAAAAAAAGAACAAAAAAAATCCAAAACCACAGAACAAAAAGAGGGTCTCAAGGCTCATCTTTCATCTTGCATGAAGATTTCTGCATTTATTTGTACCTGGTAAAAAGGGATGACATACCAAGATAATAATAAAAAACCATTATAAACTACAATGGGCAGATGGCTGGTAAGGAAACAAGACTGTAAAAACAGTTTACCTTCAAGTAAGCTAACCAGCAACAGCTTTCCTGGTGTGTGCTATCCAAGTTACTGATAAAGTCAACTGGAGATGAGCAACAGGCTTGGTTCACAAGGAAAATACAACAAACTGAAGTTAAAGCAGTTGGAGAATTGCTCTTTTTATTGACATTTTAAAGGAACTGGGTTTTAACACGGTGAACAGGCAATACTTAAAGCAATAAAACCAGACTGGATGGGCAGGTAAAAGACTAGGTTTTAGATGCAACCAATTCCAAGACAGTCAGCAACATGAGAAAGAAAACAATGGGATCTCACACACCACTCCTTATTCACAGATGAAGATCACACGAGGCTTTTCAATCACTTCTTGGATATTAGGAAAACCCTGACATCCCAAGAGCAAATAAACGCAGGGATATAGATTAAAGGAGAAAGTTCTAGACAGTGTAGACACTGTGATGAGACTGTCAGTGATGTACCATTCAGATATTCAGATTACACTTTTACAAAAGCAGCAATAATAATAGACTTTACATGAAGAACAGCCACCTCAACCAGGTGGACCCTCACCTTGTTGTAGAACTCCTGTTCTCTGGGACCTCGAGGTGGGGGCTGCAGCTGCTTCAGTACAGTCCCATCTGGATGCTGCAGTATACCTAGAAGAGAAGCATTTCCTTTAGGGACAGGTTTTAAGAGAGAGAGCTTTCATTTCTTTCAGAAATGGCAAACGCACATGAGAGACAGCCTATTTGTTCAGTTCTACTGTTTTCAGTAGAGAACAGCACAGCAGAGAAGAAATTGGCAGCTCCCACACTAAGCCCTTAGCAGAGGTTTGCTTGCATTCCTCTTTTTCTAGCCATCAGATGACTTTCCGCATCTAACTCTGCTCAAGGCCAACACAGTAACAGGGAACTGACATGAAGAGTTCCACCCAAAAAAAACATTCAGTTGACTATGGAAGATTATACAGACACTCCCTTTTTAAATAACTGATAAGTTCCTTTTCCAGCAACACTAAGACGTTAAAGGAGCTGGTACCAAGTTGAACACATTGCTCACAAGCTTACACTGCATGGCCCACAGACATATTTCTATATAAGCAGCATCGAAAGAGCGCTTCTACCTTAATGGAAGTAACATCCCTGTAGCACTTCACACTAGCTAGATGCTACTAATTTCTACCACCCATACTTAGAACACAGCTTCATCTCAGCCAGGCAACTATTTTCATCACGACCCCAAAGAAGCACAACATCCTCCCCAACCAGCCCTGGCCACTCTGCTGCTTGAGAAACTCAGTATTGGAGCAGACGGACAACACCAGAGAAAAGCAATTGCATCTCTGTGAAACGTGCTCTAAATTTCAGCATCGCCAAGCACAGGGGAAAAGGAAAATCCACTTCTGGAATAGAAATTTCCTCCTTGGATTTAACCATAGCTTTTCATAGAGTAATTTATTTTGTTTAAAAGGAAGATAAAAATACGTCAACCGTATCCAAAATAAGTTTCATCTCCAGCTTACCACTTGAGAGGAGAAGCAGCACAACAAGCCAGGCACTTTGTGCCCCCAAAAACAGCTTGTACTTGTAAAAGCAATTGTTTTCACCCTCTGGAAAGCCTAATATCTGAATGGGCTCTGTTGTGCAGTCTTACAAACAAAACAAAATCTGCAGAGCGCGAGATACTTGTTGTAAAACAACCACAACGGACAGAAGTTGTTCATTAGTTGGCTAAGCCAACTGACAGAGTGGTTTTAAGAATTTGTACAGAATGACACTCAGGTTGCTTGCCAAAAGCTGAGCATCGTACTGTTTTTCTAGTTGTGGAAAGCACACAATACTGTCACATCTTCAAGACACAACAGCTTCACCCTGCACCCTTCCACATGTGCCAGAAAGCACTTAGCAAAGTGCACAAAGTTTCTGCATGACATAACATTTTATGAATGAATTACTTACAATCATAGCACTAAAAAAGGTTTTATAACACACCTCGAAACCTACACATTAGCACTAGCGATAAGACAAGGCAGAAAGAGCAGGCAAACATTTCTAGAAGTAGAACCTCTATACTGCCCCATTGGCAAAGAGAAGCCCGGACTCTGAAGACAAATTACTCTAAGTACTAAGTGCTTTGGATCCAGGTGGATGACAAGAGATCAGTGTAACATAATGTTGGCTCAAGTCCCCTGGTACTCTGGATTTCTTGACAGAATAGAGCTCCTTCCCTGCATCTGCAACAGAGACATGCTGGAAGCCCAAGACTCATCTTTCAGCACCCCCCACAAAATCCAAAACCTTCTCCTGATCTACAAGAGATACGACCACCTGCAGATCATGCTAACATAAGAACACCGGTTGTGGCTCCACCTGTTTTGCACATACACACTCTAAAAGGTAGCTTACTTCATCAGCTCCTGCCTCTTTCTTCCTGCCTATGGAATAAAGCCACAGCCCAAAGCCCAGTACCTTAGGTACTACAAGATCTGCTCTCTTTGGGGGAAGGCACTACTGAACAGTGCACTCAGCCACAAGTCACTCCTAAAGCCCAGAAGTCTGATACACACAGTGCAGGGAGGCTGCTGGAGCCCTTCATTTGCACAGCAGTGACAGTTACAGCCACAGCAAGTAAATGGAAAAGAGAAAGGTTATTAGAAAGGAAGAGAACGGCTGAGACTTTTTAAGGTGTACTTTAACAAACAAACAAAAAAATACTGTGGATACCTTCCAGTCCTCCATATGTTTATATGTGGGGACAGTAGGGAAGTCGAGCACAGAGGACAACAGTGACACACAGGAGGAAGCTTGGCAAAAGAAGGAAGGCTCCAAGTTTCACTCAGCAAACAGTTCAAAGACGAATGACAGGGGCACATTTGCCATGTTTTGTAGTAACAGAGGTATCCAAATGAAGAGGAGTACTGGTTTTATATTTTTCATTTTTTTAAATGCTGAAGTTTTAATGGTGTAGGAAACAGCAGAACGGAAAACTGTAGGAAGAGCAACTACAGCAGGAAAAGACAAAAAAAGTAACAGAGAAAGTACAATACACACTAGTTTCCTTACACAGACTTTCAGTCATCACAGATTCCAGTGCACAGATCATGGCCCAGATCACTGTGGCCCTGCATGTGGCAGGGAAATCGGACATACATGATCCTCGAGGTCCCTTCCAACTCAGGCCATTCTGTGATCATCTGTGATATTCCTTACCAGTGCTATCAGTAACTACATATATCCACACATCTGGCCACTAGCTTCATAACAAAGACACTATGGGAGCAGCACTGTGGAATTATACATGACCCTATATCTTTAGCATCTTGACTGCCTGTACTCCTACAAACATCATCTGTGAAGACACAGAATGAGAAGATTCGGTTACAAAAATAAGAGGGTTGTCATATCACAGAGGAGCTTTGATCTCCATTAAAACATGCAACTCAAGTTCCTAAGGTGAGATCAGTGAGGGCAGTACCCCTGCAAGGAAATGTGAGCCTTGCTCTTAGATACAGGGGCTGTGGCTTTATCTGATCCATTTGAGCTGTGCCCACAGCATAGTTACTGCACCACCCAGGTGACAACAGTGATAAGAAGTGACGTGCCTAAGGTGAGTCCTTTTTGCCCGACCCCACCACATACTACAGAATACAATAAGCGAGGCAGATGTACAAGAACCACTGTACCCCCTTGACATCTATTGCAGCAGAGGCAGGGGATGAGAATTACCCAGCTGTGCAAATTACTGGACGTGCCTTGAACATAAGCTGCGGATAAGGCCAGCTCACGGTGCCATCAGTGCTGCAATTCCACCCACTGACAGCAAAGGGCCAGTAAGTTCAGCTCTCGGCCTGCTCAGCTGCTACGGGCAGGGTTCAGAGACAGCGTAACAGCGTGTTTCCCTTACAGCTGTTCTCAAAGGTCACCCTGGAAGCTGAATGGACGTGCAGTCCACACGTACTCCACTCCAATGTGGCTCAAAGGCAGGAGTTATACCCGACTAGATGTCTGGGAAGGGCGAGAGCACCCTTTGGCAATGCTGGCTCTGCTGAACAGAACCTTTATCTGAAGGGCCAGCGCCTCTGAAGTCAGAATGAAAATCGAGAGCTGGTGGAAATATGCTTCAGTAAACACTGTATCATCACAGCATCTGTACCACTGTGCTGCTCTGGGTTCGCTCACAGCACCGAGTCGGTAAGCACCTCGCAAGTCGTCCCTCTCCACCTGAACTCACACACGCGTGCAGAGCAGCGCTTGGAAGCAGCTCAGCTGCCCCGGACACGCTCCGGCCCGGAGGCCGCCCGCGGCTCAACGCCGTTTGGACGCACCTCGCGGGCCTGCAGCACGTCTCCCTTCGCTTCCACCTGTTAAGGCATCAGCTCAACGCGAGCCGAACCACGGCCGCCAGGAGCCCGCCGGCTCCGCGGTCCCGCCGTGACCGCAGAACGACCAGAAGGGCGGGGAACCGCCCCGTCCCGCCCGGATCCCCCCTCCGGAGGCAGCGGGGCCGGCACCCCGCGGCCCGACCGCCCCGCCGCCGTTACGTAACCGCGCGCAGCACCGACCCCGGCCGCGCCGGGGATGCCGCGCCGCTCCCGGCCGCAGGTAGGCACCGCCGCGAGGAGAACGGCGGCCCGCCGCCCCCCGGCCCCGCTCACCGCCTTTATCCTTGCCGTACATGTGCCCGGCCACCTGGTGCGACAGCGGCACGCAGCCGTTCAGCCCCCGCCGCCGGCCCCCCGCCGCCGCCGCCGCCGGCAGCACGGCCACCGCGGGGCTCGGGGCGGCGCCTCCCGCCTGCTGGGCCGCGGCCTCCTCCGCCTCGCCGCGCCCGCCGCCCGCGCAGCGCCCGCACCCGCCCTCGGGGTGCCCGGCCGCGGGCGGCGCCGGCCGCGGGGGCTCCGTGGCCATTTCCCGAGGGGGAGGCGAGCGGCTGCGGGGTCGCGGCGGCCGGGGCTCAGCGGGCGCTGCGCGTCGGGGCGCGAGCGGCGACGGCCCGCGGCTCCATCACCCCGCTCCGCTCCGCGCCGGCCGCGCCGAGCCGTGCCGCCCACCCCGGCGCTGAGGCAGCGACTGGCGGCGGCACCGCCCCGCTCCGCCCCGCGCCGCTCCGCCTCCGCCCAGAGGAGCGCCGGGGGCCGCCAGGGGTCGCCGCCGCGAGGGGAAGGCCGCGGCCCGGAGCGGCCGTGCTGCAGCCCCGCCTCAACGGCACGCCGGAGCGCGGCGAGAGCTCTGCCGTCCTGCGGCTCTGCGAGCAGAAGCGCGCCGCAAAACCCTCTCCAGATCGCAGTGCTGGCGAGGTTGCCTCTCAAAGCTTGTTTTCTCTTCGCTGGGCCCACGGAGCTCCAGGCAAACCGAAGCTGGCAGATAGCATCGTGCCTCTCAAGTGGATAACAGCCTTTAAAATGGCCTGGAGAGCTCTGCGGGCTCGTCTCAGGCTCGAGGCCTGGATAAAGGTTTAATCTCCATTCTGAACGTTACCCCCGTGGGTGGACGCAGCCCTGAGCCCAAGGCGTTATTGAGGGTCTCTCTTCACTGAGGCTTACATCAGCTCTGTTTGCCACCCTGTCATTCTTGACGTTCCTTTTTGGCATTTGTTTCCTTTAGAAATGGTATTGAACTTTACAAATATTATGCTCGTGCTTTTGCTCCTGTGTTTAGTATTATTAGGGCGCAGGAGTTGGAAAACAAGGCCAGAGATACAAAGCAGATACACGTCATTCCTACAGACCTTATCCAAACTGATGTACAGAGGATCAGCACTGACATTTGAGGAGGGGCGGTGTGCTGAGCTCAGGTAGCACACACCACATCTTTCCCATCCCATAGCTGGGAGACACATGGCAGGTGACTGGGAGAGCTTGCTAGGGGCCTGGGGGATCTGCTGAGGAAGTTTGACTATCAGAGGAACAGGAAGGTCGCAGTGGAAGTGAGAGTACTGAAGTAAGCTGACAGAGAGGAAGGAGGATGGAATATCAATGTGTGAAAATCAAGCTTCATCAGCCCCATGGAATGATTTGTTTCACTGTCTTCATTGGCCAAAAAAGCAAGGTCCTTTCTGATGCAACAAGACACAGGAAAGTTATGTTTCTCTCTCTCATTGCTCGGTAGCATCCAGCTTTCAAGATTAGGAGGCAGATGGCTGCAAGGGCAAGCTCCCAGCTTCGTTTCCCCAGCATCAGATTTTCTCAGGGGGATGCAAAATACCCACTGCAGCTTGGTCAGTCCTTGCCCAGAAAGAAACATACTGATGGGACTGGGAAAAAAAAGGCACAAGTGGTTTGTGTCTGACAGGAAGAACAGCCCTGGCATTGGCTGCAGCAACTGCTGTAAGGCTCAGATGTTGACCTGAGCCTCCGGAAAGATCTTTTCCCTTGTGGTACAAGATGCTTTGGCTGATCTGGATCTCAATGCAGAAAGAAAAAACACATCTGTCATTTTAGACTCCTGGTGGTGCCCATCTAACTGTGATCTACATGAGCTTGAAGTCTTAACTGGAAAAAAACAAAAAGTAGCATTAAAAGGTTAAAAAATTGGAATTGCAAGGCTCTTCAGAAATCTAGTCCTGAATGAATACCTTCTGCATATCCTTAGAGCTAACAGAAGTGGAGCTGGAGGGGATGAAAGAAATACAAAAGCATGAGTAATTGGAATCAGTAAACACTGACTAGTTCCTTTTTCCTGGTGTTTGCTTTAGTCAGATTTGTGCATATAGAAATCAAGTGACGTGGGACTGAGCTCACTCATTCCACCCTCACGCTTCAGCACATGGAGTTTGCTAATCTAATCTGGAAGCTTATCCCAAAATAAAACAAGAGAAACCAAGAGTACCAGAAAAGGTAAACAATGAACTTCTTCACAAAGCACAATTTCTGTAAGAGCTTGCCCTAAAAGCTGAACCTACCAGCAAGATTCCCAGGGAATCTTCTCAGCTCAGGGCTCTGCAATTGCGCTCAAAGAGAAAGCAAAACGTGGGCAGGAGATTGGGAATCCACCAGCAACCAAATGCATTTGGCATAAAGTACGCTTAATTCTGGATTGCTCTCCTCTTTTGCTGAAGAACAATCTTACCTCACTCAGCCGGATGAAAATGTAAATACCAATAACGTTTAGAAAATATTACACATGCACTGATTTTGTACAAGCTGATGTGCGCTGCAAGATGGTCTGTCACTGGCAGATTGCAAAGCTCCCCCAAACTGTGTAAGGAGGAGCAGAGAATTGCTTTCTGCTGAAATAAAGTCCTTCGGAACAGCTAGTTAATAACTAACCGCAAGATGCATGGTAGGTTAGTACAGGAAATAAGCTCACTCTCCGTGGAAGAGCAGGGGGACGTGAAGTAAACAGATTGGTGTCGTTGGATTTTGGCCCAAATGCTCACGCTCTACAGGCATGCTGACAGCAGGCACCGCTGGGTTTTTCGCTGGCATGGCTCACTGCCACTTGTCCTCTGTTAAGCCCAAACCACCACTCCTCTACCAGGGCCACGTATTCGTGGCGAGGTCTGATCGAGAGAAGCAAATCCTGCTGCCCGCAGAGCCACTTCCTGCAGCACGCGGCTGCAGCTTGCATAGCTTCTGGCGGCCAAAAAGATTGCAACAGAGATGACAAGGACTAAATGAACGTGTGCTCCTGATAAAAAATGTCCATCTGCGAAAGCAACGCTTGCAGACAGATGAGAGCATCTGTGGCAGTGCTTCTGTCAGCAGGAGGGCCCAGCCTGCTCGTAGACATTGCTGCAGCAGTGTGGAAGTTGTAGCCCTGCTGAATTTCATCTCTCTTTCACAGCAAAGCACACCCTCTCTAAATATCTTAGGGCTTTTAATCCTTTGGTGAATTTACAGTACTTCTATGCTGTCTTTTCTGCTCTGAAATCTCAACCGTCCTTGTCTGTGGTAACTCCAAAACTCATTGCACCAACCCATTTTCTTTCCTAGCTATTGCCTCTTCACTTCGGCATCAAGTCCCACAGTAGAAGCCTCTCTCATAAATATTTTACTTGGTCATGACTAATGCAACCTCTTCGACATTACTCTCCACCCTAGCAACCAGGTATGCCTGGGGTTTTGCAGTTTGAAAACAGAGCAGTGTTGTCATACAACAGCCTACGCTTTCCAGAGATAATACAGAAACTTCAAAAACTACTTTGACATTAATTTGCTACAGTTGTGCATTTTCTGGATCATCTTCTCTACAACTGAACCACAGCTTTAGATTTTGAGAAGTCTGTTTTGTGCTAGAAATCAACAGGTTTTCTAACATAACCTCAGAGAGCTGCAGACCAGGACTCCCAGAGCTCATTTCAATAGTTTCTTTCTTCCTCAAAGTTAGATATTTGTTAGTTGACATTAGTTGTTAGACAACCCAGTGTTGGCAAAAGAACTTCCCTGTGGATCAATGTAAGATAACACACGCATGGGAAAGTAATCCAAACCAAAGCTCCTCGATGCTGAACCTGGAAGTAGCTGTCACAGCCCACGAAAGAGATCCTGAAGTCACTGTTGACAGTAGTCTGAGATCATCAGCTGAGCTTGGGTCAACAGCCAAAAAAAGCCAACAGTGTTGGGCAACATCAGAAAGAGCGCTGAGAAAGACAAAAGGCATCACTTAGCTGCTTTGTATCGCCTTGGCGTGCCACGTACCAAGTCCAGCTTGTGGACTTGGTCTCTCACAGGGAATGGGAACACACCCTTGATTAATTAGTGCAGATGTTAGAATTAAACCATGATTTGTGATGAGCCTGAATTGGTGAAACATGTTTTTGCTGCCTCCAACCCCAGAAAACAGCAACGACAGAGGTGTAACCTGGACATCCTGGGGCAACAAGTTACACTTTCTTCTGAAATAGTGGCATTAACTCATGTCTTTAGCACTATCTCCTGATCTCACGGATTACAGGTAGCTGAAGATTACTCCTTTTGCCTTTCTAAACAAATACTTTACAAGTACAGCCTTGTATATCTATCAGGCTGTTGCTCAGGTTTTACAAATGCATGATGGCATTTTACCAGTCGCATCCTCATGCTTTAGGATAACCTCAGTACTTGATTTAAGATGATTAACATGCCAAGAAGTTTATTTCAACTGCATGTCTTTCCCTAGAGGCTAGTTACACTGCTTCCATCTGCAGTAAAACTGAACACATCTTTATTGACAATACATTTAAAAAAAAAAAAAGGCACCTCTATTAAACAGTATTTTGCTTCTAAGGTTAATCTGCAAATCAACAGATTTCAACCCTTACAAAGTAATTTAACCTGCACAGATGCTGGAGCCAAGAAGGGACTGAAAGATCATGACCACACTGTTGGAAAAGAGCAACAGATTTAATCATTACTGAAGTGTAAGCCTGCTCTGGCCATTGTCTAGAGCAGGAGAGCCAGCTGCAATCACAGTGTTTTATCTATGTATGGTTACACTTGCCAGCTATAGAAAACTATTTGAGAAAAGTTAAGATTTCACAAACAGTTCAAGAGGAGAAAACACAGTAACTAATAGACATCTGCTGAAGACATGTAACTCCTTGAGCTCCAAGAGCAAGTTCTTGGCTAACAAAACCACTCAGTCACCAAAGCTAAAAAAGAGGCCCTTCTATAGTGTACGTTTCACTCTAATAAGAGGCATAGTGAAATGCAATACACTGCTTTCATTTTAATTTATTGTCTATTGCTGCAGGAGTTGAAAGAAAAGCCAAATAAGTTAAGAGGTGTGTGTGTTCAGAATGGGAAAAGAAGCCAGCTGACACAGTTTCTTTGCAATGCCAGTGTTTGGTTTCACATCTACGCTGTTATCCTTCCTGCTATTATAAAGTGTTCTGTTATTGGAGCAAGCAGTGGTGATGCAGCACTGATTGACATTTCAACGTCTTCGCTAGCTGTATGACACCGAAGGAAAAATCAATCTCACAGACCCCTACTTCTGCTGCTGGCTGCCCCATCAGCGCCAGAAAGAGTTCCGAACCGCTAAGGTAGCACCCAGGTTTTCACCTCCAGAGCAGCGTTGCCAACGCCAAGCCCCACCGATTGAATGGCGTTCGGCTCCTCCTAGCGGAGCGGAGTGTCATTGCAATGGTGGCCTCTGAAATCTACCGATCTTAATGGTGCTCGAATTACAACGTGCAGAAAGTACCTCATAACCTATAGCTGCCTTCTCTTGAAGAATTCTGATTCTAAAAACACTTGAGTATTTGGCCATCACACTATTTCGATAAGTCAGAATTAACTGATACAAAAAAATCAGTACTTGAATTTGTTTACCTTCCTAATAAACGTGTTGGAAAATAATGATGTGGAGTAGAAATACGCTTTTACTCTTGGACAGAAATTCTGTGCTATTTCTAACTGTGAAAGACTGTTACCATATTTTCAAATAAGAGTTTCCATGGGATGTGAAGATGCATATTTGCAGAGCAATTGCTTGATGGTTTAATCTTGGCAAAGGTGTAACCAATAATATTCTCAAGTTTTGTTGAGGAAAGCCCTGAACTGATTTCAGATAACACTGCATCAGCCAAGCACTCAGACTATCATGAGATTATAACCTACCCTGCTGTGAAGGCAAAAAAAGAAAATAGTACTTTGTGGTGCTCTTCAAGACTACTGGCAATTTTATTTACTCAAATTCAGGCTTCTCTTTTCATTATTGTGTTCTAACAGCTCGCATGTACAAGTAGCAGAAGTTTTAGGTACAGTACAGAAAACTGTATGTGCATCCAAATCAACCAAAAACACTTGATGTCAACATTTTTCAATGTGACGCTTCTCCAAAACAAACTCACCAGGATGTAAATCAGCAAGGATTCTGCTTCTGCATCTTCTCCTTGCAGGAAGAGCTTCTCATGGAGCCCACTTTCCTGATGCTCAAGCACCACAAAGTCTTTTCCTGTCCAACAGCAGGAAACAGTCTTATGACTCAGAAGATCCATTAGAAATTTCAGGACTTTGTATCTTAAAGCACAAATGCAGTTTTCAGTGAACTTTCATTCCTTCCAAAGAAGCCAAGCTTTACTGCTAACACAAAGTCTCAGAAGGAAAACCCAGCCCAGAACACAGGTTTATGGTTATAGCAGCACTGGATTACAGCACTACTTACAGCACAATTTTTCCTCGGAACAAACAGCATACCTATGAGAACTCAAACATTACCTTGAGATCAAGATGAGCTCAAATGTGTGTATATGAAAAAAAATACAGAAATATCCAGTGCCACATTCTAGTAATACAGAGAGAACTTGGTTTTGGATAAACCAAATATATTTGATGATTTAAGATTAAAACAATTTTCCATATGCATCAATACTTGGGCAAGTAAAAAAAACCAAAACAACAGGTACCTTTACAGTCAAGACAGGAAGAGAAAGATGGGACTAAATATATTTGACTGCAATTTCTTACAAGTGCAGGTCTCTCAGACAGTAGTTGACCCCACTCAAGTACTTTACATGCAAACCCTCCTTCCCTTAGGTCTGTGCTGCCTACCTACTTTGCTTTCTATGCCTTCTGCCAAAGCTCAAAGTGCTCAGCTAAGACCTCAGCCTCAGAAATTCTCACACTGCGGATAAGAATTTGTTTTTAGTCTCAACCAGTTATAGCAAACATAAACTTAACAAAAATACAATTCCTATTGCCCCAATTATCTGGAAAAATCTTTACGGTTAAAATTTCAACTTCTCAAGAAGACATGTTCTCTAGCTTTGAGGTAGCCTTTCTCTCTCTTTTAAGAGCTCAATCTTACACAAGCTGCAATTATGCTTGAGGACCAGGTTTAATACAAAACTGTCCTCTGCCATCATATCTTTGGGTTTTGCTTTGTAGCCATTTATATGTTGATAAATCAAAAGCTAATTAAGGAGACTTGTGACCATTAATGCAACTGTTAGATAAGGCAGACAAGTGCCATACAAAAGGAGGACACGAGTCCTCCTTGTCTCATCCTTCCTCTTCTCCATGTTTCTACCTGTCATCAAAGCCTGTCCAAGTTTGTTCTTTTGGGTAAAATTAGCTGATCCACGTGAGCAGTGAGCCCAGGAAGGCAGGAGCCATTTAAGACACATAGAGCCTAAGGCCACTTAATAAGGAAAGGTGCGCCTGCTCTCTCTGTGCAACAGCAGGAAGCATCTTCTGGAACCAGCCAGAGCAATGAGTAAGTGGGTGGGGTTTTACTTATTCTTTTAGCTTCTGGAATAAATCAGCATAGCCTCCCTGTCCTGTGGTCTGGGGAATTTAGCTCCACTGTCAGCGACTGCAAAGGAAACTAAGGCTTTCTAGCAGTAAAAACAATCCTGCAACCCCTCACCCGTCACTCTGAGCACTTCATATCCTTCCACTTGTTTATTGAGAAAGCTCTCACAGAGATGATCTTCCTAATCCTGCTCTCAATACAGGTCTGCAGTTCTGGTAGTACACTCATGATACCACATGGTAATAGGGTCAAGTTTCAACGCTGCTGTTAAAATCAAAGGCAAAGTTGCCCGTCAGCCCCATCGTGCTATAAGCATTTTACATTGTCTGTTCCTAATTAGCAATTTTAAACGTGTTCTTTTACAGAGCCCACACAAAACTGTAGTGTAATAGGCCAAACGTGACATCTGCAGAAAATGCAGCATAATTACAAGTTAAGCTGCATTTTGGCACCACGATTTCTTTCTTGCCACTGCGGAACTCTATCCAGATATATAACTTGCAAACTTATCAGAAACATTAAGATCTACCTTCTGAATATGACTTCTGCTGAATGGCCTAATACATTCTGTGCGTCAGTTTAGCTTCATACTCAATGAGAGGGTACACACACGTTACAGGACAAAAAATTCCAACTATGACTACTCAGTAAATTATGCACTGTAGTGATTAAAACAAGACAAGCCCCAGAAATAATAAACATGCCTGATGTATAAACTACACGGGAAATTCTTCAGTGACACGACAACGAATTTGTGGTTTCTCCCCCAATTACAAGCGAGCAGAGGATTTGTCAGACATTCATTTTGCAACTTCTACTGTCCACTCTACGCCTCCTTCCTCTTGATGATCAGAGGGCCAACATTGTCACCAGTTTCGTCGTTGTGCTGTGTGTGAGAGCCATCACACAGCGGGAACTGAAAGAGAAAGAATAAACACACATTAAGTGCATATAAAGTACACTCACAATCAGAGTTAGGAACCTATACTGAAAGTTCAATGGAACATCTTCTCATTAAATCCACTGTGACCGCAGACTTGAACTTTCGCACTGGCATTTCACGTGTCCCTGAATTTTGGCTGAACACTAGTTCTGCCCATGTGAGCTCAGAGTGGACAAGAAGCTTGTTAGAAAAACAAAGCAACTCAACTCCACTGCATTTGGTATTCCAGCCTCAGGTCAGCAGAGTGAAAATGCAGGTTACAGTTGAAGGTTAACTCAGACCATGTGAAGTTACTTGCTCTCAGTCTTGCCCGACACTATTTTCCTGAGCCACAGCCAGAACTGAGCGCAGTTACAGAAGTCAAGTGGGGAGAGGAAGAGCAAAAAATTAGATCCTAAGCTTTTTTCCCCACTCCAGTTTCTCAAGTAAAAGGACAGCTTTCCAGCTCATCTCTTACTTAACAGACATTGACAGATTAGTCCTGCCACCAGACACTTAGAGTGGCAGGCCTTCTTTGCTTCATCTGACATAGCCAGCTTGTCTCACCAACACAGAAGTCCATTTGCAAAAGCTGGATTCTACATCAGGATTTTGACCTGATAATGGAAATAAAACACACTTCCTGCTGACACAGTTATTCATCAGGGGCTTGTAAGGGTAATACTGAGGAAGTAATTCAAAGACATGTTTGTTCCATCAACAAAACTGGAACAGCCCGGTCAGAGCAAGACCCAGAGGGACTCTTTCAACCAGCTGTAACTGCCCAGGTCCCGGACTGGTCAAAACTGCTCTGCTCCCAGACAGCTCTTTTCATATGCAAGAGCCAAAGGATATTCTGTGAAGAAAAGAGAGTTAGATCAGATCGCACCACTTCTCAAGGATATGTTTTCAGGGCTGTCCCCTATCTGCAGAGGAAGCTCTAGAGACAATCACATATATCACACCAGTATTTGTATTCAGTTTCTATTGTGTTTGCTTCGGAATAGTTGGAATCAAAGTCGGGCATTATTAAGCTCGTGCCCTTAGAACGTAGTTATTCCCTCACGGTAACCACCAAACCAACTCTGACATTCTGGTGATCCCAATATTCATTGCCCAGTCATAGTCCTTGGTTAAAACTGACACCCAATCACTCATGCATAGCTAGAATAAGAGATTTCCTAGTAACACATAAAAGCAATATCCCTAAGACAACATACTAATGAGAAAGAAACGTTCTCAGTACTAAAAATAAATTTGTGTGCCTGCAGGGTAGGGTGGAAGCAGAGGGAGCGGTGAGAGTTTTGTTTTTCCACAGTTACAAAATGTCAAAACCCATGCTATAAATGGCAGGTGAATTTTCTAAATAAAGAACCCCCAGATTTTGGAAAACAGTCACTTAAGCCGATTCACAGAGGAACTTCATTGTCAAATCAGTTATTAATGACTCAGTGAGTAGGTACTGACAGACATTTGGCAGAAATTAAATCCTAATTCATAGGATATTCATCAGCTTCTCACCCAAATGTTCCTGGGCCAGCTGTTTCTCCATACAACACCACAGTCTATCTGCCTTTGCAGAAGCACCTACTCAGCCTACAGTAGACACATCCCACATGCCCCAGGAAGACAGACCCGTAGTCCAGCTGCAGCAACAACATCACTTGAAATTTGCAGGTGACAAAGATGGAGGAAATCATAATCGTTACCTAGCATCGAAGTGTCTTGAACAGCTACCAACTTTGACAGCTTTGCATCCTCTGGGCCAGCTGGTCTCTAAGCCACTAGCTCCCAGAGGATAGAACACCAGGCACAAAAAAGCAAGCTGCATACAACACAAAGAATGCATTTTTTTTTTAGGGCATCTACTTGGTCACCTTCAAGACTGAAGCTGGGCCTGACACAGCATGTTTACCCTTGTTTAAGATACAGCAGGCTAGCAACAGCGGTCAAAGCTCAAGCCCTGAGGGAATTGTGCAGCGGTCTGGACAGCTCAGTTTATTTCCCTTGACACTGAACAAGTTTGTTTCTTCTGATGTTCTGCAGCAGCTCTCAGCCTGCAGCCTGGGGACTAACGCTGCTCTGGAAGACACACAGATTGCAGATAATTACAAATAAACCAATTAAGACACCCCTCTCCTTCTTGATTAAAAAAAGCAGAAGAAAACAGATGCTCTAACTGTAAACAAATTGCTGTCTGGTTTTAAGACAAAACTCTTGCCTCTACACCGATACTTTTTAACAGAGAGTTTTTGCATAAAACTGAACAAGCAGTGCTATGAAGCCCCTGCAAAGCATAATGCTGAATAGGAAAGGGCCATTTAAAAAAAGCTACCTACCACCTACTTTGATAGGCTACTACAACCCAAAGCAGACTTATCTGAAGGTGCTACGTTTCAAATAAATAAATGCTTTCCACAGAGGATCAAGTAAGCATTAGAACTTAGGCCAGCACAAATAACAACAAACTCAAGAAAACCTCCAAAACAACCACCACTCCTTTGAAGTACACTATTTCAGGAAAACCAAACCAAACAAGAAAACCATACAACTGAGGATTAACTTTTTTTTTTTTTTAAGCTTCCCACAAACAATCTCCTCATGTAGTCCAAACTGTTTCTTCACAGTACAGGAGGAAAACCATACAGGAGGAAGCCAGTTGGAGTGCACACACACCATCAGCACACTGAAATAACCTGCGGTGCATAATGCTACAGGTTCCATTAACAGACTCGTGCCTCAGATCAGGCTTCGTCTGCTGAGGCAAGTTTACACAGTCAAATAATGCACATTCTAAGAACAGACTCATTATATGATATCCCTCATCTACTTCCTTTTAGCATGAGATTACAGCAGCCTCAGTAGGGCACTAAGCTCGTGAACTGACAATATCCTTCAGCACATGGCAAAATATACTCAGAGTCCGATTTCACACAAAAAAGATATTATCAGACAATAGCTAGAATAATGGCAAGAGCTGCAATGCAAACCCTACATCCAGACATCCCTTCTGTTTTCTAGAGGAGGAGGCAGTGAAGTATAAATACCAAGTGTCATGTTACAATTTTTTTTGTCACAAGTACTGAAGGAGGTGCATACAGTATTTTGACCTGAATTAAACTTCAGTTCAGATACTACCAACTGCAAATACTTAGCACAGCTTTTTTTTCTCCACCTTTCTCTTTTCTGAAGCTGTACCACTCAGAGTAGCCTCCAATTCTGGCTCTCAGTTGGAGATTTAACCCACACATTAGCACCTCGACTTCAAAACAGCTTTTAATTGTATGCCAGTTGTAAATAGACTACTCACTCCACTTTCTCTCATTACAGAACCCAGAACTAGCACTATGCATGTATTAAGTCGATCTCAATAGCATCAAAGGTCTCTCATCTAACTCAGATTTAAAGCTGATCTTAACAGCATTTCTGAAAGGTTAGGTATCATGCTTAACACTGAAGTTAAGCAACTGAGGTATCTTCATATGCAATCAAATTGGATAAACCCACATCTAGGTCAGACACTTAATTTCTCAAAAAAAGAATCTAAAAGTGTGCCAGCATAGTTTCACTGGCTTTTCTGTAGGATTGCCCACAAAACTATGGGTTGCAAGCACAAATGCTTTAAAGTCCATCTGTTTAGATTCTTCAAACACTTCTGGCCACCATGACTTGCTTTTGGATTACCTCCATCACCACTGGAAACAAATTTGTTGCTGTACTCATTCATGTGGCAAAAGGCAGCTCTCTACAGCACGCAGCAATGCTGCAAAATAAATGCAGGACAGGACCATGTGCACAAGCAAGGCTCTTCCCAAACCAATTTTATATTCTCCCTGTCCACGTGATTTAGTGGTGAGCTCAAGCACGTCAAGTAACTATTTGACACCAGCTCTGGTATACTAAGAGACTTGAATGTTTTGCTTTTCCCTATGCAAACTAGTAGCGAGAAATCTTCTGAAGCTTTCAGCTTCACAGAATTACACAGAAAGGCCCGGATTGGAAGGGACCTCAAAGATCATGAATCTCCAGCCCACTGCCACATGCTGGGCCACCAACCTCCCCATTTAATACTAGACCAGGCTACCCAGGGCCCCATCCAGTCTGGCCCTCAGGCTGTGTTCCTGGGTTCTCCTTCATCTACCAAAACATAAAGAATTTTGGATAAACTTCAGTGGCAAAATGGTATCTGATACTCATGACTGATTAGTCTATAGAGTAACTGTGCTCGTCAGTGAAGCTACTTCTTCACAGCCACAGAAACATTGTTTTCGCTATTAGTGCTGATCTGAAGGTTTCACTCTGCATAAATCTACATAGCTTTAAGGACTGAATTATTGCTACATCTCACTGCACAATAGCCAATGTGAAAAGAATGAAAAGAAGCTAGTTTCTACTAAATGAAGCAGCAAAGTGGTTTTACTGAAAAATGAATAAGTTTCCCAATGCTGTTGGTGTGCATGTTTCTCTTACCTTCTTAGACCTCCAGCAACGACAGTACACAGCCTTGTCTCCCAGATCTTCCATATCAAATGCATGGACTACCTTGGGGTTATCCTTCTGGATATGGAGATTCACCATTGCCTTGCAGCATTTGTCTTTAGAGAGAAATTTTTTATAAGCTAGATACCCAACAGCAGCAGCTCCAGCAGCTAGAGAGACTGCAGCAATCCATTCAACTAGAAAAAAAAGAAGAAAAAAGACTCAGTTCACTGACCACAATAATCTATTAAAACTCCTCCCAACAGTAAATGTCTCCATGCTCAAGACAACACCTCTAACAATCCAAGAGATCTTTCTGTTCTCTAGGCAAAACACAGCATTTTAGAACACTGTTTTTTTTTTTATTTTGACACACAATGAGTTAATCTGCTCTCTTCCAGAGACCAGAGCTCTCTCTCACCTCAGTCCCTTCTATGTAACGGTGAGGATTAAAGTGGCAGGGTAGTTTGTTTGGTTTGTTTTTGGTTGGTTGGTTTTTTACTTTTACTTCATCAGGCTGTGATATCAACACTGAAAAGTACAGTGTTTCCAAGCTCAGCACACTAAACTATAAGCTAAAAAGCCTGTTTATTGTTTCAGTTCAAAGAAGGTCACTAAAGACAAACACACAGCATCAGCAACCAAACAGATCCCTCCAGGGTACTGGTAGTGAGTAAATTTTTTATATAATGCATGCTGCAACCAGAAGAACTTAAGAGATGTTTGGCAACGGGGAAATTATTTAATTTACAAGCACTCCACAAGAGCAAGAAAAACCAGCTTAGATTAAAAGCCTACTGCGGTGGTATGGAAAAGAACACGGATCCAAAAGGATTATATTTAATGGCACAAATTTAACCATGTTATGTCCTGGCTCTATGAAAGACAATTGCCATTAAAACCACCATTACTTCCCACCTGCACTTTTTTTTTCCCCCTCTTGTAATCCCTGAGAACTCTGGGGTTTTGCTCAATTGTTATCGTTTCCTTTTCTACAAGGACTTTTCCTACTTTTTGTGGCTCTATTGTTTTCTCTGCCTCATGCTAATACCCTGGACTTTGGCCTAACGGTTCTGGCTGCCCTAACAGCACCTGCTTTTTTTGTTTGTTTGTTTTTATCCACCACTTCTGTGCACATGTGTGTTCCTGACATGTATGAAAAGAGTCCAGTTGACTCCACAGACAAAAACATGAGACAGGAATTGAAGTTTTTGCAGATTTATATAGTTTTAAAAAAACTAGAACAATCTTCCGCTGGGAGTTTTTCTTTTACCCTTCAAAACCCGTACTGCATTAGAAAGACACCAAGCCAGAAGGTCTCACCGGAGCAAGAAACACCACTGCATTGGATCTAGGATAAGGAATCAAAAGCATTTGTCAGCTCTTGCTGCTTTCCAAGGGCGGCTCACCCAGGGTGTGGATATAACACTAAATGCAGCTAGTCAAACACCTGTGCTACGATTTGGGAAAGCACACAGGCAACTTAGCTAAGTGCCTCACTAGGACAAAACGAGGTACAGAGCCGTTTTGAAGCTCATGCTCTTGGTAAGCAGAGCCGAGCAGCAGAGCAGTGCCGCACACGAAGGAGGCACGCAGCGGCGCCGCTCCCACACGCACCAACCGCCTGCCGTTAGGCAGCAGCCCGCACCCCAGCCGCCAGGCGGAGCCCCGCCAGCCGCTCCCAGCGCATCCCACAGCACGGACCAGGCCGCCGCTCCCCCACCAACACGCAGAAGCCGCGCTAATTCCCTCAGCCTTTCCACCTGTTGATACCCGCGAACCCTCAGAGCCATGCCCCGCTCCCGCAAACACGGAGGTCGTTCACACAGCCCCACGCGCTTCGACCAGCGCACCGCTCCCCTCGAGTCAACCGCTAAGGGCGCCCCGCCGCCATTTTGTCGGCAGGGTTCCGACGGGCGGGGCGCCGCCCCCTCCTCTGCCACGCAGCCCCTCAGCCCCGCGCGCGCCCGTACCCACCCCGCACGGCGCCATTCTGCCCCAGCCCCATCGCTCCCGCTCCGCAGAGGACACACGCAGTTCCGCAGCGCGCATGCGCCGCGCCGCGCCCCGCCCCTTTTGAATGCCCTGAAAGGCGCGAGAGGCGGAGCGACAAAGGCTCGCGGTACGCGCGGGCGTCGAGGCTGAGGAGCGGGCAGCGGAGGCGAACGCCTCCACACCGCAAGGGGGCAGCGGTTGCCGCGCTGCCGCTCTGTTCGCCGCCCACGCTACCCAGCGTGCCCCGCGGCAGGCGGACACAAAGGGCCCGGCGCCCCTCCCCGCGCTGGTGCTTCCCGTTCCGTCGGTGCGTGCGGATGCCGTTAGCCGCCCGCCCCGCCCCCCGCCGCGCTCCTCGCTGCCGTCGCCTTGCGCTCCCATGGCGCTGAAGCGGATACAGAAAGTGAGCAGGGCCGAGGGAGGCCGCCGAGCTGCTGCTGCCGTCGGGAGGGCGGTCGTGCGGTCGTCGCAGGGTGGAGGGGCGGGCTGGGTTTGTCGGAGCGCCGCGTCCGGCAGTAAGGGGGAGGGCGGAGGGATATTGCAGCCGCGGGGCTCCTGCCGATACGCCATTGTATCGCGACAGATGGCAGCGGGCAGACGTGGGGTCTGTCGGGGGAAGGTTTGCGGGGCGAAGGTGTGTCTCCGAGTTTTTCCATGCGGATAAAATGGCACCTATTGGCGGTCAGCGATGCTCGCTGAACTTGCAAGGAGCCCCAGCGGGGCTGTGAGCGCCGTGAGGCTGCGGAGGGGAGCGCTGCACGCAGCCCGCTGTCCATCGCTGCCACAGATACAAAGGGGTGGTGGTGAACGAGCTGAAAAAATAGCCTTTTGTAGCCGGGAACGTGCTCTATCAAATAGCGTCGTCGTGTTTCTTGTACCTGTAGTAGTTTCCGTGGAATTAATAGGAGGCGTTACTTTCGGAGCAACCAAGGTGTCAGTGCCTGTGTTTTTTTTATTCTCGCAGTAAGCTCTGTTGTGCCCCGATGTGATGTGGGGATGCTTGGCTTTTTCTCGGCTTTTTATTTTCTCGCTTGTTCTTAAAGAACTTTTCTAGTCGTGTGTTTGGAGAAGAGGGGGATCGTTCTGATTGCCTGCTTATTCTTGTTGTGTTGGGGTGAGCAGACAAAGCAAGTGGGAGGTCTGGGGGTGTTGTGGTGTTTCTTACAGTAGCTTGTGCTCTTCCAAATGAGACCTTAGTACAGTTTGCTGTATTTTTTTTTTACGTTTTGCCTGTGTAAGTTTTCTTTCTGCTTTAATGATCTCCGTACGTACTGGAAAGCCACAACTTTCTTTAGTGAAACATTTACAAGCTCTGTATTCGATAGATGTGAAATTTATCCTTGAGAGAGAGCGTTTCATGTCCTGTTAGTCTTTTTACGTTGCTTTTCTGTTCTTTGAAAGTGAAGAACTGCTGACTTGAAGGTTGTATAAGATTTCTTGGTTATGCAATTGCTTTCATCTGAAACGTGGATTGGTACTGGAGAAGGAGCTACTGAAAGTGTTGAGGTTAGATCCAAACCTGGCTGCTTCTTCTAGTTTGCTGCAGGAATGACTACTGCTGGGTTACTTCTTAGTAACTCCTCGTCACTGAGGAGAATTATTTCCAATCAGGAGTTGTAATGAGGAGAAAAAGAAAAGACCAAGTATCTTCGTGTCACTGTTGCACATGGAGCACTCCTTACAATGCTGGAACTGGGAAAAACTCATGCTAGATTCAATGTATTTCTACGACAGTTTGCTGGTCCCACCTATCTGCAGCATGTTTCAGCCTGGCCTTAAAGGTTACGGGTGGGAGGCAATAAGATATGGAGCAAAGGAAATGCTGTAAGGATTTTACAGTTCCTGGGGGAACTCTGTTGAGTTCTAAGTGCTGTCAGCACAGTGGTATTGCCTGGGACCTTGTTAGTCTAGACGTATAGTGTTTGGTTAAGGTTGGGTAGTTTGAGGGTGGTTCAGAACTGTGCTTTGACACAGCTTGAGGGGCTTTGGTTGCAAGCCTGAGTGTTGGCAGTTTGGTAGTTTGCCTTGTCAGAATGATAGTGCCTATGGAGGAAGCACAAGTGCAGTACATAAGTATCAGCGTCCTTTCTTTGTGCACCAGGGACTGATTGGGATTTGGGACTGATATCTAAACAATACTGCTGCCGTGGCCTGTGTTGTTTTGTGCCTTCTTTCACTGGTCTGCTTTGAGGGACTCCATAAAGGACGCCCTGCGGACTTGAGGGCTGTACACTAATAATGGAAGGCTGTGGAAGAACAGCCCGCTGCTTGGTGGATGTTTATTGTGGGTGTTAGCAATTATGTAAAAGAAAACCAATACTGTAGGTTTTAGTTGGGAGGGATGTTTTTCAAATGAGTCCTTATGGTTCCTGCCTCTGGAAATGGATACGGTGTGATTTCTGTGCCAAGGAGGAGATCGTTCAGGCTGCTGGGTTATGTAAGTTGTATAGGTCAGCTCTGCTTATTGGACCTGTGTGGAAGCATTTCTCAGGGATTCCTGCTCTGAGTTCTCATTTTATTTACCTAATAGAGAGTTTGTTATCCTGTCAGTTCTGTTACAGCTGGTGGGATGGTTTTCATCCTATGTCCTGAAACTCTGGATGCCCCTCTACTATTAATGAGCAGCTGATGTTTCCTGTGGTTAATCAAATTGTCAACTGCTTACAAAACCTGTATTCACTTGCTCTTGTTACCAGCATTAAAAATTGGACTTCTTCACTTAGAATTTCTGAAACTGGCAGCTTCTTCTCTGACGCATTTGAAGACTGGTTTGAAAATAGCTGTTCTTTTTCATCTTGTCAGTATAGTGCTTGATTGTTTTTCTCCTGCCACTCAGTAAGAATGGAGGCGTTCCAATGTTCAGATATGCTGCTGAACTAAAAGTCTGTTTGTTTCAGTATGTGTTTCATATGCATAGATGGGCAGGACGTGCCAGCTTATATCTTTATGTTGAAAATAACTTGGGTTCTGCCTATAAGCTGTTGAGCTGTGTGCTTTCTTTGGGTGGTAATAAACACACTAAGGATACCTTTGAATCCTTAATATAAAATCTTTTCATTTGCTTCTAGAACATCACTTGTGACATCACAGAATAGATTTTGCCTTACACAGTGTATAAAAATAGGTTAATTCCTTTGTTACTGGAATGGAACTTGAAGGATGTTGTGATGAAATACTTCTTATACGTTCACTAAACTTAGAAAGAAAAGAGAATCCTTCAACTTCAGTACAATCCAGGCTTTAGTTGCTTTTCTTCAGGTAATTTCAATCACTATTAATATAGGAGCAGAGGTGGATGTGTGTTCTTAGTAAAAAGTACAGTGCATTTTGTGCAAGAGATGAGGAACACAGCTGAGAAACTGAAAAACCTTTATTTTAAATAATGGTGTGGGAAAAGGCTCTGGATGTGGTTTCATGTATCTTAAAGAATTAAAATAGCTTTCGGTGATGCTGCTCACAGTCTATTTCTGTCTCCTGATAGCCTGCAGGCTCGTTTCGCAGTAAAAATGAGGCATATTTTTAGGACTCTCTTATTAGTACTCCTGCTTACTGAGTATCCTTAAGGACTGTGCTTAATGTGTCCATCTCCCTGTTGTCAAAGTATCCTTTCCAATCTCATTCCAGTGGCTTCAGAGGAGACAATATCTAACTGTATTTAATGAGGCACATAACTGCTTGAGCAGCTGCTGTCTTCTTCAGCTTTACAATTCTGAAGTGTATTCTGTAATATACTTCAGCAGTGAGCCCTTGTCTGTACATTCAGATGTACTTCTACCTTCTACAATTTAACATAGTTTTACATCAGTTAAACTTATGATTTTTTGTCTCACCTTGTCTACAGATCTACTACAGTGTGTGTGGTGTGATGAATAAAAGATGTTCATTTGGAGGCTTTGCTGTGTCCGTCTTCAGTAGCTGATGGTTAACATCTCTAACATTGTGCTGCTGTTTCCTCATTAGCAGCCCCGGTGCTGGATCCTGCTTATGTTCAGGTTATGTTTCTGTTCTATAGTTTGGAGTAGTTTCTTGCACCTGTTAATTGCAGCCAGTTTGTGGCATAGAATTAGCAATATTTTATTCTAGTCATTAATTTTTTTCAGTGCTTGAGAGGATTAGAAGACTTATTCTCAGCAGTGTCCTCAGCTTAGTTTTCTTCTCTATCAGAGTTGATTATGGCTCTATTGGGATAAAGCATGGCGTGCGTTGGAGCTCCTGATGGATGGTTTTAAACCATGACATTCACTGCTGAAATTGTATTGCTTTTGTGTACTCACACAGAAGATGTTGCTCTCTTGTGTGCTGTAATTCACGGTGTTGAGTTTGCCTTTTAAAAGTAGGATCTGTACAGCTATGAGTTACAACTCCTGTTTTTAGCATGCATACATCCAAGTCTTGAACCAGCATTTTCTATACCACTGACTTAAAAATATGGATGTAGTTGAAGCCTTGGGGTAACCAGACTTTATGTAAGTCACGAAGCAGCTTTTCTGCATCTCTTGATTCTAGGGAACCATCACAGCTGTTCTGGAGTTCAGCTCTGGACGCTGGCATATTGCTCTGACTTATAGGGAGGCAGTCAGAATTTCTCCCCCAGCATTTCCAAAAAGCGTAGGAAAGCTTGAAGCCTACCCAAGTTGTACAGCTCTCCAGATGATTTACTTAGAATGCAAAGCTTCAGCAGCATAATTAACAGTATAACACAAAATAGTAGTAACTCTTATCTCTACTTGATCTGAGCTGCTTTATGCTAAGTCTCAAACTGTTATGCTGTCAAGTTGAATTCACAAAGTTTGATCACATTTGTATTTCTAAAGCACATTAGTGTCAGTATGTCATTTTTAGAGTGGAGAACGTGGCAGGAGTTTGACCTGGCTGTTCTCCATAGGTATAAAAGCTTTCTTCATATCTGAACGTGGCTTTTGCTTAACGCATTAGGTTGAAGAGACTTCTCTTCATCCCAGTTGGGAAATAACATGATTGCATTGATCTAGGTCTCATCAAGCTGTGATTAAAAACATGTTTTGGTTGTGGACAATTGTCATTGTCTTCAGCCTGAAGAAGCTGGAAGTGCACACCTTTCTAGTTCCTAGCAGTTGGGAAGTACGAGTGTTGATGTGAATGAAGGAACTAGTGTGATTTTTGGGATGTGTGAAGGTCTTGATGAAAGCATCCAAGTGGTGTTGTAGAATTGTGACTCCAAGATGAGGTGCCTGCCTGGCAGCTGTGGTGGTGGGGCACATGCACAAGGACATGTGTGCACGTATTTTAGAGATGTTGAATAGAACCCTTTTTCTCCATTGTTGCCTTAAAGTTAGTAGTCAGATAGAATTGCTTTAAGATGGAATTTTTAGCTTGTGGGTTGTCCCTTTTGGCCACCCGTCTTGTGCAGATTACTTCCTTACTTTTGCTTGTTTCATGTAAACTCCATATTCTCTTGTTGGACCTCGTGTTGCAAGTCAGAGCAGTGGCAGGAGCTGCTCATGGAGTCTCGTGATGCCTGGAAATTTGAGACTTGTTGACTTCTTGTGCAGGCAGTGACTTGGTTACCCTTCTCTGTATGCTCCTTCATGACACTTGAATCCACAGATGAAAAAGCAGCTGCACTTGGACAGGATTCTGCTCTTGTCTCTTAGGCTGAGCCTAGGTGGGGTGCTGCTTCTGGTGCAGCTTAGGGTTTCTTCCTAGCAATGAAGCTGGGAGCTGGCAGTTCACTGTAGCTAGCCTGAGCTGTGTTGGTATAGCAAAGAACTCTGTTTTCAATCACGTAGTTGAAGGAGTGACTTAGGGAAGCTGTCACATCGCTACTTGCACTGAAGAGGCTGAATATGCTGCGTTTCTGTCAATGTGGGGCACCTGACCCTTGGTGAATGAGCTGGCTGGAGGAGGGCACTGTGAGTCGTTCACTGGATGTTGTAAGAAGATAAATATATCCCAGCAGTTGGAATCCAGTTTTGACCCTTTACGTTGTGCGAGATATCTGACCATAGTGCATGCACTGACTTTACTTGGGGTCACCTTGGTGTCTGTTAAAGCCTTGATTTTTATTTTGCAATAGTGTTCTTGATGAATGATTTTCTGGGGGATGGAAATGCTTCCTGCTATTCCTTCAAATAAACTTGAGGGGGCATTTTCAGACTTGATCGTGTTTGTGACTGGTTTAAATATATATGGTCTTGGTTATTGGTTGGGTGGCTTAAGAACTGTAACGTAGCATGCATCTTTTAGCTTATTGCAATGCAAGTATTTAAATAGACTGCTAAACTTACAGCAGAGCAGTTCCTAGCAGTTTGGAGTTGGTGTAAGTGCGTAGCTTGTTCTTAGTGTACTAAAACTTCAGATATCAAAAGCAATATATTGAGTTAAATGAGGAGAATGAGCTACATTAATACTTAGATGAAAAACTGAGCTGCTTCTGTACTATTAAATAAAAATTCTAAATTACGTGAGGCAGTGTGAGTTTGTGTAAAATGAAGTCAGCTGGCGTAGCAAAGCTGCTCTGAGCACTTGTCTGAAATTGCAGCTTCCTTTGGGATTTTCTGTTACTCACTTGGAAGTAAAGCATGTAGAGAATTGCATCAAGGTACGTTAAGGTGTATAGCTCTTATTTCTGTTTTTTCTCTAGTTCACTTAGCATCCTTTCATACTCGATAGGCACTCTGCAGTCATTTTGTGAGCTGGTTTAACTCAATGAATGTGCATGGATTAGGTGAATACAGGAATCTTTTGTCAAATCAAAAGCTAAAGGAACAGTTGGATTAACACTTCCTTTCTATATTGAGCACTGAGTTTACAGAGAAATTCATTTCTTTATTTCTTTGTCAGTGCTTCATTAGATCCAAGCCTATTATGAGCTTGGTTGCAACACTATAATAATTTAAGGTATTAATCTATAGCATGATATTGTCTTCAGCTGCTAACCTACCTGGAAGAAATCTTTCCTTTATCAAAGGGCACTTGATGTTTTGATCACTTTCAAAATGTTACAGGTCTACTTAATAAAAACCTTTGTGTCTTCATTTTGAAGTGATGCTGCTGCATGGTGTCTGTGTGTAATTGCCAGTGTTTGTGTGTTACAGGAACTGAGTGACCTGCAGCGAGACCCCCCGGCTCACTGTTCTGCTGGACCTGTTGGAGATGACTGTAAGCTCCTCCTGGGACATTGCCATGGCTCACCTTATTTCACTTAAGAAAAAGCTTAGAAAAGCTCTCATTATTTTATCTTTTTGACTTGCAGTGTTTCATTGGCAAGCCACTATTATGGGACCTGTAAGTATAATAACTCATTCCCCCCTGAAAAGCAGACTTGCTTTCATTTACATAATGGAAGCTTTCATTTGGGTTTCTGTTAATGTGGCAGTCAAATTCAGCTGTGCTGTGTGCTGGCTAATGATTTGGGGCGTACTTTGTTGGTTTTGGTAGTCTGGTACTAATTTCTTCTTTTAACTGATCAAAAAAAGTCTGTCTTCTGCTTGAAATTAGGGATGCTTAATCAGTCAACTGCAATGCTTGAATTAGTTGAAAGATCTTTTTAAAGATGATTTCAATTCTGAAAGGTACAGGAAGAAATAGAAACATTATAGAAATAGAGAGAGATACTTTGAAATTAGAAATAGTTAACATAATCCAACTCTGAAGTTGCTAACCTTAAACAAGATTGGTGGTGTTGTTCTGGGGGCTTTTACAATTTAGCAGGCAGTGTGACGTGGCTCTGGCAAAACTGGGTGGCTTTTGGGAACTCGAGGCCAGTGACTGTGAGTGTTTCTGGTGTCTGTGTGAGGAAGATGTCGCTCAACCCAAAGAAAACCTCTGAAAGATGTGATTTATGATTCATGACACAAGAAAGGGCAACATAGCTTAAGAACAGAACGTTCTGAAGGAAAATGAGCAAGGGTGTGAGCAAGAAGAATGAATGAAAACATGACCTGAGAGAAAGGGTGCTTAAAAATACCATAGCAAGAAGCTGGTATTCCTGGTGTTTTTTCTTATGGATGCAGTAACTTTGGGGGGATAAAAGCTTCTCTTCTGATCAAGAGCTGGGTAATTGAGACAGGACTTAAACCAGTGAGAAGCAGTGGTGAAGAAAAGTGAAATTGTGACTCATTTGGGACTATTTCTGCTTTTTCATCGCAGTTGTTCTGAAGCAGTGGAAGATCAGTGGGTGTTTTGTCAGTGGTGGGCTGGAGCCTGTTGTGATGACACAGCAGGAGCTCTGGTGATAATGAAAAGCTTTTCTATAGTTAGTAATGCTTTTGCCGTAGTTCTTGAAGAACCACGCTCCTTCACATACCCAGTCATTCTGCTCTTGACCTTCTGCACTACTGAAAGGTGAATGGCAGAACAGCAAAGAATATCCAAGAACATAGGGTTACAGAAAGCTCTGTCGCTAGTATTTCTTTGTCTGTCCCGAATGGCCCCATTAAGGGAAATACTAGCATTTAAATTCCACCTTAAAACTATTATTCTTTTTATAATTTTTAGTTCACAATTTACTTCTCATATCCTGTATTGGAAAATATTGTCTTTGCTTCAAGTTCGTCACATTTCTGTAGTTTAGAATAAGAGCGAGCAGCCTTTCTCAGCCATGATTATTAGCATGTTATCCTTTGTCTCAGTAATGTAAGGAAAGAGGGGTGCACATCCATCCTGCATGTCTTCTGAGGGGTGGAGAGAAGCATAGGACTGAAACTTATTTGAGAACTCACATATGATGTGTGTAAATAGGATAACCTCTTCTTCTGTCTGTGGGCATCATCCATTTTATATACCTTACCTACTAAGCAGTGTGACCTCACTTTACTTCTGGCACTGAACTTGTCTGATCTTAGCTTATTTTAACTTTGACAAATCAAGTTAGTATGCATGCAAGCAGCCATTTCAAACCTAATTTTAGGTACAGTGAGAGTCTCTTCTGATGTTACTTAACGCTGGCTTCTTAATGGTGCTATATATAGGTTGCCTTACATTATGACAGTCTGCATTTTGAATGTGAAATGAGACATTTCATAGCGACCATTTATGGTTTTACATCTTCTATTCATCTCTAGAACTGCAATTTCTGTTGACTCCTAAGGCGTGAACATGATATTTTTTTAATAAAAGCCTGCATTTGTTCCCATAAGACAACCCACAGACTTCTCCTTCAGCTTTGCTGAGGCTGGATTCCTCTCTTGCTGTTTTGAACTTCTGAAGCACTAAGAGAGATTTTCTTCTTCCCTTAATTTGAACTTGAAGCACAGCTCTCTGTCATTTAGCATTGCGACTTCTTTTCCCAACTTTTCTAGAGAATAAGAATGAAAAATCTCTTCAACAGATGACTGCAACAAAGTTATTTCTATCTATTAACTGTGTGCAGCCTGGCCGTAAACCTGTGCACATGTTCTCTAACAAAATGCATGTTCACAGATTTGTGCAGGTCACAAAGATGTTGTGTGTTTTAAAACTCCCTGATGTCATCATGATCAACTGAATTATGTTGGAAAATCCTACTCTTTGCATCTGCAAAGAGAAACCACTTCTTGAGGTGAGTATATTTGTAGCTTAATGATGGAGGAAGATGCTGAGTATAGCAGAGCGGCTGTGGCGTTGCACGGAGGCAGCATGTAGAAGACCTGCTGTGATCATTGTGTTCCCCTCGGTGCTGTGGAGCTGAGCTCCAGCAGCGCCTTGCTGCCCAGATACTGAGGAGGGAGCTGGTTTGGAGCTGATGGACCAGCAGTTTTGTAGCTCCGGCGGTCAAACACTGCTCCCTCCTTTAGCCTCCGAGAAAAGGGCAGCACTCAGTAGCCACATGGGGCTACTGCAGTAGTAGCCACGGCTGACTCTGCTGTAGCTTTGCTTTCCAATGGGAGCGTTCAGCATCCTCAGTATGGACTGTGTACTGGGGATAAAAAAAAGTTGACTGCGATATTCATTGCTTTGGGAGGTTCTCTGCCATCTGAAGAGAAGCTCCAAAGTAACTGAAGTGTATTAATGGCTTTTCTTTTGTTTTTTTCCAGCCCGATAGCGCGTATCAAGGGGGAGTGTTCTTTCTCACAGTACACTTTCCAACAGACTATCCTTTCAAACCCCCAAAGGTAAGTGCTTCCTCTGCAAACTGAAGCAGTTCTTAGGTCAGAGCTTTGTATCTATATCCTTGCTATCTGGGGCTCACTTCTCTAAGTAAAAACCAGAAAGATAAGGATAGAGTGCGTGTACATTGCATGAACAGGTAGGACTGAATCCTGAAACTGAATGGTAAAATGCACGACTTCACCGTGGGTTGTGTTGGATATGGAAGATCTAATATGTCTGGAACTGAAAAGAGTGTCAAGGATTCCAAATGTAATAAACATTTTTGTTAGTTGTAAATTTTACTTTGTTTAATTCCAGATTGCTTTTACAACAAAAATATACCATCCAAATATAAACAGTAATGGGAGTATTTGTCTTGATATCTTGAGGTCACAATGGTCACCAGCTCTGACTGTATCTAAAGGTAAGCTCAGAGATGTGCTGATGGATTTATGACATAACACACACTAGAGTATTTTCCCCTGTGTTGCCGCACTGTCCTGGGGGCTGGTGGGAGCTCATTTATCCTGCATGTTACAGAAGGGGCTAATTCTATTGGAATCCTTGTTATGATCCAGTATCTCGCACTGCCTATTTGGAGTGTCAGATTGTATCATGTATTATGTACATAACAAGGAAATGTTCTAAAGGAAGTTGAGTGAGATAAAGTACAATTAGTCTGAAGTGCAGCTTCTCTATTACAGCTGACTGTGCATGCAGAAGTGAGGAGAAATCTGTGAACAGAGCTGTAAAACCAAACCAATTTGAATGTAAATGGGCAAAACTAGATACTGCCATGTAGAGGAGCCTCTTTGATTGCTTACTGGGTTTAAGATGGCTTTTCATTGCTTGAGTATACTTGTGTAGGCAGAGATCTTAATCACACCGTATCTTAACAAGAACTAAATTGTTCTGATTTGCGTTTTTCTAAGATGAATTTGAAGATGTAGCTGTTCTCTCAGTCATCAGTCAGAGCTGTGTTCTAATCTTATAGTTGAATTTTCTCAAGCTGGTACACTAGATTTTTTGGACATTGATGTTACAACCTTTTTCTGTAGGCTTTTTGTGTCACTTCAAAAGCTGCTTCAAGTGTGGTTGCTGTCACTGTTTTTCTCAGCCATCTCCAAAATTCTTAGCCATGCTCTTAATCACTTTATACAGTGTAAAAAAGAAATGACCTGACCTGCTTGTGCGGAAAGAATTAGAAAAATCAAGTGTCCTTGGTGCAGTAGCAGGATTTGAAAATGGAACCATGAGTGAATAAGAATACAGTATTTCCCCAAATGAAAGTCAGGCATGTATCAAATAAGTGAAATGTTCATTGAAAGAATATAATGGTCAGCACAGAAGTGGAGAATGATTTGCATGTTAGCCTAATGTTAATGATAATGTAAATTGCAGCTAGAAGGGCTTTCTTGGAAAAATATTTGTGTTCCTCAGTCATCTGTAGTCTGTTCTGTGTTGATAGGCTAAAACATGGGAAAAAAATCACTACAAAAAGCACAGGTGTGTAGATTGTGAGTTCTCTGGGCTGTTATCAGATAGTGTGTTAGACCTAGAGAAATGATGCTGTATAAATATTTCTGAGCAGAAGTGTTGTCTGAAATCTTCATACTCAGGCATTTGCTTTCCAATCTTCTTTTCTTCCCTTTGTGTACTGGAATGTATAAAGGATTACAGAAACCAAGTGAACTAACTTTTGTCTCTTTTAGTTTTATTGTCCATATGCTCCTTACTTTGTGATCCTAATCCAGATGATCCTTTAGTACCGGATATTGCACAGATCTACAAGTCAGACAAGGAAAAGTGAGTATAACATAGATGCTGTGGTACTTGCAGATGGTGGTTGGCTATGCAACCTGTCCACTTGAGAAATCTCTACATAGATATCGATAGTAGAGTATTGGATATTGAAATATTGAAAAAACCTGTTAGTGAAATGACAAGCAGGTTCCTGCAGGCATATGCAACTGTTAGATATTACTTCTGTTCCTATTTGCATAAAACCATCATACTGTTATCTTATGTTATGTTTGTTTATTTTTCATCACATGAAAAGAGTGATTTTCCAAATAGGAATTATTTGTTGTTACTGATATCTTCGGGGTATGAATCCTGTGCATGTAGTGTGATGTTCAGGTATGAACAGTGAACTTAAGTTTTTGATACAATTTTATAAATGTGGGGTAGAATAGTACTTGTTTTACTTGGTGTTAAGGATCGTTGTCACATTTGTTACGTTCTACAATACCTTATGGAGAGAGAGAATCTTTCCTTACTTTCTGGAACACTGTAGAACTTAAAGGAAGTTTCTGATCTTGGGAGGGTAACTCCCAAGGGGTAACAGGCAGCAGGTAACTCAAGCGCTATATGCTTGTGGACCACAACTGACTTAAAATTGGGATGTTATGCATCGATGTAAGCATCTGCTCTGGCATCTTCAAGCGCTGAACTTTGTGTTTTCTGCAATTCACTTTTGAGGCTTGCTGACTGTTTGACTCCTATGGAGGGTTTTGAAGTGCTGTGATACGGAACCCCCCCCAAGATCAGATAATTGATGTAAAGGTTGTTTGCAAGTCTAGGACTTAGGCACTTTTGGAGTACTGTTTCAAAGTGCTGTGTTCACAGGATGGCTTCTTCAAGCACTCCAGCTTTGAGTGGTGACATCTGTGGATAGCACAGATGTAGAAAAGCACCTTGTAGAAAATGTTTGATACCTATGGGTTACCTTTAGTATTGAGTTACTGAAGATCTCTTGCAGTGTATGCAAGCAGCCTATTTATTATTGCACATCTTCATAAATATCTCAGTATTATTTTTCCTTTGAGGACTGGACAGAGAAGGAGTGAGGCAGGAGCTGCATGGAAGTCTATGGTCTGGTATTCTTTTCTAGAATGAGCATTGTTAAGTGTCTGATACTATTGAATAATGTGATCTGCTTCAGGAGTGCTTGATCCATGGCTATACTGCAAAGCAGGTTGTCTCAAGTTGAACAGGCTGTACCTCAGCTTTCACTGAACCATTTAATTCAGCCTCGTTAGTAGTGCAGGTGGACAATGGGTATTTCTCTCTGTAACCTGTAATTTTATCATTGTTATTGGAAGTAAGAGAAGGTGAAATTATTGACTGTAGCTCTGTCTTCATATATTGCATCACCTACTAGAAATTTTGAGCATCCTGTAAGATTTGGGAAACCAAAGATAGGACCGGTTACCCTGACCACTTAGATATGGACATCTTAGCATAACTGAAAGTCCAAAGACTTGCATAATAACATACTTAGGAACAAAAGCAGTTAGTATTGGACTTGGCATACTGATCTGGAGGATTAATTTTAAAAACATACCACAGCATTTGCTGTGGATCGCTGAGAAAGAAGTGCTTCTAGTCTGAAGATTAGAATGTTACTAAATGCAAGGAGCAGAGGCAGAGTTACAGACCCTCTAAAGACACCTGGCTTTGGGAATGCTAGTCAGCTAGGCAAAAGGCAGAGTCCCAAGACTTAGAACCTAGTGCACAGTGCTTTTCATGATATTTTCCTTTCAAGTTCTGATATGCAGATGGAAGTGCAGAATGGAGAATAATAGTAATCATCACAGAGCCTTCCATCCCCACCCTTTCCAACACTGGTTAACTATATTGAATTCTACACAAATGTGTGAACTTTGTCAGTCTGCTAATAGCATACACATTTGGGAGTAATTGGCAACTGATTCCACTTAATGTACAAGCAAGGGACCAGTTGTGAAATGCAAGTTCAGTATGCACAATGATAGGTTTTTCAGTGCAAACCTGTGAGATTAGTTTTGAATTTAAGTCCAAGTAGCTTTTATAGCTAGCCTTGAAAACCAAACATACCCTTTGTGTGCTTCTTTGCTCTTAGAAATGTTAACATGGAGTGAATGTTAAGAAGTGAAAAGCTCAGTAGTATCTGCATGAAGTAAAACGGCCTTTGAGACTTTGTCTATGTCTCACTAACAACTCTTCACTCACTGTAATCCCTTCTTTCTGCACGTACAGATACAACAGACACGCAAGAGAATGGACTCAGAAATATGCAATGTAAACTTATGAAGACTTTTTCATATACCACAGAGTACTGTAAATTCTAGTTTTTTTCAAACTTAGAAGGAAATGGAGCACAGTTTACTGTTTCAACGTACCATCATGCCCCTTGAATATTTTATTTTTCCACCCATGTAAGTGTGTTTCTGGAGCAAGGGAAGACTTCCAAAATAACCTTATGACTGTGACGAGAATATTTATCCTCTTTGTATGCTTTGCAGAAGACATATATTATGGTTTTTAAGAGTTGGACATCTGCATCTTCAGACTACAAGATCCTTAATGCAGTTGTAAGGCAGCCAAATTATTTTTGCTGGAGAAAAGTAGCTGTTTTTAAGTGATGAATACTGTATGTGTGTCTTTAAGATATATTGTATGTTTCATAAGTGTGTTTGGATTTCATTTTGCTAGTTCACTTATATAATTTGTATTTTTAATTGTATAGACTAAATATATTTTATTTACGGTGTAAGTCATTTCATTTTAGACTGACTTTCTCGTGCACAGTATTGACAATATACAACTGCTAGTAATGAAAGTAATTGGGATATCCTGCCCTCTGGGATACTCTAAAGACTGACTGCAGATTTCTTAAAACCTAAAATGATCTTTGCACTGTAATTCTTTGTATGCTGATTATGGAGAAACACTTGGTTTTGATTCTGTTGCATACTTGACTTAATTTTATTGCAATGTGAACTAATTGCACTGCTATGTAGAAAAATATGTAACCTTTTTGTTGCGTTTCACGACTGATTTTCGACATGTGGGCAACATAACACTCAGACCTTTTACAAATCTAAATGTAGCCTTTTCCATATAAATAAAATGAATTTTCTACTATCTGTCCTGGCTGTTGTTTGTGTTTTTCAATCACAGAATCACAGAATGGCCAGGGTAGGAAGGGACCTCAAGGATCATGAATCTCCAACCCCCTGCCACATGCAGGGCCACCAACCTCCACATGTAATGCTAGACCAGGCTGCCCAGGGCCCCATCCAACCTGGCCTTGAACACCTCCAGGGATGGATGGGGCATCCACAGCCTCTCTGGGCAGCTGTTCCAGCACCTCACCACTCTCTCTGTCAAGAACTTCCCCCTGACATCCAACCTCAATCTTCCCTCCCTCAACTTCAAACCATTTCCCCTTGTCCTGCTGTTATCTACCCTTTCAAAAAGTTGATTCCCCTCCTGTTTGTAGGCTCCCTTTAGGTACTGAAAGGCTGCAATGAGGTCACTCTGCAGCCTTCTTTTCTCCAGGCTGAACAAGCCCAGCTCCTTCATCCTGTCTTCATAGGGGAGGTGCTCCAGTCCCCTGATCATCTTCATGGCCCTCCTCTGGTCCCTCTCCAACAACTCCCTGTCCTTCTTGTACTGCGGGCTCCAGACTTGGACACAGTGCTACAGATGGGGCCTCACAAGAGCAGAATAGAGGGGAACAATCACCTCCCTGTCCCTGCTGGCTACCCCTCTTTTGATGGAGCCCAGGATACCATTTGCATTTTTTCAATGCATGTTTTTAAAATGCTTTCTCATGTTAGAACATGAAAATTTGAAGTGTGTGTGTTTATTGTCAACAGAAGAAATCAAGCCCTGCATCAGATACTCCTTAGACATGTGTTGTAATTAATTTTCATGGCAGGTTCAGCCTAAGTTGCTTAGCGTGTTGTACATGCTGCTTTCTGTAGGACTCCAACAAGTTGACTTGTGAATTACATAGATCTTTTTGGAGCAAATACTTCAAGTAATTGAAATTCAGTGTGCCAGATAAGAGGGTGTATTTGCAATATCTAAATGTTACAGCCTTCTGGTCTTCTCTGCTTGCCTTATTTCTTGTTAGAGGCAGTTAAGCTGCACTAAGAGTGGCAGTTAAGTCTCACGCTTAAAGCTTGCTTATCCATGATTTGTGACTTGAATTGCTGTGGATTGCACATGTACAAAAGCAGTGGTGTTGGAGAGGGATGTCTTGTAAAGTAGATGAAAGAACAACTCCTTTCCCATCATAGATTGCTCTTAAGTATCAGCTGTAGAAACAGGATTCGTGTTTTCCTCTGTACCTCGCCGATAAAACTAGGAGTGACTTGAGACAGCTGTCAAAACGAACAGCCTCAGATGGTGGAAGTGTATTTCACTGCGATGAATGCTGTGTGGTAGCTTTCAGGTGGGAGCTGCGGCTCTGCCTGCAGTCCCGCTGTCTGCACGCGTGCTGGCTCCCGGCTGTGCCTGCATAAGCAGCTGTCGTGCCGGTGTTACGTCTGCGCTGTATCAGCCAACTCCGAAACGAGCTGTGCCGCTCTTAAAATAGCCCTGTTCACTTCGGATTGCGATCCGATGGAATGTTTCGTGTTGCTATGAAAGCAGTGCGGGCAGACGCCAACTGGCATCGCCTTCTCGCACAGCTCGTTTCTCCGGCGTGCGGCAGCGCGCTGCCCCGAGCCCGGAGCGGCTCCCGCCCGCGGGGTCACCTTGGCGCAGCGCGAGGCCCCTCCCCTTCCGTAGGCGCTGCTGGGCGGCGCGGCCGCCGCCATCCCGTGGTGCCCCGCGGCGGCGGGCGGGCGGGCTGCGGCATGGCGGCGGCGCTGGCGCTGCTGGGCCGGGCTGCGGGCCTCGCCAACGGAGCGCGGCGGCTGCTCAGGTACGACGGGACGGGGCGGGGGACGGAGGGTCGGGGCTCCGCTCGGCGCTGATTGTTGGTGTTGCGCGCAGGGGCTGCGGCGTTGGACGCGCGGCGGAGGCGGGCTGCTGTCGGGCCATGAGCTCGGCCGAGCGCCCGAAGCGGCCCCTCAGCGCCTATTTCCGCTTCCTGAGGGACAACCAGCCCGCCTTCCGCCAGCAGAACCCAGGTAGGGCGGCGAGCGGCGGGCGGACGGAGTTCGTGCGGGAGAAAGGGGCTGGTGGCAGCTTTTCCTCGAGGAAATTGATCGGATGGGGCCCTGGGCAGCCTGGTCTAGCATTAGGTGGGATGGTCGGTGGCCCTGCATGTGGCAGGGAGGTTGGAGATTTATGATCCTTGAGGTCCCTTCCAATCCTGGCCGTTCTGTGATTCTGTGAAAACTCAGTGTTTTTTCTTCTGCTGTGTGACGTGCAGATCTGAACACCTTGGAGCTGGTGAAGAAGCTGGCCGGTGTTTGGAGGGAGCTGCCGGCCTCGCAGAAGCAGGTCAGTGCTCGTCGGGTGTGTGACGCAGCGCCTGCTGCTTTGGGCTGTTTACCTGTTAGCACAGACCTGGCTTCTTGAAGTCTGGTCTTCTCTGCTTCCCTTATTTCTTGAAAAGCTTCAAATAATGGTGTAAAACATCTCCGCAAACTCAGCTGTAAGTACCAACTATAGCAAATTAGTGTTTTCCCTTGATTCCTGTTAGCAGTGAGTTCCTTTGTCGTGAGCAGCTGAGTGCTCACGTCCTTTCTGAACTTGTGGCTGTTACTACAAGGTTTGTCTTCTCCTTTGTGTGTCAGAAATGGAGAGAAGGATGGTGCTGTTCCAGAGCTTGGTGCTCTGATAACAAGGCCATGATTTTATGATGCTGCTGTACTTGGTGCTGGTGGTTGTGAGAGTGCATTTTGGGGACCGAAGCACTCGTGTGCTGCCATGGGTTGGCATAGTGAAAAGCAGTTGTTTCAATTGAGCTTCAGCTTTCCCATCATCTGGGGTAGATTACTATTTCATTGAGCTGCATCTGATTTACCTGATGTCAGATGCTGTGTCATCAGGTTAACTAATGTAATTAATGGGGTGTACTCAGGTTTTGAATCCATTCTTTTGAATTTGTTCTGCTGCTCAGACCTAAATGCGAATGGCAGTCTGCAAACTTAGGTTGTACAGTAGTCTGTGAACTAAACTAGTAGGTTAGAAGTGTTGGCTTCTGATGTTCAAGTGCATGGATTTGAGAATGCAAGGCACCGTGCTTAGCTGAATGAAAGTATATTGTTAAGGCTGATAGTTGTATTGTAGGTTTACGAGGAAGCAAGGAAGACAGACTGGCGAAAATACGAAGAGCAGTTGGCTGCATACAAAGCACAGCTAACTCCAGCCCAGGCTGCAGCTTTGAAAGAAGAAAGGAGAAAACGGCTGGCAAAAAGAAGATCTTTCAGGATAAAGAGAGTAAGTGTTTTCAAGGTAACTTATGGCACCTCAGGCCACATGTTAGGGCTGGAGGAAAAAAAACAACAGTAAGTGCAATTACATCCATAATCTATTGTACTTTCTCTGTGACTTCCCTGTATACAAAGCATTCTCATAGCAGAAACTACCTTTTTTTCCCCTGGAAATTTGTTCATTGTGTTCAATCTTGGCTCCCACAAAGTTACCCACCTGCTCTTTTCTCTGCAAGCATACAGTATTTCACACCATAACCAAAACTCTATCAAAATAATAAAAAAAAAAAAAAATTATCATCATTACTTTCTTGCAGAGTGGAATTTAGTAACAGTCTTTGGTTTCCAGAACCAGATTTAGCTGAAGTAAGAATCAGTCTGTATATACTTTTTGTATGAAATAATGAACACTGATGGGAGGTTTGGTTTTGTGGAAAAAGGTGTGTCGGACGGATTGAATAGCTTTTATTGTTTTTGAAGGAATTGACTGTGCTTGGAAAACCTAAAAGACCTCGAACTGGCTTCAACATTTTTGTATCAGAAAACTTTCAGCAGAGCAAAGGACTTTCACCTACGGTAAGCAAACTAGGAAGGGTTTATTTGAACAGTACTTAGGTATAGCAGTGATAGCTGTCTTTAAAAAAATATGGTGAGTGTAACTATTACATTCAGAAAATGTGTCCTGGATTCTGTTGCTTTCAAAGTAATGCTTTGAACTAACATTTCAGTATCTGAATATTCCTATGCTTATGTGGGTTTTTATGTCTGTTTTGTTGGTGCTTTTTCTTTATTATTTTATTTTAACTATGGTGATCTGGCTATTCTGCTCATGGCACATCCTGTATAAACTGCTGTGTGGCGATAGAGGCTTAAAATTCTTCCTGTACTTCGTACATGTCAGAGCTGAACATTTCATGCAGCTCTACTTTGTTTTGAGCTAGAAATACATGAGTTAATCAGGTGCTTACAATGGTCTGCTACCAATTTTGCCATGAAAAGATGGCGTTTGTTGCAGAAGCACTTTGCTATGTTAATTAATGCCAGTTTAATGAGGATGTTGATATGTTTTGCAGCAATTAATTCAGGATGGTGGAAATAGTTGAGTTCCTCAGCTTTCTGTTTACAAGACAGGTATCTCCAGTCAGCTGAGGCCCAATTTGACAAGCATGTAGCTCAGTACTCCTTAAGTGATACAAAATTTCATGTGGATGTGGTTAATTCTTGCGTGGCTTTGTTTTAAATTAAGCCAATAGGAAGGATCAGAGGTAGCCGTGTTAACAGAAGTTACTTAATCTGTTAGGCCTCCTTTTGCTGTAACCTTACTAACTTTAACTATCTATGCCAGTATCATCTGTAGAAATGTCTAAAATGATGCCCAGCAAGCTGTCAAATCATGTCTTCAATTATTTACCTAAGCCAAGAGTCTGGGGTAATAAACCTTCATGACTTGACTTGCTCTTTTTACACTGGTTTACACCTGGCTTTCAACTGTAACCCTCTATGATGTCTGGCATTAAAATATTGTTCATGTATTGTGTGCTCAATATTCCTCAGGCAAAGCTGAAGCAGTTATTTGAAACGTGGCAAAATCTATCCAGTTCTCAAAAGCAGGTATGTCTGTGGTTTTTAATGATACACAGTATAAGCAATTTTGCACATAATTTTTTAACTTTATCTTGGGTACTTTTCTGCCAACTTTTAAAAGTGTATTTAAATACAAATTTGCAAATCATTATTTGAAAATATTTTGATATTAAATCTTCATATTTTTTCAAGTTTTTGTAGAATCATTAAGGTTGGAAAAGACTACAAAGACCATCTAGTACAGTTGTCAGCCCACCATGCCCACTATCCTGTGTCTCTCGTGGCCACTTTGACTCTTTTCTTCAAAACTTCCAGGGACAGTGATTCCCCCATCTCCCTGAGCAGCCTGTTCCAATACTCACCACTCTTTTTCCTAATACCCAACCAGAACTTCTCCTGGCATAACTTGAGGCCATAACTTCATGTCCTACTGCTGTTATTGGGAGCAGACCCCCACCTCATCACCACCTCCTTTCAGGTAGTTGTAGAGAGTGATAAGGTTTCCCCTGTGCCTCCTGTTCTCCAGCCCACCTCCTTTAGCTGCTCCCTGTAAGAAACGTGCTTCAGACCATTCACAGTTTCGTTGCCCTTCTCTAGACACGCTCCAGGGCCACTATGTCTCCCTTGTGAGGACCTTTCTGTCCTTTTTCCTGAATGCCCTTTTTCCACAGTGTTTTGAATGTGTACTGAGAATACATGTGAAGTTCATATTCTTTCTGTAGGAATAACCAACTTGTGCAGAAATGCCTATTCGTGTTCTTTACAGAAGCTTGCTCTCTCAGACTAGCACGCAAGTAAGATGCCTTAGTTGCTAGTAACAATACTGAATTAGCTTCCTCATTGGGAATGACCATCTGTTGACGTTCCCCATCGTTCAGTGTTAGCATTTTGTGTTTTTGTTCAGGTTGGAATTTTTTTCAGTTTGCTGGAGGTAAGAATGGACACCTGGGATGAGGACTGCACAGGTTTTGTAGTTAGTTTCCTTTCTGTCAAAGGGGAGGCATGGCAGTTGCCCAGATACAGCCCCTTAGATGACTGTAGAGATGTGTTTTCCTTTCAGCCATACCTGCAGCTTGCTCAAGATGATAAGGTTCGGTATCAAAATGAAATGAAATCATGGGAAGCAAAAATGATTGAACTTGGACGTGAAGATTTGATACGTTCCAGAGAACAGCGGCCAAAAAAGAAGACTGACACTGCCCAGGAAGGCTCCAAAGCTTCGCTGCGTGAAAGCCTGGCAAAACTCAAGTTGAAAAAATCTGAAGAATAAAACGGTTACGTATGTAATGTCTTTATCCTGCTGTGCTAATGCTGCAGTCAGGGTTCGGGCTGAAGTTTGGAAAACTCACAGGGGGCCGCTGGAGAGTTTGGAAAGGGAAGTGATGGGGAAAGAGAATTTGGTGTCTCTTGGAACTGACTTAATCATGGCAGGTGTAACCTGAGCTGCATAACGAGAATCGGTTAATCAAGCTGTGAATGGTGGCACTCACTGACATCAGCAGAGCTCTCCTACAATGGTAGATACCAGCTAGCTTTTGTAAGAGATTTTTTTTTTTATGAAAGCAAGAATATTCTACTATGTTACTATTTAATTCTGTAACTAGGAGCTGAAACCTGAAATACGCTGCTGTGTTTTATTCCCTCCATGGTAGTAATAGAGAAGGCGAGCATTTCCAGGCGCAGGAAATGCGACATGCTAACTTCGGGTTTGGTCTTTTTGTATGTATCAGTCTGTGTATACCACTTACGTCGTGTTTCATTAAAGACCGTATGAATTTTGTACAAATATAGCTCCACTGGAGTGCTTTTCTCTGCTGGAACGCCAACCCTTCTGCTTTCAGATTGGTGTGAAAGCGCCTTCAGGGGGAAGGGAACGTGTGCAGGTTGGCTTTAGGTGCTGTGAACACCAGTATTGTGAAGGGCTGCTGCTTCATTTATTTTTTTCTAGGACCTCTTGCTGCTTTAGCGGAGAAGCGTGGAGAACCTGTCTTTTTAGCAGGGGGGCAACCTTTTCACCGGTTTGGGGGACTTCACGGAGGGAGCTAATTACGAGTCGGCGCGTGTATTTTGTGCACCCGGAGCCGCTCTGGGTTTCCCTCAGGAAGAGGCGGGTGCCGCTCCGGGTTACTCGGCGGGGCGGAGCAGCCGCTGGAGCAGCGCCTTGGTGAGGGTGGGGGGGGGTGGTGGGAGCGCTTCCCGCCCTCAGAGCCGCCTGCCCCGCCTCGCGCATGCGCCGTGCCGCGGGGCGGTTGGCGGGCTGCGGGCGGGATGGGGCTGCTGCAGGACTGCCAGGCCGCCTTCGGCGCCGCCGACCTGTACGGCGCGCTGGGCGTCCGCCGGGAGGCTTCGCCTGAGGAGATCCGCCGCGCCTATCACCGCGCCTCGCTCCGCGTCCACCCCGACCGGGCCGAGCCCGAAGCGAAGGAGGAGGCGACGCGGCGCTTCCAGGTGAGTGCGGGCGGGCGGCTGACCGACTGACTGACCGACCGACCGACCGACTGACTGACTGACCGACCGGCCCCACAGATCCTGGGCAAGGCCTACGCTGTGCTGAGCGATGCGGAGCAGCGCGCCGTGTACGACGAGCAGGGCACGGTGGACGAGGAGGGCGAGGCGCTGCGGGCCGAGCGGGACTGGCAGGAATACTGGAGGCTGCTCTTCAAGAAGGTGAGCGCCGCTCCGCTGCGGGCTGACGCGCTGTGTGCTTTTGGCTGCCCGCTTTTGGCTGCCCTCCCTTCGTCTCGAGAAGGAATGGCCTAACTCAGGCGTGTGCTTTCTTGGCTTCAGATCACCGTCAAAGATATTCAAGACTTTGAGAAGAATTACAAAGATTCAGAGCAGGAGCTGGCGGATATTAAATCGGCCTACGTGGATTTTGAGGGTGACATGGACAGAATAATGGAGTCGGTGCTGTGTGTGGACTACACGGATGAGCCGAGAGTGAGGAAGATCATAGAGAGAGCCATTGATGCTGGAGAACTGCCGTCCTACAAAGCTTTTGTGAAGGAGTCCAAGCAGAAAATGACGGCAAGGAAGAGGCGGGTGGGTACCGACCAGGGACCAAAAGGAAGCAGTGTGTGCGCAATCAGCTTCTCGTCTCCCTTGGTGGAAGCTTAGGATGTGCATTTGCCATAGGGTTGCAGATCTGCTCGGTACCTTCCTCTTCCACACTTCATTGCCTTGATTTTTCACCTCCCTCCCCTCTCCGTAACTATTGCTTGCACCAATTCCAGTCAAATGGTTGTGAGGCTTCGAGGCTACTGCTGCTCGTACCTTCTTTCTTCTATTTCAGTATTACCCACAGTAACTTATGACAGCTGAGAATGGCCCTTCATTCAGTTACAAAGCTCCAGTCAGTGGAGCTAAGAGTACATGGGGGAAATATATAATTTACACGCTTATTAATGACTGTGAAATAACAGCCTGGGATAAATTCTTTCCAACTTTTGTTTTGTTTTGTTTTGACACTTTGTACCCTGCAAATAACAGTCACCCTTAAATCATAGAAAATAGAATGGCTGCTAGGACAAAAAAAAAAGTGTGGGTACAGGGAACAAGGATGGGAATGGACTTCAGGTGGTGCTCAGCACTGCCAAACAGCAAGGAGCTGCCCCACTCTACTAAACTGGCTCTCTGTGATTACTCATTGGTGTCCAAACTTGGAAACTGTGTTTCCTTTTGGCTGTTAGTGTATCAATGCAGAAGTGTTTAGTAACTATTCTAAGATGTCCACATGCAAAATATTTTTCTAAAGGCTTATTTGCTACTTCAGGCTGAAAAAGAAGCTAAGGAGGCAGAAGAGAGCAGAAAAGAACTGGGCCTCGGTGATGGAGAAGATGACTTGAAAGCGCTGATTCAAGTAAGGCCTTAAGCACCCATTGAAGATAATTGTTCCTGACTTCAAATTGTGTAATCCCTGAGCATATTTACATGTAGGATCTTTGAGGCTCTTCTTCCGTAAAAGCTTCCTGATGGTAGGGAATGCTGATTGCCTACTTAGTTAACATTCAGAGTATGGATTTTATTACCTGTATCTTTTTTTAAATGAAGTGAGTTGTTATAATATGTTCATTTTTACTTCATACACAATTCAACTCGTTAACTTTTCTAGTTTTAGGCGGTTGGACAGAAAGTGTTAATGCTTATTTCTTTCTGAGAGATTCCATAAGGATGTAAAACTTGATCAGTCTTACTATTCTGCTTTTGTGTTTTGGGCAGTGAGGAAGGAAATAGCCTGTTTAGGTTCTATTTTTCAGTCTTGCCTTTCTTAATGTCCAGTGGGCTTAAAATGGGATGTTGAAATTAAATGATTCCTCAGATTGTATTAGAGTTTTGGGTCTAAACAAGAAATTGGTTATTTTCCTAGCTGTATGTTGTGAATTTTCAATGCCCCTCTTGACCTTTGTCTCAATACTTCACAGAAGTATAGAACCTCAAGTACAAGGTAGGCTTTGACTTGGCAGAACTGTATCTTCTGTAGCCTGTATTCACGACTGAATATATTCCAGAGTTGGAAGTAGCTATCTAACTTCATTACAGTGTTCCATATTGAGCAGTAAGAAACGTTTGTTTTGTTTTTCCTCCCCCAGAGCAGAAATAAAGACCGAAAAAAGCAAATGGATGACTTTTTGGCCCAAATGGAAGCAAAATACGGGAGTAACGCTAAAAAGGGAGGAAAGAAGACTGCAGCCAAGAAAGGAAAGAAATAAAGGACTGTGTATGCTGAAGTGTCAGGTATCATTTCAGCTGGAAACATGTGGATTTAGGAGAGTTTCAGTGTGTGTGTGCATCAACGTGCTGTGACTGAGGAGCATGGTGCAGAACGCATCGCAAACAAGAAGGACAAAGCATTCTAGTGCTACTGTTTAAAATCCTTTGGGTGCTTTTTAGTTAAGGTCAAACCAATTGTTGGCTAATAGTTTTGTTACGGTAAGGAAGCGCTGAGATGCCTGGGATGGCTGCCTGTTTATTCAACCTGTGCTGAAACACGTTCAGGACTGTCAGTACTGCTGATGGTGAAACAATGTGATTCCGCACCTCTGAGTCTTTGCCATTTGTTCCTGTGGCTTTTGAGTTAGAAACCTTATACTTTTGTTGCTCACACTTTTCTAACCAGTCTTGTGAAGTTCTTAGAGTTCTCTGCACTACAGCTCCACAGGTATTTTTCAGAGATTCCCCGAGTTTTATAAATACTTATGAAAATAGAAGATTTAATAAATGATTTTGCAGAACTTTGTGCTATCTTGCTTTCCCCACGCCCTCTATGTTATCTAATCATTCAAAACACACTGATTATGTTGGTACTTATTTTTATTGAAGTAAATAAAGTAAATACTGCATACTTTTTTAGCAGCTGAAAAGACATCTGCACTGGTAAATGTGCTGGTGTTATGGAGTTATAAGAAAGGGCCACTTATTATTTATAAACTGATCTTTCACAGTGGCATGTAAGCAGATGCCTTAAGAAAATGAGACTGCAGCAAGTATGTGAGTGACTTGGCAGTAAATCTAACACCTTCTAACGTGCTGATGTGATGCAATAAACTAATAAACCCACAAAACACAGTGGCTTTGTGTGTGTGTCTAGGATTGATGATGTCCCATGACGAGGACTTCCAAAGCCTAGCAACACACTGTTATCTCAGTGGCATCACACTCCTGCTATAGGATGAGAGGGATTACTTTCTGACTCCTGCTTTAGTGTGCTCCGTGTCAGTCAACAGCTCTGTTATTTCAGAAGTGCTCTTCTAAAATGTGTAAGTATACGTAAATCGTTTTTTTATTATTATTTCTGCTCTTTTAAAACTGCTTTATGTAGTGGGTCAGGGTATGAATTTGAAGGGTAACTTGCTGTAGCTGAAAGAAATGAGGCTGGCTTTATTTATGGATCATTCTTCAAAGGCCACATCACGAACACCTACTTTTGAGTTGAAGGTCCCTACCACTTCAGTGATAGAATTCAGCTACTATTTACTAGAGCTTCCTAAAGGGAAGCCAGAGGTAGAATGGGAAACGAGTTCCCTTTTAGCTGCTTTAAACAGTTATCCTGATTCAGAAAGAGTTCAGTAGGTCACTGTGTTGGTTAACACACGGGACTTGAACGTAACTCTTGGTATACAAAACAGATATCAAACAGTATAGACAAATCTCTCAACCATTGGTATAGAAAACAAAAGTTACCTTATGACCAGATGGCTTTCATTTTTTTTAATGCCTTGTTTCCTCCCCTAGGCTACAAAATACTGCGTTATGGTACTAGAAGTCTGTTCAAGTTTGTGTAGCTTTGTACTCTTAAGCACTATGTTGGTCCCTGAGGAATGGCACTGGTTTAAAGAGGATGCTTATCTCCAGACAGCTTGAGATAACTAAATGATACACTGCACGGTGTTCTGCTAGTCTTAACCATTAGAGAAACTGTGTTTTGAAACAGTTTAGTGATCACTGGCTGCTTTTAGGCATCCACTTATCTCTATTCTACCTTAAAGAGATGTTGATTGAGCCCAAAGCAGCTTCTTCCTGTGGAAATGCAAAGCAAGGAGTTAACTTTCCATTTGTAGACTTCTGCTTTGCTTTGTTTTCCACTCTTTTTGATCGGAGCACGCTTCAATTGCTGCATGCTTTGATCAAAAGAAGAACTTCAGTCTGGTTCAAAAATCATTAGCTGTTGTGTAGGTACTGCTAACACTCAGTAGATTGCATAGCTTACAGTGGAAAGTAGAGGAGCCACTTCATAAAAAAAAATCCTGACAAGTTGTTTCCATTCTGAACTGTAACTTGGAAAATACTAAGAATAAGGAGATTTAGAAAAAGTGCTTTTAAATTGAATTATAAAGGATCAACTGTTTTCTTGCAGGAAAATGCAGGAATGTTATCTTCAGCTTGTCTTTACGCTTGCTAGTCATCTGCTGCTTACTGCCTGGGAGCAAGACCTTCAACTAATCATTTATTTTGAAAAGTCTGTTATTTTGTGTTTTCATTTCTCTGGGAGCCACAAAGGCAGCTAAGCTGGTCCTTCCACCATGTCTCTCACATGGTGCATGTTGGGGACCTTCAGGATGGAGTGCAGAAATACCTACAGAACTGCAGTGCAAGTTTCTTCTGTCTTTGTTTGGTTTTTGGTTTTGGGAAATGGAGACTGACCAATTCTGTGAAACTACATAAAACATCTCGTCAGGAAGACAACATACTTTCTTGGAATATTCACTGGAACTGCTTGTAGTAAGAGTCCTTTTTGTCCCTTAAACTTTCTTCAGACACAGAACTAGGTTTATATGTAAGTATATAACACAGGAGGGTTCAGTGGTATGCTACTCTTAAAGCTGTCAGTTCCCTTCATCTGTTTTGCTACCTTATTTTTACACATCTGTGTTAATATCTGCTGCAACTACTGCAGAATCCATAACTTGTCTATGCTGAGTTGTGGAAGCAGTATCATATACGCAGCTTCCTTCTGATAGTATAATATTGCTTTAAGTGCATAAATAGAGCTTTATAGGTAACTTTCAAAACTACTGCTATGGAATGCCTGATCAATCTTTCGTAGAGCTGATGGAAAAATCAGCAGGTCCTGCAGTAACATGAACCAGTCACAAAATAGTACTAATTAATAGAAAACAGCAGTGATTTAAAGTATTTGCTAGGTTTTCTAGGAGTTGGGTTTCACTGGAGGATAGCTTTTTGTATTGGTAGAAAATGGAATGTGCAAGTGTATCCCTTCTAATCTTTGGCAGTTGCTTCTTTGACAATATAAAAATAAGGTTGTTCGTAAGGAAGGGTGCTTGAAGACTCTCTGTAAACAGCCCTGACGTTGCTGAGAGGTCACCTGTGACTTTTCTGGAGGTGGATGTACACTTCTTCACGTGACATGTTAGAAGCCCTGTTTGTTTTTTGAGACTGATCCACTTCGACTTTGGCCTTTCACAGAACCGTGTGGCTGAAGACCTGATAAAGACATTGCAGACAACATTAAGACTTTTAGAAGTTATTGAAGCTAAGTACTTAAATGCAGCTCCTTTCTTAGCAGCTTAATACTAAGATGGTGGGGTTTTCTTGCTTCTTATTCCAGCCATCATCACTAACTTAAAAACTATTTCATATAATTTGCAAGGTAATTTGCTGCTTCTTTCAGCCTGAGGCCTTCTTAAGAGGAAAGTAATCACTTATCAAACCATGTAATCAACTGGAATCTTAAGTTTTAGATATGACCGTCCTTCCCAAAGGGGTGAAAGGTAGGACCTCTTCATTGCTGGGATCTGCTCTGTTTCTTGATCTCCCGTGATGCACTCATGTCTACAAAGCTTTTGTAATTTCAATTTTTTTCTGTCAATACAACAGTCATAAAACTCCTATTTAAATATGCTGGCTGGAGGGGTGAGGGGAGGAAGAACTCAGTTTAATTGGAAACCCTCCTTTCTTCAATTAAAAAGAAGTTATTTCAATTTAGTATTTTTATTAAATAAAATTCAGGCTGCCTCTTATACCATCCCTATTAGTATTAATGTAGGTCATTCAGCTGTTAAACAAGCTAGAAGTCCCCTCCAGTCTCCTAATCAGCACTTATGTGCTTGCTCCCCCTTATCCTTTGCAGCTGCTGTTATCTTTTGCAGCTTTAATTCCATCTTTTTAAATATACATACTCTTCTTATGTAAGAAATCCTCATAACTCCATTGAGGGCCCCAAAACACAGTGGTGAAAAGCCTACTTCTCCCTTGATTTCCTGATGAGCTTACCTGAACCTGTTGATGCTCTGCTTGTCCAAGCATGATTGCCATAATCAATAACGGTGCAAGAACGACGATGCTGTGGATCTGGCTGAAAAGACAGTTCAAGATCTTTACGTTTGCATGACAAAAAGGCCAACATCAAGATTATAACGCAGCTGAAAACAACTTGATTGTACTTATTTCCTAAGAGAGCCAATTTGCAAGATGCTGTGATGTTCCACATAGAGCTTTTACATGTTTAAGGAGGGTTAGATCAATTTCAGGAGAAGAAAATACACTTATCTTATACCCTTAGACTGACTGTGGGACAATTTAGAGGGGTTCTTAACACTTCTGAAAATTGTTCTGTTTCAAAATGGGTTTTTAGAGAGTTTGTACATTGGTAATTGGAGAGCCAAGGATGTTGAAGTTCTACATGGATACTAACAAACCGGATGGCGCCTATCACCTATCTGTGATAACTGTCAAAGTCCCCTAGTCAGTAACAGAGGAGGAGTTGTTATCATTTGCTATGCTTTACCAAAAATACGTTGGTTGTTTTAGGCCTGGAGAAATGATCAGGTAAGAAGAGCCTCTCGTGTAGGTGCTGGTGAGTATCTTCGTGTGTTGTTACACTGTGAGCTCGACTTGAGTTTCCTCGAGATTTCTGCATTAAAGAATAATAGCATTATTACTTTTCTTATTGCAGCAGTACATTGAACTTAAGTACCCTAAGAATTGAAGCTGGTTTTCCAAGACGAAACGTTCCACACCTACTTTTTGGGAGGAAGAAAATTCTAGCACGTATTGGATTTGCAGCATTCAACTCTAGATGATGCTGTTGGTCAAAAATCATGCAGCATTTTAGCACATCTATTTCAGCTGCTGTCAGAAGATAAACAAACTGGAACTCCTGTGCTTGGTAATTTCATCAGCACTAACTACAATTTTAGCATGTCCAGTAGGAAAATCAAATGGTTCTGCCTGTTACCGTTTGCCTCTGCGATCCTGCGGTGCTCGTGTGTTCTGCCACATCAGTGGTACCAATAGGTGGTAGGAGATGATTTCTGTTTAGCAGCAGTGGGGAGGGTGAGGTCAGCTGCTCGTGTGCACTCAGGCTGCAAGGCAAAGGGAAGGATAGGAAAACAGAGAGTTGGTATGCTTGACAGTTACAGTATTGTAAGTTTGTTTGGCATTGTGTAGGCTAACAATGTTAAAGAGCAATAGGTGCAGAACATGTGCTGTGAAATGCTGGCTTTAGGGCTAACTGTGGAGACTGACTTTAAAAAGTGAGTTCTGCAGCAGATTAAGTTTGGTAGAAAACTCTTTAATTTATTACTAAGACTTTCTACTTGTTAGGGTGTTTAATATTCAGCTTGTAGGTAAAAGCAAGTCTCAGAATGAATACTCTGGTGGTGGAAGTATACACGGGCCAGGTGATGGATGAATTGCATACATACTGAATGGTTTTAAACTGAGGGGAGGTTTAGGTTAGATGTTAGGAGGAAGTTTTTCACACAGAGGGTGGTGAGGCACTGTTCACAGGTTGCCCAAGGAGGCTGTGGATGCCCCATCCCTGCAGGCATTCAAGGCCAGGCTGGATGTGGCTCTGGGCAGCCTGGTCTGCTGGTTGGTGACCCTGCACATAGCAGGGGGTTGGAACTGGATGAGCATTGTGATCCTTTTCAACACAGGCCATTCTATGGTTCTATGATTGGGAGGCCATAGTTCTATGCACACTCTGACTGAAGGAAGGCTGTTCTGTAAAAATGTATTAGAAAAGCTTTGAACCACAGTCAGCATTTTAAAAAAGACTTTCCTCATGCTTCCTACATGCATTTAAACACATTTACTAGTATGAAGGGGAGATGGTAAGATTTGCTAAATAGATGGAAGCATAAGGAAAAGGGACAGAAACATTTATGACAGACTGGAGGAACATAGAAGCATAACTTGTACTATTTAGACACTTGTTCCTGTCCATTCATGTAACAGACTAGATGAGTTTCTAGCTAAACTGATAAACTAGAAGGAAATGATGTTAGTTTACAAACTAGAAGGAAATGATTTTAGTTTGTAAAACTTGTGTATTCTACAAGTTCTGTAAAGCCTGTGTTATTTTTCTATACCTATAGTCCCTGTAAGAGACTAAACTCAGATCATTATGCCAAACAAAAATACATTCTGAACACAAGTGAAGGTTCACCGAGGTCAGTCAGAGTCATTTAGTTCTTTTCATGCTCCTAACAGGTTACCCAAGATGAGCACCCTGTCCATCTAGCCTGAGTAAGAACAGCAAAAGTAAGTTGCCATTAAAGGCTGTGCTTTTTTAAAGTTTATCTTGAAAATAAGCTGTAGAAAAACAAAGCTGTTGTCAAGAGAGAGAGTGGTATCTGCTCTGCTTGGACTGGACAGACTGGAGGATATGATTTTCATTCAAAACTGCATAACAGAATTAATTGAATCACAGATTGTAACACAGTAAACTAACAACTTCGCTTGATAAATATAAAAAAAATATAATCAATTTTTTCTTAAATGAAAAAATTCACATTCTTTCAATTTAACTGAATGCTCCTTGTGTAAGATGGGTTCTCTAGTTGTGGTAATTTGCCATGAGAAGCTGGTTTGGAAACATACAATCGGGTTCCCCTGAAGACATCGTCCACAGAGCGCGGGGTCGCAGTGCGGGACTGACTGGTGCCGATGGGATGCAGGGTACGCGGTGGTGGGTTTCTCCTCTTCGAGTTGTGAGACAGAGGCGATGTGCTGAGCTCCAGAGGAGGACGATTTGGCCACGCTTTGTTTGAGAGGACGGAACTGGAGCCTGGGCGTTTGTCATCCAGGTCCCTAATAAAAGAATCGCAGAACAAAAGGAGATAATTTTGCCATGACTGATAACCACCTTGTCACTGCATTATTCATGTGTGTGATGTTAGGAATGTAGAGGTGATTTGGGGTCTTTTTCTGGTTCTCAATACCATATAGAACCACTTAGTACTAAATTAAAAAACGATACTAGGTAAGAAAGAAAAAAGCCTATATATAACGTGTGTATATACATGTAAACACACATACATCTATTTACTGAACTATTAACTTTTTGATTGAACATGTCAGCATGAAAGTTGTAATTCTCCATAGCATATACATAAAAACACTGCAACCAGCAGTTCTCATAGCCATAGCCAAGATGTAACAGAAGTCCATTTCTAGGAAGTGAGAAAATCAAGGTCTGCATCCCACTCTAAGCTTCAGCTCTTTTCACAACATTATAGAATCATAGAATGCCCTGGGTTGAAAAGGACCACAGTGATCATCTGGTTTCAACCCCCTGCTATTTGCAGGGTTGCCAACCAGCAGACCAGGCTGCCCAGAGCCACATCCAGCCTGGCCTTGAATGCCTGCAGGGATGGGGCATCCACAGCCTCCTTGGGCAGCCTGTTCCAGTGCCTCACCACCCTCTGGGTGAAAAACTTCCTCCTAATATCTAGCCTAAACCTCCCTTGTCTCAGTTTAAAACCATTCCCCCTTGTCCTATTACTTTCCATCCTCGTAAACAGCCATTCCCCCTCCTGTTTATAGTTAATGCTACCAATACCACAGCCATTCACTAGAAGGCACATCAGCAGTAATTAAATATAAAGACCATACTAGAAGTATAACATGTGATAAGGAATAATACATAAAAAAGCAAGAAAATAAATGAGAATTCATTTCACTGGGGTAGAAAATTATCTCATATTGTTTTGGATTGAATCCCTTTCATTGAGAGAGTGCTCTGCTTAAAAACAGACAGAATCTATAGCTCTTACAGAGTTTTCTCCATTACGGGCAGATTCCTTTGCTGTAAGTGGATCCCATGTATCACTATCAAGCCGTTTAGGTTACGTTGAGACCCACTATTTGACCCTTGATTTACCTGAAAGATAAATTAAAAAAAAAAAATTACTGTTTGGCAATAACATACACCCATATTTATACATTTTGTCCTCTCTAATACTTTCGAAGGAAAGAAACCTATTTCATCCAAGAAATCCATATGTATATATATCCTCATTTACACAATTTCCTCCACCTAAGGTAGCATTTCATTCTTCTTGCAAATGGTAGTGCTTAGTGTCTCAGATGCTGCTATGTCACCTTTAGTAATTCCCAACTGAGCCTCTTGTTTGCACAACATGATCTTCCAACAACAGCTATAATCAGGAGTTGTACACAACTATTTTTTCCAGTGTATGTTGGCATTTATTTTATGTCAAGGACAGACCTGGACATTCCTCTCCTGGAATACAGACTGATCTTGAAAAACATGACATTCTTCCCACCATAACAACAGCAAACAGAAAAGAACAGAGCTTAAATCTCTCCAGCATACATACTTGAGGTGGCTTTCTCCTCTTTTTGCTTTTGCGGCCACATCTGGGTTTTGGGCACTACACATACAGTAACAGGAATGTGAGGAAGATGCAGGGGGTAGAAATAAAGGAGAAGTAAAAAGAAATAAAGAGTTGAATTACAATGGAATGAACAGAGATAACACTTGGTGCTCACCACTCTAGGAGCATATAATCTAAAGCAGTCAAATTCAGAGTCTGGGGGGAGAAAAAAACAACTGTTGTACAAAGTCACCAAGACTTATTCTCTCTTTCCTCATCAGTTAACTACAGATAGGCTTAGTGAGAATGGGATCTCACACACGATCCTGCATCTCACAATTTAGTTCCAGCACTGTTAAGTGTAGAAAGAGCTGCATCATTAGCGAACAGTCACCACATGGCATCCCAATACACATGTAAAATAGTCAATTTTAATATTAAAGAGAAAAATAAGAACACTTGCAGCTGAGGATTGCACAGAACTTCAGTGGTTAGCAAGGACAGTCAGCATCCATGCACAATCCAAACTAGTCATGCAGCTTAAGAGTTCCTGACACTCTTGAATCTTCACTTCTGTAGTACTGTATTGAGTCAACCCTACACAAACCAGCTGGCTAGAAGTACTTACCAGATTTGATGTTACTGAGGGCATTTTAGTTTGTGGCACACGAGGTAATAGCACTGGCAGAGGATCAAACTGCTGGGGGCTTCCAGAATCTGCTTGGATTGCTTCTACTTTTATGATATTTTTCTCATCATCTTCACAAAGCAAGAGAGAATCCCTGTCAGTACAGACTACAGACACTCTTATTTGTGCACAGTACTGTGAGAATCATCTTAAACATTAAGCTCTGTTAAATCTTTTAAAGGCACATCTTACACTGTTAGGAAATAACCTTTTTCAGCCCTGAAGAGATTATTCCCAAGTGCATCTCTCATTGCATCCTTTCAAAAGTCAGTAACTAAAACCCCTTCTGAATCTTCAGTCTAACTGCCATCCTTACCAGAGGCTGACACTTCCCAGTGTCTGCTGATCAGTTCTTCCATGCAGCCTAGCACTTCACTCCACACATCATCAAACACAAATGCGAGCACAGAATCCTTCATGCAGGAATATGGAGAGATAGGAGGAAACCCCAATTTTCGTCTACCAGAGGAGAGTCCAATTTTCCCCTCATGCAGCTCCTCCTCCCTGTAAAAACAGTGGCGTTACATGTACCACAAACACACATTCTTTGTCTCCTGCATTTTTGTTTCACTTCTGCCCTATTTTCTACTGACCTGAAACAGGTCAAGGCAGCAGTTGCAAGTGACTTTTAAAAATCATCTCTTCCAACTTCCCTGCAATGAACAGGGGCACCCACAGCTCCATCAGGAGCTCAGAGCCTCGTCCAACCTGACCTTGAATGTCTCCAGGGATGGGGCATGCACCATCACACAGCATCACACAGTTCTGTCTTCCAAGAGCTGACAGTATGATAAATAGCAATATCAAATGATTTAGTCTAACACTGAAAGAAGCAATCTTTTTTCAGTGCTCCTGGAACACTTTTATACACCAGGTACATGAATTTGTATTCCTTCCAGAATTTACTGTTGACTGAAATCTGAAATGACTGAGACAATCACCTTCTCAACTACACACCTTAGTTCCCTCATACAGAATCACTATAAATTATATATGATAATCTTTCATAACAAATATCAAAGTTGCATCTAAAAATAAATTAGAGTTACAGTAATACTTCTTCATCACATTGTTAGGTAGAAGCAATGGGAGATGACTGCTTGAAGAAGTGTATGTTCATCTGCCAAACTACCTTTTGTAAAAGGGAGAAAAAAATACTGATGTGAGCACAGTCGTCAGGGCTTTTGGATCTGTTGCTTGAATTAGTACTTACCATCAAAAAGCTAAAAATGCTGGAAAAAATAAAATATCCTCTATTTTACCAGTATTTCACAGATGCAGCAATATTGTTTGCTGCAACAGTATCTTTGACCTGGTCAAAGCATGCCACCTACTGACTTGAATCTCGTGGTCCAGGCAACTAAGGGGCTTCAGTTATTAAAACCAATGAAACAGACAGTAAATGACATTATCACCCAGAATTCTTAGCCAGGCCACATGTTCGTATTGTTCAGCTGAATAAAGCAGAGAGACAAAAGGAATCCTCTTTATGCCACTCTCAATCCCTTCTTCTTAAGATAAAAATAGTGGCTCTATTTATAGGCAAGCACTGATTATTAACTTACCACTAAAAACCTGGGAAGGTACAATTCTATCCAAGATGTTTGTCTGTACACTGCAGTACAAAGCAGAAAAGGACTCTGCTAGTGTATAACAAACAAGTATGAATTTGACTTAGTGCAACAAATGTATAGCACTTAAATAAGACTTAAATATGCCAATATGTAGCAGGATGTCAGTTACAGCACAATTAACTTCGTATAAACCACAAACAAAAAGAGCTATGGTGAGAAATTATGTGAAATTCAGAAAAATAGAGCAAAATACATAGTTACAGAAGGTAGATAAAGAAAAATTTCCAATGCCTTACCAAGCCCAGGCTTTTGAAAATTCTCTAGAGGAAAAAGCATTTTAAGAATAGCAAAACCAAATATATCTGCATCTTAAGAAGAAAAATTCTGGGACACTGGTACTGTCTTAATGCTCAAGACTTACACATCTCTGCAGTCAAAAGCTAAATATTCCTCCATTACGCCTTCAAAGACAATTACTCCATCTTCATCCTCTTCACTGTCTGGAGAACACAAGGTCGGAGACTTGGAACGGTCGGCCTTCTTGAGAACAGGAGAAACAGAAAGAGGCACCTTCTTGCCAAAAACACTAAATCTGAGCAGGTGACAGTTTTCAGAAAGCAGAAATGAAAAGAAGTTGTTATTCCACTTCCAATAGCAGCATTGAGTGAGCTGAGAAACAACACTGTAAGTAAGACCAGGTATTAGGGAGCCAGTGAATTTGTGTCCAGTTAATAAATGACTAACAATAAAACCTGTCACGATATCTATATGTCCTTTGGAAATCAGCAGTGGCAAAGCTATTTCTACTTACTGACTGGCTTGCTGTAGAGAGCAGCAAGGACAGCTGGATGCCCTTGCTATTTTGAATGTAGTTTTTTTCAGTTAAAAATGAAAAAGAAACAAACAACAAAAAAAAACCCATGCTATGCTCAAAACCCAGCCTAACCAAAAAACTAAACCATCACTCCATATATTGCTCACTGTTTAAGAAGCCGAATACTGCAGTCCACTGCAGGAAAAATCACCTTCCCACCCTGGTACAGTCTGGATCAACTGGTGGTACTTACTCATTAGAGCCTTCTTCCTGTGATGGACTTACATCTGATGAACCTAAACTTGCAGAAGGTGAACTCGAATACCATTCATACCCTTCATCTTTGGGGATCACTATCTGCTTCCCCACGACCCTGCCAGGGCAAAAGCAGAAGATAAATAAATCAGAAAGTGTTACAAGTGGGATTTTGGAAGAGTATTAGAACACGCAAAAGCAAATCTCAAAAATTCTATTGGGAAGCTGTGCTATTTTCTTAGTAATAGTTAAGCATGGTTTTAGTTGTTTTCCCTACTACAGACTGCTTTGTGTCAGGTAAATCTATTAAGAAAAATGTCATTGATTTTTTTCAAGCACTGCTAATAGTAAGGCTTGAATACAGACAAAACTGTTTGTATACATGTAATGAAGATTTAAAACTTTCAAGACAGCCGTAAGGACTGGTGGAGCTAGGGAGGATTTCTTAAATTATTTTTAAGCTGGATTTCAACTCTATTATACATCTTTTTTTATACATCAAATTTTGCTATGTTAAGGCTAAGCCAGTTGCAAATAGCACTAAACTTCTGGCAGGGAACCAAAGGTGAGATCATAGAATCATAATCATCAAACGGTTTGGGTTGGAAGGGGATTTGGTGTCGTCTGCAAACATTCTGAGGGTGCCCATGTGCCCATGTCACCTACAAAGATGTTAAACAACACCACTCCCAGCACCAATCCCTGAGGAACGCCACTCATCACCAGTCTCCACTTGGATGGTGAGCCTTTGATCACTACTCTGTGAGTGTGACCACCCAGACAATTCCTTATCCAGTGAGTGCTCCATCAATCAGATTCATTTTTTTCCAATTTGGCAACCAGGATGTCATGTGGGACAGTTGAAATGCTTTGCACAAGTCCAGGCAGATGATGTCAGTTGCTCTACCTTTACCCACTCACACTTTAAGTCCATCACAAAAGGCTACCAAGTGTGTCAGGCATGACTTGCCTTTGGTGAAGCCATGTTGGTTACCACCAATCACCTCATCTTTATTTTCCATGTGCCATAGTAGAGCCTTCAGGAGGATCTGCTCCATGATCTTGTCAGACACAGAGGTGAGACTGACTGGCCTGTAGTTCCCTGGATCTTCTTTTTTTCCCTTCTTGAAAATGGGGGCTGTTTCCTCATTTCCAATCAGTGGGAACTTCACCAGACTGCCATGACATTTCAAATATGATGGAGTTCCCTCAGAACCTGTGGATGCATCTCATCAGGTTTGTGCTCCTTCAGGTTCTTTAGACGGTCTTGAGCCTGATCTTCATGTACAGCAGGCAGATCTACCTTCTCCAAGCTCTCACCTTTGCTTTCTGCAGCCTGGGCAAAACAGCTAGAGCCCTTGCTGGTTAAGACTGAGGCAAAGAAGTCATAGAGCACTTCAGCTTTCTCCATAGCCCTTGTGATCAAGTCTCTGGTTTCCTTCCAGAGAGGGCCCACATACTCCCTGGCCTTCCTTTTATCACTGATACACCTGTAGAACTTCTTGTTCCCCTTTATGACCTTGGCTAGATTTCATTCTGTCTGGGTTTTAGCTTTCCTAACCCGATCCCTGGCTGCTGGAACAGCTTCTTTGTAGTCCTCCCAGGTAATGCATTCCTGCTTCCACTCCACCAGCAGCATGTTTTTTAATGACAACAGCAGGCAGACCAACAGAGCCATCTCTTTATCTGCTATATAATTACATAAAACCACCCTGCTGTTGTTTTAAAAGCAGCTGTTACCATCTTTTTTTTGTAACTGTGTTGCTATTGACATTAATCTGCTAATGAAATACCTGAGATGAGGAAAGTTGGATGTCCACTGTTGGCATTCCTCCTGCAGTCCCTCAACATGGACATTTTCTTTTTGTTCATAGAGTAGCTCATCCAGTTGCCTGAACATGTTCTGAACTTGCTGCGTGGCAGCTTTATCAAATTCCTAGAAAGGAAAGCCATCCATCAAAGACCTAGTAAAAGCATTCAAAGATCATTTAAAACTTATTTTTTTAAGTTGTAAAAGACCATCTGCTCGTTGAAAGCTTAGCAGGACTGATTTAAACAATCTTTTGTATGGAAAGACATTACACTGAAATAATCTGTCCCCTGGAGATGGTGCAGGCTGCTGTTACAACTCATGGTAGGACTTAGGCTTACATAGACACAAAAGAAAAGCTATTAAATTGTTTTGAAATGCCCGTATTATTATATCAACTTAAATGACAGTAATTTACGTAAAATAAATCAGAACAGGAATGGTAATTCAAAGCAATATTTTTATGGAATGTATTTTAATGGAACATATCTTGTTTGCAGTGCCCAACACGTGTCTGGTCTAAAAGACCAGGAAAGTGGCATTCTCACACTGTGAGATAACAAGTTCTCATACAGGCTAGTTCTTGGGTAATTTAAATCTAATCAGTTTCCATTTTCACTCCACAGAAAGCAATAACACACTTTGTTTTGGTAAGCAGGAAATAAGAAAACAAAAAAGAAGTGATGGAAAAGCTTACTGAATTTTGAGTAACATACAAATATCCAGAAGTTTTCAACAAAGCGTAGTCCAATAAACTCACACCAAGTATCTGAAAGTCATCCACTCCTGTTTTGGACTCCACAACAACAGCATTTACTATGTTGTATGTGTATTTACACATTAAGTGATTTGTATTTCCAAAGTTTTAGACCAGAAATGCAATAAGCCTACTGTGTTTTGATTTGAGCGAATGGAAAGATGGGGAAAAGGCCAACAGGATGTTTTTTCTATCCCCAACATCACGATTTGAGCCAGTCCTCAGCTTTATCCTGCAACGTGTTTACAGTGGTATTTCAAACACCATCTGACTCACAGCGGTAGGTTTGTTCGGGGTGATGATGTTCTACTCACATCATAGCCCCAAGAGAAGATAGAGCTGTCCTCAGTGGAGGTGCCTGCGTAACTCGGACTAGCAGACCATGAATTCCCATCATCAGTTGGAGTAACAGAAGGGTCACCTGATTCCTTTGAGATTCCAGACGCACTGAAATGCACATGTTGGGGTGGGGGGGGTGGGGAGGGAAGAAGAAAAAATACAACACAAGCCAACAACAGAGCCACAGAAAAGCAGATACAGAGGCTGCGTTCTGAAATGATACCGTTCTGTGGTGAAGCTGAAGGCTATCAACCACATGACTGCCATCAGTAAAACAACACAAAGCTGAAGGTTTTTCCCACGGTCTCACACAGAACCACAGAATGGCTCGGGATGGAAGGCACCTCGAGGATCACAAATCTCCAACCCCCCTGCCCACATGCAGGGCCACCAACCTCCCGTTTAATACCAGAACAGGCTGCCCCATCCCACCTGGCCTTGTCTCCAGAGCGATATCTGCCTTCTGCAGTGCCACGTACCTGGCAGTCCCTGGGCATCTCTCAGAGGCAGCTGTGACAGGGCTGGGTTCTGGCAGCGGGTGGTGCCACGCGGCGTGCCTGCAAGCAACAGCAGAGCCTGACATTGCTCCCAGCTTTGTGTGCTCTGGTTTTTGAGGAATGCCCCAGCTTGCATCACTGAACTTCTTGGGTTTTTTTCTGAACTCATTTATTCTTGTTTTTTTTATTATTATTATTTTTCTGAATGCATTTATTCTTGTTTTATTTTTTTGTTTTTTTTTCTGAAGTCATTTATTCTTGTTTTTTATTCTGAGCTCATTTATTCTAGTTTTTTGTGCTTTGCTTTTTGCTTTTTGTATTTTTCTCGTTTATTCTTGTTAGCCTCATTCACGTTCGAATTAAGATCCCAGGACAAACTCCAGGCCGGACTCAGCATTAGAGGCCTTGGTTTGAAAACGAGCATCATCCCGTAAGGCCAAACCCCGCAGAGACGGGCTGAGCCCCGACAGCGGCCGCGACACAGCCACACGCGGCCGCGACACAGCCGTGCCCCGCGGGCCTCCAGCATTTTCCAGCCCTGAGCGCGGCCGCGGAAAGCCGTGAGATCGCCCCGGCCCCCCGCCCCCCTCCCGCCCCGGCCCCACCCGCGTCCCGAGCGGCGGCGGCCACTCACGGCTGCAGAGCGCCGGCGGGCACCGCTTTCCTGGCGTATCGCGAGATCATCCTCCGCCCTCCCGGGCGCCGCTCAGCGCCGCGCCGAACGGCCCGCCGCCATCACGGCGCCCCGGGGAGGCGGAGAGCCGCGCGCGGCTCCGCACGGCGCGATGGAGAACCGCGGGAAGGCCGCGCCGGCCGAGGACGCCGTGCGCTACCGCCTGTTCGCCGTGCCGGGGGCGGGAGGCGAGGAGCGGCTGCGGCGCTGCGCCGACGGCATCGCGGTGCGCCTGGCGCCGCTGCTGGCTGCTTACATCTGGCAGCGGCAGCGCTTCCGGCTGAGATACGTGCCGCCGTGCGGTGAGAGGGGCGCGGGGCTGGGGTGGGATGGGATGGGATGGAATGGAATGGGATGGGATAGGGTGGTATGCGATGACATGGGATGGGATGGGGTGGTATGGGATGGCATGGCATGGCATGGCATGGGACGGCATGGGATGCGATGACATGGGATTGGATGGGATGGCATAGGATGGGATGCAATGACATGGGATGGGATGGCATGGGATGCGATTGGATGGGATGGGATGGCATGGGATGCGATTGGATGGGATGGGATGGCATGGGATGCGATGACATGATGGGATGGCATGGGATGGGATGGGATGGCATCGGATGGGGTGGGGTGGGATGGCATGGAATGGCATGGGATGGGATGGAGTGGGGTAGGATGGAATGGGATGGCACAGGATGGCATGGGATGCGATGACATGGGATGGGGTGGTATGGGATGGGGTGGTATGGGATGGCATGGCATGGGATGGGATGGCGTGGGATGGCGTGGGATGTGATGACATGGGATTGGATGGGATGGCAGAGGATGGCATGGGATGGCATGGGATGGGATGCAATGACATGGGATCGGATGGCATGGGATGCAATTGGATGGGATGGGATGGGATGGGATGGGATGGCATGGGATGGGATGCGATGACATGGGATGGGATGGGATGGGATGGGATGGGATGGGATGGGATGCGATGGCATGGGATGGGATGTGATGGGATGAGATGGGATGGGATGGGATGGGATGGCGTGGGAAGCGATGACATGGGATAGGATGGGGTGGGATGGGATGGGATGGGATGCAATGACATGGGATGGGGTGGGATGGTGTGGGATGGTGTGGGATGCGATGACATGGGATGGGATGCAATGACATGGGTTGGGATGGGATGGCATGGGATGGGATGGCGTGGGATGACATGGGATGGGGCATGGCATGGCATGGGATGGGGCATGGCATGGCATGGGGTGGGGTGGGATGGGATTGACATGTGGAATCAAACTCTATAACCACAATGGCATAAAAGCAGTTATGTTTTAATCAGTGCTGTGCAGACACCAGATGCAAGGGGGATCATTCCTCCTCACTTGCACACCGTCTGGAAAAATCGTGCTACAGATATAGGGCAAACTGATACATAATCAATAGTTTTCCTGGAATTTGGATACATATTCATTACACCCCTGAGAGTTCGTTAGCACGCAGACCCTCCTTTCTTGTTCATGTGTAGTGGGTTGTGAGATGAAGATTTGTTGTTTTACTCGCAAAGGCTTCTGACCTTTCAGGGAGGCATCCCCCCAAACTGGTTTCTTCTTGTCCTGTGGACATGTAATCACCTTCCTGCCAAATGTTCTCAGGCTGTTCTCAAACCCTTATCTTTATGGCCTTCATCCGCCTCACTATCCCAGACCCAGTGGTCTGCCATCTCTTCTTTTCTAACAAGCTCTACATTCTTGCTTCTATAAACTATCTCTAACTATTTTCCTTCACCTCCCTTTATTCTCAGTCACTGTGAAACCTTCTTGTCTTTTTACTTTCATTTATGGGGCCCTTCTCACCTTTCAGGATGGGATGGGATGGGATGGTGTGGGATGACATGGGATGGGATGGGATGGGATGGGAGAACTGAGAGGGCTTTCCCCACCAGGAACGATTGTGCGATTCTGTTCTGGCAGGAGACACTCCGGAGCACATCGGTGGCACCACACTGTTCGGGGACAATGTGGAGGACGAGTGGTTCATCGTGTACCTCATACGGGAGATCAGCCGTGCCTTCCCAGAGCTGGTGGCCAGGTGGGGTCCCGCCTTACCCCGCAGCACCGGGCTGCACCCAGTGGGTGCCCTCAGCAGCTCCCTACCTTGCGCTGTGTACAAAACCAGCTTCTCTTTGAGCAGGATCGATGACAATGATGGGGAGTTCCTGCTGATCGAGGCGGCCGATTTCCTCCCGAAGTGGCTGAGTCCTGAGAACAGCGAGAACAGGGTGAGCACGTTGAGCACCGCTTTCAATCCCTCTCACAACTCTGGCTGCTGAAAATTGCGCTTCTTCCTGCTGCGTTCTTCAGTGCTCACGTGTGGGAGTTTGCAGCCTGCAGCCACGGATCTGCTGGAGGCTTCTCCTCAGGCACATCTCCAGCTGAAGGGAAGCTGGTATGGAGGAAACATTTGGCCAAACATGGAGATAACCAGGGATTTTCTGGGGAGACCTCACTGTGGCCTTCCAATACTTGAAGGGAGCTCGTAAACAGGAGGGGGAACAGCTGTTTAAAAAGGGTGGATAGCAATAGGACAAGGGAGAATGGTTTTAAACTGAGACAGGGGAGGTTTAGGTTAGATATCAGGAGGAAGTTTTTCACCCAGAGGGTGGTGAGGCACTGTTCACAGGTTGCCCAAGGAGGTTGTGGATGCCCCATCCCTGGAGGCATTCAAGGCCAGGCTGGATGTGGCTCTGGGCAGCCTGGTCTGCTGGTTGGCGACCCTACACATAGCAGGGAGTTGGAACTGGATGAGCGTTGTGGTCCTTTTCAACCCAGGCCTTTTGTGATTCTGTGCCCAAGGCCATTGATGGGACTCTGGGCAGCCTGAGCTGCTGGGGAAGCAGCCAGCACACAGCGGGGAGTTGGAACTTCAGGCTTTGAGGTCCTTTCCAACCCAAGCCATTCTGTGGCTCTCTGATGTACAAGACACAACTTTGCATTGCTTGTATGACCGTGCTTTTCCCACCTGATGAAAATGTTTGCCAGGTGTTCTTTTACAAGGGAGAGCTGCACATCATTCCGTTGTCAGAGACCGAAGAGCAGCAGTGGGAGGAGCTGCCTGCTGAAAGCCTCACCATCTCAGAAGCATTGGCACTGTTATCTGCCCATCCAGAGGAGTTCCTGGCTGCAGAACCCATTCGAAGAGCTGTGTATAAACGCATCAATGGGTATGTGCATGGTTTCTTTGGTGTTCTGTAACAGAGTGCTGATTCTGGGCTGTCTGGGGAACTTCATTGTGTTCAGTCATTCTCCTGTTAGCTGCAGTAGAACTGGTTCTCTTTTAGCTAGAAGTTTTGCTGGGGCATTGAGCAAGTGGGAGACCTCTGTCCTGTGAGCTGTTGTGTTGTGTGGAGACTGGTGGTGGTTCACTGCTGGGATGCTGCACCTAACCCATGGCACGAGTCACCTTCCTTCCTGTCCTTCTTCAATAATCTAATGAAAATGCCAACAGTAGTTAAAAAGGAGCGTTTGAAGCTTGCAGTGCACTGAACACAGCGTTACAATTGTGTGACACAGATATCCTGAGAAAATCCAGGCCTCTTATCACCGAGCACACTGCTACCTGCCAGCAGGCATCGTGGCAGTGCTGAAGCAGCGCCCATCGTTGGTGGCTGCAGCAGTCCAGGCCTTCTACCTGAGGGATCCCACCGATCTGAGGGCATGTCGCTCTTTTCACACTTTCCCTCCAGAGGAGCGTGTGATGACCATGGTAAGTGATCCTTCTCATGTATTATTTGAGTTCCTGTTTATTTAGAGATGCTGGGAACTTGGAATATTCTTTGTAAAATCTGGAAAGTGAACTCATCTTCACACAGAGGGTGGTGAGGCACTGGAACAGGTTGCCCAAGGAGGCTGTGGATGCCCCATCCCTGCAGGCATTCAAGGCCAGGCTGGATGTGGCTCTGGGCAGCCTGGTCTGATGGTTGGCCACCCTGTGCGTAGCAGGGGATTGAAAACAGATGAGCATTGTGATCCTTTTCAACCCAGACTATTCTAGGATTCTGTGATCTTAGACAAATATATACATGTATATCTGAAATACTATCTCAGATAAGGTCAGTAATATTGATGCTTTAAAACCAAATTTGGATGGAACTACGGGAAAGTTGATGCCCCTATAGAGCACAGTTATATATATCTGTGTGTTACATAAGTTGTATTATTATTATTATATAACACATTATATAATAGTGTTATTATATGTTGTATAAGTGAGTGTTTTTCTCTTGCTTTGGCCTTTTCAGGTTACATTCACCAAGTGTTTGTATGCACAGCTGGTGCAGCAGAAGTTTGCCCCAGACAGGCGCAGTGGATACACGCTGCCCCCTCCATCCCACCCGCAGTACAAAGCCCACGAGCTGGGCATGAAGCTGGTAATTACTTTGTGTGGATTTTGTACTTAGACTGTTTTGTTTGGTGTTTGATCCCAGGAGTGACTCTTTGCCTGTAGGTGGCCTGCTTGTACAGAGAAGCGTGAGCAAACAGGCAGTGACTTTTCTGTAAATGCAGTATTGTGGGGGACTACTTACAGAATAGAGTACTCCTGTGCTTCCACCTCTAGAAACCATTCTAAATCAGGATTGAAGCCTCAAGGCTGGTACAACACGTGGCTCTGTCCTGCGCCTCAAATTTGGCATGAGACATGTGGAACTTGCAGCACAGAGCAAACATAGGCAAGAGCTGAGAAGGGAACAGGGTGGGATTTGTCTGTTGGAAGTGCAAAAGGCTCAGCGTGTCCTCGGGTCTCTGCTCCAAGTAGAAATACAGCCACATCTGAGAGCAAGTTTTCTCTTCTGAAATTGCCTGTCCTGAGGCTTGTGCCTCGCTGCAGCATGTTTGTCTGAACTGCACAGCTTTGTAGTTCAGCACAGAATATAAATACAGTTGAAGTATTGGTGCTTATGTGAGCAGGAGTTGGTGACTTACAGATCTCTCTTACAGTTTGCTTTTCAGCAGCTTTCCCTGTAGACAAACTTTGTATGTCAGATTGCAGTATCTTGCTCTGGAAGTTGCAATCTCTCTTCCTCCAGCAGTAATAAACCATTTTGATCTCACAATCAGCTTTGCTCTCTCCTTCCCAAATGGCAGAACTGAGTGCTCATTGATAGGGAGTTGTTGATGCAGTCATTTAGAGCTGTGCTTAAATTTGTCAACATCTTGAGAATATCTTCTTGTTGCATCTCTTATTTACAGGCTCATGGCTTTGAAATTTTGTGCTCCAAATGCAGTAAAGTGTCTTCTGATCTGAAGAGAAATGAGTTCAGGGGTCCCCTGTGGGAGAGGTACCTCCGCAGCCTGAAGGAAAAAGATTATTTTAAGGTGAAGTATTGTGTCTGTGTGTATCTTTAACGTGATCCAGAACAAAAAAAAAACAGCACATCTTTTAGCTCTTGAACTTGTGTAAGTATTTCTAGCAGGGCACGAAATCTAATGCTTCCACCTATGGAAAACCCATGAATGTCTTCAAAGGAGGCATGTGTGGTTTGTCCCCCTTCAAAATTAATCTAGTTATTTTTGAAAATTAAAATGGCTTTGAGTAATTGTTTGAAGCTGTCATTTTGAAACCTGGCTGTGAAAAGCAAGAGGAGGGAGAATTGCTTACATTCCTGCTTGTGTGCTGGATTAAACAGGGAGAAATGGAAGGCTCTGCCAAGTACCTGGAACTGTTGCGGATGGCAGAACATTACTTCCAGCAATCTGTTAATAAGCCAGAAAGGTAAGAGCTATGTGTATTTGGTGAATGCATAGCAACTGCAGGCACTGCAACTAAGTTTGTGTGTTTGGTTTGGTTTTTAAGACTTTGTCAAAAAAGTCTGAAGCCGTTTTCCTTTGTGCATTAAATATAGGTGCTATGACTTTGGCATGTGAGTATTAATTCCTCTAGTATGCTCTCAATTAGTAAAAATCATTGCTTGAGTAGCTATTTCTCTTGGTTTTGTAAAGTATTAAGCTATTCCAAGTGAATTAAGAAGTGACTGAAAAGTGTTATTCACTTGGTTGGTTGGCTATGGAGATTGTGATAGGACAAGGGGGAATGGTTTTAAGCTGAGCCAGGGGAGGTTTAGGTTGGATATGAGGAGGAAGTTTTTCACCCAGAGGGTGGTGAGGCACTGGAACAGGTTGCCCAAGGAGTCTGTGGATGCCCCATCCCTGCAGGCATTCAAGGCCAGGCTGGATGTGGCTCTGGGCAGCCTGGTCTGCTGGTTGGTGACCCTGCACATAGCTGGGGGGTTGAAAATAGATGATGATTGTGGTTCCTTTCAATCCAATCTCAGTGAATAACAAATAAGAAGTAATCTGTCTCCTTTACTCAGTAGGGCAGCTGGCTATGAATATCTCCAAAAGATCCAATCCAAAAAAAAACCAAATCATTGCAAAAATATCTGAGGATTTAGCTGTTCAAAATATCTTGACTGTTAGTTGCTCAAAGTTCCTATATGCATTGTTTGGAATCTGCCTATCTGAACATTTACCAAGACAAAATAAGCATTAAGAACAAAGGAAGCGGAAGAGAAATGAGCTTTGGAGACATCAAGAAGGAATGTCACTAATTACCTGTCTTATTTTGGCTAGTACTGTCTGTACAATATGCTGGTAGTTCCCCACAATTTGCTTATCTTTTTACTTATTTGCATGGTAGGAATAATGTGGAATTTCACTGGAAACGTGTATGGAGTGTCAGATGCCATTGGCATGGCAATGCAAACAAAAATCCAGTTCAGTAAAGTGAATTTTTTCCTTTTAGCTCTGTTGAAATGAGTCCCGGCGATGAAATCTTGACATTGCTACGGACAACAACGTTTGATGTCAAGGAGTTTGAGAGAGAAGCAACTTGTCTTCCTCCAGAGGATGGTGAGCAGGATGATGGGGGGTAGATTCTTCCGATCACAAACAGTTATTTGTGATGAGAGAGGAACAACTGTACGATCTCTTCGCCTGCTTCTGTTGTGTCCTGTGGCTGTTAGAGTTGTTACTCACGGGCAGTCATTTCAGATTGGCAAAACCAGTTCATTTATATAAGCCACGAAGTCTGAAGTTGTTGATTTGCAAGGCATGCAATCCAGTTTCTGATTTGATAGCAGTAGGTCAGGAACACCATACACACATACACCAGGTCAAGTACTTTGTGTCAGCTGTCCACCAGACAGAAAGTTTTGATTATGTCATGAAACCAATTCCAGTACTGACAGTGCAAAGCTGAACCAGTATGTGGTCCATTCTGATGGCCTGTATGAAACCAGCATAAATTTTGTTGTAATACTTTCTGACTTGTAGCTGTTGCCAGTGTGCAGTATGGGTCACGTCTGTATTTCTGCATGATTTTTTAAGCACTAAAACAAAATGTTTTCTGTTTATCTCAGCTCCTCTCCTCCTTTGTACCTTGCGTTATCAAGTATCATCTTGAAAACTTAATTGTGCAAATAAAGTGAACTACAAAATGTTAGCAGTGCTCTCAGCCATCTAGATCGGGACTTGTGGGTTAGCAGGCTGGGGCTCAAAGAGAAAATACATCCTAAATTCTTTCAGATGACAGTTGGCTGGAGATTTCTCCTGATGCTCTGGATCAGATGCTGAAGGAGGCAACAGGTGAATCCCACCGTTCCTCAAATGAAGAAGAGCAGAAATATGACTTGGAAGCAGTTGCTGAAAGTATGAAGGCTTTTGTGTCCAAAGTCTCAACGCACAAAGGAGCAGAAGTGCCATGGTACTGCTATTTTTTTGGTGTCGAGTGTGGAATGTGATTTCATTCACTTACAGCCCTCTCAGTGATTCTGTAATCTTTCAAATTTGGAAAGTGTCCTCTTTAGCAGAGAAGCAAACATCTGTATTAGTAGTGAATAGCTTCTAAACTGGCTCATTGACCACTCATGCTCTGGTGCAGATAAAAGTGGTGGAGGATGCTTTATCTTCCAGAGCTCCTACTTAGCTTTGTGGGTTTTGTTTTCTTTAGCAGTATGGCACCCAGTCCATGTCTGTGTTAGGTTTGTGCAAGCATAGGAGCTTTGCTTATTGAAAACATTTTTTATTTCAGGTCATCTGATGAAACCAACGTTACCTTTGATGTAGATTCTTTCACAAAAGCGTTAGACAGAATTTTAGGTGAGACTGCTTGCTTCTTTTGTCGGAATATCTCATGCTTATTCAGTGTCTCTGGGTTTTCTGATGACCCACGTGCACTATGCTGATTTCCTTGCTGTCTGTGCTTACATGAAAATACACAGGGGCAGACACAGAAGAGCTGGATTCTGATGATCTGGATGAAGAGGAGGAATTTAACTTCTCAGATGAAGATGATGATGACCCAGATGCTGAAAATCAAAGGGAAGATGAGGAGGTATCACCTAAGGAACTTATAGGCAGTCTGAAGTCATATATGGATGAAATGGACCGTGAACTGGCACAAACCAATGTTGGGAAAAGTTTTACCACTCAGAAGAAAGGGGTGAGTGTGCCTTGGAAACTTGTTTGTGGCATAATCGTTTTGAGAGCTTTGTTATGAAAGAAGAAATATACTAAAAGAAGTCATCCTGAGCAACGTGAGCAGCAATGTTTGTCCTCTAACCATGTGCTGGTTACTAGAAACAATAATTCTGTGTGCAGGCAAAATGTGCTGCAGTTGCACCACCGTGTTTTTTTGAAACCAAAACTTAACTCAGCTTTGCACGTTGATTCCAAAACTTGGTTTCATGTCCTTGCAAGCTGCTGTTTGACTTCTTGAGTTTCCGTTGTGGATCACTCCTGTGGGAAACTGAGCCAAGACTCAGCAACCCTCTGTGTCTTTCTCTTGGAATGTCATCCGTATAATGGAAAGTGATGATTTTTAACTGGCATGAGTATTTGGTGACCACATTCCTGTCTCTCAAAGCAGATTAGAACATACTGAACTTTGTTGGTGACAGAACTGTTTGCTTTTTTTCTCTCTTTTTATTTTTCCTTTTTTGTATACGATTTGTCTTGATGAAACTTTCTCCTTGTACTTACTACAGGCAAATTCTGCTAAAGCAACTACATCTCAAAATGCTGGCCTTGATTCTGAAGAGGAGGATGCTGAGTTGACACCAGTTGATGTGGATATGAACCTAGTAACTAACCTGCTCAAATCTTACAGTGCTCAGGCTGGACTGGCAGGACCCACCTCTAACATTCTACAGAGCATGGGGGTGTATTTACCTGAAAATACAGACCGTATTGGTTCTAGTGAGGATGCAGCAGAATAAGAGACTCTCTTAATTCAGAAGACGTGGCTGATTGGGAAAAGAGACACAGAAAGAGTAGCAGCATTTGGAAAATGAGATGAGACTTGAATTTAAAGCATTTTATACACGTGCTTTGTGTGGCTTTGAAGACGTAAAGTGAATTTACCTGGAAATCCTGTCTTTGTCAGGATTAGGATTTCTCCAGTTACGTTTTCAGAGAACTGCAAAATGATGCTGTGACTCGAATGAAGACAAAACGTGTCTTTAAAGCTGACATTCCAATTTGCTGTATTTCTGAAATATCCTTTACCCATAGCAAAGTGCTGTCAATATCTGAAAAGTGCTGCTGCATTTGGGGGAGATAGAGGGATTCCATGCTGGAGGGACAGTGTTCTCTTGTGTGGATTTGGGAGTGCTGATTCAATTTTCATCAGACATTTGAATGCTTTTCCAAAAGTACAAATGCTGCATTGTAAGAACTTTTGATAACTGCTATAAGAATATTTTGTTTTGTTTTTTACTAATTAGAAGTATTTGTTGATGAGTAATCTGATAGAATATGTAAGTGCTATATTTTTTGAATTTATTTAAAATAAAAACAGAAGCACAACTTGATTGCTGGAGCTGCCTTTTTCTTTGAAGGTATGCATAACTTCTGTAGCAGAGTGTTGGAAGTTCTTGGAGTTAAAGCATTTTCACAATGGAGCATGTTTTGGATTCTGTTGACTTAGTATTGGTAGTGTGCCATCAGTAGCTGTGTATGAGCTCAGTCTGAATAGTTGGGTTTCATTGGGAAACCCAACTGGGGTTTCCCTGGGGAATTTTTCCCTGGGAAAATTCCAGGGAAAATGTGACCTGGAATTGCTTTCACATAGAATGATTAATCAATTCTGGATATGAAGACTTACTTTTAACCAGACAAATAGGAAACAAAATACACAATTCTTGCTTTATAGAGAGCAAGAAGGCAGATCTGCTGGATTTATTGGATTTCTGCACGTCTTTTTTATTCTTCCTTCCACTGAAATTCAAGAGCCTGACACAATTCACATTGAATGCTGTACTAATGAATTAATCTGTACTACGGTGGGTTTTGCAATTTGTTTCTATTTGTTGTTGGGTTGGTTTGTGTTTTTTTTGTTTGTATTGTAAAGGAGGAATTTCTTATAAAATGCTCCAGTACAAATCAAGAACGTGGAGATTGCACACATGAGTGAATGAAATGAGTGTGAACAAGGAGTGCTCAAAATGGGAAGATGCAGAATCACAGAATCAAATACTTCTGGATTTGGAATCCAAAGAGGGGTTTGCATTTTGTTCTGATGTGCTGAAGAGGTATTCGTTTCTTTAGAGAAGAATCTGTGTATGCAGGAGAGAGATCCAAAGTAAAACTTGCCAAGAAAATGCATTTTGTATCCTTGAACTTAGAGGAAAAGAAAAAAAGAACGATACTATTCATACTATTCATGTCTTAAAACAAGAAAGGGATTTAAATGTTTGTCTGATCTTGAATCCACAGTGAAATCTTCAGTGTTTCTCCAGCTGTAGGTGCTAAATTCTACTGCTATTATCCTGGAGCTGCGGGCCCGAGGACATGATGTGGAAGTAGCCCTGTCTGAACCAGTCTCAGGCAAGGCTCAGTGGCACAGTGAGGCAAAAATGCTGGTGAAATCAGTCAGCAAACTAACATAGTCTCCATCACCACAAGGCTGGTTATTCCTGTTGTCACAGCTTTGATTGAACGACTTGAACTTTTAAACTAAAATAGAAAAATAAGTCAGAAATGTACCAAGATGAGAACCTTACTGGCGTATTCCAGTTGGGCTTTGATTGTTTTTAATATTTCCCTGTCTCAGTGCATTTCTGCTGGACACCACAATGTATGTAAAAGATCATCCTTTGTTTTTGAGTGCTGATGTCCATGCCTGGTTTTAAATCTAGTAGTTTATTTGTGTTCACTTGTGGGATTTGATCGAATGACCTGACTTAAAAGCAGAGACTTCATTAGGCACGCTCGGAAAGGCACGCTCATCTCTAATGATGACAGCTTGAAACATATTTTTTTCCCATTCAGATTGCATTTATATTAAATGTTTTATGTATTTAAATATGCTCTGCTATGGGTGAGCATGCTGGATTTTGCAGTTGAACATCACATGGTCAGAAGCAGTGAGCTTTGAGATCTCCATCATGCACAGCGAAACTGAAGAAACTAGCCAACTGTTTCTGTATTTTTGAGCTCCCATTTTCCTTGCATCATTATATATACTGCATGCACAATCTCCTCTGAAGAAGTTGCACTGAAAAAATGTGGTTTGGCCTCAAAATTGGTCTCATTTACCCTTGTTTTTCATTTTTATGCATGTGCAGCATAACACACATCCTCAGAGCTCACCCCCACGGGCTGCTGTTAGTGAGGAGCTCTCACCTCCTCTGCTGTGTCAGCCAAGCAGTGTTTTTAAATGAGCTTCTAACAAAGCTAACAGCTTTTTTTTTTTACAGTTTTCCTTATTTCTTTCTTTATGCATTCTTCTATTCAGGTGTAGTGTTTGTTGCTCATCTTAAGCTGTGGAAGATAAAGTTTTCATTGGTCACAGCTACTGCTAATCCTGGACTATGAGTCCATGCGTGCATTTTTCTGGCTTGAGAATGATGTTAAGACATTGAGATACCTCTCTCCCTTTGCTTTCCTTCAGCATCTGTCATCTTGCTTTCCTAAACTGGCCGCTTGTGTTACAGGGAGCGTTAATGATGCTAGAGGCTTCCATGGTTTCCAAAGCTATCCAAGACATCTTGTAGCACATCTGATATTGGTCTAGCATATCATACAGTTAAAATCTTGACATAAAAACTGTATTGGAAATGCTAAGTCAGGGCCTGAAGCAGTGATGGAGCACCTGGTGGGAAGGCAGGACCAACCCAAAGGAGCCCAGGTGCACGCAATGCAGCTGAGTGGCCAGAAGGGCTGAAGCCAGGATCCACCCCTTACAGACCTCATTTAAGGGCTGGCAGGGGGAGGTGAGGGTGTTTTGCTGGTGTTCCCTGCTTATTTTGGGCTTTCTGAAGGTAAGCAGGTCTTCTCTTTTGCTTCTGCATGCAAGACTGCTACGTTTGGGTTTGCTCTCATTTGCTGTAGCCGAAGATGTTGCCACCCTGCTATTATTGCAGTACTTTTCATCCCGTTTTAGCATTGCAAAAACTTAATTGGTTTTCACTTTATTTGCGTATAACTTTATTAGGACTGATAGTCCAGTATTTGCATACTTTGAACTGAATGTCTTAATTCAACTAGTTACTTGATGTATTGCTTTAAGGTTTTCTGTGGTCTTTGTCATATTTTTCATATCACTGTGTTAGGTTTCTGTATTGATTTGTCTGATCTTCCTCGCAATTTTGCCTGCTTGAGCTTAAATAAGATCTTGTGCTTGATGTGAACATCTTAATGGAAGCTGGCTGGTGAGACCATTGCTGGTTGTGTGAGGCAGTTAACAGGGAGTCATAAGAATGTGGCAAATAGGCAAGTGTGAAGCATGGAGTTAAATCCTGTCATAGAACCATAGAATGGCTTGGGTTGGATGTGAACCCAAAGATGATCAAATTCCCACACCTGCTGCAGGCAGGGCCACCAACCTCCATACCTAATAGTAGACCAGGCTGCCCAGGGCTCCATCCAGCCTGGCCTTGAACACCTCTGGGGATGGGGCACCCACAGCCTCTCTGGGCAGCTGTTCCAGCACCTTGCACTCTCATTGTAAAGAACTTTCCTCTGACATTTCATCTAACCTTTCTCTCTTTGAGCTTAAATACATTCCCCCTTGTTTTGTAATGGTGTTTTAGAATCTGCCATTCCTCCTCTGTAGTTTGTTGGTTTGACTTAAGTTTTAGGTGATAATCCGTGCTACTGTTATGTCTGTAATCTGAACTGCTTTTTTTTTCATTGTATTTAGGCTATTGTATTACCTTTATCATGCTGTTCTTCTGCTATGCTCTCTGGCCAGTTTATTCTAAGCTTCAGTAACATGCCGTTATAGAGCTTTCATTCTACTTACAGTGAATAAGATCACAAGGAAAAAGAAAGGGGGGAAAAAACTCTCAAGCGGTGTTTAGATTTCAGGCCAAGGACAAGCTCTTTAATGAAGGACAGATGAAAGGCTTGATCAGTATGGATGTCTGTTACTGTCTTGGACTGGGATGTCCAATTGTGAGACAAAATCTTTGCGAGGAATTAGACATACCTGCAGGATTGCTTTTGAACTGCTTCACCCCGCCGTGATCAAATGACTGTGAGTGGAGGGTTAGTAATGAAATCATGGATACAGATTTGAGTTAACCTTTAGCTTGAAGATACAAAAGGGAGAACGCTTCACCACAAGGACAGTGACAGGCTGATGGTTCTTTTTAGCAGCAATTTAATCATACAGCCAACCTTACAAACAGCTCAAGGGGAAAATATTCCTGCTGTGAGGAAATACAACCTATTTTTTAAGCTAAGTTTCTATAGGGAAAAACTGAGATGAGTAACAAGATCTGGGTGTTTATGATCACTAAGATCCAACTAGCATTTCGAGGAATCATTTGCAACCAGCAGAAATTGAGGTGAGAAGGTTGTTGTGAATGTGGTTTACGTGGTCATTATAAACATATGCTAACGTGACGTATTCAGAATAAGATCTGAGTTTCACTTGTAAAATTAAAAGCTACTTGGGGGGAAAAAAAAACCAATAACTTCTAAGTATGAAAATATAGTTTGTGTTCATATGTGTTAGCAACATTTTTCATTATATGAAATGGGGAATGGGTGCCTGCGTGCCTATTAGTCTGATCCTGGTATACAAGCACCAAGACTGAACTTAAATGGTAATAATAATTAGTAACATGAAGGAAGATCACATAACATGGTGTGGGCTGGACTGAGCTTATCTAACATTTTGAAAGATTGAAGTTGACATCAATATAGTTTTGAGTTCTTAATGCTGTTTTGCCATGGAAAAGTTTAATGCTGACTCTGGAAACCTTGTTTCCCATTGAAGTTGAAGGATGTGAATGTTAAATTCACAACTTGGTCTCTGTTATCGTAATGAGGACATTTGCACTTGCAGTTTTGAAGTGAAGTACTCAGCATAGGCCCATGTGTGCCTAAAAAATAAATGGCAAAAATACGTATGCACAAATCAGTGATATTAATTACTCAATTATTTCATCTAATAAGGGAGGATATGATAAAAGCTATTTGCTTGAGGTAACTGCCTGTCAAAAAGCAGGATCTAAATATCACTGAAGGTCTAAAGAGATATGCAGACTAAATTAAATTGAGCAAAAGACAACTTAGATGGAGTGTCAGGAATCAATTCTTAATGAAGCTTCAGTGTTTTTGTTTCCTAGTAGATAGTACCATATTGTTCCCTTTGGCAATTCAGAACAAAGAATTCACATTTGCTGTAGAGAGCAGTTTGACATTCTCAAGGTGTCGTGCAGTATGACCTAATAAGCTTTTTCTCATTGCTAATTTTGTGTTGTGGTATGTTCATCTGATGATTTAGAAAATTGAAAATAGAATTGCAAACAAGATTAATACTTGGGTTGAATTTGGGTTTGACATCTGTGGAGCATAGAATCTTAGAATGGCCTGGGTTGAAAAGGACCACAATGACCATCTGGTTTCAACCCCCTGCTATGTGCAGGGCTGCCAACCAGCAGACCAGGCTGCCCAGAGCCACATCCAGCCTGAATACAGCATGTTTCCAGTCTTGGCTGGGCTGTCCTGTTGCACTCACCATGTAGTCTGGATTTGGTGCCTTCTGACTTCCATTTGTTTATGCTGATGATAGATGGGCTGTGTGGTCAACATTTTCCTAGCAACAATGCCATTGTATGTAGCTACTGTGAAACATTGGGTCGCCTCTGTTGCTGCAGATATTTACAAGGACAGGCTCTTGTTCCTCACTGGCAAAAATGCATACCTAATGGTGGTGACTGTTTTGGAAAAAAAGGTGTTCTGTAGCTGAGAACTTCCTTTATGGAAGAGTTACATTGTGTTCTTTGTACCTGTTATTGTTTCTTCGGAAATAAATAGGAAGAAGCCTATCTCAACACATCTTTGTATTTACAACTCAGTCGATTTACAGCTCACTTGTTCTCATATGCTTGTGTACATCCACCTAGGACAGAACATAGATGGCACTATGTGCTCAGAAACAGAAAACTGTGTATGTACATGTATTTATTTATCTAGTATGAGAGCAGAGAAGAAGAGAAAAGCACGTAATAATCAGGGTGTTGTCAAAACATTGCCTGCTAAGTATTTATCAGTTATGATCATTTCCAAGAAGTTACGGGGGTATGCTCCATCCCTGGAGGTGTTCAAGGCCAGGCTGGATGGGGCCCTGGGCAACCTGGTCTATTATTAGATATGAAGGTTGGTGGCCCTGCCTGTAGCAGGAGGGTTGGAGATGAATGATCCTTGAGGTCCCTTCCAACCCATTCTGTGATTCACAGATGAACAGTGACATCTGAGGGCCAATGGACTTGAGGAGGTACTCTGTTTTCTCCTGGAGTAAAGCAGCATAAATTATCCCATGGCTTAGAGCAGGACAGGTGCCTTACCTGAGTTTAGAAGTGTCATGATTCTTCATGTCAGTTCTTCCAGTGCTCAGAATACGAAAGGTGTTTTAATAAGCGAAAGGCAAATACAGGTCTGAAAGATCTGTCTTGAAGGCTAGTTGATAATTTTGAATGTTTGTGAAGCAATGAAAATCCTGGTAACGTGCTGGAGATTTACATCCACTAGCTATTGAGCTTCCAATTTAAACTGCAGCATATTTTATCCTCGTTCAGAGCTCACAAAAAAATGGCTCAGTTCAGTAGGTGCAATTAGTTAAGGGTTAATTGTCATAATGTGGACTAGCAAGCAAAACTGATGGAATCTATTCAAATTCCCTGCTTGAAGTCCTTGTTAAAAATTTCTCAAGCCCTTACTTCAGTGCTGCACAGAAAAGAAGATTGCGTAGATGTGCAATGTTCTCATTCTACTCCTTGGTATGTTCTTACATGATTTTAATATGTTAAAAATGCTTTTCTTGACATTTTTTGGTGGTGAAGGTAAGCCAGCCTCTCCTCCTGAAGCTATTAAATACTTCAAGGAAAGAAGCCTCTACATTGTATTCTTGTTAAGCTTCTAAATAGCAATACAGGTTCTTAGGTGGTTTTTATATTGCCCCTACACCTGCTGATTCATTGTGCTCAACTTCCATCAGTGTGTGTCAGTATCTGTCATGGATGTGAAGGGAGCCACGAAAGAGATCCAGTTTTAAAAGAATGGTGCTGTCTTCCTGCATTTACAAACAGAAGAAAATAAGCTGTCACAATTCTCTTGTTTGGATAATTTGGCTCAGGTTCCCAGTTAGATTATATGAATACCACACAATGCTGATGGAGGTCGGTGCAATGAAAATGTGGCAGCAATTATTTTGTCTATAAATTCAAAATCAACTTCCCCCTCCCCTCAAGTATTTGAATATCACTGTCTCAGATGGAACTGAATCATCAGCACAATGTCGTGTTTCATTTCAATAGAAGGATTAAATGTCCTTTGTGCTATTTCCTATATTTTCAAATGCCAGTAAAACGCGAAAGTGCAATGCAGAAATTGTCAGGCAGGTTACATTGGATTGAAGATAGTTAGCAAGTGGGAAGGCGTGGGAAGAATTTTTTTTATTCTAGTGTGTATGGGTTTACTTTGATAAACTTGGTAATGAAGAAATTGCTGTATATTTTTGGTTAAGTTTTGCATAGAATTTGTTGTCATACTCAAATCTAGTGTAATGGTTAAGTTAATGTCCAAGGAAGGCAAAACTCAAGAATAAGTAGATAAAATTATTTTGTATAGATTTCAATGGCTGTGTAAATGGCTTTTTGGGTGCATGGAGAGAAGCTTGATTCTATGTACTGAGGTTGATAGATTTAAATATCTCCAGAAAGGTCTTCAATAAAGCCTCTGGGATAGGAAAAATACTCAAAACAACCAACAGTTAATTGTGGTTCATTGCAGGTCTACTGAGAAATTAAGTAAATTCATTTATTTCTCCATCCATTGTAGAAGTATATACAAAGTAAATTTGAAGTAGTAGTTTTATGAATTGGACTTCAATGGCTGTCTCTTCAACTAATGTTGTCTTGAGCATGACTTAAATGTCATTTGTTTAAATGGGTGAATTATCTTAAATTGTTTTCTACTTAAAACTTCTTTATAGATTGAGCCACTATAACAATCTGAATAAATACCAGTGTTGAATTCAGTATTCAAATTGGAGATTTAAAAATTAGTTATCCTGTAGAGTATCACAACGAGAACGTGTTTTGAAATCACAAATATGTCACTTAATGCAGAGCCTTGGGGCTTTCTGTAATGGCACAGTTTTGCTTGATGCCTGGTGGTGTCATTCAGTGAGAGTTTCTACCAGGGTCACTTAGTACTGTGTTCCTAGGAGGCAGTTTCAGTCAAGCAGGGAAGGAACTTGGTGACTGAATCACAGAATGGCCAGGGTTGGAAGGGGCCTCAAGGATCATTAATCTCCAACCACCTGCTACAGGCAGGGCCACCAACCTCCCCATTTAATACCAGCCCAGGCTGCCCAGGGCCCCATCCAACCTGGCCTTGAACACCTCCAGGGATGGACGGGGCATCCACAGCCTCTCTGGGCAGCTGTTCCAGCACCTCACCACTCTCTCTGTCAAGAACTTCCCCCTGGTATCCAACCTAAATCTCCCCTCCCTCAACTTCAATCCATTTCCCCTTGTCCTGCAGTTATCTACCCTTTCAAAGAGTTGATTCCCCTCCTGTTTGTAGGCTCCCTTTAGGTACTGAAAGGCTGCGAGGACATCACCCCGCAGCCTTCTTTTCTCCAGGCTCAACAAGCCCAGCTCCCTCAGCCTGTCTTCGTAGGGGAGGTGCTCCATGACAGGAGCATTACCTTAGAAAAGCTTAGGAAGGTTTGTTTGGTGTATCTTGACTCTGACCAACAGCTGTGCACAAATGATGCCTGTGGGCATGAGATTCGATGGTCAGAAGGTCTGATGTGGTGCACAAGTATCACTTTTGACCACTGTTTGAACTGCGTGCTTTAGTGGTTTGGGGAATGGATGAGAAGGAGGATGGTTCAGCATGGTGCATCCTAACAATGGGTTAAGAGAGAAGAGCAGAAGATATGGGAGGGAGTTCATATCTGGAGAACAGCACAGTACAGGTGAAAGGCTGTGGGTGAATGGCCCGACAGGAGGAGCTGTAAGCTGTCAGAGCAAGAAACAGTGCTAAACAGAGCTTTGAGTGAAGCAACTCTAAATTTCATCCTCTTTAGGATTTTCATCCTAATAGAGGAAGAAAAGAAAATAGGAGCAGGTAAGCATGGACATATTGCTGTAAACATAGCATGGAAGAATAGGACAGGAGGCAAATGGATATAGGAGTTAATGTTTCCTAAATTTCATAAACCGTGTGGAAATGAGTGTCAGTTAAGAGGATGATAAAATGTCACTGGCATGACTTGATGAAACATCAACTTTCTTCCTGTAGGTTAAAGATATAAATCTTTTTCAAGTCTCTGGAATTCTGGAGCGTGGTGTCTGTGAAGATGGTCAAGTTGTTGATGTCACTGGGGTAGGTACTTGTAATAGCTTATGTTATGTCAGTCAAAATGAAAGTCAGAATGGAAGCCCTTTATTTGCTGTTTTAATCTGCATTTTTTTATTATGAAAAATTGTAAAGAAATTGGTAGCACATAAGTAACAGAAAAGGCACTGCAAGACTCTTCTATTTCAAGTAAATTGAAGATCAGTAGTAAATAGCATGAGTCTAACACAGCCGAAAGGGAACCATAGCTGTTATAAGCATTGCAGCTAACCTCTGGCAGCTTAGTACAAATTCACTGCCTTATGAAGCCCAGAATGGATTACAGCGAGTGCCAGAAAAACTGACTTTGCTCGTTTGACCTTTCAGAAATTCTACTGCTAGGAAAATATCCTTCAATTGAAGATGCAAAGGCAGTGTTTTGAAATGTGCTGTTGAAATATTGTATAACAGTTGGGTAAGTTCTTTTCAACTTGCTGTGTATTTACCAGAGAACCTTTTTTCCAAAAGGAGGAAGTCCTCTGCTCAACTACTGACCTTATTTGATTACTCTCGATGATGCTGCTGAGTGTCAGACGGCTTGAGTTGCTTCATTTTTCATTTCCTAGGGACTGTGGGGAAAAAAAAGGTGGGTATCTGTCTTTACATTATAATAAGTTCAACCCAGAAACTTTTTGGGGCTGGAAAGTCATTTATAATAATCAAGAGTACAATGTGTTAATATAACTTGCTTCAGCCAACATTAGGGGATAAAAGGCTGACCTTTTTGGATGGGTTTCACAGTCTCCCAATAGAATTACATTCAGAAGTGCTTAATTATACCAGCAAAAATATATTTGTTTTCCCATACTTGGAGCTTAAGCTGTGCAGATGTAGGTGGGGTGTGCATGCTGTGGTGGTGTGAACTCATCCAGTTATCCAATTCTATTGGATAATTCTACTTGGAGCTGCTCTGAGTTAAATGTTCATTGGAGCTCTGACTTGAATTTTGTAGAATATGCAGTCCTAAGGAGAACATATAAACAAACTGCATAAAAAGTAGTAATGGGAGGTTAATGAGCAGCTATCAGGAGAAAAATCTCAACTGCAGATGGCTGAACTACTTATTGCTATGGAAGTGCATTGCAAGGTATCAGCCCAGCAAAGCAAGCCAGGTTATGTGTACCAAGCAGTAAAACACAGCTATCCAATTTTAACGCTTTACAAGTTTAATGACATGTATATTAATCTATTACTCCTTGGGGAAACTACTTTTTTCAAGACTTATTTCTGCTTCCCGTGAAACATAATACTTTATGTATAAATGCACACTTAGAACTCCATAACTTGCATTGCCTGGATGTATAATTAGCTTTTATCCTAATGAATTAGGATAGAACTAACTTAGGTATAAGGTGATAGTCCTGGAGATCAAGCTCAGGGCACGATTATTTTAGGGAAAAGAAAAAGATGTGCAAGAAAAGAGCTTCAGCAACAATTCTGCATGCTGAAAACCTACATGGATCTATGGCAGATGCCCTTTGGTAACTTGGAGTCCATACACTTGCTTGCGAATTGTGGTTCAGCTTTTGGATGGCTATGATGTTGAATTCCTCACCTTTTATCAAGTCATGCTATATACTAAATCACCTGTATTTCTGACCAGGGTCATTAATAAGTTGTTAAACATTGCTGGTGTTGATATGTTGAGCAAATGAAGTTAGACTGTAGAAATGATTTTATTGGAGCTTGGCTCCAAGAAATAGATTTTTAAGCAGTAATTTTTTTTTTTTAGGAGTATAACAGACTAGAGGTAACAGTGGCTCTTAAACATGATCAAACCTAAGGTGCTAATGCTTAAAAAGCACTTGCAGGAGACCGAGCAGGAGAAAAGGAATAAATGTATGTGATGCTGTTTTGTGGAGCTGAGGTTCATCTGAAGGCCCAGCTGTAAGGGAGGAAAACAGTTAAATAAAGTTACAAGCTGCATGCTTTAGCAACCGTGTGTAGAAAAGCTAAGTTTAAAACCAAGGAATGCCTAGGAGAAATAATAAAACTGAAGAATAAAAATGATTACTCATTTGTTCAGGTGCATATGTTCCTCTTGTTGGCTAAAATACAGTGAAAATAACTGAGAGTCTGTCTTTCCAGAATCCCTATTAACTATGAGAATCTTAAGAAGCAAGCTCTGAACACCTGTGAAATAATACTTAAGACCTAAAATCAATGTAGGCTAACTGTATATACATTTTCCAAGGACTTTATCTTCAACAACCTCACAGAGGAAGCCTGTGGGGCAACCTGGTTCTATCAAGTTCCAAGCTGGCACTCCCCAAATCATACCATGGGTTGGCTGGTTCTAAGTTCCTATGCTACCTGACATAGTTTAAAAACAACAACAAAAACAAAAACACTTGCAGGGATATTATTTTATGTTTTCTGCTTGCTTTTAGTTTGCAAACTGTCTTGTATTTAATATTACTATTTTCACCAATGGATTATCCTGGTGATGGAAATATAGTGCTGAGAAATGGAAATAGGAAGGAAGAAGACAGCATCTGTTGGAACCAGGGGTGAGGATGCTGTACAGCTGTGAACATAGCAGTTTTCGTCACTCCATCCTGATTTGTGTGCTGGTATGGCACAAACCCACTTGGAAAGATAGGAGGTTGGAATTCAAATTTGTTAGAAGTAATTAGAAAATGCAGTGTTTGCAGGAAACGCTGATGTGATTTTTGTGGGTTCTCCTTCAATGACTTCCCAATTTGAACTGGTACGTACTTAATATCAGCACAATGTCACAATGAAGTATGGCTGTGCTTGAGATAATATGAAAAATCCCACCTACCCTGATAACAAGGATTGTAGGCCCCATTTCCTGCTGTCTGATCCTGGTTGTGATGACATCTTGTTTGGAATCCTTATAAAGAGTGCTAATATGAGTAAAGGTAAGACTCTGTTCAAGTGGTGTGTTATATGAGAGCTCTTTCCTATCTAAATACTAGTTTAGATATTAAAGTTTAGGTTTCCTTCTGAGATGACTGAAATCCAGACTTAAGGGTTACGTATGTGCATGTATGCTATTTGGCATGTTTCTGCATACTTTTTTAGTTGCAAGCTCTTGGGTAAAACTGCTGCAGTTATGTTCTGCTTCAGATATACAGTCGGTCAAATTATGAAGAAATAATTACTTCACTGGTACATTTCCTTAATGTGCTTTTGATACAAAAATAAGTCAGAAATCTAGAGAATTAATAGGAATTCACAATAGGAATTAATAGCACAACTCTGTCAATTGTTTGAGCCAATCACCTATGAAGGGCAAAGTAGAATTTAAAGGAAGAAATAGTGGGTTGAGGAATTAGAGCAATAAGTTACTGGAGCTAGATCTTGATGCTTGCATGCAATACAAGAGAATGATATATTAATATTTTATGCCCTTTACAGATTCACAAATGGCTTCCAATATAGTAGATAGCTCTAATGTGTGTCATGTAATTGCAACCATCTGGTATTTTACAGAAAACCTTTAAAGATGGTGTTATGCAACTTAGTTTTTTATTGATATAACATGCACTATGGTATCTTTTCCTATTGTTGACAAGTACATTTGCTGCCCATTACAGCTTTGGCAGGAAGAGGAACACGCTCCAGCCAAAGTTCCCAAAGAGCCTGAACTGAGGTTATCATTGCTGTGGAAAAGTTTCCAGAAATGAAACGTTAAGCAAACGCCTCATTCCCTGTCTGAAAATGGCAGCTAAGGAGGTTTCCACACAATGGTTTCCTTGTCAGAAAAAATATTCCATATGCTGCTGCAGCTAACTCAGTTTTCTGTTTACGAATGTAGCATCAAAGATGTGGAACTTAGAGCCACAGAAGCAGGATAAATAGAGGGATTCATAGAAGCGAGCCATAACCTGAACTGTACTTTAAATCTATGGAACATGCAATCAATTTTAACACGAGCACAGCCAGGTCTGGAATAAATACAGGCCTGGTTGCAGTAGTACAAGTTTCCTGATGTATCCCTTTGAGCCTAGGCATGATGCCTGAAGGGCTTTTTACCAACAGAAAATAACAGCAATGAAATTGTAGGAATGCTTTTCCAAATTAATCTTGAAGAAATGACCCTGTGTAGATGTCCTTGTGCCCTCATCTGTTGGGAGTTAGCTACTCTTTGTAATGAATTTCAGTCAAAATGACTTGTTAACAAAACTCGTGTTAAAGCTAACCTATCCCTTTTTGGGTGGGGAGATGAGGTATGAGAGCACGGTTTTGACTGCCATTGCAGTTTATAGACTGGAGAAATGGAGCTATCACAGAACAACTGAGGTAAGGGGTGATTTCTCAAGTCTTCTGATCAGTCTGCCTTCCTTTCTTGGCCAGTTCTACAGCCCAAGAGAGACGCCTTGCTATGGAAATGCTTCGACTGCTGTTCCCATCCATAAAACCAGGACACGTGTTAAAGATTAAACACATCCATCAAGATGAGTTCTAAATCGAATGGACTTGTACAAAACATGCATCTGAGGGAATCCAGGCTCAAGAAGGAGGTTCGGTGACCCTATCTGAGAAGTCTATGCCCTGCTGGAGTTGTATAACACTGTGATTCAGAGGAAAATGTTATCTGGATGAGTATCTTGGCAAAAAAGAAAAAAAATATAAAAAGCTAGGTCTTCTATTTTTTTTTTTCCTTTTTACTTTGTTTTGTCTCTCTAAGTGCTTCCATGTGAGCGATTGACTCATCTTCAAAGAATGCCTGTAGGAAAAAACCAAAAACATTTGTGTTGAAGGGTTCATCTGGTACTGCCTGTACTAGTTAACGTCAATATGGGAAATCTTCCATCTCTAAACCTCTCATAGAATTTTACCGAAGGAAATGTACGTTATATACAACAAGACTGTCCTGTGTTTTTCTCCCACCTTTCCTGGAAGTGTGTTTGGGGGCATTTTCATGCAGCTGGGAAACAGTGCTTTGAGTGGGGCTGTTTTGCAGATGTTCTCTGGCAAAAAGCACAGCAGTCCAACCCCACCATGAAGTAGAAGTTGTCATGCTGCATTGGAAATGGGCTAGAAAGCAGCAGTATGCATGACAGGGTAGCATGGTTAGCTTGTGGTTGGATGTGATCTTGAAGGTTTTTTCCACCCTGTGCAGTTGTATGATCCTTTTCTGACCTAATATGCTTTCCAAAGCAGGTGAAGGGCTGCTAATACGAAGGGATATCGGAAGGTTTAAACTATGAAGTCTGTGCTGTTTACAAATTTGAGTCAATGTGTGCAGCTTCCTCCGCTGGGTTTGGCAGCCGGGCGGTGACGTGCGCGCTGTGTGCCGGGCGGAGCCGTGCGGTGTCTATGAAGCAGACTTTCCACTGGAAACTGCTTTTCGTTTCGCCGGGTCTCACAACCTTGTTCTTGACTCAGAAGCTGCTGGGGTTCCCCAGTAAACGTTTCACGTCGTAAACACCCCGTGCTAGCCTTCCTGAAACGCGGAAGGCTGGAAGACGTGCTGGCAGCCCTGCAGCTGCGCCCCCACGCCGCCTTCGCAGGGCGGTCGGAGCCGGGCGCCGCAGGAATGGCCGCGGCTTGGAACTGAACGAGCCCCGCCCGGCCTCGGCTGCGGGCGGAGCTGTCGCGCTGCCGCCTCCCGCCGTGCTCTGTCACCGCCTTACAGCGCGACCGGGCGGCGGCCGAACGCGGTAGGAGCGGCTCCGGGCCGGGGGCAGCGGGGCGAACGTCCCTGGGAGGCGGGTCGGGGTCCGGGGGCTGACGGTGCGCACGGGGCGGTGAGCGCCGGCTGCCGCCTGGCTGCTGGTTTCGCTGTCGCAGTCGCACCTGCGTGCTTGACGTGTGTCCTTGGTGCGTATTGAGCTCGTGGTGCGTGGTGAGGAGGAAACTAAGGTGGCACTTGTGTGAGAACTGCCGTTATCTGCTTTATTTTCCTTTTTTTTTTTTTTTTTAACCAGCTTCCTGTAGGCTGCTTGCGACGTACTTCCCTTTTTCTGGCCCTGTACGTTCTTGGAATGTCTTAGAACGGGAGCTGTTATAATTTAATCGTCTGTGAGACAGAACAGAAGCATGTCAGTGCTCGAAAAGAAGATACTGGATAGTGCTGTATTGCCAGTATAGTCAACTTGGTGCCTAAATATATATATATATGTATTGAAAACGGTAATGTTAGGAAGCTCAAAATACGTGCCGTGCTCTGTAAGATAAAGACGAGTTGAGGAGCTGCTCTGCTTCTAGGCCTACAACTGATAGTGCTTGCTAGACCTTCGGCAGAAGGTGAAGCATCCAGAGGGTCTGTGCAGTAACACTGCATTGATCAGAGCTGGTGCCGTGTGATAAGAATAGGGAAGGAAGTTAAAGGTGAGGTGAAAGAGTGGATGCTTCAGTGATGGTGACAGAAATAGCAGGGCTTTGAGTAAATCGATAGTTTCATTTCTATTTTGCCAAGGGTCTGTGCAGTCACCCATGGAAACGTGTGTGAAACGTGTCTGACGGCTTCAAATCGTAGTTAAAGGCTTACCTTGAGTGAAGTATGCAGCTGGGTACCAGGGTCAGTGTTGTTTCTTTGGTGTTTGTTTTTGCTTACACTTAGATTGCCCTTTGTAACACAGATTCTTGTTGGATATCGCTTTTGTTTGTATTACATGAGCTCATGGCGGGGGTGGGAAGGAGGCTGGTTAGCTGGATGTGGAAACTTTTTTTGGGCTGCTTTTGTAGAAGGCAGCAAAAGAATGTTTTGTAAACATGCAGCCTTCTGTTTTTTTTTTTTATGCTGAAGTCAGAGGATCATTGTTGCTGTGTGGCGAAGCAGAGGTGGTCCCTTTCCTACTGCTACTTATTGAACAGCAGCTTTATTTGCACTGTCCATTTGAAAGATCCAAGTGTAGATGGGGAGAAGGTGCAAACTTGATGTCCCCCAAGGTGCTCAGAGGCAACTGGGGGCTGTAAGGATAGCAATGTTTTGTCCTCATCCTGAGCAGCACAAGTGTTACTGTGTCTGCAGTTGGTGTGGATGTGAATTTCCTTCGGGCAGTTCCCTGGGTGGTGAGAACGTAATGCAGTTCCTCCTGTGGGTGGTAGATAAGTAAACCAAATGTTTTCATTGTACCTGTTCTGTTGTTGCTCGCAGTTAGCTCTTAGATTTTATCAGTTCGCTACAAGATCTTGATAGGGAGGTACATCTAGATAAGAATTAGGGGCAAATATTGAGTGGGACAGAGCGGAGATGTGCTGAGATGGTTTCAGAAGTCACTTTTATGAAGTGCTTGTGCTAAGCAGGCAGTCTGTTCTGCCCGTGCTTGTGAGCTGGTTTGTGTGAGGTGTGTGAAGCTGAACCTGTACTGCTCAGCTGTCCCACATGTGAGCCTGGGCTAATCTTTGCATCATAGGAACACAGAGCCTTCCTTTTCAATCTGTTTTCAGAAACAAAAAATCCCCACTACGTGGCTGACCGTGGCACAGCCTTTGTGCTGTCTAATCGTTACCAGCATCTTTTCTAAGAATGAAGAAGCAGACAGAAGGCCTGCCCAGGCACTGCTTCCTGGTCTTTGTGCATTGGCTGTTTGAGCTAGCCTTGTTCCTCTACTGCGCAGTGAACTCTTCTGAGCATGCTTGGAAAATGTGGCTGCTCTGTCCCTCTGTTCAGACTTTGTCTTGGCTTTTGGTGGGAGTGAGCTCTGGCCCACGGTGGGAGAAGTGGACCTCTGCAGACTGTTGGATCCCAGCTTCTGAGAGTCTTAAGAATGGCCGACTAAATTAATGTCATGTTAAAAATCCAAACTAGCTTGAGATTCTCACAAGGCCTAAGCAGGTGCTAGTTCTTACTGCATGTAAGTATATCTGATGTATGGTTCTTTGTATATTCAGCCAATACCTGCATGAAGAGATGTTCGCAGTGATTAAGTTAGGCCTCTAATTTGCATTCCTAAAGGCATCAACATATGTAGTGACTAAAAAGGATGCTGGAGATCGAACTTAGCTCTGGCAAGTTCCTTGAACTTGGATGCTTAAGTTGCCTGACGAAGACAGTGCCGATATCCCTTTTTATTGTTACTTCCCACTTGGGAAATGGGTTACGTTCAATAAACAGGGCACCTGTATTCCCTGCAACTCCTTACTGTTTGCCTTGAGCCATAGTTTGAAAATAGTCAGTTTTCTGTTAGCTGGGGTAAATATATGTTATGAAGCTGTAAGTACTAAAGTTTGCTCATTCCACACAGACTTGAAGACCGCGGTCTTGCTTTCTTTGACTTCACTTCTATGGTTGTTGTGAAATACTCACCTTTCTGCTGAGTATTATTTTATTACACTGACGAGTGGTGAGTTTCCCAGCATTTCTGGACAGCTGTAAATCTTGAATGCCTAGAAAGTGTTACAGCGGTCACCTTTAAGAAAAACACGATGCATTTGCCAACTTGTATTTTTCTGCTTTCCAACTGTGGAGTCCTGCAGCCAGCAGCCTGGGGCAGTGCACGGGCACTTGGTATGGGCACAGCTTCCTGCAGCTCTGATAAGCATCCTTGTCTTTATGGAGTTACCCCCTTTAGAGCTCTGTGGTGTTGTTTGGCTTCTTCTGCAGTCTGGGCAGAGGTGCATGTGGGAAGTGCTGGCAGAAGGCAGAATGGATAACTAAAGTTCTGTTGCCTTGAAGGCTATGAGCAATGGGCAGCAGGCTGCTGTAGCAGGGTCTGTCCCAGCACAGCAGATGGGTGGCAGGAGATGAGCAGCTGGGCGTTTTTCTGGTAACTATGGTGTACTGAGTGCTGCACTGTCACTTCAGCTGTGTAGGAATCCCCACAGAGGGTGCTTTGTGAAATGGATTAATTACTGTCTACTACTTCTGCTTTTCACAGAAGGTGCAGAAATTTGTCTTTTGTGGCAGAACTTAAAATAGATTGATATAAATCCTTGAGGCATTAGTCAGCTGAGAACATAATTTGGGCTATTTATAGCCTGGCTGTTCTTGCAACAAGTGATTTTATACAGCAGATTGACTCTATAGTAGAACCTCATTCTTTATTTTGTACATGATTGGACTCACTGCATGGTAAGTCTTGCAGAGAGAGCATTGGAGAGAAGTGCTACAGAATGAAGAACTTGGTTTAGGACAGAGAAGGAGGCCAGAATAAAGCTGATATCCTGAAACTGTCATTGCTGTACCTGGATCTCAAGAGCCCATACAGCTTTGTCAGTTTTTTTGGGCTTTGTTGTCTTGAGTATGTTTGTCAGTGATACTTTTCTCATTTTTCTATTTTTGCCTTTCCTTGAGTTTTGGCTGATGTGAACTCAGCTACAATGAATGTTGTTGGGAGGGGAACAGATGCTGTTAATCTCATTTGTTTTAACAGTTCAGGATTGACAGGAAAGCTAGTCAAGGAGTCACATACGCAGAAGGCTTTAAAGGAAACCACATTGCAGAGCTCTTTGTTTCACAGGGTGTAGAATGTTATACCTGGAATAGGAGAGAGTAGCTTCTATGCTGCACTGGGATAAGTAAGTCAAAAATAAATCTTGCTTAGGCTGGTACAATAGCAGGTAGCTGATAGGATGCTGACTGCGACTTGTCCTTGTCTTGCAAGAGCACAGCTGACCTGTGATGAAAATCTGCAGCACACTGTAAGGAGACAGATGCTGTTCTGATCTCTGATGGTGAAATCAGCAGTCTTGGAGCAGGCTCTGCTTTCTGCAGAGAGGAGTTGTGTAATGTATAGCTTTAGGCAGCCTTTTATTACTGCATGCTAGCAATTCACCAGGAAGAGGAGTGAAGGCCAAGGAGTTAATTGATTCGGTGTTCCCTGGAAAGCAGTCATAATTAAATACTTTGAACAGACAAAGGTTGTGATATTTTCATAATTTTTGCCTTCAGATTATTTGAACATGGTATTGTTGGAGGCTAAATACTGAACAGCAGCCACTAAACCAAGTGCAGGGTCTTCATTTCAAGTTATTAGGAGTTACCTCAAGGGTGAGCACGGAGGGTGAGGAGAGGACCTTAGCAGTGTCTGTTCTATATTTAATTCAAGGCACTCCCTGTTTCTGTTTGCTTTTTTTTTCCCCTCTCACGCACTGCTGTTTTTATGGCTGAGCAAACACAGACCTCAGTGTTCCTGTATCCTCCCACACAATATTTGTGTATCAGGGTGGTGGACTCCTGTATCCTCTCTTCTATGGCCTTTTATTGTCAGCAAGCAAGCGTCCCTCTTACAGCTTTATGAAGATGTAGCAGAATGAAAGTTGGGGAGGTGGGCTTGGAAAATGAGAAAGAGACGAGGTTGTGGGAATGGTTGGGGAATTGAATGTAGAAGGGTAAATATTTGCTGAGTTAGAGAAATGGCCAGCAGGGCTTGATGAAAAGGTGATGGTGGAGGTTTTTGAGCATGAGACGTTGCTGTGTTTGTGAATCTGGTTTGCCTGGAATTGAACCAGTGTGGAAGAAATTCCCTGTGAAAAGGCTTGGATGAATACAGCATTCAAAGAAGCAAGTGGAACTTCTTTATATATAGTAACATTTTTTTCAGATTGCTAATGAAGTTTGCCATTAGTCGTCAACCTCAGCTTTAATTGCTAAAAGGCTCTTTTCATTATTATTATTTTTTTAATCAGAAGGGAACATTCCACATAGGATTAAAAGCATGCAAGCAGCCCTCCTAGGACAAAAAGTTCCCATTCTTCTCTGCCCTTCACCACAAAAAAAAAACAAACAAACCTTCCTGTGTTTAAATTTTACCTAGAGCTGTATTGAAAAGCATCTTGCTATCATTATTGTATGTATACATGATGTGAAAATCCAGGCAAGCAATCCCTTCATGATTACTCATGAAGTGAGGGGGGGCTTCAATGCTGTAGTAATTGGCATGTCCAAGATACAGATTTTGTGACTAATAAGCATTATGCTTTTAGGAATCTGACTTGCCTGTGTGCCTTTTGGTTTTGGGTTGTGGTTTTGTTTTTGGTTGCTTGTTTGTTTTTTGTTTTTTTTTTGAGTGATACGAGTAGTAACTTTTTGCTTATTATTATTTTACTACCACGTCTATGTTTACGCTCTTTTTTTCTCGTTATAGCAAGAGTTACATCACCTTACAAGCAGTGGAAATGCGTTGGACTAGGTGTTAAAGTAGAAAACCTTTGTTAACTGTTTAGGATTCTTTGTTTTCTTCTTTGTCTTTCGTGGTGTTTGTGTGCTTCAGAGGTATGTGTAGCCAGGAAAGAGGCACCTGCCAGTTCTGCTCCGTTCAGGAGCTGCTGGGGGGAAAAGGCTGCAGAATCTCAGCCTGCTATGGTCCTTGAATAGGTCAGATTTTATTACACCAAGTAAATGAATAACATAGCAAGGATGCAGAGCTTTTTGCTAGCCATGGTCTGGCAGCATTAGTGCCCACGGGGCCCTGTGCTGCATCAGCCTAATCCTGAAGGATGGACCCATGGTATAAAGTCATGTTGGAAAGGTGCCTTAATAGCTTTAGCCCATATGGGATGAGCTTAGGGAAGGATCCCATGTGGAGCAGAGGCAGAGTGACCATGGAGGAACAGTGGAGACAGAGCATTAGGGACTGACTGCAGCCCCCATCCCCCTGCACTACTCAGGGCACAATGTAGAAGAGGATGGATAGGAGGAAGGTGGGTTCAAGTAGCTTTTTAGTTTCTTACTGCTCTCATCTGTTAGATATAGGCAGTGAATTATTAAGCTCCCTATGCTGGGTCTCGTTTGCCTGTGATGGTAACTGGTGAGGGATCTTTCTGTCTTTGTCTCTGCATATGAGCTCTATGCAGCTCACGATTTCCTCCCTGTTCTTTTGAGTGTGAAACCACCATTCATAAGGTAGGATTTCAGGATAGCCTTAATTCAGTGTCTGTACAAATTTCATGCAGGATTTTGCTGGGATGATGGCAGTTCTGACAGCTGCCCCCAACGAGCAAAAATGTGTGCTTTAATGTCCAATTTTGTGGCATACTTAATTCCTGATGATACATTTGTGTGGGAGGTATCACAGTCTGCTATTAAAAGCAGATTGAAGTGATTGTACTCACTGTGGTGGGAGGTGTTTGAAATACAGCTACTTAAATCTAGAGGGCAAGAGAAGAAGAAACCTTTGAATTTGATCAAAATGCTCTCATAAAGGAAGAGGCTAAGAACTATACAGGAATAGACAAAACAAGTGATGCACAGTGCAGTTACTCACCATGCACTGACCGATGCTGAGCCAGTCTCCAAGCAGTGGCATTTCTTAACACTCCAAATCTATTTTGGACTGTAATGGCCTCGTACGTTTCTGTACGAGATCCAATTAGTTTTAGTGATCTCCTTTTGGTACACCCTCTATGATGGTGCTTTTAGCATGAAGTGTGTCCTTTCAGCTTCATGCTCTGACCTTGTACTTCTGCAGATGTTTCCATTTCAATCACCTCCTACGCCTCTCATAAAAATTAGTCATTCGAAGATGCAGCTTGGTTGTCAACTGATGTTTCTGCTTTTGATTAACAAAACTGTTCTGTGTAGGTTGCAGACTTGGTGATGCTTCAGTAGTGCAGTCATGTGTTTGTGAGTGATGCGTCCTTAACAGCGTAATAGACAAAATGAGGAGTAAATATTAACTGAAATGACTATGAGGAATAGTCTGAGGAGAGACTGGATAGCTGGTTAAATATCTGAATACATTCACTGGTCCAAAAAAAGAAATGGGAAGTGCTTTCCCTAAAAAAGCCTCTGCAACTTGTCTGGTTTTTATCCAAATTTTATTGACTGGCTACTGCAAACCTCCTGCCTGTTAATTTCTTGTGGTCTAATTAGCAAAGTGCTGCAGAAAATGACAGTGTCACATCTGCTTTTCAGGTCTTGGCAATGAGTTACCCAGGCTATCCCCCAGCAGGTGGATATCCACCAGCACCCCCAGGTAAGTCATCAGATGAAGTAACTGTTAAGTGACTGATGTCCTAACAAGTGGAAAGGTGGAATAAATGAAGCGTGAGGCTGTAGGGCTTTCTGGACACTGAGGCTTTCAGTGGTTTCTTGCTGAGTTCAGTTGGGAGTTTACATTGTTGTTTTATCTTGGCTGATAAACAGGCTTTGAAAGGTGTAGTGTCTCGTTTCAGGACAGTTGTGTTTGCTTGCAGGTGGCAGTCCTTGGGGTGGTGCTGCCTATCCACCTTCAAATCCACCTCCAATTGGTCTAGAAAACGTGGCTGGCTATGCCAATCAGTTCAACCCAAGCTACATGGCTGGAATGGTGAGTCTGCTTTCATTCAGTGTATCTTACCTTGACTTCTTTAAGTGCAAAGTTGTGGTTCTGGTACTGTAGACAAATTGTTTACAGCAGGTTTATTTTGTGCCTTTGTCTAACCTTTGTTTAAATGCTGATCATTCTGTATCATTTGTTGAAGTAAATGGTTACCACAGGCTGTTCCTTATGTTAGAAAGGCAGAATCTGTAGATCAATTTTGACTGAAGAGCCTAACTTCAAAAGCCAAGGACATAAAACTTGACTTTACCATGCAGACGAGTGGGGGCACGTGTGATTAATACTGAGTGTCAATTGTTAATACGTTCATATTGGCAAACGCAGCTCAGGTTTAGCTTATTACCTGCTTTTTTTCCGGTTGAAAAAGGAGCAAGGTTCTGTAATTGAGGCAGGTGATTCATCTCTGAAGAAAGCATAGGATCAGCTCTGCTAATATTTAACAGCTGGCAATAAAAATCCTTTACACTGACTGAAGAAAATGCAGATGTTTCCTATGTGACTTTTTTTTTTTGCTTAGGGTGTAAATGAGTTATGTTTCTAACTATTTAGGCTCCAGAAATCTGCTATAAAACATGAGGAGTTCACAGCATGCAAAGACATTTGCATCACTGATAACTTTGGTAGCAGTTAAATGAATTCAGCTGTCAGAACGAGCAACAAAATTACCTAGAGTGCTCATAGCAGTATCCTCAGCTACTGGTTTCTGGGAACATTGCAGTCATCAAATGTCAGTTCTTCTGGTCTTTTTTATAAGGGAAAGATGATACTGTTTGTGGAGTTAATTAACAACATGTCAATTTATGCAGATGTCTTTCCTAATGCAGTCTTATCTCTTGTTACTTTAAACTACTAATGCATGCATTTCTCGTGTTAAACACCCCGGGGTTGTTTGCAGTAAATACTTTATGTGAATAATGCTACAGTCATGTTAACATGGCCATGCAGAGAAGAATTGCCTTTGTGTTTCTGGGAGGGTGTGGGGAGGTGAACACATTGTGTTAATAATGCTATTGAAATGTAGCTAATTGTACACCTTCTTTCTTCGTTTGTTGGCTGTCATTGCAGGCATCCAATATGGCAGGGACGTTTGGAGGGTCAAATGTACCACAAGGCATATATCCTTCAGCACCTGGGGGTTATCCACCAGTACCTCCAGGTGGCTTTGGACAGCCTCCATCAGGACAGCAGCCCTCTTATGGGGGGTATCCTCCACCTGGAGGAAACGTACCAGGCCAGCCCACACTGCCTCCTGGTCAGCAGCCTATGGGATTACCAGGACAACCACCAGCACCTTATCCAGGGCAGCAACCCATGCCGAGTTATCCACCAGTCCCGGCTGTAAATCCATCAATGCCTTCTTTTCCAGGACCTACAGGGCCTACAGTCTCTCCTGGAGCAGTAAGAGCATTCAGTGCTTTGGTTTTGAAATGTGACTGCACGTGTTTTTCTACCTTTTCTTTGTGTGTCTAAAAATGAAAAGGGAGTCACAAGGAGAATTTTGACCAAAGCAGGAGATAGAAGCAATGTAGGCATCGATGACTTCAAATATATGCTATTATACTGCATTTATCAGAGAAGAAATGTAAGACATAAATTCAAATTCAATGAATTTTGTTTTTTCGAACGAAGTATTTACAGCTAGATATACAGTTTAATCAAACCTTAATTGACTGTGCGTTTTATTGTAATACATTTTATCATAATAAGGTATAGAAACAAATAGTTCAGGTTATGTTGTCTGCCTTGATTTTTAAAGAAAAAAACAAGTATTTTTTTCCTAAGTAGCAGAATGCATTCTTTTCTGATTAATACTAATATACGGCTCAACTTTTATGATTTTAGTATGGAAACAGAGGTACAATCACTGATGCAGCAGGATTTGACCCTCTGAGGGATGCAGAAGTCTTGAGGAAGGCCATGAAGGGATTGGGTGAGCAGTCTTTGGATTTGATATTTAATTCAAGTAGAATTGCAGCTTTGTTTCAATACTGCCTTTCATCATTGTTAACATACTTACTAAGTAGGCTGGTTCACACATTCTTGTACATGGTAATCAGAAGAATTATTGAAAGTGAATGTAGATGAAAACGACATGGTGAATTTGGTATTTGCTAGTTGTGGTGTTTGTGTGCACGTCCAGGAACCGATGAGCAGGCTATTATAGATTGCCTTGGAAGTCGTTCAAACAAACAGCGGCAGCAGATCATCCTCTCCTTCAAGACAGCATATGGAAAGGTAAATACATCATGAGAGAAGAAAGAACAATAAGGGCCTAGGTAGAAGGGACCTTGGAGATTGTGCAGTTCCAGCCCTTGGCTCTGTGCAGCAGGCAGGGTTGTCAGCCACTAAATCAGGCACTGGACCAGGTTGCCCAGGTCCCCATCCAGTCTGGTGCTGGATGTCTCCAAGGATGGGGCATCCACAGTCTCTCTGGGCAGCATGTTCCAGTGCCTCACCAGCCTCTCAGTGAAAAATTGCTTCCTCACATCTAACCTAAATCTCCCCTTTTTTATTTAAAACCATTTCCCTTTGTCTTATCACTATCAGACAGTGATATAAGCTCCCTTCAAGTACTGGAAGACAACAAGGAGTTCTACCTGGAGCTTTCTGTTCTCCAGGTTGAACAGACCCAGCTCCCTCTGCCTTACTTTACTGGAGGAGTACTCCAGCCCTCTGAACATATTTATGGCCCATATCTGGCCTATTCAACAGCTGCCTGTCTTTCTTGTACTGGGGGCCCCAGACCTGGACGCACTACTCCAAGTGGGGCCTCACAAGGGTGGAGCAGAGGGGGACAGTCACCTCCCTCTCCCTGCTGGCCATTCCTCTTTTGATGCGGCCCAGAATACATGTGGCATTCCAGGATGCAAGCACACATTGCTGGCTCATGTCCAGCTTTTTGTCCATCAGGATTCCCAAGTCCTTCTCTGCAGGGCTGCTCTCAATGAATTCTTCTCCCAGTCTGTGGACGTGTCTTGCACTTGCTGAACTTCATCATGTGTTAAGTGTGTTAAGGTCACTTTGGATGGCATCCCTTCCCCTTTTTGTATCAGCTGCGTGACGTAATTGAGAATCAGGAGACTGAGAGGTTGCTTAAGGGGAAGATGATTCATAAGTCTGTAGCCTTTTTATTTACTCTGGATTTCAATGCAGTTTCAGATGAGTTATATAGAGCCATTTCTCTCTTAAGTAGTTACTTTGGCCCTTCTGTACAGTCTATTTCATTTGACCTTAATTAAATAAATATGTATGTTAGTTATTGCTGCTTAATGTTGTTAAGTGGAGGAACTTTACTTTGGAGATATATTATTGATGCTTGCACATGAAGAATTCTAATTGAAGTCCAGAATTTGTTTATATTCATCACCTCTTTTTAATTCTCTTTAGGATTTGATCAAGGATCTCAAATCTGAACTATCAGGTAACTTTGAGAAGACAATCTTAGCAATGATGAAGACACCCGTCATGTTTGATGCTTATGAAATCAAGGAAGCTATAAAGGTTTGTGTAGGATAAACAGCTTCATATTTGGGAATATTTGAGGGAATATATTGAGGGAATATTTGAGCCGATCAGATTTGTGGCAGAAATTTTCAAGCTCTGTATTCAGATGTCCTCTCCGTTGAGATATTCAGCCCACTCCTCACTCCATTTCTTGGAGGTTTAAGATAGTAAAATTGAGAATTTTTATTTACTGTTACATAAATAACAAATGAAAAGAGCATTTAGTAGGCTTGTGTTGTAACAAAGATTTATTAATAAATGGAAAAAATGTCAGAGGCCCAGTTCTGTTGAACTTTGCAGTTAATTTATTGCATAGTCTTTAGTAAGCCACTGTGGTAACACTCTTCTCAGCCAGTTACTGCATGGAGCACCTTCGTTTCTTGGTTTTTCCTTTGAGGTGTGGAGCTTACAGCACTTCTCAGCTCAGTGACTTTACACTCAGCACTCAAAAATAGCTCTAAAACCTACTTTAATTAAGATTTAGAGCAGGGTGTACCTTTTGGTTTTGTTTACTTTCAAGCTACATGCTTTGGGTTTTTCTGTGTCAGTGTACTATTCTGAATTGTATTTATTCTCTCCATATGTGTATTCTTCCTTTATTCTTTTCTACATTATTTTGTATTAGCTGGTGCAAGAGTGTGTTTTCTCTTACAGTTGGCTGTTGTGGGTTTTTTGTTTTTGTTTTTTTAGGGCATTGGCACAGATGAAAACTGTCTCATTGAAATCTTAGCTTCTCGCAGTAATGAGCATATTCAGGAACTCAACAGGGTCTATAAAGCAGGTTAGATTTGTTATTTTTTTTTCTTTAATCACTGACTGACATACATTTGGAAAATGAGCAGAGGTGTACGACTATTCATCATTGTGTCTCCCTTACAGAATTTAAGAAAACTCTGGAGGACGCAATAAGAAGTGACACATCTGGACACTTTCAGAGGCTTTTAATTTCACTTGCTCAGGTACTTCCATGCAGAGCTTTTGGGGACTTGGGTGCTTGTGTGTGTAATGTCTTTTGTTGTTGTTCGCTCTTTAAAAAAAAAAAAAAAAAGCCCACCAGGAAAACTTCTGTATCTTCAAATTCTTTCAGGGAAACAGAGATGAAAGTACAAATGTTGACATGTCTCTTGTCCAAAAAGACGTACAGGTCAGTAAGAAATTCTTCATCATTTGTAAGTATGGTCAGTTCAATATACTGACATGTGGTTTCTTTGACTTAGTTTTGGACGTGGTGTGATGTTTTCTGTAGCAGTGCTTTCAGTAAGTGGAAGGGTTATGAAGGGGTGTAACAGCATTAGAGCCTTGTGGCTCCATTTCAGAGAGGAGCTCTGGGGAATGAAGCACCACTTCCTGTTTGCTTGGTTGTATTTGCTTTGCTTTTTAAATCTCTTGCTTTTCCAGTTGGTATGTCACTCCATTGTGCTGCTGCTAGTCATTTAAGGAACTCTGGATTTTTGCATCAAGTAGGGCAGTTGAACCTAATAACTCTTGCACCTGTTACTTTGTGTGTGTTATGTTTCACCACACAGCAAACAGGAAGCCACGGATATTTCAGGAATATACTGTCACACAAATAATAATGCAGTTAGCTTTCAATACAGTTTGACAGAAGAGATATGAGTGTCTCAAAACATGCCAAGAGGTACAGAAATAAAGGTAGACCCAAGTGCTCCTAGGAAGAAGAATTTTCAGCTGCTTTCTAAATGTTTTTCCTTGGCTATTCAGAGCTCACGTGTTTTAAACACCAGTTTTGGGATTAGTTACTGTTTATTGCTTGCTCCTCTTTTCCAGTGGTACTTAAACCTTGAAATGACTGTGAAGGAAGAGAGGCTGTAAGGAAAATGACTTGTAACTCATTTTTTCATCCTGATGGCTTTTCTAATTCATAATATGTGCATTCTCTTCTGAGTTTAGGAGCTATATGCAGCTGGTGAGAATCGTCTAGGAACTGATGAATCCAAATTCAATGCAATCCTGTGTGCGAGAAGCAGGGCCCACCTCAGAGCAGGTAATGGTACCCAGACCTCTACACGAACATTACACTGATTCTGTTGTTTGTAATGATAAAAATGTACAACACTGCCCTCTGCCTGTGTTTTGCTGTCAGTAAAATGGGAGTAATGATAACTCAGGGGAAAGCGAGGTGAGTTTTCTGTTGGAGAAAAGGGTACGCAGGAGCTGTGCATTATGATCATCTCTCTTAAATGTCAGAGCTGGTAGAGGTCATATTTGTTCAAATTTTACTCTGATAAAAGGATTGGGAATTGAGTACTAGTTCAATTCAGCATGCTTTTGTGTATGCAAGACACTTGGCAGTCCTTCTTCTTTCCCTTTTTCTTGGTGGTGTGTTAGCTTAATCTAGAGTCATGGATATTTCAGGATTAAACTGTCACACAAATAATAATGCAGGGCAGCTGAACGTTTTATTTACACACAAGGCTTTCCTAGGAGAATTTCAACTATTCCCCTTACAGAGATTTCTTGCTTTGGCCTTCCAAAAACAAGCACAGGACTAGACAATCTAAGAGAAGCACGGTGAAGTTTAAATGGAACAAAAAGTTTAAAATCCTCTTTGAAATTTCAGAACTTGTATGAGCGTACTGTAGCACCAAGTTGAGAATTGTTTTCAAAATAAAACAATACACCATGCACCAGTGCCATCTCTTTGTGAGACTGATTCCTGAAGCCTTTCTTCTCTCTTGACAGTTTTCAGTGAGTACCAGAGGATGTGTAACCGGGACATTGAAAAAAGTATCTGTCGTGAAATGTCTGGAGACCTGGAAAAAGGCATGCTGGCAGTAGGTATGTGAAAAGCAGGCCACTTAATTCACCTCAAAATGGCTGGTGAGGCTTTTGCTTCAGGCAAGCTGCTTCATTTCAATCTCGCATGCTAAATTTTCATTGTTAAAATGGGGAGAGATAATTAACAGCTTTACTTGGCTTCGTTTTAAGAAGTGATTAAATGTTCTACCAGCCACTGTGAGAATGAGAATAGAATATTTGGGACAGGTTTGGAAATGAAGCAGAAAGCATTATGATTGTCTACCTCTAACTTGTTTTTATTAGAGAGAAAACTTAAATTTGGTTCCCCTACTTCCTTTGCATCTTGGTTTATAAGAGTTTCTGGTACTTCTGAAGGGCAAAGCTCTACCTCAGATTTCCCTTCTATCCTTTGTAAGGTAGCCAGTCATTGGTTTCCACTAAGGGCTATGACAAGCCCTTGAGTCCTTGTGCAGCAGTTTTATTTAGGGTGGATTATTCTAAACAAAATCAACAGCTCTTTTGTTTTGTCTCTGTCTCTTAGATGAAGTTACTTCTTTACATTTCCATTTATTTTTCTGTGTATTATTTTGTATTTACTGTGATACCTACTTGTGTTTAAGTTTTCTCTTTTTTTTTTTTGCTTTTTTTTAGTTATGGTAGTGATAAGGAAAGGAACGTACCTAGGGGAAGATGAGAAACAAACTATAGCAACAAAACACAGCTTATTCTACTCCTGTTGAAATAAATAAGGGCACATGTCACTGGGAGTAAGATAAGAGAAAACATTTGGCTCAGCTGCAGCAAAGCTGTGCATTTTTCATGGCAGTTTCCAACAGAATCTTGCAAAATAAAGATGATTTTGTACAACTTCCCTCTTTTACTTCTGTGTTAAGCATATGTGAACTATATAACCATTTATCTTATGCTACTTGATAAAGTTGCCCCTTTTTTTTAATGGCACGGTTGTTTTTTATGACCCAGGCTGAGCCTATGTCTGTTGATGAGTTACATTTGCAGACCTTTTCCAGGATTCTGAATCTGTCACCTCAGAAAGTATTAATGTTAGAAAACCAAACTTGAAGTATTGCTTGTTAGGAGAAGACCAGCTCAGTAAAGAAACTTAACTGTAAGAGTTAGTAAGTCATTTGATCTCATGAAGCTTTGCAGTCAGGTGGCAGATCTTCCTTGTGGATGCAGATGGAGAATTGGGACTGTAACTTTCAAAGAAGTCAATAACCTTTAGAGAATAAACTTTCATTAATATCCACCAAATAACTTTACTGAATGAACTTTTGTTTTATTTAGGGGTGTTTGTATGTATATATAGATATATATATATACATGTGTATGTGTATTTGGCATCATTTGTTCTTTTAATCTTGTTTTCCAGAAAAAAAAAAAAAGGTTTTCTAATTGAAAATATTCCATTTTGCTTTTCTTAAAGCTTTCTGGATTGTACAACTGGTAATTCACAGTGACATCTTCCAGCATCTTAGTGTGATTGTGTTGTTTTAACAACAATCAAGAAACATGCATTTCACTTGTCATTTGTTTCTGAAATGTTGTACATATCTGACAACTGTGTGTGTTCAACTGTTCTCTCCCATCTACATTTTCCTGTTCAGAAAAGTACTTTTTTCCTATCTAGAATGTGTATTGCTGTGAAATATGTATTTAGGTTTATCCTTTTTGTTCTGTCTTGCTTTGATGCTTTTTGTGCTGTCAAATAGAAGCTGGTTATGGTTTGTTTCCTGTACAGTTTGCCACAGATTGCATGATGGTTTACCCAACGTAGGATCAGTGTAGAGATGGTAGTTTTAGTGAGCGATGAGTAGATAAACATAAAAATAATTTGATTTGGATTTGGTTCTTTAAGATTTCTAATGAACAAGAAAAATGATCGTTTGTAAATAAGCACTTCAAGGATTTCTCAAGAATCCTTGTGAACTTTGTGGCTAAAGAAATGGATATCTAGCTGTGAGTGAAGGGTGCAGTTCCTGTCATTATACGGCTTCCTATCGTAGAGCAACTCACCCCAACTGAGAGTAGGTCTTGAATTTGCCATGCCTTGCAGATGTAAGGCCTGAATTTCATAAATTCAGGAAAGGCTAGGAACACTTAACTCAGTTCTCCTTCAAGCCTCCTATCCTTTCACCATACCTACTTTGCTTTCAGAGGCAAGAGTCTGGTTGCTAGAGGTAAAAGGGTACAAACTTGTTTCGGTGACTTACTGAAGGGGTGCAAACTGCATCATATTGTCTATGTAAAATTAAAGCATGGGACTGAGCTTGATAAAAGATTTCATTTGGGTAGGAATACGTGACTTCAGTAATACTGTTTCTGTTTGCAGTTAAATGCCTCAAGAACACACCAGCTTTCTTTGCAGAGAGGCTGAGGAATGCTATGAAGGTAAGTGCCTATGACAAGATGCATAAACATAGCAAGTTTTTTTAAATGATTGTACTGTTCATTAGAATGCATACTTCAACCACCTTGGAAAGAATTAATAGTAATTAAAAGGTAACTATTGAGCTGGAGGTATGAATTTTTTCAGTGAACACAAGACTTAAGATTTAGTATTATGGAAGTCTGGAAAAACCTACCGTACTTGATCCACTTAGCCAAATGTACGTAAGCATGCCACGAATTTCTTCTTTTATTATGGAGATTTCTTCCCTTCATAAAGCAACTTATGTGCTTAGGACTTGTTGATTGGTTTAAGGGGGACTAGCTGAAGTGCATGACCAGTACACTTGTTTTATTAATGTATAGACTAAAATCCAACTAAGCTCATTGATGGCAGTGAGGTTTTGCTAGTAAAGTGCTGGCGTTTTGTGAGCTGGTTATCTCTTTTGATTCATGCCAGATCGTCCACAGTTTCCACACAGTATTAATGTATGGCATTGTTGTTTATTTCAGGGAGCAGGAACAAAAGACAGAACTCTGATTCGAATCATGGTGTCGCGCAGTGAGGTCGACCTTCTGGACATACGTGCAGAATACAAGCGGATGTACGGCAAATCCCTCTATGCAGATATCACTGTAAGTCTTAGAGCTTTAGTGTTTGCCCAATTCATTTCCCTGAGGATGCCTATGGGGGCTTAGGAAGCTTCATTCACCATGTAGGTGCCAAATCTTAAGTCCCTATACGTTCTACTGGTTTTTTTTGACATGGAGATGGAGCTTAGTGGCGCTCACAAGGAAACCTAGGAAGATAGTGAAGGATCCTGTGTGCACCAGCAAGTCTTGGCTATTCTATAAGCAGCTATATAGTCTTTTTGGCCATAAGCCACCAAAGTTCAACTAGCAGAAGCTTTTTAGAAATCAGTAACTCTCAGATGAAAATGGCACTTCTCACAGTATTACATGAAATTTTACACATCAGAAATAGGAACAGATAATTTCCATTTACTTGGCTGAACTTGATCATTTCGCTAAGTGTGGGCATAGGTGTAAACCCTGCCTCTTCTATAGAGGCAGTAACAGAAAGTAGAGTTCAAAACAGTTTTAAAGTAACTCCTTAATTCTTCTGTCATTGTCCGTAAGCACACAGCAGTTCTTTCAGCACATGCATTAAGTAAAATGCTTTATATTTTGCAGATTGTACTTTGTGTAGGGTTTATTCTGAAGCATCTCTTTGTCACTACAGATTTTTATCCAGAAAAAAGTTTTTCAGGGATAATACGCTAGCTGAAACTGCCTTGTGAAAAGGGTTGACAAACCTCATCAACCAAGTGTAGTTAATGAGCAGCTCCCAGGAAATGCTTTTTAGTCATAAAAGCACCAGGTGACATTTATCTAGCAGAGCTAGCTGAATGGTGATCATATCATCATAGAATGGCCTGGGTTGAAAAGGACCACAGTGCTCATCCAGTTCCAACCCCCTGCTATGTGCAGGGTCGCCAACCAGCAGCCCAGGCTGCCCAGAGCCACATCCAGCCTGGCCTTGAATGCCTGCAGGGATGGGGCATCCACAGCCTCCTTGGGCAACCTGTTCCAGTGCCTCACCACCCTCTGGGTGAAAATCTTCCTCCTGATATCTAACCTAAACCTCCCCTCGCTCAGTTTAAAATGATTCCCTTTTGTCCTATCACTATCCACCCTTGTAAACAGCTATTCTCCTCCTGTTTGCTGCTGTTCATTAGATCTTTTCCACACTTTTGCATGTGCATTCATCGTAGTTTTTGCTGTCTCTAAATCGAACAGGTGTTATTTGACTGGGATAGGAGATAGATTTCTTTATTCCAGGGCACCACTTTGAACATTCAAACACTAACAAAGAGTGAACTTTCCCTTGCTGGTTCTTGGAAAAAAATCCATGCTGAGTCCAGGGGAAAAGGTCTTCAGCAATCTGTGTTGCTGTTTCCGTCTTTTGGCCAACAGATAAAAACTACAACTTCTCACTGAAGGTTTTTGCAGAACTTTTTCAGAATGTGCAATTGACCCTGTATATGAAATTCAGTTACCTAAAGAAATGTATTTCCTTACTGATGTTTTCCATTCCATAAAGGAAAGAGAGTATTTCACTGTTCCGTTGTTGTTTTTAATAAGAAATGAACACCTGCTTTCTTTCTTTCAGCCCTGCCTTCATTTCCTTTAGTTATTAGCTTGGCATTTAAAACACTTAAACTTAATTTTCTTTCTCCTTCCCCTTCAAACACCCACGTCCCCAAAAAGCAGGACGCAAGCCTTCAACTTTTCTTTTTCTGGGTTTATTCACAGGGGGATACTTCAGGAGACTACCGGAAAATCCTACTCAAGTTGTGTGGTGGAAATGACTAAAGGGAACACTGAGCTTTCACTTAACCAAAAAACAGAGAGAGGAAAAAAAAAGAAAAAGGCAGCTGCTGTTTTCATGGTTTTGCTTTAAAGCATCTTTTTTCCTAAAAGTAAATATGTTATGGGCTGTCTCTCTTAAAGCAAATTGCTAGATTAAAAATAAGCAAAAAAAAAATACACACAGAAATCAAGCTTATTGTGCCATCTGCTTAAGATCCTTTATATTACCTTCTACAGTCCAAGAATGAGAGGTTATTTTTCAGCTTACTTTATTCATCAGAAATAATATGATTGTTTTCTGGAGTGAAAATCATAATTGTATGATTTAAGGCTTTATTTTGTACAAATATCACGTGCCACTTTATTGCTGGTTTTATATATATTGTAAGCAGAGGTGCTTTTTCATACTTACACCTCACGTTTTTGTGTCCAGCTCAGACTGTTTTAAAGAGGTTTTGTTGAGTTTTGTTTTCTTTACTTGGCTGCATGTTTCTAAGTTGTGTTCCACGTTGCTTTTTCACCAGGGCAGCTGTCACAAGGCAATAGCGATGCTGATATGAGGAGTAGTTCTTCAGTTAATGTCTTTCAGGTTTTGGATTGTGCCTTAAATATCTAAATATATCTAGGAAAAGATTATAAAATTAAAGCTGCCTATCTTCTAACTCTTGGAAAACTCTGCGTTTTGTTGTTCGTGTTGATGACATCTTTGCCATTCTCAAAATGGAAATGTAGAAATGTTAAAAAAGAAAAACACCTAAATTGAAGAGGCGTAGAGATGGGTTAGTTAGAAGGGATGGCTTATTAATAAAGAATGTGCAAAATTCTCTGCTTGCTGCACACATGATATATAAAGGCCAGATAGGTCTTTTTTACCTAGAAGAAGTTGTATTGCTGTTCGTCATAGAAAAACTCAGATGTTTTGAATGCATGTTTAAAACCATAAACAGATTTTGAAAAAATGGAACAGTATCATTATTTAGTGGGGAAAAATGCTTGTGTGAGATAAACAGGTAAATAGATAGGGACTTAAAATATTTATCTTCTTTTAAAGTATATGCTTTTTCTTTTTGAAACCTTTTGGTTCCCCCGTCTGTACTCCTTTGCATGTTTCAATGATGCTTTTGTCTTAAGGTATTTCTTTTTCCTCCTCCATTAAAGGGAAAGATGTTGGAATAAATTTGAGGTTGCATTGTCACTACAGCAAGGCAGGTTAAGAGTGTAAACCGAGCAGAAAAATCTAGCAGGCTGTGCAACCTATCTACAAATTTTGACATGGATTTGCAACAAGGACTCTTACTTCAGTCAGTGACAGCAATGTGACCAAAGCTAGACCATGCCATATGTCTGTTTTTGTCAGAGAATCTCATTATCTCAAGAGGAAATTGCAGCTGAAAGTGTATCTTCAACTATTTGCACTCATAGGGAGGACTCCAGTTCCTTTCCAGGGAGGGAAGGTCTTTGTGAATTATGGGAGGTTTGTTAGCTGCGTTTTGCTCCGGCACCCTGTCTGATGTTATTTTCTTACTGAGAATGCTGTACTTGAAATGCACTTTTGATTAAGTATGGCCATTGAAAGATGTAAAATACAAAGCTTTGAAATGATATCTAAAAGCAAATAACTTTTTATTGAAAAGCAGAAGAACACAGAATGAGAAGTACTTTCGGGATTGTACATCTCTGCTCAAGTTCTGGAAACACCAGGGAACTTTTTAAATGAACAAATTTGCAACTGTTCATAACAGCCATCCTGTTACATTCAGCTGTCTTCAGTCTCTGCTGTGCTCAGCTGGCATCTGTATAAAGAAGATGTGATGTAGTTATTCTTGGTTACAAGGTCGGGATCAATTTTTCTGGATAAGCACGATTTAAAACTTGATAACTGTTACTTCACAGAGAGGACAATTCTCTATTTGATTCATCAAAGCACAGAAGGAAGGTGCTAGAGCTCTGCAATTCTTGAACTAGGTGATAGTCAACGCAACCTAAATTTGAGCAGTACTTACTGTGGGAGTGTTGCAAATAGGCAGAGGTTGACTTGGGATTTCCATTTTAAATTTACTGTTACTCTTCACTGGGATACTTTCTTAAATGATCATTGCAGGGACGACTTAGGTTAATTCTTACCTGTTAACTGCCCCTTACAGAGTTTTGGACATAGGTTTAAATGTTAGTTTCTTGAGCAGTTATGGTGACTTTTTCTATACAGCCAACTGCAAGAAGAACTAAAACATACCTTGTACTGCTGTCTGCTTTCAGCTCACATCGTATCACTGAAGTGCAGTACAATATGTGAGTATATATACATACAGCAATAACAAAAAAGACAAAACTGACTTCATAACAGTAGGTGGGTGTTGCTCATGCCTTTCCACAAGGTTTACTCTCTGCCAGCAGTGTCTCTTGCCTTTTAAATGAACTATTGATGGGCATAGACTGAAGAGAACAGAGTGCTGTCTAGCATTTCTAGTGCTGGGGAAACTACAGACATCATTGCAGAGGTTCACTGGCCTTGGATCAAATATACATTGTCTTTTACTTGAGTCTGTTTTTTTGCATTGGTTCTTGTTTTACCCACTTTTACAGTGGAGCTTTTGACTTCGCAGCAGCCTTACTCAAATGGGCCATTTCAAACTGAATTGGACAATGCTAATATCCCCAGTTGATCAGCCTTTCTGTGTATCTCCTACATCTAGCTCTGTGCCTGGTTTGTTCACTTATTTTGTTCCCCTCTCTTTAGTACTGGTTGTGACATTGTCCAGAACTGAACCCTGTATTTAAACTGATGCCTTCTCTGCACTGAACTGAATGAATGAGTTATTTCTTATCTGATGTGGAAAGAAGATGGCATTCGGAATAGCACATGCAACATTCTTGTTGGTTTACTTTATGTCTCACTAAATACTTACCATCAAAAATGTCTATCAGTGGGGTTCCTCCGGCGATGGGGAGGTCTGATGTTGTCTCACTGATGATACTGAGGAGTGATTTGACTTCTGATTCTAGATGCTCCACAGTTTTTATTACTTTCTAATGGAGAAAAAAAGGATAACAATTGTGGAGGCAGTCAAGGGGTCAAGTGGAAGGAATTGTGTACCACATGTGTTAGTTCAAGAGGTTTTGCTATCCCATACTACTAACAGCTGATTTCGTTCTTCATTGCAATTTAATGTGTTTTTCATGTTACACTGGCCTCTAGTGGCACAAGTATTAGAATTTTGTTTGGCAAGACATAAAATACAGCATTTATAATACAACATTTTTTTTAGTCAGGAGGTTTAGTGTGTTCCAGGAACCAGTGCTGCAGCTCTTACCTCTTCAATAATATCTAAGCGTTCGTGCATTGTATCGTGTTCATGGCACCAGCTTCCCAAACTTCCAGGTAACAGACTGGTAGGGTCTGCAGCAGCTGGAAAAAACAGCCACAGTTAAATTAACAGGAGCTTTCTGATGGTAACGTTTACCTTTCTGACTTCTGAAATTGTATTTGGTGTGCTCAAGAGCATTCTTTATTAAACAGAGCGTATCTTGTCCTAGGTGGAAATAACTCAAATACAGATATACCCAACTGTTGTGAATGTACAGATTGTCGAAGTTGTTTGGAGCAAGCTGTTTTCTTCTGATTGTTTGCTATTTATTTACTGTATTTGTGTTTATTTCACAAAGCCTGTTTTTTCTCTCTATGTAGGGCAACCTTATCGTTTACTCTAGCTCAGATCTGTCTCTACAAGTATAAAACCTAAAAGTGTTGAAAGATCTGCCTTAGGTATAATAGAATCTTAGCATGCAGTGGCCTGGGTTGAAAAGGACAACAATGACCATCTAGTTCCAAACCCCTGCTATATGTAGGGTCGCCAACCAGCAGACCAGGCTGCCCAGAGCCACATCCAGCCTGGCCTTGAATGCCTGCAGGGATGGGGCATCCACAGCCTCCTTGGGCAACCTTAATCAGTTCATCTTGGACTCTCATCAGAAGCAACTAGCATGGTAAAGCTTTGAAGAGCAGCTGAGTTTGTCTACTTAGACCCTGAATGGATGCAAGCTGGTAATTCCATTGTGCCAGTAACTTGTGCATAACTGTCTAATTTTGCAATGGGAAGAGCAATGGGAAAAATGTGTACAGCTAGTGCCATTTGTTGGCCAAGTCACTCATGATGGTATTATATACAAAATCACTCATCTGTCAGTTACCTATGTTTACCTCTCAGTACACGTGAGCTCTTTGCACATCTCATTCTGCTGGCTGTACTCCATGTAAGAGCAGTATCTGCTGATGTCTGTGCTTGACTGGAGCCAATTACTTTTCCATGACTTTTGCACAGTTACTTTTAGGTTTTAATACATATATGTAGAGCAGTAACAGTACTTAAAAACCTGCTACATCGATAGCATATCTGGTATTGTTAAAGTTAAGTCTTATTCTTATTTGAGACCTTCAGAGGCTGTAATAATGAGGAAGCAGCAGTAATTTGTTGTTACCATTTGATTGTGATGGAGAAAACCAGAGCACGATGTGAGCTTGTGTTATAATGTGTGCTTAAAGGCATAGGAGGAGCAACCATTGCTGTTTCCAATAGTGTTGTGTGAGAGCAGTAATTTGAGCCTGCTGCATTGCTTTCTATCAAATCTGTGCCATGGATTTAGGTGTTAACGTGGCATAAACTTGGTAGTAAGGATTGTAGCAGTTTTGATGGTATCAGAGATGTGCTGTGAGCTGGAATGGAATCCTTGAGGGCAGGGAGGAGGAGAGGAATAAAACGTGACCTGATGTACTAGATGTGCTGTTATTTAAAAATTGCTTTGGCACAGTTTTAGGCTATGTTTGAATGTATTTGATTTGTAGGCTTTGTTGGGTTGGGTTCTTGTGCATTCACCACGAGGTGGTGCTGTGAGGACAGGATCCTACAGATTTACTCGGCCCGTTTAGTGCTTACCAAGACTTGAAATATGGCAGCTATGTAGAAGACGGCTGCTTCACGGTCGTTGTTGGTATTTGGGGAATGTTATTACTTTCTCATTTAGTAGTCAGGTTGAACCACGCTCCAAAAATTCGGCTTATTTACGTGTTTTTTTTTTCTATCACGTTGCTAGAGCAACGTGGAAATGCTGAATTTTTGTGTCAGAAATGGAGGCTACAAAGCAATGGCCAGTCTTTCTCTACAAACCTTTTCATGCTCCAACAATAGCAACAAGATAAGCTCTATCTTACTGTCAGATATTAATAGAATTTCCACCTTTCCAGTATTCCCAGCTCCCTCTCTGTGTCACGCCTGATTCAGCATATGCTGAACTGCTGCCCATCATGTCAGAGGGAAGGCCCTGAGTCACGAGGTGGAGTTGGAAGGCTGTGGGCCTCCCTTGGGTGACAGCCAGCACCTGTTGTAAGTGTTTGTTTGTGCAGTTTTGGCCAGCCATAGGCTACGTGCCAGGCTTGTTGAGTTTTGTGCATTTCCTAGAAATGGGAAATGCAGGAGAGCTAATGCTGGCTACATCAAGTCAGTGTTGGCCACTTGTCTTTCTCTGGTTGTGCATCTTGTATCACGCTGGTCCATAGAAGACTCTGAGTTCTGCCTTTGGAACAGCAGAAGTAAATGTTTGTCCTGTCTAAATCAGTCTGATCCAGAGGCTCTGACCTTCCCAACCTGTGTAATGCCACAGTGAACATATCTGCTGGTGCTCTGCAGAGGCTCTTTTCAACTTTTTCCTGACACAGGGCCTTAAATTCTTTAAGGATCCCTTCAAACAAGCATGATGTGATGAGGTCCTGCTCAGAATGCCACTTCAGTCATTACTTCGTCTTATCTCTTCTGTGTTAAATATGTTTCTTCTCTGCACAAACCACATTATTTTGCATGGGCTGACTGCCACTGTAAGTGGGTGTGCACAGATAGGTAGGTGAGGTATAAGGATGACTGACTTAATACTGCCTTGTATACGTGGCACAGCTGAAGGTAGAAGCTACTGTGAATTGCAGATCTCAGTAGCATTCTGTTCTTTGGGATGGTTGGTGCTTTTTTTTGATGCAGAGTGAGACAGCTTTCTTGCAGTGCGGATGCATGGCTGATTTATAGACTGCAGTGGGCTCGTTGGAGGGGGAGGAAGTGTCTCATCCAGCACTATAGACCTAGAGCCACAGGGCTGATGCTGTGACTAAAAAAGTTGACAAATGGTCCAGGCTTATGTGTCTCATAATCTGATAGCTCTTGTTAGTGAGTGACAAGAGTTAGGAGAGAGTCTGTTTTAAAAGCAAAATGATTTTAGTTCCCAGGTTTCATGGCCTGGGTTCTGTGACCCAGAAGAAATGCTGTCAGGCAGGGCCTGTGTCTCTGTGCCTGGTTAGCAGCTTTCTCACCACAGCAGAAATGCTCTCATGCTTGTGGTGCCCTTCACCACCACACCAGAATGGGACACTGCAGGAAGGGACAATGGATCAGGCAGACAGTGCTTTGGTCACTGGAATTCTTTGCCTTCTGCTATTTGCAGAGCTTGGGCTTGAGGCTTTGGCTGCTGGAGACCTGGTTATTTTGTTAGCCCACAGCCTTCGTCTCTGGGATGGACTGTTCACAAAACATGTCCAGTTCCTTGTGCATAAATATGACATATATGTGAGTCACTAGGCTGACCCATACTTTTATAATGGCAAGGATTAAACTCTTAATTTATTTACGCTGCCAATCACCTAGAAATTCTGACTTACTTTCTGTTTTGTACGTTTTGTCTTCCATGTCAGGCTGATAGTACCATAAAAGCAGCATGGTTCTACTGCCCTGTGCTGTGGTACCATCAGAAACCAGCAGAGAAACAGAATTTGAGTGAGATTTAAGGATGCCAGCAGACAAAAGAAGTGCTTCTGTGTGCGAAGTTTAAGCAGGACCCTCTCATAAACGAGAAGCTTGCTGTTGGGTTTAAGGAAGTACAGTGGTTGTGTCATTGCCTCTTCTACATGTGAACTTCTTCACGTGATCTTGACATGCCAGTATCTGAATTCTATATATATATATAGAATCTATATTATCTATATCTATATATTCTATACATATATATATATTATCTATAATCTATATGTTCTATACATATATATGTGTGTGTGTGTGTGTATATATATATATACACATGTGTCACAAAGGCATCTGATAGGAGAAAAAAGTGTTTTCAATTAAAGCATCACAGAATTGCAAGCTGGAACACACCAATTCAGGTTAAAACACATTTTTAAGTCAATGAATTGAAAGTACCATCTGCATTGCTTGTATTCTTTATAAGGATAATTCTCAGAGATGCATTACGAGTCAAACCGAAGTTACAGACTAGCTGTAGAAAATACTGGGTTGGGTTCTTTGGGCTGTGCTACAAAGAAGGTTGAGCTAAGTGACCATAACGTTTAAAACATTGGTTTTAAATTGATAAGAAAGACCTTTTTTTGCATCGTTCTGTAACCATTGTGGTTTTGAGAATTGACTGAGAGTTCATGTTGTGCTCAGCAGGGATGGTGAGGTAAAAGCAAAGCAGACCACGGGCCAAATGAAAGACAAGTGAGACCGAAAAAGCAACCAGATGGCTCATAAAGCCTGAAATCATGTGACAGATGAAAGTGAATAAAAAGGAACGTTTATAGCTATTGAAGGAGACATGCTCCTGTTTATATTACCTTAGGTATAGCAATACAATTTTATTCCTGTAGTATATAGCAAGAAGTGATGTGATAGCTCCTACTGAGAAAACAAAACTGATAGTAATGGATTTGTGTTGCAACAGGAAAAAAAAAAAATCATCACTTGAGTCCATTTGGTGACCCCTTCCCAGCTCATCTGAGGAGAGCATGATGGATGTCCAAAGGCATTTGCCAATCGCTACTTAAATTGCTTATTATCTAAATATACTGTTGGACTTAACGTTAAAGCACGAACGTAACTTCAAAGTGTTAGCTCAAGAAATTGCTCAGTTTGCAAGTTAAACTCAGCTGCTTTTGCAAGTGAGTACAGAAAAGTCTATCGGTATTATCAGTAATACCAATATTAATGCTTTCAGACCTAGGTCCATCTTAAGCCAAGACTGCTAGTCATGTTTGGTTTGGTGGGGCTGTTCTTAAAAACATCAACCTTAGTTGCCAGTTATGTCAGCCCTCCAATCTCCTTTGGATTTACACACACCTGACTTTGGTATATGTTTATATGAAGGAAGGAAGATGAGACTAAAATGTTCCTCTCTTGGTTTGAAATGTATTTCCAACATGCTGATCTTCTTGAGCAAGCAGCCAGGGAACCTTGTCTCATGCTTGCTTTTGCAATGGCAAATGGCTATGAGAAATCAGAGGGAAAAGAAAGATGGGCTATGTAGCTTGCAGGTAAGTTGCTCTTATTCATTCTGCAAGTTAGGAGAGGATATTCTGATGTTTTGGGCTCCAAACTCATGTTTCCCTTTGTGATATATTTATTTCTATATGTATATGTATTAGGTTTTGAAACGAAGGCAAAGTGTTAGGATAATTACAGCTAGTAGCTATAAAAGAGATACTTGTGTATGCAGAAGAGAATGAGCCATTTCAGGAAGAGGAGGAAGCATGCTGTGGCATATCTAAAGAATGTAAGTTATGTAGAATGGGTGAGCTTAATCTGGTTTTGAGAGTGGAGGAGGTCAGAGAGTATTCGATGTCGCCCATAAATTTGGAGATGACCACTGGTATCTGGGGATAAGGAGTTGTGAGAATGTGGCTTTTGGGCTGTGTTTAACTACAGTCATGGGGAGCAGGGTGTGAGGTGAGTCTGTGACTTATTAGTCAACTCTGTGGCTGTGTAGTTTGCACGTGAGTAAGTTTTGGCTGTAGAAAGAAATATAATAGTACAGGAAAGACAGTCTTTTCAGTATTTTCCTAATAGTGAAAAAATTCTAGGAACTTGACTGAAGATGTGTTTTCCTCTGACAGACGTTTCGTGTGTACTGCAACCACTCAGGAAGTGATGTATGACAAATACACACACATACTACATCCCATGTATTCATGGAGTGACCCACAACTGCCTCACTCAGAACAGATCATATGAATTTATAAGTACAGCTTATGCAAGGGAACAGCAGAGTCCTGTATTTCCAGACCCCTGACTTTCCTGCAGTTTGAGAATAGCCTTTGCTTTACCCACAGAGGTTACAAACTCCAGATAAGTCAATAATAGAACGTAGGGGTTTTACAAATGGGTTAAATGTGTTAAAGGGCTTGCTCCTAAGCAGAATCCCTATTTCAGGTGTCTTGTGTTCATAAGAAACACCCTTACAAACTTTCATTCTTCTTTGTTGAAGTTCAAAGATGAGTGTTTGCAAAGACTTCTCTTGAACTGGGGACAGTAATGACTGTAGGCTTCTGTAAGAGAAGGAAATACCTATTATGTGGGGTGTAGTTGAAACTACTGTTGGCTTATTAGTAGAAAATTATGACTCAGGCTGGTTTCAGATAGTACCTCTTATGAGTTTTACAGTGGATTTAATTAAACCGTTTTCAAGTTCAATCTTCTGGGAGCAAAATACTGCTTTATGAGAATGCAAGCAGTTGATTTCATGCAAAAATAGGCAGTTCTCAAGGTTTGGTTGTGTTCTATTTTTCCCTCTTCCGTTTCTAAACAGTACCCTGCCTCTGATTGCTGAATATCACCTTTATAGTTGCCCATTCACTCCAAAACCTCATGAGTCTACCCTGCCTTAGATATAGCATGTGGATATCAGAAGATCCTAAGTATTCTGAGAAGTCATTCTGTGTTAGCTTTATGAGGGGAAAAAAGCATTCCCTTAAGCATGATTTGCCTTTTCTTGCAGCTAAAACCAGATGAACCACAATGTGCAGTACTGAGCAGCAGTGGTTCCACTCAGGCTCTCCTGTTGCTCTCTCCTCAGTAGCATGCTCAGTATTGGGCTATGCTCATCTAACTGGAGCTCGTCACGGGGCCCAGCCTGCTTCCCCAATTGCCTGATAATTGTTTACCTGAGGATTCCAGGTCACCTCTCTTCCATGCATAAACGCATAGGAGACACTGTGCTGCTGGGATGTTGCACCCTCAGAACAATTTGCCCAGAGCTTTTTGTAGGAATGGCACTGCATTTAAATGGGGCGGGTACTGAATTGGCCCAGTGCACGTGATTATATTGAATGCTATTTTAGCAGCAGCACCATCTCAAAACTAAGCCAGCAGTAGCAGCAAGGAATGAGAAGCTGCAGACATCAGGTGGGAGCCTGTAATGAATCCAACTGGACACCCACACCAACCTCTCACCTTGAGCTGCTTGAAAGCTGACCCTGTGAACATGAAATTGTTCCTGTTAATGGCTGAATAAAAACATAAGCTCTACTCTGTCCAACCCCAAACCATTTTTAACAGGAACTGTTGCTAAACAAAACAGGAAAAACCAATGGATGAATCACGGGGCTGGAGTGGTCAGGGGAAGGATCTGTAAGAAAATGAGGAGTTGTGTTCCTCATCTCAAAGGTAGAAAAGAGAGAGTAGGAATGACTTGTCCAAAGTCCTTCAGCCAGCCAAGATATGCACCTGGCTGTGATAGGCACAAACTCAAACCCTTCCTCAGCTTGACTTGAAGAAACGAGCCAGTATGGACCAGGAATTCTCTCCTTACAAAAAAATATTTCTTGCTGCCTCCCTGTGGCAAGAGCTGTTCTGAGGTTGAGGCTCTTTCTTTCCTTATTGTTTTTCTTATAGATAATATACTTAGAGAGCGAATAAACAAAAACAGTTTTCCTACAGTACTCGTGGGGTGAGAAGTAGTCAGAGTGCCCTTGCTACAACTGATAATTCATCACAGATAAACATTGTAAAGCCAGTTGTGTGGGAGGGAGATGGCAAGACAGAGTGTGTGGGATTTGGGGGCAGAGGGGACAAAAAAGTTTTTTGGAAAATGTTTTGAATGTAATGGAAACTCACTGCCCTGCCACGAAATACAAACACTGTGTGTTGTCAAGCAGTCGGAGCAGAGGGAGGGTGATGCTGGGCCTCAGCTAGCAGAAAACACATAATGCAAACAGGCTGTGAAGCCAGGTTTGTGGTAGCACGGGGACTATAAATCCTGGGACTAGCTGAGCAGAATAGCTTTCAGTCATACCATCAGCTGAAATGCTATTACAGGTTCGGTTAGCACCAGCCCTGCTCTTAGTAAGACTTAGATGCCAGTTTATCAGCTGTTGTGTGTTTCTGCTTCTTCCTCCCAAGGTATTTGAAGAAGGAATTGTGAGCCTCAAGAATCTCAAAAAGTAATGCAAAGCAGAAGAGACAAAAATGCAGTATTGTTAACAGCACATCTAAAAAGGAGGTTTTGAGTACAGGATGATCTGTCTCTGTTCACCTTGAACTAGGAGGATTCATGTATGTGTTGTTACTGTTCCAGTGCAGTAATGATGGAGTTGCAGGGAGCTGGGTGCAGCCCATGTCAGCTTCTGAAAATACACTGATCGTGTATTTCCTTGCTCCCATGAGATCTCTAAGAAAGCCATGTGCCTCTAGGACAGGTTCAATAGCACAGAACTAGAGATTATCCTCTGAAGCAGACACACACCTGTGATGCCTTCATATGAAACCCATAAAGAAGCAATTCTTTATCTCCCCCACCTGCCCCCATGCAAAGTCTTAGACCATGCTGCGCTTTCTGCTTTTCATGCTTGGAGTCACTCACCGAAGAGCTCTTGTTCCTGCAGGACTCCAGCAAACACCAGCACCCAGATGAACAGCATGGTCCCACGCTCCGCTCTAGTCCTGGTGCAGAGCACGGCGAGCTCCCTCCCAGGCTGTGCATACACTGCTCTGTCTGTCCGTCCAGCAGTTCGTGCTGAGGTTTAGCCAGAGCTAGGAGGAAATATGCCCAGGCTGAGCCAAGATTCTGAAGCTGTGCTTTTTTTTTTCTTTTTTTTTCTCTTTCCTCCCTTTAAAAAACACCCTTCCAGCTCCACAAAAAGTCCAGTTATCCAGGCAGGCTGGCAGAGCTCCAAGCTCCCCAAAGTTTTTACCCTGTATTTATTTATGCAGCCTACAACTGGAATGTGCTGGAAAACTCTGAATTTGTAAGTACAGCAAGGGGGGCAAGAGAAGGAGGAGAAAGGAGAGGGGTGCGGGATGTTTCTTTCCCTGTAGGATTATGTCTAGGGTGTGGAAAGCAAAAAACAGTGGAAAACACGGTATCATTAGACTTGTGCAAAAACAGGGTTCTCATGTTATCTGTTTTTAAGGCTGCAGAAAAATGTCTTTTGGGAGGGCAGAAGTTCTGCTGGACGGAGTGCAGCAGCCTTGTGTTGGTGATGCCTTGCCTTTGGAAAGCAAAAAAGGCTCCTCGGAGCTCTTCCCAGTTTGGAAGGTGTTTGAAATAAGTTCGATGTGATAACACCATGCGTAAAAATAGCTCTGCCAATGGCATTCTGACTGCGTGCTTGATTTCCAGCAGGTCTGATTTAAATGTTTATCTTCAGAGCTTATGGGTGTCGATTGGATAAGTGTCCATGTAGAACATGAGGAGGTAGGTCTCCAGCCCTGAATCTGCTGCAGGTTCCTGGCACAACCTTGGTCACGTCCCTCCCAGCTTGCAGGTCTTTTGTTTCCTACCTTTGAAGGAAAATTAATAATCCTTCTACCCAACTTAAGAAATAACAACAACAACAAAAAATCTTTGCTAAGCATTTTGTGTTGCCTGAGTAAAAAAAAAAACAACAACAACAACAACAACTCATACAAATTGTTACGTTTTTATCAAGGAGTAGTTATTACAGAGCAAGTTAGGAATGCATTGCAAAGCTCTTGTACAAGGCTGCACATGCTGTACAAAGGCTATGACTGCTGAAATCAGAGGTTGTCTGTGCTGGGGCTACAGGGGAAGTGGAAGCAAAGTCAACAGACTGAGGACGTGCAAATGCTGTGCCGGTGACTTCTTCACCACCAGGATGTTGACCTGCAGGAGTGAGAGCCCTGTACTGCTTAGGAGAGAGAAGCCTCAGGAGCAGGATAAGACTTAGGAATAGCTGGTTTCTTTTTTCTGAGTACGTTTGTCCTGGACCTTTGTCCTTAAACTAAGTGCCTTTCTCAAGCAGGATCTCCCTCGTGTTCTCTTTCTATGGTTGGTGGATGCTTTTCTGCTGTACTTTACAATATACTATTAAAAAGCAATGAACATTCATTGAATTGCTTTTTTCCTCTACACCAGAAAAGCCATAAAAATATATTAAAACTGCTGTTGTGGACCAGCACTGGGGAGGTCGCTCAGCCCCTTACTGCACGTTTCCTGGAGATTCTGAATGACTTCATCTCAGGTTCATGAAACAGCTACATTCTTTCAAGGCAGTTCCTTCTTATTTGCCAAACGGCGTTGTGTTTGACTACAGTGAGATCTGATACCCACAGAGAAGTAAACAAAACAGTGAGGATTTTCTCTAGTACGGTACTCCGAAGGTTGTTTCTATAGGGAGAGAAGTTCATTCGGCATGAGGGAAATACAGCCAAAAGAAATACCTATGGCAATTAAGATTTTGGTTTTCAGTAGGGCTACCTGTCTAAAGCATTTTGGTGATCTTGGATAATTGCCTAAGTTGATTACTGTTGCTGGTAAGCACTCAGAATGAAGTTGGAGATGAACAACTCTTAATCAGCACTGTGAATTAGGAAATATTCGAGGTGCGTGTCAGAAATCATTGAACTGCAAAGCAGATTGTTCAGTGCAAGGCAGAAGATTTGGGCGTAGTGGAGAGTATGTGATATGTATAAACCTATTTGTCTTCTGGAAAGTTAGTCAGTCACTGATTACCATCAGAGAAAGCATTCTTCAGCATATTCATCTTGGAAATGTCCATATATGAGAATATAATGAGATCATATGAATATAGGTTTGCACAAAATCCAGCTGTTGAGATGTTCCCAAGACACCAGCAGCCAAAGAAAGCATACCAGTGAACAGGGATGGGAATTTCTGCCAGCAGGCAATCTGGCAAAAGGGAGAGCAAACACAAGGTTTGAGTCTATTTTGGGAGCGTTGGGGTTTTTTGTGTTGTTTTTCTTTTTTTGTTTTCTTACAGCCTTTCTGCATCTCTTTTTTGGGTGAGCCAAAGGCTTGGCAAAAGCGAGAGAGTAGATCATAGCAATACAACTGAGTGCATAGGGAGGAGAAACAGAATAAACAAAGGCCGTGTGTCAGCAGAGGACGTGTGTGCCATGGGAAGGAAGATAATATCATTCTTGGGCATGAAATTCTGCAGCATGGACTGGTGGAGGAGTATGGCTGAGCGTAAACTTGGCAAAGGTTGAACTGCAGTCCCTCATGACTGTAAGTGAAACAGAGAGAAAATTAAGTGAAGATTACTTCTAGGAACAAAAATACAGTCAAAGACTCATTCATGTAGGGAAAAGAAAGTGCCTTACATGCAGAGAAGAAAACGGAAGAGAATGATCTCTATCCTGCATTTAGCACAGAGGGACAATGAAATCAGCGTGAGGTTACTGTGGATGTTCCCTTGGGAGAAGATGCTCACCCACCAGAGTCTGCGGAGATTTCTCATATGTTTATTTATTAGCAGGCAGCTACTTGTGACCTGAAGTTTTCACCACTTGTAGGCTGCTGAATCCCTATTGTAAAATGAGGCTTGGTTCATGGTCATGCTAGAAGAGGTAAATTATTTTCACCCTCTTAATTAACACAGTTCTTGACTGCTGAGTTGAAGCAGTAATTGAATGTGTGCAGAAGCAGAGATCATTGCCTGGAGAGACTGATTTCCAAAGAACAGATATGCAGCTTGTCAGGGGAAGCAGGAGTTAGCTTTGCAGTGAGTGTATCATTTGGTGAGCAAATGGAAGGTATCTTGGAGTGGTGATGTCACCAGAATGAAACAGTCGTTGCCACTTAGAGCTTTCAATTGTGGTAACTCAGCACCACATCCCCAGCAGAATGCCCTCAGCCTCCTCATCTCTGTTGCTCTGGGAGCAGTCTCCATTGGTGCTGCAGGTCTTGTGGGCTGTTGCCTTCACTCCCAGCGCAGTCCCCTCTTCAATCTTTTAGATAACAACTTGAATGAGTGGTTACTACCTTCAAGGAACATCCAAGAGTGCAATGTTCTCTCGTCATTGTCATAAAGGCACAGTCTTAGGTTTCATTAAAAAAACAAACCAAACCCATGCAGTATTACGAGGTGCTGATGAGATCAGCTCCAGCTGTACCCTGCTTGGAGAAGGTTAACAAACGTGTGTCATGGAATAGAGCACTCTGGTCCAGCCTTCTCCAAAACAATACATTTTGTACCGTGCCGAAGGCCAGCAGTGAGTCAGCTTCTCTCTGGAGGCAATTCCCTTGTGTCATCTTGGTGCCAGCACGCTAAGCTGGGTTCTCTTTGCCAGCATTAGGTAAGCAACCGATGGGTTCAGGCTGTCATGCATCTGTGACTTCAGCTTCCTGAGCAATCATCTGCAAGAAATCTGAATCACAAGACTGAAGGTGGGTTGCATGGGGTGTTGGTGAGTGGTGTCTTACTGGTAGTTTTGTGTTTTTAATCAGCTGTTAGATCCTTTCATTTCACGGATGTTAATAAGCCCAACTGTGCCGCAGGAGCACCTATGGAACAAGCTGTGTGACATGCCTGCTCTCTTAGAGAAAATACAACTTCATCCTGAGCAAGCTGATTTAACTGTATTCTCAGCTAAATTAGCGAATCTGAAATGGACCCTTGACTCCTAACTATGTTGCACATATGGGGCTCTGGTAATGCATACTGCTTTTTTATTATTTATTACAGAAAACTGCGTCCTTTTGCTGTTGCAACTTTGCATCCACCCATTTGAGTCACATTAAAAAATGTGAAATAACTCCGGGAGTCCACAGCAAATAACACGCTAGATAATAACACTCATGGGGGAAGTACTTGATTGTTTTCAAATTGGGATGACTCAGCTGGTGACTTTAGCAGGCCAGTGTTGCACACCACACTAATTAAAGGAAATAATGGCTTGAAACTGGACCAGTGTTTTCACTCTGTGAAGGAGTAATTAATATCTGAGAAGCTATTCAGCTGTTGACTGGCATCTTACTGAGCATGGCTCATGAGAAACGGCAGTGAAACTGAGGTCTGTGTTACTTCATGTCTGCGTACCTTTCTCCATTAGAGAACTCATCAGCCGTGCATACGAAGCCCTTGAATACAGGCAGTATTTACCATATGAGCTAGCTGTGAGGTGCAGATGTTTAATGAAACAGAAACAGCTGGGAATAAATCCGTTTCAGATCAATAGTCAGCCTGTTCCCATTTTTGCCTTAATTACTGCGAGATCGTGGATAGATTCTAAAGAAAGTATGATCTGCCAGAGAGAGAAGCCAAGCCAATCTCTTTACTGTCACTCCCCTGGAGATTTATAGTACATGTATTACTTTGCAGCTGATGTAGTTAAAATCCCAGGTTAAGGCTCCCTTTGAAATGAATGTGGGTTAGGAAATAAGATACTGCAGCAGGATGTTAGTAGACCTTGTCCCATCTTTAACTGCAATTCTTCTTCAGACATGCTTCCGACACTTTCTCCAAGGCAGAGAATGAGTAAGAATATGGTATGATTTTTTTTTTCTGTCCTGCTGTCTGGTGGATTCTGTTCACTGTACAAGAATTTGTACAGTGAGCTATTACTGCTTGGGGCCAGCATCTTGCCTCTTTAATTCCAGCTGCTAAACATCGTTAGGAGACAATGTGAATACTTACATAATGTTGCTATTTAACAAGAGAATTTGTTGTAGTTGCTAGAGGGAGATTTTGTAATCATGAACAGAAAGAGAAGTGCCCAGAAAACAATTTCTATTAAATGCTCACCCAGGGCATGAAAAACCTTGTGAGACGATGGACAAATAGATTAACAAGATTAGCATTCACCACAAGCTGTAGAGTCAGGGCATTAACTCATGCTTGTGGAAAACAGATGTGAACTCTGGATTCCTGTCTTCCACCCTTTGTTTTGAATATTTTTCTAATGAAATCCTTGAAGGGCGATCAGTTCCGTATGTTTTTGGGGGAGGGCAATAATGGTTACACCTGTTACTGGTTTGCTGCATCTGCATGGGTATTCTGGTTAGTGCTAAGGACAAAATTAAGAACAAGAATTATCACCTGAAACTCAGTCCTTACAGGAAACCAGCATAGCACTGATGCTGTTTCTAATGCCAGATTTTAGGACGCCCTATCTTGCTTCGAGAGATCAGTTGAATGCAGATCTATTAAAATATCTGCAACAGTGCACTGTCTGGATGTGATAGAATGTATAGTTTTGCTTTTAAGTAACCTACTCCAGTTAAACAAACTGTTATTTAATTCTTACCCACACCAGAACTCACTAGAAGAGTAACAGTAGTGTTGTTTCTTAGTTCCCATACTCATCTCTGCCTTTTTAAGAGGAAGTTTTTCACCCAGAGGGTGGTGAGGCACTGTTCACAGGTTGCCCAAGGAGGCTGTGGATGCCCCATCCCTGGAGGCATTCAAGGCCAGGCTGGATGTGGCTCTGGGCAGCCTGGTCTGCTGGTTGGCAACCTGCACATAGCAGGGGGTTGGAACTTCATGGTCATTGTTGTCCTTTTCAACCCATGCCATTCTATGATGATATGATTTTGTACTTTTATGTAAGCGCTTCCTGGCTTTTCCTGTTTGGGTATTGCTTTTCACCATACATAGCAGTGACTGCCTTAAGCTTCTTCTAATTAATGCTGAGAAAAGAGAGGAAGCAGCAGATTAGTGGATAAAATACATGAGAAGGGAATGGAGGGTTTGTTGCTTGTGTTTACGGAATAAGAAGCATCAGAAGTGAGGAGGAGTCATGTGAGTCATCGGGACTCTATAAATAATTTCAAAGCAATCTGTTCTCTATAGACTTCATCATCAGGGAGGTAAATGACAAGAAGCTGATAAGACAGGTGGTTTTGAATTGAGTAGAGCTGACACTGGTCTAGGGAGCAGAAAGTGGTTCGCTTACGTTGGTGGAGAGGTGCTATGCTGAGAGCAGGAAAGGATGGGGCCAGGATGGGGCAGAGGGCAGGAAGGAGCTGAGCATGATGCCCAGTGGCAGTGAGGCAGCCTGCAGTGGCAGAGCCCTGCTTGTCTGTCCAGGTTACCTCCTGCTGCTCCGGGAGCTGCTCTACTCAATCCTTCTGCCCCCATCTTCTGCTCAGCTTTTGATTTCTCTTGATCTTCCCACAGTTGCACTCAACGAAGCTGAGTTGTGGGCTGGATGAGCTGATTCTGAGCACAGCGTGAGCTGCAACCTAGAGCTTAGTGATTTAATTAGACACGGCGGGAGGAGAGGGAAGAGGATTTAGATCAATGAGAGTCTGGGCTAAAGAAGCTGGCTCTAGGCTGTTATGTACTTGACCTTGGGATTACTTATGCTAACCAGAAGGCAAAGGAGTTGAGCCCATCCCAGGAGCAGCATTGCAGTGAAACATTTATCGCCTTGGCAGAAGCGTGTGTTCTTTACTGCAGTTGCATGTCCAATGTGTCAAAAACCTTTGAAGGCCTTTTGAGCCTTTGAAAGCATCGTACAGCAGGTATCTATAGACTGTGGTAGATTTGAACCATTTTGAGTAATTCTCTAATCAAACAACTTTGTTTCAGGTCGCATCCACTTGTCTTTTAAATGCTTGGGGATTTCTGTGACCGTACGTGAAACTAATGACTATAGTAAAGCCTTCCAGTCATACAGTGCTGCTGTTCTATTTTACTGCCCTCTGAAATGGTAGAACGTGTTCCACTATTTGCCATGCCTGTGCTCTGCATGGACAAACTGGTACCTCACCTGAGGGCTCACGGTGTGTGTTTTCAGCTGGTGCCTCTTCCAGCAATGCGAACAGATATAGTCTGTCCCACATCAGAACCTTGCATAGAGCGCACCCAGACTGTTCTTTAGACTCACACACTACAAACCTGTTCCTTGAATTGACGCCTGTCCTTTCTCTCAGCCTCTATAAAATATACCCTGAGAAAGCTAGATCTGTTTCCGTTAGTTTTGCTCTACCTTAGTCTTCTCTAAATTGCCTGAAGATAATAAGCAGTAATGTAAAATAGCATAGCTCGGTTGCTGTCTGAAAAATATCAACTGGAGGATGAAAATCTGGACTGTTTTATTAGTATTGGCTTAAGAAGAAACTGAGAAGGAAGTGAAAATATATGCCAAAGAAGAAAACGTTGCTTATTCCTTTTCATTATTACTATTGGAAATGCTTTGAATTTTCTATATATATAGATATAGATATATATCTAGATATATAGATATATATATCTATATAGATATATATATCCGCACTGATTTTCATAGCAGTTTATCACCACGTTCCTGTTGCACCAACGCACTGCGTAATCATAAATTGTCATTTCTGTTTTGTGTTGCTACTCTGAACAACTTTTCCACGTTTCTTTTTGGCATAAGTGTAGACTGTCTCCACCTTCTTTCCTTCTGTATCAGACCAAGTTCTGCAATGAGCTCTCCCCTTGGACAGACTATCGTGTCCCACCCACTGAGGTTGGAAATGTTATTCATTTTATTTACTGTGGGGGGAAAAACTTGGCTAGCCCTTCAAGACTGTCTTTCAAGTCCTGTAATTCAATGAAGTCTTTATTTACTGTGCTAATAGCTATTTCTCCTTGTGCTCTCCAAACTGACTTCTCTCTGGTTTCAAGAGAATGAGGCACTGTTTTCCATTTCCAAAGTGGCCAAATAGTCTGTAGTTCAAATCAAATCTTCTGCCATCAGTGCAAAAGGCAGAGAAGTCAGTTCCAGTCTATCCTAGGGCAGATGCTTTGTTGCTCATGTTAATTCTTCGGTTAGCCTTCTGATCAATACTTCTAAATCTGAACAGTTTTTGGCCATTCCTTAGACGTCTGCCCATTTTCCATGTGTTTCAGTCTGCAAGTAGTGATCACCTTGATCCTATTTGAGACGAAAATAAAATGAAAGTAAACCACTTCATTCCAGTAGCTAAGAGGCATTTGAGTTAAGGCTAAGATTATGTATCAAAAGTTAGCAGGATCAGGGAAATCGCTATGGGAGTATAGCACCTTCCTGGAAATCACTAATGCCTTGGCCAACTAGTTCAAAGCCATATCATGATACAATGTGATCAGTGTGCTTTGTGATGTAGATATATTAATGCACATAAAGGGTAGAATTTCCTCCCAGTGACTGAATGCTCTTGGTGGCAGTGGGAAGGAGGCTGTGTGACATCCTATTGCCATGACTTTCACTATTGCCATGATGTCCATCCTATTGCCATGATGTTCATCCTATTGTCATGACGTTAGCATCCACCATAGTAGCTGTAAAGGTCCCCTGACAGCTGCAGTCTGAAAAGGCAATGAAATCAAGAAGGAGCTGTGAAGTCCATCATTACATCTTTGTAACTCCTGCTGAACCATCGATTGCTTTGGTTCACGTCTCTTAAGCTTTGAATCAAATAGTGTAAAATCTGTACTTGAGGTGATCTTTTGCTAAACATGCCTTCAGGTATGTGTTTGTTAACTTAGCAGAAACATTGCCCTTCAGCTATATTTGTAACTGCCTTGGTACAGAGGCACAAAATTAGTAAACTCTCCATTCTGGACAACCTACTTTTCTTCCCCTCTTATCATAAAATTGCACATAGATTTTTTTGCATTCTGTTAAAGAGACAAACAAAAAGAAAAATCAAATACTGAATCTGCTTATATATATACAAGGGTAAATTTCAGCCCTTCTGGGTGCAGAGAACTATGAACTAGAATCTTCAAAGTTCAGTAGAAATTAGTCTTGAGAATTAGGTATCTCCTTTCCAACAATACATTAACACCTGAGGTTTGTCTTTTGCTTGATTTCTGCTTACAGTTCTTTACTGAGTGTTTGCCTTTCGCTATTTGCTGGTGCTTTAGAAGTTAAGATCAAATCCTCTCTAAAAAGACTTAAAGAATATTAAGATGTAGACAGACAGATGTTTCTCTCTATGAGCAGCTTCATGAAAAAATATTCCTACAGCAATTTTTGAAGAAGTAACCAAATATTTCACTTGTGTTGCACACAGTGCTCAGCAGTACACTGGAAAGAAACCATCCTCCATGCTGTTGCCCTCACGCAGAAGGTAGTGGTGTTACAGCTGAGGGTAACTTATACTGCGTTTGATCAGACTGGGATTCTTTAAGGAAGTCCAGAGGAACTTATTATGAAGATTCAGGGATTATTTTTCATTTTATAAATCTTAGGATGTAAGATGCTGGCCATTGCCAAGAAAAGCTTAATTTAAAAACGATTTCTTTGATATAAATGAATGAAATTTCATATTTTAACGTAACTTGAATTTTTAATAAACAGGAAAAAAAAAGGCAAGGTTAAGCAGTAAATCTGATTTTGGGTGGTCTTTAGTGTCGATTCCAAGGCATACTGAACAAATGGTGTTCTGATGTGAGACTGTGCTCCTGAATAATGTCATTGACAGAGGTATTGCCTTCTGCTGGGGATGTCTGGGTTTTAGGCAGCAGCAGGTATGGTAATGCTTGATAATAATTGCGTTGATAAAGACAAATTAAATAAGTAGGAATTTCCTAGTGAAATATATTAGGAAGAGGAAAACCAGATTAAATTTCTAGATTAGGGCTGCTGAGGTATTGAAAGTTTTTAAACAACAAAAAGAAGCGTCCTGCTTAGATAAAGCACAGAGATGCTCAGAATGCACTGTCTGTTCAGGGTGACAAAACCCTGCTGTTTGAGAAAGGGAAAGTGAGACAGTATCTACAGCCATCATCTCTGTGCACAAAGATAATGAAGGTAAGTACGTAAAGTGGCAGACAAAGCTTAAGGATCTTGTAAGGACAATGAAGTTTGACAGGCAAGAATGGGAAGAAGACGCATCTAATAATAGTGTATTTAACCGTTTATCTCTCATTAAGGAAATAAGCAGCTCAGAAAATGGTCATAGTTAACTTACAGCAATTACCGTGATGCACAGTCAGCATTTCCAGCACATGCTTAGGTAAGGATTTTGAGAGGATGTTTGACGTGGGCCTAAATCCACAGCAGAAGTTTCCATGTACCCTTTTTCCCTGCTGAGCTGCTTGTTTGGTAGTATTTTTGGAGGATGCTGATTCAGTGCTTCACGTACTTCTATCCTGAAAAATCTTTGGTGCATTGTTTCCCCAACTGCTTGACCAGATTGTTTTTAAAGTACCTTTACCATTCTTGCTTGGTTTGCAAGTGCCAATCACAGGTCTGGGCCTCATTTGGTAGGGAGATGAATTCATGTAGTCTCAAGGATTAGTTAGTGTACGGGTTTGTTTATTACTTCTGACTCTGACTCTATAAATGTGATACATTGCTCTTTTTGACTCCATTCTTCTAGTAGTTAAAAATGGTAAAATAAGCCTCGGTTCAGGTTTTGTGGTAAGTTTTGTTCATGTGCATTTTGTGTTCGTCATTCTCCAGCAAAAATACTTGAGCAGTGCCTGGAATAGTAACTCTCTCATGTGTTTTTCCTGAAGAAATTCTAACAATTAACATACAGTGTTGGACTTGACCCTTTTTTTTTTTGTTTTTATGCAAGTTATTGTGTTCCTCACTGCATGAGTCCACTTGTGCAAGAGCAGGAAGGGAAGTATGCCCCTTTCCATAAAGGTACATAATGCACTTACGTGTCAGGGCTGGGGTATGGGCTTGCCTTAAGCAGGACACGAAGAAGGTAACGTGCACCCACCTGCAAGTGTATTATTGTGCAAGAGGGAAAAAGGCAGAAGAAAAGGTGATGCCTCCTTGCAGCTGTAAATGCTAGGGAAGGCCATACTGTGGAGCTTCAGATGTTAATGTTTCTCTATCACATGAATACAGATTTTTAGTATCTCCCTACTCAGCTTCTTCAAAATCTGTGTTTGATCTGCGTAGTCTGCTGGTAGGAGGATCTTCTAATACATAAGTCAGGACTCCCAGTCAGCTAGGTATTGCGTTTTTACTGTTATATGTTCCTTTTCCTCTCCACCATTTCACTTCAGATGTGCTTTGAGTCAAGTGGCAATTCCACCCACTGTCTCTCTTTGCTTCAAGGCACCAACGAGGCCATCCCACACTTGAGTCTTAGAGCTGACTGCCCTTTTGTCTCCTTGCTTCTGGCAGCAGCACCCTGCAGGGTTATGGCCACGTGCACCACAAGCAGCTCCACAGATTGCACATCCACCACTGGAAAGCAAAGGGCCAAAGCTTTGAGGATGAGAGACTCAGGAAGAAGTGGTGAATATAGAGCTTTTTTTGTATTGCAGTCCAAAGAGTATGGACCTGTCTGCCATACCTATGTAGGGAAGGCTCCAGCAACATGGCTCAGAGCTTTCTAGAGCTCCTAAAGACTGTTAAATCATTTATAATGACTCTCCCCTGTAAAGCAATTCATTATATTGGTCAGAGTATTCTGTGGAGGGGGTTAGGTCACATCTTGGGTTAGATTACAATATGCTAGCTCTTTATCTTAAACATTAAAGTTTTGTATGCTATAAGCAGAAAGCAGAGAGGGTACCAAGGGACCCCAACACCTGAGAAATGATGCCTGGCCAGTCCCCAAGCAGCCTGTGCACAAGGGGCTGTATTCCAAAGGAGGAGAACTGCAGAAGGACTCCCATCCCCATCCCACTACACAGCCATCTCGCGTTTGGAAATCCCTCACCGCCTTTGGTAACATCCCCATAGGGTAACGAAGAATGGATTTATATGACTGACTTGAGTCTTTATTCCAGATGATCTTTTCCTTTCTGTCCATCTGCATGAGCTGGCCCAAATGAAGACCCAAAGGAAGTGGCCAGTCTCCTCTTTCCTCAGTCACAAAACCCTGTGTCCCCTGGTGCTGCCCTAAAGGATCTCTGCATGTGACTCAAACACCACAAGAAGAAGCTGGTCCTTCCTTGCTACTTGAGTCGACCCTAGTGCATGTTGTTAACAGATCTGGGCAGTAAGCCCAGATCATGCTCTGCAGCTCAGCAGTAAGTAAGTAAAGCTTCAAGTGTCCTGCTAACAGAATGTCACCCAGCATAATCCAGGCCCTGACTCAAATTGACAAGGACAGGTTGGCCTCCGAAATAATCTCTTTAAATAGCAGCAGCCGTGTCTCAAAGTCACTTCCCCTCCCCCATTCCCACCGGATTGCTGCTCCCAACAAGTCGCCCGCTCTTCCCACCCGGGCAGAGCAGGGCTGGCAGTGCCCGCAGGCAAGTGTGTCCCTCCTGCTGTGCTTTGCTTCAAGGCACCCGGAATTACAATGAATTTTGCAGCACAGTTGATCTACTCCAGGGTGTTAAAAAACAGAACTCCCAGGGACCGCTACAGGGAAGATGAAGACTACGATCCTTTCTGGCAAAGGTTGGAGAGTGTTGCTGTCTGACTTAGAACTAGAGCTCCTTTTTTCCTGCGGGGGCCTTGGTCAGCCCTTCGGGTCCACCCAGGGTCAGACTTGTGGACATGACCTCCCCTGGATCCCTCCTGCCTCCTTACTGTGTCATAGTTGGAGTTTTGCTTCGCCTCGTTGTTTATTTAGTCGCTGTGCTGTATAGGTAATGATCTCTATTTTCCTTTCTTAAAAGAAAAAAAAAAAAAAAGATGGTTGGTAATTTTCCAGCATCTCCCGGGGTTCTGTGGCTGTGAGGTGCTCCTGGAGTCATCCACTGGAAGCAGTGGAGCTGTGAGTACTTGAAGCTGATGCTCAGATCTGTGACTTCTCTGTGAGCACTGCATTAGGAAAATCCTATCGATTGCCCAAAATTTACCTTGGGACAGGTCATATAGCATTCTGCTGTGATAGACATTATGTACTTACCTTTGTTCCAGTGCTTATAATTCTGTTTGCATTGCTGTGTTCAGCCAAGGGGGGAATTTAGGAAGTGTCCAGAGCCACTGCGTGGCACTGACCATGGGGCTGCACCTCTGTGACGCAGCCGTGTTGGCATAAACTCATTCTGAACCTTTTCCCTAGTTTTCTCCCCCTGCTTTATTATCTGGACACTGCTAGCAAGATGTGATGTTCCCAGATGTTGGATAAAAAGGAGCAGTGGAACAGGCTGCCCAGAGAGGTTGTGGATGCCCCATCCCTGGAGGTGTTCAAGGCCAGGCTGGATGGGGCCATGGGCAGCCTAAATGTGGAGGTTGGTGGCCCTGCATGTGGCAGGGGGGTTCAAGGATTCATGATCCTTGAGGTCCCTTCCAACCCTGGCCATTCTGTGATTTCTGTGATAATGTCCCACTTTCTACAAACTGTTGCAGAAGTGAGTAGTGTTAAAAGCATATTTTTCCAATAAACGTAAGCCCCTATCGAACAGACAGCTTGAGAGAAAAGACACCAAAAGGGATGAGAAGTTCCCACTCTTACACCTGAAGAGTGTCCAAAGTCACACAGCACATCTGCAGTGAACTGAGAATCTTCAACCAGTCACTTCATCACAGAACTGTTATTTTCCTTTCATTACATTTATGTCATCCATTCTGTAGTACGGGTGAATTATGAAATGCATTGATCACAAGAGAACATCTGAATTCACAATAGATTTAGCTTCAAGAGGAAGAGTCAAGTTCCATAAGAGTTTTAATTGTCAAGTTGCCTGCAGAGTTCTGTGCTGACCATCTGACTTTCACAACATGAGGGTTCTCCTCAAGGTGCTCAGAAAAGTCTGTGTGGGGGACACTTGGGAGGTGTTGGAGTAGATGTAACCAGGAAGGGTGACCTTCTGAGTTCCTCTTGCTTTCAGGTTATTTTTTCTCATGTTATCTTTTTTGCAGCTGGCACCTAGTTGCTAGTGCCAGTAACAAGCATAGACATTATAGTAATGGGTACAGAAGAATGGGGATGAATTCATCAATGAATGCAGATACATTGCTGGGCTCCAGCTGCAGTTTCTCTGAATTGCTAAAACTGAAGGTATATTTTTTAAATGGTAATAACAAGGCCTAGTTATTCCCTGCATGGGCATCAGCTTCATTTGGACTCATTGTAAAACCACATAATTTTGTCAAACTGCTGCACAGGGCAAGGGAGTTATCAGTGCCTGCAGTGGGCTCGGTTTCAAGGCTTGGTTGTTTTGTACCTGTCTATGGTGGATGGCCACATGTGCATACATCCTCTAGCATTTGTGTCATGCAGGCTAAGCCATGATCTCCTCATCTTTAAGACACTCTAATAAGCAGCCCTGCTATGAACTTCCTGCGGCAGTCTTAGGCGAGTCACACTGTCTGTCTATGCCCCACTTTCTGTCATCAAAGGTGAGCTCCTATTCACTGATTTTGTATTTCTGTTTAGGGAAGGATATTAGTGAGATCTGCATGATTTGGTAACCTTCGTATGACATTTGGCTATCTAAAGCAATTTTTTCTTCCATCTTTCCTCTTTCATCAAGACCAACTTGAGTAGGCTGCTGCAGGGGGATTGAAAGTAGGTAATCTTTGAGGTCCTGTTCAACCCAGGCCATTCTATGTTTCTATGATTCTGTGACTTAAGAACAGCTGCTATTGCAGCATTTGGTTGTGTTTGGGGGAAAACAAAAAACTCATAGACAAGCAAACAAATGTACTGGGAGTGTCAGTGAGAACTGTGCAAAAGCAGGAGAGCTCACAGGGATTATATTGCCAAAATGAGTTGAGGTGGAACGGGAAGGTTTAGAAAGGGATGGCAATAAATCAGGTGTGTTTCAGAGGGGTGTGGAAGTCTGAGGCAGAGGAGAAAGATGTGGGGGAGTGTGAAGATGATGGTAGTGTATAGATATGAACACAGGGGAAACCTCTTCCCCAAAATGGCATTAAACTGAATGAAATAAAAAAGAAACCCATGTATAGGTTACATGTCCATATATGTATGTCTGTCTACATGTGCTGCTATGTTGGGTTGCAGGTCTATCCCTATTCAGTGGGATGGTTTGATGTGGCACTCAGGTTTAGCACCAGCCACTTTGCACTGTGCTGCTGATCAGTCTGATTGTTGTACTGGAGTTTGAAATTCTTCTCATGGCGTAGAGCTTTAAGGATGCTAAAATACAACCTAGAGCTTCTGCTGTGCTGTCAGCCCCTCCTCACAGTGAATCTGTGCTGTGAATGCAGGTGACAAAAACTGCTGTGGAAATCACTGGGTTTTCAATGAGGATGCTCTTTGCTGCCTAAAAATGCACTGTCATGACACATGTTGCTAAACATGCCAACGCTGCTGTAGGTGTGTCAGATATCACAATGCTGACCACTGGGTCCAAGCAAGAAGTCATCTGGCTGTATATTCTCTGTAGTGGTGACCGTAATGACAGCCTGGAGACAAGAAGAAGATGCTCAGAAATGGCACTTTCTCTCATTTTCTCTTGTGGAGTCTGCCAAACAAGTGCTTAGGGTCTTCCTGGGCCACGGACAGCTTCTTGAACAATGTATGTAACTGTCACTGTTAGACTGACCTCCATATAACTGCACTGTATTTTCAGGAACCCATTGACATGAGTGCCCCTCATAGCATCCTGTGGCAATGTGTTTGACTTGTTTGATCTGTTCCCACAGGGAACCAGAAGAACTCGATCTGTGTGTGCTTCATCTGAGCAGGACTTCTTATGGTCCTGTCATCACAGCATAGCTGCATGGGTCTTCATTTCTCCCTGTAACGAAGACGACTGTTGTAGCGTTGGGTATAGCATGTGCTATCACTGCTACATCCTCCAAACATTATTTTTGTTGCTTTTAATAATTCATTGTTGTATGAATATTACTATTTTTCCAAGCTTGTTTTCCCCAGTGCTGTGTGACTTGATGAGAAAATATCAGCGTATTCAAGATAGCAGCCTAGAAATAGAGCTCCATTCTGGGTCGTCGTGTTTTATCACTGTAGGAGTACATTCCAGCACAGACAGTCTTTGTATTGGCTTTGAGACTTTAAACTGCTTAAAGCTGTCTGCTGATAAATATGATAATTCTTCCAGTCCCTTAATGATTTGTGGAATGTCTGCATATGGATCTTCTCTTTTATTTTTTGCAGTTATGCTGAGCAGCTGTTCCTGAAAAAGTAGGTTTATAAATTGTTGGGTTTTTTTTTCCGTGTTTACTTTCCCTAATCACTTTAAAGGTAAAATGGCATGTTCTCTAACCACGTCACAAAACTTTCCAGCTGAATATTTGCTTTATGCTGGAGATAAACAGACTTTCTCATGAAAACTTTCCTAAACAAACTCCAAAAAAGGAAAAGCAATTCATTTGAAAGGAGCAATGTTTTCAAGCGCCAGGGTTTGTATTTACATTGGCTCTGCACTTTCATCTGTTGGGCATGACCACTGGACAAGGAGCTGTGTTCTGGCTGTGCATGGGAAGGCATGGGTTGGTGTTTGCATGTCATTGCATGGCAATTTGCATGGCATTGGCTGCTCTTGTGAAGGAAATGAATACTGAGGTGGCTTGTGCAAAGCTCGTGGGCTGTGTTGGAGTAGATAGATATATCTAACCCTACAGGATAATAGCTGCTTGTTTGTGATCAATTGTCATAACTAAAACAGCTGCTTCCCTTCGAGGTTTGAAAGCAGATGTGTTCACCCAGATGGGTTCAGTGGTGTAAAGTCATTCACCAATGTAACTGAAAAGTATAGACATAGAAGGAGAAAAAATATTAATCCGAAGAAAATAGGATAAAATAGGATGACGAAGTTCCTTTCTTAATGAGGCTGCTGACCTTTCATATGCAAACAGATAATTGTTTCCATATGATGTGCTGAGATGTTAATGTTTCAGATGTGCTTTAAAGCTATCTCAAGCTTGAAAAGATTATACATTTTTAACATTTGACTTTTTTAAATGGTTACAAGAGATTGTCTTCATTAGGGACCTTGGCAGATGCTCACAAGAGCTCTGCTGCAAAATCCTCTTTTGTTCTGCTAAAAAAAAAAAAAAAAGGAAATCTCAGAATAGGACCAGAATTTTTTTTTTAATATTGACTGATAGGAAAGCATTTGATGGCACTGGAATGGGGGGATGTTACTCTGTAATTTGTACTTTCTAGCAGAACCCTGGTTTCCCAATGGACTTTTGCCTATTTTTTTAATAGACTTTTTGTAGTTCATTGCAGCAGGCACTGGGAGAAAGTGAGAGTGTATTTCTTATTTCAAATTCCAGTCAGTAAAAAAAATCACCTAGAAAAATCATAGGTTTTTGCTCAAGTTATATTTTATGTTTGTATTTCACTCTATGCTTAAACCCAGTATAGTATCTTTCATTGCTAATGCTTGCTAAACACTTTAGATAACATGATTAGAGAATTAGAAGTAAGATAAATATGTTCTATTCTTTTTGGAGTGGTAATCTGCTACTGTGTAGAAAAGGGTTTTACTTCTTTGGGGGCGTTGCGGATGGCAGATATGAGCTCCTAGCAGAGGTGTGGTCCCTTACATCACAACAGTTATTTATGCAATAGTCCCATTTGGTTTCCAGATCCGTGGGCAGTGCAATAAGAAGTTCACAAGGAGCCAGTTTGATCTGATTCTTGTATCTGCATTAAGCTCACTAACGTGCACGAGGCCTAACACAGCAACTCAAACACCCTTACTAAATGTTCCAACTCCTTAATCCCCAAACGAGAAGAAATGAGCAGCAAAGCATAGAATAGATCTACCTGATACACTATTTAATTTGAAGACACAATGTCTGCTCTTTGGATATATCAGCTTTAAGATATCTCTTGGGACAGTGTTGTAAATCACAAAGTCAACATAAATTTCAACTGTATAAATTATCTGTTTGTATGTTTTAGAAAATAAGCATTGATACGGGACATTTTGGAGAGAGAAGATTTAAGAATGACTGATGCCACTAGAATAGTACTTGATTCAAATATTACAGAATCAGAATCACGGAAACGCCAAGGTTGGAAAAGACCCACAAGATCATCCAGTCCAACCATCCACCTACCACCAATAGTTCTCACTGAAAAGAGCCCCTTATGCTGCTCATATTGTGCATATGTGAACTCCTCAATGGGACAACTGGAGGTCTAATAGGAAGCAGAACTTCAGGCATAGCTTATGGGACCACACAGAAAATGGACCATTAAAAGTAGGACAATTGCTCAAAAAGCAGCTGTTTCTAAATATATTTAAAGCTCTTTTATGAACTTATTACAGTGCACGTTGCTGCTCTAGAATTAGGATAACGTTTGCTTTGACCCATTCTGCTGATGAATGACTGCATAGCTTAAATTGAAATTACTTTGCAAAACTGGTAAATGTTTTTTGTCTATGGCCTATGGTCTATCTCTGACATAATTTACCATGCTTATTTTTTAGAAAATAATCTCTTCCAAGAGATTCTTCTCCTCCTACTTTATGTAGAGAGACTTATACTATCTGCACAGTTATATCCACAGGCCAGGTATGCTATCAGGTCTTTTCCAAAGACCAAGTATTTTTTGCCTGCCCAGACAGCCTGCATGATAATTTTCCTATTTAGTTGGCTATGACACAGTTTGTCTGCATGTCAAGTCACCTGTGCCTTTAGTAAAAACTGATTGATCACAGTAGCTTTCAATCCATCTACAAGACAGTTAAGAAGATGTTAATAATTTAGTCTGCCAATCTGAAGCTTGCAAAGAGCAACTGAGATGTGCAGTTGATTTAAGAGTAACTTAAATGCTAAATTCAAGCTTTTAATCATCTAAGCTTTCCTATTTGTTTCCAGGGATGACAGTAAAATAAAGAAACAAGATGCTCCAGCAGTTTGTGATCTTCGCCTTTGTAAAGATGGGCCAATAAGAAATGGACACATTGGGCAGAGGCCACCCCCAATCAACCCTGAAAGACTGAAGGATTTCGTTGAGGAGGATTACCTCAATGGGGACGTGAAGACGTGGGAAATGAAGATAGTCAGCCGTAATGAGGAGTTACTTGGGGATGCCCTTTCCCTCGTCCCTCAGTCAAGTAGCAGGACCAGCCTGTCCAGCCACAACAAACTGATTCGATTTGAAGACATTAGTGCAGCAGCTTTCAAAATCCAGTCCGGTGTTCAGAAAACCCCTTGCATGGTAGGGGATTCTTATGGCTTTAGATTCTCTTAATAGTGCTTTTATTTTTTTAATAGAAGTTGGTCAGAAATGAATGAAGAGTGTTCGCTGTAGCAGATAGATTGGTGTAAGATGACTTGAGTTCATATTAGTTGCTGTGAACTGTCAGTAATCATTTTCTACTTACCTGTTTGTGCTAACTGCAAAGTGTAATCCTCGAAGATTGCACTGACCTGTAAACAAAGGATAAACCACATTAGGCACAGACTTAATGCAATGTGGTATTATGCTCCTGGTGAAAAACTCTTGCTACTGGGAGTCCCTGTGTTAGTGTCAGGGTAAGGAGTCATGTGAGAGGGTCTGTTTTAGAAAAAAGCCCACACATCTGGGAAGCGTGAAGGATCAGGTATTGCTTCCTGGCCTGGCAAGCCTGGGAAGGCTGGCGCTCCGCATTGTGACCAGGTGGTTCTGCCATGTGCCTCTTCAAGAAAACAAGGGCATTGAGAAACACACACATGGGAACGCTCTCATTGTAGATGCAGAAGCATTTGTTCAAGCTTAAGAGAGGTGTAGTGACTTCAGCTATTGGATTCAAGATGTCTTTTTGCTGCTGGGAGCTCCTCAGGAAGGTGGCTGTAGGCACTGTTTGGCTGATCTCCTTGTTTTTCCTGCTGTGGGGAAGGAGAGTCTTTGCTAAGTGGCAGCTGAGCAGAGCAGCCCCAAGTCACTCTGCAGGGATGTCTTCCTGGGCACACCACTGGCCTCACCAGCTGTCACTTGTCTTTCTGGCCTGCATGGGAAAGGGAACGTGATGTGTGAGCCCCTGTCTGGGGCTGGCAGTCTGTGGGTGCAGGTCAGTTGGGTCTGCAGTGCACAGCACTGATGGTGCCTGATCCAGAGGTATCATAATGATTTTCAGTAGGTTTTTTTTGTTGTTTTTTGTTCGGCTCAGTTCCCAGAATAAGGGTAGTCTTGGCCACGTGCTCACTGCAGGACTCATTTACACCCCCTGCTTGGATGGGTCCGACAGGCAGCTCACAAGTAGTGGGATCTGTACCTCAGTCCTAACTCCCAGGCCACCTAATTGCTCCCTAAGCATGGCTCTTGCTCTACACACAGAGTGAGAAAAGGAGTGTGACCCATGGAGCCCATCTTCTGTCCCTGCAGAGGCATCTGTGTGATGTGGAGCTCCTCATACACTGACAGTGCTCCTACTCACAGGCAGTGAAGTTCTCTTGGGCCAATTCACAGTTGCTTTCAGGCAGCTCTGCCCCTTAACGTAAACACTTTAAATAGAACTCCTGAGTGGGAGGTAAGAGCTGCTTTCAGAGCTCTCATTTGCATAAAGAAGCAAGTTTGACTAAAACTCACTCAATTAACTGAACAGACAAACACTTTGCATCCTGGTTCCTAAACTCCAGGCAGTACCATGAGTGGAGCATCCTCCTGGATCCTCGTGCAGCAGTCTGCCTGAAGCTGAGACATGGCATGATGCGTGGTCATAACAGGTGTACAGAGCTACTAAGTAAAGGGAAGCAAGGGTTGAGAATTGAATTGGACATTAATTTGGGTCCTGAGGTAGGAACTTCTGTGTTGTTTTGTGTTGGTTTTATGGATGCCAAGCAGAAGCCAACACTGTGCTGTGTTGTACCTCAGACTTGGTATCTGTGGTCCCTAGATAAGGCAAGGTTACAAAAGGAAAAAGTTAGAGGGTGGGTCAGTGAGTCCTAAAAGGTCACACATTGGGTTGCTACAGGTGAGTATAGATGGACACCTCCATTGCTAGAAATAACTGTTGTTATGTTGTTATTTATTTCACGTAAAAAAGCCTGCTAAAAAAAGCAGAAAAAGATAACTTGAAGAGTTAAAATGTTGGCTATCAACACTTAAAAAAAGACATATCTGAGGTATACCACTTCTGTGACTAATGTGCGTTTTAAATGTAGGAGGCAGCAATTGCACAAAGTCACAGGATTTGTCTCCTCAAATCCTTTTTCCTTACTGTAGAATCCAAGATGCTCTAAAAAACAGAAACAGTAGAACTGGTGAGGTCCAGTAAAGCAGCATTTCATGTCCAGTGCTCTCCTGTTTTGTTTAAGCAGTCCCTATAATTTAGGGTGTTTAGGTTAGGAACTGCTATCCTCTTCGTTTCCAAAGCAATTTCGTTCAGTTCTGCAGCCTGATTTTCATAGGGAGAACCAAGTGGGAGCTCCTAGCACAGGATTTTGTAAATTCACTTTTTGGAGATCCTGCACAGCAGTCATATACCTGCCTCAATGGGGCATCCAAGGTTTTTCTTATTTTCAGGTTCATCACCACAATAATCATATTTCTGTTCTCCAGTACTCCAGGCTATCCAAGCTGTATGGAGTTGACATCTACCTAAAGAAAGAATTCCTCCAGTACACGGGATCTGTGAAGGAACGTGGCGTGCTTTATCTTCTGTCATCACTGCCTCAGGTATAACAAAAGTGTCAGGTCTAAAAATAAATAGATTTGTTCTGTTTCACAGCAATCAAACACAATTCAACTTTACCTGTGGTGCTTCTCAACTTTTGCACCACTGTGTTAAACAACATAGATATGTCTGCAAATCATAGAATCCTAGAATGGCCTGGGTTGAAAAGGACAACAATGACCATCTGGTTTCAACCCCCTGCTATGTGCAGGGTCGCCAACCAGCAGACCAGGCTGCCCAGAGCCACATCCAGCCTGGCCTTGAATGCCTGCAGGGATGGGGCATCCACAGCCTCCTTGGGCAGCCTGTTCCAGTGCATCACCACCCTCTGGGTGAAAAACACTTCAATCTAACATGCCTTACTTATACATGACCAATCCACTGGTGAAGTGCTTAAAATGTTTGAAAGAATAATTGGCAAAGTGTAACCTTCTGTTTTCCTGTGACGTTTAGTGGGATTGCTTATAGGTGTACGTGTTCTGATACACTGAAACCACCAAATTTGAAGTGACGATGAAATCAAGTAGATGATGAGAAGGATCTCAACCCAGGAACAGGGACTGATCTTATGCTGTCTTAGTTCTGTGTCTTAAAATCACCTCAGATGTGTGTACTGTTTCATAATACCATAAGATTATTTGACAGCAGAGGAAAAGAGAACTTCTAATAGAAAAACCTCAGACCACTAGGCTGATCAAGAATTATGTGAAACAAGTTTCTGACACTGCATAACGTGCATTAAACTTTTCTGTGTTTTTAGGATCAGCAAAGGAAGGGAGTGATTGTGGCTTCAGATGGGAACTTTTCCATGGCTGTCGCTTACCATGCCTCAGAGCTTCGTATCCCAGTGTTTGTCATCATGTCAACCAGCACTTCCCCTGCCAGAGTGAAAATGTGCCGTGAGTACGGTGCCATGGTTATATCCTATGGCACTACAGCTAAGGACTCCCAGATGCATGCAAGAAGGCTGGCACAGGAAAATGGTTATCTCTACCTGGAAGAGTAAGTGGGAAATCAGCTTGTTTAGAAAGACCATAGCACATTAGATTAAAAAAAGTGGTTTGATTAGTTGTCGGTAACTTAACATTTGCTCATATATCATCAAAAGGCTCCTATAACTGAGGTACTTATATTTTCTAAGATGCAAACAGTAAATCTTTCTGTAACGCTTTGGAATGGAAACCAAAATGAGGCGCCTTCCATTTTCCCAAGGTTACAGAAACTTCCTGATCAGGAACTTCATGGGATGAATATATGGATAAATCTTGTGTGTGTGTATATATATTTATATTTACATAAAATTACAGGTGTATGTTAAATCTTTATGAAACATGTCAGTATGCACTGAGCCTCGTGTCTGTTTTTGGTCTCTCTCTCAGGAGTAAGGTGGGTTAAAGTTAACCTTAAACACAACGGGTTTGGAAGTGTAGGGTAGAGCAAGAGATTAATGCTGCAGAACATCTTGTGTGACCTGACAAATTTGTTTTTTCCTTGAAAGAAACTCATTAGGAGGCTGCTTCACACATGTATTTAAAGTAGCTAAAGATGACTATAAGTCGAAGTAGTTAATTATAAAAAGGAGTTTGTGAGCTATTTGAAGTCATGGAATAAGCCAGGTCTAATAAAAATGCAGTTAGAAGAGGTAGAATTATTTAGAACTGGTTCGGCGTCCCTTTTCTTCCTTTTCTCTTTGCAATCTCTTCTGCCTTTGCTTTCAGTTTTCTTTCTTCTAAGCTTTTTTGAAGTAAGATGATTGAAAGGGCAGAGGGGTGGATCACTATCATGACACAGCTCCCTCTGATGCACTGAGCTGCAGTCTCACACCCAGGCCATCGCTGCCTTTGTGTAGGCTGCAAGGCTTTTTCCACCACTGTGAGTTCATACAGCTCCTGCTGCAGTGAGAGCCTGCTCCCTTGGGCTGTTAGCCCTACTGCCACAAACACAGTGATAATGGGTGATATTGCTCGGAAAGAGGATTCCAGAATGAACAAGATGCAGAGAGTCCTTAATTCTTTCCCAACTGGTTCATTGGGGAAGCAATATTAAGAACTGTACTCTACAGCTGCACAGTGAGCTCTGCTGGCAGCTGGAGATCACAGGGCTGGTTGGTGTGCATCAGCTGTTGCCATGGGCACAGCCTTTCCTCGGACTCAGACTAGCAAGGAAGGTACCCTAGACTCCACTGAATTTTAAAACCAGTCATGTTGTTTTTGAGAAACCACAGCTTTCCATAATCTTGTGATTTCCAAATTCCTGACAGATGTTTTTCAATCAGTGCATTCACTCCCAGCTGGCTTGCATCAGCGATTGCATTTGCACATAATAAGTAATTGTTGTATTGTAATTTCATGTTTAATCTTCACCTCCTACCCAAATAATTATTTGTGTTATGTAAGGGCAATATTTTCTGGGCACGTGAAGTTCCAGGGACAGTATGTGTAAATCATCTGGCATTGATGAGTTCTAAATGACATTATGATTGATGATGTCAAAACACTGATTTATTCTGTTTCAAGTAGTAAGAAGTAGCTATCCAATCTATCACTGTGTTTAATTAAAACATTTCTCTTCGCAGATGAGTTTTTTCACAATCTGAAGGAAAAAAAAAATAACCTTGAAAGATAGCAACAACATAAAAAAAAAAAAACAAACAACCTTGGAGTTGTGAGCCACATTTTGTTAGGTATAGACTGGGAGCATTTTCCCAGAGAGACAAGTGCATGTATGGATAAAAGTCATCTTCAGTGTTTCTGCCACATATTCACCACCACTTGCCAAAGCTGCCTGTCAAAGACCAGCCATCCTTCTGCTTTAGAATGGAGCTTCTGAAATGAAATTTTATTTTACTTTAATTGTAGTTTGCCTAGCACCCCCAGCAACACTAGCCTTTGATACCTGAAAAATCACAGAAATGCTTTTCCTCATACTAAAAGCATTCCCACACAATGCAAGCTGGTGGGTTTGTTTTCTTTATTTATTGCTCTCTGAAGATAGGAGAGAAAAAAAATCTAAGTAAGAAGTGAATACTGAAAACAACTACAACCATCCAGGACCCTGTCCTCTTCTAGGGTAAGCAGATGAGATCCAAGAGATGAAATGTATTTATTGATCAGGCTTGTTGCAAGACCGCTGGGATAGAGAAAAGTGCTTTTGTGGATTCTCTGATCTCCTTAACCAGCAATTCCTCCTTTCCTTTCTGAAGTAGGCATTACATGCCTCTCTTAAGTCTCACCTGTGCACGTAATGTCCTGTAGTTGGGTGTGTCCGTGTCAGTTCATCCCATTTCTTGAGCGCAATTAAAATGCAGTGTTATGAAAATGAGCACGCAGCTGTTGAATTAGGAGAGGGAATTTTTCATCCAGTTGTAACTTCCTGTAAAATTCCAGGCAGGAAATGTGATTTTCCAAGATGGAATTCGGTCATGAAGTCTACATAATTGCTGCTCAGGTAACACAGGATTTCCAGTTTCTATAGGTGCTCAGTCAGGGCCTTACTATAACTATAATCTGAAGATTGCCAATAAATCACAGAGTACCTTTGGGATGATGTGAGAATGATTGATTTGTGAGATATTAGGGTGCCACAGTGAATTACACACCTTCCTTGGGAGTCCAATTTTTTCTCATGCGATTCCTTATCCAAATACCAATCGGATCTCCTAGCTCCCTTCTGGTTTGGTTAGCCTACCTCTCTAAGGAGGGCAGCAGGTAGTTTTGGAGACCTTCATCAGGACCAGAGCCTGCTAACTACCAAGTCAGAATTTCATTGTCAGTCTGCAGCCTGGCAGCCTATTTTGATTATTGATATGTTGCGTGTTTCAGATGGCAAAGGGCCAGATTTCTGGCTGTCACTCACAAATACATGTTCGAATATACCATCTTTGAAATTATCTGCTCTTCTTCATTGCCTTTCCTTCAATGTGATACTAAAAGAGCAAGTTATCAATCACAATGCAAATAAAATCACCCATTTTATTACAAGAAACTTAAGGCTGATTAGTGAACTGGTATTGTAATTAGATATTAGTAAAACACCCATGATCATCTGAACCACTCACGTCTAATCAATCTTTATGTACAGAACACTATCCTTTGGAAACAATTTTTAGTCAGAGCAGTTCTGCTTGTAAATCGAGTATTCCATATCTTAATTCATCTTTGCAAGTCCCCAGAATTGCAGGGACAACTGCAATCTTATTTGTGAATAAGTTCTGAATCTTATTTGTGAATAAGACTCGAGAAAGTAAGTAAATAAATCAGGAGGCAATAATATTTACAAAAATTTTGTTACGTATAGAAAAGAGTAAGAGAGCTCCTTAAGTATTTTGATAAACACAATAAATTCAAGAGTTCAGTTACTGGTTCCTCTGTAATTTCTTGACTCTGTCTTATATCATCCTACATTTTCAGCATTGCCAACATGTAAATGAAATCCAAAACATATTCTTAGAAAAAGATCCAAGTAAATCATATGTCTGCGCAGTGGACATTTCTTCAGTGTTTTGGCTCTGTTTGTCCTTATTGCTCATTAAATTACCTTTGTGTGGAAGTGTTTTGCTTGTGAGAGGTTTGGCAGACAAATGCATTGCTTATCTTTTCATTAGGTATTCCAGAGCAATGTGAAAGCATCAGATACTGGCCCTGGTCTGTGAAAAGAATGAACCCTGGAGCAGTCTGGTATCTACAAAAAAATAACTGCTTGAATTTCCTAAAAATTCCCATTTATAATGGATGTGCACTTCTACTTAAAAGAGAAAAAGAACTTCTTTTCAGACTTTGCTTTTAGTTTTGGCCACAGCATTCAGAATTCATAAAACTTAAGAAATGATGATGATAGAAAAGTGATTTATCTCCTTACCAGCTCTGTAAATCCCTGATACTGATAACAACATAGAGATGGGCTCTTCAGCCTAAATGCTATTTGGAAAGCCTACCCAGGGCCAGACTGTGCTACACATTCTCACTGATTGCTGTTCACTGCTTTAATTGTAGGACCCACTCCTATGTGATAACTAGCACCCCTATTAGGCCCAGATGCAGAGATTCAGGTGACTTGAAGCACTTGCTGACCTGGCTATACCTACAGCACTTGTGCCTGTTTTTTGTAGGGTTTTCCTTTGTCATCAATTTTTTTTTTTTTTTTTCCACATTTTGATTTTGCTTCTCCCTCAATGACACAACATATTCACCTGGTAGAGAACATCACTCTTCACAAAGCGTGTTACAACCACATCAACTCCTGGCTTCACTGTGCGTTTCCTCGGATGCTTTTCCCACATCCCTGCTGATCTGTGCCTTTCCTTCCCACAGGGAAGACAGTGCTGTGTACCTGTCGGGCCTGGGCACCATGGGGCTGGAGATGTACGAGCAGGTGCCCAAGCTGGATGCAGTGATTTTCCCTGCAGGAGGCCACTGTGGTTTGCTGGCGGGCTCGGCTGCTGCACTAAAACACCTCAACCCACGTATTTCTGTCATTGTAAGTTTGCTCTCACCTAGCAAGAATTGCGTTTTGGTAGCTTTTGCCAGATTTTTATTTCCAAAGGCACTGGAATATAGTGATCTGCTGGCATGGACTGCCTATGCTGGGGATGGGTACTCCCTGTGTGGCCATGGCCTTTCTCTGCAAGATGGGCCTGAGAGCCTTGCACCACCTGCCTTCTGGCTGGATTTAAGATATTTCAGAAGGTTCTTCCAAAGCACATGGAATCCAATTCTGTGTTTTGGTTTGATCTCTTACTGGAAAAGTTGGACCCTTAGGATACCACAGTTCAAAGTGCTCAAGAGGAATGTAAAGGAGGAAGGAGGAAGTTTGTCACTCTAAGGAGGACATTTTTCACTCATTAGGGTGGTGAAGCAGGTTGCCCAAGGAGGCTGTGGATGCCCCATCCCTGCAGGCATTCAAGGCCAGGCTGGATGTTGCTCTGGGCAGCCTGGTCTGCTGGTTGGTGACCCTGCACCATAGCAGGGGGTTGGAACCAGATGGTCATTGTGGTCCTTTTCAACCCAGGCCATTCTATGATTCTAAAGATCCATAATGTAGCATTGCTGTCCTGATTATGACAGTGCTGTGGACTTACATCTAGGACATCCTGCTGCTGTAATTTATGGATGTATTTGACACTGTAGATTAATGGAATCTCCATTTGTGGAAGGTGACAGTAATTAATTTAATCATCAGGCTTTTCAACATATTCTTTTTCAAACATATTCTTTTCACCTGCTTCAAAAGTGATGAGGCATGAGATAAAAAGGTAGGATAAAAAAATGAGGAGCTTTATACGGATCATGAAATGGATATTTCACAGCTGTGAAATAACATGCTCAATCAATATTTATTTTCCAATCAACATTTTCTGTGAAGGATTTCTTAAAATACTGAAACCAATTCCACCCCCCTCTCACCTTTACTCCTCAGTATCCATGCATCATCCCATACATGGCAATGAGATTGACTTTCACATTATCATCATCCGTGTCTTTTGTACTTATCGAAAAACAATATGCTTAGGGAGATGAAAAGCTTTTTGAATTTTGTACTCATTTTCAATTCACTCTGAAATTTCTATGGAAATTTGTTCTAAAAATATTCCTCATCCCTTCTTAAATTTAAACTACATAGAAAAGCGAATGTACATTTAGAATACGAGTGAATTTCAAATTGCATTAGTGCTGATTCTAAGAAGAAATGTGGTATAGAGTTTTTGGAGTTGACTTTGACAGTAGCTTCTGTAATAACCTGAACACTAAAAAATGCTGTTTGCCTTCTCCAGGGGGTTGAATCTGAAAGCTTTCCTGTATTGCAGCAGTCCCTGAAGGCTGGCCACCCAGCTGAAGACCAGGCTTGCAACAATCATCACTTTTATGGAGGTGAGAAAATGGGTTCTTCTTTTGGATGTGAAATAAAGGCTATAATTGATTTCACCGACCTCATCATGGTCTTTTCCAACTAAATCACTTTAAATATAATTAAATAAAACCTTTTCTGAAGAGTCAGAATTCAGTTCATGCTGTAAAAACAGGTTCTGACATACCTTTCTGAGGTGCAGTACTCTTTCTTTTTTGCAGTACCCGAAATGTTTGGGGAACACTTTACAAATATGAGAGTATTTATCTGACCGCTGTGCTCACACACAATGCCTGAGCCAGTGAAGACAATGGGGAAACTCTTGTGTAAAAGACTAATTTATAAAAAAGCCAGAAAGATCTGGTACTTAAATATTTAGACTAGCAAAGCTGCTTTCAGAATAACAGTGTTTATAAACAATTCAGTTTCTTCCCTATAATTTGCATAAGAAACACTCAGGTCTTAAGCAAATTAAGCATATCCTGTTTACCTGATGTTCAAATCCCCCAAAGCTGTAGGTTAAATGGAGGGTTTATAACCAAATCACATAACTCGGGAAGTTTTGCCTGTTCTTCTGCTCCTTTGCTGGCTGTCCTGATGTGGCTGCAAACCCAGTACTGCTCTGAGTGGTTCTTCTCTGATTGAGGACTCACTGTGCACTGAGGAGGTTTTCATAACATGGTCCCAAATGGCAAAATCTTCCTGGGAGGTGTCTGTCAAATATAAATATCAAGCAACCTGAGATCGTAGAATAGCAATGTGCTGCACTCATCAAGGAAATAAAACAATGTCTGGACTCTAAAATATGTTAAACTTTTCTAGAGCAGCCAGCTTCATATTTTTGTATTTTAAAATTTGCAGATGTGAGCGGACTTTGCTTTGGCAGCAACTCTTTGCAGCTGACTGGGAAGCTTGTGGATAAGGTTGTTGCTGTGAGGTAGGTGAAGAAAAAAAGTGAAATAAGTAATATTATGGGAGCATTGCTGCATATGACAAATATGCTGTTGCTGACACCACAGATAGTGAGCCTGATTTCATGTATCCGACCCCTTTGGCCAAAACTCTTTGCTTGTTGCTAATCTCTTGTGCTCTGGGTGTAGAACTTGTTCTTCATAGAATCTTAGAATGGCCTGGGTTGAAAAGGACCACAATGATCATCCATTTCCAACCCCCTGCTATGTGCAGGGTCACCAACCAGCAGACCAGGCTGCCCAGAGCCACATCCAGCCTGGCCTTGAATGCCTGCAGGGATGGGGCATCCACAGCCTCCTTGGGCAGCCTGTGAACAGTGCCTCACCACCCTTTGGGTGAAAACCCTCTTTGTTCTTGTTGCATTTTACACCAATTGAAAGCAGCCTTTGGCAGAACTCTCCCCAGTCTTTGCCAAGTTTGAAGACTGCATTTGCTTACTGGGATATAGTTAGCATAATGGATCTAGTAAAAAAAAAATATATATATATATATGTATCTCCCTGTCCTTTAATAATTATTATTTCTATGTTTATTCTAATGTATTTATATTAATCGTATAAATAATAATAATTATTTATTTATTGTTAATAATAATAATAAAAATAATCATAGTTAATAATAAGACTCTCCACTCATTTCCAGCAACACAGCTTGCTATAACACCGCAGTGAGATATTATGTTCTCAGCAGGGCTAAAGGAATCCCTGGATTCATTTATTGGTTGCTATTTGTTTATCTGTTTTGTCTCGTTTTAACATCACTTTTTGGCCCTCAGCGAGGAGGACGTCCTCATTTCAATGCTGAGATTGCTGGAGTATGAGCGAGCCACAGTTGATGCAGAAGGGGCCATTGGACTTGCAGCACTGGTTGCTGGGAAGCTGCCTGAGTTGAAGGGTAAAAGGTACAGCAGTTATTGCAAACAGGGCTTCATAGGGAGCTGTGGGGCTGAGTGCTGTCATGATGGGAAATGGAGGAGTGATCATTGCTGCCTTGAGCAGCCAGTGCTCTCATCTCATACACCTACTTCAGGCTGAAGATACCCACTCATGGGTCATAAGACTGTGCTGAACAAGACAGATGTCGGTCTGGACACCACACAAATCACCTTCCTATATTCTCAAAATGATGGGGAAAAAGGCAGTTGTGCACAGCTCCAGTTTGGCTTGTCAAGCTGTTGCCTTTTCTCATCCCACTTATGGAGGTCAATGGTTTGCAGTGGGTCTTTGCCATGAGAGTAAGCGAGCCAGGCTGTCATCTGCAGTCACTGGGTGACACCTGCCTTCCAACCCCAGGAACTCCTGCCCAGACGGTCACTGGGATTACCCTTGTGCTCAGCATTAAGTAAAACTCCTTTCTTACATCTAGGCTTCAGCACTTAGGACTTAAGCAGCTTGAGGTCCCAACTCAGGGTGTAGTCTGCAGCGTGTTTAAATGTACGTACACTCAAGACAAGATAAAATTTCCATTGCACAGAATGATGTGTTGAAATACCACTGAGGCAGTTTCCCAGAAAAGGCTGACAGGGTCTGACAACAAAGTTCAATTCAGCACAGCTGAAATAAGAGGGAAAGTGCACAGGACTGGCTCTGCAGGTTATCAGGGACTAACCATGTGGCTCTTCACTTGCCCTTCAAACATTTCTCTATTCATTTTGCAAGTTTGAGATGAATTTAATTAATGCTTACCAAAAGCATAGACCATGCATGACATCTAACTATTGAGAATCTGAGACTCCCTTTGCAAGTGAAAATGCTGTTGCATTTTTAAAATTTGAAATAGATCTAGAATCGTCCACCTAATTACTGCTAACAGAAATAAATCAACAAAGACATTGTGAAATAAAAGTGGTTTCAGACAGTAGGGCTCCAAAGGGTCCTGTACCCCGTGCACAGCTGACACAGAGGGCTGAGCCCCTCTGAAATGCAATATATGTTTATGAAAGAGTGGTCCCTGCAGATGCTCAGCTGACATTGAATTCAGTGTCTGTGATTTATGACTCTTTCGCAGAGAAAAGCTAATAGAGACTCCTGTTTTCTCTCCTCTTTCAGAGTGGCAATTGCTATATGCAGTGGAAATGTGGACTTACATTTGCTGCAGCAATGCATTGCTCGTGCCCTGACCCTTGAGAGCAGAGTGTGCAGGTTTTCCCTGGTGATTTCTGACTGCCCAGCAGATGTTTCAAAGCTACTGGAGGTTTTGGCTCGGGAGGAAGCAAGGTAAATCAGACTGATAAAAGTGAAACGGAGCACAAAGGTGATTAAAGACTCGGTCGTGTTTCTAAATGTACTCTGGAGGCAAGAGTACAGGTTACTAATTAATCCGTGTTTTCTGTGTTACATTTCAGAAAAAGTAATTTTACTTCATTTTTATTCCCATGTAAAATAACCTCTGGAGCATGGAATAAGTGCCTAACACAAAAAGCTGCAAAGATAGCTGCTGTCCAAACACAAAAATAATTTTATAATAACAAAAGTTTGCTGTAATCTGTAACTTACCGCTTACTTTATCCCTTATTTCATCTAGAGTTTTGGATATCAGACAAGAACGCACATTTGTGACATCTGAGCTCTTCAGTGTTGAGGTAAGATGACGTGGAACAGAATTCCAGGCCCTCTTGCAGTGCTGACATCCCCTTGCTTATTCTGGTATCTAGATACCAGAGAAGCCCAATAGAGTGTGCACAGTGACTTTCAGAGCAGTGTAATTGATAATTTCACCTTATACAGCACCTTGCTTCACCGAACGCTCAGCACACACACGCATACTACCAGACCTGTTTTACCTGCTGTTGCAACACAGCCAGTGAAATACTCAATGCAAACCCTCATTACTTAAATAGTTTTGTGCCGGAAGTGATGAACAAGCTGCAGCACACATCTAGAACAGGAAGAGCCAGCTGTGTAGTCTGGCTGTAATTATCAAACATCAGTTTGCCATGCAGCAACTTAGAGAGCACCCTTACTCTTAAGGAATCCACATTTTCAACCAGGGCATCAGTTTTGTACCTTAACCTCAAAGAGAACAGAACGAAGTCTTTATTCCTTTGCTGAGTGTTTCATATGATAATGGGGAGGAGGTGTTATCAGTTAATGTTATCTCTTAAAAGGATTGTTCACTTGATGACATACCTCTTATTTCAACTGGTTTAGCAAACCAACCAAAGGTGTGGTTCCACTGGTTTCATGCTGCCAACCAAGGCTAATCTGACTTAGTTTGTGAAATCACGGGTGGAAGTTTGGAAACTTTGCTAAACTGGCCTATATTGGAATTCAATAATGCTATTTGGTAAGAACATTCTTCCATTTTTCACTTGGAAATCTAAAATCATCAAATTTCCCAGCTAGAGGAAGGACACGATGAGTCCTGTATTGGGTATGAATTCATCTGAATGTCAAACCTGCTCGGTATTTTCACTTATGGATGTAAAGAATAAGCTGAATGAATAAGATCCAGTTACAGATAAAAGGAGTAGGCTGACAAAGGAATATAGAAAACCAAAGAATAGACGATTATAGTGAAAGACTGCAATGAAGATATTACCAGTTTTCTGAGATGTCTGAGGCTAAATCAGCATTATTTTGTGTTGTGCCACTAAGATAGGCCAGCTCCCTGGTCGGTGTAATGTGAAACTGCACGGGGTAGAAAAATCCCTTTGATTCCTTTCTGCTTCTATCAGAATCTGCAATAAATACAGTCTGTGAATGAGAAAAGCGCTTGCAATATTTTCGTCTGCATTTCCAACACGGTGTGGTTTTTTTTCACTGGCTTTCCACTTCAAGCATCTGATGGTGCTGTACTGTGAGAAGGTTAGAGGGAGGAACTCGTGTCCCTGAGTAATTTAATTGGATTTTGGATTTGCGTGATGCCTTTTAACCAGTCTGGGGGAGGCTATTGGGTAATGAGATATGAAGTACAATTGAAGTACAAGTACTCATCCAGATTTATAGAGCTCTGTGGCTGTGCAGGTAGTTCTGTCTGGTGGGACCCAGTGAATGGCAGAGCTTTTATTTGAAAACTAAAACAATGGTGATTGGGAAAGGTAGAATATTTAAGAATATTTAATCTACCTTTAACCATTTAAATGAATTTGCTCGGAGCTGGAATATAAGAATGCGCATATTTTCATACTAAAGCTAACTCACATAAGGGAAGTTTTGCTTGTTTCTTCTATTGCTTGTAGGAACCAAGGCCCCATACCAGCAATGCCTTTTGAGCACTGGCTTCTAAAACAGACCCACACAGAATTTTGAATAATTTTGGTCAGTATAAATAATAATAAAAAAAAACCCATTAAATTAAGCATGCATTTAAATCTGGATCAGAAACCAGAATCATTGTGTGTTGGACTAGTGGTATTAATAAGAAAGGCTTTATAGTTACATCCACTCTACCTTTAATACACACTTGAAACTGTGGATATAGATCGTGTTTGATAGAGCAGTGCAGAAGTGCACTGGCTTATATGAAACACTAGATCAATCCTGTCAGGATTGCCATCTCTGTATGTAATCATCCAAACAGGTTTATCCCTTCATTTCCAAAGGAAGGAAACTTGGCTTCAAAGTCAGGGATATTTCTGGAAAAATGCCTTGATGGGTGAGTGTTTATTCACCTGGTGTGGGCTGTGGGAAGATCTGTGCTTGAAGTAGTCATGACTTTCTAAAAGGAAGCTTTGTGTTCAAACTACATTTTTTTGGCTTTTGGAATATTTCACTAGCAAAAATAAGGGATATTAAAAAAAATTAAAAAAATAAATTAAAAAAAAAAAAAGAAGAAGAAGAAGGAGAGGAAGATGAAACAAGGAGAAACAAATCTTTCCATGTCTGCTTTATGGTCACACCAGAGTTCAGTCAGTGCTTAACGAAGTGCTGTGAGCAATGAGATTGGCAGGTTGCATTCTTTGGAAGATGATGGGATTTTCTTTTGGATACAGGCTCTTTCCATCCCTATTTGATTTTTTCTTAGCCTGTGGCTTATGCTAGATTTCTGTCTTGCAGAGGACTACACCCTAATTTACCTGAGCAGAAAGAAAATGGCTTCCAAGATCCCAACACTGAAACAGACAGGAAGCTCTCAGCAAATCTACAAATAAATTCTGTAGGCTTTTATAACTATTGATGCAATTTAGATGGACGGGAATATGGAAGCACTAATACAGATGAGAGACAAGGAATAAAGTCATCTAACATCATCTGCTAACTGGAAGTAGAGATCTAATGGATTACCCAGTTGGTGGAAGGAAATCACAGCTTGTCTCTGTGAAACCAGTCTTTATTAGTAACGTCTCTCACATCCACTGTGGGAAAATACATTGTTTAAATAAATGCTTCCATCTGTAAACCATTTCATAGCGATAACATCTCATATTATCACTAACTTAAGAGTCAATGAGCAAAATTTATAAGTGACTTGATAAGGTGAGGTACACTTTTGTTATGAAGCCATGCAAGGCTCTGCTGTAGATTATCAGTTGACTTGCTTACTGAGTGTCTCATATTTGAGCTCAGGCAACTCATCTGAATAAAAAAAAAATGCTGTAAGCTCATCACATTTCTAGGAAAGTCTTCTCCTCACCACTGTGACCAGCATGTACACAGGAGAGCTTCTGGAATGGAGCAACAAGAGCCTCCAGGTTGTGAGGTGCTTCAGGAGCCTTGCAGAGAAGCAGCCACTGTGGAGCAATGCATTTTTCCCTCCGCCCCCCAAGTCCTGCTTCAAGTTATGGGATTGTCTGGCCTCTTCCCAGCTCTGGTTTTAAATAACTCGGAAGAGATCAGTCATAAAAAGAACATCCATCACATCTTTCTCTGACTGCAACAATATATGAACTCATAAGTCAAATGTTGCTTTTTCTTTATGATCACATTACACATTTTCCCAGTGGTGCTCCATTTCCTGGCTCAGTTTGTGCAGTGTAATATCTGCTTTATGCATAGTTTTTTCCCCTCAGGCCTTTTAGTCATTTCATTATTTTGGGCTGTTCAGATCAATTCGAGTAAGTCCCTTCAGGCCAACCTGCATTTTGCAAAAGAGCAGAGTAGAGCACTTTGGACTGGAGTCCCTGGATGCCAACATATTCCATGTTTTTGGCCTTTTGAGAGGGTACAGCCGAGCACGCAGCTATTCAGCTATGAGAAGGATGCCATAGAGCATTTCCTGCATGACCTTGGGCAAGTCACTGCTTCCTTGTTTCAATTCTCCATTTACAAAATGGAGACATATGGAATGGTAAGCCTGACATTAAGTGTCTTCTGAGGCCCTCCAAAAGTATTCAGCCATTTTGTTTAGTGGCATTCCAAAGCACAACGCGTTAGAAAATATCTTACTATGATTTTAAAAATTAGAAACTCAGTCTGAGGAAGCCAAGAGTAGACCTGCTTGATTATTATCCGACTTGTTCAATGCTGAGATGACTTGTTGATGCTAGTGCTAGCAGGCCCAAGCACAAGTGTATGACAAAGGTAAGGGCTCAAGTTGCACACCCCAGCTGTTACGCTTTCTCAAGCCTTGCACTGCACCAACAAGAAGCTACTGGCAGCTGATAATCACTTCATAAATAGAAGTGTTGCTGCCAAATATTTTTCAGTGTGCAGTAATCTCCAGTAGGAGTTAACTGAATAATTGAGAAAATTACTCAGTTTTTGATGATCTTAATAGAAATGTAAAGCCCTGTTTTATTTATAGAACTGAAACCAGTGTAAGTGAAGTTATTTGCAGCCCCAATGATTTGCCTACAAACAATTTACACTTTCACTGAGAATGGTGTATCATGAATAATATGTCACATGAATTGCCCAGGACTAACACCTTAGAGTAATGTGAATATCCTTTCTAGAATTAAAGCAATGGGATACCAAGTTGTAGTAAGTCAGGAACATGAAGAACTTTAGCTATTGCTAAGATTGCTTTAGCTATCTTTGCCCCGAGCAAAGAAATGCACCAAAGCCATATATTTTGACTCAGCACAAAATCATAGAATGGCCTGGGTTGAAAAGGACCACAATGATCACCTGGTTTCAACCCCCTGCTATGTGTAGGGTCGCCAACCAGCAGACCAGGCTGCCCAGAGCCACATCCAGCCTGGCCTTGGATGCCTGCAGGGATGGGGCATCCACAGCCTCCTTGGGCAACCTGTTCCAGTGCCTCACCACCCTCTGGGTGAAAAACTTCCTCCTAATATCTAACCTAAACCTCCCCTGTCTCAGTTTAAAACCATTCCCCCTTGTCCTATCACTATCCACCCATGTAAACAGTCAACAATGCTGCTCACGTTTCCTGTATTTCACAGTGTTGTCTTGCTGTGACTACTCTTCTTCCACACAACATGCAGATATCAGCCATCTGGGAGTTGATGGGCACCCCAAAATAATTTTGAACATCTTGGAAAATCTGACCTTCAAGGCAGAGTGCCCACATGAAGGACTGGGAATTCAGTTACACAGTATAGAACTTTGCAAGTTTCCTCCTTCTGCAAAGTTACGAACTTTACTGTATTTGCGATTGAATTACTTCAAATTAATTTATATTTTAATTTTTGGATATGGTTGGTGTTGTGCAGAGTAATAAGTATTGATCAGTCTTTACCTTTTCCCACTCTTTGGCTCACTACCTCAAATATTTCTAATTATCTTCTCTAATTGTTAAATTAAACACACAAGACCCCTCTGTCTTCCATTATTCATAGGCTTGCTGTAAGAAAAACCAGGCTAGCTAAATCCTTAGGCTGGAATCAATCTTTACATTACCTACAGAGAGTAGAACTCTAATTGCAGTAAAGGATCCATCTAGATGGTTGTTTTAAGCCCCTACTTTTAACAGCCTTTTTATTTCTTAGTTCAGCAGGACTGCAATCTGCTAGAAGAAAAAATCCATAAAATGAACTGGATTATTCTTTTTAATACACAAAAGAAAGTTCCTGCACAAGTATGGTCCTGCAGTCACTGAGAGCTCGGCTGGATCAAAAGCCTGTGTCTACTACTTACATTTTTGAAATGGATTTCAAGTCATAGTAGTCCAAACAAGTTTTCCATAGTTGTTGTGGATTATCTTGCCTGCAGTATAAGAAACATCAGGCAGTAGGTTAAATAAGGCCATTTTGCAGCACTTACTCATAGCTCATCAGTAGGCTGGTAACCTCCTGTAGCTAGCAGCACCTAGGTGAGTTACATACCCTAGAATAATGAGAGGATTCCTCTCACACCTACCCATGAGTATGAGGATTGCCCTGCTGGGCATTCATGTAAATTATCCTTCTCAGGTTAAGTGAAGAGCAAGGAGCTCTGTGAATGTAAAATTCCAGTGTAAATTGGCATAATCCACACAGGAGAAGCAAATTCCCATACTCCACGTACTTGCCTTCCTTGTTGCTTAGCTCTGTAGCTGTTATAAAGCGATCACCTCTTTGCTCCTGCTGTGAGCAGATGTCCTCTCTTCCTTTATTAGGCACATGTAAAAGGTCAGGTGAATACCTGGAGTTGTTTGGTGGTGGTCTTACATTTACAATAGACTACACCAACTTCGATAGCCATTACCATTTGTTGGATGCTGTTCACACACAGAACAAAAAGACATTATTTATCCAAAATATTTATAAGAAGTCTGGCTCCAGTCTTTCCAACTCTTTCTGGTTTCAGTCATCAGCAGAAAATAAGACAGAGAGAAGGAGAATTAGCATGATCAGTCAACATTTTTCCCATGTTTTCTCCTAAGGCAGAGCAACTGTCTTCTGCCAAATAATCAGAGCTAAACCTCACAAGTTCAGACTGGTTCCTAGCACAACAGTTTATTTGCTCAGGACAAAACAAGCAGGACGGCTGAGATTGGAGGTTGTTTTTATTATTATTATAATTATTTACCGTGTTCTTGGTTGCAAAGCTTTAGGAATTCTTTATGAAACATGAAGTGGATAATGAGTAGTTGGAACTTCAGTGCCAAGATATCCCTTAGATCCTTGTTCAAGTCATAGTGTTCTCTCTTCTTCCCCCATTATTAATCCTGTCCTCAGTGATTGTCCTTTTATTGAGACAAAATCCCACTTTTCTCAGTGCAGACACAAATTAGCATCTTTTTTGTTCCAAAGAATCACGCACAAGCACACAAAAGAACAGAGCTATGTTCAGAAAAAGAGGGAAAGAATTGCAGAAACACTATGGTTTATTTCATGTTAGATCTTTTAGACTGAATTTCCCAATTAGCTGAGCTCACAGCTGTTTCTCATTCAATAGTCCTCCTAAAGGTTTATTGATTGTTATTTTAAACTCATTCCAGGAAACATGAATTCACAGATTTCCTATTTAGAAGTGTTCTCATAAACGCATGTGAGTTGAGACAATTTTATGTGTTGCCTTGTTGCTTTTGTAAAGGGTAAGGTTGTCACAGGAACATTATACATGGCATCTGCCTCTAGCAGTCTGCCTTGAAGTTACAATGACTAGTGCTGCTTCTGTTCTCTGTAGATTGGCCTTGCTGGTTGTCACACTGCGACTCTTCTTGCATCCCTTCCTTGCTAGGTTTCCATTATTCTGAGGTCTTTTTCCATGTGGCACTTCTGGCATCAGTGATAATGGCAGCAGGGTTGGAGGTGGCTTGAGTTATTCACTTAGGATGCTCATTCTGCATCTGCATGTTGGGTGGGTGATAGAGCCCAGATTTTAGACTGACGCGATAGGAAAGTGAGTGTGTAGAAAAAGAGATCAAAAGGGTCAAAGAAGAATTGAAAAAAATGACGTTGAAGTTACTGTCTTCAGTGGTTGTGTGACAGGACTGTCACTGTGGAGGAAAGAGAAGAAAAGGGACCTATCAACTTCTAGTTTACCTGGGTTTAGTTTGGCTTAACGGCAGAGCAACTGTAACAGTGAACTAGAAGTGATGCAGTGAGCAAGCAAAGAAAATCAGAATGAAATCAGAGGGTGGTGAGGCAGTGGAACAGGTTGCCCAAGGAGGCTGTGGATGCCCCATCCCTGGAGGCATTCAAGGCCAGGCTGGATGTGGCTCTGGGCAGCCTGGGCTGCTGGTTGGCGACCCTGCACATAGCAGGGGATTGAAACCAGGTGATCATTGTGGTCCTTTTCAACCCAGGCCATTTTGTGATTCTATGAAACAGTAACAAGATGTGTGATTAGAGGAAAGCAGCCAAAATGCTGCGGGGATGGATAATTCGGGAATAAATTCATGAGAGAAGATGAGGAGAATATAAGAGGTGTGAAAAACAAAGGTGCTGGAACAAATGTTGCCCAGAAATAAAGGAAGCAAGCATCAGAGGTGGAGGAGGCAACAGCAGCATCAGGTACCTGCTCCAGGGAATGGAGAAGTTGTTAATGGAGGCCTCAGGGAGACCAAGAGTACAAAAGTATTTGTCCGGCAGCCAGCAGAGGATCAGTCTCTCTTCTTCTAACTTGGAAGACAACAGAGTAAGGCTACTGAAAGGTTTTGAAATCATAGATCAGAACTTGAGTCCCAGAGTTTCTATAATGTCTACTATAAAGTTTTCTCACATGTATGGATAGGGAATGCAAAGTCCAGAGTTTCTATCTGCTTTCCCAAGTGCATTTTAGGACTTAGCTGGAAACGCCTTTGTCTGAGAATGCTGCCATGCCATCAGGAATGCTCTTAATTCCTTTTCCAGCTCACCTGCACCGTGGAGACCAGAGACAAGATCCACACAGCCCAGCTGCGGAACGCGCTGCTGGAACGCTACCCCACAGCCGCGTGGACGGAGCGATGACGAGACAGGGCTGACGGCCTTGGACAAGTATTTTGTGGAGCACTAACCTTGAGGCATTCGGAACAAATATTACCTTTCAAGGCTGAACGCTTAGCATATAGCTTCAGGATATTTATTTCCTGCTCAAAACGTAGCACGTGTCCTTGGAAATGGAGTTTAACTCGGAATTTTAGCTTAGCTAAAGGCCACCTCATAGTTTCTGCTAGCGTTGGAATTCTCAGCTGGCTCACTGTTTTTTTATTAGAACGTAGAATCCTATGGCATCCAGTAAATAAACAGGAGAAGGCATTTTTCTTGATATTTGAATGTAGGCTCTTCAATGGTCTTTGGATACTGATGCTGCTATCAAAGCAATGTAGCTCCTTCTGCTGGATTTTCCTATATCACTAGTACCATCTTTTCTATTTCCAAGCCAGAAGCAGTTCTTCATTTGCTGAATCTGCTTCAGGGAGGACATAAGTGTGTGGGAGTGTGAATGTATTTAAGTTTGCATAAGAACTCTGCTGTGATAAAAAAATACTGTGCTAATAAAATGCAATATAAAGAAACTCTTGAAAGATAAAAGCCAATATTGTACTTTTTCCTTATTTCTAAGGTTTCAGAACACGTTGCAAAAGTTTTTTAAAAAATGAAAAAAGAAAAAATTCTGAATATAATTAGACCACATGTGCAAAAAACAAGTTCTCACCCCTGCTTCTGGGGACTCAGTGTAAAAGCTAGCCATAAGATGGCAACGATTTATTATAAGAAGGGGTCTCTCCACCCTTTTGAGTTTTCTAATTAGAATCCCACTTATCATCTTATTCTGCCTAAAGCAGACTTGATCCTTCTCACCTGACAGATTAAGTGCAATGTTAAGAGTGAAATATATTTAAAGACCACACGTTACTAAGGAAGGGCAGCTTAGGGAGTGAAGGAAGCCCAAGTCTTAGGCAAGTGGCTAATGCAATTAAGAAAGAACACATTGACCTGAATACCATTTTCATTGCTGGAGACGAAGACCTACTAATACAGTAACATAACGGGATGGCAAGAGATGTAAGAGAAATTCACTGGAATGCCTTTCTCCAAGTGTGTGCACAACGGCCACCTTTCTGCTCATATCTAAGGAATTACAGATTATTTGTCCTTTTTTATTGTGGCTCATAAAGGAATGGAAATGAAGCAGAGGCTGATGGATAAATAAAAGAAGTTCACTGCTTTGGTGTGTTTTTGGAAGGACCATGTTGACTTGTATACGTAACTAAGAAATTATTGATACTCCATTATGGTCCTTTTCAACCCAGGCCATTTTATAATTCTGTTTTCTTTGCCTTCTTGTTTTGGCCACATTGTGAGAGAGAGACTACTCCTTGTTTTCCGTCACAAGAATTTAAGAAATTTGTATAGAAACACGCGATGACAGAATACATACTGTGTACTGTTGTTATCACTGAAGCAGGTTATGGATCACTTCACCAAAGAGCAGACTTGGGGAGATAGAATCACTAGAAATGAGGGTCAAATTACCCTTTCATCTCCTTTGGGAAACCTCTCGGAAAATTATGAGGATGTTTTAGGTATCTATACAAGAAGAAATTCAAGCTTTATAACCAAAAGTCTCAACAGTGGCCAACAGCTTTTGCTGTCTGAATTCTTGGTTTGTTGTCATGCATTATCCCGGATTTTACTTTTCTAGAAACTCAGAGAATCAGTGATTTCACTTCTAATCAGAGGTAACTGCATTTAGACAATATTCACTTAACTGGGATGAGAGAGGTAAGAGATTCAACAACCAAAACTGAGTGCATTGAGAATTACTGCATGTTCTCAAAACTTAGCTTTGGGGAAAAAAAAAAAAAAAAAATTGAAAGCAATACCTGTAAGTTATTTGACATGCCACATATGACATACACAGTTTGTTTGTTTGTTTGTTTTATTGTATTAGCTAAGACCATAAATTGTAACATATTCTTCAGCATAAAGCTCGTTAAGATAATGATACCAGAAGTGATCTCCATTCTGTACTGTTGTTATGCAGGTCCATCTGGTGTCTTAAGTGAATCAGGTTTTAGAGATACTCTCATAAATATTGCAAACTTAACTAAACCAGGCCTTCTGTTGTAGGATGTAGCAAATTCTACTAGATAGAATGCACGTTCTTATTTCCAATGCAGGGGAATGCCTTGACCTGGTTAATTCTGCTGGAGCTAAGCTGCTTAATGCTGGGAGCAGCTCTGTGATGCAGGATTTGTTAAGGCCACAGCAGAACTTCTTCCAAGGACTGAAGCAAACAAGGTGTATCTTCTCTTGGAAATCTCTCTTCTCACATGGATTCCTACTTTCCTCAGCCAAGGCATCTTAGCTCTGCATCAACATCTAAAACTATGCCAGTAATGTTCACATAGCATCAGGAACCATTACACCATGTGTCCTCACAAGCTGTCCCTTGCATTCAACCTGCTTTTGGAAGATTTGGGGACACGTTCCACCTTCTCATTCCAAAATGCAGTAAGTGTATTTGACATGCTGTGTCAAACTTTTGCTAGATCCAAAGGTAGGCGTGTGCTTTAGTGATCAGAAAACAAAACATAAGGCTCCTGGATTGGGCTTAAATTACTGTCAGTCATTTCTTTGATGGCCTTGGATTCTTCAGTCACCTTCTTTGCCATGAGTTTAACTGTAAATGGATTGCCATGTATGGGATATTGAAGTTTGCAGGATTTATTCTACTACTGACCTTAACTTTCATATGCTCTTAACTTTTTATCCCAGTGGAGGGCAAATTCTGCTGAATGTCACACATTCCTGGGCTGATGCATTTCTCTTCGGTCAAATGCACGGCACTAAAAAATGTTGCCAGTGATTGGAAGCATCCTAATAAAATATGAATGTTTTGAAGTAATTCAGTATTAAGCATATATAATAAGATCCCTAAGCCCAACTCACCCATGTCTCTTTAAAAAAGAGCTGAGGGCAGGGCAGAGGTGAATCAAGCACACCTGAGTGCATCCACAGACAGGATATGAGGGGCTCGCCCTGCCCAGAGGAAGATAAAGAGGGTTCTGGTGATGTTGTTGGTTGGTTGGTTGGTTGGTTTGTTTGTTTTGTGGATTTTTTTTGGCCAGTACAAACATTTTAAATCTTTTGTGCTTCTGGACATTGTGGAGGTGAGTGTTAGTTTTCCTGTTTTGTTTTTCTTATGATGTCTGGTCCTTAGGATACCTGGAGCGTCTTTAAAATGAGATTTTAACCTGTGTTGTTTTTCAAGTCAGTAAGTTGGTGTCTCTATTTCCCCAAGAGGTACCTAAGAGGCTTTTCTTAAAGAGAGGTCTGTAAGAACTCTGATAAAACATACAACCATATTTCTTTCACCTCTCCCTTCCTTGCCTGTAGTCATTCACACGCTGCAATTATGTTTGGTGTTGTAGGGGACCTGCCAAGCTCTGTGCTTCCATACAGTGGCAGTTTGTGCCAAGTTACTGCCTCTCCTCTGATGACCAACAGTAAAGGAAATGTTGAGGGCTTTTTTTTTAATCCCCTTTATTAAAACAAACCGTGATGGTCTCTTGATTGGTTGATACAGGCTTGAACAAATACCTTGCTGACAAGGTCAACTGAATGTATGGCGTATTTCATTGAGTCTTGAAGTAAGTTATTTACACACAAAGAAAAACCTGCTGTTTACAACAGCAGTGTAATCAAGAAGTGTGAATGGATGTTCCCTTCTCATTATTTACATGAGGTATAAATACAGAAGGAACGTATAATTTGTTTTTTTTTTATGTAAACGTCTCTGCATTAGTTATTTCTTTCTTTGAGAATCTTAAAAGTATGAAAGCCTTAAAATCAGTGAGTTGATGCTTTCTAGAACAGTGTCTTTAAAATCTTCTGTACGTCTGCTGAGTGTCTGCCATCCCTTCCTCTCCAGAGCACACCACAGTGCCACAGGCAGCAGGTGGTAACACTTCTAAGATCCTGATTATAGCAGGCAAGCTTCCTGCAGACTCTACAACAGGTTGCTTCCCCAGTTGCAACAGGTCTGTGTTGCCATTTGGGAAACCAGCTATCCATTCCCAGGCAAATTAAATGTGTTTAATAAACAACCACTTAGCGATTTACGAAGTTGCCTCCCATTGTCTTTAGAAGAATCTAGGTCAGAGTGAGAGAGAAGCAAACCAAGACAACCTGCTGTGATTTTGAGGCTTTAGTTTTTTGTAACTTCCTTGCTAAAATGAGCTGTGACACCAAGACTTGAGAAAAAGTTCTTGTAAACAAATGGGAAACGTTTAATTGTCTTCTGTTTGGATTTAAGAAAGGTTCTGAGCAGGTCCTTCATGCTCATGTTGCAGTTCCTGACCTAGAATCATCAGCAGAATGAGATTCTGAGCAGTGATTTCTTTAGTATACTGACCTAGAGGTGACTGTTGTAACAAATACATTGCACTCGTGTCCATCTGCTTCCATAAATTGTGTTTTGAAGGTGAAAAAAGGATCTGTGTAGTTGCTTGGAATTGTGTTCTGAGCTAAGGTTACTAAGCAATCCCAGCATAAGAGCATTGTTAGAAGTGATGTTAGTTACTATTTGTATATATGATATTTTGAATGTACAAATAACTCAATTTAGCAAATGCCTACAAATAGCAGGTACTGTTCTTTCTTTCTTCCTTCTTTATATTATTAGCATAAGTATACACTAGTTTTCATAGGAGGGATTTTTTTCTTACAGTTTCAATTTGAAATGGATGGTTCAACTCCATTTACTTCTATTCAGCAGTATTATCCGTCTGCTTGGCAGAAATATCCATCCTGAAAACCTTTCATAATGTCAGCTTAGCTTTCTTGGTGGTTTACCCTTGTATTTTTAGTGGTGCTCTTGAACTGTAAAAGCCCTTCTGTAAGCTTCATATGGTTTTCTTTTTGGTAGGAAGTAACACTTTGAGACGTTACAGTGAAGCACTAACATCTGCAAGTGTTTTCTTCTGGAGGGCTGGATGTGTTGACTGCAGATGTGGCAGTCTGAACTCTGTGCTGCTGTTAAGAAAATAAGGATACATTTCATACTTCTCTGTTGCTTTCCCCATTTTTTTCTTTTATAGAGAGGTTATTTTGATTGCAGTGGAAAAAACTACTCTAGATGATCAAGAGTGATACTTAATCAGGATAGCCTGGAGAAATGCTTCTCTCTGGTCATCAGCTGATGCTGTTGTTTTGCTGAAAATTTGTTCCAGCTTGGAAATAGCTTGTAATTAGGGCAGGTGTCTATTGACTGCCTATTTTATAGCTTGCCTTGCGTTGAGAAACCTTTTCCTGATCTCCCTCCAAAAAGAAGCTCTTCTAATTGAGTGGAGTCCAAAGTAGGCTGCTAACTGCTCAAAGATGTGATCACTTGAAATTCCAGAACCCACCTGAAAGGATCTGACAGCTGGCAACACAAGTGCTTGCTCTGCAGGCTGCTGCTGGCAGGGCAAGGTAACAGACTAGTCCTGACTTGGTAGCCTCACTGATGGAAAGTGAATAGTGGGAAACAAGGACAAAACTGCCTGTTAAGAAAAAGCTGATGCTGTGTGTTCCAAGTATCGATATTAGTGTAAAGATAATGACTAGTTACATGAAATTCACACATCTATTTCCAGGAGAAAATAGAAAGAGAATTAACTTTTTTTTTTTCAATCTTTATTTAAGGATCACAGAGTAAGATTAAAAAGTTAGACAGGGAAACCTAGCCCAGGTTCTTGATATTCCTGTGGTTTTCTAACCACTAAGCATACTTCGTACTTTTCTATGAACTGTTAGTGGTATCAGTTGGGTATTGGTCAAAAAAAAAAGGAAAAAAGCCACTCCACCATTTAAAGCTCTTCCTTTCTCTATGCTTTTAGTACTAGCTAAAAAGCAAAAACCTCAAGTACCTGTATTTAATAAGACTTCTGTATCAGACATCTTAGAGTACAGCACAGTCCATACATACTGCACTAGGTATATACTTGCTCATTACTGCCTCAAGGAGCTTATCTTTTGAGCAAAGGCCTGTGTTCTCTTCTTCTTTTTACTAGAACAGTAGCATCACGGGTGGTGTGGTAAAAACCTCTCCCCAAATCATAAATATTTTAAATAGTAATTATTTCTGAAAGTGGTAAAAACGAGAAAAGCTAATTCTGATTAATTACTGAGAGGTGTAAAACAGATAATCAGATAAAAAGGCTCACTGAAAATACTCCGGGGGATGCTTAGGGTGGTCTACAAATGAAACATTTCAGAACCTGAACATCTGGCAGATGGGGTGAGCGCTGACTTGTTACGCTTAGTTTTCATGTGACAGCCTACAAGACTTTGTTTTTGGAATGTTATGTTTTTATTCTTGGATAATAAATTAGTTCTCAAAAAAGTTACAGGATTGTCTCTATGCTCTATAGCATATACTACACTAACTCAGAGATTAAAATCTACACTTGAAAGATGAGGTCATGCTGCATGAAACTTAAGGCACGTGTATTAAACCAAGTTGAAGTGTTTTATGTATCCCAGCTCATCGCTGCATCTCAGCCTGAACTTGGTCTTTTAAAAGACTTGGTCTTTTTGATGTGCCTGCAGCAATACAGTAGTCTGTCCTTGGTTAAAGAGAGTGTTGA